>CAUIJW010000020.1:0-1485136 GCA_960531205.1 Andrena bicolor
TTTCCAGATATTAACAGGGTCTAGCAGGGTAAACATGGGCCAATGGCCCCCACGCGATTCTTGGAGTTGTTATTTCTTAAACAATGCTCCTAGACTGAAACACCATTATGTATAGTTTTAGATAACTACCCCCCCCCCCCAATTAATTATTACGGGTAGAAAAAAATAATTTATTTCTTGGGGGTGGTTTTTGCAAACAACCCTATGAGTGACAACCCCTTGTCGTAATAATCGCTTATTTGTTTAAACCTATCGAAGGTATAATCCGTACTTAGCCAGGCGTATTTTTCTGTCCCTTCTGATTATATAAACGCCGATTGCAAAAACCACCCCCAAGAAATAAATTATTTTTTTTTACCCGTAATAATTTAAAATTCAGAAAAAATATACGAATTACAGCTAATGTGTAGCTATTTTGTCGCTTCTGTTTCATTTAAGTATCTTAAATAGGTAGTCACCAAAAAGAAATAATAACGATAAGGGCGTTTACCCCCGTATTACCCGCAAACGGGGGGGGGGGTAGTTATCTAAAACTATACATAAAGGTGTTTCAGTCTAGGAGCATTGTTTAAGAAATAACAACTCCAAGAATCGTCGTGGGGGGCCATTGGCCCATGTTTACCCTGCTAGACCCTGTTAATATCTGGAAAATATTCGTATTTAGCGTACGCGCGTTGTTCCACAGCTACCTTCACCGTCACAATTCGATCTCCCAAACGAACCGCATCGTTTCTTCCATTCGCATTTAAATGACACGTGCTTAGGCTGGCGACAACTACTCTTTCTCGTCGCAAAACCCCTCATATTTAAAATATAATGGTCTTCTTTAAATTATTTAACTATGTTCCACCATCTCGACAATTTTGAGGATTTTTTATATAATAGTTCGATAATAGAGCATTATTCTTGATTTTTTTGGAGGTTGTCACTCAAAGGGTTGTTTCGAAAAACCACCCCAAAAAATTAATTATTTTTTTTCTACCCTTAATAATTCAGTTAAAATTCTGAGAAAAATATATGAAGTACAGCTGGTATGTAGCTATTTTTCGTGTTTTTTTTTCATTCAAATATCTTAAGTAGTAACCGAGAAAACAAATAATATCGTTAAGGGTGTTTACCCCCATATTACCCTTATCCGGGGGGGGTAGTCATCTGAAACTTTACACGATGGCTATTCAGGCAAGGAGCATTGTTTAAAAAATAACAACTCCAGGAATCAGGGTGGGGGCCGTTTGCCCATGCTTACCCTGCTAGACTCTTTAGCACGATTTTCATCCAAAAAACGTAAGAAATCCATTGGTGTGACTGTCATATCGATTCGATGAAGAATTACAAATTGTTTAATTATGTTGTAGTGAATCTCGTCTCGAGCATCGAAAACCACTAAACTAAGCGAGGCGCGACTTATTGGCGGCATCACCTTTGAAGACACTAGCCAGAGAAGCATCATGTATGTCTTACTTTATACCAAACAATTTTGTACGAAACGTGGCAATTGTCAAAATGCTTATCCATTTGGGTCCGAATATTTTTGGGATTCACTACATGTACGGGTAGAAGTAGAAACTGTAATTTTTATTGTACTGTTTCAAATGAAAAGGGAGCTGCGTAAGTTGCGCTACCAGCGCGAGCGTGGCGGTCGTGGCGGTGGCGATAACAGAAGCCGTGGAGGATGGTGCCGGGGTGGCCACGGCGGAAGGCGCGGAGGAAGCAGGAGGGGGGGGGGGAATGTTTATATCAACTATTAGAAGGCACAAATAAAAAAATTCTGATTAGTGGCATGGGTTTTATTTAGAAAAAAATAGAAAAAAAATTGTGTTAATATTACGATAAACTTTCAATAAAATCGTGGGGCACGATATTTCATAACAGGATATGAATCATTTACTTCAACTTCTGGTTGCACATGGTGCTCTACGATTTCATTTAAAGTGAATTATTTAAAGTGATATTAACACCATCAAAATGGTAGTACAAGAAAATAATTATTTTTTAGTTTTTAGTGCATTTTTAATAAAATCGTTTAACATAAAAAATTATTTTTTATATATTTTTTATTTTCTAGTTTTTAGTATTTGTGGATTTCTATTTCACAGCTCAGACTTATTTAGAAATATCTTTTATTTCTGTATATAGTTTAACAGTTTACTTAAACGCTATACAGTAATGCCTTGTTAGAATCCCCACGATCGGGGCTGGCGGCGTGACACTAACGCGATGCGGATACTATTTCATGCCGACGCCAACTTCGTGTCGACTCTTTCGTTTTCTCTCGCATGTATCGGATTCTCTCACTCTCGACTGAAGGATTCCAAGAAATGGTGAGGATAGTGAGCGGGACTATTACGCACGGTAAAAACGGGACACTAACGAGGAATTACTGTAGTGCTAAAGTCACTAAAAAATCATCCTTTTCTTGTACTACAATTTCGATGGTTATATACTACGAACGGCTGCAAGGCGGATCACTTTGAGATTTAGTATCTGAGATTTAGTTCAAATTGAAACACGTTATAGTGCATGTGAAAATATAAGGGGTTCAAGTTGTCACATTTTGTCATATTCAATATTGTTTTATAAATACAGACCCTCAAAGTACTCAACTTTCATCGATTTTTGGAAAATTACCTTTCGAATTTGGCAAAATGATTATTTAAATCCTCCTTATTTTCGCATGGACTCTAACATATTTCAACTTGAACAAAATCCCCAGGACGACGCACAGTGGAGTATTTGGCCCTAAAAGCTGGCCAAAAGTCGATTTGAAAAATTTTGTCCAAACTGAAAATTTTTTTTTCCTGATATAGTTGAATGTATGAAGAACAATGTGGCAATATTGTTTTTTTCATTTATTCACTCGTAAAGAGTTATTATTTGTTAGAAGTGAAGAGTTTTCATAGTACACGTTTCTCTCTTGATCAGTCTCTAAAACACCGTTCGCTAAACAGTCATTTTTGTATGTCGTAAACAAATTATGTCAATTTTTTTCTTACAGAAGCCGTTCATGTAGATATGTACTATACTTTCAGATGATATTTACTTTCTTATTACCTATCTTTTTGTGATTATTGATGTTTGAAAATGACGAATAATTCAGTGAGGTATATTACAGTTCGAACATTTCATTAATGATTTTGTTAAATTTAGGTGTGAGATCGAGTGTTTCTTTTGGTGTCATTAAATTGAGTAAAGGTTTCTCTTTACAATAGAAAAAAGATTGGCTGCCTATTCGTGCCATTTTGGTTTTCCCAGCATTTTCTTTGTCGCAACGCACTGAGCAATCACATGGCATGTCGCGTTGCGTTCGCCTTGTCCACTGCTAACTGTACTTTTACACCAGTTTATTATTACTATACGCACTGGTCGTTGTTGATGGTTTACTGATCATGTGTAGTGTCAAAACCATAATTCATTTTATAAATATTTTATGCATCTGCTTATGTACTAACACCCATAAACGTCTGCAAATCCCAGAACCTTACAGTAAGACATGTAATGCCAATAAACGTATAAAACCAACAGATGTGACATAAACTCAAACATTATGTTTTATTGTTAACTGTATTAAATGATCACACTATATCCTCACATGAAACCATTGTATTTCTTGACACATATGTAACTCAGAATACGAAAATCTCAATACGAGGAATGACACAATAAAATAAATCTTGTAAATAAATCAACTTATTTCTAAATTTTTTTACGTCCTGTGCATATTTTTGTAAAATTCTATGAAATAATTACGTTGCGTCACTTCTAACTACATTTGGCTGCATTTAAACGAAACAAATAATTTTCCCCAGCTTTTAGGGCCAAATACTGCACGACTAGCCGTGGACATCATCATCTGATTGATCTCGAATTATTTTATTGCGACACAAATATATTTTTTGAGGTCAATAAAGTATTTCTGTTTTTCATTAAACAACAAAAAATAATTTTGGCCAATTTTCTGCAATTATTGACGCCATATTGGAGCTGTCACTTTGAATTTTGATGTGTTGACATCAGATTTAAAATCAGCGACCCCAAAAACCCCTATATACCAAGTTTGAACAAATTCTAAATTATCTAGAATTTTGGCCAGCTTTTCAGGCCAAATACTCCACTGTGCGACGGGAGGAAATAGACGTGGGTGAACCATATTGTTGCGAACACCCCTTGGATGGGAATCCAAGGCCCACTGGTGCCCGCGAGCAGGACAGGAGACAGCGAGAAGAAGGCGATCGGATCGATCGCCTGTCAAGCTGTCATTCGATAGTCGGCCACCATTGCTTGCAGACGTCTCGATATCTCTTTACGCTAACAAATTGTATTCGTTGCCTGTTCCTATTACTGTTGTTGCCCCCCCCCTTGTTTATGTTCTGTTATCGTTGCTGTTCAGTAAATACGCGTTATGCCTTACCCAAAACGTAACAATATTTATATTTACTCATAAAAAGTATATTAAAATGATTGTGATTGTTTATGTTGTTTGTTTTGATAGAATGTAAAACTTCCACATTTGCTATCGTATTGTCATGAACGTTTCAATAACATACTCCTGAGATTTTCCAGATGAAAATAAATTTAAACACAGTATAAATCAGATTATTTTTAGCATTTTTAGATTAGAATTTAGATTCACTTTTAGTTTCAGTTGTGACGGTCGTCACTCCGAGGAATGGTAGGATAGCGTCAGTCGGGATGCCGGGTTCGATTAATTCCTTTTATGTATTGAAATCGCCTCTTTATTTACTAGTCGTCCAGTCTTACGTCTACTATTTACATGAATTGGGGCCTCTACGAGAGGAGTAGTCGTTCGGCGTGCGGCCGTTCCTACTCGCAGCGATAACAGCAGTAAGTCGGGCGTCTCTGTCTCGGGCGGTAGCGAGAGAGAGAGAGAGAGAGAGAGAGAGAGAGAGAGAGAGAGACCGGCCGTGTCCGGGCGTCTCTCCCTTAGAACGGTAGATGGGACTGGGACCGGGCGGCGTCCTGGTATCCTGATATCGGAACGGTAGCGGGACAGAGACCGGGCAGCGTACAGGCGTCTCTGTATCGGTAGAGCGGGAAAGAGACCCGGCAACCTCCAGGCGTCTCTATATCGGAACAGTGGAGGGACAGAGACCGGGCAGCGTTCAGGCGTCTCTATATCGGAACGGTGGAGGGACAGAGACCGGGCAGCGCACAGTGGAGTATTTGGCCTGAAAAGCTGGCCAAAATTCTAGATAATTTAGAATTTGTTCAAACTTGGTATATAGGGGTTTTTGGGGTTGCTGATTTTGAATCTGATGTCAAAACATCAAAATTCAAAATGACAGCTCCAATATGGCGTCAATAATTGCAGAAAATTGGCCAAAATTATTTTTTGTTGGTTAATGAAAAACAGAAATACTTTATTGATCTCAAAAAATATATTTGTGTCACAATAAAATAATTCGAGATCAATCAGATGATGATGTCCACGGCTAGCCGTGGAGTATTTGGCCCTAAAAGCTGGGGAAAATTATTTGTTTCGTTTAAATGCAGCCAAATGTAGTTAGAAGTGACGCAACGTAATTATTTCATAGAATTTTACAAAAATATGCACAGGACGTAAAAAAATTTAGAAATAAGTTGATTTATTTACAAGATTTATTTTATTGTGTCATTCCTCGTATTGAGATTTTCGTATTCTGAGTTACATATGTGTCAAGAAATACAATGGTTTCATGTGAGGATATAGTGTGATCATTTAATACAGTTAACAATAAAACATAATGTTTGAGTTTATGTCACATCTGTTGGTTTTATACGTTTATTGGCATTACATGTCTTACTGTAAGGTTCTGGGATTTGCAGACGTTTATGGGTGTTAGTACATAAGCAGATGCATAAAATATTTATAAAATGAATTATGGTTTTGACACTACACATGATCAGTAAACCATCAACAACGACCAGTGCGTATAGTAATAATAAACTGGTGTAAAAGTACAGTTAGCAGTGGACAAGGCGAACGCAACGCGACATGCCATGTGATTGCTCAGTGCGTTGCGACAAAGAAAATGCTGGGAAAACCAAAATGGCACGAATAGGCAGCCAATCTTTTTTCTATTGTAAAGAGAAACCTTTACTCAATTTAATGACACCAAAAGAAACACTCGATCTCACACCTAAATTTAACAAAATCATTAATGAAATGTTCGAACTGTAATATACCTCACTGAATTATTCGTCATTTTCAAACATCAATAATCACAAAAAGATAGGTAATAAGAAAGTAAATATCATCTGAAAGTATAGTACATATCTACATGAACGGCTTCTGTAAGAAAAAAATTGACATAATTTGTTTACGACATACAAAAATGACTGTTTAGCGAACGGTGTTTTAGAGACTGATTGTTCGCGATGGCATTAATCGATTTGACACCACTTATATTCACTTACAATTACGTATATTTACTTATTCAATTTTATACAATGTACATAGTTTTATCTTGTGTCTTAGTCTGTAAGCTGTATATAGTGTATATAGGACTTTATATCACGCGCGCTAGCGCGACCAATAGAGAGTCGACCCAGCCGATCCCGTCGTTCCCGTGGTTTGGGTGGACCGAGTAGCTTGGGCCGCGGGCGCGGCGGGACGGGGGGGGCGGTTCCTACTTCTGCGATATCGCGAGCCTGATTGCGGGTTCTCTCCTGGTGCGAGTTTCGCGAAGAGTAAACACGCTGTTGTTGCTGCTCCCGTCCGAGCATTCTTTTCGACTACGGGCTTCGAGCCGATCTTTCTTATTCAATCAATTACGCTAATAATTGATTGGGGTTTTAGGAATCGATCGCGAGACGAATTTTGTGCGCGATACTTCGATCGTGATACGGTTGGAAGTGAATAAATCTTGTTGTTTCACCACGTGGCTAATCGTCTTCCAATTTCGAGCACCCGTCTAAAAATTAAAACGAGCGAGATCATTTCTTCATATTCGAAGAAAATTGAGTTCACTGATCAAGAGAGAAACGTGTACTATGAAAACTCTTCACTTCTAACAAATAATAACTCTTTACGAGTGAATAAATGAAAAAAACAATATTGCCACATTGTTCTTCATACATTCAACTATATCAGGAAAAAAAAATTTTCAGTTTGGACAAAATTTTTCAAATCGACTTTTCGCCAGCTTTTAGGGCCAAATACTCCACTGTGCAGCGTCCAGGCGTCTCTGTATCGGAACGGTAGAGGGAACGAGACTGGGCAGCGTCCAGGCGTCTCTATATCGGAACGGTGGAGGGACAGAGACCGGGCAACGTCCAGGCGTCTCTATATCGGAACGCTGGAGGGACAGAGACCGGGCAACGTCCAGGCGTCTCTATATCGGAACGCTGGAGGGACAGAGACCGGGCAACGTCCAGGCGTCTCTATATCGGAACGCTGGAGGAAACAGGATGGTATCTGATCCTTCGCCAGTCCCGGTGGCGTAGGTTGAAATATTTCTTCTGTCCTTCGGAGGCCCGGGCTTGGTTGTGCCGTGCCAATTTGAGCGTGGCCAGGAGGTTGGTGATTTGGTCGTGGCGTAGCCGCGTGTCGGGTTGGTCTCGGTCGAGCGGGGCGCGTCCGGTGGCCGATAGAGGGTTGAGGGGGGAGTTAATTCTCGCCCGTAGTTGTGGAAGGCCGACGTGAAGTCGGTGCTTTCGTGTTTGGCGGTGTTGTATGCGAACACCACCTCGGCGATTCAACGGTCCCAGTGGCGATGGTTATCGGTGGTGTACTGGGTAATTGTTTTGAGTACCCGGTTGACTCGTTCGACGGGATTGCATTGTGGAGAGTACGGGAGTGTCTTCCGGTGTTCGCTTCCGGCGTCCCTGAGGAGATTGGTGAATTCCTTGCTCTCGAATTGTTTCCCATTGTCGGTGATGACCATACGGGGACACCCAGTAGGATGCGGTCCTTAAATGCTCGCGCTACGGCGGGAGCGGTGGCTTGTCGGAGTGGCTGGACCTCGACCCATTTGGTGAGCTTGTCCTGGAAGACGCACAGTGTAGTGTGTCCCTTGCTGGAGCGGGGTAGAGGGCCGATTGGTCGGCGGAGACCACCTCCCAGGGGTTGGTGACGGGCGTGGTGAGCATCTGTCCCGCCGGGGCTTGTTGTTGCACTTTATATTGTAGGCACGATACGCACTGGTGGACGTATTTCGCTGCTTCCCCGAACATACCTGGCCAGTAATAACGTTGTGCGAGCCGGGCGGCGGTATTCGTGGCCCCCAGGTGACCGGCGGTGGGTGCATCGTGATTTTCGGCCAGGATGGCCGGTCGTAGTGGACGAGGGACGCATAGCTTCCATTCGCTCTCTACCGTGTGGTACCGGCCGGTAAAGTCTGGGAAGCGGCGGTATAGCTGTCCTTGGGAAATGCGGTATTCGGGGTATTTCAAGGGGTCGTTCATGACCTGTTCGGTGATCCTCTTGTACCAGGGGTAGGTCGGGGTGTCGTCCGATCGTCGTGAGAGCGCGTCGGCTACCAAGTTCATGGCCCCCTTCCGGTACTTGATGGTAAAGTCATACTGCTGCAGTTCCAGACTCCAGCGCGCCAGGCGGCCAGACGGGCTTTCGATCGTTTGCAGCCACTTCAAGGCGTGATGGTCGGTTAGGATGGTGAAATGATATCCTTTCAGGTAGGCCCTCATTTTTCGAACGCCCCATACCACGGCTAGACATTCTTTCTCGGTTGTGGAATAGTTGCGTTCCGCCTGGTTGAGCGTGCGGCTGGCGTACGCGACGACTCGTTCTTCGTCTTCGTTTCCTTGGGTCTGGACGACTCCGAGTCCGTCTTGGCTGGCGTCGGTATGTAGTGTGAACGGTTGAGTGAAGTCGGGGCCTGATATCGGAACGGTAGCGGGACGGAGACCGGGCAGCGTCTAGGCGTCTCTGTATCGGTAGAGCGGGAAAGAGACCGGGGAACGTCCAGGCGTCTCTATATCGGAACGGTGGAGGGTCAGAGACCGGGCAGCGTCCAGGCATCTCTATATCGGAACGGTGGAGGGACAGAGACCGGGCAGCGTCCAGGCGTCTCTGTATCGGAACGGTAGAGGGAAAGAGACCGGGCAGCGTTCAGGCGTCTCTATATCGGAACGGTGGAGGGAAAGAGACCGGGCAGGATGGTATCTGATCCTTCGATCAGCGGTTACTCGGATTTCTCTGCTAGTTTGGTTGTGCCGGGCAACATCCAGACAGGCGGTCTAGAGAGGGGGTCCGTAGCCCCACTCGAACTGCCGGTCCTTCGTCGCATCAGGGCTTATGTCCTGATTCTCGGAAATTCCCAACAGCGAGAAACCGACTCGATCTAGCGGCGCGGTGGGGAGTGAGCGTCATTTGACGCGTCTCGAGACCGGTGCACCTCGGCCGTATTCGGCTACCTTCGGTCGTGGTCGCTCGTGCGCCTGGTCTCTCGCTCCCTCCCGGTCGCACCGCTCCGCGCGCGATTCCTCGCGCTGGGACGCTACGTCACACTATTAAAAAATGTTTTTCACTAATACTTTTTCAAACACCGTATTAGACAAAAACATTTTTTTAATAAAAAGCTTATTATTTGTGACTGAAAATAAAAGTGTCAACTATTGGTACACTGTCAACAACGAGTACAGTTATCTTTTATTGGAGTTTATCAAGATATTATCTTTGCCCGTCTCTGTTCCTCAGCCGCTTCGTCGTGATGCATTCAAGCCTCCGTGACGACAAAATAGTAATAGGGGAAAAGCGGCAATAGCGCGACCCGACTCTCGATACGTATCGGCAACTATGTCTTTCCTACATTTATCGTCTAGCTTGGACTTCCACCGGTTCTGATGATACATGGCGCGAATATAGTATCAACGCCGGTGACGGAGAATCCTTGAACCTTCATTCTGTCATTTCTCGAATCTGTCACAGTACACCATTCATAAATTCATTATTATTTCAACCTACGGTGCTTATTAGTGCTCAAACGCACCAGACCCGTCTGCACGGATGTCTACTGGAGGCAACTATACCCGCAAAAACTTCCTTTTGGCCGATTCCAGGGCGTAAGTTGTAATATATGATTTGTTTACTACACGCGTGTATGTACACGCAAAATTTAGCTTGTGTGAGCTTACGCACACATTCAAGGCCCGCTGAGACGGCAGCCTTAATCCTAAACATTATTACTAAGAAATCTGAAGGCTACTTATTCCTACTTCAATCTAATTACTTGAATTCTTCAACTAAACAGTATATAGTTAGTAGTATTTTATTATGTCCCCTTGGGGTTTACAATTCTTATCATACATCTAAGCCTTACATCTAAACCTTACATCTAGACCTTATCTCTACCCGCTCTTAATCTCTATAAAGCCGCTCGCCCTCGCCACGCTCGCCCTCGCCACGCTCGCCTTCGCCACGCTCGCCCTCGCCACGCTCGCCCTAGCCACGCTCGCCTTCGCCACGCATGCCCTTCCTCCCCCTCTCTCCCCACCTCCGACCTCCGCTTCCGCCCGCATCCTTTCACTCTCAATCCTTTACCTTCCACTCCTCCACTACACCCTCCTCCCTCCTTACTTCCAGTCTCCTCATCCATTCCTCACCCCCTCCCTCGTCACTTAACACCTCCCCCACCACTTCCTGCCACCCCCTCATCTTCCCCCATTCCGTACACACTTCCCACACGTACTCCCACGTCTCTTCCCCCCACCCACATATCCTGCATTTCCTTACCTCCTCCCCCCCCCCCAATACCTCCCTCCTCTCATTTCATTTCCCAACCTGAACCGCGCCACTCTCCTCCATCTGCTTTCCCCCCACCCCCTCTTCAAATACCCCGGTACCCCCACTCCTTTAACCACTCCAACTAAACAGTATATAAGATACAGATCAACTAAACGGAATAACAGATTCCGTTGTTCGCACCATTGCCAAATTGTTTTAGTTATCGTATTCAAGTGTTGTGCCGGGACGCCTGGGAGCGGGATTCTGGATGTGAATCTCGGGGTGTTCCTGGGCGGCCCTGGCGCGTGTCGTCCTCGGGCTCCGAAGGTTCGGGTGACTGTGCCGAGACGGTAGGATTCGGTTGAATCCGAAGGTAAGGGATCGTTGCGGGTTGAAGAGTTGGAACTCACCGTAAGGATATCAAGTTTATTCTGTCCCGATCTGGGTGACTGTTACACTGTGCCTACTTGGGCATGAGTCTTATCCTAAACGTCGGGTATGGTTCCCGTTACAATTCGGTATAAAGTCTGAGCTCGCATTGCTCGTACATATTCTTATAAGGTAGTCGGGACGAAGCGGGGACCATCGGGGTCTCCGTCTTTGGCCTGCTTTTGGATGTTTCCTCATGCGCTGACGGGGCTCGGTGCGCTTCCGAGATCCCTTACGCGGTTGTGCCAGATTACGGCCGCTCGATTGTGTCAATCGGTATGTGCGCGGTTACGGCACACTTAGGTGTCGGTCCGGGCACAACATCCCCCCCCCCCCTTATGGGAAGGGTGCTTAGGGGAATTTTTTTATTCCTAATGGTTTACAAAATTTCCCGGTACCCTATAATGTCAGGGCTTCGGTGTATTCGGTGTTCTCGGCTGGTGTTCTGGACTTTGCCGCTTTTGGTGGTGTAGGGATCTGTATTTTGTGGCGCAGTTGATAATCGCGTGTTAACAAATATATGACTAATATGCTAAGTATTACTAGTACAATAGTTGTTGTCGTTGGGTGCACGATTTGCCAGGTCGCTAGTCCTGGTGACGAATTGTTATTCTCTAAATCGCTTTCCACTTGGTTTAATTGATCATAGAGTGCTGAAAACTCAGATGGGTTTTTCAGGAGTTTGTCTAGCTGGAATCGCGATAGGGGTTGCGCTGGTTCGCCCCTTTGTGTTGCGTTTAGTGCTGCTATTATATCGTATCGTGGTGCTGTTGGCACTTTAAAATCCTGACTATATGTTGTTCGACGCTTTTTTAGTACTACGTCCTTACTTCGAATATTACAATTTCCCGTGATTTTGAGAATTCCTGTCCTATCTATATCGACGTGCTCGGGTTGTCGTTCGTCACACTGTAGGTCAGTGTTTCGGGTTGATGCGTCGCAAAGATCCACGTATCTGCGTGTGAGGTACCTATCCACATCGTGTGGTTTGCCGCAATGTACTTTATCTCGCAATTCCTTGGGGACTTATCCGCGGGTTGCAGCCATAAGCTTGCTTCGCACTCGAGGTCGTTGTTTACGTTGTGCGCGAGCATCGGTTGTTCGCAGTAGTATTGTGCGGCTACTTGTTTACATTCCCTTAGCTCGTCTTGCTCGGTGAGCATGTATTGGTTGCTGCTTGCATCAATGACGAGTATCGGCGTTCTTATGATTAATACCGCGTATGAATTCCCGTGAACGTGGATTGGGGCTGGTGTTGCCTCGATCACTGTGAATGTTTGTGCGGAAATGAGGGGGACTGTTATTACTGCGATCAACGTGGTCCTATCGAAATACGCGGTGACCGATGACAATTTTTCGATCACGTTAGTATTTTCTAGGCTCGGTGCTATTGGGAACGAGAGTCCATTCGGGAGGTGTTGTACCGCGGTTTGTAGTAACCTAATAATTTGCGCGCTCGATAGTACGTTTGTGCTGATGATTCCTCCTTTGAGGCCGGTGTAATATTGCAGCACATCGTCTACGTCTTGAGTCAGGTCGGTTAGTAGGGCATTTAATGTAATGAAGTGGTCTACTAAGTCAGCTCTTCGCGTTTGTTGTAGTAAGCTCGTTTCGATTTGCGTACGTAATAGTCTCGTCTGTTTTGCTAGTATTTCCTCGTTACGCTGTATCGTTTTTTCCGCGTCATGTAAATGATGAAGTGTGTTATTTGTTATCCGGACTTGTTTTTTCATAGCCGTTATCAATGTGTTTTGTGTACCGTCTAGTCGCGATAAATGGTTGTTAATTTGTTCGGCGTCGTCGGCGTCCATAGTCCCGAATATGGTTTTGGCTAGGGCCCCTATTCCGTTGATTAACCCCCGTCGCTTATTCGGTACGTAGGTCGGCATTTCCGATACTTGGTCTACCCTTTTATACAGTTTCTCTGCTCTTCTGAGTAGAGGGTCTAAGTGTTCCCCGCAACTAGGTTGTATCGCGATTTCGTTCTCACAACGACGTTGCAACTGGTTTATGTAAGAGGCCAGTTGCCGGTTTCTTTCGAGGAGTGTTTCCGTTTTTAAATGGGTCACGATCTTCCATGAATCGGTTACCATGTGCAGTTCTCCAAGGTGCGTAAAGTGGATTCCTGCTTTATGCTTGATCGGTGATATTGTATATGAGACCTGGCCGCCCGTTGGCGCTGCTTCGGTTAGGCCTCCCGCCAGGGCGGTCATCCTGAAACAGTGAAGTCCAGTTCTATCCCCACTTATTTCGCTTGGTTCGCGCCTGCTATATATATTTGTTCGGTCGCGAATTTTTCCTATTATAATCGTTTCCTTTGTCCGATTAAGCTTGCTATTTTCGTCGCCGAGGATATGTATTCCGAAGATCTTCGTGAGGTAAGTACTTTTATTTTTTAATTAAGTTTTCTTGTTAATGTATTCCTCTCGTGGATTGATTGTGTTAGATAGAACGTTAATTATCGGTTTTTCTTATTTGTTAGATGTACGCTGAGCGCCGGATTGCGGGATATCTTAACATCCAAGAGATGTGCTCCATCCGGGAGCAGCGGGCCGTTCACCGCCGATTCCTCCTGAATCTTTGTGAGGAAGGGTACCCTTCGTGGTGCTGCTCCTGTGATATTTATGGATTGCGCTGCTTATTTGGGCTCTCCCGAATGGACGAGGAAGTAAGTGGTTATTTTTTTTTCTTCTTATTTTTCTTTTCCCCGTGATTTTGGATTTTAACCTATTTTTTTTTCTTTTCTGATTACAGGGAGAAGATTGGGGCCAGTATAACTTATAAAATTATGTAGTTCCTTTTTTCTTTGAATATACTTAGTTTTACCTAATATTTGTATACTCCTGATTATTTTCCTTTGCTACTCATTCCTTACTCCCGCCTGTAGTTTTAAGTTTTGACATCGCGTTTTATTATTATTATATATATTTTTTTTTTCGAGGCGTTTTTCCTTTTTATTGTTATTCGATAAAGTGTTTGAGTCTATTCGCGTGAGTTCGTAGAGTTTTTCGTCCTTTTTTAATGGTTACGTTGACTTTAGAGTTCTTTTCTACGATTACGTAGGGGTCTACCCATTTGTTGTCTAGTTTTTTTGATCTTCCGCGACGTACCGATTCGTCGAACAGCCATACCTTATCGCCCACCTTTAATTCTATTTCGCGTGCATTTTTGTCATATCCTTCTTTGGCTCTCTTCTTTGCTTCCTGGAGTTGTTCTCTAGCTACTTCGTTTGTTGTCCTGATACGTTCTCTTGCTAGCTGCGCGTAGTCTTCGTAATTATACGTTGGTTTAGGCGGGGTTTTTAATGCGGTCGGTATTGATGCTGTCTTTCCATAGACTAGTTCGTATGGTGTAAACCCTGTTCCCGTATGTGGGGTTGTATTGTATGTAAACATAGCGTAGGGTAGCCATTTGTCCCAGTCGGACTGGTCATTATCTATGTAGTGTCGCAAATATTCTACTAGGGTTCTGTGCGATCTTTCCAATGCTCCGTTAGACTCTGGATGGTACGCGGTTGTCTGTATTTTCGCGATTCGGAAGAGTTTACATATGTTTTTGAACATTTCGCTTAGGAAATTTCTCCCTTGATCCGTTAGAATTTTTTCGGGTGCGCCGTATTCGCAGATAATTTTCTCGACCACTGCTTCCGCTATTGTGGCTGCTTCCTGATTTAGCAGGGGGATCGCCTTGCTAAATTTTGTGAGGAGGTCCTGGAAGGTTAATATGTAGATATTCCCTTGATTGCTCTCTGGCAGGGGTCCTACTATATCTAGGGCTACTTTTTCAAAAGGGGTCCGTGGTGTGTCTGTGATCTCCATTGGGGCCCTATTTTTATTTCCTAGTTTATTCTTCTGGCAGGTGCTACATTTTTGTATGTACTCCTCAATATCTTTATTCATTCCTTCCCAGTTATATTTTAATTTTATTCTGTTTGTGGTCCTCTTGATACCTTGATGTCCTCCTATGGGTGTGCAATGGTATTCATAAAGGATTTGTTGTTTTATTTCTTCGTCGTGGACGTTGATTGTTCTTGTTTCTTCTTCCTCGCTTTGCACCGTGTGCACGTTTCTACTTAGCGCGTCTGCGTTTGTGTTGTTCTTTCCCGACTTATGTACGATTTCGTAGTCGTACTCGGCTAGTAGAATTCTCCATCTTATTAATCTAGATCCTGGGTCCTGTACCCTAAATAGCCATATAAGTGCTTTGTGGTCTGTAACTACTTTGAATGGGGTACCGTAGACGTACGGTCGAAAATGTTTTACTGCCCAGACGATAGCTAGCAGTTCCTTTTCTGTTGTGCTATAATTTCTTTCGGCTTTATTCAGTACCCGGCTCGCGTACGCAATTGGTTTGTCCTCCCCTATTTTCCCTTGCGAGAGTATCGCGCCTATTGCTACGTCAGATGCGTCGGTTGTTACTATGAACTCCTTCGTAAAATCTGGATAAATTAGCAGGGGTGCCGTAGTCAGTGCCTCTTTTAATGTGTCGAAAGCGTTCTGTTGTTCGGCTGTCCAGATGAACTCGACCTTGCTGCTCGTCATCCTGGATAAGGGTTTGGCTATTTTTGAGTATTCTGGGATGAATCTGCGATAGTACCCTGCTAATCCTAAGAATGCTTGTAGTTCTTTTAGTTTAGTTGGGGTAGGAAATTCTTTCACTGCTTTGGTTTTTTCGGGGTCCGGTTTGATCCCTTCAGGGGTAATTATGTGCCCCAAAAATCCTACCTCCTTTCGTAAAAACGCACATTTTTCAGGTTGTAATTTTAGGTTGTTTTTTCTGAGGTTGAATTTTCCTCAGTCGTGTGTTATGTTCCTTTAAATTAGCTCCATAGATGACAATGTCGTCAAGGTAAACGAAACAGTCTATCCCCTGTAATCCGATGAGCGCAGCGTTCATTGCCCGCTGAAACGTTGCCGGTGCATTTTTCAGTCCGAACGGCATGCGATTGAATTCGTAATGTCCTTGAGGAGTTGAAAAGGCTGTTTTGCACTTATCGCGTTCGTCCATAGGAATTTGGTGGTACCCGGATGCCAAATCGAGGGTGGTAAAGTACTGCGCTTTTCCCAATTGGTCTAGTATGTCCGTGATATTGGGTAGTGGGAATGAGTCGCCTATGGTGACTTCATTGAGTTTCCTATAGTCGACTACTACGCGGTATTTCCTATTTCCTTCGTTGTCAACTTTCTTAGGTACTACCAATAAGGGTGCGTTCCATGGGCTGGCGCTATGTCGGATGATGCCGTCCTCTAGCATTTTTTCTACCTGTTTCCGTACTTCTCGCTTGTGAATTTCGGGTAATCTATAGGGCTTGATATTACAGGGTGTCGTGTCGCTTTTTACGCGGACTCGGTGGCCGGATACTGTGGCCGTTGATAATTGATCTCCCGGTAAATGGAACGTGTCGTGATATTCCCTGCATATTTCCTCTATAGCTGCCCTTTCTTCTTCGTTCATGTGCTTACGGTCTACATGTTCGAAAACTCGGGCGATGCGCGTTGTCAGCGATTCTTTCGCGGTCAGTGCCCGAACAGCTGCGGCGCTGTTGTTGCAGTGAATTATTTCGTTCGCCGGTATTTCACTTAATTGAATTCGCGGCACGATCACTGTTTTCGTTTCTGTGGTTGTATTTATAATACAGGCTACGCATTTTCCTTCTTTGGGTCTCGTCAGCCCTTCCCCTAAGTATACGCCTTCGGCTAACTGTTGTTTCTCTATTATTCCGTCTTGAATGCTATCTGTAGGGACCATTATTAGTTGCTGTGTGCGTGCGGGTATCGATATTTCCATGCTTCTATTTAACGTTTTCCAGGGTTTTCCGTTTACTAGTAAGCTTTGTTTGGGGTAACTAATGGTTACTCCGTTCTCTTTAAGAAAGTCTATTCCTAATATTCCGTCCGCGTTTGTTAAGGTGTTTCCTTCTACTACGTATAATGGATGTACTACCCTCTTTCCATTTATTTTAAATGTTGCATCTATTTTCCCTAGTGTTCCTGTTTTTTCCCCTGAGAATGAAACTAGCATGACGCCGGATTTTTTTATTTCGATGTTGTCCGGGAGGGCTCTCCTAGCGATTAGCGATACTTCCGCCCCGTTATCTATTAGCATTATGGTTTGTTTGTTCTTGCTATTTTTTATTTCTACTTCTATCCTATCCAAGGTATGTCCGTCTTTAGAGAGGGACCCTATTTTGACCATACGGTAGGTTTTCGCAGTGTTTTGAGTAGATGAGTCGCGGTCCGGTGATTCGGAGCTGTCGCGGCTACTTTGTGTGGAATGTGCGCTGTCAGTACTTTTGTGCCGCGACTGGTGTCCTTCCTTGGAGGTCGGTCGTTCACTCTCTGGTTTACGCCCTATTGATTTCTCGTTTTTCCCCTTTGCTGTTACTGTTCGTACTTGGCGATTGTTTTCCGGAAAAATTTTTTTCCCATTTTGTTTTTCCTTATCTTTGTTCTTCCAACACTCTTTAGTGTCGTGCCCTGATCGCTTGCAATAGTCGCAGTAACGCGATGCTGCTTTGTTTTTATTTTGCGTAGAAGGGTTTGTCCCGCGCGTCGCTGGTCGTTTTGTAATGGCCCTCTCTTCATCTATGGCTATCGTGATTGCTTCCTGTAAGTCGGCGGGTCTTTGTGATTTCACCAAGACCTTTAGATCATCGCGAAGTCCGTCCTCGAATATAGTCAGTGTCTGTTTTTTGAATACTTTTACGGTTGCGTTTTTCTCTATCAGACTGTCCTTGTCGTCGATTCCGGTTGCTATTAATTCCCGTAGTAATTTTGATACACGATTTCCGTATTGATGCGCGCTTTCGTTGGGGCCCTGTCTACTATATAACAATTCCCTTTGTACAGTTGAAGCTGTACGGGGTGGTTTATAAATTGAGGTTAACACGTCCTCCAAGTCCTGTATGGATAGTATGCGGCGCGTTTGTACTTCGTCTAGGGCGTCGCCTCCAACCCGTAGCGCGATTATCCCTCGTAGGATCTGGGCTTTCTCTTCCGCAGTTTGATATGTGTGGTACACATATTTACAGGCGGTCAGGAAGCCGGGTAGTTCCTTGGGGTCCTTCCCGTTGAACAGGGGTAGGGTTTTTATGGTCTGGAATATTTCTCGAGTACTTGCTACGTTTGGCGCGTAAGTTAGGTCGTTTATCTCGAGGTCGGCGGGAACGAATCGACTGGAGCGCCTCGGTTCCTCCCCTGGATTGCGAAAATCGTGGAAGTGGACCGCGGTTCTGCCTGAGGGGCCGGGCGTCGCGTGTGTCGAGTTCATTGTTTCCCTTAGTCTACTTATTTCTCTATCTATCGAGTCCTGGCGTAGACCGTCCCTTGCCTCTATTGCTCCCAACCTATCATTTATCGCTATCATTCCTTCGGTTACGCTAGCTAGGGAGGTGGTTAGCTCCGTGATTAGTTTTTCTAAGTTCGCTAGTCGGTCTTCGCGTCCGGCGGGGTTTTGTTCCGCGTTCTGGTTCGCAGTTTCCGAAGGGGTGAGCGGCATGTTGGTATCGGTTGCTAGGGCTCCGCTTAGGATTAAACTATAATCTGCCTCGTTATACGGGTATAGTCTCCGGGCGGTTGTGTGTCCGGCGTGATTTGACGTAGTTGGTAACGCGGTCGGAATGCTAAGTTCCGCGCTGGTTTCTACGTCTAGAGCAAGTCGCGTACGTTCTCCGATTTCACGAAGTGCTTCAAACGTTGCGTCGAAGATAGCTTCGCCGGAGGGTTTTTCCGTACGGACTTTAAAGAATCTACGCGGAGCACTTCGGCGAATTGCTCTAGGCGAGAGGATTTCCTTTCGCTCGGCTAATTCTAAATTGCGCTCGATATTCTTGTCTAAAGATTTCGCTCGGCGCATGAGGTTTGCGGCGTGCAGCCTGAGTTTCGCTGAGAGTGGTATTTCGCACTTACAGTATGTAGCACAGGTGATGCATCGCTCGTCAAAGTTTGTGTGGTGGACTGTCCTGGCGGCGTCCTCTGAAGGCGTCCGTCGGTACTGCGAAGTGACTGGTCCCCTGGTTAAGGAGATTGTTGTCCCTGCTAAGTCCTGTTGTCACCGTCGGTCAGGCTTGGTCCTTACGTTGGCAGGATCCCACCGCTGCCACCAATTGTTGTGCCGGGACGCCTGGGAGCGGGATTCTGGATGTGAATCTCGGGGTGTTCCTGGGCGGCCCTGGCGCGTGTCGTCCTCGGGCTCCGAAGGTTCGGGTGATTGTGCCGAGACGGTAGGATTCGGTTGAATCCGAAGGAAAGGGATCGTTGCGGGTTGAAGAGTTGGAACTCACCGTAAGGATATCAAGTTTATTCTGTCCCGATCTGGGTGACTGTTACACTGTGCCTACTTGGGCATGAGTCTTATCCTAAACGTCGGGTATGGTTCCCGTTACAATTCGGTATAAAGTCTGAGCTCGCATTGCTCGTACATATTCTTATAAGGTAGTCGGGACGAAGCGGGGACCATCGGGGTCTCCGTCTTTGGCCTGCTTTTGGATGTTTCCTCATGCGCTGACGGGGCTCGGTGCGCTTCCGAGATCCCTTACGCGGTTGTGCCAGATTACGGCCGCTCGATTGTGTCAATCGGTATGTGCGCGGTTACGGCACACTTAAGTGTCGGTCCGGGCACAACACAAGATACGATATTGAACACCTCCCATACGGTTAATATATGACACCGCTGTTGTGTTGTCAATATGGAGCAATCTCGCAATCTCGCTTTTCCCTAGCGAAACATGACAATCCAAAAAAAGCTGCCTTCAGTTTCAAATAACTTATGTGCTGGGTTAATTCTGATTCGTCCCAGACACCAGAAGTGACGTCTCCTTTACATAGTGCCCCCAACCTGTTGTTGAGGCGTATGAAAAAATCTCCAACACGAATTTTTGGTGCCTTATTGGATTCTTTGATAATTGGATATTCTCTTCCCACCAGTCAAGATCGGCAACGAAAGATTGCGAAATCGTCAATATGCCGTCATAGTCTCCATTATATCTTAACAGTGCTAAATATTTCTGCCTTCCTAGGCCTTTCGAATAGAGCCAACCACATTGGATGGCCGGACATGACGCTGAAATGGATCCCATCCTCCGCAAAAACTCTCTAATACTGCACGACTTTAAACCTCTTAACGTTTTGATTAAATTGACTAATTGAAGCCGTTTCCTGTCAGGTAGCTCTAAGGTTTTTGATACCGAGTCTAAAACAAAGCCTGAAAACTGACACCTAGTGTTAACTAATCCACATTTTAGTTACAACTTAACGTAGAACTTATATAGATATAAAGTGGCCCTTTGCTATAGTAAACGTAGGGACTACAAAATGTGTCCGAAGGATGTGAGAGGGCATGGCAAAAAGTCTTGGTGCAGGAAATTTAAATGCTAATAGTAATTCAACGAAAATGAAAGAAGAGATCCAATATTTTTAACGCACAATTTATTGGTGTTAGAATAAAATTAATTTAGTATGTTCATTCCTGAATTGAAATATTGTTAATGAGAAACTAATAAAATTAATGAATAGCATGAGAACCACAGTGGATTTTAATAAAGTATTACGAATATCTTTCACTAAAGATTGAAAAGTGTCAAAGGAGATGCATTTTCAGCGTACTTTCTTCACTAATGTGACTTGCTCTACATTGCTAGCAGAACGCCATAGTTTTCATAATTCTTAATGCTACGTTAATTTGACAAATTTTGTCGATTTACCTTATTTAATCCCGAAACTTGTGCGAAACAAGATGCTTCTCTGTCTATCTAACCTTCTCTGGACAAGCCCCAAGCCTATGCATCCCCTTCATTTCTATCCAAGCCTGTGCGTCCCCTTCATTTTTATCCGTGCCTGTGCGTCCCCTTCATTTCTATAAGCTTCACATTAAAACTCTAATCTTAAAATTGTTTGCTGGTATAAACACAATATATTAATTTGTAGAAACTTGTGCGAAAGAAGATGCTTCTCTCTCAAACCTTCTCCAGACAACTTCCAAGTCTGTGCGTCCCCTCTGTTTCTATAAGCTCTACATAAATAGCGTATTAAAATATTTTGGTGACTTACCTTGTTAATTGAGACAATAATTCAGTGTCCAATGTGGTGTTAAGGCTCTTGACATTTCAAACAATTTTGACAATTTTCCTTACTGGACACTTGGTAGGTTATGATGATTGTTAGATACTAGCGAGGTTACGTTTACCTCCATAGATGTGTTCTCTATGTGGCTGTCACGTGACAACAAATTGTTACGCGATTGGCCGAAAGTGCCGAAATCTTCATCCAATGAACGACGTGCATATTGGAGACATTTCCTCTCCCTTTCATGTTCCCCTTTTGCCCACACTTGACGACGGAGAAAATATCTTAACATAAAATTCGGCAAATTGCAACTTTACATCGAAATATCTCAGCTCCTAAGGCACGTAATAACAAAACGAAGACACTTTTCTTATGTAAATCAAACCCAAGCTATCCATTAAGACCATTCAAAATCTAATCGGATCAGCCGTTATTGAGATTCGATAAACTCAGGGTTCTTGATAGCTGGTCGCGGCGTAATATAGACACTCTGTGCCTCGCGCTGCGCATATATCTATATATCGTCGGGACCGGCGTTGAGCCCACATCGTGCCCAGAGCCCTAATTCCGAGAATTCGTTTCTCGCTTCTTTCTGGCCGAAGGGGGGAGCGAGGTGGAACGCTTTGCGTGCGCCGGAGTGACACGGCGTCCGAAAGACGGAGCGAGACAAAAGATCAAGCATCGTCTGTCTCGTACCGTCCTCGCTCGCTATCAATGGCTCTCGCTCTCGCTCCATCTCGCTCTCGTCTTCGCCGGACAAGAGTGAGACAGAAGTGCTGGGGATAGCGAAAAGCCCACAACTGGTCCACCGAATCGAGCCCTCAGGGAGGCAATACTGTACCTACATATATATATTTGGCGTGAGACATTACCGTGTCTCTTGATATGTGTCATAGCCATTGTTTATTGCATGTACAAATACTACAATGTTTATATCAATCAACCTAGAGCCGTTACAAATTGCCGCCCATAAATTGTCTCGACAATATACTGGAGTGGGTGCCTCAACATAGACTGGACTATCAAACGAGGGAAGAATCCCCGAAGCGGCGAAATATAATGTAATCTCCTAAGGTCGGGGCCATATATATTGGCCGGTGAATTCTTTCTCGCGAGCAGCGATCGAGGAGAAATCAGCCACCACCATCTGATGATCGTGGATTTGTCAGTTGGAGTTTTGTGGCCCTCGCAAGGTATGGTGGGGTCACGGGAACGCTGCTCGGCTCCGCCTGAACCTAACCGTTTGGCTGTTATTTATTCTTAGCGTAATAGTTGTGTACGTTACGAAGCTATGCGTAGACCAATACGAGATGAAGCTATCGAGAAAGTATCAATGGTCTAACCAATAAAGCTCCTGAATTTTTTCGTAACTAACGCACACCTATTCTGATGTGTGTAATTCTACGCTGACAGCTCGGTTTGGCCTACACCCCAGAATCTTGGCACTATCCCCACCACTTCTGGCTCTCTCTTGTTCTGCGAAGGCGAGAGCGAGATGGAACGAGAGCGAGTCAGAAAACGTTGAGAAAAGGAGCACCAAGGATGTTGTAGACATCATAGTATGGGCCACCATTAGACGTAATGGAAGGACTTCTTTTTAATTATTATAATGTTTAATTTATAACTGAGTTACCCTCTACGGATTAGATTTTATTGAAAATACAAACTCATAAGAGATGAATAACTGACTTTAATAAGGTTCAAATATTGTATTGCACTGTACATAATTTTTTATTTACCGTTAATATTAGTTCAGGTGTGAATATTTAATTTATATTGTATAAATTATTAGAAACTAATTTGTAATGAACAATAGTTATAATAAAATTAATGAATCTACTTCTCTTTTCCATGCTTTTAATTAGGTACCAGAGGAAGATAAAATCGACAAAAAATTTGTTGACGAATCAACTTTAAAAGCACTGAATAAGTGCCGAAACCCGACTCATGATTCCAACGGTCCTTATTGTTACGTGTACACACCTTGGGAAAGTGTAACTACATCTAAACAGTATTGTCCTATTCGGAATTGCAAATCATCAGGTACGTAATATAAAAGAGGTGTAATTCTACAGATGTAGTATGTACAATATATGAAGTGTTCCGTATCTGGTGATACAAGCCGAAAGATGGCGATTCTGCATGAAAAAATTAGTCAAAAATATAAAATACAAGTTTCTCAGAACTCACTTTGTTTTCGAGAAAATTGACTTTAAATTTCGGCTTGGTAGTCGTACACCGGAGTACAGTTTTATGAGCTGGGCACGCATATCAGTTCCGTGTCAGGTCCGTGTTAGTTTCGTGTCCATCCTGTGTCCACTGATGTCACAGACGACTGTTAAAAGGTATATATTCGCACTGTACAACTGGCCTGCTCTGGCTCATTACAATCATGAAAAATAACTAGAATTATATTACGTTCGGTGTCATTTTCATTAAAAAAAAAACAACAATCTATTGGTGAAACTTCCATGAAGATTTAATAAGCAATGTATAAAAATTGACATTTTCATTATTGAATGGCCTACTGCTGTCTTTGTCTTTATGACTCGAGGGTTTAGGAGCCCCGAAGTGCGTGGCTCGAAAGCTTCGACTCGAGAACACATCAGAGTCATAAAATAAAAGAAATTTAAAAACCCGACTGTTTAAAAAGCGAACAAAAATGACAAAAACAAGACTTCATTTATTTACACCTTAAGATTTAATGTATTTACACATCGTATATTATTTATCATAAATAATAAGATGACAATTTAAATTCCCTCAATTGCCTGCAGTTCGAGGCCTTAAATCTTTTGATGCTCTTCTACCCCAAGCATGTACCGCAATGACTAAAGAAAGTGCTTTAAGCTGGTAACAAAAACAGGTGGACAACACCAGTGCAAATTCATGCTTATATAGTGATAATTCAACTTCAGTATATTTTGTAACTTATGTTTTTCTCTTTGTCCGATTGGGGAATACTTTTAGCGCTATTAATAGCCCATCACATCTAATTAGGGCTAACAGCGATACACAATATTTATTAAGACAATATGAAATTTTTTATTTCTAAGGCCTCCGACTGCAGGAATTTGAGTTAATTTAAATTGATATCTGATTATTATCCTATTTATGATAAATAATATACTGTGTATAAATAAATTAAATCTTAAGATGTAAATAAACTAAGTCTTGTTTTAATCATTCCTGTTCGCTTTTTGAGCAGTTAGGTTTTTAATTTTTCTTTTATTTTTCACTTTTCAGTTATGTATAGCAATGGCCGTAGCCTGTTTAGTTCGTTAAGGGAAACAATGTCGTGAGCGTAGTTAAGAACTTTCCTCGGATCTAGGTCACTAATTGCGAGTCTTTCCCATTTTTTTATTTCTATCTCACAATTTTGAATATTATATATCAGCGCTGGCCAGCGTAGGGGCCCCTCACGCGCCAGCTTCCCCTTCCAATCTTTCTCTCGCACAGCGTGCCTTCCGTCGTCAAAGGGACCGCGCGACGCTAAGAAGGCCATGACGGGCTAGCATCTTCGCGGTTAGGGGGGCTAACAAAAGACGAATAATCCGAAATTCGCGGGAAGTAGTAGCATTGGCTGACTGTGACGGTGTGTGTCACTAATACACATGTCGTATCGGGCGTCCGAGCTCGCTCGACGACGGACGCGCTGGTCTGTCATGGTCGCCTCTTTAGCGTCGCGCGGTATCCCTGACAACGCGAACGAGAGTGGGAGAACCCCGGGCTCACGCGTGAGCGACCTTGAACAGCGCTGTTATATATCGTAGGACATTCAGAAGGTAAAGACAAAACATAAAAAAACTTCAAAAAAGTAAAAAAATTATGCCAAGTACATGAAATCAAATAAATCACAAAAATAGAAGATAATAATAATAACAAAATAAAAAAAAGAAGTGAAATCAAAATGAGCTGCAAGTACAAAAAGGTGCTTTCCAACTGCGGTTAAGATGACGCAACTACATATGTATAAACTAAAATACTATTTTTATACAAATTAATATTTTAATACGAATAAATATTTTATTCAAAACACTTGGCGCAGCTCTCCGAATTGGTGTTGCTAAACTGAATAAATATGTGTAAATTGCATTAAAATCTTTCTTTCTTGTCTCAGTGGTGTCTTGTCTTGTTCTATTTATTAACCAAGACAATTAACATTTTTTCGGAGAGCTGCGCCAAGTATTTTGAATAAAATATTTATTCGTATTAAAATATTAATTTGTATACAAATATATCTGCTTAATATTATTTAATACATGGACTTCCGTTTCCGGTGCGAATGAGAGAGGATTGAAAGAGAGTGCAGTGCTGGAAGTGAATGTGAGTGGAGTGTTGGAGTGGAGTGTAGAGGTGAAGGAGTGGAGAAGGAGAAAGGTGGAGTAGCAGAAAGGGAGGGAGTGGTGAGGGCGAAGGAAAGGAGAGAAAAAGGGCGAGAAGAGTAGTTGGAGGTTAGGTACGAAAGCGGGCGAAGACAAGCGGTTTAGGCGCGGAAAGGAAGAGGTAGGAGGCGACATCGGGTGGTAAGGAAGAGAAGGCGATAGATAAGGAAGAGCTAGGAGAAGGAATAGGAAAGGGGCGACTAAGTGACCAAAGGAAGCGAGGAACGAAGGAAGTGAGGAAGTGAAGAGAGAGAGAGAGAGAGAGAGGGCAGAAACAGAGGAGGGAAAGACAGTAAGGCATGGCGACGAGACGATAGAGGGCAGGCCTACAAGTGCGGAAAGATTCAAGCAGGGGAGAAGAAATTGCACAGGAATAATAGATGAGATAATGAGAAGACAAAGAGAGAGGCAGGAAAAGGAGATAAGCTTAGAGGACGAGAGGGAAAACGTGTTTGGTTCAAGTAAGAAAGTAGCGAGGTCACCGGTAGGGAAACGAGGGAAAGAGGAAGGAGAGATAATGGAGATGCTAAGACACATGAGGAAGGAGATAGCAGAAAGTAGGGAAGAGGCAAAGGAAAGGGCAAAAGACCAGGGGGGTGGCTAAAAAGAGAGATAACAGAGTTAAAGGAAGAAATGAGGAAGAGGGGCGAAAAGTGGGAAAAGGAAAGGGAGGAGATAAAAGAGGAATTGGGAGAATTAGGGAAGAGGATAGGAAGGGTAGAGGGAGAAGGAGGGAAAGGAGGGAGGGGATTGGGGGCGAGGTTAGAAAAACTGGAGATAGAAGTGGAGGAGGGCAGGGCGGGAGGTGGGAAAAGGGTGAGCGAGGAGATGGAAAAAAGGTTTAGGGAGTTAGAATGGAAAGTGGAGGCGAAAGAAAGGGAAGAGAGAAGGAAGAACATTGTGGTAATGGGGATGGCAGAAATAGGCGAGAGGGACAAGGAGGGAGTGGAGGAACTATTTAGGGTGATGGGGATAGAGGAAGGAATTGAAATAGTTAGAAAGGTAAATGGGGGAGGAGGGATGGTGGTAGTGAAGTTGAGGGACGGGGAAACAAAAAGAAGAGTGATGGAGGCAAAGAAGAAGTTGGCAGGCAGAAAAGAGAGAATAGACGATGACTTGACATGGCGGGAAAGGAAGATGAGGAGAATCTTAGAAACAATAGCAGAGGGGGTGAGAAGGAGAGGAAAGAGGGTCTGAGTAAGATATGGCAGAATAATGATAGAGGGAGGTTGGTGGAGTTGGGATGAAAGAAATGAGGTGTTGAGAGACGCAAAAGGGAGAGAGTGGAGTAAGGAAGCGGTTAGGGAAAAGGGGAAAGGGGGCAGGCGGAAGAGCAGAGGGGGAGACTGGAAAAGGGTGGGTAGGAACAGGTAGGAAAAAGGAACAGAGGGCAAAGCGGGGGGTGGGGGAGCGAGAACGGGGTGGGAGGTAGCATGGTGGAATGTAGCGGGGCTAGGGAGGAAGGATAAGGAATTTTGGGGGAGATTAGGTAAGTGGGACATAATAATAATGATGGAAACATGGGTGGAGGAGAAGGGGTGGGGGCTATAAAGAGGAATCTGCCAAAGGGGTTTGTATGGGAAATGCAGGCAGCAAGGAGGGATAGTAATAAGGGAAGAGCAAAAGGGGGGATGGTAGCGGGGATAAGGAAGGAATTAATAGAGGGGAGTGGGGGAGGGGGGATAAAAGTAGGGGAAGAAGGAATTATAGAGGTGAGGGCAAAAATAGGAACAAAGGAGTGGTTGTTTGGAGAGATATACGCCAGTGGAGATCTGGAGAAAAAGTTAGAATGTATGTATTGTTACGTACGCAGATCTATCTTTGACTTTTTAACACTTTCGGGTGTCCGGAATGCACGTGACCCGGCGGGGTCACCGTTTCCTGCAATGGTGTGATGCAACCGAGTTTTCCCCGAAAAACTAATATTCAATGAAGGCACTCATATCCCCACTACTTTCTAGCCGAATTTCACTGTATAAAAAGGGCCACGAATCCACACTCGGGGGCTCATTTGAAATCTAGTGCTCATAGACGAAAGAGGCTTATTACTTCAACTTAAACCAGACAGCACGTAGAGTTGCTGATAGGTGTTGTTACTATTAAACTCTTTGAGACCCCCGCATTTCTCAGTGCGTCAAAACCGAGAGGTGGACTTAGGTACCGCGACAAACATAAACTGTAACAATTGTAAAAGACCGAGTTTATTAGAATATAATTTGTTATTTCTAATTCAGAGTTCTTTATTTCAATCAATCATTATCTGAATTTCCTCTTCGAGATACTCCCACATAGCTACTCCTTTACCGCTCAAGGTGTACCACTTTATAAAGTTACGAGGCTAAACTAACATTCCTAGTGGCTCCCGGGGATACCAGACCCCGGTTCGTTCGTGAAGCTTACCTTCCTAGTGGCTCCCGGGAATACCAGACCCCGGTTCGTCCACGACATCCAACCTCCTCATAGCGGCTCCCGGGGATACCAGACCCCGGTTCGTCCGCTACTAACAAACTCAAACAACCAAATTCAATCCTCGGCCTCGCAGCCGCCATTCTCATTGCCCTCAGACTCGGCTCGTAACAGTATTAATGGGCAGAGGGGAGAGACGAAGGGGGGGGGAGATACTAGTAGGAGGTGACTTTAACGCGACGACAGGAACAGAAGGAGGGGGAACAATGGGAGAGGAGGAGGGAGGGAGGAGGAATTCAAAGGATAGAATAATGAATACAGAGGGGCGAAAATTGGTGAGGTGGGTAGACGAACAGGGGTGGCGGATATTGAATGGGTGCACAAAAGGAGATGAGAAAGGAGAGTTCACATATACGGGGGCCAGGGGAGAAACAGTCATAGACTATGTGTTAGGAGAGGTAGGAATAGGATAGGATCGAGAGGTTGGAAGTAGGAGAAGGAGTAGAGTCAGATCACAACCCGATGATAGTAAGGATAAAGGAGGAAGGAAGAACTAGAGAAAGGGGAAAAGGAAGCAAAAAGACGGCAGTGAGGGGTGTGTGGAACGAGAGTGGGCGGGAGAGATTCAGAGAGATAGTTGCAGGGAAAGGGGAGAAACAGGGATTAGGGCTAATGGAAGAGATCCGGGAAGGGTTGCGGAGATTAAAAGGGGGATTATGGGAGGGAGGGGGAGAAAGAGAAAAAGAAGAGAGAGGGGTGGTGGGAAGAAGAGTGTGCGGGAGCAAAGAGGGAATCAAGAAAGGCGCTGAGAAGATGGAGAAAGGGTGGAGGGGAGATAGAGGAGTATAGAGAAAGGAAAAGGAAATATCAAAGAAAATGCGAGGAAAAGAAAAAGGAGGAAGCGGAAAGGTTTTTAAAAGAAACAGAAGGGGTAAGAAGGGAGAGTGAGGTATGGGAAATAGTGAACAGGGGGAGAAAAACTAGGAAGGGACTAAACGAAAAGATAGAGATGAAGGAGTGGAAAGAACACTTCATGGAGGTGTTAGGGGGCGTAGACAGGAAAGTAGTAAGGGGACAAGTAGGGCAGAGAAGAGGGAGGGAGATGGATGAGGTACGTGGGAAGAGGTAAAGAAAGCATTGGGGATGATGAAGGATAAGAAGGCCATACGAGGAGACCAAATCCGAAACGAAGTATGGAGGTATGAAGGGGTAGAAGTGCAAGTGTGGGCATGGAGGATAATAAATAGGGTATGAAGAGGGGAAGGGTGGCCGGAGGAGTGGAAAGAGGGGTTAGTGATACCAATAGTTAAAAAGGGGGAGGGGGTAGGAGTGGAGGAGTACAGGGGAGTGACGGTAATGCCAAGACTATATAAAGTATATGCGGCAGTACTGGCGGAGAGGCTGGTGGGGGAGATGGGGGAGAGGAGAATTGTGCCAGAGAATCAAACAGGATTCAGGAAGGGGATGGGAACGATGGATAACATATACCTAGTCAACTACATGATAAACAAAAGGATAGAGAGACCAGGAGGGAAAATGTTTATTTAGCACTGTTTATCGAGATGAAAGCTGCCTTTGACTCTGTAGAGAGGGGAGTGCTATGGATGACGATGAAAGAGAGGGGGTGAGTGGAGATTTAAGGAAAAGGATTGAGGAAGTGTACGTGGAAACTAAGAGCAGGGTGAGAGTAGTCGGAGAAGTGGGGGAGAGTTTTTGGTCGGCGAGAGGGGTAAGACAGGGGTGCCCTTTGAGCCCCCATCTGTTCAACATCTTAACAGCGGACTTGGAGGAAGAGTTAGAAAAGGAGGATGGAGAGGGGTAAAGATTGGAGGAAAGAAAGTACGGTCGTTAGCGTATGAGACGATGTGGTGCTGGTAGCGGAAGATGAAAGTGAGATGGGGGAATGATAGGCAAATTAGAAAGGTATCTGGATAGGAAGAAGCTAACGCTGAATGTAGAGAGGACGAAAATAATGAGATTGGCGAAAGGAGGTGGGAGGAAGAAGAAAATGGTCTTTGAGGTGGAAAAGAAGAAAGATAAAGGAAGTGAAGAAATTTACGTATTTAGGCTACGAGATAGGAAGGAATGGGGGACAAGACGGGCAGGTAACAGCTAGAGCAAGAAAGGCAGCGGCAGCAATGAGACAAGTATGGGAAATAGGAAAGAGAAAGTTTGCGGGAGATGTAAGGAGGAGGCTGTTTCTTTTTGACGCACTAGTGTGGACAATCGCGAGTTATGGAGTGGAGATTTGGGGATGGCAGGAAAGGAAAGCATTGGAAGCGATGCAGGAAAGATTTAAGGTACAAAAAAGTGCGCCAAGTATATAATCCCATCAAAAAGAATCCCATTTAAAAACATTGTCGTAAATTAATAGCTTTACAAAACGAATGATGTACACTAATTGCACCAATTATCACAATGACTATTTATACAAAGAAAAAAATGTATTAAATAATATTAACACGTTCCGTGCCAAGCCATTTTTGCCTGACTTGTCGTTCAGGCCATTTGATATTTTGACTAAAAATCGATATATTATCACACAATATTTCATTATATCATCAGTAGATAAGTAGTTCTCTTGTTTAGAGCAGTTATCACATCGTGTACCACCGGTGGTACACGTGGCGCTGCGATCAGTTTGAGTGCAAAAGTCAGTCCGTTCGAAACTTTTCGATTAGTAAAAAACCTGCTGCACTCGAAGTTGTTGAATAAAAAACGAGAGAAATAAAATAAATTATTTAAAATAAAAGGAGTAGGTAAATATACGGAGATAACTTTTAAGATATTTTTTGTTTTTCATTTGTTTCTGTTGGAAAACAAGTTTCTATTATTTACTTTTATTAGATTATTCTTTCATCTTTTTTAATTTTTGAATTGAGCGAGTTACTCAACTTTCATTTTTAGCCCTAATGATAGGTAATATGGAAGTAAACGACGGAGGTAGTTCCAGTTCTATTTCCAATGAAATAGAACTCCTTTTTAGTACAAAACGCTCATGTAGATTTATATTATCAACTTCCGATGAGTCAAGCGATGAATCAATTGAGGTTACCGCGCGCCCTAGACGAAAATGCCGCCGTATTGTAAATAGTTCTGAAAGTGAAAATGAAGCACAAAATATCACTAATAAGTTACCAGACCAATGGACAAATCCAAGTGGAAATCAACCTGTACTTATACCATTCACGGGTACACCAGGAATAACATTATCGGATTATTTATGGAAAGAAGAAGATTTTTATTTACTATTTGTTACTGAAGAAATGTTCGAAGAGATAGCAGAACAGACTAACATCTACGCGATGCAAACATTAGCTCAGAGACGGTCATCTCGTCTGAACAAATGGAATCCTACTAACAAATGTGAAATTAAAAAACTTTTCGGCCTTCTCATCTGGATGGGATTAGTAAAATTACCCGAAATACACTTATATTGGTCGAAAGATCCAACATTCGCTCAAAGCTTTCCTCCATCAGTAATGCCAAGAAACCGCTTTGAGCTATTGTTGCGAATGGTGCATTTCGTGAATAATGAAAATGCAAATGTTGGAGACCGCCTCTATAAAATAAAACCCATCATTGATAAACTAAGAGAAAATTATGGAAAATCTTATGATCCGCCAGAAACACTCTGTATTGATGAGTCCATAGTACCATTTCGCGGCCGTGTCCTGTTTAGACAATATGTAAAAAACAAACGGCACAGATATGGTATAAAGTTGTTCAAATTATGTTTTAAACCGGGATATACATATAATTTTGAAATTTACTGCGGTCAACAACCTGGCAAAGAAAAATCTACGCCTAAAGCGGTTGCAATGTCGCTTTGTCAAAATATTTTTGATAAGGGACATACTCTATGTATTGACAACTGGTATTCTAGCATAGATTTAGCCCAAGAATTTATTGCGAGGAACACTCATGTAATAGGAACGATTCGTTCGAATCGTCGCAGAATTTCGAAAGAAGTGGTGCAAAAAAAATTACAGCGAGGAGAAATATTTGCAAAAGAAAATGAAAATGGAATAACGTTGATGAAATGGAAGGATAAACGAGATGTCCTACTATTGTCTACCAAACATTCTGTAGAGACGGCTGTTCTTAGAAAAAAAGGATATGATATCGTTAAACCGAAACTTGTAATTGATTATAATGAAGCCAAGAGTTCCGTTGACGTTTCTGACCAAATGACAGCATACAGTAGTCCATTACGCAAAACTTTCAAATGGTATAAAAAAGTAGCATTTGAGCTTCTCTTAAACACTTCAGTTGTAAATGCTTGGATATTATATAATACTCAGCAACAAAGGCCTATATCAATAGTAGAATTTAGAAAACAATTAGCTAATTATTTATGTTACTATGAGAATGAAAACAACAACTCCTCTCCTGAAACTGCGACACACTCTAGAAAAAAACGACACGAAATTAAAAAGAAAGAGGGCAAAGCGAGGACAGCTAGACAACGTTGCATTTCTTGCTATAAAAAAAATGCAAAAAAATTCGGTACTGAGTTAGCAAGACAAAAAACTATAAGAGTAATGACGTTTTGCAGCGATTGCCCGAAAAAGCCGTCTTTATGCCTCCCTTGCTTCAACAAAATGCACCATTCAATGTAATTATTAATTATTGTAGATATAACAATTAAATAAACTTATGTGTTTTGCTTTATACTGCATCTTGTAGAATGCTTCATTTTTTAGGTAGAAATATAGTTTACAGAATTATATTTGTAATAAAATATATGTTTTCAGCGCATTAAATAAATATGACTGCGTGTACCACCGGTGGTACACGTGGCACGGAACGTGTTAACCAGATATATTTTTATACAAATAAATATTTTAATACGAATAAACATTTTATACAAAATACTTGGCGCTGCTCTCCGAATTGGTATTGCTAAACTGAATTATGTATAGATTGCATTAAAATCTTTTTCATTGTTTCTTAACTCAGTGGTGTGTTGTATTATTTTATTTATTAACCAAGACAATTAACATTTTTTTGGTGTCGCAGCGCCAAGTATTTTGAATAAAATATTTATTCGTATTAAAATATTTATTTGTATAAAAATATATCTGGTTAATATTATTTAATACATTTTTTTTTTTCTTTGTTGAGGGCAGCGTTCGACACGGTGGACAGGAGGAAACTGTGGGAGGCGATGGAGAAGAGGGGGGTGAGGGAGGGGCTGAGGGATAGAGTGAAAGAAATATACAGGGAGACAACCAGCAAGGTGAAGGTGGGAGGGGAGACTGGAGAGAATTTCTGGACATCGAAAGGCCTGAGGCAAGGGTGCCCGCTGAGTCCAATATTGTTCAACTTGCTAATAGCGGATGTAGAGGAGGAATTAAGGAAAGGGAACTGGGGTGGGGTGAGAATAGGAGGTAGGAGAATATGCTCGCTGGCGTATGCCGATGACCTGGTGCTGCTGGCAGGGAAAGAGGAAGAGATGGAGTGGATGATCAGGCGACTGGAAAGGTACTTGGAGGGAAAGAATTAAAGGTAAACGTGGGGAAAACGAAAGTAGTAAGGTTCAGAAAAGGGGGAGGGAGAGAAGGAAAGGTGGAGTGGAAATGGAAAGGGAAGGAGATCGAGGAGGTGAAAGAATTCAAATATCTAGGGTATGTTTTTAAGAAAAACGGGGGCCAAGAAGCACACATCAGGGACAGGGTGAAAAAGGCGGGGGTAGTGATGCGACAGGTCTGGGGAATAGGAAAAAGGAAATTTGAAAAGGACTGGAAACGAAGAATGTGGCTGTTCGACACGCTGGTGTGGACGGTGTTGGGCTACGGAGCGGAGGTGTGGGGGTGGAAAGAGAGGGAGGAGGTAGAGAGGGTCCAGGAAAGGTACGTAAGGTGGTCGCTAGGGGTGGATTGGCGGACACCGGGATACATGGTGAGGGAGGAAACGAAGAGAAAGAAGTTGAGGACGTGGGCCGGGGGGAGGGCGTGGAGGTATGAAGAGAAGCTGGGTAGGGGGGAGGGAGGGGAATTGGCAACGTTGTGCCTGGAAGAGGTGAGGCAAAGAGAAAAGGAAGCGGGGACGGGGCTGTCAGCGTGGGAAAGAGAGAGGATGGAGTTTAGAATGGAGAGGGGGGGGGGGTGAGAGGGAAAGGGGGTACGAAGAGATAGAAATGGAAGATTGCAGGAAGTAGGAAGAAGAAAGGAGTGGGAAGATAAGGGAATCAAGGTACAACAGCTGGTACAGGGAGGTTAGAACGGAGGGGGTGCCAAAATACCTGCAAGTAGGATGGAGCGAGGAAAGATATGGGAGGATGGCTAGGTTTAGACTGGGGAATGAAATGAGGGGAGGGAGATATTGGGAGGCGGAGGAGGAGAGGAGGTGTAGGGTTTGCGGAGGAGAAGTAGAGACGTGGGAGCACGTGCTGGAGAGGTGCGCGCGAGAGGAAGGGGAGGAGGGGAATCTAGGGGAAAAGATAAAGGAGATTTTGGATGAAGGAGGAAAAGGAGAGGAATGGATGAAGAGGTTAGAGGAAAAGAGGAGGGAGAAGGAAGGAGGCAATAAGGAGGAGGGGAGGGGGGCAAATGAAAATGGGAAGGAGTGAAAGAAGGAATGGAATGAAAGAGAGGAAATGGAAGTCGAAGGCGGAGAGAGGGAGAGAGGTTAGGGGCGTGAGAGGCGTAGATGTAAGAACTAGAAAATAAGAGCGATAGGTTAAGGCTAGGGTAAGAACGGAACGAGCGTGGCGTGGGAGAAGGAGAGGAGACGGTGCGGAGAGGTAGTGTAAGGGATAGTTTTAAGGCTAGGTTAAGGTAGGTTAAGGAAAATTGTAAGAGCGAAGAGAAAGGAGGAAAGAAAAGGAGGTATGTAACCCCAAGGGGAAGACATTAAAGAGATACATACATACATTTTTTTCTTTGTATAAATAGTCATTGTGATAATTGGCGCAATTAGTGTATATCATTCGTTTTGTAAAGCTATTAATTTACGACAATGTTTTTAAATGGGATTCTTTTTGATGGGATTATATACTAGGCGCACTTTTTTGTACCTTTTTTTTAAAAAAAGGTAATTTTGTTGAGATTTCACACATTTTGTAGTGTTTATTGATGACTGGATAATTTGATCACCCCCTCGGGGTTATTTATTTTTTTAAATATATTGTATTGTCATCCAAACTACTCATGCCTGCAAAGCTTCAAGACAATTAGATTGGAGGAATTGGTTTAAATTTGAGTTTTCAGATATGAACCAAACATACAAGAAGCAAATAGAGGATTGAAGCTGAATAAAATCGTTTAATTAATAAAATACTATGTCACAATAAATTTTTTTCTCTGACGTAGACCACACTGCATCATCTTCTGCTTCGATTATCTGTAAATATATATAATGCACATTTTAGTTACAACTTAACGTAGAAATTATATACAAATAGAGTGGCCCTTTTCTATAGTAAGCGTAGAGACTACAAAATGTGTCCGAAGGAGGTGAGAGCGTATGGCAACAAATCTTGGTGGAGGAAATTTAAATACTAATGGTAAATCAACGAAAATGAAAGAAGAGATTCAATATATTTGACACACAATTTATTGGTGTTAGAATAAAATTAATTTAGTATGTACATTGCTGAATTGAAATATTCTGAATGAGAAACTAATAAAATTAATGAATATCATGAGAACTACTGTGGATTTTAATAAAGTATTACGAATATCTTTCACAAAAGATTCAAAAGTATCAAAGGAGATGCATTTTCAAAGTACCTTCTTCGTACCTACGTTCAATGTACCTACCACCAATGTGACTTGCTCTACATTGCCAGCTGTACGCCTTAATTTCCTTAATTCTTAATGCTACGCTAATTTGACAAATTTTTGTCGATTTACCTTATTTGACAAATTTCCAGAAACTTGTGCGAAACAAGATGCTTCTCTGTCTATCTAACCTTCTCTGGACAAGCTGCAAGCCTATGCATCCCCTTCATTTCTATTCAAGCCTGTGCATCCCCTTCATTTTTACCCAAGCCTATGCGCCCCTTCATTTCTATCCAAGCCCGTGCGTCCCCTTCATTTCTATAAGCTTTACATAAAAACTCTAATGTAAAAATAGTTTGCTGGTATAAAAACAATATATTATTTTATAGAAACGTGTGCGAAAGAAGATGCTTCTCTGTCGAACCTTCTCCGGACAACTTCCAAGTCTGTGCGTCCTCTCCGTTTCTATAAGCTCTACATAAATAGTATATTAAACAATTTTGGTGACATACCTTGTTAATTATGACAATAATTCAGTGTCCTTTATGTTGTAGAAACTCGTGTAATTTAAAAAATTTTAACTAGTTTCCTTATTTCACATTTGACAAGTTATAATTGTTTGACACTAGCTAGGTTACGTTTACCTCGACAGATCTGCTCTCTGTCTGCTGGCTGTCACGTGACAATAATTTGTTACGCGATTGGCCGAAACCCGCATCCAATGAACGACGTGCCTGAGAGACATTTCCTCACCCTTTCATACTCCCCTCTTGCCTAGAAGTGTAGGACGATGACTATGACGATGCTGAATCTTAAGAACATAAAATTCAGCAAATTGCAACTTTACATCGAAATATCTCAGCTCATAAGGCCCGTAGGAACAAAACGAAGACATTTTCTGATGTAAATCAAACCCAAGCTATCCATTAAGTCCATTCAAAATCTAATTGGATCAGCCGTTACTGAGATTCGGAAATCTCAGGGTTCTTGATAGCGAGTCGTCGCGTAATAGGGCCACTCCGTGTTTTGCGCTGCGCATATATCTATATATACTTGGCGCGAGACACTACCGTGTCTCTTGATCCGGTGGGTGCTAGGAGTGGAGTGGATAACGCCCGGGTACATGGTGAAGAAAGAGACGGATAGACAGAAGTTGAGGATAGGGGCAGGAAGAAGAGCGTGGAATTTTGAGATAAGGCTGGAAGAGGGAGGGGGGAGTGGGTGGGCAAGAAAGTGTTGGGAGGAAATAAAGAAGAGAGAGAACAAAGAGGGAAGAGTGTCCCTATGGGAGGAGGAGAGAAGAGAGTTCTATAAGGAAATAGAAATGGAGGTAGAGGAGGTGATTAGGTTAAGGGAAAAGGGGAGGGAGGGATATGAGGAGATAGAGAAAAGATACAGAGAGAGATACGAAAGGCAAACATGGGAAAGAATAAGGGAGTCCAAGTATAATAGGTGGTACAAGTGGACGAGGGGGGAAGGGTTCCCGGAATATTTGGAAAAGGGCTGGAAAGAGGAGAGATGGAAAAGGATAGCAAGGTTCAGACTGGGGAACGGGGTGAGAGAAGCAAGATACTGGGAGGACATAGAAAAAAGGTTATGCAGAGTTTGTGGGAATGAGGAGGAAACGTGGGAACATGTATGGGAAAGGTGCAGGGAAAGGGGAGACGTAGGTAGTTGGCAGGAGAATGTAAGGGAGGTGTTGGGGGAAGAGGGGGGAGGAGAAGATTGGTTAAGAGCACTGGAAGAAGACAGGAACAGACAACAGGGGGGAGAAAAGGGAGAAGAGAGAGAGGGGGAGCAAGGATGATAGAAAGAGAGAGATAGGCAAAAAGGAGGGGAAAAAATGGAGGAGAAAGAAGTGAATGGAGAAGAGGAAGAGAGGAGAAGGGCGAAAGGCAGATAGTGAATGCAGAAACGGGGGGAAGGAAGGATGAATGTGGAAAGAGTAGCATAAGGTACGGCGGAGGCGGGGGAGAGAGCGATGCGTGGAGAGGTGGAGAGAGAGAGACAGAGAGAAAAAAATGGATAGTAGGACATGCGAGAGGTAGAAAGCGGCGAGCGGAGAGGTGTAAATATAGAAATAGTTAGGGATAATTGGAAGGGGTAGTGGTAAGGTGTAATTGTTTGGGATAATTGTAAGGAGTAATTTTAAGTAGAGTTAAGTAGATTTACGTAGGGTTAAGGAAAGAAAATGTAAGGAAGGAAACGGATGTTCTTGTAACCCGAAAGAGAATCAATAAACACATACGTACATACATACATATTATTTAATACATTTGTTTCTTTGTATAAATAACTATTGCGACAATTTGTGTATATCATTAGTTTTGTAAAGCTATTAATTTTCGACAATGTTTTTAAATGGGATTCTTTTTGATGGGTATTAATTTACGACAATATTTTTAAATGGCATCCTTTTTTATGGAATTATATACTTGGCACTCTTTTTTGTACCTTTTTTTTAAAAAAGGTAATATATACTTACGTTACGCGCCTCCGAGCCCACACCTCCGCTACTCCAGCTTTCCGCACTGATTGTACCCTTAGTAACGACGTATGGCTGGTTGCTCGCGGCTAGACGCTGAAAAAGGCTGCTTGTGCTGCGCTGCTCTAGAGCTTAACATCTGCACACACAAACATAGCCTGATAAACACAATACCCTCCTGTTCGTGCCGCAGTTGGGTAAAAAAGGTTCCATTCAAGCGATATCATGACAGCGTCAGTGAAAAGGCCAGGATATTGTGGGCAACGAATTTTAGCTTGAGGGTACGGCAACAAAATCGACACTAGCGTCATTGACACGGGCAAATGCGAACTGTTCCAGTGTAAAGGATGGATACGATATTTTTTAACACTAACACTGACGGCGTGGAACTGACGTGTATGACTGTTATAAGCAAAATTTTACAAGTTATGTATAAGAGTTAACATCTTTAATCCGCCGGCAGGCGCGCGCGTGTACTCAGTACACGGAGGTCACTTTATGACTGAAAAAAACGTTTTACCGTGATGTATTGTACCCAGCACCCCTATGTATTCTTCCAGCGGACATTTTTGCATAATGCTACGTACTTGTCGGGTTCAAATTCACTTTGGAAGTGTCTTTGATTGAATAAAAACGAAAGTATGCCGCGTATCCTGCCGGCGAGCGCGCCCGTGTACTCACAAGTTTCCCAGGTGTACGCCTCCAAATGCTTTAGTTTTTGGATACGTTTTGGAGGACAGAAAAATATGAAAAACATGTTTTTTATTTTGACCTGTTTGCATGTTTAGGGGGTGAAACCACCCCTCAAAATTCATAAGGGGTACAAAATTTTGTTGTGTCAAATTTCATATGGAAAAACATATCCAACAACCAAAGCCCCCCCCCCCTAGCTCACCCCCTAAACATGCAAACAGGCCGCTTTAAAAAACGAGTATATCTTATTTTTCTGTCCTCTAAAACATATTTAAAAACCAGGACAATCGGAGACGGACACCTGGAAAACTTGTGAGTACACGGGCGCGCTCGCCGGCAGGATACGCGGCATATTTTCGTTTGTATTCAATAAGAGACACTTTCAAACCGAATTTGAACCTGACAAGTACGTAGCATTATGCAAAAATGTCCACTGAAAGAATACATAGGGGTGCTGGGTACAATACATCACGGTATAACGGTTTTTCAGCCAAAAGAAAACCCCGTGTACGGAGTACACAATGCGCCCGCTCGTGTAAAACTTTTAGGCGTGCCCGCCGGCGGGTTAATTAAGTGGTCATTCCTGTAATCACGCTGCAAAATTCGGCAACACGCAGCCAACACTTTTCATTAGAGCTGTTCGGGTACTCGAATAAAACGAACCGAGCCTGGCTCGGCTCGACTGACCGGGCCGAGCCGGATACCCGTCAAATTCGGGCGGTCCGAAAAATCCGAGTAGCTCGAATTTCTTTCGGGCGGCTTGAGAAATCCGGGTAGTCCGAATCGTTTCGGGCCGCCCGGAAGAATCGGATAGCCCGAATTGTTTCGAGCCGCTCTTCTTCCGGGCGGCCCGAAACAATTCGGACTACCCGGATTTTTCAAGCCGCCCGAAACAAATTCGAGCTACTCGGATTTTTCGGGCCGCTCGAATTTGACGGGTATCCGGCTCGGCTCGAAAACCGAGTCCCGGCTCGGTCCGAACTTCAAGCCGCCCGAATATTCGAATACCCGAACAGGTCTACTTTTCATGCAATGAATAACAATGTCAAACTTTTTTTTCATTTATTATCTACTTATAATGTATACGGAACAATTTTTTAAATACACTCTTAATTGCTTTTTCAATGTTATCTGGAAGTAAAAATTGCTCCATTGAAAATAAATACCTCCCTAGCAGGAGTGATTTCGTAAAGACTCATCTGAAACAAAAAAACCAAATTGATTATTAATCACTATGGGTACCCCTATCGCAGATGCCTGAATTAGTCACACAAGTCAAAGTTTTACAAAATTGCGCGAATTCAAATTTAAAGTAAAACTGGGAAATTTCGAGACTTGACGTTCACGGAGACAGTGTTTGTCTCTTACAAATTCTGTGCGCGGTAGCTTGCTTAGAATTTATTTTAACTCTTAAAGTAATATATGTATTTTGTACATTTTTATTTTGCTGAATTCGAGTATTTAGTGGGATTGTGGCTAGGACCTACCAATCTGTTTATACAGGGTCATCGTTTAATCCTGCAACCCGCGCGTGTGCGAACTTGTAAAGTGGCAACACCGCCTCACGGACGCATTCCACTACAACCATGCACCGACCAGCGGAGAGCTGCCAGCGACCTCTGGACAGCAGTGATGCCCGAGCTTCGAGAATTTTGGGCTGGTCTCTTTCAAATTAACGTTGCAAAGAACTATTCAGAATTTCCCCGTCCGGGTTGAAGAATTTGGGGCCTTATTCGTATAAATTTTTAACTATAAAAGATATCGGTATGCAATTTGCGCCGAAAATTAAGGAAAAACTATTTCCTCTTAATGATGGATAATTTAACATATTTTACGTTTAGTTCATTTTTCTTTTATCAATTTTTTCACCATAATTGTTTAAAAAGCTTTTGCAAACTGTTTATTTGATAATGTATTTAACGCTGTTTTTAAAATTTGTGGTGTTGCTAAACAATAGGCTAGTTGTTTCTGTATCATTACTTGCATAAATTGAGAAATTAAATTTTTATTCAATTATGTGTTAGTTCTGCAGACCTCAGAATCTATTGTTCTATTTTCTTTTTTATGATTTTATCCTTAACCGGTTCGTTCCCACGGACGAGTTATCTCGCGACGCCGATACTGTTGGTATAAACTCACAGACGAGTTATCACGCGACGTAATGCCGTTCGTGCGGTGCCACAGACGAGTAAACGCGCGACGCAATACCGCTCCTGCGATGCCACAGACGAGTAAACTCGCGTCTTCTGTTTTTGCTCCGCGGTCCCTTACAAGGGAACATCCTGAACCCGAAAATTCAAAAAATTCTGAAACTTTGTGGATATGTAGGGGATTGCCTTCTGATTACAATGCATTTTTTGCTACCCAAAATCACTCTAAGAGGGTGAAATTAACCCCTGAAGATTCGGCTATTTTTCGATTTTCTGTAATAACTCACGAATTGTAATAACTGTAAGTTACCAAATGATAGTCCTAATTAAAAGAAGTAACTTTTGTCTCGAAACTTTTTTTCTATATCTTACAGTTCACGAGTAACAGAAAATCGAAAAATAGCCGAATCTTCATGGGTTAATTTCACCCCCTTAGAGTGATTTTGGGCAGCAAAAAAAATGCATTGTAATCAGAAGGCAATCCCCTACATATCCACAAAGTTTCAGAATTTTTTTAATTTTCGGGTTCAGGATGTTCCCTTGTAAGGGACCGCGGAGCAAAAACAGAAGACGCGAGTTTACTCGTCTGTGGCATCGCAGGAACGGTATTGCGTCGCGCGTTTACTTGTCTGTGGCACCGCACGAACGGCATTACGTCGCGTGATAACTCGTCTGTGAGTTTATACCAACAGTATCGGCGTCGCGAGATAACTCGTCCGTGGGAACGAAGCGGTTAATGCGGTGCATACCTAGATCAGACGTAAGGGGTAACTAATGGGACGTGTCTTTGATTGTAGCGGTGTTTGAATTTTTTTTCTAGAATTTTTGTGTATAAATGTTTTAGCTACTCAACGCCACGCCTGTACCGGCTTCCGTTAATATCATTTTTTGGAATGATTTGCCATTATTGTGGCTTTTACAAGCAGGTGACGAAAAACCTCTCCATACAAGGGTATAGCGCCGCGGTCAACCCTATCCTAGCTAAAAAATTTTAAATTGAGACGGGTACGAGATCAGTTGACATTATTTTCAAACCTCATTACAGTAATCTGGGGTGCGAGTGGTAAACCGATCATAAAAGCGGAGCGCGCGGCTCAATTACCTGGGCCGGGATATTCCCAATACCTAGCTATTTGCGACGCTAAAATTTTCGAAGCTCGGGCATCACTCTTGTCCAGCGGTCGCTGGCAGCTCTCCGCTGGGCCGGTGCATGGTTGGGGTGGAATGCGTCCGTGAGGCGGTGTTGCCATTATAAAAGTTCGCGCGCGCGCGCGGGTTGCGCAGGATTAAACGGTGACCCTGTATATTGGTTTGAACATAGCCAAAATAGGATTTTTCGGAATGTTCAACTTTACTTTTCTCAACAACTGGACGCGCTACGCCATTTTTATGACCAAATTCGTTATCAGTGAGTAAAATTCTACAATAAATAATAATATAATAATAATAATAAGTCGTATTTATTCTTTTATAATATGTATTACAACGCAGTTGAGTTTGAGACGCAAAGTACACAATGGGCGAGGCTCAGCGCCCCAAAAGCGATATATTTCATTAACATTAAAAAACCTTGTCGGACAGTGTAATGAATATTTTTATATAATATTTTGGGAAATATTTTCTTCAACATATGTATATTCTAATGCCAATAAAGATATTTTATAAAACAATTTAATTTACTAAAAACAGAGCCCCCATATTACCTTTTTTCCGACCGGCATAGCACCCTGGTTTCCCGCCTTAAAGCTATTATTTATATAAATGGGTAGCCATTCGCGGTAATTGTATTCGGAGATTTGCATGTACACATTGGTCCCAACATTTTCTACCCGGTTTCGTGAAAAAATCGCTCGTCCCAATCGCGGCTGCCCCTCGTACCTAAAGTTGGTACATCTAAAAAGATCATGAAATTTAAGGCAAAGAGGCAAATTATATTGATTAAATTTCATTTAAATTTGGAGAAGAAATTAATTATTTTATATTTAATTTCTAGAATGTCGTATGGCTGGAACCGCAAACGACTATGTGGGAACATTATCAGAAACGCGTGCAGGATATAAGTGTAGCAATTGGCAAACTGACTACGAGGCGAGTTCAGTGACGAAATCAACAATATTTTCAACTTCAAAGCGCACTCCCAGACCTACTCGCGTAAGACCTTTTCAACAGAAGAGGCCATATAATCCGCAGGAATTGCTTTTTGCGATTATGACAACGCCGACCATTCGTCCAACAGTTACACCTGCATCAGTTGTAAAATTGACTTCGAAACATAGTCAAAAATACAGTAATGATAGCCTCTACCCGGACGGGAGTGCTAAAAATGCTAGCAATTATTGCAGAAATCCGTCACGTAATATTGCTGGTACTTGGTGTTACACTACAGACATTTCGATACCACAGGATCTTTGCAATGTTAGAGATTGTGAAAAATCAGGTAAAACATCAAACGCAAATATTCTTATTCAATGCAGTAGGTATCTAATTCTGGCCAAGTATTCATATATGTACATTTCTGTATATTGTTTACATCAGCGCTGTCCAAGTCAGGGCTCGCGAACTATTTGGGGTTCTCCCACTGCCGTCCGCGTTGTTCGGGATAGCGCGCGACGCTAAAGAGGCGACTATGATTCCACACATGACGTGTATGTTAATGACACGCGTCGCCACAACGAGTGAATGCTATTACATATTCCTCGTGAATATTGTGTGGAAACGGCGCGGTTGGAAGGAGAAGCAAGCGCGTGAGCGGCCCCACTGCTGGACAGCGCTAGCCGACATATTTTTTATATTTGTGTAGCGGTAGCATGTCACCGAGGTCAGAGGCAAGAGCCGACGCGACGGCAAGACGCGATGGCGACCGAGCGCGATTGCAATTCAAACGTGATCGCGAAGCACGAACTGAAATGTACGAAAGTACCAAAAAAGACAAGCGCAACACACCCAACGTTAAAATCAGTTTAAAGTCAAGGGTGTAACGAAACGGTGTGCATTACTTTAGGATCCAGTATTTAGTAAGCGAAAGGAAGTGCTACATTGGTGACCCTCAACATTACGAAGCGAGAGAAGAAATGGAGTAGAAGTACACCATTCCTCCGGCAGATACTAAACTGTCAGCAGCGGAGCTCGACAGAATGTACTTCATTTTGCCCTTCTGCTCAAAAGGTTCGAAAGTCTGGTTTTGGCACCTGAAAACACAGTTTGCGTTGCGTTGCACCGGATGACGACAGACGTTACCAAATTCTGGTATGTGATAGCCAAACTGAATCCACAACAGGTCAGGGAAGAGAGTGATATTATCCGTACTCCACCGGAAAATGCAAAATATCCAAAACTGAAACAGGACCTCATTAAACAGCTATCGAGCTTGCAATCTTTTTTTTTTTTTACGTACAGCAAATCCGGAACGGATACCCCGAACCTTGGCGGAGGCTCGGGGTGGTTCCATATCAAAACGACACAGTACAAAACTACATATGCAATTTAGGACACATCAGAATAGTGCACCGAAAGTAGTGCACATACAATTTAGAACACATGAAATTTATAGTGCACATACATTTTAGGACACATGCAACTTAGAACACATACAATTTAGGACACATGCGATTTAGAACACATACAATTTAGGACACATGCGATTTAGAACACATGCAGTTTAACGCACATTTTTTTAGTGCACATCAGGATAGCGCACAGCAAGATTTCACGCGCAACCATCTTCTCGTCGCCATCGACTGTTTCACAGCCGACGGTATTAATATTGGTAGGGGTTAGATCAGGGCGGGGGGCGCGCGCCCGCTTGCGGGCGCGTAAAGCATGGTAGCAAACCGATGTGGGTACGTGTTAAACTCGGTAATTGTAATTTTGAGTTATGTTTTTTGCGAATATCTCGTAAACCAAAACCAACTACCAAAAAGTTTAAGGGAAAATGTCCAGAATGATGACCTTGACAGCAATGGCGATATTGACCCCATCACGCGATACTTGTAACCGCAGTCACATTTTGGAAATCCCCAAATTCACATCGGTTCACCACCATGCATTACGCGCCCGCAAGCGGGCGCGCGCCGCCCGCCCTGGGCTAACCCCAACCAATACTAATACCGTCGGCTGTGAAACAGTCGATGGCGACGAGAAGATGGTTGCGCGTGAAATCTTGCTGTGCGCTATCCTGATGTGCACTAAAAAAATGTGCGTTAAACCGCATGTGTCCTAAATCGCATGTGTCCTAAATTGTATGTGCACTATAAATCACATGTGTTGTAAATCGCATGTATCCTAAATTGTATGTGTCCTAAATTGTATGTGTCCTCAGTCGCATGTGTCCTAAATTGTATGTGCACTATAAATTTCATGTGTTCTAAATTGTATGTGCACTACTTTCTGTGCACTATTCTGATGTGTCCTAAATTGCACGTGTAGTTTTGTACTGTGTAGTTTTGATATGGAGCCCTCGGGGTTATGTTGGGCTCCAACCAACTAAAACCTGCACGGTAACCGCCTAGAGCGGGGGATCGTTCTTGCGCGAGATCAAACTAGCGATACGTTCGCTAGTCCATCCTCCAAGACCCCGGATACCCCGCGCTCGTTTGCCAGAGTTGGCACTTTCCCAAGGGGGAGAGAAGCTCCCCGGGAGAATTCCCCGCTATCGCCGGGGTAACACTGCGGGCCACACGCCAGCGCCATCCTCTTCCAGGGTCGCTGCTAAACAAGGGCGGGTGGTGCCCCCCGGCACCTCCGCCCCACGACCCCGCGACCCCGCGACCCATCACGCACTTCCCGGCGTCGACCCTGTGGGAACGAACCTCCGAGCGGGGGCGGTCGGCTAGCCCTAAGGGCGCCCAAATACCGCAAACCCCGTGGCCACAAACCGGTCGGGGACCCGAAGGTCAGAACCCAACCAGCCCCCGGGCGAGCGGCTGGCTATGCCAGAAGGGCAGCCCAACTGCCGAACTCGCCTCACGCACGATCGATCGCGACTGGGAGCGACACTATTTGGCCACTCCCGGGAGCCCTCTAAAGCAGAGAGGCTCTCCATCCCCTCCCCTGCCGCAGCATGCACCCCGCCATAGTGCGGTCACTGCGGCCACCGCGCCCTGTACAGCGGCCCTTCACTAGAGCTGTTCAAGTACCCGGATAAAGCAAGCCGAGTCCGACTCGGCTCGAAAATGCGAGCCGATCCAGGTACCCGAAAGAACCGCGCGGCTCGGATAGATCCAAGTACTTGAATTTTTTCCAAGCGGCCCGAAAGAAACCGGGCGGATTGAATAGAACCAAGGGGATTGAATTTTTTCCAAGCGGCCCGAAAGAAACTGGGCGGCTTGGAAAGAAACGAGCGGTCCGAAAGAAGTTCGAGCAGATCGAAAACTATGTGTCCGATTTATTTCAAACTTGGTACACATATTCTTAATGGTATTATCTAAACTGTATGATATCATTTTTTATGCGATAACCCATTCATATATGATAAATGTTGTAAGTTTGCCTCGTTAGGTAAAAAATGAACAGTGATATTTACCTTGCTCTCATTTGTACAATAAATTTTTTCTTCTCAAATCCGTATGCTACCTTGTAGATATTTGATTAATGAACACTAGAATCATGGTCTTTCTGATGTTAGATAAACCTCGGCATCATAATTTGATACATCGCTCGCGCGCGTAATATTTATACAATATATGCCTGAATACATGCTCTGGACATAAGAATTAACGAAATAATTTCCAACCTCATAGTATCTGTAAAAAGAATTTGTCTAACCCCTTAATAAAGGTTGTTGCCTGTTAATGGCTAAATAAGTATAAATGAATAAATAAAGAAATAGGTATAATATAGACTGCGGAATTTAGTGTAAATGCATGTTTTTGTAATAATGGATTAAACAAGTGGGACTTTGACCGATCTATATTTCATCATTATGAGGATTTAAAAAATATATTTGTAATTTTGCATACTTTGGGTATTTTTCATGGTGTACGGAATTTGTTTACAAATTAGCTCGAGTAATTTTTAGAAATTGCTGAACCTCGACTTTAAAATTTAATAGCTTCATACCTATGTTAAAAAGTTTATCTAAGTGTAATAGTTACATTATATTCAAAAGATTAGTAATTTAATAGCAGGTACAGTGATACTTGTAATAGTTTTATATACATTTTCTAATTCCCACGGAAGTGCGTCGGTATATTTGCTGTATTCATTCTGCATATATATGTCCAGAAACTCGGAGAAAAAAACGAAGTAAAGTTTTATTCACTGAACTGTTTGGCTTGTGTTGAAGGGATTGTTGTGCACTGGAACGCGGCATATCAGACTTGCATTAACTTCCGCAGTCTAGGTATAAATAAATAAACGAATAATTTTTAAACAATAAACAACTTAAATAAACGTACAATTTCTTTTATTTAATTAATGCAAGAACGCAGTACCAATCCGTTTGAATGAGGATGGGGAATACTTCTGCAAGAGCGTATGAAATTACAAGAAATAAAATAATTTTATTTAAATAACATTTGCACAGTTTAATTACACGTTGTAGCATATTTCGTACATTGGATTACATACATACTTCATACATGATGCACGCATACTATGTACATACTACATACACACTATATTCATGCTATACATATACATTACTTATTATATACATGGAACATACAGTATAGGCATACAATTTACTGCTGGCCATACGCACGTACTTGATGCTACTATATACTATTACATTATATTACATGAGGGGGACATATAGTATTGGTATTTGTTTGACCTCGAAACGTCCTGCGAAGGTCACGTGCCGCCGGCATTAGCGTTACCCGATGTACACCGCGGGAGGTTGCTCGGTCGGACTTTGTACATCATGGTGGCTCTAAAAAGAGCCGATTTTACGCCAGTGTGAATCACGTAGACTTGCTGCAACAAAATGAACACAAATGCAGGGACTGTTAGATAGTTAAAACTCAATAGAGATCGTAGATCGCACATTAGTAAATTAATAAGGTTTCTTTGCTCTTACCATTGTTGTTTCGGCCTATTCGCCGACAAAAAGCACAATTGCTCCACCCTGTGGCACAGGAGGCATGTCCGCTTCTCCGTCACTATATTGCCGGCACGCGAAAATAGCCTTTCGCTATAAGCTTGCGACGCCGGCACGCCCAAAATGTTTTGTGCCGCACGGGCCAGTTTCGGAAATCGTGTTTTATTGTCTCTCCACCATTTCAGGATACACGAATCGGCCTCTATAATTTTGTCGTCCATATAGGTTTTTATTTCCGCTTGGAGCGTATCATCCGGAGTCCCCAGCTCCTACCTCCCAACATCGGCATAGTAGTCTTGTAACGTCCCTAACGCTGATTCTGTCATAGAAACAAAATGTATAACATACAACATGGAACATAGTATCACATAATCTTAGCATTGTTTCACACTTACCTGACGACGTTTCGCTCGACGATGCGCGTTCCTCACTCACGACATTCGCGTTGCTTTCCCCCAGGTACTTATCCGCAAATACATACAGGGTCGTGTGAGCGGAGTCTTTGGCGTCTGCCGACAATAGCCGGTCTTTGACGCGAGGGTCCAGAATCATCGCAACTGTCATTGTTTCGGACGTGTCGATGAATTGAAATCTGTTCTTCAACTCCTCTAATAAATATCGTCTGAATTCAAGACAGTGGTTTGACATTGATGTCTCATCCATACGGCAAGATAACCATTTCCGTAGGTATTTTACGGTCGAAACATAACGACATAGCGTTGGCGAATCCTCCACTGTCATCAGAAGCGTTGCTTCTTTAAATAACTTCAAGAAACCGCAATATTTCTCAATTCTGGACCACTCGCTACTTGTTATAATGTCCGGCATTCCTCGCTGACACAACACTGCATTAAGTGCGTGTTGTACCTGGAGTAAGCGACACAGCATGTCGTACTGTGAGTTCCATCGCGTCTCCACGTCGCCGATCAGCGTTAGGGGCTTCAGGGTTGGATTGTGCAGCTTTTGGACCGCATTCAATTTTTCGTATGCCACCGTAGAGCGATGGAAAAATGTTACTATGGTCTTGCACTTCTTCAATATTTCAAGGAGGTCCGCTGACTTTTTAATTGCGTCCTTTACCACTAACTGAAAAAAACTCGTTGCATTAAATATGTAATGTTAACGATTTATTATTCATTTTAGCATTCAACTGTTTATTTACCTGCAGAGTATGGGCGTAACATGGGATACGCTCCCACTCATTGCTCAATGTAATTGCTCTGGTAATGTTGGCCGCGTTGTCCGTAGTAAAAAAAATTGTGAAATCCTCTTTGAGCAAGTCCCAATCTGTTAGGCATTTACGTAAATGAGCATTTAAATTTTCGCTCGTGTGCGACTCTGTGATGCACTCTATTTGCAATGTGCAATTATTCATCACAAAGTCTGCATTTAAATAATGCACGGTAAGGGAGATGTAACGCTCCTTCGAGCGTGACGTCCAGCCGTCCGTGGTAAAGGCGAATGTCCGTGTCTAATCAAAAACGGTTAAAAGATGTGTAGGTGTATATCTTTAATATGACATAAAAGATGGTGATAAATGGCATGAACGTTGGAGAAATTATACTTACAGTTTTCGCATCCTCGTTGATCATGTCCTGCAGTTTCCGCCTTTCCAATTCATACAATTGCGGCACGATATCGTCGGCGAACGTGGCCCGGCCGGGGATCTCGTATCGGGGCTCCAGAACGTTTATTAATTGCTTAAACCCTTCGTCAGATACCATAGAGAAGGGTTGGCAATCCAAAATCACCATGCGGGCAATCGCATCGGTGATCTGTTTTGCTCGCGGCGACGATGATTCAAGCATGGGCACTTGCGCAATTGCTGTGGGCGAATTTCGCGGAATGAGTCACGTGGGTATTGGGGAATTGTGTAATTGTTCAAAATAAAGTTCCATGTATGAGTAGAAGCATAAATAGTTCATTTTTTACATACCGTTTGCATTGGTCGTGGCTTGAACCTGACGGTTCTCATCCCTCTCCGTATCTCGGAATGCATCGGTGTGTTGCATTTCCATATGCCGGCGAAGCGACGTAGTGCCTCCTGCTTTCCTTTTATATTTTTTCCCACAAGTCTTGCACAGACTCTCCTCTCTATTTAGTTTGGTAAACCACATCCAAACAGAACTCTGGTTCCTACGCGGTGATCGGTTATCCACGAGAGCGTTGGGGGAGGACTGATCCTCGCTCGGTCCGCTTTCTGCCACATCCATGGCCTCAGTTCGGCGGGTAATGTCCATAACAAATGTCACGCACTAAATGCAAAAGTACAAGATATAAGAGAGCTGTGGGTGAGTGTTGGCTCACCGACCGATACTTTGCGAATGCTTCTTGTCGTGGAAAGAATTATCAAAGTTGGCCCGGATGGTGTGTATTCTTGGAAGGGGAAACCAGTGTCAAAATGCAGTGATTGGGTGCTAATTACTAGAGTCGCTCATTATTGGTTGTCTTCCGCTTCACTTCTTCTGGGTGGGGGTGCTTTCTGTACTGCAGGTACAGGTAAGAAGGCCTGGCGCTCCTACGCACGTGGAGGACCGTTAACCCTTGGTATCATGATTTTTTTATTTCACCCAGAAAAATTCTTATCGTTGCATTTTTGCCCACACTTCATCGTAAAAATAAACAAAAAATCCTAAAGTAACAGTTCTTAAAAAAATGAATAAATGTGTGTATAACGCCACTGTTAAATCATACATAAAGGCACCTATGTATTATAATGTTAAGCCAACGCTCTTTTCTGCAGAATGTTACACTAGTGTTACACCCCCCAAAAAACTTCAAAAAAGTAAAAAAATTACGCCAAGTACATGAAATCACAAAAAATAGAAGAAAATATACAATCCCCCCCAAAATAGAAGGAAATATACAATATAAAAAAATATGTGAAATCAAAATGAGCTGCAAGTACATAAAGGTGCTTTCCAACTGCGCTTAGGATGACACAACTACAAATACACAGCTAAAATGCTGTGTTCGTACATTCTATTACTCATATCGCGGACATTTTAATTAACCCATCAGAATAAAAGAATCCCATTTAAAAATATTGTTGTAAATTAATAGCTTTACAAAATTCATGATATACAAAAATTGCGCGAATTATAACAATGGTTATTTATATAATGATATTTTAATAGGAATAAATATTTCATTCAAAATACTTGGCGCTGCTCCCCGAATTGGTGTTGCTAAACTGAATAAATATGTATAAATTGCATTAATCTTTTCCTTTCTTTCTTGTGCGTGCGTTCGTGAATGTGTTTATTAGGTATACATTGTAAGGGAGCTGTTGCAAATTATTGTAACATTTTTTCGGTTTCGCAGCGCCAAGTATTTTGAATAAAATATTTATTCCTATTAAAATATCATTATATAAATAACCATTGTTATAATTCGCACAATTTTTGTATATCATTAATTTTGTAAAGCTATTAATTTACAACAATGTTTTTAAATGGGATTCTTTTATTCTGATGGGTTAATTAAAATGTCCGCGATATGAGTAATAGAATGTACGAACACAGCATTTTAGCTGTGTATTTGTAGTTGTGTCATCCTAAGCGCAGTTGGAAAGCACCTTTATGTACTTGCAGCTCATTTTGATTTCACATATTTTTTTATATTGTATATTTCCTTCTATTTTGGGGGGGATTGTATATTTTCTTCTATTTTTTTGTGATTTCATGTACTTGGCGTAATTTTTTTACTTTTTTGAAGTTTTTAGGGGGGATCTCACTTCTTTTTACAAAGATAATTTGCATAGCGAATGACTTTAGATAATTTTTAATATTATATTTATTATTATCTTCATTTTTTTGTGATATCAAACTACGAATAAACTTCGGATAATTGGGTTTGGTGGAATTGATTTATTTAAAAATTTGAATTTTCAGATATAAAACAAGCATATGAATAAACTCATTTAATTAATATAATAATAATAATGCTATGTTTCAATAAATTTTGTTCTCTGATGTAGATCGCACTGCATCATCTTCTGCTTCGATTATCTGTAAATAAATATAAAAGCCACATTTTAGTTATATACATTAATGTAGAACTTATAGAGTAGCCTTTTGCTTTAGTGAGTGTAGAGACTACATAATGTGTCCGAAGGAGGTGAGAACATATGGTAGAAAATTGTGCTGGAGGATATTTAAAAATGCTAATGGTAATTTAGCGAAAATGAATGAAGAGATTCAATATTTTTATTGGTGTTGGTTTAGTATATTTATTGGTGAATTGAAATATTGTTAATGGAAAACTAGTAAAATTAATGAATAGCATAGAAACTACTGTGGATTTCATTAATTAAAGTATTACGAATGTCTTTCACAAAAGATTGAAAAGCATCAACGGAAATGTGTTTTCAGTGTACTTTCGTTACTAATGTGACTTGCTTTACATTGCTGGCAGTCCACCATAACCTATTTTCTTAATAATTCTTAATGCTATGTCGTTAGACAAATTTTGTCGATTTACCTTATTTGACAAAGTTCCAGAAACTTGTGCGAAACAAGATGCTCTGTCTATCTATCTAATCTTCTCCGTACAACCTCCACGCCTGTGTATTCCCTTCATTTCTATCCATCCAAGCCTGTGCGTCCCCTTCAATTCTACTATCCAAGCCTGTGCGTCTCCTTCATTTTTATCGAAGTCCTGTGCGTCCCCTTCATTTCTATCTATAATATAATAAGCTTTACATACAATAAAAACTGGTATACAAATACAAATATCTGGCAATTTAAATTCAATGCAATTTTCTACTACAATATATTATTTTGTACAAGCATGGTATATATAACTTTATTATTCCCCTAAGGGTTATAATCTTCCCATACATACATCCAACTTATGTCTACCTTATCCTATTCCTTACTTTATTACTTAATCCTAAACACTCCTTCACCATCGCTCGCTCGCTCGCTCTCTGGCACTCCCGACCGCTCCCCCTCCTGGACCCCCGCTTCTGGTCGCCGCTCTTTCACCCTCATTTCCTCATTTATTCTTCCTCTCTTCCCTCTTTTCACACACACCCCTCCCTCTTTTCCTCTATACTCCTCAGCCATTCCTCTCCCTCCCCCTCTTCCCCCAACACCTCTTCCACCATCTCCTGCCACCCCCTCTCCCTTCCCCACCCCATACAAACCTCCCATACGTGTTCCCACGACTCCTCTTCCCATCCACACACCCTGCACCTCCTTTCCTCCTCTTCTTCCCAATACCTCCTTTCTCTCATACCATTACCCAGTCTAAACTTGGCCACCCTCTGCCACCTATTCTCCCCCCACCCTTTCTTTAAGTACCCTGGTACCCCCGGCCCCTTCACTCTCCCATACCATTTGTTATAAGTCGACTCCCCTATCCTCCTCCACCTATCCTCCTCCTGCAACTTTCTTTCCCGGTACACTATCTCTTCCCCTCTTACTTCCCCCCTTTCTCTCCCCCTTTCAATCTCTTCCACTGTCCACCCCCTTTCACTAAAGAACCACTCCCTTTCCTTTTCCCATCCCTCCAGCACCTTTCCGCTCTTAAACCTCCCCTTCATCTCCCCCCAACATACCCTCGCTAACTCCCCTCCTTGCCCCTCTTCCAATTTCCTCTCGTACCCCCAAGCCCTCATCCCTGCCCTACCCCTCAACAACCCCCTTTGCAACTCCTCCCTAACCATATAGCCCGGTGTATTCCTTTCCACTCCCAGCACCCACTTCAAAAACCTGTCTTGCAGAGCCTCCACATTCCCCCTTTCTCTCCACCCCCATACCTCCACCCCATATCCTACTACAACCCACACCAACTTGTCAAATAACCATATTCTTCTGCCCCAATCCTTTCCAAGTAGTATTTTTCCTAACCCCCACACCTTCCCCATTACCGCTGCCCCCTTCCTCACCCTCTCCTCCACATGTTGTTCCTGCCCCCCATTCCCCATCACCGTATATCCCAAATACCTATAGCTTCTCACCTCTTCCAACTCTTTCCCCTTCCATCTCCATGTCATTCTCTTCCACCTCCCCCCACCCCTCCTACACCTCATTACTTTCGTCTTTCCGACATTCACCTGCAAACCCTTCTTATCAAAATACCTTTCCAACTTCCCTATCATACCCCTCATCGCCTCTTCATCCTCCGCTAGCATAGCAATGTCATCCGCGTATGCTAGCGTGTAAACCTTTCTATCCCCCACTTTCACCCCCCCCCCCCCCAACCCCCCCTCTCCAGCTCCTCGTCCATGTCCGCTAACAGCATAGTAAATAGGCTAGGGCTCAGTGGACACCCCTGTCTCACCCCCCTTGCGGTCCAAAACCTCTCCCCCTCTTCGTCCCCCACCCTTACCTTACATACTGTCTCCTGTAGAACCTCCCCGCATCTCACCACCAGCCCTTCCCTTACTCCCCTCCCCCTCAACGCTTTCATTAAAATTCCCCTGTCCACCGAGTCAAACGCGGCCTTCAGATCTACAAATAAAACCACCATCTTCTTCCCTTTCCTCACCACTTGCCTATTCACTAGATAATTCAAGACATAAATGTTATCGACACACCCCACCCCCCTCCTAAACCCCGTTTGACTCGGTGGCAGCATTCCCTTCCCCTCTACCTCCACTCTCTAACCTTTCCGCCAAAACAGATGCGTAGACCTTGTAAGCAGTCTGCGTAAGAGTTATTCCCCTGTAGTCCTCTGGTTTCTCCCCTGCCCCCTTCTTCAGCACCGGAACCACAACGCCCTACCTTCATCCCTCCGGCCACCCTTCCCCCATCCACACCCTATTACATATACTCCAGAGCCACTCTTCCACTTCTACACCCCCATATTTCCACACCTCATTCTCTATCTCATCCCCACCCCCCACCTTCCCATCCTTCAGATTCTTCACCACTCTTCTTATTTCTTCTCTTCCTAACTCCCCCTCCCCGTCCTCCCCCCTTCCTCTCTCGCCACCCCTCCTCACTCTCCACTCCACCCCTCCTAGCAGCCCCCTAAAATACTCGTCCCACTCCCTTATTTCTATCCCCTCTTTTATCCTCCTTCTCGTCTTCCGTCCTCTGTTCACTACTTTCCAAACCTGACCCTCCGTTCTTACCCCCTCCACCACCTTCTCCCACCTCTCCCTTTCCTTTTCCTTTTTCTCCTCACACATCTTCCCATACTCCCTCTTCCTCGCCTTATACACTCCCCCATCCCCTCCCTCCTTTCTCCACTTTCTCAACTCTCTCCTCACCTAACTCTTCTCCTCTCTGCATTCCTCATCCCACCATCCCCCTTTCTTTTCCCCCTTTCCCATCTTACCCACTGCCTCCTTTATTCTTCCCCTCAACTCTTTCCAATCCTCGTCAACTCCCCTCTCCCCCACCTCCCTTTTCCCAAAAGCCCTCATAAACTCCTTTCTACCCTCTTCGGTCCAGTTTTTTCTCTCCCTTCTCCGCAAACCCTTTTTATCACTACCTCTTACCTCCCTCCTCTCCCCTTCCAACCACACCACCACCGGGTGGTGATCTGAGTCCACTCTATCCGCTACTTCCATCCTTTCCACCCTCTCCTTTGTGTCCTCGTTACCTATCACATAATCTATGACCGAATTTCCCCTTCCCCCTGTAAACGTCCACTCCCCTTCCTCGTCCCCTACTACCTTTCCATTCATTATACCCCATCCCCTTTCCTCCAGGTATCGGCATAGCCTCCTTCCTTCTCCATTCTCCTCCTTGTCCTTCGATCTCCTGCTTCCCCCTCTCACTTCCCCCTCCTCTTCCTCCTCCCACACCCCTCCACCCTCCTCCCCTGTCCTAGCATTAAAATCCCCCCCTATTAAAACTCTCACTCCCTCCTCCCTTTCCTCCGTCCATTCCCCTAAATCCTCCATCTTCCTTTGCAGGTCCTTATTTACATATACCCCCACTATCCTCCACCACTCTCCCCCCATCCTCACTTTCTTCATCATCATTCCCTCTTTTTCCCCTCCTCCCCCCTCCCCTCTCTCTATACCCCTTCGTACCCCCATTAGCATACCTCCTATCGCTCTTCCCTTCTTATTATCCCTCCTCGCCCACTGCCTTTCCCATATATATCCCTTGGGCAACTTTTTCTCCACCCACTCCCACTCCCTCTCTTCCAGCCACGTCTCGCTTAAAATCATAACATCCCATTCTTCCAGCCCTTTCCAGAAATCCCCCTCTTTTCTTCTCACTCCTGCCACATTCCAGAAAGCCACTTTGTAACTCCCATCTTCCTTCCCTTTCTCCCTTCTCGTTACATCCGCCCACCCCTCTACCCTCTTCATTCGTTTCCCTGTTCCTCATACCATTTTTCCCCCAATTCGTCCCACCTTCTTACCTTCCCATCCACCCATAACTTCATATATCCCACTTGAACTTTTCTCCCCCTCTCCCTTTCCCTTTCCGCCTCTCTCTCTCTACCTTCCATTTCACCCTCCTTTCCTCCTCCGTAAGATCATCCTCTATCCTCTCCCTCCTTCCTCTAAGTTTTTTCTTTGCCACCATCACCTTCCGCTTCTCCTCCCTACCCTCCAGCTTTACCAACACCATCCCTCTTCTCCGCCTGTTCTTCCTATATTCACAACCTCCTTTATTCCCATCTCTTCTACCCCTATCCTTTCCCATAGCTTCCTCACTTCCTCCCTCACCTCCTTTCCCTCCACCCCTAAACCCCTCACTACAACGTTGTTCCTTCTCCCCTCCCTTTCCTTTTTATCTTGCCTTATCTCCATTCTCCTAACCCTGCATCTCCATTCCTCCCCTACCCCTACCCCCTCTTCTACCTTAGACCCCGCTTTCATTTTTTCCTTTTCCCACCCCACTACCTTGTCACACATCTCCTCCATCCTCTTGTGCCTATCCTCCCACTTGTCCATCTTTTTTTCCATTTTTTCTCTCCTTGTCTTCTCTTCCCTCATCATCTCTTCCCACCTTCTCCTTTCCTTTCTCCATTCCTCTTCTATCCTCCTCCTCTCCTCCCTCTCCTTCCTCATTTCCTCCTCCAACCTTCTTCTTTCCTCCCTGTCTGCCCTCACTTCCTCCCTCAAGCTCCTCATCTCCAGTATCATTTCCTTTATCATTCTTTCCACTCCTCCCACTTCCTCCTCTGTCCCCCCACTTCTTCCCGTATCCCTACTCACCGGTGATCTTTGTGTCATCCCACTTCTTTTAAAACCCTTCCCTTCGTTTTCGTCCCCCCCCCTCCCCCTCGTCCCTGTCCTTCCTCTTTTTACTCCACAAACTATCCAAACTTCCTGCACTGCTTACACTACTTACACTACCCTTCCTCCCCCTCTCCCCCTTTTGTGACATATAATCTTTTTCTTCCCCCTTTCCTCCCTCCCTCTCATCCTTTCCTTTTCTTTCCTCCATTTGTCTTCTTCTTACCTTCCCTCTTTTTACTCCTTACCCCCTGTATCCTTTCCTCCTATTAAACCTTTTGCTCCTTATCTCCTTTCCTTTCTTCCGTACTCTCTTTCCTTTATCGTCTGTTTGAATTTCCCTCCTTCCCGTCAAATCGTCCTAACTCCTCTTTTTTCCCCCAGATCCCGCTACCTGTCTTCTGCTGCCTCTTCCTTCCCGCCAGTCTACACCTGTCCTGCCGCCCTAACCTCCAAATGCTTTCCTTAACACCTTATCCCCTTCCCACACCACTTCCCTCACTTAACCCTTTGCCCTCTTCCCTTCGCCCACTTCACACGTTTTACCCCACGCACTCACTACTATTCGCCTGACACCTTTCACTCCTCTTTCCTCTTTCCAAAGACCACACGCTTCTCCACACGCCTCTCTCACACGCGACCGGAAACGGAAGTCTACAAGCATGGTATAAATTTCTAGAAACTTATGCGACAGAAGGTGCTTCTCTGTCGAACCTTCTCCGGACAACTTCCAAGTCTGCGACTCTACATAAGAAATCTATTAAATAAATTTGGCGACTTACCTTATTAATTGAGACAATAATTCAGTCGCCTATTTAGTGTAAAAACTCGTGACATTTCAAATTTTGACAACGTACCTTCTTTGACACTTGTAAGTTATGATGGAATGACACTTGGTAGGTTATAAAATTCAAAATAGTATACATAGGTATATATATATACAATGACGGACGACGATCCCGGCCGAATAATCCCGAGAGTCGACGAACGAAACATACACTAGTTTTTTGGCTGAAGGTGTGCGTGTAACGCGTATATACGTATTATGTCGACGAAAATTTTGACTGGAGAAGAAGAATCAGAAGAAAAATCTTACCGTTTCTGACAGATCCATGACATGATATTACGATATCTCTGTCATGCGTGGACCGATTTTATTGAACTTGGTCTTATTCGAAAGCTTATATGTGGTTTACATAAGAAAAATACCATTAAATTTAGGAAATATTGCAGGCGTGATGAGATATTAATGAAATAAGTTTCAGGTTAGGTTGGATTAGCTCGGCGACCAGTAAATGATAGCAGTAGCGACAGTCGCCATATATAGGGTGTAGGGTGTCTTTCCTGTACTTTTTTCCTGTACTTGGCGTCGAGACGCTACCGCGTCTCTAGATACATCATTATGTTCGACATCAAATTTAATCAAAAAGAAAAATCGAAATAATTGAGAGAACAAATTGGCATTTACTTGGTACTTTCAGTGGTCCTGGCGAAATAATTTGGTGGTGTTTTCCCAGTGAAGATGATATCAAATGTGATAAAGTTTTCTTAAAAAATATCCAGATTCATATCGTACTTGGTATCATCGGAAAACACCAGGAAAGCATCGGTATCAATCATTTTCATGAAGATCTAATGAGAAATACAGAACTTGGTATTTCGATTAGTACATGACTAGCGCCCATCTCCTATTTTCGCCTTTATAATTGCGTTACCCTACAATGGCCTTTCGCCCCTACGGCGCAGGACCTTGGCGGATATATGCCGTTACCAATAAAATAATAAAACGTTTCGTACCGACCGTAGCAAAGTTAAATTTGCCGCGTTTATTAGTTAACGACCCCCCTTGATTTGTACGTATTGTGCATTCTTTTTGCCGAAGCTATTAAACACGACCTTCCGTTGGAAAAAATTTCAAACAACGAGACGCGTACTTTCGCCGAAATTACCGCTGTATGAATTGCGACAAATTCAATGATATGAATTTTGCCGTGCTTGCTTCTTTTCCATGTTGATCGTTCGACCACCCTCGACGTGGGCTGTTTACGTTCAATATAATTACGTCTTTGTCTCGTAATATTTCTGTCTCCTCCCTTCTATCAATGCCCGAAGTCGGGTTCTTTTAACGGGCTAACGATTTTACGGTCTTCCTGGTAGCAAGATGCCTTGAAATCCGCTGACTGCGCGTGGTCCATATGTCGCTCCGCGAGGTGTATGGATGCTGGATAATACTTTCTAAGCGGGGAAGCCACTGTGAAAACTTTTTTCTTCTCATGCAACTTTTTACTTTTCATGCATTTTCATAATATTTGGGGTCTCAAAAATATACCTGCACAATTTCAAAGTGGATCTCGAAAAAATGCTATTTTCAAGACATTTATTATGAAATGTAAGGAAACATCTTTATTACCAACTGAAAATGCATATATTTAACTAATATTTTATGCTACCAGAGTGAAATCTTTTGAAAATCTTGAAAATTTTGAAATAGATTTTCAAAAGATTTCAATCTGGTAGCATAAAATATTAGTTAAATATATGCATTTTCAGTTGGTAATAAAGATGTTTTGTTACATTTCATAATAAATGTCTTGAAAATAACCTTTATTTTTTACCGTCGGAGTGGCTTCCCCCCTTAATTGCTATATTGATGGCACCATTCTTACTTCTGGCATATTGAAGTAAAAACTGAGGGAACTGATTGGGGTACCATCCCTAGTCCTCAAAAATGAATCAGGAAGTTCGGCCAGAGTCGCCGTTTATGACCGTATTGCCCTGCGTGTCGGCGCACCGATAGAAACCCAATATACGGATTAACTCAGCTCGAAGAATGACTAAAATTCTTAAAGACCGTACCACGTTCTTGATTGCCCTTAGAATTTTCGTTTCACCCTGAGCCTGTTTTTGTCACGATGCACAGTGGCCCTCAAACCCAAGAAATGCAGGAAAAATTCAACATGCTATTTGTTCCAATCAAAATCCCGAATCTTATTACGCTGATTTTAAAACACCGAATGTGCTTTCGGTTGACAAAGATATAAAAATTTTCTGCTACTGTAAAGAAATCCATAGGAATCATTTTTAAAAGTTTCTTAAAGTGTTTTTAAAGACTTTTTCGGTTTGAAGAAATCCATAAAAAATGTCTTCGGGAACCAATGTACTTATTGGTGTGGGTGGAGCCAGAGTATCGTTTGATCCGACATTCTGTCGTTTCCGCTGCGATTGAACTGGTGTCGAGGTTATGGGTGAATATTCCGCTGACATGCGTTGTTTCCAATTTCTTTTACGCGATGTGTTCTGTTTCGGATGAATTTTTTTAGGCGTTAATGTTTCATTCCCTTCAACGTCTGTGCTCATCGGCGGTGATGTGCCAGCTTCCGTCGCTGTGATATTTTCTGCAATATGTTTTAGGGGTTCGACGATAGGTTTGAAGTATCTCTCCAACGCGATATCTTTCTCCATCTTGCCAGTCTTCAAAGCCTGATGTTTCCGACGAATGGTTTCGCTGGTTTTTGCAATTTCCTTCGCTATTCTCTCGCGATCCTTAATCTCCAGACTATCGATATCAATCATCATTGTGCCGTAGACGTTGCTTTCCCACCGACGTGTTGACGACAATTGACCATCTCATGGTACGGCAAACTGGTTAAATCCCTATCTATAACGTCCATTGGACATCGCGCTATCCTTGTCTATCACCACGAAACCATACTCCCGTTGCCAACAATTACGACACAAAGCGCAGAAATCCTCGTAAGACATGTTTGTGTTTACGTGATCGTTGTACACATGCTTCAAGTTGGTACCATCCTGCTTAAACAGAATCAGCAGATTGGCATTGTCGCGTATAAGATGTTTGGGAATCTTTGCATACGTCTGACAGAGATAGAAACAGTCAACGTTCGAGTGGCGCCCCATTGCAAAGTACTCGCGTATCGTATCTTGCTTGTCGCATGCCACGTTATCAAAGATAAAAATGGAATTCGGAAGCGATTCGCTCGGTGGGATGACGTCACTGTTTCGAAAACGTAAAGTAGCCAATTTCATCTATCGGAGTCAATAAATTCTCCAAGTACTGATATTTTGGCTGTTGCAACGACTTGGAATACACGTACACGTTCTCGAAGCGGATACCGTGAGGACTTTCCAACAAGCTGACCAGCACGTTGGTCTTTCCACAATTTGATGGACCACAAATGATGCAACGGATTGTGTTTGGTAGCATGCTACCATGTCTGTGTCCTGTTTTCGAAGACATCACTCGTGATTTATCATCAAAATTTGTCACGCGTATCGTTACAGGTTGTCGCACGAATCGCATCTTCCCCGCGAACCGTGAAAAATGATTTTGATATGTCGAGGCGGTGATGCACCCTATTTATAGGTCCGCGCCGAAACACGACGGCTCAGTATTCAAAATGCTTCTGATCCTGTCGGATAATTACGATATTCGAGACCTAACCTCTGAGCAATTGAAATATATACCAAAGATTATTCTACTGCGAGAGTTTGGCAGACACATTGATCAGTTGTGGGACAGGCTGTCCGAGCATATAAAAGCCGCTTCCGAGGTTCGACAGTATCGCCGGTGCTTGGAACATTATAATCGCCCTTGGCAGCGAACGCATATCGACGGTCCGGCACCATTGATTAAAAACTGTAGCGAATGTCACCGACGGCAGTAAAGAAAGGTCGTGGTTTGTTAAATCGGGCAATAAACGCGCTACCTATCGAATTACACATTCCGGGATATCAGTTTTGCGGTCCAGGAACTCATCTGGTAAAGCGATTGGCTAGAGGGGATCGAGGTATCAATCCGTTGGACGCAGCGTGTCGCGAACACGATATTGCGTATTCGCGTAGCAACGACCTCGGCGAAAGGCACGCGGCAGATAACGTTCTCGCTGACAAAGCGCGAAAACGCATCGTTGCGCGAGACTCGACTCTGGGTGAAAGAGGCGCTGCTACAGCTGTTTGGGCAGCTATGAAGGCCAAGACGAAGATTGGAATGGGGATGAAAACAAAAACCTGCAAAAGGACTCCAAAGAGAGCATCGCAAAAGCGGATTCTTCCGGTGGCAAAACGGGGTGGTATATTACCACTTCTCCCGCTGTTGGGTGTCCTCGGATCATTGCCTGGTGGAGCGGCGGGGATCGCTAAGGCGGTAAACGATAATAAGGCGGCGCAACATCAGCAGCAGGAAATGCAACGCCATAATGTCTCCATGGAAGGTCACGGACTTTATCTCGCGCCATACAAGCGTGGACAGGGAATATCCAAACGAAAAAAAGGACGTCGAAAAGAAAATAAAAATGCCCGCGGGCGTAACTACCCATGCGCAATTGGAGGAGTTGGCAAAACGTATGCGTATTCCATTCTTTAGAGGTGTTTTTATGCGTAATGCGTAACCAGCTGGAGGAGTACGTCGAAACGAAAGCGGTATCGTAAATTTGGACAATGTCGCGGGGCCGGGGACTCATTGGGTGGCGTATGCGAAGAGAGGGTGTCGAGCTATATATTTCGACAGCTTTGGGAATCTTCGACCGCCTATAGAATTGGTAAAATATCTGGATAAGGATGCTGTGAAAATTGAATACAATCGAACGTCTTATCAGAAGTACGATCAGAGAAATTGTGGACAACTATGTCTACGCTTTCTACAAACGATCGGCGCCAAATTTAAGGATTGACTTCCCACCACTCGGATTCAGTACTAGTCGAGCAGTTCGAGCGGAATATGTCGTTAAGGCTGCCGTCTCAAGTTTGTTATGGTCCGAATCGATCGAAGCGTCCCCAGTATAAAACGGACCCTAATGAAACTACTACAGTCGATAAAAAGAAGTTGTACAGAGGTGACATCTCCGGGTACTCTATGTAGACGAATTTTTGACGCATAGTTGCCACATTTTCTGTTCTCTCTGTCTCTGCCGCGCTGTTTCCGCAGCTCTTTCTATCGAGATGTCATGAAGGAATACGGCACGTGAGCTGCGTCCAGCGTCAAAGCCTCGCTGAACGTAAAGAAGGATAGCAATAATGAAAGATAGAGAGGTTGGGTTGTGAAGTTAGGAAGCATGTCAATAAAACAATATTAATTTGCGTATCAATATTTTTTATTTATACATAGAAAGATGTAATATTTTGTATAATCAATGTGCCATTGGAGGGTCGGATGCAATAAGGGAATTATCGCTCGAAAATGAGAAAAAATTATTGTCCAAACGCTAAGAAAGATTGAAAAATTAAATGTTATTATACTGAATTTTAAAAAATATAGTGTTGTAAAGCTCGTCAGGGTACATTTTTCTTACTTACAGTTTGTTTATCCAATCATACTGTTCGAGCTAAAAGTTATGAACAAAAAATTTTGCATCTTCCAAAATCATTATTCCTTTAAACATAAATTGCGATAACTTGAGTAAATATTAACAGATCGTTATGAGACTTAAAACATAACTTCAGATAACTCTGGCGAAGTCGTAGTATGTATGCACAAAACCCTTATGTTAAAAAATGTAATAATATTTAATTAAAAAGTAATACTGGACATAACCCATGTTTTTCAACGTTCGCCGTGTAACCGTAGAACGCGGGGTTACCGGTGGGACGGTGGAGGTACCGTATCGTCGGCTCGGGACGGTGGTCCAGGGCCGCCGATCGAATGATCACTCGTTTAAGTAGAGTGGGGTACGACAATTTATTTAGTCTTAAACCTAAGTACAAGTAATCCCGGCCAGGTCTATGCTGGCACACAGTGTGGATACGGCTTAACCTAACGCGGGTTTCGGTGTGTATCGCGGCGCACGGGTCGGTGTGTGTCGCGGCGCGCGAATCGGTGTGTATCGCGGCGCGGAGCGCGGCGCGATTCGAAATCGGTGACGAGGCGGCGAGAGAGGAGAGAAGAGACGATTTGACCGTTCGGTGTCCTGGCGGGCACGCCCTGCCGTGAGACCCTGGTCGGAGAGTCTTGAGTCCGATCACCCGGTGGGCACAACCCGTGGGTGAATCGGGGACTGTGGGGACGCTCTCGAGAACGGAGGAGACTCTGTTCGGGAGATCGATAAATGATAACGGCCTGCGTCCAGAGGATGGCTCACGCTGTCCTTCTGGGAACCGGGGAGGGAGTGAATTCAAAAAGGCACAGAGACACAGTCTGTCGACACACGAGAACTGGTGTGAACACGGGCGCTTGTCTTTCGCAAGAACGAGTGTTTCGTCACAAGAACGTGGAATCGCACAGGAGGTCTCTGGGAGAGGTGTACTGGTTTGTACGCTCGCTCTAGGCGGTCTCTGCCAAATAGCCCTATGCCCCCGGCCTATATGTCCCCGTCCGCGGATTTCGGCAGCGAGAGAGGTACTGGCTAATTACCCATCTCGCGCCGATTCTTGGAACCCGCGGCCGAGTGGTGGGGGGCAAGACCGTTGGCAGAGCGCGGTACGCGTCCCGGCGGCCGGGCGCGCGGTGGGGGGGACAAGATCGTCGTCCTACCGACAATAACTCGTTACAGCCGTTAAAAAGTATCGAGGCACTTTTGAGGTACGTATAAGTTGCAGCGACAAAGTTTTTCCTTAATATACAAGCAATATTTTCACCAATTTTCACACTGATTAATAAATAATTGTAGAAGATATGGCGATATATATAAATTCCGCGCGGCACCAACAGTCAACGCAAGTGCCAACACTGGGTGTTGGTGCCGCGCGGAATTTATATATATCGCCATATCTTCTACAATTACTTATTAATCAGTGTGAAAATTTGTGAAAATATTCCTTGTATATTAAGGTAAAACTTTGTCGCTGCAACTTATACGTACCTCAAAAGTGCCTCGATTCTTTTTAACGGTGAACGTTGAAAAACATGGGTTATGTCCAGTATTACTTTTTAATTAAATATTATTACATTTTTCAACATAAGGGTTTTATGCATACACTTTACGGTTTTGCCAGAGTTTTCTGAAGTTATGTTTTAAGTCTCATAACGATCCGTTAATATTTACTTAAGTTATCGCAATTTATGTTTAAAGGAATAATGATTTTGGACGATGCAAAATTTTTTGTTCATAATTTTTGGCTCGAACAGTAATGATTGGATACACAAACTGTAAATAAGAAAAATGTACCCTGACGAGCTTTAGAACACTATATTTTTTAAAATACCGTTTAACAACATTTAATTTTCCAATCTTTGAAAAAAAGTTGGTCTGGTAGATACATTAACTTTTTTTCGGCACATCCCATGCAACACAAAGTTGGATTAATTAAAGGACTAATAGATCGAGCCATTTTACTTTCAAATCCTGAGTTTCGTCCAGCTAATTTGCTCCTTTTAAAAAACACATTGAAACGAAACGGATATCCGTTGGGAATGGTTTCGTCTATCATTAAGGAACGTACTTTCGAGATTTACCATCCAATATTAATCGAACGACGTAAAGAATTAAAAAAAAATAAAATAGGGCCAATTAGTTGGAAAAACACTGTTGTTTTACCTATTTGTAATAATATTTCAATTGATATAAAAAGAATCTTTAGGAAAGCCGGAATCCACACGATTTATAAATTACCTTTTTACACTAAACAACTATTCCCTTTAATTAAAGATAAGATACCTCTTTGTAAACATTCCAACATCGTTTATTCAATTCCATGCATGGGCTGTAATCAGGTTTATATCGGGCAAACTTCTAGACTTTTAGAAAAACGAATATATGAACACAAAAGAAATATTTTTTCACCCCCTGTACAACATACTGCTTTAACGAAACATTCGATTGAGTTTGATCATAGGTTTGACTTTGACAATGTTAAGATTGTTGATAAAGAAACTAATTTAAATCAGAGAATTCTATTGGAGACAATTCACATGATTAAATAACGTAGCGTAAACCTTAGGTATGAAACACCTAAAATACAAGAATATTACGCAACATTACTTTAGAAGTAATGTCTTATGATGTTTTTTCTCCATAGAATTACATATGATCCGACTAAATTCCTACATATTATTTATTAGTATGTCATTTTTCATGCTCGTTAACACCTTAATAGAGTGTCTTATATAAAACAAAACACCATATGAGCATATATGTTTCGTTACGGCACATAGAACATCTTTCAAATTTAATTTCGGAGGGTTTGTGTTTGTTTATATACTTCAACGGTTTCGCTTCTCCTTCACCTTCTAGAAGATAACGATTTGCTACGTTTACCTCAGTCTTCTTCCAGCCGACTCGCGAGTCACTCGTTTGCCTTTGCACGAGGACTGTATTTTCAAACAGCATTCGCAATACGTTATATAATTTTTAACTTTCCTTGAAGATGATCTAAATTAAGATCGAAACGTCGGAATATATTGATATATAATTGATTAATTGCAAACAGCTTTGATATATTATTTTAAGAGAAAAGGCTTTTTCGAAAAGTTTCTTAAAATAATAATTGTGTAAAACTGACCGATCCAGTGCGCCGATAACAATTTAGTTTAGATTCACGGTTGATAAATTTATTAAAAAATTACCTGAAATATGTTACTTATTATTCCATTTGCCCTGGCATTACTGTCCCATACGCCACGTTTGCAGTAATTTTGTAAAAAGTCCACCTGTAAGAAATGATCGCAAACATTTCGGTAAATTTGGTATAAAAGTAAAAGTTTGTTTGAATAATTCGTCGAACATCATGCATACCTGCGACGCCCATATGTACCAGCCTGACGCACTTGGACCGAACCGGATTCCGTCTGTCTGCTCCTGTGAACTTAGAAATATGTATGAGAAAATTAAATGGTGAATTATTCCACTTTCTTGGTAAAGTTACGTGAATTGACTCGCGTGATCGTATGATCCGCGAGTACAAGTGCCATTGCTGGCACTTGTGACCACTGACAGAGTCTGATAAAATTTATTACTTGCTTCATTTTCTTGGTAAAGTTACGCCGGCGTGAATTGACTCGCGTGATCGTAAGATCCGCGAGTACAAGTGCCATTGCTGGCACTTGTGACCACTGACAGAGTCTGATAAAATTTATTACTTGCTTCATTTTCTTGGTAAAGTTACGCCGGCGTGAATTGACTCGCGTGATCGTAAGATCCGCGAGTACAAGTGCCATTGCTGGCACTTGTGACCACTGACAGAGTCTGATAAAATTTATTACTTGCTTCATTTTCTTGGTAAAGTTACGCCGGCGTGAATTGACTCGCGTGATCGTAAGATCCGCGAGTACAAGTGCCATTGCTGGCACTTGTGACCACTGATAGAGTCTGACAAAACTTATCAAAATTTATTTTTTTCGCTTTTTCAAACTTTTCGGTTTTTCTTTTGCTCTTTCTGCTAATATAAATTGAGGCTCCCGAATAGGCATGCACCTATTGTGCCGACTATCTATTAATTCGGGTAGCATGCATTCTAAATAAAATTGAACAAGTTTTGGCTCCATTTCTCTTTTCCAAAACGCATCATCTCTCTCTACTTTGATAGATTTCAGCCCCTTCGGGGTCCAAATGCAAAATATACAGTACTTTCGGTCAGTAATATGTAACTGACCTTGTACTTGATAAAAATAATGATGCGCTTTGTTCATTGAATTACTTGTTTTAGGTGCGAAGACGTGCCGAACAGCGGGTACTTTTTCAATAGCTTCTTCCGGCGAAAAGTTCTCTGCTGATTTCGGGCATTTGATTTCTAAAATACCCTCTTGACCGATGATTCCATCCGGCGAAGCTCCTAAGAAGGGGATGCAGCTGCCGATGAAAATTCCACATTCTGCAATATCTGTATATTGCTTCTTCAATTCTTCGTGAGCAATTTTCTCGCATTCTTTCCCGTATTCCACCGCGGGTGCAGTAATTAACCTCGGATACAATAATTGTTTTACTGCATTTGCGCAAAGCGTGTCAGGTCGGCGACGGCACACTTTTCCAAAATTGGATGCTGTCAACAATTTGGATCTGTACTGCAACCATCTGCGGTTCTTTGCTTGTCCGATGGTTTCGTCTTCAATAGCATGTCTTTGCTCTTGCCAATCATTGAGCATTTGCATATGCTTTTCCCGCTCCAGTTCATACATTTCGAACGGCATGTCTGGCTTCTGTGCATTTTGTCCATAATCAGAATCTTTCTGCGAGGGCAATTGCTTGCGTACATATCAGCCTTCGTTTCCTTCTGTGTCGCAGCTCTCTTTTCCTTTTCTTTCTTCTTCTTTTCTTCCATTTGGTGCACAACCTCGGGCGTTTTCTTCTTCATTACCGCATTCAATCGCGAGTGCACTTGGTTCGTGTTGTACTCCACGACAGCAGCAGCACATCTTCCTGTATACGATCCTCTCTCGGCGAAATTTAATCTTTTTCCGCCGATGTACTTGGCAATTATTCCGTTCAAACATTCCACAGCGTTATTATTCGTATTATAGAGTAAGCTCTCCGCATGAGCTAACAGTGGACGAAGTATTTCTGTTACGTCCTGGTACACTCCAATCGTCATCAATTCTGGAACGATGTTTCTTTCATTCTCTTTATTCTTTCCATCGCAGAAATATTTTAGTTGTGCACACTGTTTGTGTTCACCAAACACGTGGCTCGGAACATTCTGTATGTCGCCATACAAATTCTTCGTTTTCTCGTCGATTGATACATTCTGATCGTATCTAAACTTTGCGGTTTTTACGATGTCCGTGCGTATCCGGCGGATGCTACTTTCCACAGCTTTCCTCAATGGTCCAGGTGTAGTCTTCTTCACAATCGCTTTCATTTTTGTGCAAAAGTTTCGCAACAGATGATTCGTGCATTCAATTTTTTTTACGTGAATCTGTCGCTTATATGGGTCAGCATCAATAATCTTCTTATACACGCTGCTGTCCCCATCAGCAATCAGAGTTGAATAAACGAGCCCACGTTTTTCTACGCTAGTGTTGAATCCTTCTACTATAGCATCGCTTTCCATAGCAGTGGATGCTCGATTTGCGCTCCAGTTTTTGAAGCATACGTGCTTTGGGGGTTCTTTCTGGTTTTTCGCAACAATCCGAAAAATTCTGCAAACTTTATTTCGAACGCCGTAAAATAAAACTTTTTTCGTGTGATAGCCAACTATCACGCCGACTCCAGACGCAGAATCGTAAGATCCACTGCGGTAGGATCTCTTCATCCAGCTTCCATCCGCCACAACGGAGATGTGAGGGATCCCTGATCCGGGAAGAACGTCGCCTCTTTCAATCGCCAAACGTTTTTCTTCTTCAGCCGCAGCTAACATCTCTTCTTCTGCAGCGGCAATTGCGGACTTGACAAATTTATCGTGGTTCTTCACAAAGTCTCTCTTCGACATGCAACGTATGTTCATTCCCGCCAAAGTGTGTTCCAAGTGGGCATAGCTGCCTCCAGATAAAATTGTTGCATTAACGGCGCCCTGATTGCAATCCACTTTTTCATCTTCGTCCGATTGATTGCAGATTTCATCTTTGAAATGGCATAAAGTGCACATTACGCTGAAGATGCTGTTCAAACCACGCCGTTTCACACCAGTTATTCGTAGGTGTTCAATGCCACAGTCTTCCCTATTTTTTGCAATTGAGCAAGCACATTTGGGAAATTCATTATATCGTTGCTATTTAGGAGAGGCGATTGCTCTTGCGGCTCGTTCCTCGCAACTTTTTCTATAACGAAGTTTTCTTCTTCGTTACTTTGTATATCAAAATCTTCAGTTTCTCCCAAACTGGCCGTATCAGTATCTTCATCAGATTGCAAGTACATTATCTGTTGAGGTGTATGATTTCGTCCATCGGATGTTGATGGTTCCTCTACTATACGCTCCTCAGCCACTTCTTCTGGATGTTGTCCTACGGCAGTGACGTCTGCCGTTTCTGCGCTTGCTTGTTTCTTCTGAAGGGCTATAGATCTTCTCTTTCGGCGATGTACTTTCCGTTTCGATAATCTCTTTGCGTACGGACGTAAATGTCGCGGGCGAAACGGAGAATTAGTGTCCATATATTCTGGCACGTCCTGCATATTCACACTTCGAGTGTCACTCATTTTACACTAAACCAACAAACACAACACAAACACAAACACAATACAACACAACGCAACACAACTCAAAATCCTTGTGCCCGTTGCAAAATAAACGTAAACGCGAACCGTGAATGTGAAACGTGAATCCGAAGATTCGTCTCTGGCGCGTTCTGAAACAAATGACATTCTACAAACCAGGCAACGGCGCAAACAGTCCGTTGCATGCACAGTCATTCTGTGGAAAGCACGCGAACCACGGGAACACAAACGGCGTCCTATGGAAAATATGAATAACGTAAGTATTATATTAAGTACTGTTATACAGAGTGATTCTCTGGCTAAAGTCTTCAAAGGCGATGCCGCTAATAAGCCGCGTCTCGCTGAGTTTCGCGGATTTCGACGTTCGAGACGAGATTCATTAGAGCAAAATTCTTTATTCTTTATCGAATCGATATGGCGGTGATACTAATGAATTCCTGGCGTTCTGCCGATCCAAATCATGTCGAATGTCATGTATTTCGGGCTATTTTTAACGAAGTAAGCTTGGGGCCATTTTCATCGGCACGACATCGACTGACGCCATTTTCGTAAAGATCTGTTGAGAAATGCAGAACGTGGATTTCGTCACTTCCACCAAATTCAGTGAGGCACAGTTTATTGGCGGCATTGTCTTTGACGACCCTAGCGGGAGAATTACCCTGTATGTTCATACAATCTTAATATTTGTCAGAAAATAATTCAAATAATTCATTATTTCATTTTCAGATTAAACAAGCGCTCGATGAAGCCGTGAACCGACGGCAGGGAGGAAGTGTGCCACAACATGAAAGTGTGGCACAAGAGGGAAGTTCGGCACCCGCGGAAAGTGCGGGACAGGAGGGACAGCCGGCACAGGAGGGAAAGGCGGGGGAGAACCCCGACATGAGGGCGGAATTACAACAAGTAATTATGTGGAATATGGTTTATGTGACTGTGATAGCATATGTGTGAATCAGAGTTGGGCAAAATGTACTTGTGTAATTGATTACACATTCTCTGTAATTTTTATGTAGTTGACAAAATATTTTGTGTACTTGTGTAATTGATTACACATTATTTTCAACACATAACATTTTGTGAACTACATAAATTAACGATTACAGAAAATAATGTGTAATCAATTACACAAGTACACAAGATACCTATTGTGATCAACTACCTAAATATTACAGAAAATAATGTGTAATCAATTACGCAATTCCATTAATTAGATTTCATTTTGCCCAAATCTGGTGTGAATATTATTTCGCGTGTGTCCGATATTTTTTATGTTATGTAGTTTTATGAAAAATGTAATTATTATGTTAATGTTCTAGATAAAAAAGGCACTAAAGCGCCTAACGTATCGGCGCGGAGGCGGCTGGGGAGGAAGGCGCGGTGGCGGCTGGGGAGGAAGCCGCGGAGGTGGATGGGGTGGTGGAAGGCGCGGCGGCGGAAGGGGGGGGGAAAGGGATTCAAATTTTTATATATCAGTAATATTATTTATAAAAATAAATCGGTATTAATATAAAAAAAAATATAAGTGTATTTTACTTGTATTAATAGAATGTAAAACGTTCACATTTTCTATCGTATCGGCATGAACGTTTCAGTAATATACTGCTGAGATTTTCCAGATGAAAATAAATACACGGTATAAATCGGATTATTTTTAGCATTATCAAGTTAATGTTACAGTTATAGTCAATTATCTAGTACAGTTCTAGAAATAAGCTGATTTATACCGTGTTTTAACTCATTATAATCTGGAAAATCTCAGCAGTATGTTACTAAAAACATTCCGTTTTACATTTTATCAATACATAATCCACCTTCTGTATGTCTCTCGAACCGAACATTTATTCTAATTTATCTAGATTATCACTAAATATACACTAAAAAGAAGGGACTCAGTGCTGCGAACATTGCATTTTTGAAATCTTTGGAATTCATTGTGCGCATTTAAGTTGAAAAAAAAATGACTGATATTCTAAGCATTGGAGGGAAGCCGACGTTTGCTGATCGCATCGTCAAGCTCAAGACTCACACATACAACCCACTCGTTAACACAATGTTTGGATACAGCGATGAGATAAGAATACCGATACAGCAGCAGGATTTATACACATTGCCGTGTGAAAGTTTCCTCTATGTGGAGGGGAAATTGAAGATAAATAAGGCAAATGATACGTTAACGGTGATGTTGGGAAATAATTGTGTGGCGTTCTTATTCGATGAGATTCGATACGAGCTGAATGGCGTGGAGATTGATCGCAATAGAAACGTTGGAATAACTAGCACGCTTAAAAACTATGTATCGCTGACATCTGACGAAGACGAAAATATGGAGAATGCCGGATGGGGCTTGAAACGACGCGATGGGCTAATAGTGAAAAATTATTTCAATTTTTGCATCCCACTCAAATATTTGCTGGAATTTTGCGAGGACTATAAACACATGATTATTAATGCACGTCACGAATTGATGTTAATACGATCGCGCAATGACAACAATGCTCTGATAGGATCACCGATGTTGGAACCAGAAATTGAATTACTTAAACTACAATGGCGGATCCCTCATGCGACGCTGAACGACATTAATAAGCTATCGTTGCTACGTACTTTGGAAAGTGGACAAAACCTGAGCATTTGTTTTCAATCGTGGGATCTGTACGAGTATCCTCTTACAGAGCACAACCAAGCATTTGTGGGCCGTGAAGGCATCCGCACAGCTGGAGACGCCGCGATGCGTGATCCTTGTTCTACACACTGGTCGAAGGAATGTGATGAGCGAAGACGTTACTAAGTTCAACAACTGTAAATTGACCAATGTGAAACTTTTTCTCAACTCGGAATTTTACCCATACGATGACATGAACTTGGACTTTGACAAGAATAAGCATGCCATCTTGTATCACATGTATATGCAATTCGGTAAATCGTATTATGCACATAGTTGCAACGAGGCATTATTCACCGTGGCTGAATTTTTACAATTTGGTCCCATCGTGGTGATTGATTGCTCGCGACAAAATGGCTCGATCAAGAATGGCACCGTGGACGTGCGCATAGAATTCGAGTGTAAAGAGAATGTGCCGGCAAATACTACAGCCCACTGTCTAATTCTGCACGATCGGGTGGTTGAATACAATCCACTGACAAACGTGGTGCGGAAAATGAATTAAATTGCCACGCTACTTACCCGCCCTCTTCTGTGCCAAATTCGCACAAATTTCTTCATGAAAATCGAGATGCTTTACGAGAAAGACTGCATTCTCTCATCTGTCTCGGAAGCGAACGGACCTCTAAATTGTATCGATAATGGCTGTACCAACATTCGTTGACCTGCAAGGGTTCATCGTCGATGGAAGATTTATCGCGAAGGAAGTGGCTGTCCTACGCAAGGGAACAATTCTGTCGCACTATGTTTTTGGGAGTCCTATGCCACAATTTCTTCTTACAAAATCCGACAAATCAAGCATTCGATGGTTGGCGACAAATCAAGCATTCGATGGTTGGCGACAAAACATCATGGACTACGGTGGGACGATGGAGACGTTCCGTACAGTATGGCTAAACAGCTAATTACGAAAGCTGTAGCTGATGCGATCGACGAAGCAGATGACACATCCAATATAGTATACGTTAAAGGGCTGCAGAAACGCGACTGGCTTGCGGATTTCCTCGATGAAAATACCAGAGCGGACGTGATCATCGAGGCGCTGGACATTGAATACGAGGATATCAAATCTCTAAATAAGTTAAATGTAGTTGATACTCTGCGATGTGGCAGACACACAAAGCACTATGCCTTGCAAAATGTATTTAAAATATTCAACTGGTGGTCTAAACGCCAGAGAGAAATGCTTAAATAAAATATAATCAATTTTTAATACATAAATGTTTTTTTTCTTCACCCTCCCCAACCTCCTGCATGTACGCTAGATTAAGACGATAGTTGTAATTATTATGTAGAAACCGTTCAAACCCGTTCGATTCGCGTTCAATACCCGTTCAATACCCGTTCAAAACCGTTCGATTCGCGTTCAAAGCTGTTCAAAGCCGTTCAATATCCGTTCAAACCCGTTCAAACCCGTTCGATACCCGTTCAAAATCGTTCGATACCCCGTTCGATTCGCGTTCAAAGTGATGTGGTCTAGCTGAATGTTGTGTCAAAGAAGAAGGGAAAGAAGACGCGTGTGAATAAGGAGAGGATGATCAGTGATGAAAATAAGTGCAAGAGGGTGGTTAGCGAAAATGCAGGTGGTGAACAAAGGCATTTTACTTTTGCAAAGCTATGCACTTCTCAATTTCAAGTTATGAGTTTAGATGCACGAGCCTGGAGATGCAGCGGGACCATTTGTCTTCAAACTGTCTGAGGTGACAGTTGTTTTAACAGTTTTTTAAGTGGAATATTTTTAAAAAATGGGTATAAGACGGATTGCCCCGGAGAGTGACAGCGAGGTATGTATTTTAAAATATTTTTAACATTTATCGCGTTTAACCTTTTAAATCAAGCGAGATTAAATTGTGGGTTTCTATATTCTAGCGTTCGCCGCCTCCATCACCCTCATGGTCTAGCGACTGGAGCTCGCCGCAATCGTCGCCATCGCCACCTCCGCAGGTATGTAGTGCATTGTTTTTTTTTGTGTGTTCCATGTTTAATATGTTTAATGTATCAGTGTTATATCATCGTTTGTGTCTGTGTTCTAGGGTATACCACTTGGCGACTTGCGGGAGTGGCTGGCGAACCTGGAGCGCGTAGCGCTTCAGGTTGCACCGCTGCAAGTATACATGCAGCGGTCGGGGCCGGTTATCGGCCCAGTGGTTGACGAGAGGGTGTCGCAGCGGGCGCCACGGGCAGCTCCATATTGGATTCCGCGGCCGCCGTCACCTCCTCCACCACCATCGCCCCTGTCGCCCCCATCGCCTCCCTCGCACTAATTTTTTCTTTTATTTTTCATATTTTTATATTCTATTTACAGTATTTCCTCGCTGTGGGCTCGCTGGTCGGCATCGGCGTAGTAGTATAGCTATGCCGGTTCTAATGCCGGTCCTCTGAGGGGAGCGCGGGGGCGGGGGGAAGTGAGGACGCGCGGGGGAGCGCGGTGGAGGGAAACATAGACGCAGAGATAGCGGGGAGAGGAAGACAGGTTGCGCGCGCACGACCCGCGGAGTGGGGAAAGCCACGATCGTGGAGGGGATCACTCCAGGCCGAGCGGCCGCGGAGGCCTCTCCAGACCGGACCCACCGTCGGAAATTTTTCATAGGAGGAATGACCCCCGAAAAAATCTCTTTCAGGTTAGGTTTTGATATTGATTGTAAAACAGGTTGTTTTTTCCCCAACGCAGAGAAATAGTAATTATTGAAACGTCGAATCTTAAAATTAGAAGGCGAGGAGGAAGACAGGTGAATAAAATGGTGGTATAATATACGTTTAAGTCTATATATTGTTACAAAAATTAAAAGAAATATATAAATATAAATATAAATATAAATATAAATATAAAATGAATATAAAAATAAAAGAAAAGAATATAAATACAAAAGAAAAAATATAAAAAGAAAAGAATATAAAATATTAAAAATAGGAGAAGGCGATAACGGGGGTGAGGGAGGCGACGGGAGCGGCGATGGTGGCCGCGGTATCCAATATGGAGCCCCTCTATCCAATCTGTGGCATCCGCCGCGCGACCATGACAGGACCGATCACACAGTCCAACAAAATGAAACTTTTTTTCTGTTCTGCAATATCCATTGGGTGATTCTTGTAGAGTTTTTCGCCCTGTATACTAATCCACAAACCGTTTGTCGCCATCACCCTCAGTTTTTGAAAAACTCGACTTTGAAAAAAACTGCAAATTTTCAACTTTGAACATCTTTTGTGTCGAAACGGTAATTGTTATACGATTGGTCGTTGCGTCAAATTATTCTATGAACCCTCCCGAATACAACGATATAAGGGATTATTGCATTATAAACATTTAAATGTGTTTAAACAATGAACAAAGGGGAAAGGACACACGAAATGCACCCATTTTTGCAGATATCTTTCAATTTATTTCCAAAACTAAGAGTCTGAGAGAAAATCTGACCATTCCACGCGATGCAGCAGAGAGTTTTCCTTCGGAAAGAGTCAATAGAAGTGATAAGTCTCGTTTTGTTTTCAATACTGAAGCGAAATAGTTTGGCAAAACGCGCGGCGCCGATAGTGGTAGTCAACTCGCCTTAAGCGATTGTGTTACGCTGAGCGGCACTGGATTGCGCGCCGCCGTTGACCACCACTCTCGACATCACGCGTTTTGCCAAATTATTTTACTTCTGTATTGAAAAGGAAACGTAACTGACCACTTTTGTTGATGATTTCCTAAAGAAAAATGTCTGTTGCATCGTGTGGGATGATCAGATTTTCTCCTAGACCCTTAGTTTTGGAAATAAATTGAGAGATATCATAAAAAATGGGTGCATGTCGGGTGCCACCGACTTATTTATATGTTTATATGCCTTTATACTTTTAATTTTAAAGTATATTCATGATATTTGTTGAAACGACTCCGATCGGAGCCGTCGCGCTGGTAGCAAAAGCCTTAATGTGTACTCAATAGTGCAACATTGTTGGCAACTTGTGTCCAAGAAATTGTATCATTTCCAAGCAACAAATGACTTCTCCAAGATGCCCAAAGCAACAGTTTTCTCAAAGCAGTCTGCCTGTAAGCGTTCTTAAGCGATTAGACTTAATATTTGCAATAGTTTATCAGTTATAATACTGTTGCGCCGGGGAGTTTCCGGCACCGACCACCCCGACGCAAAGGGCAATGAATGATACGCGGGGGTATACACGACACAACTATATTTGGTTATACAGAGCCATGATAATACAACCCGCACGTCCGAACGCTACGGCGTTCGGTACAAGGCAGACCACGGCGTCGTCCCGATAGTCTTCTCGAAGGGGGTTGATCCTCTTCTGTCTTCCGCTGCGGGTACCAGCAGGCTATGCACGGGCCTGTACCCGGTGTTCGCAACAATACTCTAACTGAGTGGTCAGTTATAATTTTAAAGTGCAATTAAATAGTATTACAGTATAGTTTTAGTGTACAGTTTTCTTAAATTACATATCTCTATTATTTCAATTATGGAATCACGGAAGAAAGGGCAAACAGTTCATAACGAGACAAGAAATATGGTGGCTAGGATTATTAAACAATGCGACGAAGAAGCTGAAAGCGGACACCTTATTCACCAACTAAATCAACCAACTAAGCGTGTGGCTGATTATACTGGTATATCAGAGCGCACAATTGCCAGAATTCGGAAAGAAAGCCTCGTATCCGGAGAAGAAAAATTATCTTCACCAGGAAAGAAACGTCCACGACGCATGGAAAAAAACTTCATTTCTCTGAAGAGTATAAAACAATTATACGAGAAACAATTAATGAAATTTATTTGGAAAAGAAAATTGTACCAACTGCTGCAAAAGTCTTACATGCAGTAAAGGAGAAAATACATTTTCCGTAGACAAAACACACGCTCTACAGATTGCTGAATAATATGGGCTTCAAATATAAGAAAAGTAACAGCAACAGAAAACTTATAATCGAGAGGCTGAATATTGTTACCTGGAGGACAAAATACCTGAGAGCTGTGCAACATCATAGGACACAGAATAGAAATATTATTTATATCGACGAAACGTGGGTCGATAACAGTATGTGTTTTAGCAAATGCTGGCAGAGCGAAGACACATTAGGAGTGTTGGAAAATAACAGTTCTTCCTGCTGCTTCATAATTGTTCACGCCGGTGGGAAAAATGGATTTGTAAACGGCGCGGAACTTATTTTTAAAGCGAAGACAAAAACTGGTGACTACCACGGGCAAATGAATGCTGTTAATTTTGAAGAATGGGTTACAGAAAAATTATTGCCGAACATTCCAGAAAAATCAGTTATAGTGATGGACAATGCCCCATATCACAGTGTGCAGATAAATAAACCACCAGCAAAATCTCAGAAGAAGGAAGTCTTGCTAAAATGGCTGAACGATAATAACATTCCATGTACAAACAAAATGAAGAAATGCGAATTAACAGAACTTGTACAACAAAATAAGAAATTAGACAAAACATATAAGATAGACGAATCAATAAAAGAACAGGGTCATTATGTATTAAGACTACCACCGTATATGTGCGATTTAAATCCCATTGAATTGGCTTGGGCACAAGTTAAGCGAAAGATACGAGAAAAAAATATTACGTCAGATCTTTCAAACAGTGAATTAGAACTATTGACACAGCAAGCTATAAGCGACGTTACACCTGCCCAATGGAAAAATTTCTGCGGACACGTCGAAAAGTTAGAACAAGAATATTGGTCGAAGGATAATCTAGTAGAGAACATTATGGAAACGCAAGGTACCGAGTCCGAAGAGGTCGACGAGCCCGACGAGCCCGACGAGTTCAACGAGTCCGACGATTCAGACAATAGCACCTCCTGAGAAGATTTATAGGGTAAGAAAGCATGAAAATTGTACCTACTTGTTTTTAAAAATTGAAATTATGTACAGTTTATCCTGGTAGAAAAGAACAAAAGTATGTCACCAATCGAACTATTTTTAATAATGCGAAATTCAAATTAATTTTCAGGAGAAGATTAAGGAAAATCTCACAAAACCAGTAATAATACTTCCTACTTATATAATAATCCTATGTATAATGTCCTTTCTGTATATAATAATGAACATGTGGGAAAAAAGAAATCTATATCATAAAATGTTATTTTTCTTTATTATACCTATAACGGTTAACACTCTGAGACGTCTACGCTATTGCTTTTCGTCGGTCCCTGATATAGCTCTATTTCTCTCGATCTCGCCGTGTCCCGTTCGCTCTCTTCGTCACGCGGTGCTGCTGACCGATTCGTTGCCATGACGAGTCGGCCAATAGCGACCATACGTGTGCTTTACCTCTACCACTGTGTTAGAGAACGTGGGCCTATGACGACTCACTCGATCGGACCACCAAGTTTCTGCCGGCAACATTTTTGCAAACCACAGTAGATTAAGGGGTCTCCCTAGTGTGACGGTTTAAAAAAAAACGATTTTTTTTTTGCGTTTTCTGAAAGTTCAACATCTTAAGAACATATTCCTAAAATATTATAGCTGAATTCGAAACTTTGGCAACGTGGTGAGCTATGAAATGTAGCGCGCGACCGGGCGCGCAGGCATGAATCGAAGCCCTCAACGCTTGTACCGAAGGTACACCTTTTTGAATTGAAAAATCTCCAGAGTTATCTATGACCTGGCTACCTGTACCGTCCCCTTCTGTGCTAAATGGGCATCTCCAAGTGTTATAGCTGGTGTAATTCAGTGCATCGTAGACTCTGGAGTAAAACAGAAGTGAATATTTAAACGCGTTTTACTCGAAACGACATTTTTTGCGCGGCGATCACGATATCTCAAAAACTACTCAACCCAACGACTTAAAACTTAACATATATATTGAGTGCGTGTTCTCTTAGGACTTGATCTAGAATGAAGTCATTATTTGCAAAATTCGAATTTTGCAGCTCAAAAAACTGACCACTTTGTTGCCGCGAAAGAAAACTTTTCTTTAAAGTGCCGCCATTTTTTTATTTGGTGATTTTCTATTTTCATTCTAGTTCAAGTCCTAGCTACATTCATATAGATTAAGAAAATAACTGCGTTTTTTGTTTCCGATAACCATGGCAGCCGGAATCGTGATCGCCAGCAGCAGGCGTTTTTTTGCGAGCTTCTCATTATAACCCTTATAACATAAAATATAATTATCATTAATGCTTCAAAAAATTCAAGTAGATTGCCAAAATGTAACTGAATAAATGCCCCAAAGTTAGAAACCGCAGTATCAAGTACATTTCCTTCAAAAAAATTCCCAAATATTGCCCTATTTTCCAGGCGTTACACTAGGGAGACCCCTTAAGAGGATAGTTGTAATTATTATGTAGAAACCGTTCAAAGCCGTTCAATACCCGTTCGATTCGTGTTCAAAGTGATATGGTCTAGCTGAATGATGAGTGTAAAGAAGAAGGGAAAGAAGACGCATGTGAATAAGGAGATGATGGCCAGTGAAGAAGATAAGTGCAAGAGGAATGGGATGGTCAGCGAAAATGCAGCTGGAGAACAAAGGCATCCTACTTTTGCAAAGCTATGCACTTCTCGATTTCAAGATATGAGTTTAGATGCGCGAGCCTGGAGATGCAGCGAGACCACTTGTCTTCAAACTTTAAGGACAGTCAGACGAAGTGACAGTTGTGGCGTATCATTTTGAAGTGATAGTTTTGCTAAATAAAATAAATAATATGGGATATTACCGACTTGCATCGGAGTGGGATGAGGAGCTTGGTCGGAACGACTCGGAGGTATGTATTTTAAAATATTTTAACATTTATCGCGTTTAAGTTTTTAAATTGAGTCAATATAATATCGCTAATTATGTTGTAGGACGCGCCACCAACATCGCCCACTTGGTCGAGCGACTGGGGGCAGCAGCCCTCACCGCAATTGTCACCGTCGCCGTCGCCGTCGCTGTCGCCGCCTCTAATTGTATGTAAATGCTTTTCTACATTTTACTATGTTTAATGTGTCAATATTATATCGATGTTTGTGTATGTGTTGCAGAATTATGAACTGTTGGCGAAACTGGAGGCCCTGGCGCTTGAGCTCACATCCCGAGGGGTGCAAATGCAGCGTGCAGGGCCGATGACACTGTCCAACACGATTTTTGATCTGCAATAGCCGTTCGGTGATTCTTGTAGAGTTTGTCGCCGTGAACACGAATCCGTAAGTAAAATTGTTCTATCACCTTCAGTTTTTGAGAAAATCGATTTTGAAAAAAATTGCAGATTTTCAACTTTGAACATCTTTTGTGTCGAAACGGTAATAGTTATTCGGTTGGTCGTTGCGTCAAATTATTCTACGAACCCTCCCGAATACAACGATATAAGTTATTATTGCATTATGATCATTTAAATATGTTTAAACAGCGACCAAAAGGATAATGACACCCGAAATGCACCCATTTTTTATGATATCTCTCAATTTATTTCCAAAACTAAGGGTCTAGGAGAAAATCTGATCATCCCACACGATGCAACAGACATTTTTCTTTAGGAAATCATCAACAAAAGTGGTCAGTTACGTTTCCTTTTCAATACAGAAGTAAAATAGTTTGGCAAAACGCGTGATGTCGAGAGTGGTGGTCAACGGCGGCGCGCAATCCAGTGCCGCTCAGCGTAACACAATCGCTTAAGGCGAGTTGACTACCACTATCGGCGCCGCGCGTTTTGCCAAACTATTTCGCTTCAGTATTGAAAACAAAACGAGACTTATCACTTCTATTGACTCTTTCCGAAGGAAAACTCTCTGCTGCATCGCGTGGAATGGTCAGATTTTCTCTCAGACTCTTAGTTTTGGAAATAAATTGAAAGATATCTGCAAAAATGGGTGCATTTCGTGTGTCCTTTCCCCTTTGTTCATTGTTTAAACACATTTAAATGTTTATAATGCAATAATCCCTTATATCGTTGTATTCGGGAGGGTTCATAGAATAATTTGACGCAACGACCAATCGTATAACAATTACCGTTTCGACACAAAAGATGTTCAAAGTTGAAAATTTGCAGTTTTTTTCAAAGTCGAGTTTTTCAAAAACTGAGGGTGATGGCGACAAACGGTTTGTGGATTAGTATACAGGGCGAAAAACTCTACAAGAATCACCCAATGGATATTGCAGAACAGAAAAAAAGTTTCATTTTGTTGGACTGTGTGATCGGTCCTGTCATGGTCGCGCGGCGGATGCCACAGATTGGATAGAGGGGCTCCATATTGGATACCGCGGCCACCATCGCCGCTCCCGTCGCCTCCCTCACCCCCGTTATCGCCTTCTCCTATTTTTAATATTTTATATTCTTTTCTTTTTATATTTTTTCTTTTGTATTTATATTCTTTTCTTTTATTTTTATATTCATTTTATATTTATATTTATATTTATATTTATATTTATATATTTCTTTTAATTTTTGTAACAATATATAGACTTAAACGTATATTATACCACCATTTTATTCACCTGTCTTCCTCCTCGCCTTCTAATTTTAAGATTCGACGTTTCAATAATTACTATTTCTCTGCGTTGGGGAAAAAACAACCTGTTTTACAATCAATATCAAAACCTAACCTGAAAGAGATTTTTTCGGGGGTCATTCCTCCTATGAAAAATTTCCGACGGTGGGTCCGGTCTGGAGAGGCCTCCGCGGCCGCTCGGCCTGGAGTGATCCCCTCCACGATCGTGGCTTTCCCCACTCCGCGGGTCGTGCGCGCGCAACCTGTCTTCCTCTCCCCGCTATCTCTGCGTCTATGTTTCCCTCCACCGCGCTCCCCCGCGCGTCCTCACTTCCCCCCGCCCCCGCGCTCCCCTCAGAGGACCGGCATTAGAACCGGCATAGCTATACTACTACGCCGATGCCGACCAGCGAGCCCACAGCGAGGAAATACTGTAAATAGAATATAAAAATATGAAAAATAAAAGAAAAAATTAGTGCGAGGGAGGCGATGGGGGCGACAGGGGCGATGGTGGTGGAGGAGGTGACGGCGGCCGCGGAATCCAATATGGAGCTGCCCGTGGCGCCCGCTGCGACACCCTCTCGTCAACCACTGGGCCGATAACCGGCCCCGACCGCTGCATGTATACTTGCAGCGGTGCAACCTGAAGCGCTACGCGCTCCAGGTTCGCCAGCCACTCCCGCAAGTCGCCAAGTGGTATACCCTAGAACACAGACACAAACGATGATATAACACTGATACATTAAACATATTAAACATGGAACACACAAAAAAAAAACAATGCACTACATACCTGCGGAGGTGGCGATGGCGACGATTGCGGCGAGCTCCAGTCGCTAGACCATGAGGGTGATGGAGGCGGCGAACGCTAGAATATAGAAACCCACAATTTAATCTCGCTTGATTTAAAAGGTTAAACGCGATAAATGTTAAAAATATTTTAAAATACATACCTCGCTGTCACTCTCCGGGGCAATCCGTCTTATACCCATTTTTTAAAAATATTCCACTTAAAAAACTGTTAAAACAACTGTCACCTCAGACAGTTTGAAGACAAATGGTCCCGCTGCATCTCCAGGCTCGTGCATCTAAACTCATAACTTGAAATTGAGAAGTGCATAGCTTTGCAAAAGTAAAATGCCTTTGTTCACCACCTGCATTTTCGCTAACCACCCTCTTGCACTTATTTTCATCACTGATCATCCTCTCCTTATTCACACGCGTCTTCTTTCCCTTCTTCTTTGACACAACATTCAGCTAGACCACATCACTTTGAACGCGAATCGAACGGGGTATCGAACGATTTTGAACGGGTATCGAACGGGTTTGAACGGGTTTGAACGGATATTGAACGGCTTTGAACAGCTTTGAACGCGAATCGAACGGTTTTGAACGGGTATTGAACGGGTATTGAACGCGAATCGAACGGGTTTGAACGGTTTCTACATAATAATTACAACTATCGTCTTAATCTAGCGTACATGCAGGAGGTTGGGGAGGGTGAAGAAAAAAAACATTTATGTATTAAAAATTGATTATATTTTATTTAAGCATTTCTCTCTGGCGTTTAGACCACCAGTTGAATATTTTAAATACATTTTGCAAGGCACAGTGCTTTGTGTGTCTGCCACATCGCAGAGTATCAACTACATTTAACTTATTTAGAGATTTGATATCCTCGTATTCAATGTCCAGCGCCTCGATGATCACGTCCGCTCTGGTATTTTCATCGAGGAAATCCGCAAGCCAGTCGCGTTTCTGCAGCCCTTTAACGTATACTATATTGGATGTGTCATCTGCTTCGTCGATCGCATCAGCTACAGCTTTCGTAATTAGCTGTTTAGCCATACTGTACGGAACGTCTCCATCGTCCCACCGTAGTCCATGATGTTTTGTCGCCAACCATCGAATGCTTGATTTGTCGGATTTTGTAAGAAGAAATTGTGGCATAGGACTCCCAAAAACATAGTGCGACAGAATTGTTCCCTTGCGTAGGACAGCCACTTCCTTCGCGATAAATCTTCCATCGACGATGAACCCTTGCAGGTCAACGAATGTTGGTACAGCCATTATCGATACAATTTAGAGGTCCGTTCGCTTCCGAGACAGATGAGAGAATGCAGTCTTTCTCGTAAAGCATCTCGATTTTCATGAAGAAATTTGTGCGAATTTGGCACAGAAGAGGGCGGGCAAGTAGCGTGGCAATTTAATTCATTTTCCGCACCACGTTTGTCAGTGGATTGTATTCAACCACCCGATCGTGCAGAATTAGACAGTGGGCTGTAGTATTTGCCGGCACATTCTCTTTACACTCGAATTCTATGCGCACGTCCACGGTGCCATTCTTGATCGAGCCATTTTGTCGCGAGCAATCAATCACCACGATGGGACCAAATTGTAAAAATTCAGCCACGGTGAATAATGCCTCGTTGCAACTATGTGCATAATACGATTTACCGAATTGCATATACATGTGATACAAGATGGCATGCTTATTCTTGTCAAAGTCCAAGTTCATGTCATCGTATGGGTAAAATTCCGAGTTGAGAAAAAGTTTCACATTGGTCAATTTACAGTTGTTGAACTTAGTAACGTCTTCGCTCATCACATTCCTTCGACCAGTGTGTAGAACAAGGATCACGCATCGCGGCGTCTCCAGCTGTGCGGATGCCTTCACGGCCCACAAATGCTTGGTTGTGCTCTGTAAGAGGATACTCGTACAGATCCCACGATTGAAAACAAATGCTCAGGTTTTGTCCACTTTCCAAAGTACGTAGCAACGATAGCTTATTAATGTCGTTCAGCGTCGCATGAGGGATCCGCCATTGTAGTTTAAGTAATTCAATTTCTGGTTCCAACATCGGTGATCCTATCAGAGCATTGTTGTCATTGCGCGATCGTATTAACATCAATTCGTGACGTGCATTAATAATCATGTGTTTATAGTCCTCGCAAAATTCCAGCAAATATTTGAGTGGGATGCAAAAATTGAAATAATTTTTCACTATTAGCCCATCGCGTCGTTTCAAGCCCCATCCGGCATTCTCCATATTTTTGTCTTCGTCAGATGTCAGCGATACATAGTTTTTAAGCGTGCTAGTTATTCCAACGTTTCTATTGCGATCAATCTCCACGCCATTCAGCTCGTATCGAATCTTATCGAATAAGAACGCCACACAATTATTTCCCAACATCACCGTTAACGTATCATTTGCCTTATTTATCTTCAATTTCCCCTCCACATAGAGGAAACTTTCGCACGGCAATGTGTATAAATCCTGCTGCTGTATCGGTATTTTTATCTCATCGCTGTATCCAAACGTTGTGTTAACGAATGGGTTGTATGTGTGAGTCTCGAGTTTGACGATGCGATCATCAAACGTCGGCTTCCCTCCAATGCTTAGAATATCAGTCATTTTTTTTTTCAACTTAAATGCGCACAATGAATCCCAAAGATTTAAAAAATGCAATGTTCGCAGCACTGAGCCTCTTCTTTTTAGCGTGATCAGAGCTGTTGCAGTTGTTGGTGTTGTAAACAATTTGACTTGGAAGAAACGGGTTTCTGGAGTCGTTCAATACAAGCATCTCTTTCGCGCCACGCGTATTATCGTCGTCGTCGTCGTTCGTGCAGTCTGATGGTAATCTCTCCACCTCGAAAATCGAGCAACCGCCCGTCATGATCGACAACGCGTATCGTCAGATCCGTAATGATCCGTGCGGTGATTGGAAGGTAAATGATCTGTGCGGGCGTTTCCGATATCTTATATCCTGGTGTAACTCTAGGAGAAAATTCATGTATCATATGTACACGCCTCCCATTGTTGTACGCACCAGCGGTCACGCTACATTCTATGCCAATAATGTTCACGTTCGTGATATTAATTGGATCGTCCGATTCGTGCCATCGTCCTGGTTCTAACACCTGATTCGTTGAGAATCCCAATAGCGATCCAATGTTATTGGGCTTTGTAAAGTCTACGGCGAATCGGCAGTACAGCTCGCTTTTCATGGCGTTGTTGTTGGGACGCAACACTATAGGATACGCATCGTTGTCACCGTCATCGTTGCTGCCATCGGTGCCACCGAGATTTTTTTTTTGAGGATACCGCTCGAGTAATCGCTGCTTCAGGTACTTAGCAATGGCATCTAGTTCGTAGGAACCGTGGGGAATCGCAATGTATTCATAAGCGGTGTCGGCACTGTTGTTGATATCATAGTTTACGATGAAGTAGAATTTATCGTTGCTCGTGTCGATGTTCGGTATTGTGTGATAAGTTTCAACGGTTGTTAGACCAAGCTCGTAATCATCATCGCTCAAATCTATGGGTGGAAAGTAGCTCACCGCGAGGATGCTACTCTTGCCGGTTAGAGTGAATGTTAACAACATATTCCGCTCGAACTGCTCGACTAGTACTGAATCAGAGTGGCGGGAAGTTAATCCTTAAATTTGGTGCTGATCGTTTGTAGAAAGCGTTTGTAGACATAGTTGTCCGCAATTGCTCTGATCGTACTTCTGATAAGACGTTCGATTGTATTCAATTTTCACAGCATCCTTATCCAGATATTTTACCGATTCTATAGGCGGTCGAAGATTCCCAAAGCTGTCGAAATATATAGCTCGACACCCTGTCTTCGCATACGCCATCCAATGAGTCCCCGGCCCCGTGACATTGTCCAAATTTACGATAACGCTTTCGTTTCGTCTTACTCCTCCAGCTGGTAACGCGTTGCGCATAAATACACCTCTAAAGAATGGAATACGCATACGTTTTGCCAACTCCTCCAATTGCGCATCGATAGTTACGCCCGCGGGCATTTTTATTTTCTTTTCGACGTTCTTTTTTTCGTTTGGATATTCCCTGTCCACGCTTGTATGGCGCGAGATAAAGTCCTTGACCTTCCATGGAGCGATTATGGCGTTGCATTTCCTGCAGCTGATGTTGCGCCGCCTTATTATCGTTTACCGCCTTAGCGATCCCCGCCGCTCCACCAGCCAATGATCCGAGAACACCCAACAGCGGGAGAAGTGGTAATATACCACCCCGTTTTGCCACCGGAAGAATCCGCTTTTGCGATGCTCTCTTTGGAGTCCTTTTGCGGGTTTTTGTTTTCATCCCCATTCCGATCTCTGCAGTAGTTTCTGTAATTACTATACTTTCTGCAGAGGGATAGCAGTCTTTTTTTGCCTGTGCAACTTTGTTATATGACGGATATATTTTCGCATTTCGTGATTTTGCTTGCGCATATATTGTTTTATACTGATGCTTCGTCATTTTTGCATCCACGTACAATGCTAGGGCTTCCTCGGGAGTATATTGCACCACACCCTTCTGTGATAAGCGGTATGATTTTTTTATTTTATTAGCCCTCTTGGGAGAATATTGTGTCGCTTGTTTTAAAAGTGCAGCAGCATCTCTTTTACCTTGTACTCGCAAACTAGTCTCCGCCGCAAAACATATTTCTTTATGGGTTGCCATATCTAAAATTGGTTGAATTTTTCTTTTTCTACTTTTTGCGCTGCATTGTCCAAAAAATTTTGTAGGACGTCCAACAGATGCACGAGGTTCTGTTACTGTACCCGAAGTATCTGGCTTATCAATATGGCTTCCAATTATGTCCCCAAAGTCAATAGTTTCGTCTAACCACATTTTTTCCTTCTTTAAAAATGGATTAAGTGTCCGATGGCTCGCCGCCCATTTAATACCAATTTTCATGCAGAATAAATTGGTTTTTTGTCGAATTAAGTGCACAATATTCTGGTCAATGTCACTTAGTCCCAAAGTATCAATTACATATTGTAAAACCCTTTCCTTTCTTCTTGTTGTATATGGCTCTTCTTTCCAAACTGCAAACACATCTCGGCGCAAGATGGCAGGTGCTGAAATGATTTGAATATTAAATACTTGACCTTTCTAATGCACTCTATGTATCAGGTCTAATTACCTCGCAGTTTTTGTATTTCAGTATAAAAATAAACTAAACAATAAGTGGTTTCGGCGCACTAGTACGGTCAGTTAAACAATTTAAATTGTTAAATTGTTAAATGTTCCTGTAATTTTGTATTTTTAGAATAAACAATTTAAATTGTTAAATTGTTTATTCTAAAAATACAAAATTACAGGAACATTCTAACTTTCCGAAAATTTTGGTCATTTTCATATGTGTATGTATATATGCATAGACAACATACCTGTACTATCCATGTTTTATGATAAAACGTACGTGACACGTGTGTTGTTGTAATATAACTTATTAAATTACAGCTCTCTGTAGTGAAACTAATGATTTCAATAATCTATAAGATGTCCAACAATGAGTCTACAAGACAAAACTGATGGTCTATAGGTGTAGGCGCGTCTTCGACGTTTGGTGAAGAACTGTCCGTAGGGGTTGTCTTGTGTTTCTTGACGTTAACATTGACGGTTTCTTATTGGTTAATCTGGGGATGTCAATTTGACTACAGGAGGAATACGATGGAAAAAGGTGGACATGGAAGGGCTACTTTATTGCCGGGAAGCGAAAATTCTGAATTTTTACAATATGCATATTCTTTTGGGGTTTTATGAATATTAGTGTCCCTGTCTTCAGGGTAGGCAAGCTCTAATAAAGTAATTACAACACCCTTGGGGACAAAAGGTTTCGGATAATTTATGACTTAATTGGTTCCGCCTCGTAGTAGACGTGAACTCAGAGTGTCGGAAAGGGGAAACAGGAATGGTATGCATTTTCTTCTTTATAGCAACTCGAAGACTTTCTGCGCCTCTTCCCTTCGGACCCTTTCGAACCGATACACGTGGTGTCTGTTTTCTATCTCGAAGCAATGGGTACATTGGCAGTAGAAGGACGAAGCGCGGGCTTTTGTGAAAGTTTTCGTTGCACTTCTGCAAAACACGTGTGTTCCGAAAGTGTGCTGGCTTCTTTTTACCTAAAGTCTCTTGGCCTGGTGGGAGTTAACTCATAATGGAAACAGAGAAGCTACTTGGGGGTAGCGGAAGTTGCTTGGAAAAAATCCTGTCAGTCAGCTAGAAATCGCCTCGCAGAAATGTTTACTGCCCAGGAGTACTACCGAATGTTCTGGGTGTACGCGCGAAACGACGGGAACGCAAATGCTGCTGTGCGAGCATTTGCGCTAGAATATCCTGGTATCGAAACACCAAGCGAGGAGACGTTTCGTCGGTTAGCGTCGAGGCTTTTCTCGACGGGGTCCGTGATGCCGCGAGGCAGCGAGGTGGGCAGACCCGCTGCAGCGCGAAATCCGGGCACCATCGAGAGAATCCTCGACGCCGTTGAAGCCGACCCAACCATCAGTGTGCGCATCTTGAGCCGTCGCCTAAAGTAAGTCACAGTTCAAGATAACTGCAGCAATTATTAATTAAGAAAAAAAAAGTTATCTAATAGTGGATGTTTTTGCATTTTGTTCTACATAGTGTCAGCAAAACGACGGTACACCGCATTCTCAAGGATCGGGAGTTGCATCCGTACAAATATGTACGGGTGCAACATTTGCACGCCGGGGATTACATCCAGCGGGTTCAATATTCCCGGTGGCTGTTGGGAGAAGTGCTAAGGAATCCGTCGTTTACCACATACATATTGTGGACGGATGAAGCAATTTTCAACAGGGAAGGTTGCTTCAATGCCCACAATATGCATGTGTGGAGCGACGAAAATCCCTTAGCGCTTCGTCCACGTGCAGCACAAGTCCGTTGGTCGATCAACCTATGGGCCGGCATTTGTGGCGAATTTATCGTTGGGCCGTACATTATGCCAGACAGGCTGGACGGCCCAGCGTATAAATATTTTTTAGAACATGTTCTGCCGGATCTTATGGACGATATTCCATATGAGATCCGACAGAACATGTACTACCAACATGATGGAGCTGGGCCACACTATGCCGATAATGTCCGCGCCTATTTAGGTCAAACCTTCCAGGACAGGTGGATCGGCCGCGGCGGGCAAGAGGTCCACGTTGCGTGGCCCCCACGGTCACCGGATATGAATCCGCTGGATTTTTTCTTCTGGGGCTACCTGAAGGTAATTTAATTATTGCTGTTACTCTTTACTTATTCCTGTTGTAGATATTTTTTTTTTTTACTTACGTTTTGTATTTGTTGTACAACAATCATTTCAGAATGAGGTGTACCGTCAACCGGTGGACACTCCTGAAGAAGCAGTAGCGCTTATCCACGCAGCGGTGGAAAACATCACGCCCCAAACGTTACAGGGCGTGCAACGCCAATTGATTCTCCGCGCGCAAGCATGCGTCGACAATGACGGTCGCCATGTGGAGCAACATTTCAATTGAAGACAATCGGCCCCTTTCGGGGCCACCAATTTTTAAAACGTAGGAACAACAGGTTCCATAAAAAGTAAATAAAGTGATCAGTGTTAGTAGCCGTGCAGTGAAGTGAATATTCGGCACGTTGACCTGGACGCACCTGACATTGCGACCCTTAACTTTGGGTAGTGTCGTATACCTGGGATCAGCTGTGCACTGGGCTCGTCCATCGATGACCAGGATCGGTTCAGTGACCCTGTGACACAGATTTTCAAGCTGCAGGTGAATTTCCAACAAGGGTGAGTTTTAGTTATTTCATTGGTAATCATTCATTTTTAAATTTAACGCAAGCGATGACTTATTTCCGGCGATAATATTTATTCGGGCTTTTTAAACAGACTTATTCGTTATCAGCAACAGTGCTGGCCGTTATTGAATTACGGATTTTTAACACAATAACGAACTACGATCACTTTTCGTTAATTTCCCGTTACATTACCTTTTCGTAAATTTACGTATTCCTTATCCTCCCACTTCAAATAATTATTATTTTCGAATCTTCTAAAAAAAAACTTTGTATTCGTCTTTTTACGTTACACGTGATTTTCATCCATTTATCCTTTATTAAATATTCACATTAAATAACAAACAAACCATGACAACGCGTTCGATTTTATTTGTTCCTTTTTTTCATTAGCCATTCTACACAATTTTCATCGTTGCATGCCGAGTTGCTTGTTCACACTCGCAGCGCGGCGCGAAGCCACGCTAGCGCGGGAACTCGGCCGTCAGACTCGCGCTCTGATTGGTCGGTTCTTTTTGTTAATATCTCGTTAACGAAACATCGGAGAACTTTTTCGCAAAGGAAAAAGTTGTTTACAATCACCCCCCGAATCACCCCCTTTAAGGTCCCACAGCATTTTTGGGACACCCTGTATAGCTCCACGAACCTTAGGGATACCTGGTTATAAGGTAGGCTCCAATAAATTGAAATACTTTACCCGAGTTATTACGATGTAGGGAAATTCCGAATTAGGGTAATTCCGGGAGACGCAGTCGGGCTGGAGAGTTGGTCGAAACAGTTGATTTCTAGAGAATTAATTGTTCTGAACCTTAACACATTTTTACATATACACAGATGTAGAGTCTGAATATAGCAACTCGACCAACTCTCCCGCCCGACCTAAACAATAATGATCTATCCTTCAAATTAACACACAATTATAAGACACGCTAGACGTAAAGAATACAATACGTAGTAGAGGTTTGAGTATAATATACATGTGTAATAGGTAATAGAGTGCTTCTGAGTTCTAAACCAAAGAAAAATAAGTAATAACTTTTCTGAAAACATGGGATACCATATCTATAATTGTAAAATACACAAAAGAGCTAATTTGGACCGTTTAGCCCCATCTGAGACCATTCCGAGGTTTTGGAACGTTCAACCCATGTACGGCAAAGCATGCTAGCGCTTCATAAAAAACGAAATATCTTTCAAATCGGCGCCTATCGGCAAAAGTTTATAATCAGGTCTTATAGGCGATGAATCACAGAATACAATGAGATAAGGAAGAAAGCGGACACTCGTGGACATTTTTTTGTATGTCTAGATAAAGTTGAAATGCTTTGCCATGGTTCGCACATTTCTTCTGTTACTTTCAGGTATTAAAAAAAAATATTTCCAATAAAGTAACGAAATATTTGCTTATGACATCTTAAAATACATACCTTACGGAACAATATCCAAGAGAGAATATAAAAAAATTCTAACAACCGCCTATAAAATACAGTTTTGTTCATGGTGCTGCATTCGGGGCTATGTCAGTTCGCAAACCATACCCGCGGAACGGGCATCTTTGCAGAGGTACCACGGCCATTAAGCGTTACTAAATAAATTTTTTGATGTGTTTTCGGTCGCTCCAAACCTTTTCTAACAACTTAGAATAAAAATCAAAACATTTTTAAATGGTCGCCAAAATGACTTTTGTCCAGCTAGATCGGCCGTTTGGCCCACTGTGGGACGATGCGATTCGTGCGTCAACCTGTAACGATACGCGCGACAAATTTTGACGATAAATCGCAAATGATGTCGTCGAAAACAGGACGCAGGCATGGTAGCATGCTACCAAACACTATCCGTTGCGTCATTTGTGGTCCATCAAATTGTGGAAAAACCAACGTGCTGGTCAGCTTGTTGGAAAGTCCTCACGGCGTCCGCTTCGAGAACGTGTGCGTGTATTCCAAGTCGTTGCAACAACCAAAATATCAGTACTTGGAGAATTTATTGACTCCGATAGATGAAATTGGCTACTTTACGTTTTCGAATAACAGTGACGTCATCCCACTGAGCGAATCGCTTCCGAATTCCATTTTTATCTTTGATGACGTGGCATGCGACAAGCAAGATACGATACGAGAGTACTTTGCAATGGGACGCCACTCGAACGTTGACTGTTTCTATCTCTGTCAGACGTATGCAAAGATTCCCAAACATCTTATACGCGACAATGCGAATCTGTTGATTCTGTTTAAACAGGATGGTACCAACTTGAAGCAAGTGTACAACGATCACGTAAACACCGACATGCCTTACGAGGATTTCTGCGCTTTGTGTCGTAATTGTTGGCAACGGGAGTATGGTTTCGTGGTGATAGACAAGAATAGCGCGATGTCCAATGGACGTTATAGAAAGGGATTTAACCAGTTTGCCGTACCATGAGATGGTCAATTGTCGTCAACACGTCGGTGGGAAAGCAACGTCTACGGCACAATGATGATTGATATCGATAGTCTAGAGATTAAGGATCGCGAGAGAATAGCGATGGAAATTGCAAAAACCAGCGAAACCATACGTCGGAAACATCAGGCTTTGAAGACTGGCAAGATGGAGGAAGTTATCGCGTTGGAGAGATACTTCAAACCTATCGTCGAACCCCTAAAACATATTGCGGAAAATATCACAGCGACGGAAGCTGACACATCACCGCCGATGAGCACAGACGTTGAAGGGAATGAAACATTAACGCCTAAAAAAATTCATCCGAAACAGAACACATCGCGTAAAAGAAATTGGAAACAACGCATGTCAGCGGAATATTCACCCATAACCTCGACACCAGTTCAATCGCAGCGGAAACGACAGAATGTCGGATCAAACGATACTCTGGCTCCACCCACACCAATAAGTACATTACCCAATGTGCAATCGTTCTCAGCCGTTGATGATGACGTTTTCGAATCTAGTCCCAATGAGTCGTTTGTAACATCTATTAGACAGCAATTCCAAACGTCCGAGGGACAAGAAACGTTTCGCAGTCATTTCGGCCCGCTGGGGCAAAAATACATGAGCGCAATCCTAAATGGTGATAAGGATACAACAATGGACTATGTGTACGGCGTATACTTTGGCAATCGTGGAACGAGGCTTGGGGATAAGGCTTTCGATATAGACATGGATGATAATATAATCATAGATGGTGTATAATACAGAGGAACACTCGGTCTTTACGAACTGATTTTCAAGAGAATTCCCGATGATGCTGTATACACCGATCCCGATAAACAAAAATACAAAAGTATACTGCTGGCGACGAACGCTCACAGACGCGGTCATGGTGCTAAAAATCCCATATTGAGCAACAAGGGATACAAGTACAAATATGTAATTGCACCGCTACTCCCTCGCGCATCGGCTAGTAGGGCAGGGAAAGGTCTAACGGTACCGCGAGTCATGGTGGTAAACGATAACAAGATCGATTACGTACACTGGGACGATCCCAACGAGCTGGTGGATAGATTGCGTTTACTGGAAGCGTCGCGTCAGGCGGGTAACAACTCTCAAGATCCAGAAATTCTATCTATTATCGAGGAACTCCGCAAGGTAGGTTACTGTTAGCTTTAGAAAACTCGTTAGCTTTAGAATGCATGCGATTGTACCGCCAAGTAGTGCTGTCTCTTCCCCTCAATTTTGGATAATGTATTACACAATTTCTCTGTGTTGGGGGGGATAAAATATTTGGGGGGAAAAAATTCCTGGGAGCGGATCGAGTCTGAAAAAGAGTTTTTTCAGACAGGACCCGCCCCCAGAAATTTTTTCGGGGATGGGTCCGGTCTCAAGAGGTCTCCGCGGCAGCTCGGTCCGGAGTGATCCCCTCCATCATCGCGGCTTCCCCCACTCCGCGGCTCATGCGCGCGCAACCTGTATTCCACTCCCCGCTATCCCCGCGCCCATGTTTTCCTCCGCCGCACTCCCCCGCGCGCCCTCACTTCCCCCCGCCCCCGCGCGCCCCTCAGAGGACCTGCGGGTTCCATATCAAAACGACACAGTACAAAACTACACATGCAATTTAAGACACATCAGAATAGTGCACCGAAAGTAGTGCACATACAATTTAGAACACATGAAATTTATAGTGCACATACATTTTAGGACACATGCAACTTAGAACACATACAATTTAGGACACATGCGATTTAGAACACATGCAGTTTAACGCACATTTTTTTAGTGCACATCAGGATAGCGCACAGCAAGATTTCACGCGCAACCATCTTCTCGTCCCCATGGACTGTTTCACAGCCGACGGTATTAATATTGGTTGGGGTTAGAGCAGGGCGGGGGGCGCGCGCCCGCTTGCGGGCGCGTAAAGCATGGCAGCGAACCGATGTGGGTACGTGTTAAACTCGGTAATTGTAATTTTGAGTTATGTTTTTTGCGAATATCTCGTAAACCAAAACTAACTGCCAAAAAGTTTAAGGGAAAATGTTCAGAATGATGACCTTGACAGCAATGGCGATATTGACCCCATCACGCGATACTTGTAACCGCAGTCACATTTTGGAAATCCCCAAATTCACATCGGTTCACTACCATGCATTACGCGCCCGCAAGCGGGCGCGCGCCCCCCGCCCTGAACTAACCCCAACCAATACTAATACCGTCGGCTGTAAAACAGTCGATGGCGACGAGAAGATGGTTGCGCGTGAAATCTTGCTGTGCGCTATCCTGATGTGCACTAAAAAAATGTGCGTTAAACTGCATGTGTCCTAAATTGAATGTGTCCTAAATCGCATGTGTCCTAAATTGTATGTGCACTATAAATCACATGTGTTGTAAATCGCATGTGTCCTAAATTGTATGTGTCCTAAATTGTATGTGTCCTAAGTCGTATGTGTCCTAAATTGTATATGTCCTAAGTCGCATGTGTCCTAAATTGTATGTGCACTATAAATTTCATGTGCTCTAAATTGTATGTGCACTACTTTTTGTGCACTATTCTGATGTGTCCTAAATTGCACGTGTAGTTTTGTACTGTGTAGTTTTCATATCGAGCCGACCTGCGTTAGAACTATCATAGCTATACTACTAAGCGGGAACCGTTAAATATTATGAACTGTATTCAAAATTGAAAGGACGATACTCCAAACATCACAACGTGCTGCGAAAATACCATTAATGTGGTAAAAGTCCATCACTCATGGATGTCCGAAAAATATAATTACATAACGTTGACTGTAATATGTAATGCTGATTAAATCATAGTAAAGAATTACAGAAAACGAAAATTCTAATAGAAAGACCACATCATCGAGCCTTACTGCTTCAATAAGGTTGCGTAATACAGTAATGCCTCGTTAGAATCCCGACGATCGGGGCTGGCGGCGAGACCCTAACGCGATGCGGATATTATTTCGTGCTGACGCCAACTTCGTGTCGACTCTTTTGTTCTCTCTCACTCCCGACTGAGGGATTCCAAGAAATGGTGGGGATAGTGAGCGGGACTATTACGCATGGTAAAAACGGGCCACTAACAAGGAATTACTGTATTCTTGTATTTTAGGTGTTTCATACCTAAGATTTACGCTCGGTTGTTTAATCATATGGAATGTTTCTAATAGAATTCTCTGATTCAAATTGGCTTGTCTATCCACAATTTTGACGTTGTCAAAGTCAAACCTATGATCAAACTCAAGTGAGTGTTTCGTTAAGGCAGTGTGTTGGAGGGGAGATAACAAAATATTCCTTTTATGTTCATAAATCCGTCTTTCTAAAAGCCTAGAGGTTTGTCCAATGTAAACTTGATTGCAACCCATCCAAGGGATTGAGTAAACGACGTTAGAATTTTTTAACAAGGGTATTTTAGATCAGTTTTAGCAACGACCATAATGGTTTTATGTTATTCAACAACATTGCTTCTGATAACAACAATTGGTAAAAAAATCTCTCTGATGTAGAAATTCCAATGAATGTTAAGAAAGTATTAACTTTAGGACCGAAACATGCTCTCTGTGTCCCAAGAAATTTCATCACTTCTCCCAAGTTCATTGCTTCAATTGAGTCGGGTTTGATAAAAATTAACGAGGATAACACTCAAACCACAACCAGAATAAGAATGGTTTAAAAAATAATCAATTATACCACCAATCGACTTCCGGTTCCGGACGCGTGAGTGAAAGGACAGTGTGTGTGGTGCAGCGAGGTGGGTGAAGGAAGTGTGAGTGCAGAGGTGAGGGAAAGGATAGGGAGTGAGTGAGGGAGGTAGGGCAGACGTGAGGGAGTGAGGGGAATATAGGGAGTGAAAAGGGAATAAGGCGTGAGAAGAAGAAGAGGCAAGGAGAGGGATAGGTTTTGAGGTTAGGGGGGACATAGGTGTTGCGTGGCGGGAAGAGAAAGACAGAGGAGAAGGCAGAGGGATCTACCGGACGGGAGTGGAATTGAAAGGAGCAGACGGAAAAAGCGGGAGATTTGAAAGGGAGTAGGAAGAAGACGGAGGAAAGGATCAAGGATAAGAATAAGAGGGCGGTAGAGGGTAGAAGGATAGGGAGAGGCTAAATGGAAGGGAAAAGGGGAGAGGAGGGAAGGGATGGGGGGGAAGGGAATGGGGGATGGAATAGGGAAGGAAAAAGAAAAGATGGCAGGGGAGGAAAGAAGAAGAAAGGAGAGCGTGAGCAGTGTGAGTAGCGTGGGTAGCAGCGCAGGGAACCTGGAGAGCTACTGGGGAAAAAAGAGGAAAGAGAGGGAGGGGGAGGAAGGGTCGGAGGAAGAGGGGAAGAAAGCAGGGTTCAAAAAGAGCGTGAAGACGAGGAGATCACCGGAGGAAAGGGGGAAGAGGGGGGGAAGTGAAGAAAATGATGAGATGGGAAAGATGGTGGAAATGATGAAGAAAATGATGAAAGAGATAAGGGAGGAGAAGGAGGAAATGTGGGGGGAGATGAGGGAGATGATAGAGGAGATGAGGAAGGAAGGGGAGGAAAGAAGAAAGGTGATGAAGGAGTGGAGGGAGGAAAGGAGGAGATGGGAGGAGGAAAGGAGAGAGGAGAAAAGAAGGAGGGAGGAGATGGAAGAAAAGTTGGAGAGACTGGAAAAGAGAGATGGGAGGGTGGAGGAGATGATAAGGAAGGTGGAGAGGTGGGAAGAGGAAAAGGAAGGGAGTGGTAGCAAGAGGTGGGAGGGTGGAGAGGGTGTGGAAGAATGTAGGTTAAGAATGAGGAGGATGGAATTAAAACAAGATAAAAAGGAGAGGGAGGAGAGGAGAAATAATGTGGTGGTAAGGGGGATGGGGGTAGGTGAGGAGGTGGAAAAAGAGGTGAAGAAGTTATGGGCGAGGAGGGGAATGAAGGATGAAGGAATAAGGGAGGTGAGAAGGGTAGGGAGAACGGGAAAAGAAGGGAGTGGAATGGTTCTAGTGAAGCTGGCGGGGAGGGAGGAAAAGAGAAAGGTGATGGAGGCGAGGAAGAAACTGAAGGGCAGGAGGGAAAGGATAGATGATGACTTAACGGAGGAAGAAAGAAGGGCGAGGTGGAAGGTGGAAAGAGAAGCGGAGAAGGAAAGGGTGGGGGGGAAGAGGGTGCAGGTAGGGTATATGAAAATATGGGTAAACGGAAAAATGAGAAGATGGGACGAATTATGGGAAAGATGGGGTGATGAGCAGGGAAACGAATGTTAAGGGAAAGGGGGGAGGGGGAGGAGAGGAAGGGGGGAAAACCAAAAGGGGTTAAAGGGAGATATAAGGTCGCTTTTTGGAACGTGGCGGGGTCGAGAAACAAGGACGAGGAATTTTGGAAAGGTTTAGGGGAATGGGAGGTGGTGGTGATGAGCGAAACGTGGGTGATGGAAAGAGAATGGGAGTACATTAGGGGCAGGTTACCGAAGGACTATATATGGGAGAAGCAGTGGGCGAGGAAGGAAAGGAAGAAAGGAAGGGCGATAGGGGGGATGCTGATGGGGGTGAAGAAGGGAATAGAGATAGGAAGAGGGGGAGAAGAGGGAGGGGAGGGGATAATGGTGAGGAAAGTGAAGTTGGGGGGGGGAATGGTGGAGAGTTATAGGGATATATGTAAACAGGGACTTGCAAAGGAAGCTGGAGGAGTTGGGAGAATGGATAGAAGAGAGAGGGGAAGGAGTGAGAGTGGTAATTGGGGGAGACTTTAATGCGAGGACAGGGAAGGAAGGGGGGAGGATATGGGGGGAGGGAGAAGAGGAGTGGGAAGGGGGGGGGAGCAGAAAGTCGAAGGATAAGGTGGTAAATGGAGAGGGGAGGAGACTATGCAGATATATGGGGGAGAGGGGGTGGGGAATTTTAAATGGAAATGAAGAGGGGGATGAAGAGGGAGAATGGACATATACAGGTGGGAGGGGGAACTCGGTGATAGATTATATAATGGGGAATGAGGAAACAAGGGAGAAGGTAGAAAGAATGGAGGTAGCGGAGAGGATAGACTCAGATCACCATCCGGTGGTGGTTTGGCTGAGGGGGGAACCAGGGGAGAAGGGGGAAAGGGGGGGAGGAGATGGGGGAGAGGAAACTGGACGATGGAGGGAAGGGAAGAATTTACAAAGGAATTTGGGAAAAGAGAGGGGGGAGGGAGAGGGATAGAGGAGGAATGGGCGGAGCTGAAGAAAAAAGTAAGGGGGCAATGGGGAAGGTGACGTTGGGGGGGCAGAGGGGAAGGAAGGGGGGATGGTGGGATGGAGAATGCAAGGAGGAGAAAGGTAGGGTGAGGAGAGAGCTAAGGAGGTGGAGAAAGGAAGGGGGGGATGGGAAGGAATATAGGGAGAGGAAAAAGGAATATAAGAGGATATGTGAGGAAAAGAAGAAGAAGGAGGTGGATAGGTGGGAGAAGGAGGTGGAGGGGATAAGAACGGAGGGGCAGGTATGGAAGGTGGTAAATAGGGAGAGAAAGAGGAGAAGGGGGGTGAATGAGGAGATAAGAATAGAGGAATGGGACGAGTATTTCAGGGAGTTGCTAGGGGGAGTGGAGTGGAGGGTAAGAAAGGGGGCGGAGATGGGGAGGGGTGAGGGCGGGGAGGGGGATATAGAAAAAGAGGAGATAAGAAGGGTGGTGAGTGGGTTGAAGGATGGAAAGGCGATGGGAGGGGACGGAATACCAAATGAGGTGTGGAAATATGGGGGGGTGGAGGTGTTGGAATGGCTGGGGGAGGTATGTAATAGGGTGTGGAAGGGGGAGGGGTGGTTGGAGGAGTGGAAGATAGGAATAGTGGTGCCGGTGGTGAAAAAGGGAGTGGGGAAAAGGGTAGAGGAGTACAGAGGAGTAACGCTGACACAGACAGCGTATAAGGTATATGCGTCGGTGTTGGCGGAACGGCTAAGAAAGGAGGTGGAGGATAAGGGGTTAATGCCACCAAGTCAGGCGGGGTTTAGGAGGGGAATGGGGTGCATGGACTGCATATACGTGCTTAATTATTTAATTAATAGGCAGGTGGAAAGAAAAGGGGGGAGATTGGTGATTTTGTTCCTGGATATGAAGGCAGCATTCGACTCAGTGGACCGAGAGGTGCTGGTGAGGGCGATGAGGGAGAGAGGAGTGAGGGAGGGTTTGGTGGGGAGGTGTGAGGAGGTGCTGAAGGAGACGGTAAGTAGGGTAAGGGTGGGAGAAGAGGAAGGGAAGGATTTCTGGACGGCAAGGGGGGTCAGGCAGGGGTGTCCGTTGAGTCCCAGCCTGTTCACGCTGTTGCTAGCAGATTTGGAAGGAGGTGGAGGAGGTTGGAGAAAGGGGGGTGGGGAGGGGTGAAGGTGGGGGGAAAGAAAATATATACGCTGGCCTACGCTGACGATATTGCAGTGCTGGCGGAAGACGTGGAGGGGATGAGAGGGATGATGGGGAAGCTGGAGAGATACTTGGATAAGAAGGGGCTGCAGGTGAATGTGGGAAAAACGAAGATGATGAGGTGCAGACGGGGGGGGGGGGGTGGAAGAAGGTGACATGGAGGTGGAAGGGAAAGGTGGTGGAGGAAGTGAAGGAATTTAGGTACCTGGGGTATACGGTGATGAGGAACGGAGGGCAGGAGGCGCATGTGGGGGAAAGGGTGAGGAAAGGGGCAGCAGTGATGGGTCAGGTATGGGGGATAGGGAAGAGGCGGTTTGGGAGGGATTGGGGAAAAAGGTTATGGCTCTTTGAGAAGCTGGTATGGGCTACTATGAGCTATGGAGTGGAGGTGTGAGGGTGGAAGTGTAGGGACCGAATGGAGGGGATGCAGGAAAGGTATTTGAGGTGGGTGCTGGGGGTGGAAAGATGCACACCAGGATATTTGGTGAGGGAAGAGATGCAGAGGGAGATGCTGAGAGGAAAGGCGGGGATGCGGGCGTGGGGATATGAAAGAAAGCTAGAAGAGGGGGGAGGAGGGGAGTTGGCAAGAAGGTGCTGGGAGGAGATTAAGGAAAGGGCAAAGAGGGGGAAAGCACTCGGGAAGTGGGAAAAGGAAAGGAAGGAGTATTATGAGGAAGGGGGGTGGACAATAGAGGGGATAGAAAGATTGAGGAAAAGGGGAGAGTTGAGGGGGGAAGAACTGGTGGGTAGGGAAAAAAGAATGCAGGAGGAGGAGAGATGGAAAAGGATTAGAGAATCGGAGTACAACAAATGGTATAGGATGGTGAAAGGGGAAGGGTTACCAGGGTACCTGAGGAAGGGGTGGGGGGAAAGCAGGTGGCAAAGGGTGGCGAAATTCAGGCTGGGGAATGGGATGAGGGGGGGGGAAGTATTGGGAGGAGGAAGAAAAGAGGAAATGTAGGGTGTGCGGATGGGGAGAGGAAACGTGGGAACACGTGTGGGAGGAGTGTATGGGTTGGGAGGAAGGAGGGTGGCAAGAGAGGGTAGGGGAGGTACTGGGAGATGAGGGAGAGGGGGAGAAGTGGATGAGGAAAGTGGAGGAAAGGAGAGGAGAGGAAATAGAGGAATGAGAGAGGAAGGAATGAGAGTGAGTGGTGGCGTGCGGAAGCGGAGGTCAATTGATTAGGGAATAGGGGGTGAAGGTGGCGCATGGGAGGAAGGGAAGCGAGAGAGGGGGCGAGCGAGCGTGGCGGCAGTAGCGGCGAGTAGGTTTTAAGAAATAGATGTAAGGAGTAGGTTAAGGAATAGGATAAGGATTAGGTTAAGGCGAAGGGAAGAAAAGAAGGGAGAATGTAAGAAGTATTGTAATCCCCAAGGGGAAACAAATAAACATATATATATACCACCAATCGAACAGAACCTAATAATATGTTGTTGTCTAAATGCGACATTATTGAAACAAAAAAATTTATTAAGGAAAATAATAATTTATTGGTATTAAAATCTGATAAGGGCAACACCACAGTGTTAGTAGAGAAAGACTTTTACATCTCAGAGGTAATGAAATTGTTGAATGATGTAAGCACATATACTGTTAGCAGATTTGAATACACGTGTACTTTTGAGAGAAAATCGAACTCTATCATTTCCAATATGGTAAAAAAGAAACAAATAAGTGAACAGACAGGCAAGTTTCCAAACGTCTCGCAATGCTATTATACCTAGAGTGTACGCGCTTCCAAAAACGCATAAAGAAGTCTTGTCTTGGAGAATTATTGTCTCTTCTATCGGTGGTCCTACTTATAAATTATCTAGTTTTTTGGCTGGTGTTACGAATTTTACAATAATATATCTGTTTAATAACTGTTTATTAATAGAATAGTGTCCCTTTTTTGTGTCATGACATTTAAGTCATTTACAACTGGGATAGGGACTTCGGTAGCACGAATAATTAAGTTACTACAGACAACTTGCTTACTTGAGGTCTGAATCTCAACTGACTCTGCCCAAGCAACTCTTGCTTTTTTTAAAAGAAACCTGGGTAGAGAGGTTTCACCCTCTACCCTCGAATGGCCAAGATGGAGGAAAAGGCCCAAACATTCTCACGTTCTAAATCACATCGCTGACAAAGTCCAGACATTGGCATCGGCGGAAAGACATTTCAGCGTAGGCCTTGAAAATCCTCGGGCGTCACGATTTCGAGGACCGCTCTTGTGCCCAAGGGTTACTGCCCAGTCCCTCACCAGATGAGCGAGCCGAACTCGAGGGAGGTTAGTCCTTGGCTGTTTACTAAAATGCCCGGCCAACACTCGGAGCTACATCTGGACAGATTTCACTAAAACTTTCCCTACCCGGCCATTCGTTACGCACGTAACACTGGCATACTTTCCAAGATAGTAGGAAAATCTCCGTACCATACAGTAGATAGTTGGCAATTTTGTACTGAAATTAGGAGAGTCCAAGTTCCTAATGAATCAATGCGATTGGTATCTCTTGATGTAGTATCTCTTTTCACTAATGTTCCAATTGATCTAGCTATACAGGTTTTACATCATCGTTGCACTGAAATTAGACATCATACTAACATAAGATCAATCGAGACGATTTTCTCCAAGCAGTCAAGTTTGTGTTGGAAGCCAACATCTTTTCATTCAATGGAATTTTCTATAAACAAGTTTTTGGAACGGCCATGGGGTCTCCAATTTCCCCCGTCATCACCAATTTTGTAATGGAAGAGTTAGAGACGATTTCTCTCTCAAAGGTACCATTTCAACTTAATTTTTATAAAAGATACGTAGATGATATCTGTTTGAGATTCCATTAGTTCCTTGCTCCGCCACACCCAAGCTCACCGCAGCACCTACCGGGCAGCGGTACACGCCGCTGATCGATATTCGATCAGCCGATCGATACTCCTAGGCGCCTGCTCAGCCAATCACCGATCACCACGCAAAGCGAGCGGCCCAATCACGACGCGTACTTTCTTGATCGATTCTCGAGGATTGTTCGAGAAGACGCTCAACGGTTTTCCGCGTCCCTTTGTTCACTCTCGTTTCATACCGCGTGTCGCAATAACGTGTTCATCACTGTTTTATTCGCAACGTATGAAATTCCTTTTTGTGCATTACTTTGTGCTCAATTCGCGCATTAATTCACGCGAGTGAGTTGTTCAGTTCTTGTGCTCACCCCACATTCGTTTTAAATAAAGTGACGATAGTCAATTTGACTCAACATTTGCGCACCGCGTGTTACTTTCTTACCGTTTATCCTCAACCTAACTTTCCAGCGTGCTCACCCACCTCAATATTAAACATTTGGTCCTTCGAGCCGGATAAACGGTGAAAGTGCGTGTTGTGCGTGTAGTGGTGTTGTGATCTACGTGTTGTGCGCATCTCAACGATGGCAGATAAGGAGATCCCAAAGATCGTCAAGGAGGTCAAGGCCGCCGACGCCCCCAAGATCATTAAGGAGGTCAAGGCCGCCGACGCCCCCAAGATCGCCAAGGAGGAAAAGGCGTCCTCACTCACCGTCCCCACGGAAACGCAGACGGCCACTTCTGCTCAGGACAAGGGTCGGTCACGGTCAACGTCCCCAGCTGCGCTTTCATCTCAGCTCATCATCAAGGCGAGGGCTCAGGTGGGTCGTTTGAAGTCTCTGGCCACTCTTAAAACACAGCTGCCGTCTCATGCGCACTCAACTTCCATAGACGAAGTGCAATTGCTCGTGGCTCAGGTGGAGGAGATACACCAAGTTTTCTGCCGAGAGGACGAACACCTCGAATCTGTGTGGCCGGCAAAATTCCTCGACCACGAGTATTATGCCACCGACGTGGCTGTACAAGAGCGGCAGCTGGTGTGGGAGATGAAGCTCCACCTGAGCCGCCTTAAGGAGGACGTCAAGGTCATCTCCGACCTCCGTGCTGCTCCCGCCAAGCCAACGCCTGGACGCGCAGGAAAGCTGCCAGAGATTGAGCTGCCAAAGTTCTCTGGCAGCTACGCTGAATGGCCTACGTTCAGCGAGCTGTTCACCTCGCTGATTATCAAAGATACGCAGCTCATGGAGATCGACCGTCTCCATTATTTACGCTCAAGCCTGAGTGGCGAGCCGGCAAGGCGCGTCAACGCCTTTCCGCTCAGGGGCTCTTCGTTCCAGGCGTGCTGGGATATGTTGACGAAGAGGTTCGCCAACAAACGCCTGCTCATCCAAGAGCAACTCGAAAAGCTGCTCAACCTGCCTCCCATCACGACACGCACAGCAACGTCCCTCAAAGACTTGGCAGCGACGGTGGACCAAGTGAACGAGACCTTGGTCTCACTGAGTGCTCACGAGGAGATGCACAATTGCATCCTGGTGCACACTCTCACCAACTCCCTCGACAAAGTGACAAGGGAGGCTTGGGAGACGTCACTAAACAACACCCCAGAATACCCCAGGTATGAGAAGCTCTTGGAGTTTATTGAGGCCAAAAGCTCGGCGTTGGAGCAAACAGAGAGCTCAACGAAGAAGGCCGCCGCCACGCCAGCACGCTCTACGCAAAAGAAGACGACCAGCCACGCCTCGACTAGCAGCAAATCCGAGAGTGCGCAGCCTGCTCAACGGTCGAGGGCCACAGCCTACCCCTGCGACGTCTGCAAGGGAGACCATTTCATGGTGGTGTGCCCGGAGTTTAGGGGCATGGCTGTGGAAGCCCGGCGCAAGGTAATCACCAGCAACAACCTGTGCCGGAACTGCTGCGGTCGGCATCAGACCAATGTCTGCAAGTCAGCGATAAGATGCAAGACGTGTGGCGACCAGCACCACACGATGCTGCACCTGCACAAACCACAGCCCCCTGCGCAACCTCGAGCTGCTCAAGACGCAACGCAGTGAAGCGTCGGTGCAGTCGTCACACCAACCATCAGCTCAACAGGTCTTCAACTCATCTCAACAGGTCAGTCAGCATTTGTGCATTTAGCAGCCAAGTCCACCAGCGCTTCAACCACACTGTTGGCAACCGCCAACGCTCAGCTCATCACATCGGTGATGTCCATACCAGTCAGGATGTTAATCGACACAGGCTCCGAAATCACCTTCATCAAGGACGAGCTTGTTACTCAGCTCAAGCTCCAACGTATCCATTCAACAATTTCTGTCTTCGGCATTGGAGGTAACAAAGCTACTCAGACTCGAGGAGTCGCACTAATTTCGCTTCGCTCCAATTACTGCCCAGCAACTGTGCACATACAAGCACACATACTCAGGGCACTGACGTCAAATCTGCCATCGGTGGAATCACCTCATCAAGAATGGCCACACATCACCGGTCTTCAACTGGCCGATCCAGACTTCCTGACGTCAAGACCCATCGACATTGTCATCGGCGCAGATACCTATGGGCAGATCATCAAGCCCAATATTAGGAAGGGCGATACTTCAATGCCAATTGCTCAGCTGTCAATCTTTGGGTGGCTCGTTCTTGGACCAATCACCGTTGATTCAATTCAACTCCGCTCCTTGCATCACTCTGCCACAGTGCAGCACAAGGACAACGCACTTCAAGATCTACTGGCCAAGTTTTGGATTCAAGAGGAACTCCCATTGGACACACCGACTCTACTCACCCCTGAAGAACAGGAATGTGAAGATCACTTTCGAGCGACACACACTCGTGATTCTACAGGACGTTACATCGTACGCATCCCCCTCAGATCGTCTCCGAATCTACTTGGTAATTCCTATCAGACTGCACATGCTTGCTTGAAACGCACACTCAACAAGCTCAACAGGGACAGCGAGTACTGCAATCTGTACCAAGGATTCATGAGGGAATACGTGGAGCTTCAACACATGGTAAGAGCACCATCCATTTCACCTAACACTCATTCTGTCTTCTATTTACCACACCACGGAGTGATCAAGCTCGACAGCGAGACGACAAAGTTGAGGGTCGTCTTCAATGGATCAAGCCCGACGACATCTGGGCACTCAATCAATGACCTCATGCACACTGGCGCCAATCTTCTTCTCAACATCACGGATGTGCTACTGTGGATCCGTCAGCACAAGTTCATTTTTGCCACGGACGTGACAAAGATGTATCGTCAAGTCAAGGTGCATGAAGATGATCAAGACCTCCAAAGGGTGCTCTGGATAGATGACAACTACAAGGAAGTGCCTTACAAGCTCACCACAGTCACATATGGTACAAAGGCTGCTCCATTTCTGGCTGTACGAGCTCTCCTGCAATTGGTGGAAGACGAAGGTCATCGCTTTCCACTCGCAGTGCCATGCATCACCCATGCCAGATACGTTGACGACATCTTCGGCGGCGCTGACACAGGTGAGAGACTGATTACAATTGCTCAACAATTAAGAGACCTGTGCAACGCGGGAGGTTTTCCACTTGCCAAATGGCATTCGACATACCCTCCGTTGCTTGAATCAATTTCAAAGACCACACGAGCCCATGGCTCAATCATTTCACTAGACGACTGCGATACCAAAATACTCGGTTTACACTGGAATGTGTTCAATGACAACTTTTCATTCTCCTCAAAAGCAACTTCAACCTCAACGCTCTCTAAACGCCTCATCCTTTCAGAAGTAGCAAAGATATTCGATCCGCTAGGATTTTTGTCTCCTGTCATCATTCGAGCGAAGACACTTTTGCAAGAATTATGGCTGCACAAAATCAGCTGGGATGAGCCTCTGCCATCCCAAGTCACATCCAATTGGCTCACCATCAGAGAAGATCTTACAAGCCTGGCCAGGCTCTCAATTCCAAGGTGGTTTCACACTCTCAGCAATTCAACGGTGGAACTACATGGATTCTCTGACGCTTCTCAACTCGCCATGGCAGCGGTAATTTATCTTACCGTAACCTCACCGTCCACTAATCACAAAGTGTCGACACTAGTGTGCTCCAAGACAAAGGTAGCACCCCTCAAGAAACTCACAATCCCAAGGCTCGAGCTTACTGCAGCATTGATGGTTGCGAAGCTCATGAAGTATGTTCAAGCAACTCTGCAGCTCAACATTGCTACAACACATCTGTGGACGGATTCACAAGTGACATTAATCTGGATCAAAGCACACGCTTCACGCTGGAAGGACTACGTACGGAATCGTGTCTCCCAAATTCAAGAACTCACCCAAGATGCACACTGGAGACATGTTCCAGGGAAGTCGAACCCAGCTGATTGCGCATCAAGAGGCTTAACAACAGCTCAGCTTGAACAGCACGAGCTGTGGTGGATGGGACCATCGTGGCTCACTCAACCCAGTGATTCATGGCCACCTCAACCAGTTTTGAAGGACGACTCGAGTGCACTAGAGGCTCGTCCAGGAATTTCAAATCTACTCAACGTTCAACAAATTAAATACCACTGGGACCTCATTTATAAATACTCTTCTCTTAACAAACTTTATCGCATCACTTCAGTTTGTTTCAGAATCCTCAATAGAATGAAGAAGTTGCCATTATCTCTGCCAATCATCTCAATCCTGCCAGAGGACATGGAATGGGCCAGGAACTTTTGGATCAAGGCTACACAAGCAATCTACTTCTCGACTGAGCTCAAGGTCCTCAGCTCCGGAGCTTCGATGCCAACATCCCATGTCTTCAATCGACTCACAGCCTTCATCGATGAAAAAGGAATCATTCGAGTTGGAGGCCGACTCAACAATGCCCACATGGTGTATGAGAGTAAGCATCCAGCAATCTTACCTCGCCATTCACGTCTGTCTACTCTGATTATAGACCATGCACATCGACAAACTTTGCACGGAGGGACCCAGCTCACCCTCGCTCACATCAGAAACAGTTATTGGATCATCGGAGGGCGAGCGCCAGTCAAGACTCATGTGCTACGGTGTGTTGTGTGTGCTCGACAAAGGGGGATCCGTGCCCATCAACTGATGGGCCAACTACCTCTTTCGAGAGTTGCACCCTCACGACCATTCACCCACACTGGCATTGACTACGCGGGTCCCATCACTCTCAAGACGTGGAAAGGGCGAGGTGCAAAAACTCAGAAGGGCTGGATCTGTGTTTTTGTCTGTCTTACGACCTCAGCTGTACACTTGGACATTGTCACAGACTACTCGACAGAAGGATTCATCGCTGCCTACAGGAGATTCACCTCAAGACGAGGAATCCCAACCAGGCTCCACTCAGACTGCGGAACGAACTTCGTCGGAGCAGACACCGTTCTCAAGAGTATGTTCATCCAGGGCACACAGGATCATCGTCAACTCAGTCAGCTGTTTGTCAATGACAACACTGGCTGGTGCTTCAATCCACCAGCAGCTCCTCACATGGGAGGCAAATGGGAAGCTGTCGTGAAGTCGATCAAACACCATCTTCGGCGAACCGTCAGTGAGACGGTACTCACTTACGAAGAATTCTGCACACTTCTTACCCAAATAGAAGCCATGCTAAATTCACGACCGCTCGAGCCTCTCAGTGATGACCCTGAAGACATCTCCACCCTCACACCGGCTCACTTCCTCATCGGGCAGCCTCTTACAACGCTGCCAGAACCATCTGTCGAACATGAAATCATCTCACCATCAGCCAGGTGGCGGCTTATACAACAACGGACTCAACGTTTTTGGACTCAATGGTCATCACACTATCTCCAACGTCAACTCTCCATCTCGAAGTGGCACCACCGATCGAATGAGATCAAGATCGGATCCTTAGTGCTCATCACTGATGAACGGTTTCCACCAAGCAAGTGGCCACTTGCTCGAGTCGTCACCCTTCACCCAGGAAAGGATGGGCTCACCAGAGTGGTGACGCTCAAGACTGCCACTACGACACTAATCAGGCCAATTGCAAAATTGGCAATTTTGCCTGTTTCAGATTCTACATCAACATCATCGAACAGCTGTTGATGGCGGGAGAATGTTTGAGATTCCATTAGTTCCTTGCTCCGCCACACCCAAGCTCACCGCAGCACCTACCGGGCAGCGGTACACGCCGCTGATCGATATTCGATCAGCCGATCGATACTCCTAGGCGCCTGCTCAGCCAATCACCGATCACCACGCAAAGCGAGCGGCCCAATCACGACGCGTACTTTCTTGATCGATTCTCGAGGATTGTTCGAGAAGACGCTCAACGGTTTTCCGCGTCCCTTTGTTCACTCTCGTTTCATACCGCGTGTCGCAATAACGTGTTCATCACTGTTTTATTCGCAACGTATGAAATTCCTTTTTGTGCATTACTTTGTGCTCAATTCGCGCATTAATTCACGCGAGTGAGTTGTTCAGTTCTTGTGCTCACCCCACATTCGTTTTAAATAAAGTGACGATAGTCAATTTGACTCAACATTTGCGCACCGCGTGTTACTTTCTTACCGTTTATCCTCAACCTAACTTTCCAGCGTGCTCACCCACCTCAATATTAAACAATATCATTACCTGCATCAAATTAGAAGATTTGCCAATATTGCTAGATACGTTTAATAGTTTCCACACTAGACTTCAATTCACTTATGAGATTGAAAAAGATTCTTGTTTAAGCTTTCTTGATACAATAGTTATAAGATCAGACAATAAACTTATTACCAACTGGTATCACAAACCAAGTTGCTCTGGTAGATATATCAACTTCTTTTCTGCTCATCCCATGCAACATAAAGTAGGATTGATAAAGGGATTAATGGACCGTGCCATCTTGCTTTCTGACCCCGAATTTCGACCAGCTAACTTACTTCTTATTAAAGATACGCTGAAACGTAACGTTTACCCTACAGAGATGGTCTCAACGATTATCCGGGACCGCATTTTTGAGATTTATCATCCGTCATTAATGGAGAAACGTAAAGAGGAAAAAACCAAAAAGATTGGACCAGTTAGTTGGAAAAACGGGTCTATATCAAAACTACACAGTACAAAACTACACATGCAATTTAGGAAACATCAGAATAGTGCACAGAAAATAGTGCACATGCAATTTAAAGCATATTAAAATTATAGTGTACATACAATTTAGGACACATGCTATTTAGGACACGTACAATTTAGGACACATGCGATTTAGGACACATACAATTTAGGCCACATGCGATTTAGGACACAAACAATTTAGGACACATGCAGTTTGACGCACATTTTATTTAGTGTACAACAGGATAGCATGGTAAACTTGCCGGTGAACTGGGCCTTCGCCGGTTTCAATGATCTTCACATATGTTGTCAAGGTCGTCATTCTCAATAACATTTTCCTTTAAACTTTTTGGCGGTCAGCCTTAGGTTCGGAGATACAGTATTGTCTCCTTATGGACTCGGTTTGGTGTACACGATGTGGGTTTTTCGCTATCCCCACCACTTCTGTCTCACTCTTGTCCGGCGAAGGCGAGAGCGAGATGGAACGAGAGCGAGATGGAACGAGAGCGAGCGAGAGGCACTGGAAGCGAGCAAGGCCAGTACGAGACAAACTACACGTTGGTGTTTTGTCTCGCTCCGTCTTTCGGACGCCGTCGCACTCCGTCCTTTGCGTGCGCGACGGGCGTGCGCAATGGTCACGAGTCCATAATGTGAGCACGGGAACCGTTTCGCAAAATTTTGACGCAGGCACCGTCGCGCACGCCCGCCGCGCACGCAAAGCGTTCCATCTTGCTCCCCCCTTCGGCCAGAAAGAAGCGAGAAACGAACACTCGGAATTAGGGCTCTGTTCATGATGTGGGTTCAACGCCGGTCCCCAACAACGAGTCCACAGCGAGGAAATACTGTATTAATAAAAAACTTTCGGCATAATATATTGAAATCTGTTTCACAGCCGACGGTATTAGTATTGACACAGACGAGGTATAGAATAGACCTATCAACCAATGTATTTTTCTGTCACCGGTTTGGGGGGTCCTAGGACCTCCTTATCATTTCAGTGTCGCATGCAACGTTACCGGTCAAGTCTCGAAACAGATTGTAACGCTACGCGTGGTAGGAATTAGAATTCAGCACGGGTAAAACTAGGTTATGTTTTGCGAGTCGAAGCCCGCGATTTATAAATGTTTCTGTTGCAGTAACAATTTAAGAATAGTCTTATGAACATATTCCGTTCAACGGAAGAGAAAGGAGCATGAATATAAAACGATATCACACTCGCCTTTTAACCTTGCTGTCCTATTCTGATTTATTTAACGGAAAACAAATTTTATTCGCTTGCAATAACGTAATTTGTAAAAAGAGTGCTTTAATGTTTTTAAGTGCACCTGTTGCTGAACCCCACCCATTCATCATGTGTTTGCAAATACATTAATGATGGTCTATAGTACGATATAATACAGACATATAATAATAACAATAATAATAATAATAATAATAATAATAATTCATTCGTATATTATTTTTCACACGCTGTTATATTACTAAGTATTGAAAAATTAAAAAATGTTTCATATCAAACGTTTTTTATTTGATCGAGAAAACTGAATAATATAGGAGGGGAAAGGAGGACGGTATTTAGAATGCAAGAAGTGAATATACTTAAGGTTTGGAATACATTATGTGCTCGACACGACCGTCCTATGCGAGCGACTGCAGGAGACCAGAGATTTCCAACAAATTATTTGAAATAAAAATTTGTGTACGAAATTTTTATTTCAAATAATTTGTTGGAAATCTCTGCAGGAGATAGCCTTCGTCGGCCGCCGATCGTCTCGTTCTTTTGTCCACGTCGACAGGATCGACGTCGCATTTCTGCCGCGTCCAACAATGCATTTGCAGACCTCAGAATCTATTCTTATGGTTTTCTCGACTTCATAAAAAATAAAAATGCGATAAAAAGTAAAAAAAAGATGTATGTACTATGACTCAACTTTTTTAAGTCGGCGCCAGATTTACACATAAACAAATGATGAGGCACCGATATAAAAAAAATGCGTGTCGTAGATTAAATAACGAACAAAATTATTTTATAAGTTTTAGCGCATTTTTATTTTTTTTAAGTCTGTTTTAATTATAATTTTACATTTTATGCAACGATGCGTCATTATTGTGACTTTTACAAGCAGATGGCGAAAAATCTCTCCGTAAAGGGGTATAGCGCCGCTGTCAACCCTATCGTAGCTAAAAGTTTTGAAATTGAGACGGGTACGAGACCGGTCGACAATGTTTTCAAACCTCATTATAGTAATCTGGGGTTGCGAGTGGTAAACCGATCATAAAAGCGGAGCGCGCGGCTCGCTTACTTGGGCCGGGAAATTCCCAATAGCTCTTTGCCACGTGAATTTGAAAGAGACCATCCCAAAATTTTCGAAGCTCGGGGATTGCTGCTGTCCAGCGGTCGCTGGCAGCTCTCCGAACGCCGGGACGGCGCATGGTTCTAGTGCAGAGATGGGCAAAAAATTATTTGAAGTAAAAATTTCGTACACAAATTTTTATTTCAATAATTTTTTGCACATCTCTGCAGAAGACGGCCTTCGTCGTGCGCCGATCATCTCGTTCTTTTATCGATGTCGACGGGATCGACGTCGCGATTTCAGCCAAGTCCAACAATGCATTTGCAGACCTCAGAATCTATGGTTCTGGTTTCCTTTTTTATGATTTTATCTTTAATGCAGTGTATGCATAGATTGAACTTAAGAGGCAACTAATCGGACGTGTCTTTGATAGTAGCGGTGTTTTAATTTTTTTTCTAGAATTTTTGTGATTGAATGTTTTAACCCTTTAGTTAATCAACGCCACGCTTATACCGGTTTCCGTTAATGCCATTTTTGGGAACGATGCGCCATTGTTGTGGCTTTTACACGCAGGAGGCGAAAAATCTCTCCGTACAGGGGTATAGTGCCGCGGTCAACCCTGTCGTAGCTAAAAGTTTTGAAATTGAGACGGGTACGAGACCAGTCGACAATGTTTTCAAACCTCATTATAGTAATTTGGAGTGCGAGTGGTAAACCGCTCATGAAATCGGAGCGCGCGGCTCGCTTACCTGGGATGAGAAATTCCCAATACATACCTCTTTGCCACGTGAATTTGAAAGAGACCATCCCAAAATTTTCGAAGCTCATTTTTCCTCCAGTGTCAGATCTGTATTCGTACTCAGAAAGTTAAAATTCCATGGCCACGACATTCTGGCCTTTTCACTGTACGCTCTCTTGAAATCGGTTGAACGGTAACGCGTACCTTTCTTTACGACCCCGATGAATTCTTAGGTAAAAGTTTTCGAACGACGCGGCTCGGAAGTCATAAACGCTAGGGTAGTGACATAAGGACAAACTCAGCAATAGGCTATTCAGTAATGAGTATGCCAATTTCTATCATGGAAGTATTACCTACTACTGGATTACTAGTGTTTTTTTTATGAAAATGACACCAAACTTGCTAACGTAGCTTAGCGAAAGCACGCCCTCTAGGTTAAACTCTCCCTCTAAACAAGTCACACGTATACAAGCACCCACACATCTTTCAGTATTTCAACACATTTCAGAGTAATTCATGAGTTGGACGCTGTACATGAACAGAGGTCGCTAAATTCAGTCCTCAAATTCTGAGTCGGTAACACAGTTTGGGCGGTGACACCAAGTCCCATAAGGTGATATATCTACTCTATACCTCGTCTGTAGTATTGGTTGGGGCTACAGTCGACTTTACGAAAGAAGGCACCTTGGGACCGGGGCCAGAATTTGCGACGTTGCCGCTACTCCAGGCTCGCGATTGGTGCTTGCCTTACGCGGCTCTCTACGCCTTGGCCAATGACTTTCGACTACTTAGCTGTGGGCCTAGAGTAATCGTTGTCCTTGTCGGGTGTACATTACTATCCTGTTCCAGGGGGCGAACCCAATGAGTGAGAGAAACACGGTTGCGCTTGAAGGTAGAAAGAGACGTCCGATATGTTACACAACGTGGCAACGTTGCACGAGGTACGGAGCAGGCATTGGGTCTCTCCCGAGCCACGCGCGCCGGTCTACGGGCCGCCCAGATGCCTTCTTTCGTAAATTCGACTATAGATTAGGGCGGGGGGCGCGCGCCCGCTCGCAGGCGCGTAATGAATGGTTGCGAACCGCTGTGAGTATGTGTTAAACTCGGTAATTCTACTAAGTTTTTTGCGCATATCTCGTAAACCAAAGCCGACCATAAAAAAGTTGAAAGGGAAATGTTTAGAATGATTACCTTGTTAACAATAGCGATATTGACCCCATCGCGCGATAACCGCAGTCTCATTTTGAGCATCCCCAAAGTCACATTGGTTCGCTACCATGCTTTACGCGCCCGCGGGCGCACGTCCCCCGCTGTGTCCACGGGAGAGGGCCTGATAGCTATTAGCTACCAATTGATGATTGCCATTTTTAAAAATGTCAAGAGCTGTAAGTGGATTTAAAAATTGTAACGAATTTAAAAATGGTTCATCAAATGGCACTCTTTCTACAATATTGTCGAAAGCCGTTTGATAAAATTTTTGAATGTTTGTATAAAATTCTACAAGTTTCTCATTATCTGCATCGTTACTATTTCGAATTTCTGCGATTGAAGCCATGGAGTCTGATCCATGAAAAATTGTCTCTAGTGGCTTTAAATTTGCTTCATTATGCACATCTATTTTGTGTATGTTTTTTCCCAACACATGTTCCTCTTTTATGAAATCGCCTCCCATCATATTGAACTCTTTATAACATGCAGGAAGCAAGCAATGAATTAAGACTTTCGAGTCCTGAAAGTATTTGTTAAGCACAGTAAAACGCGGTAATATATAATTTAAAAATTGCAAATATGCCTTGGTATAAGGACATTGAAACTCGTCGAATGTTTTTGTTGCGACTGCACACCCTCCATTTGCTGCCTCCGCAAAGACAGAAAATAAAGGCAACCATTCTTGTAAAGTTCTTTGAACACACTGCAATAGTGATAGCCATCTAGTTGATGATGGCTGTATCATTTTCAATTTTGAATATTTCATAAATGCCTGTGTATCTTCTAAAACGCTCTGCCGTTTTGGACTTCGCGAGAAATATGAATAAATATTTTTTAGAAATTTATCAATGCGCAGTGGTAATTTACCGCACGCATGTCGTGGAGCCAAATGCATGGAGTGGCAAATCCACGGAAAAAGACAACTTTCTTTATTGTTTTCTGTTTGGGATTGGTCGCAGCAATACGACCAATCTTGTGTACGCTCGCTATCACTGTGCAGCGCGAATTTTGAACGCGTTTCGGTACCTTGTATCGCGGCTGGGCGATCGCGGTGACGGACCGGTCGGGCCATCTCGGGTCTGACACCTGGACTAATTAGCTGTTTACGCTCCCTCTTAATTAGCATTGTCTTTCGACGTGTACGTGTACTGCGTTGATTGGCCAGGGGTCCGATCTTCCGAGCCGGTGGCTTGGCCGGCGGCAAGAGCGCAGGTGCTCCGCGATCTTGTTCAAACATTTTCTGATAAACGAGAAAACAATGAATTATTTACTTCCACCATGACACTTGCGTTACCAACGCTCAGACCAACGATATTGCTTACAGGCACATTATATTTGGTTAAAGAATTTATAAGACACTTGTGCAAATTTTCGGCTGTACATTCCTTAATTCCGATTAAATCCAGTAAGTATGTATGTATCTTTTCTCCGTCCACGAATCGAATTAAAAAACATACTATTTTCGTGTCCGATATATCTGTAGTTTCATCTACTAAAATAGAAAAGAATTTGCCCTTCAAGATTTCTGTAGTCTCTAAAATAACTGCTTTATTTATGACATTTCTTATGGTTGCGGAGATTTTAGTTGGTTGAAGAGACATGTGTTGTGCTAAACTGACATTTGGCATTCCGCTCTGTATCAGTTTAGTGTAGTGGTTGGAAGGAGTAAATGATCGATTGTGTTCTGCAACGTCAAGACAAATTTTCAATTCCAACTCCTTTACGCTCTCTGCAAAGCTTCTGTTTTTGTGAAGTTGTTCTTTTCTATGATTCATGTTTATGTTAAGTTTTTGACTGTCTGCATGTCTTTGCAGTTTGGCTTTCTGCGCCGAAATATTCATGTAGCACGCTGCGCATCTAGCTTTGTATGGACTCGCAGCTTCTTGAAGCCAGGATTTAAACTATGGCTCCACTAGCCAGGATTTGCAAAATGATTGCCTCCAAACTTTTTGTCCGGTCTCTGATTCACTGCTTGTAGCAGTTATATGACTGGGTCCAGCAATTAATTCCCTTGCTTTCTGCTGCATGTTCGTGGTATGTACGAGGCTGCTGGCGTGAGCTTTCAAATTATGTTTGCATGCTGCCAAAATTTTGGAGCAAACTGTACACTCCGCATTGTATGGATCCTTGGTTTCTGTAAGCCATGATTTGAACTCCGGGTCCTCTAACCAAGCTTTTCGAAACGCTTGCTTCTTTGCTTTCTTTGGAGCGGGGCTGATGAAGCTGCCAGTACTGCCTATTCATACAATACTAATTAGTATTCATAAACTATTAAAAAACAATTTCAATAAAATAATCATTAGTAGTTAGGCTATGAGAGTTCTGGACCAAGTGGAGGCGAGGGGGTGAGGCGGGGCGGGGGGAGGTACAGCGCTCTTCCGCGAGATGGGCGAGGGGGTGAGGCGGCGAGGGGGATACCGAGTTCGTTGGTGAGGGGGATGACGTCACAGGGGAGGGGGATTCCAAGATGGCGTCGACCGAGTTCGTAGGTGAGGGGGATGACGTCACAGGGGAGGGGGATTTTCAAAATTTTGAAAATGGCGTCGCGCGGGCAGGTCGAGTTCGTGGGCGAGGGGGGTGACGTCACGGGGGAGGGGGAGGATTTTCAAATTTTCCAAATGGCGTCGCGCGCATTTCGTGTTGGCGCCACCTACTGGACGTTTAAGGTACTTTGGGCCCGCGTCGGTATTTGGGCCCGTCTTGGTAAATTTTCCAGGTTTTTCATACATTTCGGGTTGGCGCCACCTATTGTACGTTTAAGGTACTTTGGGTCCGCCATGGTAAATTTTCCAAGGTTTTCATACGTTTCGTGCTGACCTCACCTGTTGCATGTCTTGGGGTGCGTTCCAATTCACGCATTATGCGCATAGACTGCAGAGAAAACCGTTCCGTTTCAGTCTATGCGTGCATTGGTTGCGTTGGTGGCGCATAGGATTCCCTAGAATTCTCCCACCTCTAGCGCATGAAGCGTGCAGTTGATGCGCGCATGCGTATTTGTCTCTTTACGTACGCTTTGAAAAACATACACCAAATCGACGCGCGTTACGAAAAGTAGCACGTTTCTTTTTTTCTACATGCAGTTAACCGTAAGAAAAAAATGAAACGGGCTACTCTTCGTAACGCGCGTCAAAATTATGTGGTCCCCTCCTCAAAAGGACAGAAAATATAACCTATAGATATGATGCTACATGACAATAAATGTTTATTGGATATTTCGTTCTTTTACGCTACATTTGTGAATATTTTATAACTTAACTTCATTCCAAAATATCATTGTTACGCCGCAACGGTATCTTTAAGGAATTGGGTATAAGGTCAATGTCCCTATTTCTAATCTTGTAAGAGTTTTGCTATTGTAACAATCGATTTTTATTATTTATTTATGCAACAATAAACAAGAAGTATTTTTAAAAACAATTTAATATGAAGTATAAAATGTCTATTTCTGCTCAGCGAAAATTGTCTATTTTCTGCTTACATATCTACGTGCGATTCAGCTACCAATTGAAATGTCTAATAATTATATTTTGGATAACAGATATAAACAAAAGTATTTAAAGTTTTAAAATGTCTTTTATTTACAAAAATACAAAATATAACAAAATCTATAACGAAAATAATTTTCAAATTACCAATACCAAATCTTTCAGTTTTTTTACTTTAATTTTCTCTTCATCTTTTTCTTTCTTAATTTTTACTTTTTCAAGTCCCATTTTCTTTCTTTCTTTCTTTCTTCTATTTGTTCCTCTTTTTCTATTTTCATCTCCATTTTTCGCTTCTGATATTCTCTCCATGTATCAGAAGTCGCGATGGCTGGAATTTTCTCCCTTTTCATCAGGCCAAAATAATACTTCTCGGAAAGTTGCAGGAAGCAATGTATTATTATTATTAGCTGTAATTAATTAACGATATATTAATAAGTAAGTATTTTACATATTTTTGAAAAAAATATTTAAGGGGGTGGACACGCCATGTGACACGGGTAATGCAGCGCGCTGTAATACTGATAACACAGTCCAACAAAATGAAACTTTTTTTCTGTTCTGCAATATCCATTGGGTGATTCTTGTAGAGTTTTGCGCCCTGTATACGAATCCACAAACCGTTTGTCGCCATCACCCTCAGTTTTTGAAAAACTCGACTTTGAAAAAAACTGCAAATTTTCAACTTTGAACATCTTTTGTGTCGAAACGGTAATAGTTATACGATTGGTCGGTGCGTCAAATTATTCTATGAACCCTCCCGAATACAACCATATAAGTTATTGTTGCATTATGAACATTTAAATGTGTTTAAACAATGAACAAAGGGGAAAGGACACACGAAATGCACCCATTTTTGCAGATATCTTTCAATTTATTTCCAAAACTAAGGGTCTGGGAAAAAATCTGACCATTCCACGCGATGCAGCAGAGAGTTTTCCTTCGGAAAGAGTCAATAGAAGTGGTAAGTCTCGTTTTGTTTTCAATACTGAAGCGAAATAGTTTGGCAAAACGCGCGGCGCCGACAGTGGTAGTCAACTCGCCTTAAGCGATTGTGTTACGCTGAGCGGCACTGGATCGCGCGCCGCCGTTGACCACCACTCTCGACATCACGCGTTTTGTCAAACTATTTTACTTCTGTGTTGAAAAGGAAACGTAACTGGCCACTTCTGTTGATGATTTCCGAAAGAAAAATGTCTGTTGCATCGTGTGGGATGATCAGATTTTCTCCTAGACCCTTAGTTTTGGAAATAAATTGAGAGATATCATAAAAAATGGGTGCATTTCGGGTGTCATTATCCTTTTGGTCGCTGTTTAAACATATTTAAATGATCATAATGCAATAATAACTTATATCGTTGTATTCGGGAGGGTTCATAGAATAATTTGACGCAACGACCAACCGAATAACTATTACCGTTTCGACACAAAAGATGTTCAAAGTTGAAAATCTGCAATTTTTTTCAAAATCGATTTTCTCAAAAACTGAAGGTGATAGAACAATTTTACTTACGGATTCGTGTTCAGGGCGAAAACTCTACAAGAATCACCGAGCGGCTATTGCAGATCAAAAATCGTGTTGGACAGTGTAATCTAACCTAAAACATGGGTTTGGGATTTTTCGTTTTTCGTCCTTATATGAGCAAATTTTGGGCTGGGCGAGGTCTTATTCGAAAGAGGAAGATTGAATGCGGAGCGCTCTGCTCACCGTTTGAGTCACAAAACTCTTTTAGTGACCTAAAAATACTTAAGGATGTAAACACCCCACGTGACACGGGTAATGCAGCGCGCTGCATACCGACACAATCTGGCTCGAAACATGGGTTTGCGCGCTGACGTTGTTTGTCCTTATATGAGCAAATTTTGGCCTGGGCGAGGTCTCATTCGAAAGAGGAAGGTTCAATGCAGCACGCTCTGGTCATCGTTTGAGTCACAAAACTTTTGAAGTGACCTACAAATACTTGGACTCTGCGAGTGTACTTTGTCGATTTTTTCTCTACTTTGGACACTCATATTATTACATATCAACACAATCTCGTCGAACCATGACCAGAGCGCGCTGCACCGAACCTTCATCTTCCGAATGAGACCTCGCCCAGCCCAAAATCTGCTCATATAAGGACAAACAACGTAATTTCCCAAACCCATGTTTTGGGCCAGATTGTGTCGGTATACAGCGCGCTGCATCACCTGTGTCTACCCCCTTAAGTAAGGCAAATTAGTACTTGGAATAAATATAAATTATTTATATTATTCTCATTAAATGGAGAAATGTTTATACATACTTTCAAACTCACATTTCGCGTTTGGTGATATGAAAATTCAATGCAGTGTATTGCTTCAACTATTTCAACATGTGTTGTGAGGTAAGACTGCCCCAACTTGAAGGGTAATGGTACCCAGCTTTTAACATTACTTTTTTCTGGCTTAAATACAACTGACATAAAACAATTACGAATAAGGCAGAATGAAGCCAGGAATATTTCTTTACACGCTTCCACATAAAAACCCAAAATAGAGGTAAAAGGAAACTGAGGACGAAAAAAGTAAATTTTGAATCGAGCATGTGGTCCATGAGCACATGAAAAATGTTCAGGATGGAATACCCCTGAAGAATACTTTTGTGATTCATGTGGTAATTCATTTTAAAACAAAAAAATAATCAAATGAACATTTTTTTTATATTGCTTCCAACTTTTTTACAACGTAAATTTATGCTTTCTCGGTCATACTAATAAAAATTAGACACTTCAAACTATCCATTCATATAAACAAACTAGCAAATGTGTAAGTTGCTCAAATTTTATAGCGTTTCTTTCTAATATAGCCGGAAGTACCCTACTTTCCCTTGTTTGCAGTATTCGAATTCGAAATACAGAAGCACACGTAAAGCGACAAATACGCATGCGCGTAATATGCGCATTGACTGCCCATGCTTTTATTTTCTGCACTTGCTGCACGCATTATGCGCTAGAAGTTGGAGGATTCTAGGGAATTCTACGAAATTGGTACTGCCATCTCTGCACTCGCTGTATGAATTGCAACCAACACAACGGACTCAATTTCGAAGCGAACAACACATCCCTAGAAGGTTTCAGGCAGGGTCGAAACGAAAGATGAGGAAGGAAGCAAATACGTAGCGCACATTGTTATTTCTTAAAGGCTTCTACTGCTAAGTTTTTCGAATGTGCTCTTATAATGCTAACTTTACAGCTATACTCTAATCCAAAAGACGTACGAGAGCCTGCGGATCTATTCAATAGCCTTCAAAACCTTGAATTTACCACGGACGCGGATAATAAATAACTTCATTTTTCCATTACACATCTGCTTACCAAATTACGCTGGGTAAGCAGCAGTTCGTCGTGCAAAACTCATAAAATATGGTATGGTCTTCGCTTTCAATAATTATCGCTGTTCAAGAAGAATAGAAAAACTCGGGTTGAGAAAATCCAGGAACCAATAAAGCCATCAAATTTCGTTAGGATGCGGTCCCCGATCCTTAGGACGAAGTAACGGATGTAGTTAGGAAGCGTGCTTCGACCACCGTCCAGAAGTCTCGAATTAAATTAACCGTAATCCATCCAACTGCATAGCTATTTGTAAGTAAGTTTGAACATTCCCGCGTTACCTCACGAGCATCAGACGCATCGAAACCCGTTCCGTTTCGTTACTGCGGTTCATGCGCTGCTGGAAACGGAACGCTATTCATGCGCGCAGCGTCTGCGCTGCGGTCTATGCGCATAATGCGTGAATTGGAACGCACCCTAAGGTATATTTGGGCACGCGTCGCCGCCGCGCAATCTCCGTACGTGTGCGGGGATCGGTGCGCAGGCGCGACCGCGACCGATTCGTGGAATTTCAAATCGCGTTTTCGATGATGATTTCTGAGAAAGAGGGTGGACCATGATTTCTGAGAAAAGATAAGGAAATATTTGAATCGTGGGACCGATACAGCACACGTGCAATGATATAAACATAGAGCGATAATTATTATTATTATTATTATAAATCAATCATCGCGATAGCCCATGGAATAAACATTGCACCGCGACATGCAGTGTGTTTATGTTTGAATCGTGGGACCGATACAGCGCACGTGCAATGATGTAAACATAGAGCGATAATTATTATAAATCAATCATCGCGATAACCCATGGAATAAACATTGCACCGTGCTATGCCGTGTGTTTATATCTGAACAGGATCGAACGCGTTTTTGGCGCCTACGTGCACACTCTTCGTGCCGTGTGTTTATGTTTGAATCGTGGGACCGATGCAGCGCACGTGCAATGATGTAAACATAGAGCGATAATTATTGTAAATCAATCATCGCGATAGCCCATGGAGTAAACACGACATTGCATTCCATGATGATTTCTGAGAAAGAGGGTGGTACATGATTTCTGAGAAGTCATACAGCGCACCGCGACATGCAGTGTGTTTACATCTGAACAGGATCGAACACGTTTCGGGCGCCTACGTGCACACTCTTCGTGCCGTGTGTTTATGTTTCAATCGTGGGACCGATACAGCGCACGTGCAATGATGTATACATATAGCGATAATTATTCGGGGAAGAGTTCCGAGTATTTTAATGATCGAGGAGGAGACTGTAAGTCAATCGTCGCGATAGCCCATGGAGTAAACACAACATTGGACCGCGCCATGCAGTGTGTTTATAGTAGGTAAGTGGAAGCGGGACCGGGACCGTGTAAGGGTGAAAAGAGTTCGATATAGGCCCGTGGGCATCTGATTAACGCGAGCCCTTCATCCGCGATGCCGCAGTTGGACCACCAAACGCTTATGATCGAGAAGCATAAAATCCGGGACGTGTTAAGCCCACAGTCATTATTCGAGACATCGTGGAACATTATCGTTCAAAACGGATTTATGCAATTGTCGCATCACCACCGTCAATTGCTACGCCATATCGCGCGATACAGTACTGCGAGCAAATGTACATTGTATTGCATTGTTGGTGATAAAGATGTGCATCGCAAGCATGTGAAGTACTTTACCGCGATCGTGTGTACACCGTTAACGCTTCTGCAAGACATTGAGAACGGCGCGGTCGAAGTGTACAAAGTGTTGTGTCCGAGAACATTGACTATCACCGTGGACTCGTTTTTGTGTCGTGAATTAGCAAGATTTTTGGATGAGCACCCGACACCAATTATGCGACTACACTAGAAGCGTCTCATTTTACCGTTGGGTTTCCGATATCCGATCACCGACCGCATCACCTGGAAGAGTCGTATCACCCATTCGACACTATTCGTGCGTGTCTGGTAGACAAGAAAAAACCTTTGTGAATAAGTGAACATGGAGGGGTTCATGGACACGTACAGGGTTTTGTCCCAGATGTCTAAGCTTTTACGCTCTATTGCGGAATTCCGAGATTGGGTGGATCATTGCGACACGTGCCTGCAGCTCATCGTCCAGTACCAGAGCAGCGGAGGAATGTCAGTGGCCGCGAAACAACGCCTAGTGTCGCTGATCACGCGAATCAAGACATTGCGCGCGATCGTACGGGAAAAGTTTTCGCGAGTCGGTTGCGGTGTCTCGGGCCGATCGACTGCACCCAAAGTCGTATGGGAAGACGTGGAATCGGCGTTTATAGGCCGTATTTCAACCGGTGCGGTTATCAACGTGGGACACGTCGATCCGCGACGATTTTTAGAGGGTGCTCGACGAATTGTGATCTCGCGCGTCACGAACGCTATCACGGCACATAAGAGCGTGTCCGTCAATACGAACTTTAACGCGGAGTTTATGTTGGGTGAGAATACGGAGATGAAAAGTTTCGGTACGCGAAATCGAGTACTGTTCATGACTTCGAACGTTCGCGAGTGGTACTCGAAGCACGTGGTCGCTCCCACGCTAGTGATGCTCGAGGAGTTTCAAGATCGCGACAGTGGATGGACCTTAAGGGCAGTGCTAAATATTCTAGTGAATATTAATAAGCATAATCCACTTCGAGGCGGTTGCAACGTACCGCTTCCGCGCGCCGTCGTCCTGAAGAAAGCGGTGGTGAACATAAAGAATAGAGACAATGCATGTTTCTTGTGGGCTGTCGTCGCTAGTTTGTACCCTGCTACTACGCATGCGGATAGAGTCGCATCGTACCATCACTACTTGGATGTGTTTCGTACGGGCGATATGACTCTACCCGTAACGTTGGACCAGCTGACAAAGTTCGAGAGGATGAACGACGTGTCGGTGAACGTGTACGCGTGGTCCGACGGAAGCTGCGCACCTCTGCGTTTGACTGAGGACAAGCGAGAGAGGCACGCGAACCTCCTACTGGTGCAGGACCCCAACGAGCCTCAACGTTATCATTTCGCGTGCATTCGCAGCATGTCGAGACTCATATCGAAACAGCTCGGCAAACACAATGGACAAGTATTCGTTTGCGAAAGGTGAGTAAAATATGGTATATTTCGCTCGATGTGTTATTGATTATTATGTTGTATTATTAATACTATTATTGTTGCAGATGTCTCAGCTTCTTTCATTCGAACGTGCAATTGACGAAGCACAACGTGGACTGCCAACGTCTGAACGAGTGCGCCGTCGAATTGCCGTCCCTGAAGGATAAATGGTTGCAGTTCAAGAACTTTAAAAATAAGGAACGAGCGCCATTCATCATTTACGCGGACTTGGAATGTATGCTGGAGGACGTAGAGCCTGCGGAGCAGAGTCGGACGTATACATACCAGCAGCATAGAGCGTACAGCGTGGGATATTACATCCATTGTTCCACCGACGCGTCTCTGTGCCGTTATCGCGCGTATCGTCACGAATCCGAATGCGTGAAGTGGTTTGTACAAGAACTGCGCGACTTTGCGGACATTGCGTATTCGTGGTTGCGGAACGCGAAACCGATGAACCGTGTGTCACGTGTGCGGACAATCTTTCGTCGAGGGGGATAAAAAAGTGCGCGACCATTGTCACTCGACGGGCGAGTACCGAGGCGCGGCCCACGTGTCGTGCAACTTACAGTTTCAACGATCGTACAAGATACCGGTAGTGTTACATAATTTATCAGGCTACGACGCGCATTTCGTGATTAAGGAGTTGGCGTCCGCGTTCGAAGGACAGATCGACCTGCTACCGGTAACGAAAGAGCGGTATATATCTTTCACGAAACACGTCAAGGGAATCGACGCCGAGAACACCGATTGGAAGAGGGGATTGAAATTTCGATTCATAGATTCGTTGAAGTTTTTGGCCGCTAGTTTGGAGAAACTCGCTTCGGACCTTGGCAAAGAACGACTCGCGATTCTACGACGCGAGTTTCAATCCCTGTCGGATGATCAGTTCAATCTCCTTACCAGGAAGGGCGTCTTCCCGTACGACTACGTGACGTCATACATCAAACTTAATGATACGCGTTTACCGTCCCGCGAAGCGTTCTATAATCGGTTGAACGATAGCGCCGCGTCGGAGCCTGATTACGCGCACGCCGCGAACGTGTGGAACACTTTTCGCGTACAAACATTGGGCGAGTACAGTGATTTGTACTTGAAAACAGATGTACTGTTACTCGCCGACGTATTCGAGAGTTTCCGCACCGACTGTATCGCGAGTTACGATTTAGATCCCGCGCATTATTTTACGCTACCGAGTTTCACGTGGGACGCGATGCTCAAGTACACCGGCGTACGATTAGAACTTTTAACGGACGTGGACATGCTACTGTTCGTAGAGCGTGGCATACGCGGCGGGCTGAGTCAGTGCTCGCACAGGTACGCGCGTGCCAACAACAAGTACCTGCCTGCAGGGATGTACGACGAATCGAAGGCATCGACGTATCTGATGTACTTCGACGTTAACAACTTGTACGGATGGGCGATGTCGCAGGCTATGCCGAAAGGTGGGTTTCGATGGCTGGACGATGCGACGGCTGCCGCGCTCGATGTATCATCACTATCCGACGGCGAGGACACCGAGGACGGCGAGGACACCGAGGACGCCAAGGAATCCGAGGGATACCTGTTGGAGGTCGACATCGAATATCCCCAGGAGATCCACGACGCCCACGCTGACCTTCCATTCTGCCCGGTGCGCGAGCACGCTCCAGAAGGAAAACAGACCAAGCTACTTGCCACGCTCGACGATAAGGAGCGATACGTCATACATTATCGCTACCTGAAACAGTGCGTGCGACACGGTTTACGCGTAACGCGAATTCATCGGGTGTTGCGATTCGATCAGTCGCACTGGTTGCGCGACTACATTCGTTTGAACACTGATTTGAGGACGCGAGCAACCAGTGAATTTCAGAAGACTCTGTATAAATTAATGAATAACGCAGTGTATGGAAAAACGATGGAGAATGTGCGGAATCGCGTAGATGTGCGACTGGTGACGCGGTGGGACGGTCGTTACGGTGCGGAAGCGCTGATCGCGAAGCCGAACTTTCATAGTCGCACGATCTTCTCCGAACAGTTGGTGGCCATCGAGATGCGTAAATTAAAAGTTAAGTTTGATAAACCCATATACGTGGGAATGAGTGTACTGGACGTATCGAAAGAATGCCTGTACGAGTTCCATTACGCGTATATGCGCGCGAAGTTCGGTAATAAGTGTAAGGTTCTGTACACCGACACCGATAGTTTAATGTATAGCGTGGAATGCGAGGATGCGTATGAAACGATGAAGAGTGACGTCGCCCGATTCGACACGAGTGATTACGCGGTGGACAATCCGTACGGTATGCCCCGCGAAAACAAAAAGGTGCCGGGACTCATGAAAGATGAGAACAACGGCGCCTTGATGACCGAGTTCGTCGGATTGAGGTCTAAGATGTACGCAACTAGAACGTTTAACGCGACAGTGGGGTCTACGAGTGAGACTAAAAAAGTGAAGGGTGTGCGGAGGCACGTGGTCGCGAATCATGTACAATTCGACGATTACATTCGTTGTCTCCGCGATCTCACCGAGAAATCGATTCGGCAGAACAATATACGCTCCAAAGAGCATCATGTGTATACCGTGAGTCAGGAGAAGAACGCTCTCAGTCCGTTCGACGATAAGCGGTGTATTTTAGCCGATCGAGTCGACACCCTTCCGTGGGGTCATTATCGAATCCCCGAGCTCAAGACACACGAACGTCTCCAGCTTGACCCCGACGAGTCCCTCGACAATTCCATTGTTTAGTATGTTTGCATGTTCAGTATGTTTGCATGTTTAGTATGTTTGCATGTTTAGTATGTTGTATGTTTGCATGCACATATGTATATACGTTTCTTTGGTTATTTATTTATGGATATATGTATAGCGTAGAATAGTCAAAATTGTATATAGCGCGGAATAACTAAAATTGTATTTTATACGCGTCGGTATATATGTATATTTTTTTCATACTTTTAAGATTAATTGTACGCATATACGAGAAGGTGAAGGAGCATGTGGAAAATTGAATAAACGGACACTGTTTATCTATTTATATGTATGTATTTATTTTTCATTCATTTATTTTAGTAACATCGAGTGCGTTCGTGATCGGGAATCATAGAATATCCTTGTTGCTTATCCACGAGTTCCGCGACGAATCGAATCCGAGCCACTTAACGTACACCTGGTTTCCTTTACGACGAATAATATTCTCGACCAGATAGACGTCCGGATTCGCGACCGAATGTAGTTCGTACTCGTAGAATCCACCCGAGATCGGTTCTCCTGCGGAATCGCGCAGAATGTACGTCACCGGACACGTTGGTTGTACGGTTATGATTTCAAACACCTCGGTTGACCAGTTCGGAGTGTACCCCTTCTCGAAGAGAGTCTTGAACTTGCTCACGCGTACCTTGTCACCAACTTTGAATTTCGCGCGTCGTCTAACTCCTTCCGATGCTGAGGGTGAAAGGGATTCATTCGCGGCGAACGACAAACGCGTCGCGGGGGTTACGTCAACGGGTCGGGCGTTGATCGTACGGTGCTTGCGATGATTGTAGGTGTGTACGAGCGCGGGTAACAGGTCGACCCAACGATAGGATCCGTTCAAGGAGAATTTTTTCCACATGAGGTTTTTCAGCGTGCGATTGAAACGTTCAACGATCGACGCTTTCATCACGCTGTACGTGGAGTAGTGGTTGATTCCGCGAGTCTTCACGCATCGTTGAAACTCCGCGTTGTAAAACTCCTTACCCATGTCGGTTTGTAAATTTCGCGGACATCTATCGCTCTGCTGCAACACGATCGTGAACGCCGCGGTCACGTCGCGTCCACTTTTTGTTTTCACGGGTATGGCCCACGCGTACTTACTGAACGCATCGATGATCGTTAGTATGTAGTGATATCCTCGATTTTGCTTCGCGTACGGACGCATCTCCACCAAATCGGCCTGCCACAAATCATCGTAGCCGCGAATGACGACGCTACGCCGTGGAAAATTTCGTCTCGCGGGAGCGTGTAATTCGTTCACTAATTGTACTCGCTCCTTACTCATGCTTCGCGGGTGGGTGGGGGATGGTTACGACGTTCCAAGGATGTTAGAAGTAGTATGAGTTCCTCGAGTGCTCGCAAAACGCAATCGATACACGTTTTTCGTGATCGTTCGTTATTATTAGACGTTTCGGAGCCGTAGCCGCTATTGAGACAGTCATTGATCACCGTCGTCGTCGTAAACCCTCATTCGCTTTTCGCGATTCCTTTCGTTTGTACAGATCCGTGGTCGTCAACTCTTCGAGTCTGTCTTTCAAGTGATCCAAGCGTCGTTCCATCGCGTTATTTAAATCATCCTCTAATCGAGACAATTGCGCGTTAACGATATCCGTCATCGTTCTTTGTACTCGCGTTTCGAGTTGAGATCGTTGATACTCGGCGTCCAGTCGAGCGCTCGCGATAGCTGTTTCGATTTTTTGGGTAAAGCGTTCGTCCACCGAGGACAATAATCTCGTCATTGCTTAGGCTTAGTTTAGTTGTTTTTGTCTCTAGTCTTAGTTTTAGTTCTTTCGTTTCATGTTTTTCATGTTTTTCAAGATATGCGCTTCGTCTGTATGCTTTATGAGGTTAGGCCTAATAACAGCTTAGCTGAGCCTCGCCTTTTCGCCATTTTTGTGTTTAAGTTGGTGAAATAAAGACGGAAAATAAAAAATAAAATTTGCCATTCTCGCTTCGTCGTTGTTGTTGTAGTTGTTGTTGTTGTTATTGCGTAACGAGGTGCCAAACTTATTCACCGACATAACGATGCGTATGCGCGAACACCACTGACGCGATGATCACCGAATCGTTCAATTTAAGATATGTTTAGCCTCGCGAAGTTCCTCCACGATGGATGCGATTTCGTTATCGTGACCCGTGTGACCTGCCGCGCGAGATGCTACGAGCAATCTCAGTCTATCGATCAATTCGTTCGGATCGTCCCAGTACACATAATCGATCGCGTTATCGGTAACCGTCATCGATTCATCGATTGGTAATCCTTGTCCTCGTCGCGTGACCGCGTCGCCCGCGCCCCCATTCATACCCATGCCCCTAACGCGTCTGACACCCGACGTCCGCACCCCACCGATTATCGCGGATATGATTTTCTTATACTTGTACCCCCTGTTACCCAGCGTGCGCTTACTCGGCGAATGGTTTCGCTTATGCGCGTTCGTTGATAGTAAGATGCGTCGGTACCAATGCATATCCGCGTCCGTGTGCGTGCTAACGCTGGGTATTCGCATGAACAGCAGTTCGTACAAACCCCGAGTTCCCGCGTATCGCGTTCCGTTGACGCGAACGTCGTCACCGTCCTCGTCGATTGTGAGTACGGAATCGCCGATCATTAGGTCTTCGTCGGACCCCAAGTATACGCCGTACACGTTATCGATTCGTTTCTTTGTATCGGTGAAGAACAGACGCAGGTATTCTCGCGACAAGGGTCCTTTGGCGTTCCGTACATACACTTCGATATCGTCGACGGGGTTGCGCAGCGAATCCAAATCATGAACCTTTGCTGATGACTCATCATCCTGAATTTTTTCATCGGCTTTATCGTCGACATCATCAACAACATCATCGTCAACATCATCGTCAACATCGTCAACATCGTTTACATCGTTGTTATTGGCGTCGTCGTCGTCGTCGTCGTCGTCGTTATCGTCGTTGTCATCATCGTCGTCGTCGTCGTCATCGTCGTCGTCATAGTCGTTAGAATCTGGAAGGTTATTTCGACTTTCCTTGGTTAACAACGGAGTAACGGGTCGAAGTCTCTTCGATGATTGTTGTTGTTGTTGTTGTTGTCATATTCGTGTTTCCTCTTCACTGGTCGCGATCGAGGCGTTGAGCGCATTTTCAACGCGGACGAGTTTTCGATCAATCGTTTCAGCGGTTCGACGATGGGACGCGTACTCGCCTCCACAGCCGCTTCCGTAGCCATTTTACCAATTTTCAAGGCCAAGCACTTTTTACGTATAACGTCGCTGACTTTCGCGATTTCCACCTTTGCGTCCGCGCTCCGACGTTTCGTTCCTTTTTGATGTTTCGTTCCTTTTTGATGTTTCGTCCCTTTTTGTCGATAACGTCGGCGATGTTTTTGCGAATGCTTCGGGTCGTCGTCGGTGTTCGGGGTTATAGCAGTCGTTGTCGTCGGCGGTTCGTTGGCCATTTCGTGTTGCTCGATGAATGACTCGCTGTATGTGCGCGTGTGTAGTATGTTAGTGTTAGATCATACGTATGAATCATCAATCGTCGCTGATACTCCTACCGTCTCTGCATCGCGTCATCTACGCAACCCTTTATCTACAGACGAAAGTGTAAGAAGAATAAAGACCGGAGGAGCGATAAGAAGAGGACCGGTAAGAAGCATAAGAAAGCCGTTGACTCGTCGAAACGTACGTTACCTACGATCGTTAGGCTTCATCGTCGCATATTAGACGCGTAACCACGATGTCGATTATTTTGGACGTGGCGAATACGCCAACCTTCGACAATCGTATCACGAAGATCGAGTTACACACGTATAATCCGTACGCCAACACAACGTTCGACAATAGCGACGAGATAAGAATCCCCATACAGCAGCAAGATCTGTACACGCTTCCGTGCGAAAGTTTTCTCTACATCGAAGGTCGTGGCACGTTGACAGCGCAAGACGCGAAAGGTCCGTCAACGTCCGCGACCGCTGTTCTCGACAATAATTGCGTCGCGTTCATGTTCGATGAGATTCGATACGAATTGAACGGTGTCGAGATCGATCGTTGTCGAAATCCAGGAATCACTACCACGTTGAAAAATTTCGTTTCGTTGTCAGCCGAGAGAAGCAAAGCGCTTGCGAATGCCGGTTGGAATTATGACATCGATTACGATAAGGATACTTTTCATTCGGGCGCTTTCAATTTCTGCGTACCCCTGAACGTGTTATTAGGATTCTGCGAGGATTACAAACGCATCGTGATGAACGCGCGACACGAGCTAATTCTTATACGAGCTCGAGATGATTCGAACGCGATGCACTGCACCTCCGCCACTGCAATCCCGAAACTTGAGATACGCAAGGTGCAGTGGCGTATGCCCCACGTCGTTTTGGAGGAAGTGAATAAACTATCGATGCTTCGTATATTGGAAAGCGGACGACCGATCGCGATGAGTTTCCGATCTTGGAGCGTGCACGAGTATCCATTACTGCAAGCGACAACGAAACATACGTGGACCGTGAAAACTACGTCGCAAATCGAGAAACCACGATACGTGTTATTCGGCATGCAAACGGATCGAAAGAATCGTCCAAATAAATCCGCGTGGATATTCGACCCGAATAATCTTACAAACTTTCGACTCTACCTAAATTCCGAGACGTATCCGTACGATGACATGCAAATAGATTTTCCCAAGTATAAATTTGCGATCATGTACAATATGTACGCGAATTTCATCCGATCGTACTACGGTCACGGAGAACCGTTGCTGAGCGCGAGCGAATTCCTTAAATACGCGCCTATCGTGGTCATAGATTGTTCTAGGCAAAACGAATCGTTGAAGAGTGCTACGGTGGACGTGCGAATAGATTTCGAATGTAAAGAAAATATTCCCGCTAATACTTCAGCCGTCTGTTTGTTCATACACGATCGTATAGTCGAATACGGCCCTTTAACCAACATGGTACGCAAACTAATATAGCGTGCGTACGAGTTCGATTACTACTACTACTACTACTACTACTAATACTACTACTACGAATACTGCTACTGTTTTAAATCGTCGAAGTCGAAGACCTCAGTTGCTGTTCCGACATCGTCGCCCGCGGTGCTACCTAAAACGTATAATAATGTTCGCCATTGTCGATCTACAAGGATTCAATGTCGAACGCGAGTTCGTCGTCAAAGAGATCGCGATTCGTGCAAACATCAACAACGATAAAACACCGACGATCAGTCATTGGATCTTCGAACCGCCATACTTCTGGGAACATCTGAATTCGCGGGATCACCATCAAGCATCCTGGCTCGCGAAGCATCATCACGGGCTTCGCTGGTCTGACGGCTATGTTCCATACTCCAAACTTCCGGGGCTCCTCGCCAGCGTACTCGCGAACATTGACTTCGTAATCGTAAAGGGTACGGAAAAGAAAACGTGGATGCTGCAACTACTACCTGACATAATCGTTGAGGATGTATGTAATTTGTATGAACTGACGGGACGAAAGATCAACAACAACAACAACAACAACACTCGAACTGTCGAAGACGACGGCGGCTACGACGTTGACGATGATTATTGCGGGATCATGTCGGACATCGTGGACCCTGACGTTTCTAACCTGAGGTCTATGTCTTCATCGAATGCTCTTCGATGTGCATTTCACAAGAATTGCGGTGTTTGCGCGCTGAAGAATGTCGGGAAAATATGGAATTATATGCGCAGCGTTACCTAATGTAAGTCCTACACTCGCATTGCATCTACTTTACGCGTCATATGCAGAGAAACGAATATGTAAGAATTATTTTTTTTGTTTTCTATAGCGATGAACACAACGACGGCGGTGATGCGTGCAATGACAGCGACGGATGCTTCCTTTACCCGCGAGCAAGAATATCCCTCCCATACGAACGTTATTTCCCACAAATACAGATTTTATAATTTAAGTACGCATGGATGGATATATATGAATAAACACACACACTGCTTTTGAAAAATATATACATTTATTGAAAAATTGTTGTCTATTTATTATTAAAACATATATATACATGTACTATAGTGGTACCTGGTTTACATCACGCAGCATGGATTGTAATCCTAACGCTAACAATTCACAATCAATCAAAGAATGCTGCTCAAAGGTCTCGCTTTCAGAAATTAATTTCACATAATTCGTTGGTACGGAAGCGGTACGTAGAACTTCCACGAAGGCAGCATATTTACTGCTTACAGAGTACATATTTTCAGTCAACCAGGTGAACATATGATTGATGCAATGTTCATACGCGAACAGTTTACGCATCGTAACTTCCGTCATGTATAAAGTAACGCGATTATCGGTGATTTTAATAAGTTGATCATCATGCATACGCGTGAATTCGAGTCGCAAATGATCAATTACGATGGGGGTTTGGGACGATGTTGCGTTGCTGCGTAATCGTTGGAGTATGTCCGCCTCGTTTTGCAGTAGGAGCTTCCACGTAGACATTGAAAAGTATACCTCGCTACCCTTGTTGTCGGCTATGGCGATCTCAACGTGGCACGAATCCATACCAATGCGTATTCCAATAGTTAGCCGTTTATAAGCTGTTGAGGTTAGTGGATAATCACGCCCCAGGATCCGTACGATCGATGGTTTTGGTGTTTTCAACGTTTTTGGCATTGTGGATCCTGAACTGTAAGAAACATGTACACGAAATTAATGTATTGTTCGTTGACGTTTACAGTGAATGAAGTATGTGTAAAGTGTATATTAATGTATACATACCTCATATTGGACTGTTGATGATATTGTTGCCGTTGGCGTTTATTTGGAACCCCACCAGCGTTGTCGGATGTGCAGGATGAATCGTTTAAGCTTCGTTTGTACATTTTGATATGCAATACGTATGATTCTCATCGACGAAAAAAATGACTCCTGCGATACTTGTTAGCACTTAAGCGTACGTGGTGAACTGATGCCTAAAAGACTAATGCACGTCACTTTATACTGATTCACGCACACGTACACATCAATGTGTGAAAGTATATCGCATCAGTGATGGTGATGGTCAATGCGTCTATGTATACCACACAAGGGATAGAGAATACGTGGTAAATTCAAATCAAATACGATTGACTTACAGTCTCCTCCTCGATCATTAAAATACTCGGAACTCTTCCCCGAATAATTATCGCTATATGTATACATCATTGCACGTGCGCTGTATCGGTCCAACGATTGAAACATAAACACACGGCACGAAGAGTGTGCACGTAGGCGCCCGAAACGTGTTCGATCCTGTTCAGATGTAAACACACTGCATGTCGCGGTGCGCTGTATGACTTCTCAGAAATCATGTACCACCCTCTTTCTCAGAAATCATCATGGAATGCAATGTCGTGTTTACTCCATGGGCTATCGCGATGATTGATTTACAATAATTATCGCTCTATGTTTACATCATTGCACGTGCGCTGCATCGGTCCCACGATTCAAACATAAACACACGGCACGAAGAGTGTGCACGTAGGCGCCAAAAACGCGTTCGATCCTGTTCAGATATAAACACACGGCATAGCACGGTGCAATGTTTATTCCATGGGTTATCGCGATGATTGATTTATAATAATTATCGCTCTATGTTTACATCATTGCACGTGCGCTGTATCGGTCCCACGATTCAAACATAAACACACTGCATGTCGCGGTGCAATGTTTATTCCATGGGCTATCGCGATGATTGATTTATAATAATAATAATAATAATTATCGCTCTATGTTTATATCATTGCACGTGTGCTGTATCGGTCCCACGATTCAAATATTTCCTTATCTTTTCTCAGAAATCATGGTCCACCCTCTTTCTCAGAAATCATCATCGAAAACGCGATTTGAAATTCCACGAATCGGTCGCGGTCGCGCCTGCGCACCGATCCCCGCACACGTACGGAGATTGCGCGGCGGCGACGCGTGCCCAAATATACCTTAGACATGCAACAGGTGACGTCAGCACGAAACGTATGAAAACCTTGGAAAATTTACCATGGCGGACCCAAAGTACCTTAAACGTACAATAGGTGGCGCCAACCCGAAATGTATGAAAAACCTGGAAAATTTACCAAGACGGGCCCAAATACCGACGCGGGCCCAAAGTACCTTAAACGTCCAGTAGGTGGCGCCAACCCGAAATGTATGAAAAACCTGGAAAATTTTCCAAGACGGGCCCAAATACCGACGCGGGCCCAAAGTACCTTAAACGTCCAGTAGGTGGCGCCAACACGAAATGCGCGCGACGCCATTTTGAAAATTTGAAAATCCTCGCCCTCCCCCGTGACGTCACCCCCCCTCGCCCACGAACTCGACCTGCCCGCGCGACGCCATTTTGAAAATTTTGAAAATCCCCCTCCCCTGTGACGTCATCCCCCTCACCTACGAACTCGGTACCCCCCTCGCCGCCTCACCCCCTCGCCCATCTCGCGGAAGAGCGCTGTACCTCCCCCCGCCCCGCCTCACCCCCTCGCCTCCACTTGGTCCAGAACTCTCATAGCCTAACTACTATCATTGGAAAAAGAAAGTAAAAAAGAACATTAAATTAAAGATATATCTTACTTGAATCTGTCTCTGATTCACTGCGTGTAGCAGTTGCATGGCTGGGTCCAGCAACACGGGAAATTAATGCCTAAGTAGAAGACATTAAGAAGAAAGTAATGAACATAATGTTTAACATATCCTTGTTAAAAAGTTACTTTAATATTTCAAGAAATGATCATATTTAAAATTATACTAATGTAAAAATATTAAATATTTGTCTTACCTGATTCCTTGCTCATCCTGTAACTTTAATAACTCGCTAAGAAAACCTAATAAATAGTAAAACTCGCGAAAGTCTCGCGGCGTTTATAAAAGTTGATACAACGATACAAGCACGACTGGAAAGCGTGGCGTCAATCGCTCGGCTTCGCGTTCAAGCCGTTTCGTTTCCCTTGGCGCTGGCGTCGATTCGGTTCGTTTACCAGCTTGGCGTTGATTGGTTTGACGTCACAGCTCGTCGCGGGCATGCGCAATAGAGGGTAGCTAATAGCTATCAGGCCCTTTTCCGTGGACACTGGTCCCCCGCCCTTATCTAGTCCCAACCAATACTAATATCATCGGCTGTGAAACAGTCGACAGCAACGAGTAGATGGTTGTGCGCGAAATCTTGGTGTGCGTTATCCTGATGTGCACTAAAAAAATTTGCGTTAAATTGAATGTGTTGTAAATTGTATGTGTCCTAAATTGTATGTGTCCAAAATCGCATGTGTCCTAAATTGAATGTGCACTATAAAACGCATGTGCTTTAAATCGCATGTGTCCTACATTGTATTTACACTACAAATTCGATTGTGTTTTAAATAGCATGTGTCCTAAATTGTATGTGTCCAAAATCGCATGTGTCCTAAATTGTATGTGCACTATAAAACGCATGTGCTTTAAATCGCATGTGTCCTACATTGTATTTACACTACAAATTCGATTGTGTTTTAAATAGCATGTGTCCTAAATTGTATGTGTCCTAAATCGCATGTGTCCTAAATTGTATGTACACCATAATTTTAATGTGCTTTAAATTGCATGTGCACTACTTTCTGTGCACTGTGCTGATGTGTCCTAAATTGCATGTGTAGTTTTGTGCTGTGTAGTTTTGATATGGATCCGGAAAAACACTGTGGTCATACCGTTTAGTAATAACATCTCGAATGATATAAAAAGAATGTTTAGGAAAGTAGGAATGCACACCATCTTTAAATTGCCACTTTATAATAAACAATTGTTCCCTCCAATTAAGAATGAAATACCCTTGTTAAAAAATTCTAACGTCGTTTACTCAATCCCTTGCATGGGTTGCAACCACGTTTACATTGGACAAACCTCTGGGCTTTTAGAAAGACGGATTTATGAACATAAAAGGAATATTTTGTTATCTCCCGTCCAACACACTGCCTTAACGAAACACTCACTTGAGTTTGATCATAGGTTTGACTTTGACAACGTCAAAATTGTGGATAGACAAGACAATTTGAATCAGAGAATTCTATTAGAAACATTACATATGATTAAACAACGGAGCGTAAATCTTAGGTATGAAACACCTAAAATACGAGAGTATTATGCAACCTTATTGAAACAGTAAGGGTCGATGATGTGGTCTTTCTATTAGAATTTTCGTCTTCTGTAATTCTTTACTATGATTTAACCAGCATTACATATTACAGTCAACGTTATGTAATTATATTTTTTGGACATCCATGAGTGATGGACTTTTACCACATTAATGGTATTTTGACAGCACGTTGTGAGATTTGGAGTATCGTCCTTTCAATTTTGAATACAGTTCATAATATTTAACGGTTCTCACTTTTGTTTCCGTTTAGGCCGCAGTTTGGTTCAATCTTTAGATGTTCCCGCTTTGTTTATCTACCCATACAGCACACTCCGTGGCCTGAAGATGGCAGCAAGGTTCCATGTGGGTTGCCATGGAATGTTCCCTCGGTGCGGACATAGGAACCTTTCTGGAACATTCCAGCCATGTTGCGGTGGAACATTGCCAGTTGGAACGTTCCTGCCAGCCTCATGGAACGTTCCGGCCATTCTTTGGCAATGCTCACGGAGCGCTCAGGCCATTCTCTGGCAATGCTCCCGGAGCGCTCAGGCCATTCTCTGGCAATGCTCCCGGAGCGCTCAGGCCATTCTCTGGCAATGCTCACGGAGCGCTCAGGCCATTCTCTGGCAATGCTCACGGAACCTTCCGGACATTTTACAACAAAGGTTCCAGAATCGATTCTTGCATCGACTTTTCCCTAATTGATATATATCAATAATAATTATTGTTTGCAGATTTCACATCAATGGTCTCGTAACTTTTCGGAAATTTTACAGTAATGATGTTTCGGCAAAATTTGTGTGATATTACAGATAGGATAAAAAATGTAAGGGAATTAATTAAATTACAATAAATACTGACAATTAAATATTCATATATTTTTTATATACAAGACGACAACAAGAACAATAATAATAACAATAAAAATAATAATAATGGCTCTGATGGAACTTCCCAAGCCCACGTGGTGAAACTCCAGGCGTTGCACAGTGGAGTATTTGGCCTGAAAAACTGGCCAAAATTCTAGATACTTTAGAATTTGTTCAAACTTGGTATATAGGGGTTTTTGGGGTCGCTGATTTTGAATCTGATGTCAAAACATCAAAATTCAAAATGACAGCTCCAATATGGCGTCAATAATTGCAGAAAATTGGCCAAAATTATTTTTTGTTGTTTAATGAAAAACAGAAATACTTTATTGATCTCGAAAAATATATTTGTGTCACAATAAAATAATTCGAGATCAATCAGATGATGATGTCCACGGCTAGCCGTGGAGTATTTGGCCCTAAAAGCTGGGGAAAATTATTTGTTTCGTTTAAATGCAGCCAAATGTAGTTAGAAGTGACGCAACGTAATTATTTCATAGAATTTTACAAAAATATGCACAGGACGTAAAAAAATTTAGAAATAAGTTGATTTATTTACAAGATTTATTTTATTGTGTCATTCCTCGTATTCAGATTTTCGTATTCCGAGTTACATATGTGTCAAGAAATACAATGGTTTCATGTGAGGATATAGTGTGATCATTTAATACAGTTAACAATAAAACATAATGTTTGAGTTTATGTCACATCTGTTGGTTTTATACGTTTATTGGCATTACATGCCTTACTGTAAGGTTCTGGGATTTGCAGACGTTTATGGGTGTTAGTACATAAGCAGATGCATAAAATATTTATAAAATGAATTATGGTTTTGACACTACACATGATCAGTAAACCATCAACAACGACCAGTGCGTATAGTAATAATAAACTGGTGTAAAAGTACAGTTAGCAGTGGACAACGCGAACGCAACGCGACATGCCATGTGATTGCTCAGTGCATTGCGACAAAGAAAATGCTGGGAAAACCAAAATGGCACGAATAGGCAGCCAATCTTTTTTCTATTGTAAAGAGAAACCTTCACTCAATTTAATGACACCAAAAGAAACACTCGATCTCACACCTAAATATAACAAAATCATTAATGAAATGTTCGAACTGTAATATACCTCAGTGAATTATTCGTCATTTTCAAACATCAATAATCACAAAAAGATAGGTAATAAGAAAGTAAATATCATCTGAAAGTATAGTACATATCTACATGAACGGCTTCTGTAAGAATAAAATTGACATAATTTGTTTACGACATACAAAAATGACTGTTTAGCGAACGGTGTTTGAGAGACTGATCAAGAGAGAAACGTGTACTATGAAAACTCTTCACTTCTAACAAATAATAACTCTTTACGAGTGAATAAATGAAAAAAACAATATTGCCACATTGTGCTTCATACATTCAACTATATCAGGAAAAAAAAAATTTCAGTTTGGACAAAATTTTTCAAATCGACTTTTGGCCAGCTTTTAGGGCCAAATACTCCACTGTGCGTTGTGTGACCTCACGTGACAGGTTGCAAAGCCAAAGCACGTAAGAAAGCACAAGCGTAAATAGTTAGAGCGTGATTATTTATTAATTGCTTTTAAGTAATAAAAATGGTTAGAACGTGTGTGTTTTGTGGCGCAGAAGACCTGAGTGAATTGGATGCAGGTTTGACATATCACGAGTAAGTAGAACACATGTATATACTGTTACGATTTTGGTAGGGCATAACACGAGTTTACTGAACGGCAACGATAACAGAATATTAACAGCGGGTAACGAATACAATCAGTTAGGCGGAATACAATATCGAGACGTCTGCTAGCAATGGTGGCTGACTATCGAATGACAGCTTGACAGGCGATCGCCTTCTTCTCGCTGTCCTCTTGCCCCGCTCGCGAGCACCAGTGGGCCTTGGATTTCCATCCAAGGGGTGTTCGCAACAATACTCTTTGTAGGTTTAGTCGAACTTACGTTTTCATTCATGCTACACAAGGACGGGATAAAAACAGATCTTTCGCAGATAATAGATATGAATTATTCAAATTAAGGATCTTATTTTTTTGTTACAGTAACTAATATAACATATTTGATGTTTATTAACCAACTGCAATAGTTTAATTACTTAAAATACATATATTTCTTTGCTTTCTGTGCTACAAGCTTTTATTTTTCACACAGTTTCCTTGTAAACATGCATACACTGTATAACTTTCATTTCACTTTCCGTTCAATTATTTAAAGTTGTGGTGATTGTTATTTTTTCATTGCTTCGCTTCAATGCACCCCTGTGATTGGCGTTACATGAATGTTGTTTTCAATGAAGCCATTGTTCATGACTAAAATAATTTATTAATGACCTTTTATAGATTCATTTACTGAAGAGGAGCTGTGGAAGCAATGCTACAATAATGGAGTTGATGATATTACATAAATTAATAGAGGATTCGGTGGCAGAAAAATATAGTTGGTATGGAAAATAGCAAAAACAATCATTCAGTACCTTCAAACATATAGTAAAGTTAGCAATGAGTAAGTCAATTTATTATTTATCACATTTTAGCACTTAAAATTGTAAAATTGTAAAATAAATGCATGTATTATTCCAGGTTCATTACATGCTGCATGCAGTACATTTTTAGTAAAGAGGGCAGAAGACACTGGAACCCCACATACGCGGGTTTGAGAAGATTCACCAGAGTTTTTCAACAGAGTTTTTCAAAATGATTATAACACAATAAGGCGTTGTTTGAATGTACGAAATTCTGGCCCAGACCCATGTTCTGTAACCAACGGAAATCTATAGGAAACAAACAAAAATATTTTTTTTAAAAAGTTCGACTTAACCTACAAATAGTATATATACATAGGTTCTACTTATCCGTGATATGTCAAACCTTCATCCAATTCACTCAAGTCTCCTCACTCAAGGCGCCACAAAACACACACGTTCTAACCATTTTTATTATTTAAAAGCAATTAATAAATAATCACCCTCTAACTATTTATGCTTGTGCTTTCTTACGTGTTTTGGCTTTGCAACCTGTCGCGTCGCATGCAGTTGCATGTGCGTGACGTGACACAACTTCTGGAGCTTCACCACGCGGGCCTGGGAAGTTCCACCAGAGTCAATATATTATTATTTTTATTGTTTTAATTATTGTTGTTGTTGTTGTTGTCGTCTTGTAGTTTTATTTACATATATTTTTCATAAGTTAGGACTGATACCGTATCGATACATATCGATACTATTATTTTTTTTATTGTTATTATTATTGTTGTTGTTGGTATTATCGACTTGTACAAAAAAATATATGAATATTGTCAATATTTATTGTAATTTAATCAATTTCCCTTACATTTCCTCTCCTTTCTGTTATATCACACAAATTTTGCCGAAACAACATCGTTGTAAAATCTGCGAACAGTTCCGTGAGCATTGCCAGTGAATGGCCTGAGCGCTCCGTGAGCATTGCCAGCGAATGGCCTGAGCGTTCCGTGAGCATTGCCAGAGAATGGCCTGAGCGCTCCGTGAGCATTGCCAGCGAATGGCCTGAGCGTTCCGTGAGCATTGCCAGAGAATGGCCTGAGCGCTCCGTGAGCATTGCCAGAGAATGGCCTGAGAGCTCCGTGACCATGGCTAGAAAATTCCCGGAACGTTGCCGGGCAATGTTCCACATGGGCGGACATAGGAACCTTCCTGGAACTTTCCAGCCATGGTCACGGAACGTTCCGCTGTCTGGCCGCAACCTTCCTGGAACTTTCCTGGAACCGTCCTGCCACGGAGTGTGCTGTATGGGTAGAGACGCGGTAGCGTCTCGACGCCAAGTACATGAAAGACACCCCGTATATGTCGACTGTCGCTACCGCTATCATTTACTCGTCGCCCGGCTAATCCAACTTTACCTGAAACTTATTTCATTAATATCTCATCACGCCTGCAATATCTTCTAAATTGAAAGGCATTTGTCTTATGTAAACCGCATATAAGCTTTCGAATAAGACCAAATTTAATAAAATTGGTCCACGCATGACAGAGATATTGTAATATCGTCTCATGAATCTGTCGGAAACGGTAAGAAAAATTTTCTTCTGCAAGAAAATTTTGGTCCACATAATCCAAGAAATTTTTCGTCAACATAATACATATACTACGCGTTACACGCACACCTGCAGCCAAAACGAACTAATATATGCTTAGAGCATATAGAAATGGAGGTCTCATTGCCTAAGAGTGAGTGCTTCAAAACTGTCCGCAACATCACGCGAGAGAGAAAAAGACAAGTATATGTCCCTTTCGACCGATATGCGCATGCGCCGATATCGTGCGAGAGAGAAACACATCTTGCGAGCGAGAGAAGTATATGTCCTAATTGACCGTCATCGATATCTGGTCGATATCGCCGGCGACGAACCGCGGTTACTATGAATATCGTTGTTTACGCTCGTAAGTACGTACCTTTTGAAGAACGGTTATATGTATCGAGTTGAAATTAAAAAATGCCAAACCGATATTGCTTGTTGTGCGGTAACCGAGATAAATCGGCTTCCTATTACTCGTAAGTAAATATATATAATATTTAATAAATTAAATTAATTAAAGTGTGTCGTGCACACAAGTATGTGATAAATACAAGTTCATTTTTGGTACGATATTTGTTCATATTGCAAATATAATATTACTTTCATTCCTTGTAAATAGATTTCCGAAAAACAAGGAATCTCGCCAGAAGTGGCTAGATTTTTGCGGCATTGATGAACAAGTTTTGAACAATGTTACTAAACTGTGTTGGAATCACTTTCAAAAAGATGATATCATTTGGCTAGGTAGATGTTCGATTCCTAAGCACAACGTTGTGCCATCTATTATGAAGAAGAACGTGTATAAACGTTCTGATTTTGAATTGCAAACGCTTGTATCTGTGAATGAAAATCCCACTGTATTATTGGAAGGTAAGAATTACTGCATTTGTAGGTCTTTTATTGATATACATTGAATTGATAAATTAATTGATTATTGATGACACTTATAGAAACTTGTTCAACGGTCAATTGCCCGTCTACATCTCCGAATTGTCAGAGTATTCGATCTTTCGAAACATCTGTTACACCTGTACCAGTTGCATCTGACAATGAAAATCCTACTGTATTATTTGAAGGTAAGAATTACTGCATTTGTAGGTCTTTGATTGTTATACATTGAACTGATAAATTAATTGATTATTGATGACACTTATAGAAAGTCACTAGTGCCAGCAATCGACGCCGGCGTCACTTTCCCAAGAAAGTGACGAAGGAAATAAAAAGATAATAAAGAGAGGTCTCTCACCGATGATAGTAGAACTATTGTATCGGTCCGGCGTCGCACCGCACTGGGAAGCGCGGTACCACTGCCCGGGTCAGTGGTCACTGGTGCCAGCAATCGACGCCGGAAATAAAAAGATAATAAAGAGAGGTCTCTCACCGATGATAGTAGAACTATTGTATCGGTCCGGCGTCGCACCGCACTGGGAAGTGCGGTACCACTGCCCGGGTCAGTGGTCACTAGAGCCAGCAATCGACGCCGGCGTCACTTTCCCAAGAAAGTGACGAAGGAAATAATATATTTAATTTAATTCAATCTGTAAGTTCACAGGAGCCAACAGACCGAAGACAGTTCGGTTGGGACTCACAGAGGATCATTGTAGCTCCACGTCACTCGCCACCCTCCAACCAGTGATGCCAGAACCGTGGGTTTTCGCCCACGGACCCTACCACCACTCCACGACCAAGCGTACCCCCTCCTAGCGCCCGTACTGCACCACACAAGCATACCCGTCCCTCCATCCGTGTGCCGTACGCGCTGCCTAGCGGGCGCTCTCCGGCGAGAATTCGTTTTCCCGACAACGAAGCGCTTGGGTCGCAAGCAAAAAGTCATAGTTCAAATCCCGGTGCGGATATTCTACTTTTTTCCTTTATTTATTCTCTAATTTCTCTTCCTATATCCTCAAAAGACTAAAGACTTGAAAACTGTTAATTTATAAACCATTTTCGAAGCTTGATTTGTTGCTAAAGATGCGATCTCCTTCTGGCTTGTACCGCACCATTACAAGCGTACCCTACGGTAGGGTACGTTGAAAATTAACAGTTTTCAAGTCTTTAGTCTTTTGAGAATATAGGAAGAGAAATTAGAGAATAAATAAAGAAAAAAAGTAGAATATCCGCACCGGGATTTGAACTCATGACTTTTTGCTTGCGACCCAAGCGCTTCGATGTCGGGAAAACGAATTCTCGCCGGAGAGCGCCGGCCAGGCAGCGCGTACGGCACACGGATGGAGGGACGGGTATGCTTGTGTGGTGCGGTACAGGCGCTAGGAGGGGGTACGCTTGGTCGTGGAGTGGTGGTAGGGTCCGTGGGCGAAAACCCACGGTTCTGGCATCACTGCCTCCAACCGTCCCAAGTGTCAGGCGGGTACCGGCGACAGACCCAACGTCTACCAGCCAGTCTCCTAAATCAAAGGATTAACCTTCCTTCGAGTCCTTTCCCAAGTTAATTATATGATATAGGTAGACTTGATAATAAATGTAACGCATAACAATAAGAAATCCACAAACATTAAAAACTGGGAAATAAAAAAATGCACTAAAAATTAAAAAAAATAATTATTTCTTGTACTACAATTTCGATGGTGTTTAATGGGACAAAATATTTCATTTTGTGTTTTATAATTTGTTTTTATTTATTTATTTTGAATATAATAAGGTATAATTAATTATTATAAATAAAAATGCTGCCCCGGCTATTGCCCCTGCCGCGGCTGTGGCCACCCCGGGTATTGCCCCTGCCGCGGTCGAAGCCACCCCGGCGGTCGTAGCCACCCCGGCGGTCGTAGCCACCCCGGCGGTCGTAGCCACCCCGGCGGTCGTAGCCACCCCGGCGGTCGTAGCCACCCCGGCGGTCGTAGCCACCCCGGCGGTCGTAGCCACCCCGGCGGTCGTAGCCACCCCGGCGATCGAAGTCATCCCGGCGGTCGTAGTCACCCCGGCGGTCGTAGCCACTCTGGTGGCCGGGATCCCTCCGCTGATATAATACCCTCTTTAATTCTTTCTTAAGCTGAAACATTAAAGTGAAATTTCAGTATTTTCTACTTCTACCCGTACTTCTTTCCAAATGCTCCCATAGTGTCATGATTATTGTAACTGTTGGTTTATTTTGTGTCTATTTTTCCGGTCTCCCCTATATATTAAAAACACATTATAAATCTCATTCTATATAATTACCTTTTTTATTTCTCGGACCACGTCCGGCACATTGCCCCTCGGCGAATTATGATTCTGTTCAATTGCTTCTATTGCCGCTTTAATCTAGGAATGAAATAATGATTATTGTTTAATTTTTTAAATAATTTGATTCAATGAACATGCAGGGTGATTGTCTCGCTAGAGTAATAACCTATATGCCGCCCGCACGGTGTCATTTCATCTTCACCCGGCTTCCTTCGAAACATTCTAAGCGAGGCGCGGTTTATTAGCGGCATCGCCTTTGAGGACTATAGGGAAACAATCACACTGTATAATAGTTTTTTCACAATATAATACTTACGGTTTCCATATTGTCTCCCATTTTCGGTTTCTGTTTTGAAAACAAGATAGCGTAAATAACGATATTCATAGTAACCGCGGTTCGTCGCCGGCGATATCGACCAGATATCGATGACGGTCGATTAGGACATATACTTCTCTCGCTCGCAAGATGTGTTTCTCTCTCGCACGTTATTGGCGCATGCGCATATCGGTCGAACGGGACATATACTTCTCTCGCTCGCACATGTCTTTCTCTCTCGCACCATGTTGCGGACAGTTTCAAGCTTTCAATGAGACCTCCATAGTATATGCTCTAAGAATATATGTTTCGTTCGTCAAACGCTACCTTCACTATGCAATCTACTCCAAATTTTGACATCTTACAGTCAGGTTATCAGTTGTCAAAATTTGAGATGTTACGTGTTTTTACAAATATGTATCGTTGTACTCATACCTAGGGCGGTATTCACAGTCGCGTCTTGAGCAAATGCTTGAGATCATCTTCTAGAAGACGATCTTGTTTGCCTAAGGACATCAGGTATTCATAGTCGTTGCTCAAGATGATCTTAAGCATTTGCTTGAAATAAGAGATTTCGTGTATGACGTATCCATTTACTTTATAAAGCATTTACTCAAGCATTTGCTCATTCACGTTCGGAAACTTTCGGAATAATTCTGTTAGAACAACCAATGATAAAGGATATTCCGTTCGTTCCTTGGTGGACGACGGAGTAGGATACTCGAACGTGAGTGATGCGTATGACCGTCGAGGTTATATTATAGCGATGCCGGGGGACAGTTTATCGGAGAGTCTCCGGAATGGCGAGGATAACCCCTCGCGGTGTTTTATAATGATTTCAGGGACAACGTAATGCGGAGCATAATCAAGGAAACTAGATGTAAAATTGATTTATATTGATTTATGTAATGAACTAATATATAAACCCAACCACTAAACTGTAATGCGTGTGAGCGTCGAGGTTATATTATAGCAATGCCGGGGACAGTTTATCGGAGAGTCTCCGGAAAGGCAAGGATACCCCCCGTGGTGCCTCACGATGACTTCCAGGACTTCGATACGATAGAATAAAGAATTTTGTTTTTATGAAACAGGTATCGAGGGGGGCAATTTTGGGATGGTGGTAAAGAAAAATATATACCCTTCTCGCTTTTTAACGTTTTGCAGTACCAATTTAATTAAAAATTTAAAACCGAAATTGAAAAATGTAATATAATCATCATAATAATCATCTATATAATCATCTTCGTCAATATCGCTAATATCAATATTAATGTCGATATCGTCTTCGAAATCCATTTTTGGCGTCCTTTGTGCAGGTAATGGCGGAAGTATTATCACGCACACATACGGCCACTGCCGTAGATGTTCCCCCTCTACTCCGAACATTCTTCTGGTGGAATCTCAAGACGGTCTCAAGACATGTAAAACGTCGTCTTGAAAATATAACCTCGCTTTACCGTCTATTTTGACACATGTGACGTCATACAAGGATTTACTTATTTGAAAAAGATTTTCCTCAAGCAAATGCTCAAGACACGACCTCAAGACGCAACTATGAATCTAGGCGGCATCTTAAGCAAATGCTTGAGATGGTCTTGATCTCAAGACGCGACTGTGAATACCGCCCCTAGACTTATATAGACGGAACGTGTGCTGGGGGGGGGGTTGTAAGATTCGCGGGAAGGGGAATGTCATACAGGCAAATCGGGTAATTCCGTTCCTCCTCGGTGCTATTCCGAAATACAATGACGTTTTATATATCTATGAGGGATACTTAGTCGAAAAGGTTAGGTATACTTATGCATACATTCAAAATTTCTTATATCATGTAGTTCATAAACATAATTAATATGCATAAATAATTATGTAGTAAAATATATACTGATATATCGGCCATTTGCTGCGACATAACTAAAAATTCATAATTTTGGAAGAAACGCGTTCAAAAGTTTTGTTAGACAACAACCGCTTTTTCTATACTAATAATTCAAAAACTCCAATTTTTTAGTTGTGTCGTTGTTGCAGCAAATGAGCGATATAGTACAAATAAAGATATATTTAAGGATAAGAATAAATAAAAGACACGTACAAATCCATATATATTTTTATTGTCCTTTAAATAATATAAGTTTATTTAATTTATGTCTATCTGTGATGTTTACATTTTGAATTTCGTGCATAAATCTTATTTTTGCATACACTTGTACTATAATACGTAATAAATTATTTATGTGATTACTAAAAAAGCATTGGTCATTCACGTGTTCGTTTAAATCGTTCAAAATGTTTTTGCCGATTAAATTTTTCACGACATTGTATGTAAAATTTTGCATTTTAAAACATTGGAATGTTTTCTACGTTCTTATGAAAGCAGTTGCAGCAACTTCTACTTCCTTACAGATATATATATAAGATCCGCTGATGGATATAACAATGATCCCCTATTTTTTACATTAATGAGATTGCAGCCGGTTTGTGTTGTGTTCTCTAAAGCACGGATGCATTCACTGCAATGTACCATGCTTTTAATTTTTTTCAACACACATCCTGCAATATAAATAATAATTTCTTTTTTATATTCCGTTATTGAAGACAATTATTGCCCGTATGGTAGATAATCGTGATCCGTTTGTTCAGCTTTGAAAACATCCAGCCATTGTTCATTGGAATTTATGGAGACATTGATAGTTTTCATTGGATTTTGTGTGGATGGAACATTTAATATGGGTATATTTTTTAATGCAATGCAGTTTTGAACTATTTCTGTCTCCTATTTCCGTATGTACTATTAATTTTTTAATTGCACTTTTAAATTGTTTTACCGTAGGGTTATTATTATATCCACCATGAAACCTTATATTACTAAAAAATAATTCGAGGTGGTCCTGTCTGACTTTGTATGTCGGTATATATTCCAGTAAATTTGTTTCAATGCACGTAAATGCATACATATCCAACATGTTTTTTATGTTGCATAAAAATCCTACGAAACCCGTTTTATATCGAGAAAGAAGTATGTTTTCGTTTCTCCCTTTTACAGATAATTTGCGTATGTATTCTGCACATTGTGTGCATTTGTTTGAAATTTCTGCAAAATTATCTTTATTGATTGGTCTTTTCAAACCATATTGTCGGAGATTTTTTGAATTAAAAATGTCGAATAAATCGTTAAAAATTGATACGAATTTAATTGTTGCAGAGCAATCTTGAAATTGCGGCAATTTTAATATGTCTTTACAAAATTCTAAAGCATTACTAACTGAGGTACTTAATAACTGTGTCGCCAACGAAACCTTCATTTTATTTTTATAGTATTCCATGTGCTTCTTTCTAACTTTGTTAGCAAGGTGTAAACCTTCGGCTTCTTGTAATTTATGTAGTTCTTCAAAATGGTTCCACTTGATTATATTCCCATCGCTATCCACCAGTTCTTTCAATTTGCCAAGTGTATTTCGTACTAGTTTCAACATGTGACTAGGATCCATAAACACATAAATACGAGTGTTACTACTAGGATGTTTAAAACTTGTTTCTAACTTCTTACAGTTAACAGTAAAATTACACCCTAAATTTCGTAACATTGAAATATTTGTACTTAAGCCATCACACGTTAGCGAAGTAATATGCATGCCAGTTTCATAAAGCGCTTGCAAACATTGCATAGTTAAATTTTTCTTTTGTGTTGCATTAATCCCATCTAATAAAAAATATGCAATCGGCATCTTCCAAGCGTTATTCATGCAGACTACACAATAAACCAGAGCTTCTTTAGCAATTAGTGCATTATCACATTCAATAAGTGCGCCACAATCAACATACCCAACCATTTTTCCTTTAGAATAATCAACATGCCTACGTATAGCTACTTCATCAAAAACCAATGTACCAATTACTTTGTACGGTACGGAATTTACACGTCGTTTTATCGCCCGTATAGCTTCAGAAATAATTCCAGGTTCCCCGTTTACTGATTGAAACCATCGTGAAAGTGTTTTCGGATGCGGTAATGCTTTGTCAAATTTTCTACGCACGTAAGTACAGTCGGGGACAAAATTATGTGGACACTTTTAAAATCGTATTACCTGTTCAAAATTGGTTCGAACAACTTGAGTTTTTTTGAGAAGCTAGAAGGATTAGTTTGCTAAGTGACGTGTTTCGTAATATTGAAAAAAGTTGCAATTGGTCGGAATAGCAAAAAAATTAGGAAAGATCATTTTTTCAACTTTTTTGTCTGGCCTCGGAATGAAAATTCAAAAAACCCGTTTGTAGATTTCAGTAAGTTATACCCCCCCCCCCCCCCCCCCGCCCGATAAACATGACTCATGTATGAAAGAAGCTAATTCCCTTTAATTCTCGAAAAAAGTTCACATGCAAAGATTGTGATACCATCTTTGCTAATTCCAATTGTATTTTCGTTCTCCGTTCGAACACTGATTCCTCTGTCACTTTTTATACTTGACATTCCTTTATTGGTCACAAATCAATTCAGTGCTCAGATTTTCAGCTTCGGTTTTAAGGAATTAGTGGGCGAGGCCAGTAATTGACACAAAAACTTTTATAAGAGCGACATGTTCTGTTAAAAATGTCGTATGGAAATCGTATTACGATGGAAAATAATAAAAACTTGGTAGTCATCATCAAGGTTTTTTTCTTATACAACGCCCGCTAATTCCTTAAAACCGAAGCTGAAAATCTGAGCACTGAATTGATTTGTGACCAATAAAGGAATGTCAAGTATAAAAAGTGACAGAGGAATCAGTGTTCGAACGGAGAACGAAAATACAATTGGAATTAGCAAAGATGGTATCACAATCTTTGCATGTGAACTTTTTTCGAGAATTAAAGGGAATTAGCTTCTTTCATACATGAGTCATGTTTATTGGGGGGGGGGGGGGGGAGATTTCATCACTTTTTTCATAGTTAGTTATAAATTACTAGGTGCCGTATTTTATAACGGTCTTCATCCTCAAAACGGTTCATATTGATGCATGATACGTGATGGTACATCAGCATCGAAATGTATTGACAACGACAAAATTAATCGGACGATTATAAAACTATTGTGATGAAAATGGCAACATTTGTTAAAGAAATTAATTGTAAAAATACAGCTGCTCCACAACCGATATCAATATGTAGGGAAGACCGGGGCAAATCGACCACTTTTTTCATTGATAAATTTAACAAAAAAAAATTAATTTTTCAATTACCTATATGAATTATACTATCCGAAAGAGTAATCCCTATAGTACATAAATGCTACAACAAATTTTCGTTACTTCCCGTTTCTAAAGTCATTCCAGAGAATTTGTAATATAGTGTAAAATCGCCGTTTCGAAAAATGCCGGAGTAAATCGGCCACTCCTTCGGGGCAAAACGGCCACCTTTTATTCCGGCTGGATGTTGATTAACGTTGCTGAAAAATGTAAACGATATTCATTTCTCCTCGTAACTATTCAAGCTATAATCGCTTCGATCAATATTTAAACGCACGGATATAACTTCCTTTTTCCAAAGATCGAACTGCACTGCGTAGCGGCGCTTCCGTCCATGCCACGCGACTCCTCACCTCGTCCCGAAACCGTTAACTGTTTTCCATTGTTGAGCGTCGAATCCACCGACAGCTCTGCATCGATGAATATTTTTAGCACAAAAGTTAATAAAACTACTTATTTACTATGGTTCGACATCATCAGTGAGTGACCGATTTGCCCCGGGTGTTACATGGCCGTTTTGCCCCAGACGTAAACTCTAACTTCAATCACTCAAACACAATAGAGATTTTCCAAAATAACTCAAACTATCATCGAAATCGTAATCAGTACCGCTATTTTAATCAATAAATACTCACCTCAAACTTCAGAACATGAATATTACAGAATAAAGATAAATTTTGCATAAGTCACGAAAATTTGTTATCACTGCCGAAAACGTATTTTGCCTTCTACACAGTGCAACGTATTCTCAAATGCTATCAAATTCCGTTGGTACTGTAGACACATAGAAAGACGTTTACAAAAGCAAACACGAGATTTTATTTTAACTTCTACTAGTTAAACTTCCTGTGGCCGATTTATCCCAGTGGCCGATTTGCCCCGGTCTCCCCTAATAAAAAAATTTAAATTACTTAGTGCCGTATTTCATAATGGTCTTCATCCTGAGAGCGGTTCATATTCTTGTATTCTTTTTTTGCAACGTCAAAAATGAAAAGAAATCATACTTTTTAAACGATTTTTTTTAGCTTCGATTCTCTGTTTGCTTGTTGTATGTTTGCTTCATTTCTGAAAACTCGAATTTAACCCAAAACTTGGCAGGTTATGATTAAGTGACAGCTAGGTGACATTTACTAGAGACCCGAACGCAGCGACTTTTTACATTTTTCGTCAACTGCGCAACCGCATTTTCAGCAAAACCATTCCGGATAACTTCAGCTTACGAAAGACGACATCTACCTGCGTGAATTGGAGAAGTAAAACGAGAATGGCGACATCTACGGGCGTCAAGTACTAGCGCTACGTGCTATCCGACTGTCTCGTAAAAAAAGTATCATTTTGATAACTATTAATTCAGAATAAATCTTTTATCTTTAAGAAAAACAGCTTGATACATTAAGTAAAACGACAAATGGGTTCAAAAAAAAATAATTAGTCGCTTAATCATGTTAAAACACCGGGACTATGTCATAAAACAAGATAATAAGGCTAAAATAGGTTCGGAGACCTGTCAATTTCGCGATCATTCGTGTATAGATACTTGGTCGCTCAGTGTGCCTATAGGTAGAGGGGGGAAGGGGAATTAGCTTCCAGACGCGACCGCGTCTGTTGATACATGCCTAAAATTTCATCAAAATCGGTTAACGCTGCTCTGAGCTATAAACGCTTAAATATCGCAGAATAAGGTCGAAAATTGCGAAATTCACAGAAATCAGCGATTTTCGACCTTATTCTGCGATCTATCGTTTATAGCTCAAAGCAACGTTAACCGATTTTGATGAAATTTTAGGCACGTATATAACTTACTGAAATCTACAAACGGGTTTTTTGAATTTTCATCCGAGGCCAGACAAAAAAGTTGAAAAAATGATCTTTCCTATTTTTTTTGCTATTCCGACCAATTGCAACTTTTTTCAAAATTACGAAACACGTCACTTAGCAAACTAATCCTTCTAGCTTCTCAAAAAAACTCAAGTTGTTCGGACCAATTTTGAACAAGTAATACGATTTTAAAAGTGTCCACATAATGTTGTCCCCGACTGTATATGCTTTTGGCGAGTAGAAATGTAATGACAGTGCAAATTGCCGTAACGCAGTCTTATATTTTCTATTAACAGGCAATTTTTTCTTTTTTCTTATACCACGCATAATTAATTCTTTTGTACCTGCATCTAGCTGTTGAAGTATATCACTCTCGTGTGATGTTACCAAATTACGGTTCTGTAGATCTTTGAGAATACCTTGTAACGATTTGATTACTATTCGTGCTTTCTTCATTCTAAAATTACTGACATTGTTCGCGAAAGCGACACTATTTACGCCATCTCCCAGGCCTACCGGTGATTAGGCAATGGTAACGGCCCGCTGACTCATGTGGAGCGTCGATCACTGCCCCTTCCATCAACCTGCGATCGATGGAAGGGGGACTCTTCTTCCTTCCAGGAAATCACTGCCGATTTCCTGGAATTCAGACGCTCTCTGCTAGTGACACGTACCTTTTGCTTACGCACATTGCTTGCGTTTAGTTCAATTATTTCTAGGCTTCGCGACTTTGCTTCGCCAGCGACAATTGCTTCGCTTGATCTTATTAACTATTTCTAATCGCTACTTGTTTGTGTCAAATAACTGTTAAGTTTATTGTGCTTGGTTTTGTAAATACATTTTAATTATAACTCCAAAATATACGTTGTCGTGCTGTCCTAACTATTGGAAAATAAACTCTGTGCTTCGCTAATTGTGTAAGAGCTTCCGTGCACCGATCCGCTATTCTTTATTGTAACATTTTTTGGTCCTTCGAGCCGGAGACGGTGCCTGTGAAACAGTTCAAACGTTCGGTAGTGCCGTAACCGTCGCGTGTGAACTTCTTCCGCAAACAGTTTTTCTACTCGGGTGTGTCGTCCAACCGTCGCATGTGACCTCCACCTGCCAAACAATGAGCCGCCTTATTGAAAGTCTACGCGACCTTAACCGTCGAATCGCTGACGCGTTTGAAAATCGGCGAAAAGGGAGCAGATACTAAATCGTACGATGGAACGTCTGGCCTCCGGAGAGCGAACAAGTGACCATTCCACTGCTGTGGCCGCTCGTTCTACGTCCTCGCTCCCGAAGATACCGTTACCTACCTTCGAAGGCAAACATAAAGACTGGCCGTCGTTCCAAGGGCTATTCCGATCCCTGGTGGTCCAGGATCAAACGTTGACGGATGCCGAGCGTCTACATTACCTGCGCAACGCCCAGACTACCCCTCCGACTTTTGAGGAACTCAGGGCGTTTGTTAAAAACCGCATCACTACCATCGGAGCGTTGGAAGGGGGCAAAGCTTGCTGTATTGCCAAGACGAAGACACCTCCGACATTCGACGAGATGAAGGAGTTCCTCGAAGCACGAGCCGACACCGTGGACGCACTGGAGGAGAGCTGCCAGGGCACGGAGGGACGCCCTTCTCGACTAGCACACTCCGCATAACCGGCAACGCTTTTCGGGCCGTTCCTGTTCGCTGTTCGATGACATCCCGCGGCCGCTTCGTCCATTTGCTGGCTTCGAGGCGACCACTAGTCTGGAGCAGTGGACCACGGGATATCTGCCATCCTTTCAGGCCCGCTGCAAAGAGGACACGACCGATTAACCACTCCTTTATGAAATTAGTTTCTCGTATTAATAACTTGTACATATGCTTACATGTATACTTCTTACCTGTTCAGATTAGCAGGGACACTCGAGGGGTCATCCCCAAACGTCAACATCACCGCTACCTTACCGCAACGATGACGTCCATGGCGCACACGCGATCACCACTGCTTCACGAACGCGTCATACGTCTCGTCTCCCGATCGCCTAAGACGTGCCTTACTTAGGCGAAAGTTTTGGTCACAATCGCGAGCTCGATTGTGATTCAGCCTGTTACTGCTCGCTTGCGTTTGCTGCCGCGAGATAAATCCGTTACTGCTCGCGTGCGTTTGCTGTCGCGAGATACTCCTTGCTACTGCTCGCGTGCGTTGCTGCCGCGAGATAATCTTTGCTGCTCGCGCCCGTTGCTGCCGCGAGATAATCACCACTGCTCGCGTGCGTTTGCTGCCGCGAGATAAATGCACATGGCTGCTCGCGCCCATTGCTGCCGCGAGATATTCATTACTGCTCGCGTCCGTTGCTGCCGCGAGATTCTCATTGCTACTCGCGTGCGTTTGCTACCGCGAGATTCTCATTGCTACTCGCGTGCGTTTGCTGCCGCGAGATAACGCTTTGCTGCTCGCGCCCGTTGCTTCCGCGAGATACGCTTTTGCTGCTCGCGCCCGTGGCTGCCGCGAGATTCTCATTGCTGCTCGCGCCCGTTGCTGCCGCGAGATACACATTGCCTCAACGCTGGGGTTGCGCGACGCCTCCACATGAGAACAGACTATGCCATGTCCACGTTTATTGACCGGTACGTCGATTTTAGATTCAGATTCATCGGGTGATGAATCCCTGGGAGAATGTTCGCGAAAGCGACACTATTTACGCCATCTCCCAGGCCTACCGGTGATTAGGCAATGGTAACGGCCCGCTGACTCATGTGGAGCGTCGATCACTGCCCCTTCCATCAACCTGCGATCGATGGAAGGGGGACTCTTCTTCCTTCCAGGAAATCACTGCCGATTTCCTGGAATTCAGACGCTCTCTGCTAGTGACACGTACCTTTTGCTTACGCACATTGCTTGCGTTTAGTTCAATTATTTCTAGGCTTCGCGACTTTGCTTCGCCAGCGACAATTGCTTCGCTTGATCTTATTAACTATTTCTAATCGCTACTTGTTTGTGTCAAATAACTGTTAAGTTTATTGTGCTTGGTTTTGTAAATACATTTTAATTATAACTCCAAAATATACGTTGTCGTGCTGTCCTAACTATTGGAAAATAAACTCTGTGCTTCGCTAATTGTGTAAGAGCTTCCGTGCACTGATCCGCTATTCTTTATTGTAACAGACATATAACTTGTTTCTCAATTTTGTTAGTTCCTGTCTGTGTAGTTTGCGCAATTGGTCCTTTCCTGGTGAATTAAAAATCCTATCAGGAGACATACTTCTGCCCTCTTTAGTTAAAATGTCCTATCTAGCATTTTGAAACAATCGAGAAAACTGAAGTTTTATCATTTCCTTTGCACCATACTTATTTTCCTTCTTTCAAATTAAAACATGTTGTCATTATTCCGTAATAGCGTAATATCATTTTTTGTAATAGTTGTACCGGTAGGGAATGTAATATTACGTACCAATTAATTAATTGTTTCAGATAAGATATTTTAACCATTTTGAAAAAAGTTAGGTTAAATACATTAGACTGTTTATAAATCTTTATGAAGCATGTAGACTAAATATTTTAACATATCTCCAAAAATGAAAAAATGCTAGATAGGACAGTTTAACTAAGGAGGGCAGACTTGTAGAACGGTGTTGATATCCCATTTCAATTTCTATGTTATTATTTTACCCACAAAATTACCTTTTTTAAAAAAGGTACAAAAAAGAGCGCCAAGTATATAATCCCATCAAAAAAGATCCCATTTAAAAACATTGTCATAAATTAATACCCATCAAAAAGACTCCCATTTAAAAACATTGTCGTAAATTAATAGCTTTACAAAACTAATGATATACACAAATTGCGCCAATTATCACAATGACTATTTATACAAAGAAAAAAAGTATTAAATAATATTAAGCAGATATATTTTTATACAAATAAATATTTTATTCAAAATACTTGGCGCTGCTCTCCGAATTGATGTTTCTAAACTGAATAAATATGTATAAATTGCATTAAAATCTTTTCCTTTCTTTCTTGTTTTAATGGTGTCTGGTCTTGTCTTATTTATTAACCAAGCCAATTAACATTTTTTTCAGAGAGCAGCGCCAAGTATTTTGAATGAAATATTTATTTGTATGTCACGTCCTGGGTTGAGGTCTTTGGGGACGATGACAATGTGGGGTAAGAAATCAGGCGAGAACGTGTAATCCTGCACGCTGAGGGTTTTTGGGAGTCAGGCGAGAACGTAGAATCCTACACACTGAGGATTTTCGGGAATCAGGCGAGAACGTAGAATCCTACACACTGAGGGTTTTCGGGAGTCAGGCGAGAACGTAGAATCCTACACGCTGAGGGTTTTTGGGAGTCAGGCGAGAACGTAGAATCCTACACACTGAGGATTTTCGGGAATCAGGCGAGAACGTGTAATCCTGCACGCTGAGGGTTTTCGGGAGTCAGGCGAGAACGTAGAATCCTACACACTGAGGATTTCGGGAAGCAGGCAAGAACGTAAAATCCTACACACTGGGTTTAGGGGGAAATCAGGCGAGGATCTTAAATCCTGCACGCTAATCGACCAGGGAAGGTTTAAAGGTAATCGCGCGCCAGGGAGACACCCGTTAGACCACTTGTGGTTGTTACTTTAGTTTTGGTAATCGGATTTACGGTTGCATTGTCATAAGAAGCCGCCCGTGCTATTCCGCGAAATTCGTCTAGACGTTGGTCGAACGCGAGCTATGTAAAAGTAAGCCCGGTAAATATTATAAGAACTCCGGTGTTCGCGCAGCCCGATCAGCTGTTGCAGCAGTTTGTTTTGGAAGGGAACCTTCGTTCCGAGGATTTAACACAATAACTCGAAGCGTGAATTAAATGAAACTGGTTTATTCAGTTAGTAGCACCAAATAAGCCATGCATATTATTGTGCAGGTAATTTAGTTTATAATAATGCGTTAGGCGTTTAGCGTTAACACAAAACAATTATATAAATGGTTATTTATAAAGATATATGTATGGATATGATGTACATGAATATAAATCGTGGTAGAGATATAAAACAATAGGCATGAAATAATAGACCGTCGCAATAAGCGGATAATAATGGTATAAAACAATAAGAATTAGCAATGATAGCAATATATAGCAATAAGCATGAAATAGTAATATAAATGGTAAGAGTTAGCAATAGTACATGAGAAATAAATGAGGGTGATATACCGTGTAACAATATTAATATTAATTGCTCACGATGAATATCGATGAGTAATTCGTTGAAATTGATTCTAAACACTTGATAGTTATAAAGATACTCTCCGCGTGATGTTTCTGCAGAAAGAGAGCCTCTGTCTCCCGGGCCCTTGTATTTATATGAATTTTACATGATTGTTAGGTATGAAGGGTACGCGCGGTATGGACCTTGGCCTAATTACGAAATATGCGTCGCAATAGGACTTCCGGGGTTTTTATAGGATATGCGTCTATAATTAGTTAAGGACACGTGGATGAAATATTCGTGGCAAAAAGACTTTCGGGGTCTTACGTAGGTTTCTGATGGGGAGATACTCAACCTGTTGGATGGGTTTTTTGGAGGTTTGATTGGAAAGGGGTGAGTGTGGCTTTGACTTCTTTGGTCATGGAGAGGGGGTGAGACGTGGTCTCGAGATAAGGAGTTTTTGGCGCGAGGGACTTGTTTAAAATTAAATATGATGGAAGAGATCGTGCCTCGTAGGGCGAATAAGGAAAGGGGATTTCGTACCGATCGTCTTGAGATGGGGACCGCTAAGGTACATCGTCAAGGTGATCGGCGATTGGGAAAGAAAGGGTGAGAGTTGAAGTTTGGGGACTTTCGGTGGAGTTATGGAGTGATTTATGGGGGAGAGTTGAAATAGTACCGCGTGAAAAATAGTGTCTCGTCACATGTATAAAAATATATCTGCTTAATATTATTTAATACTTTTTTTCTTTGTATAAATAGTCATTGTGATAATTGGCGCAATTTGTGTATATCATTAGTTTTGTAAAGCTATTAATTTACGACAATGTTTTTAAATGGGAGTCTTTTTGATGGGTATTAATTTATGACAATGTTTTTAAATGGGATCTTTTTTGATGGGATTATATACTTGGCGCTCTTTTTTGTACCTTTTTTAAAAAAGGTAATTTTGTGGGGATTTCACACATTTTGTAGTGTTTATTAGTGACTGGATAAATTTTTCACCCCCTCGGGGTAATTTTTTTAATCAACAATATGTTATATTGTCATCCAAACTACGCACACCTGCAAAGCTACAATACAATTGGATTGGTGGAATTGGTTTAAATTTGAGTTTTCAGATATGAAACAAACATACAAGAAGCACACAGAGGATCAAAGCTGAATAAAAGTTTAATTAAAGTTTAATTAATATAATACTATATCACAATAAATTTTTTTCTCTGACGTAGATCACACTGCACCATCTTGTGCATCGATTATCTGTAAATATATAAAATCCACATTTTAGTTACAACATAACTTAAAACTTATAGAAGAAGGGTGGACTTTTCCTATAGTAAGTGTAGAGACTACATAATGTGTCCGAAGGAGGTGAGAGCGTATGGCAGAAAGTCTGGTTGGAGGAAATTTAAATGCGAATGGTAATTTATTGAAAATGAACAAAGAAATCCAATATTTTTAACGCACAATTTATTGGTGTTGGAATAAAATTAATGTACTATCTTTATTGGTGAATTGGAATATTGTTAATGGGAAACTAATAAAATTAATGAATAGCGAGGGAACTACTGTGGATTTTAATAAAGTATTAGGAATATCTTTCACAAAAGATTGAAAAGTATCAAGGGTGATGTGTGTTCAGCGTACTTTCTTCAATAAAGTGACTTGATCTATGTTGTAAGTAGTATGCTATAATTTTTTTAATTCTCAATGCTAAGCTAATTTGACAAATTTTGTCGATTTACCTTATTTAACAAATTTTCAGAAACTTGTGCGAAACAAGATGTTCCTCTGTGTATCTATAACCTTCTCCGGACAACCTCCAAACCTGTGCATCACCTTGATTTCTATCCAAGCCTGTGCGCCCCCTTCATTTCTATCCAAACCCACGTGTCTCCTTCATTCCTATAAGCTTTACATAAAAACTCTAATGTAAAAATAGTTTGCTGGTATAAAAACAATATATTATTTTGTAGAAACTTGTGCGAAAGAAGATGCTTCACTGTAGAACCTTCTCCGGACACCTTCCAAGTCTGTGTGTTCCCTTCGTTTCAATAAGCTCTACATAAATAATCTATTAAAAAATTTTGGTAACTTACCTTGTTAATTGAGACAATAATTCAGTGTCCTATATGTTGTAAAACCTCGTGATATTTCAAACATTTTGACAGGCCTTCTCATTTAACACTTGCAGGTTATAATTGTTTTGACACTACCTCGACAGCAGGGGGTGGAAACTCCAGCAAAACTTTCGGTTTAGTATTTGCGCGCCCTCTACACTATAAGAGATTCTTTTTGAACTAAAATTCAATATGGCGGCTCATGCCGGGAAAATTAAATATACTCAGAATCTGCGTATTGTAATATGTAGAATAAGAAATACATTTGTTGCCTCGTTAAGAAGATTTAGATATGAAATTCAGGTGTTAGGGAAAATATTTAATTAAATTTGAAGAAATTGAATTTAATTAAATATTTCACATTCACGTGAAGTTTCTTATCTAAACCTTCCCCATCTTTTCAGTTATTATTGGCATAATTGGACATTATTTTGCCAACAATAATTGATAATGCCAACAAATGTATCTCTTACCCTACATTTTGTATAAGATACTTAAATGTAAAAAATACAAGTAGAGGTAAGGAGTAGTGAGTGGCTCAGATTTTTCTTTGAAAAATGTTCCTTATATTGAATTTAACAGTTTGCTTAAATGGTATAGTGCTAAGTAATTATATTAATTACCTATATTACATTGTTCATTTATGTACATATATATTCCTTCGTACGCGACCTCCATGTACATGGTGTTCCTCTACGTATGGTCAATACTTTGGGGGATAATCCAGAGTGATGAATTTGCGGTAGAGGCTTCGTTTTCGAGAAAATAGACTTTGAATTTCACCTAAATATGCATGCATCGTAGGTGCTTGAGAGACACGCCGAGGTCACGGGAATGTCCTATGGGCAGTATACTGGCGCCATCGTATCCGGGTTTCGCCCCAAGCAGGGACCGACGAGTTCTATAAACAACATAAAGGATACTTTACTTACTATTATCGTAATTATCATAATTATTACTACTATTACATAGTAGTAATTATATGCATACCTGTGTGGCCGTTACCAGCCTGACGCACTTTGTCTGAAGCGTACTTGGCCCCCTTACGTGTGCAAGTAATTTGCAACGTAGATCCTCCTCTGCATCTTTTCTTCTGTTTTTGTCTGTCTGCTCCTATGAACATAAAGAGTGAATTAAATTTATTATTTCCTTGATCAGTTTTTTGAGAAAGTTACAACGGCGCCGATCCTCTCGCGTGATCAAATGATCCACGAGGAACACTCCTATTGCCGACAGTCAGTGGTTCTGCACATGACCGTGTTGTCGATCGACGCCAGATCGATACAATTTATTATTTCCTTGATCAGTTTTTTGAGAAAGTTACAACGGCGCCGATCCTCTTGCGTGATCAAATGATCCGCGAGGAACACTCCTATTGCCGACAGTCAGTGGTTCTGCACATGACCGTGTTGTCGATCGACGCCAGATCGATACAATTTATTATTTCCTCGATCAGTTTTTTGAGAAAGTTACAACGGCGCCGATCCTCTTGCGTGATCAAATGATCCGCGAGGAACACTCCTATTGCCGACAGTCAGTGGTTCTGCACATGACCGTGTTGTCGATCGACGCCAGATCGATACAATTTATTATTTCCTTGATCAGTTTTTTGAGAAAGTTACAACGGCGCCGATCCTCTTGCGTGATCAAATGATCCGCGAGGAACACTCCTATTGCCGAAAGTCAGTGGTTCTGCACATGACCGTGTTGTCGATCGACGCCAGATCGATACAATAGTTTTATGATCTCATTGATGAATTTACTTTTTTCTACATTTCTTAGTGTACTGAATACGAGCTTGCTTCGCTAAGTGTGTTTCAGCTGTAATACCCGAGTCTTTACCTTTTAATAATCTATTAATATTTTTGCACCAACATGTAACATATTTTAAAGTGATTAATCGCAAAAAAGCTTGAGATAGTGAATCGAAATGTTCAGTGCAAGTGATAAATGAAAAATCTAATAACAGTGAAAGCGGCAGAATTAATTTTTCTATAACTCCTTTTTTGAAGCAACAAAAAGGAATATTCGCCTCCAAGTTATTGTGGGCCTCGTTCAATAATGCATTGAAATTATGAAAATTGCAGAGGTGAGAGACACATGTATAACAGTCTTTGAATCTAACGTCTGTGCATAGTTTCATTAAAACTCCCGAGATATCTATACAAGTATCACTCGGGGTGAATTCATTATTATTAAAAAGAACATATTGTTCATTACTATCTTCGGTGTCTATAGAAACACTACTCTCTTCTGAATTCTGCGCTATTAAAGCAAAATTGCGAAGTGAAAACAGTGCTGTCGCCTCATCATCTTGGCAATTTCCGTTTACAGTTTTGGCAGAAGTTAGATTATTAATCAGGAGAGATTTAAAGGAGCACTCGAATTGCATGCAAGTAGGATTAATATTTCGTCTTCCATGACTCCTGATCATTCCAAAAAAATTTTCAAGTGGATCTTGATTAACATTACGCGGTGAAAAATTTGTAAATCCAAGGTTTTGCAACTCCTGCCATAATCTTTGAAATCCGTTCAACGTAAACTTAAAATTCTTCAGGGATGGCACGTCCTTAGATATTTTCGTGTTCGGATCTACGAACCGGATGTTATTTTCCATGCAACAAATGGCCTCCTTCCAGAAAGTCGAGTGACAAGTGTTGACAGTGACTGCCTTGCGGAGAGCGTTCTTTGACATCTTTGAATCCTGTTTACTGCCGTTGATAGAGTCGAATGAGTCGTTGAAGAATTTCACGACTTCTGAAGTGGTCACTCCTTCCTTGATTGGCATACTTTTGGGTCCGTCAATCGTCTGTACTGTACCTTTAATACAAGTTAATTGTCGAATAAATGAAGACACTGTTCGACTTAAAACTTGAACTGCAGGCTTTACTCTCATCTTCTGGATTTTATACTTTCTAATATGGCCATCATGAAGTTTAGACATTTGCTGTTTTATCGAATTAAGACTTTTAATATCGATATCGTAAGCTAGCTCTACGATATCCCACGAAGCAAAATATCGGGTTTTTTTATGCTTGTCCTTCACAGTTTCACATTTTTCCATAATTTCTTCAATGAAATCTGGTGTCAGAAGGTACTTTGTTACTGTTTCCAAATTATTTTCATTTTTCTTCAGACGTTGTGGAAAAACAACTTCGATGTCTTTTGTTAGAAAATTATTTCTGATTCCCTTGATTAAATGTGGGGGGTCATATAGTGGAATGATCTCCTGTCCTGAGAGTTCAATTCGTCCAGAAAAAACTCTGTTCTCTTTAATGCACGTCGCTTTCGTTTCTTTTAACAGATTATTTATGCACGACGCATTAGTCTGTCCTTGGTCACAGACTGTGGCGACAAGATTGAATTCGGATATAGTTATTGCTCGGACTATTTCCTTAATACATCGCATCAATTGTACAGCACTAGTACTTGACTTACAAAAGTTGTAAGTTAAAGGAATTTTCCACTTTGTATTAATTCCTCTGAGCATGAAGACAAGTGCGTGGTCAGCAAACTTACTGGTTTTTGCATTGCCCCAATCTTCAAATCCCATGATTTTGTCTTCCTTCTGACTATAATAAATTTGAGCTTCTAGGGAAACTTCGTCCCAGAGTAAGACGCATACTTTCTCGTTCGTAGACATTTTCAACCCTTGTTCTTTTAAATGATCGAAAATAATTTTGTTCACACCAGGTTTCAGCGAAATTCTTTGCAAAAAGGTTCGCATGGAACGTGGAGTTGGTAAAATGAAGATCCTGCTCAGCAGTCTGTAGCATTGCGCGGACTGCTTGAAAATAGCTAACGCTAAAACCTTGTCGTCCAATGTAAAACGTCTAGCCTGAGGAGTTTTCTGCACATTCCGAGTCAGCATTTTTAGAAAATGTGTTTGCGCCTTGGACAGATTCTTCACTTTGTTCATATCCGCTGTTGCCATGAACTTTTCAATACACTGTACACGTTCCTTTAGTGTTCCCAGCTTATGTACATCCCTAGAGTGCTTCCTCAATAATTTAGTTGCTATTCCATGTAAACGTTTAGCCACTGGCGTCAACTTGTTTTTCCTCGTTACTGACCCAAGAAGTATTCGTCTTTTAGAAGTTTTTGGAGTTGACATGCCAATGGGTTCCTTCGAAGCAGAATCATCTTTTGAAGATGAGGGCTCCACATTCTGCATGCTGGATGGAGATGGGATATGCCCATCACAGTATTGCGTAGTATTTTCAATTCTTTTCTTTAAAATTGATAAATTCTTACTATTGTTGTGCAGTACTTCAGAACGACTGCAAGTTGCTTGCATGTATACATCTTTTGAAGATGAGGGCTCCACATTCTGCATGCTGGATGGAGATGGGATATGCCCATCACAGTATTGCGTAGTATTTTCAATTCTTTTCTTTAAAATTGATAAATTCTTACTATTGTTGTGCAGTACTTCAGAACGACTGCAAGTTGCTTGCATGTATACATCTTTTGAAGACGAGGGCTCCACATTCTGCACGTTGGATGGAGATGGGATATGCCCATCACAGTATTGCGTAGTATTTTCAATTCTTTTCTTTAAAATTGATAAATTCTTACTATTGTTGTCCAGTACTTCAGAACGACTGCAAGTTGCTTGCATGTATACATCGTTCCAACTTGGCAAAATTTTTAAATCCATAAATCTATTTAGTGAATTTTTGAGGGTGCAATTCTGCTGCATGTTCTCATCTTCTGCGACGTCTATATTCCATATAAGTCTCACATCTCTTGTATTTGTAGGGGATGCAGCAGATAACCTAGAATTCAACCTTAATTGCGGTACAGCATCGTCTCGTAACATTTGGCGTATGTGTGTAATTTTATAGGCACTTACAGGAAAATGTAGTTGACAAACTTTGTAGTTACGCAATACATCAGATGGAAGACCATCTAGGTTCGAATTATTAATTGCCTGCAACCATTGTTCACTCCTTGCCACGTTCTTAGGGAAGCTGTGTCTCTTTATGCTGCTGTTTGAAGTACAACTTGGCACTACGCATCGCCAATGTAGTCTTGGTCCTCTCCGTTCTTTCGTTTCATCTAACAAAATTTATTTTTGTGTCTGTTAATAGCATTAAATGGGTGCATTCCAAAAATAAAAGTTTTAAGTTGAGGAAATCATTTTTAATAATTTTTATAGTAAATTGAAAGTTTTTGATAATAGAGTTTATAACCTAAAAATACAAAAACATCACGAAAATTAAAAAAAAAAAAAAACAAGTGTCTTAAATGTAACTCGAACCGTACATAAAACTTTCCTACCTGTCACCGTCTTTGCTATTGCTCCATTCTTCTGCACATTCATTTTAAATGAAACAGTAAACACAAGTAAATACCTAATATTTAGCGTTTTACTTGTTTTCACTTATAAGACTGTATAAGTCTCAGCCAATCGTGTATGTACAGACACAAACACAACTATACCGCGACACTAGCGCCCTCTGGGGTATAAGAGATTTCCCCTTCCTAACTAAACGCTATCCCGGAAGTTCCCTATTCAGTTTCCACCCACTGCTCGACAGCTAGCTGTCACATGATAATAGTTTGTTACGCGATTGGCCGAAACCCGCATCCAATGAACGACGTGCCTGAGGGACATTTCCTCACCCTTTCATACTCCCCTCTTGCCTAGAAGTGTAGGACGACGACGATGACGGGGACGATGCTGAATTTTAATAACATAAAATTCAGCAAATTGCAACTTTACATCGAAATATCTCAGCTCATAAAGCCCGTAGGAACAAAACGAAGACACTTTTCTTATGTAAATCAAACCCAAGCTGTCCATTAAGACCATTCAAAACTTAATCAGAACAGCCGTTATTGAGATTCGGAAATCTCAGGGTTCTTGATAGCGAGTCGTGGCGTAATAGATACACTCCGTGTTCGCGCTGCGCATATATATATATATATATATCTAGAGACGCGGTAGCGTCTCGACGCCAAGTACAGGAAAAAAGTACAGGAAAGACACCCTATATATGGCGACTGTCGCTACTGCTATCATTTACTCGTCGCGGAGCTAATCCAACCTAACCTGAAACTTATTTCATTAATATCTCATCACGCCTGCAATATTTCCTAAATTTAATGGTATTTTTCTTGTGTAAACCACACATAAGCTTTCGAATAAGACCAAGTTCAATAAAATCGGTCCACGCATGACAGAGATATCGTAATATCATGTCATGGATCTGTCAGAAACGGTAAGATTTTTCTTCTGATTCTGATTCTGATTCTGATTCTGATTCTTCTTCCCCAGTCAAAATTTTCGTCGACATAATACGTATATACGCGTTACACGCACACCTTCAACCAAAAGAAACTAGTGTATGTTTCGTTCGTCGACTCTCGGGATTATTCGGCCTGGATCGTCGTCCGTCATTGTATATATATATATATACCTATATATACTATTTTGAATTTTATAACCTACCAAGTGTCATTCCATCATAACCTGCAAGTGTCAAATAAGGTAAGTTGTCCAAATTTGAAATGTCACGAGTTTTTACACTAAATAGGCGACTGAATTATTGTCTCAATTAACAAGGTAAGTCGCCAAATTTATTTAATAGATTTCTTATGTAGAGTCGCAGACTTGGAAGTTGTCCGGAGAAGGTTCGACAGAGAAGCACCTTCTTTCGCATAAGTTTCTAGAAATTTGTACCATGCTTGTACAAAATAATATATTGTAGTAGAAAATTGCATTGAATTTAAATTGCCAGATATTTGTATTTGTATACCAGTTTTTATTTTATGTAAAGATTATTATATTATAGATAGAAATGAAGGGGACGCACAGGACTTCGATAAAAATGAAGGAGACGCACAGGCTTAGATAGTAAAATTGAAGGGGACGCACAGGCTTGGATGGATAGAAATGAAGGGAATGCACAGGCGTGGAGGTTGTCCGGAGAAGATTAGATAGATAGACAGAGCATCTTGTTTCGCACAAGTTTCTGGAAATATGTCAAATAAGGTAAATCGACAAAATTTGTCTAAAGACATAGCATTAAGAATTATTAAGAAAATAGATTATGGTGGCCTGCTTGCAATGTAAAGCAAGTCACATTAGTAAAGAAAGTACACTGAAAACACATCTCCGTTGATGCTTTTCAATCTTTTGTGAAAGACATTCGTAATACTGTAATTAATAAAATCCACAGTAGTTTCTACACTATTCATTAATTTTACTAGTTTTCCATTAACAGTATTTCAATTCACCAATAAATATACTAAACCAACACCAATAAAAATATTGAATCTCTTCATTCATTTTCGCTAAATTACCATTAGCATTTTTTAAATATCCTCCAACAAAACTTTCTACCATATGTTCTCACCTCCTTCGGACACATTATGTAGTCTCTACACTCACTAGAGCAAAAGACTACTCTATAAGTTCTACATTAAGGTATATAACTAAAATGTGGCTTTTATATTTATGTACAGATAATCGAAGCAGAAGATGATGCAGTGCGATCTACATCAGAGAAAAAATTTATTGAAACATAGCATTATTATTATTATATTAATTAAATGAGTTTATTCATATGTTTGCTTTATATCTGAAAATTCAAATTTTTAAATAAATCAATTCCACCAATCCCAATTATCCGAAGTTTATTCGTAGTTTGATATCACAAAAAAATGAAGATAATAATAAATATAATATTAAAAATTATCAAAATTCATTTGCTATGCAAATTATCTTTGTAAAAAGAAGTGAGATCCCCCCCAAAAAACTTCAAAAAAAGTAAAAAAATTACGCCAAGTACATGAAATCACAAAAAAATAGAAGAAAATATACAACCCCCCCAAAAATAGAAGGAAATATACAATATAAAAAAATATGTGAAATCAAAATGAGCTGCAAGTACATAAAGGTGCTTTCCAACTGCGCTTATGATGACACAACTACAAATACACAGCTAAAATGCTGTATTCGTACATTCTATTACTCATATCGCGGACATTTTAATTAACCCATCAGAATAAAAGAATCCCATTTAAAAACATTGTCGTAAATTAATAGCTTTACAAAATTAATGATATACAAAAATTGCGCGAATTATAACAATGGTTATTTATATAATGATATTTTAAAAGGAATAAATATTTTATTCAAAATACTTGGCGCTGCGAAACCGAAAAAATGTTAATTGGTTTAGTATCAATAATTTGCAACAGCTCCCTTACAATGTATACCTAATATATAAACACATTCACGAACGCACGCACAAGAAAGAAAGGAAAAGATTAATGCAATTTATACATATTTATTCAGTTTAGCAACACCAATTCGGGGAGCAGCGCCAAGTATTTTGAATAAAATATTTATTCCTATTAAAATATCATTATATAAATAACCATTGTTATAATTCGCGCAATTTTTGTATATCATTAATTTTGTAAAGCTATTAATTTACGACAATGTTTTTAAATGGGATTCTTTTATTCTGATGGGTTAATTAAAATGTCCGCGATATGAGTAATAGAATGTACGAATACAGCATTTTAGCTGTGTATTTGTAGTTGTGTCATCATAAGCGCAGTTGGAAAGCACCTTTATGTACTTGCAGCTCATTTTGATTTCACATATTTTTTTATATTGTATATTTCCTTCTATTTTTGGGGGTGGGGGGGGGTTGTATATTTTCTTCTATTTTTTTGTGATTTCATGTACTTGGCGTAATTTTTTTACTTTCTTTGAAGTTTTTTGGGGGGGATATTATACCCACACAGCACAACGTCTGGCAAAGTCTCAAAGACGTCTAACAGGCGTCCCAAAGACGTCTTGAGGACGTCTTGTTACAAATCAGGACATTCAGACCGTCTGAACAGCCTAATCTGTAACAAGACGTCCCCAAGACGTCTTTGGGACGCCTTTTAGACGTCTTTGGGACTTTCCCAGACGTTGTGCTGTGTGGGTATACTTGGCGCGAGACACTACCGTGTCTCTTGATTTGCGCCAGTAACTACGTCAGTATTTTCGTTTGTGCCAGTATCTACGCCAGTATTTTCATTTGCGCCAGTATCTACTTCAATATTTTCGTTTGTGCCAGTATCTACGTTAGTATTGTCGTTTGTGCCAGTATCTACGTCAGTATTTTCGTATTTTATACATAGAAAAGGAACAGCATCTTTTTTTAAAATTCGACGACAATATCCTAGTTCATAATCGTTTGAATTAAAATGTTCGGAACAAACAGCTTCTGTTTTTGGTAGGCTATAATTTTCTAAATTCAGTGCCTTAAGCCAATTTGTTTTCCTCTCAATATTTTTAGGAAAACTAAAAAATAATTTTTTTTTATTATAAACAATTTATCTATTCGATAATCGAGCAACACATTTAAATTTATAAGATTATATATATAATCCCCCCAAAAAACTTAAAAAAAGTAAAAAAATTACGCCAAGCACATGAAATCAAGTAAATCACAAAATAAAGAAAATAATACTAATAAATACAAAGTAAAAAAAGATGTGAAATCAGAATGAGCTGCAAGTACATAATGGTGCTTTCCCGCACCGTGCAAAGGCGACACTGTGTAACACAATAAAAGACAAAAAAAAGATGTCCGCGGCCTGGAAGTCAAATACTTGGCGTGGCCAGGCAAGGTTAAGGTGTCGCTGAATAAGAATTATTTAAAAAGGCAAAATAATGAAAATGTACTCATATTGTCTTAGTTTTAAATGGACAAATTTTCTGAAAGCCTGCGAGAGGGGGGGGGGGGGTATGGGTATTGATGATCTGTGAATACCTTGCCTGGCCACGCCAAGTATTTGACCTCCAGGCCGCGGACATCTTTTTTTTGTCTTTTATTGTGTTACACAGTGTCGCCTTTGCACGCTGCGGGAAAGCACCATTATGTACTTGCAGCTCATTCTGATTTCACATCTTTTTTTACTTTGTATTTATTAGTATTATTTTCTTTATTTTATGATTTACTTGATTTCATGTGCTTGGCGTAATTTTTTTACTTTTTTAAAGTTTTTTGGGGGGATCTCACTTCTTTTTACAAAGATAATTTGCATAGGAATTGACTTCAGATAATTTTTAATTTGATCTGATTTATATTAATTTTTTTATGGGGTTTTACAATTACAGCATAATAATTATCAGCTGTTGAAATTTACAATCCCATGAATCTGAAAGCACGTACAATTCCATGAAACTGAAAGCACGCACAATTTCATGAATTGTTTGATCAAATCGAGAAATGTTTTTCGTGGTTAGAAAATTAAAATTTCCATTCGTAACGTCATTTTCTGAGTATATTTCATGGAATAGTATTTTTTAAATTAATTTGTTTATGTTTACCAAATTCATGCGTTTTATTGGACTCTATATAATTGATTTTAGTATCAATTTTCATTTTCATGTTTACAAATTTCTGTGCTTAAAGGGGTTATCGCCAGATGTAGCACGAATTTTCGTGTTTTCAGATTCATGGAATTGTACGTGTTTCCAGATTCACGGAATTGTATGTGAGACTGCATTTTGATTGCAATTCAATGGTACAACGATATATATTTGTAAAAACACGTGGCATCTCAAATTTTGTATATAACCTGACTGTAAGCTGTCAAAATTTGGAGTAGATTGCATAGTGAAGATAGGAATTGATGAACGAAATTGCATAGTGAAGGTAGGAATTGATGAACGAAACATGTATTAGTTCGTTTTGGCTGAAGGTGTGCGTATAATAACGCGTATACGTATTATGTCGACAAAAATTTGAGATTGAAGAAGAATCAGAAGAAAAATCTACCGTTTTCGACAGATCCTTGAGACGATATTACCCCTGATAACCAGATGTCTGCAATCTGACGTCAGATTGGCAACAGGGTCTGCCGTGAGAACGCAGAGCCTGACGTCAGATCCGTAGTCATCTGTGTCCGCATTAGGATACGGTCTGCGGTACAGAGCCTGACATCAGGGCCTGACGTCAGATTGGCAGCAGATTGACAGCAGATCCTGATGTCAGATCGGCAGCAGATCGACAGCAGATCCTGATGTCAGATAGGCAGCAGATGGACAGCAGATTCTGCCGTCTGCTTGGCACAGCTAACAGCGCCATCTGAGGGTCAGAATTAGCAAACTAACGTGTGGTAAGAAAAAAAAATACAAACGTTGGTATTCACAAGCGGTCACCCATCCAAGTACTAACCGCGCCCAATACCGCTTTAACTTCAGTGATCGGACGAGAACTTGTATTTTTTCTAGCACAGAATGATCGTTGGTAAAAATTTGGCTCTTATTAATACTTCTTGTGTAAAAATCTTCATACTATTATATTCTAAGAACTTATCATATAACGTTTAAGTCGAATAGAGTCGTTGTTCTGTGGTATAAGTACCTGTTTAAACTACAATTTTACATTTTCTGTGTACTTTACTGCCGTGGTAGTAGAATTGGACACAGTTTAAATGTATTCTACAGGAATTAAAGGTTAAATTGTGAAAATAAGTTAATTTATTATATAATTGTGAAAATAAGTTAATTTATATAATAAATTCATAACATTAACCTTTAATTCCTGTAGAATACATTTAAACTCTGTCCAATTCTACTACCATGTCAGTAAAGTACACAGAAAATGTATAAAAATTAAATACAACAGGTAAAAAGAATTGCGTTAGGTAAGTTATTTAATATTGATATCATTTGTAATTTAAACAGGTACTTATACCACAGAACAACGACTCTATTCGACTTAAACGTTATATGATAAGTTCTTAGAATATAATAGTATGAAGATTTTTACACAAGAAGTATTAATAAGAGCCAAATTTTTACCAACGATCATTCTGTGCTAGAAAAAATACAAGTTCTCGTCCGATCACTGAAGTTAAAGCGGTATTGGGCGCGGTTAGTACTTGGATGGGTGACCGCTTGTGAATACCAACGTTTGTATTTTTTTTTCTTACCACACGTTAGTTTGCTAATTCTGACCCTCAGATGGCGCTGTTAGCTGTGTCAAGCAGACGGCAGAATCTGCTGTCCATCTGCTGCCGATCTGACATCAGGATCTGCTGTCGATCTGCTGCCGATCTGACATCAGGATCTGCTGTCAATCTGCTGCCAATCTGACGTCAGGCCCTGATGTCAGGCTCTGTACCTCAGACCGCAGCCTAATGCGGACACAGATGACTACGGATCTGACGTCAGGCTCTGCGCTTCAGATCTGGTTATCAGGGACGATATCTCTGTCATGCGTGGACCGATTTTATTGAAATTGGTCTTATTCGAAAGCCGATATGCGGTTTACATGAGAAAAATGCCTTTAAATTTACAAAATATTGCAGGCGTGATGAGATATTAATGTATAAATGTCAGAATTAGGTTAAAGTGGCTCCGCGACGAGTAAAGATACACTGTAGCGACATCGATATATACAGGGTGTTTTTCATGTACTTGGCGTCGAGACGCTACCGCGTCTCTAGATATATAAATTGTTGGTTATGTATCTATATTTACCATATATTTACTTACATATGAAATCGAATACTATTATTATTTATATTTTCTTTCTCCAACTGTTCATAATTTTTATTTTTCCTGCGATTTGCGCAACCACTTACTACGCAATAAGTCATTATTATATTCAATTAATATAATATATATGATTTCATACCGCGACCACTACCTACTATGACTATGTGCTACTATAATGTACTATGAGCTATGCTATGTTTTTTCGTATTTTTCGGCCATTAATGCCGAACCGACACGAACCGAATACACCCGAACTTAACTACCGAATTGCCTGAATGCTTTCTGCCTTTTCTCCTCCGATCTTACGTTCCCCTCGTCCACAGTCCTCTCTTCCGTTGAACCGTTTATATAAGTCTCTGGTTGTACTATTGAATTGAAACCAAAATACAGTCCCAAAAATAAGGTAAATTGCCGAAATTTGAATTGCGACATGTTTGTATATCATTGAACTGCTTTTTATTTGTAAGTAAACTGAGGATTTTATGTATATGTAGATAATCGCAGCGTAAAATGATGCTGTGACCTACATATTGTCTGAGTTTTAAATTGACAAATTATCTGAAAGCCTGCGAGGAGAAAGGTATGAGTATTATCTTGATATATGATTGTTTAAACATACACTTTGCAGCTTTGCTAGAGTTTTTTGAAATCCCCATAAAAAAATTTAATATAAATTGGATCAAATTAAAAATTATCTGAAGTCAATTCCTATGCAAATTATTTTTGTAAAAAGAAGTGAGATCCCCCAAAAAACTTTAAAAAAGTAAAAAAATTACGCCAAGTACATGAAATCAAATAAATCACAAAATAAAGAACATAATAATAATAAATACAAAGTAAAAAGAGATGTGAAACCAGAATGAGCTGCAAGTACATAAAGGTGCTTTCCCGCAGCGTCCAAAGACGACACTGTGTAACACAATAAAAGACAAAAAAAGATGTCCGCGGCCTGGAAGCCAAATACTTGGCGTGTCCAGGCAAGGTCAAGGTGTCGCTGAATAAGAATTATTTAAAAAGGCAAAATAATGAAAATGTATTCATATTGTCAGAGTTTAAAATTGACAAATTATGTGAAAGGTTGTGAGAGGCAAGGTATCGGCGTGGATGAATGATCTTACAATTATTTTAAAACGCAATATAATGAAAATGTACTCATATTGTCCGAGTTTTAAATGAACAAATTTTCTGAAAGCCTGCGAAGGGTGGGGGGGGGGGGGGGTATGGGTATTGATGACTGAGAATACCTTGCCCGGCCACGCCAAGTATTTGACTTCCAGGCCGCGGATATCTTTTTTTTGTCTTTTATTGTGTTACACAGTGTCGTCTTTGGACGCTGCGGGAAAGCACCTTTATGTACTTGCAGCTCATTCTGGTTTCACATCTTTTTTTACTTTGTACTTATTATTATTATTTTCTTTATTTTGTGATTTATTTGATTTCATGTACTTGGCGTAATTTTTTTACTTTTTTAAAGTTTTTTTTGGTACTGTTTACCTCAGTCACGTTTCAACCGACTCGTACGTCGCACGTGTCCAGCAAGCGGGTGAAGTGTATATAAAAGCGGATGCAGTATTTTTTCTTCTAACTTTCCTTGAAAATGGTCGCAACCAAAGACCGAAACGTTGGAATTTATAATTATTAAAATTGCACAATAGCTTTTATTGATTGTTTAATTGGCCGAACTAGTGCACCGACATCACTCTCGTTTATTGGAACTATTCTATAAATACGGTCGAAATTCTAATTATACTATTATTAATTCCCTGTCTTAAGTTACCTACTATTTTCATATTCAATTAATATTTTGATTAAAGTTTCTTAATGAATGACTAAAGAAATGAAAATGAATTTTTCACAGCTGGGAAAACTTTAAAACTGCTGTGCTGTAAAATCAGGAAAACTGGACATACCAGGTCTTGCCATCTGACCATGGACATGTTTAAAGCATATCGATCTCGCATAATTCATTTTTCCGAATTTAATTTCTTTATTCAATTAATGTAAGATCACATTAACAATCTGATTGGAGGAGGATGGGAAATAGTCGTGAAATAGCGTATGAAACCAGGAGAAATGAAATAAATAGTATATTTATATATAACATTTAATATAAGCATATAAATGGCGTTTTGCATTTTAAACAGTTTAATTACACGCTGTGGTATGTTACACACATTGATTATAAACATACCTACTACATACACGATATGTACATATACATCCTATATCCATTTAATTACATACATATTATATATATACATACACATTACTTAATGTACTATCGGCTTCTTTTTTAACGTGGGGAAATCTTTATAGGACACCTCGGCGAGGTAGTGTGAGACTCTTACTCACTAAAACCCCACGGCCACGGATTTGTCTATTTCCGAAAGAATCGAACAAATCATATCCTATACATAATGTGCATGTACGTGTACATAATTCTGTTGAATTTGCCGATAAGAAGCAAAGTTGTTGGACTCTCTCGGATAATAGACATGATCGTTTCTCGCTTATAATATTGCCAACCCTTGACAATGACGCCTGTGTGGCTGACACGCCCAAAATATTTTTTTGGCCACACGCGCAAGTCTTGGGAAACGCGTTGCATTTTCCTTCCACCATTGGAAAATGCACTTATCCGATGGGGCGACTCTCCCTTCCATGTACATTTGCTATTCATTTTCCAGTGTAATGTATATGTTGTCGTGCGCCTGCTCCTCATCTCTTTCAATATTGCGCAAAAATTGTTTGATACTTCCCGCTGGCAATGATTCTGTCATATAAACAAAATATATAACATACAGCATTGAACACCGTATCAGATAATCTTATTATTGTTTCACACTCACCTGACGGTTCGTTTGGTGGTACACCAGTCCGCTCATTCGTTTCGCTTGCATCGCTCACATCGAGGTACTCCAACGCAAATGAATGCAGTACTGTCTTAGCACATGCCATCTTGTCTCCCGACAATAACTTATCTTTTTTGCGAGGGTCCAGGAGCATGGCAACGAACAAAGGTTTTGCCTCTTCAATAAAATGAAATCTCTCATTCAGCTGGTTTAACAACTGATTTCCGAAAGCAGATATCGCGGCACTACCGTTGGTATTTCTCACACTTTGTCTCAAGGCGTATATAGTAAGCACATAGTTGGATAACGTGGCTGTATTTGCCCGAGTCATTATGTCCGCCGCCTCTTTGAACACTTGTAGGCAATTGCGATAGTCCTTGATCCTGGACCACTCGCTACTGGATATATGGTGTGGTATGTCTGGCTCACACAAAACACCATTTATGGCATTTTGTACCTCCATTAACTGCTGCAGCATGTCGAATTGTGAGTTCCACCGTGTCTCGACATCCCCAATTAATTTCAGAGGCGGGCCGTTTGGAAAAATCCTCCTCTGTTCCTTCTTTAACTTCTCTGCCATCGGTGCAGAGCGGTGGAATATGTATATGTAGATATGTAGAAGCATGTTGGCGGGATGCAGATACTTACTTCTTCCGCGCAAGCGGCCTGATTGCTACCCACATAATTGGTTATTACTCAGAAGTCGCAAAAAAGTGCAACTTCTCCTTTTGCACATACATTTCTTAAACTATAGACTATTAAATAATGTAAGTTTCAAAGATGCCTCTCAATTCCGAAAAATGTAACATGCGATTAAAAACGACCATCTCGTATTTCAGTTATTTATAACTTTTTACATATTTTAATAACATCGAATGAATGCACAATTTCATCTTATGGATAAATGAAAGCATTTTCAATATTTGAAGTGTGAATTTATAGAAATTATTGACCTTCTAGTTTCCGCGCGCTCAATACCTTTTGCTATCTTAAAAACGCTATCCATGTTAATTTTTCAAAATTTGGTGCCGTAATTATCTTCAAATAATGTAATCAAATCAGACAGGACTGTTAAAAAAAACAACATTTTTTTATCAACATTTCCTCCCACCTACCGGGCTTAGTTTTAATTTAATAACAATTTTGACTTCGGAATCTGATTCTGCGACCCCCAAAACCCCTGGAATGACCATCTTCATAATGATAAATGATGAAATGTGAGCGTAAGGATTTTTTTTCACGTTTTCGTCGATTCGGACTACTGTGCGACGGCATGGCTGATTTTCATATGCCTCCTAAGGGTGGTTGTTGATCCCGCTTTCGTTTTAAAAGCCTTTTTGCACTGTCGACACATAGCTTCCCTGCCGGTTGATTTTGAAAACCCCTTCCACACGAAGGTTTGGTTTTTTCGTGGCTTTGTCGAAGTGGAGGGATGGTCCTCGCTATCGGACACTTGTTGTTCATCGTCGAGATGGCCGCCTTCCATTGCGACTGCCACAGGGAAATGTGCCATTGTTCATTCAACGAAACACGTGACGGTTGCTTACACTATAAGAAAATGTCGAATTGTCACTCACGGACTGATGCTTTGGGAATGCTGCTTGTCCAGGAAAACGCTATCGAAGTTGACTCGGCTGGTGTATATTCTTGGAAGGGGATGCCAATATGTTTGGAAAATGCAATGATTGGATGCAACTGACCAGAGTCGGTCATTATTGGTTGTCTTCCGTTTCATTTTGTCCGTGTGGGGATACTTTCTGTACTGCAGGTACAGGTACAAAGACCTTACTCTCCTCCGCAGGCGGACGACCGTTAATCCATGTTAGGGATGTGCTCTTACCAATAAAATAATAAAACGTTTCGTACCGACCGTAGCAAAGTTAAAGGACTTGCCACGTTTATTTCTTAAGGACCCCCGCTGGATTGTACCTACGTGTCTTGTATTTTTTTCCCCATAGCTATTATACACGCCCGTCCCACAGTGTTTCGAGTATATGGGCGTTCGGGACAAAACTCATAGCTTCTGAACTAATTAGTTTACGACCTAAGTACCCTAATATTTTTTTAAAGAGAATATAAAGATGCATCGATAGATGTATAAAAAATATACAGTTACATTAAAAAAAATAAGGCTATCTTGATCTTTTAGTGAATAAAAAGTTTTTATTAATATTTACTTTTGCAATTTGTTGTCAACTGTACACTGACTAACTTTTGTTCGAAACATTTTTTTATCAAATTATTTTTATCGCGTGTATTGCGTTTGACTGCTATTTTAAAACTGAAGACAGCATCCAGAATGGAAAATTCATGGTAGATATCGTATAAACAATTGGAAAAAGCATATCAGATGTGTAGATTCACATAAGTGTCTTATGCACGAGGAGACCTAGAGACTACGCTAAGGGCCGGAGCGGTGAACGTCTTAATAATTATTGGCTATTTTTTCTGTTTTGTGCAAATATGTGCAGTTGAAAGCGATGTTAATATCAAGTTCCTTTTCTACCTCGACGATATCATCTTAATTCTGAAATTACTAAAAATTATTCTTTTTTTTCAGTTTCCAGACACCGAGGAAAAATGGCGATCAATTGGAAGCGATTTTCAATCTCTCTGGCAATTTAATAATTGTCTCGGAGCAATTGATGGGAAACATGTACAAATTGCAAAACCAGCCAATAGTGGTTCTTATTATTTCAATTATAAAGGAACATTTAGTATCGTCATGTTAGCTATCGTTGACGCTAAATATGAATTTATGATAGTACATGCGGGTACCAACGGGAGAATTTCAGACGGAGGTGTTTTGCAAGAGACTGCATTCTATCACAAATTAATAAATAAGAAGTTGAATTTGCCTAACCCAACAACACCTGAAGGAACAAATCTACAATTGCCGTACGTATTTGTGGGTGACCAAGCTTTTTCATTAATGGAGAACTTAATGAAACCATATCCCGACAAAAATTTAGCAAATGAAGAAAAAATATTGAATTATAGATTAAGCAGGGCACGGAGAGTTGTAGGAAATGCTTTTGGAATAATGGCCGTATTTAGAGTTTTTCACTCTGTAATAAGCGTCGACGTGAAACATGTAGATACTATAATACTGGCATGTTGTGCATTACATAATTTTTTACGGCGACACACACCAAATAGATATATGCCCCCCTTACACGCGGATAGTGAAAATACAAATACTGGAGAGATAATACCAGGTCGTTGGAGAGCTACAGGAGATTTAATGCCATTGCAGAGAGTACCACGAGCTTCAAATATATCGTCACGAGAAGCACGAGACAATTTTAAAAATTATTTTAATTGTGTAGGAGCCGTGCCTTTCCAAGAAAACATGATAAATTTTGAAAATTAAGGAATTTGTTTGTAACAAATATTCGAATAAAATAGTTGAACAAATATTTACTTACCTCTTCTGTGTTGGGATCATCAAGTGAACGAATTTCCTCCTCTGAAACTGACACATTTTCCGTTCGCTTCCTCGGTACCTCGGAGTCCGTTGTGAATGTGAGCAAATCGAAATACCAAAGGGTTGGCACATGCACCTCGGCTGCCGAGACTCCCGTAGATTGAGATGCTTTCACTTTTTTTCAGCTCCCTTCGGAAGCTGCACCTCATGTTTTGGATTCTTTTTGTTATATATTCCTTATCTGCTGTTGGATTTATTTCTTTGGCTTTTTCGATCAGTGTATCCATCGCGGCATTTCTTGCGTTTTTTGTCCATATAGCACTTGGATCTGACGTCCCACAAACATTTCAATCCTTTATACAGTTGTATGAATTCCTCAAAAAATGGACGGTTCACATCCATATTATTCATGACAATTAAACAATTTAACTGGAACCCGGAACTGAATTTGAACTATTTACAAATATGAAATTCTCAAGATTTTGATACATTCGTATACTTCCGTTGTCGGCTAATGAATGGTCACAAGAGCGGTCGTTTTAAAACATATTTTGTTAATACAAAATGTCCTTAGATATTCAGAGCCAATCAGAGAAATATTAATAATAAGATAAATTCTCGTTCGTCGATACATTTCTCCTCGGTTATTGATTATTAAAATCAAGTGTTTCACATCTCTGCGCGAGTGGGCCATGCTTCTATCGCGAAAAAACCAAAATGCAATTCGTTCTATTTTTTATCATGATTACACAATTAGGACACACAATATTTTATTTATCTGTACTGGACATTTTATCGGGCCTGTTGTCTCGCTGAATCCGCCGGCGACGGGAGACCGTGTGGCAAGACTATTTGCCTCCCAAAATGCAGTATTTGTGCTCACAGAAATAATCGAATATAATCGTGCCTCACGGTCTCCCGTCGCCGGCGGATTCAGCGAGACCGCGTCTTGAGACGAACCACTGAAATGAATTTCGGCGAGACCGACAGGCTGATAAGGAATATATAACAAAAAGAATCCAAAACATGAGGTGCAGCTTCCGAAGGGAGCTGAAAAAAGTGAAAGCATCTCAATCTACGGGAGCTTCGGCAGCCGAGGTCCATGTGCCAACCCTTTGATATTTCCATTTGCTCATATTAACCACGGACTCCGAGGTACCGAGGGAAATGTGTCAATTTCAGAGGAGGAAATTGGTTCACTTGATGAATTTTCATATGAACCCAACACAAAAAAGGTTTTGCAATTTGTACATGTTTCCTATCGATTCCTTCGACACAATTATAAAATTGCCAGAGAGATTGAAAATCGTTTCCAATTGATCACCATTTTTCCTCGGTGTCTGGAAACTGAAAAGAAGAATAATTTTTATTTATTTCAGAATCAAGATGATATCGTCTGCGGCTGAGGAAGACGATCCGTTCGTTACCGCGGGCAACAAAATACTTAGGTAACGATCTTAACGAATTAAATGAGCGGCAGCGAACAATTGTGGAGAAATTGATGAACGACGTTATGTATTTTATGCCAAATTAGGCAAACTAAACGAAAATTATTCTATTACTCAGACACAAATCCAGCCTGTATATAATATGACACCACATGTTAATTTTGAGCATTTATCGTACATGAATTTGTAAAATGCATAAAAAATAAAATGTTATTACCTTACATGTAAATACTCGCCTTTTAAAGCTTCATATATCGCCCAGCACGTTTCTGGTATTTTTTGCCGGAATAGCCGTGGCAATATGGTACAAGAAAATTTAAAGTCTTCATAACTTCGTCCTGTAGCTAAATATCTCACAAGTGTTACTATGAAGCGTTCTTCAGCAGATACAGCTTGTCGCATTACAGTATTTTTTTAAAAATATGCGGTTCAATTAAATTTAAAATGAAATAAAATTTTTCTTCGTTTGTTTGTACACAATTTAAAAAATCTGTTCGCTCGTTTTGTCGCAATTTTGAACCTCTTCTTCAACGCACATACCTACTGCTATAACAATCGCGATTTTTTTCTGACTCAAATTTTCTAACGCCATTTCACATCGAGAGTCCTACGGATACTGCCAGTACTGTCGGTAGGTCTCTTCGCCTCACGAGAGACCTCCTCTTGAGGCATGCCTTGAGGCAAGTCGCATCGTGTAGGGGCCGCTTTATAAACATCAAATGAAAAGCATAAACATTCTGCCAATGGCACGTGTTTGAAAAAATGTAACGAAATTTGTAATAAATTTCTAGTATCACTTTTGACAACAAATTAGTAAATTCAGCTGAAGTAATGGATAACATTGAAACCTACGTTCCTTTCTTAACATTTTAAGATACAAGAATTTGTGGATCAAACACTTCGGATTCTTGACTTTTTGTACATTACGCGGAACATTGTGCGTCCGTTAGAACAGGCATGGAACTAAAGTGAACGCAGCGGCCGTTTTTCGGACGCAACGCCTCCTTTCTCCCGCCGCGCGTCTTGGCCCCCGCGGCGGCCCAGGTTCGTGGAGCGCCTCAGGCCCGTACCACGTGAACCGCGCGTGGCGCGTTGACAAGACAAAAACGCATCGACAATCGTGCTCTCTGGGTCGATGTGGAAACAAACCTATTGATACAATGTCGCCCCAATGCGCCACGCGCGATTCATATGGTACGGGTCTGAGGCGCTCGAAGCTCCTAGGCCCGCCGCGGGGACAAAGACGCGCGGCTGGAGAAAGGAGGCGTTGCCTCCGAAAATCGGCCGCTGCGTTCACTTTAGTTCCATGCCTATGTTAGAAAAAGAATTTGGAACAACGAGACGCGTACTATTCGTCGTAATCGCCGCCACATCTATTGAGACAAATTCAAGGAAATGAATTTTGCCGCAGTTGCTTCTTTTCCATTCAGATCGTTCGCTCACCCTCGGCGTGACCAGTTTACGTTCGATATAATTTCGTCTGTGTCTGGTAATACATCTGCCACTTCCCTTCTCCCAATACCCAAAATGCGTTCCTTTTAAGGGAAGAGGTCACTGAAATTTTGAAATCCGAAAATATTTGAGACATGCGGAATTCCTCTTAAGGGAAGGAAGTAGGTTTGAAGTAAAGCCCTTATGCCAGTCTAGACTCAGTTTTAATCATTGCTTTTCATAGAATTTACATTACGCTACAAAAATCAAACATAACTTCAAAAATGTTTTTGCGCAAAGTGTGTGATGCCACAGCCTCCAGGTTTTACAGCGAAGAAGGGTCCATAGTAAAGTAAAAAATTGTGTATCGAGAAGTTTCTACGTCTCATACTTTTTAAGCTAAAAATGATTGAATTTATTAAATGTCAAAAATGCAAAATTTCATCAAAATTTTGAGGAAAAGCAAGCGCAGCGCAAAGAGTTTTGCAGATTTCTTCATGCTGATACACAATCTTTTTGCTTTCATGTTACTCTTGAAGCACGCCAAGCTGTAAGATAATCGGACCAACAGTTTTGCGCAAGGAACATTAAATATATTGAAAAAGTAAGTTTTGAGATAATTGCATTTTAAATCTAAGGAGTAAATTCCAGACCACTTCCCTTTTTGTATAGTCTAAAATCCACCTGGTTGATACACATCCTCATCAATCTTGCGTCTCTTTATGTTTTGTTTCTTCTTAAAGCGCTTTCTTGTACTGGATTGCTGTTATGTACTGCAGGTTTCTCTTCTGTTGTCTCTGTCTCTTGCTATACTTATAGCTGTTTTAGAACAACTTGCCCAGCTGTTTGTTTCCTCACTGTCAATGAGCGTACATAACCCATATCAAATTCTGAAACAGCACATGCCACAGCTACTTCAAGTCTTGCCTCCGATACAACTGTTGTCTTCGGGCAGAATCTGCACACTTTTGCATGGAGAGATTAATTTGCATTTTGAGTGCCTCCCTTATAGCACCTTGCCATCAAATTTTCATTTGACAGTGTTTCGTATCAGGGTTTCACTTTGGTTGCTTGCCCTTAGGACATCTGGCATGGTTAGGATTGCTGTCTACAGAGCTACAGTGATCTAAAGTAGCCATCACAACATCTTCCATGGCCTTTACATTTGGCATATTTTTTACAATAGCATTTCTGTAACACTAGAAGTAAATTTTGCAACCCGACAGAAAATATCAAATGGATAAAATATACATATGTTTTCTGCAATCACTTTATAACCTATAATAATAGCACGCTTCACTCTACTCTTACTTTTGCGATATTTTCGGCTTATGAGGTCCATTTCACTCGTTTTATACCAGCTAATTTCACTGCACCATAAAATCTCACTCTGTATTTTCACGTAAACCGAAGTTTTGAAAGATTTAAAAAAATATGGTGTCTAGCGCCCGGAGAGACTGACCTCTGTCGGCAGCCACTGACCCTTTTGGGACCGCTTAGAGATTTACCTACTGTACATGGCGGAGTTATTGGCCGCGTTACAGATGGCCGAGGGATACGCAGCCTGACCACGAACTCAATCACATACTGTACTTTGTAAGAAAGCGTTCGTAGTTTAGTAGGCGGAGTCCAATGGATTCTGTTACAGAGCACGCGTGCGTTTTAGAATTGTGAAACGCATTTTGGCCATTGGTGAAAATAAACAATGTCAAGGCCACGCAGTTAATTTAGATTTCCCGAAACACTAGTCAGCGATTGAACATACTCAAAGAGATAAATAATAGAGAAATATACCGAAAAACGAAGGTTTTGGTTTTCAGCTCTTTCGCAAGGTTTTAGAAAAATAGGTTTTTCTGGTAGAAAGGCAACACTGAATGTCAAACCACGTTGTATACGGTTGAACAAGGGTTCAGACTTGCCAAAAATGCAAAAAAAAAATTCTTAAAAATGGTCGAAATCGCGATTTTTTCAGTGACCTCTTCCCTTAATGAATCTCGGATTGCCTCTTATTAATCTTTGTATCCAGTATCCACTATCTTACTAAGGACATTTTGTAATAAACAAAATATGTTTTAAACATTTAAACGATCGATTTTGTAAACCGTTCATTCTGCAACCGCAAACCAAAGAGTGTACGGACGTGTTATCGAAATCTATGAAATCGCATACATTAGTACTAGGACTGTTCGGGTGCTCGAATATTCGGACGGCTTGAAATTCGCACCGAGCCGGGACTCGGTTTTCGAGCCGAGCCGGGTACCCGTAAAAATTCGGACGGCCCGAAAAATCCGGGTAGCTCGAATTTGTTTCGAGCGGCTTGAAAAATTCGGGTAGTCCGAATCATTTCGGGCCGCCCGGAAGAACCGGATAGCCCGAATTGTTTCGGGCCGTCGAAAGAAGGGGCTAACTCGAATTGTTTCGGGTGGCTCGGAAAATCCGTACGCCTTGAATGTGGTTCGAGCAGTTCGACTGTGTTGAGTAGGTGAAATATTTTGAACGGTATGGAATATTTTAAGAAATATTTTTCTACTGGGATGTAAATGATGGTTATCAATAATGCGAATAATTAAAATGCAAACGTTAAATAGAAGTATTCGGAAACAATTGAAAATAACACTAGTTTACAACCATTTTGCGCAGCAGATGCCACTATTTTTTTCTTATGTAAAATGGGCCGCTGATTCCCAAAATAAGGTCTAAAAGATTTTCTATGGATACGTTTTCGAGATATCAACAGGTGAACTTTTTACCTGTCTATTAAACAGGTGCTACTGAAGAAAATCTGTTGGTAAACTCCGAAGCTAGAGACAATTATGTGAAAACACAAAAATTTCATTTTTACACGGTTTTTGTGTTTTTTCTTCAGTTTATGGTTTCATTTCAATTTTAATTCATTCTGTACATTTTTTCAAAGTATTTTGTTAATATGTGCGTGTTTTAGAAATCGTTCTGGTTCTTTTTTGTCTTTTGTGCTATTTGGTCAATTTCCACGGTGTTTTCTCACTTTAAATAAAATCGGGGAGCAGGATATTTCATAACAGAATATGAATCAATTTAATACAGCAATTTGTTGTGAGATATTCTGCGCCATGATTTTATTTAAAGTGAAAAACACCATCGAAACTGTAGTTTACGAAAATAATTGTTTTTTAGTTTTTATTGCATTTTTCATAAAATCGTTTAATATAATTTTTTTCAGTTGTATATATATATATATTTCTGCTCTGTTACATAGGTCCTTCAGGTCCACCCCGTGCTCGCTGTCCTCGCGTCACTTTCTTCCGAAATAGCGATTCAGCGGAATCGCCTCGTATGTAGCAATCGCGTTGCGCTTAGCCCGTGGCAACGACCGTAGGGACAACGACCGCGCTCGGCCCGGGCCACGGATATTTCACAAATATCGAAGAATTAGTGAAGCAATCGACAGCTGCCGACAGGGCAGTTTCCCCCATTCCTGGGGACTGTTCGAGGTTCGGCCCGCGACGAAGAAGCGCGGAACAGGGATTCGTTTTTTGAGAGCTCGCGCTAGGAAGTTGTGACGAGCCAGCCGTCTAGAAACCGCGCCTCGCCGCCACGTAGATACCGCGACACCCGTCCGGACGCACAGTGGAGTATTTGGCCTGAAAAACTGGCCAAAATTCTAGATACTTTAGAATTTGTTCAAACTTGGTATATAGGGGTTTTTGGGGTCGCTGATTTTGAATCTGATGTCAAAACATCAAAATTCAAAATGACAGCTCCAATATGGCGTCAATAATTGCAGAAAATTGGCCAAAATTATTTTTTGTTGTTTAATGAAAAACAGAAATACTTTATTGATCTCGAAAAATATATTTGTGTCACAATAAAATAATTCGAGATCAATCAGATGATGATGTCCACGGCTAGCCGTGGAGTATTTGGCCCTAAAAGCTGGGGAAAATTATTTGTTTCGTTTAAATGCAGCCAAATGTAGTTAGAAGTGACGCAACGTAATTATTTCATAGAATTTTACAAAAATATGCACAGGACGTAAAAAAATTTAGAAATAAGTTGATTTATTTACAAGATTTATTTTATTGTGTCATTCCTCGTATTCAGATTTTCGTATTCCGAGTTACATATGTGTCAAGAAATACAATGGTTTCATGTGAGGATATAGTGTGATCATTTAATACAGTTAACAATAAAACATAATGTTTGAGTTTATGTCACATCTGTTGGTTTTATACGTTTATTGGCATTACATGCCTTACTGTAAGGTTCTGGGATTTGCAGACGTTTATGGGTGTTAGTACATAAGCAGATGCATAAAATATTTATAAAATGAATTATGGTTTTGACACTACACATGATCAGTAAACCATCAACAACGACCAGTGCGTATAGTAATAATAAACTGGTGTAAAAGTACAGTTAGCAGTGGACAACGCGAACGCAACGCGACATGCCATGTGATTGCTCAGTGCATTGCGACAAAGAAAATGCTGGGAAAACCAAAATGGCACGAATAGGCAGCCAATCTTTTTTCTATTGTAAAGAGAAACCTTCACTCAATTTAATGACACCAAAAGAAACACTCGATCTCACACCTAAATATAACAAAATCATTAATGAAATGTTCGAACTGTAATATACCTCAGTGAATTATTCGTCATTTTCAAACATCAATAATCACAAAAAGATAGGTAATAAGAAAGTAAATATCATCTGAAAGTATAGTACATATCTACATGAACGGCTTCTGTAAGAAAAAAATTGACATAATTTGTTTACGACATACAAAAATGACTGTTTAGCGAACGGTGTTTCAGAGACTGATCAAGAGAGAAACGTGTACTATGAAAACTCTTCACTTCTAACAAATAATAACTCTTTACGAGTGAATAAATGAAAAAAACAATATTGCCACATTGTGCTTCATACATTCAACTATATCAGGAAAAAAAAAATTTCAGTTTGGACAAAATTTTTCAAATCGACTTTTGGCCAGCTTTTAGGGCCAAATACTCCACTGTGGGACGGTCGAGATCAGCCTTGGGTATCTCCATCCGACAAACCGCGAACGGCCTAGCCGGGAGAGCCCTTGAGCGAGGTACGAACCGCCGTTGACTCCGCGAAGACGTGCGACGGAACGAGAGAGCGAGAACATTGACGGACACCGATTGCGCCGACTTCCGTGTGCTATCCGAGAGCACAGCGAGCGACCACGACCTACGCCAGGTTGACCGACCGACAGAGCGTACGAAGCGATAATCGGCAAGCGTGCCGAAACCCGAGCTTACTGCGATAGCAGGGACGGAGCGACGTCCCTAGGGTATGTTCTTATATTATTTTATCTTTCTGCTGAATATATTTTACTGTGTTACTTTCCCCTGAACTCCGAGTCACCGTTGATTTAAACCCCTTCACTCCTGATCCTCCCTCGGTAAGTTTAGTCAAGGCGTGCTTTAGCACGTTGAAAGAGCAAGAACCACGCGAGTCACCCTAGCCGCTCAGGGCGATTCGCCAAAAGTCCCTTCAGGACGTAACAGCTCAATATTTTGTAAGTTATTAATGTAAGATCCTAAGATTAATATATTATAATGAGAATGGGAAATATTTATAGAAGCGGTGTATGAAATTCTGGATGATAGAAAACTATATTCAAATGATATTTACATTGTTCGCTAAATACATTCTACATACATCGTGGTAATTATACACATATACACTAAATACATTATCGTCGCAAATTAGCGGATAAAAAGCAAATTTGTTCCACTTCCTCTGTTAATAACGATGTTCGTTTTGCACTTATAATATTGCCTGCCATTGAAAATGTTAGGATGTGGTTTTTGTAATTGGCGCCATCCTGCTCGTGTCGTATTCTGTATACTTCGTGACTCGTTGTACGTACCTGTACTGCACAGTCTCCCAGTCGCTCTGGCATGCGGTACATGTGGCTAGTCACAGTCACTGCATCATGTATAACAAATAAACCTATTTTGTCTATCGCCATACCAGTGTGTTCCATATATTTATATACATTACTCTAACAGAAAATAACCTTTCACTGAATGCTTGGGAAGCAGGTATTCCCAAACAAATTGTTGCCACGGGAGCCAATTTTGGAAAATGGGACGCATTTTCCCTCCACCAATTTAAAATGCAGGTATCCCGTGGTGCAACATACTCTGCTATGTATGTTGTGATCTCCTGCGTTAGTGATACATAAACATTTTGGTCTGAACGTTAAGGTGGAATCAGAGGAAAAATATTTCTTAAAATATTCCATACCGTTCGAAATATTTCACCTACTCAACATAGTCGAACTGCTCGAACCACATTCAAGGCGCACGTATTTTCCGAGCCACCCGAAACAATTCGAGCTAGCCCCTTCTTTCGAGCGGCTCGAAACAATTCGGGCTATCCGGTTCTTCCGGGCGGCCCGCAACGATTCGGAGTACCCGAATTTTTCAAGCCGCTCGAAACAAATTCGAGTTACCCGGATTTTTCAAGCCGCTCGAAACAAATTCGAGCTACCCGGATTTTTCGGGCCGTCCGAATTTTACGGGTACCCGGCTCGCTTTATTCGAGTACCCGAACAGCTCTAATTAGTACATACTCATATCTGGAAATAGTTTTGTTCAATATTTTATTTATACTATCCTCGGTACTTTATCGGTACTTTATCCTCGGTACTATCCTTTGGTACTTTAATAATAACCATTGTACTATTTGCAGAGATGTAATCATATTTCGGATCTGTATATTGTTAATTGTGTACGTACTGTATATAGAGTAATTAGTTTTTCAGTTAACAAGTATTGACAATTATTTATAGATTAATTTCTATGATTATGGTTCAATGTATAATCTGGGTATGGTCCTTCGTATTAACCCCTTAACGCTCACGCCCGTGACATAGCCGGGACACGCTGAACCGTACTATCTGAACATGCCCGTGACAGTCACGGGCATGTAGTTCATTCGTTCGCCGCTTGGTGAATCGTTTAATTTAGACACTAATATCTGTGCGTTCAAGCAATACTATCTTATACTAACTGCAAAACATGTAGATTGCTGTGTTAACACAATCTATTGTATACTGTACAAATAATAATATCTATAATTTTTGCCGTCTCCTATAATTTGTTTCTTCAGTTTTTGGAGGCCGCGTTGTAGGCCCCTTGGTCGTGCCACTGGTTCCTGCCGTGGAGGCCGCTTTGTAGGCCACTTAGTTGTTGAAGCTAAACTATTAATAATTATTAATCTCAGGTTAGTAATAACACTCCTGAGCAACGAAGGAATAAGAATATTCCAGGTGGCAATATCAGCCCCTGATAAAATGAAGAAACAATTACAACCAGTTCTCAACTTAAACATATTCAATCTCCTCGATCCTAAGTTATACTAATTCTTACATTAACCGAGAGTCACTATCTATGTATACAGGGTGTCCCAAAAATGCTGTGGGTCCTTAAAGGAGGTGGTTCGAGGGTGATTGTAAACAACTTTTTCCTTTGCGAAAAAGTTCTCCGATGTTTCGTTAACGAGATATTAACAAAAAGAACCGACCAATCAGAGCGCGAGTCTGACGGCCGAGTTCCCGCGCTAGCGTGGCTACGCGCCGCGCTGCGAGTGTGAACAAGCAACTCGGCATGCAACGAAGAAAATTGCGTAGAATGGCAAATGAAAAAGACGTAACAAATAAAATCGAACGCGTTGTCATGGTTTGTTTGTTATTTAATGTGAATAATGAATAAAGGATAAATGGATGAAAATCACGTGTAACGTAAAAAGACGAATACACAGTTTTTTTTTAAGAAGATTCGAAAATAATAATTATTTGAAGTGGGAGGATAAGGAATACGTAAATATCCTTGTGTTAATAACGTAGCCACGAAAAGGTAATGTAACGGGATATTAACGAAAAGTGATCGTAGTTCGTTATTGTGATAAAAATCCGTAATTCAATAACGGCCAGCACTGTTGCTGATAACGAATAAGTCTGTTTAAAAAGCCCGAATAAATATTATCGCCGGAAATAAGTCATCGCTTGCGTTAAATTTAAAAATGAATGATTATCAATGAAGTAACTAAAACTCACCCTTGTTGGAAATTCACCTGCAGCTTGAAAATCTGTGTCACAGGGTCACTGAACCGATCCTGGTCATCGATGGACGAGCCCAGTGCACAGCTGATCCCAGGTATACGACACTACCCAAAGTTAAGGGTCGCAATGTCAGGTGCGTCCAGGTCAACGTGCCGAATATTCACTTCACTGCACGGCTGCTAACACTGATCACTTTATTTACTTTTTATGGAACCTGTTGTTCCTCCGTTTTAAAAATTGGTGGCCCCGAAAGGGGCCGATTGTTGGCAATTGAAGAATCGGGATATTCTAGCGCAAATGCTCGCGCAGCTGCACTTGCGTTCCCGTCGTTCCGGGCGTACACCCAGAACATCCGGTAGTATTCCTGGGCTGTGAACATTTCTGCAACGCGATTTCTAGCTGACTGACAGGATTTTTTCCAAGCAACTTCCGCTACCCTCAAGTAGCTTCTCTGGTTCCATTATGAGTTAACTCCCACCAGGCCAAGAGGCTTTAGGTAAAAAGAAGCCAGCACACTTTCGGAACACACGTGTTTTGCAGAAGTGCACCGAAAACTTTCACAAAAGCCCGCGATCCGTCCTTCTACTGCCAATGTACCCATTGCTTCGAGATAGAAAACAGACACCACGTGTATCGGTTCGAAAGGGTCCGAAGGGAAGAGGCGGAGAAAGTCTTCGAGTTGCTATAAAGAAGAAAATGCATACCATTCCTGTAGTCCCGCCTGCTTCGTTCTACCCTCAAATTAAAGACGGATCCCTTATCTCTCGTGTCTAAACACGCGCTCGAGTTTCAAAACAAAAGCACGCGTCGACGTATTCCGTGCGAGAGACTGTGGGCTTGAGGTCCGATTGGCCCTAGTCGAACCAATCTGCCCTGCATCCCTCCCAAACGGCCACTGTCCTCAAGAGGCCCTCTTCACAGCAATATCTCCTCCCCAAGGCCTACCTTCTCTTCCACGGAATACGTCGACGCATGCTTTTGTTTTCAAATTCGAGCGCGTGTTTAGACACGAGAGATAAGCAGGCCGGATTGGTTAGTTTGTGGCCAATCGGACCTCAAGCCCACAGTCTCTCGCACGGAATACGTCGACGCGTGCTTTTGTTTTGAAACTCGAGAGCGTGTTTAGACACGAGAGATAAAGGATCCGTCTTTAATTTGAGGGTAGAACGAAGCAGGCGGGACTACAGGAATGGTATGCATTTTCTTCTTTATAGCAACTCGAAGACTTTCTCCGCCTCTTCCCTTCGGACCCTTTCGAACCGATACACGTGGTGTCTGTTTTCTATCTCGAAGCAATGGGTACATTGGCAGTAGAAGGACGGATCGCAGGCTTTTGTGAAAGTTTTCGGTGCACTTCTGCAAAACACGTGTGTTCCGAAAGTGTGCTGGCTTCTTTTTACCTAAAGCCTCTTGGCCTGGTGGGAGTTAACTCATAATGGAACCAGAGAAGCTACTTGAGGGTAGCGGAAGTTGCTTGGAAAAAATCCTGTCAGTCAGCTAGAAATCGCGTTGCAGAAATGTTCACAGCCCAGGAATACTACCGGATGTTCTGGGTGTACGCCCGGAACGACGGGAACGCAAGTGCAGCTGCGCGAGCATTTGCGCTAGAATATCCCGATTCTTCAATTGCCAACAATCGGCCCCTTTCGGGGCCACCAATTTTTAAAACGGAGGAACAACAGGTTCCATAAAAAGTAAATAAAGTGATCAGTGTTAGCAGCCGTGCAGTGAAGTGAATATTCGGCACGTTGACCTGGACGCACCTGACATTGCGACCCTTAACTTTGGGTAGTGTCGTATACCTGGGATCAGCTGTGCACTGGGCTCGTCCATCGATGACCAGGATCGGTTCAGTGACCCTGTGACACAGATTTTCAAGCTGCAGGTGAATTTCCAACAAGGGTGAGTTTTAGTTACTTCATTGATAATCATTCATTTTTAAATTTAACACAAGCGATGACTTATTTCCGGCGATAATATTTATTCGGGCTTTTTAAACAGACTTATTCGTTATCAGCAACAGTGCTGGCCGTTATTGAATTACGGATTTTTATCACAATAACGAACTACGATCACTTTTCGTTAATATCCCGTTACATTACCTTTTCGTGGCTACGTTATTAACACAAGGATATTTACGTATTCCTTATCCTCCCACTTCAAATAATTATTATTTTCGAATCTTCTTAAAAAAAAACTGTGTATTCGTCTTTTTACGTTACACGTGATTTTCATCCATTTATCCTTTATTCATTATTCACATTAAATAACAAACAAACCATGACAACGCGTTCGATTTTATTTGTTACGTCTTTTTCATTTGCCATTCTACGCAATTTTCTTCGTTGCATGCCGAGTTGCTTGTTCACACTCGCAGCGCGGCGCATAGCCACGCTAGCGCGGGAACTCGGCCGTCAGACTCGCGCTCTGATTGGTCGGTTCTTTTTGTTAACATCTCGTTAACGAAACATCGGAGAACTTTTTCGCAAAGGAAAAAGTTGTTTACAATCACCCCCCGAATCACCCCCTTTAAGGACCCACAGCATTTTTGGGACACCCTGTATACTAATTCCTATATCAACCGAGAGTCACTAGCCATAAGCTAACTCCTACATGTACCGAAAGTCACTATCTATATACTCATTCCTATATCGACTGAGAGTCATTATCCACGAATTAATTCCATTCATTCGGCTAAACGTCACTATTAGTTATTTAAATTACATTCATCCAAATCGATCGTTCAAACGGGCATTCTGTTGTACCGACCAAGAGTCGCAACCCAAGACGATCAGCTATATTTTCTTTTAACGACCGAGAGTCGCAACCTATTTAATTTCTTTAGTATTAAGGCGTTAATTTATGTATTATTTCAAAGTGTTTTTCTTGAATAAACACTATTAAGTTAATTTCTTCTTCTGGAATTCTAATTCTTTATCGCACGCCACACTGTGGAGTATTTGGCCCTAAGAGCTGGCCAAAAGTCGATTTAAAAAATTTTGTCCAAACTGAAATTTTTTTTTCCTGATATAGTTGAATGTATGAAGAACAATGTGGCAATATTGTCTTTTTCATTTATTCACTCGTAAAGAGTCATTATTTGTTAGAAGTGAAGAGTTTTCATAGTACACGGTTCTCTCTTGATCAGTCTCTGAAACACCGTTCGCTAAACAGTCATTTTTGTATGTCGTAAACAAATTATGTCAATTTTTTTCTTACAGAAGCCATTCATGTAGATATGTACTATACTTTCAGATGATATTTACTTTCTTATTACCTATCTTTTTGTGATTATTGATGTTTGAAAATGACGAATAATTCAGTGAGGTATATTACAGTTCGAACATTTCATTAATGATTTTGTTATATTTAGGTGTGAGATCGAGTGTTTCTTTTGGCGTCATTAAATTGAATAAAGGTTTCTCTTTACAATAGAAAAAAAGATTGGCTGCCTATTCGTGCCATTTTGGTTTTCCCAGCATTTTCTTTGTCGCAACGCACTGAGCAATCATATGGCATGTCGCGTTGCGTTCGCGTTGTCCACTGCTAACTGTACTTTTACACCAGTTTATTATTACTATAGGCACTGGTCGTTGTTGAAGGTTTACTGATCATGTGTAGTGTCATAACCATAATTCATTTTATAAATATTTTATGCATCTGCTTATATACTAACACCCATAAACGTCTGCAAATCCCAGAACCTTACAGTAAGGCACGTAATGCCAATAAACGTATAAAACCAACAGATGTGACATAAACTCAAACATTATGTTTTATTGTTATCTGTATTAAATGATCACACTATATCCTCACATGAAACTGTGGCCGCTCCGCACTCGGTTCCTCCTGACACCGATGCGCAGCGCCACAATGCGAATCAGACCAACACAGATGGTCGACGCAGACCGCGGAAACAGACCTTGGTTCCGCGTGAACTCGACTAGCGCCACAATCGTTGTGGGAAGTCGATCGCCCCTCTAGCACGGCAAAGTTCCTAGATAGCTTGTGCAATGTCTGAGACCACAGCTTTGCGAACACGCACGTGGTTCAGACCCAGTCTTTGTACAGTATTCGTTATTCATTAAATATATTTTATTGTTATATGAAAAGACTCTTTCATTTCCTTCTTGGCACCAGAGTGCCCCACATTGTAAGGCAAATAGCTACAAAACCATTGTATTTCTTGACACATATGTAACTCAGAATACAAAAATCTCAATACGAGGAATGACACAATAAAATAAATCTTATAAATAAATCAACTTATTTCTAAATTTCTTTACGTCCTGTGCATATTTTTGTAAAATTCTATGAAATGATTACGTTGCGTCACTTCTAACTACATTTGGCTGCATTTAAACGAAACAAATAATTTTCCCCAGCTTTTAGGGCCAAATACTCCACGGCTAGCCGTGGACATCATCATCTGATTGATCTCGAATTATTTTATTGTGACACAAATATATTTTTTGAGATCAATAAAGTATTTCTGTTTTTCATTAAACAACAAAAAATAATTTTGGCCATTTTTCTGCAATTATTGACGCCATATTGGAGCTGTCATTTTGAATTTTGATGTTTTGACATCAGATTCAAAATCAGCGACCCCAAAAACCCCTATATACCAAGTTTGAACAAATTCTAAATTATCTAGAATTTTGGCCAGCTTTTCAGGCCAAATACTCCACTGTGCGCCAGTCGAACTAATCCCGAAGTACTGTAAGGGATGTTACGTCACGTTCAAAACCCTTACATTGCTGCAAAAGGCACGAATTCAGAAATTGTTATAACATGCATTGCGAGTATTATTTTCTTCGTATAACGATCTGGCCGGGAACTTTTGAACATGTTAATTTAGTAATTATTGAAATAAACACACATAAAAAACAAACAGCGTTAATTTCTTTTATAGTTTATTTTTTACAATATGTCCTTACATGCAATAATAATAAAAAGATCTTTAGACTTTGCTTTTGGAAGAAAAATTGAAAAAACCATCTGGCCGGAAACTTTTGCACGCCACTGTAGATTCCCTGAGTGTGCCTCCACCCTTGCCACCAAGTGTCACATTTTGGCTCGCCACTCTTAGACAACATTTCTAAGGCCAGTATCCATGCGCTTCGCAATGTCGTTTACACATTCTTCTTTCATGTCAATGTCAGGACCGTACACTTGCAAACTTTGAAGATGAGTGTGGATGTTTGCATCACCATGTGATAACATTGTGGTGTATCGCATGTTACAATGTTCCATGGATCTCTTCCACATTGCTTCAGCAGCTGCGATCTCCATCCTGCCGGAGGATCCTTCAAAATTTATCTAAAAGAATAAATGCATGCAGAATAAATATGTATATGAGTCACTCCACATCAACCGGATCACCTTCGAGTCCAAAATTTCGGGAAACGTAGACAAACATTTGAGGACTTAATTTGTTCGTCTGCACATCTACTGTAGAAAGAAAGTTGGCATTTTGAAAAATTCAATATGGCGGATCCAATATCGTGGCTACAATCTGCGAAATTGGGAGATAGTTTAGTAATACTATTAATAAAAATCCGAAAATTACTCGAACGGCTTGAAAATGCAGTGATTACGACTCGACATGAATCGCTGATTACGAATCTAAAATGAGAATTGACGAATTCAAAATGGCGGATTCAATATGGCGACCATACACCCAAGATATTGTTCCAAGACTGTAGTTACTTGAAATAATAATCACATAATTACTCGGGTGGGGGGGGGGGGGGGTGAGACCACTGATCACGTATCTGAAGCCAGATTTTAAAAATTCAAAATGGCGGATGGAACATGGACGACCAAAATATTGAAAAATTTTCGATTGTCATGAAAATTTGCATGTAGGGGTCTTTGAGTCTCTCGTTACGAATTCGCTGTCACATTTCCAAAATTCAAAATGGCAAATCCGATACCAACGCGACGCACAGTAATAAAAAATCGAGAACACCTCCCCAAAACATGAAGGTGACCTTTGATTTGTTCAAAAATGGGTATACTAAGGTTTTCGAGGTCGCTGATTAAGAATCTGAAGTCAAAATTGCAAAAAATAAAATGGCGGACTGAATATGGCGGACGCGCATATCGGGAAAACATCAGATTTGGTCTAAACTTGGTAGGGTAGACCGGTGGGGATAGTAACACTTTGACTTTGGAATAAAATTATACAAAAACTATATATATATAACTTTATTATTCCCCTAAGGGTTATAATCTTCCCATACATACATCCAACTTATGTCTACCTTATCCTATTCCTTACTTTACTACTTAATCCTAAACACTCCTTCATCATCGCTCGCTCGCTCGCTCTCACGCACTCCCGACCGCTCCCCCTCCTGGAACCCCGCTTCTGGTCGCCGCTCTTTCACCCTCATTTCCTCATTCATTCTTCCTCTCTTCCCTCTTTTCACACACACCCCTCCCTCTTTTCCTCTATACTCCTCAGCCATTCCTCTCCCTCCCCCTCTTCCCCCAACACCTCTTCCACCATCTCCTGCCACCCCCTCTCCCTTCCCCACCCCATACAAACCTCCCATACGTGTTCCCACGACTCCTCTTCCCATCCACACACCCTGCACCTCCTTTCCTCCTCTTCTTCCCAATACCTCCTTTCCCTCATACCATTACCCAGTCTAAACTTGGCCACCCTCTGCCACCTATTCTCCCCCCACCCTTTCTTTAAGTACCCTGGCACCCCCGGCCCCTTCACTCTCCCATACCATTTGTTATAGGTCGACTCCCCTATCCTCCTCCACCTATCCTCCTCCTGCAACTTTCTTTCCCGGTATACTATCTCTTCCCCTCTTACTTCCCCCCTTTCTCTCCCCCTTTCAATCTCTTCCACTGTCCACCCCCTTTCACTAAAGAACCACTCCCTTTCCTTTTCCCATCCCTCCAGCACCTTTCCCCTCTTAAACCTCCCCTTCATCTCTCCCCAACATACCCTCGCTAACTCCCCTCCTTGTCCCTCTTCCAATTTCCTCTCGTACCCCCAAGCCCTCATCCCTGCCCTACCCCTCAACAACCCCCTTTGCAACTCCTCCCTAACCATATAACCCGGTGTATTCCTTTCCACTCCCAGCACCCACTTCAGAAACCTGTCTTGCAGAGCCTCCACTTTCCCCCTTTCTCTCCACCCCCATACCTCCACCCCATATCCTACTACAGCCCACACCAACTTGTCAAATAACCATATTCTTCTGCCCCAATCCTTTCCAAATAGTCTTTTTCCTAACCCCCACACCTTCCCCATTACCGCTGCCCCCTTCCTCACCCTCTCCTCCACATGTTGTTCCTGCCCCCCATTCCCCATCACCGTATATCCCAAATACCTATAGCTTCTCACCTCTTCCAACTCTTTCCCCTTCCATCTCCATGTCATTCTCTTCCACCTCCCCCCACCCCTCCTACACCTCATTACTTTCGTCTTTCCGACATTCACCTGCAAACCCTTCTTATCAAAATACCTTTCCAACTTCCCTATCATACCCCTCATCGCCTCTTCATCCTCCGCTAGCATAGCAATGTCATCCGCGTATGCTAGCGTGTAAACCTTTCTATCCCCCACTTTCACCCCCCCCCAACCCCCCCTCTCCAGCTCCTCGTCCATGTCCGCTAACAGCATAGTAAATAGGCTAGGGCTCAGTGGACACCCCTGTCTTACCCCCCTTGCGGTCCCAAACCTCTCCCCCTCTTCGTCCCCCACCCTTACCTTACATACTGTCTCCTGTAGAACCTCCCCGCATCTCACCACCAGCCCTTCCTTTACTCCCCTCCCCCTCAGCGCTTTCATCAAAATTCCCCTGTCCACCGAGTCAAACGCGGCCTTCAGATCTACAAATAAAACCACCATCTTCTTCCCTTTCCTCACCACTTGCCTATTCACTAGATAATTCAAGACATAAATGTTATCGACACACCCCACCCCCCTCCTAAACCCCGTTTGACTCGGTGGCAACATTCCCTTCCCCTCTACCTCCACTCTTAACCTTTCCGCCAAAACAGATGCATAGACCTTGTAAGCAGTCTGCGTAAGAGTTATTCCCCTGTAGTCCTCTGGTTTCTCCCCTGCCCCCTTCTTCAGCACCGGAACCACAACGCCCTCCCTCCATCCCTCCGGCCACCCTTCCCCCATCCACACCCTATTACATATACTCCAGAGCCACTCTTCCACTTCTACACCCCCATATTTCCACACCTCATTCTCTATCTCATCCCCACCCCCCACCTTCCCATCCTTCAGATTCTTCACCACTCTTCTTATTTCTTCTCTTCCTAACTCCCCCTCCCCGTCCTCCCCCCTTCCTCTCTCGCCACCCCTCCTCACTCTCCACTCCACCCCTCCTAGCAGCCCCCTAAAATACTCGTCCCACTCCCTTATTTCTATCCCCTCTTTTATCCTCCTTCTCGTCTTCCGTCCTCTGTTCACTACTTTCCAAACCTGGCCCTCCGTTCTTACCCCCTCCACCACCTTCTCCCACCTCTCCCTTTCCTTTTCCTTTTTCTCCTCACACATCTTCCTATACTCCCTCTTCCTCGCCTTATACACTCCCCCATCCCCTCCCTCCTTTCTCCACTTTCTCAACTCTCTCCTCACCTTACTCTTCTCCTCTCTGCATTCCTCATCCCACCATCCCCCTTTCTTTTCCCCCTTCCCCATCTTACCCACTGCCTCCTTTATTCTTCCCCTCAACTCTTTCCAATCCTCGTCAACTCCCCTCTCCCCCACCTCCCTTTTCCCAAAAGCCCTCATAAACTCCCTTCTACCCTCTTCGGTCCAGTTTTTTCTCTCCCTTCTCCGCAAACCCTTTTTATCACTACCTCTTACCTCCCTCCTCTCCCCTTCCAGCCACACCACCACCGGGTGGTGATCTGAGTCCACTCTATCCGCTATTTCCATCCTTTCCACCCTCTCCTTTGTGTCCTCGTTACCTATCACATAATCTATGACCGAATTTCCCCTTCCCCCTGTAAACGTCCACTCCCCTTCCTCGTCCCCTACTACCTTTCCATTCATTATACCCCATCCCCTTTCCTCCAGGTATCGGCATAGCCTCCTTCCTTCTCCATTCACCTCCTTATCCTTCGATCTCCTGCTTCCCACTCTCACTTCCCCCTCCTCTTCCTCCTCCCACACCCCTCCACCCTCCTCCCTGTCCTAGCATTAAAATCCCCCCCTATTAAAACTCTCACTCCCTCCTCCCTTTCCTCCGTCCATTCCCCTAAATCCTCCATCTTCCTTTGCAGGTCCTTATTTACATATACCCCCACTATCCTCCACCACTCTCCCCCCATCCTCACTTTCTTCATCATCATTCCCTCTTTTTCCCCTCCTCCCCCCTCCCCTCTCTCTATACCCCTTCGTACCCCCATTAGCATACCTCCTATCGCTCTTCCCTTCTTATTATCCCTCCTCGCCCACTGCCTTTCCCATATATATCCCTTGGGCAACTTTTTCTCCACCCACTCCCACTCCCTCTCTTCCAGCCACGTCTCGCTTAAAATCATAACATCCCATTCTTCCAGCCCTTTCCAGAAATCCCCCTCTTTTCTTCTCACTCCTGCCACATTCCAGAAAGCCACTTTGTAACTCCCATCTTCCTTCCCTTTCTCCCTTCTCGTTACATCCACCCACCCCTCTACCCCCTCTTCATTCGTTTCCCTGTTCCTCATACCATTTTTCCCCCAATTCGTCCCACCTTCTTACCTTCCCATCCACCCATAACTTCATATATCCCACTTGAACTTTTCTCCCCCTCTCCCTTTCCCTTTCCGCCTCTCTCTCTCTACCTTCCATTTCACCCTCCTTTCCTCCTCCGTAAGATCATCCTCTATCCTCTCCCTCCTTCCTCTAAGTTTTTTCTTTGCCTCCATCACCTTCCGCTTCTCCTCCCTACCCTCCAGCTTTACCAACACCATCCCTCCACCTTCTCTGCCTGTTCTTCCTATCTTCACAACCTCCTTTATTCCCATCTCTTCTACCCCTATCCTTTCCCATAGCTTCCTCACTTCCTCCCTCACCTCCTTTCCCTCCACTCCTAAACTCCTCACTACAACGTTGTTCCTTCTCCCCTCCCTTTCCTTTTTATCTTGCCTTATCTCCATTCTCCTAACCCTGCATCTCCATTCCTCCCCTACCCCTACCCCCTCTTCTACCTTAGACCCCGCTTTCATTTTTTCCTTTTCCCACCCCACTACCTTGTCACACATCTCCTCCATCCTCTTGTCTCTATCCTCCCACTTGTCCATCCTTTTTTCCATTTTTTCTCTCCTTGTCTTCTCTTCCCTCATCATCCCTTCCCACCTTCTCCTTTCCTCCCTCTCCTTCCTCATTTCCTCCTCCAACCTTCTTCTTTCCTCCCTGTCTGCCCTCACTTCCTCCCTCAAGCTCCTCATCTCCAGTATCATTTCCTTTATCATTCTTTCCACTCCTCCCACTTCCTCCTCTGTCCCCCCACTTCTTCCCGTATCCCTACTCACCGGTGATCTTTGTGTCATCCCACTTCTTTTAAAACCCTTCCCTTCGTTTTCGTTCCCCCCCCCTCCCCCTCGTCCCTGTCCTTCCTCTTTTTACTCCACAAACTATCCAAACTTCCTGCACTGCTTACACTACTTACACTACCCTTCCTCCCCCTCTCCCCCTTTTGTGACGTATAATCTTTTTCTTCCCCCTTTCCTCCCTCCCTCTCCTCCTTTCCTTTTCTTTCCTCCATTTGTCTTCTTCTTACCTTCCCTCTTTCTACTCCTTACCCCCTGTATCCTTTCCTCCTATTAAACCTTTTGCTCCTTATCTCCTTTCCTTTCTTCCGTACTCTCTTTCCTTTATCGTCTGTTTGAATTTCCCTCCTTCCCGTCAAATCGTCCTAACTCCTCTTTTTTCCCCCAGATCCCGCTACCTGTCTTCTGCTGCCTCTTCCTTCCCGCCAGTCTACACCTGTCCTGCCGCCCGAACCTCCAAATGCTTTCCTTAACACCTTATCCCCTTCCCACACCACTTCCCTCACTTAACCCTTTGCCCTCTTCCCTTCGCCCACTTCACACGTTTTACCCCACGCACTCACTACTATTCGCCTGACACCTTTCACTCCTCTTTCCTCTTTCCAAAGACCACACGCTTCTCCACACGCCTCTCTCACACGCGACCGGAAACGGAAGTCCCAATTATACAAAAACTATTAAAGTTACAACAAAATTTTTTTGACGAAAATGTTACTTACTTATCTGACACTTATTGGCCCACAACAGCTTCGCTGTTTGTCAAGTAATATCCAGGTTATTAATAAAAAATGAGAAGCGGACAAAGTATTACAACCGTCCCCAACTCCGGGTCGGTTGTAACACTGCATGGGGTCGATAGTAACACAACTTTAACTTGAAAAAATTAATATATTTATAGATTTTAAATTATAATAGTGATTGAAAAAAGTAAAATTCGTAACCTATTATTCAGCATCACAATTGTGGCAAATATAAAACACTTCATGTGCCCAATGCTTACACACAGTACATTGGACCCATTTTTCGTTTGGTTTGCTTGTGCTATAGGGTTCCATGCACGCCAGACAATAATATTCTTTATCATTTTTGTCACTAGACTCATTATTAACATTGTTACAGCTATTAAAAGAATTCTTTGCTTTCTGCCCCTTATTTTTCTTCATTCTTTTCCCTTGCTTCTCTTTATATTCTGATTTTATCTTTAGTCTTTCAGCAACATCAGTATATATAGTAGACTTCCTTTTTTCCCCCTTATTTGAAACATTACGTGGAGGGGCTTTACAAAATGGTCGTACAATTTCTGGATTGAATTCTTCATTTTCTTGTTCACTTTCGGTTGATAAAATTTCATTGCTATTCTGTTCTGTTGGGGTAATATTGTTTTCGGGTGTTGGTAGGGGCTTATCTGCAACGTACGATGGGGCATAATCGAGAGCTGTAAATATATTCCTGTTGTAAGGATTTATTCCTGTACACTTGAAGCCTGCTTGAATATTAGATACTGTTACTGCTATCGCAAGAGCCGTTGCCACTATTGATGGAATGTGGTAAGTAGTCGTTGTTTTCCCTGGGTTATTACGCATCCAAGCATCAGAACTGGTATTAATCGCTTTTTTTAATGGACCATATACAGATCGATCGAGCGGTTGTAACTTGTGCGAGCAGTGGGGTGGAAAAGACAGCATTACTATACCATTTTCGGAGCAATAATCAAGAGCTTGGATAGATATATGTGACGAATGATTATCCAATAGCAGGAGAATTTGTTTCTCCTTTGTTGCAGACGAATATTTTTGGAAGTGTTTCAAAAATACAAAAAATTCAGTTTCTTGCATCCACCTACTGGCATTTCCACTTCCAATGCTCCCAATTGGACCATCTCTTACAAAGTGTTCTTTGTATCGAAGTCTTGGAAATATAAACATTGGAGGTATATAATTACCAAGAGCATTGACACCACAAGTTACTGTGACTAACTGTCCCCGTTCGGCAAATGTCGATGCACCAACTTGCCTCATGCCCTTTTTAGCAACAATTCTGTTTGGTTTTTGGATCGTAGTAATACCTGTTTCATTGATATTATATATATCTTTTGTTTCGAACTTGTACTTGGCAAGAACAGTTTCCAAATTGTCAAAGAAACTACCTACGTTAGTCTCGTTAAAACTAGTGGCACGAGACAAACTGGTAGGCTGTGCACATCGTACAGATAATTGTGGGTGTCTTTTCATAAAGTTACTGAACCAATCAATGCTATCCATCTTAGTTTCTTCCTACTGATGTGGCATCAACAATTTATATTTCGTTGCAAGTTCATATGCAAATCTTCTAATTTGTTTTGGACAGAAACCATAATATATTGTTACGATTTTGATTGGGCATAATAGAAGTTTACTGAACAGCAACGATAACAGAACATTGAACAAGGGGGATAACAAGGATAATACAGGAACAGGTAACTAGTACAATCTATTAGGCGGAATACAATATCGAGACGTCTGCTAGTAATGGGGGCTGACTTTCGAATGACAGCTTGACAGGCGATCGATCCGATCGCATTCTTCTCGCTGTCTCTTGTAATTGTCTGCGTCGCGAGCACTAGGGGGCCATGAATCCTCTACATAGGGTGCTCGCAACACTGCTCCCCCCCCCCCCCCTCGAGAAGCGGTCGTCCCGACCGCTGCAGGTTCTCCGTCGACTGCAGCTGCACCCTGGCCCGGAAGAGTGGGAAGGACACTACGTGGCCTCTTCCGTCCGTCGCCTCGGCATTCACCTTCACGCCCAGGGGAAAAAACCACCCCAAAAACCCTGGGCAAGGCGTGGGTGCATGGCTCTTCACGTCTCTACCCTCCACTTGCGTCTTCGGTCTTGCGTACTTCTTTCTTGTATGGGCTTCATTTTCGCCGATGGCGCATCTTCTTCTTGGGTAGAGACTGGCGGGTAGAGTCCGGTCCTTTTTATGGTCGGGCTCGTCCAACTAGTTCCCTGCGTTCCCTCGGCGGAAGTCCAGCGACGACGCTACTCTGGAGGCTTCGGCTCCTTGTCCCACGACGTCCCCGGAACTCCAACAGTCCCTCGGTGGAAGTCAAACGACGAAGCTCCTCTCTTCCGTCCCCGGAACTCCAACAGTCCCTTGCAAAAAAAACGTTGCATGCATTAATTTTCTCTTCCACTCATGAGGAACGGTGGAGCCGGACAGAGCCGGGGAGACGAAAAGGCGAGACGAGCACGACAGCAGGGGGTCACAACTCATGAGCTTGCTACTTTCTTTCTTCTAATCTCCTCCAGTACTCCAATCCATGGCTTCTTGATGGCCCCATTCCTCTTCGTGGCATCTGGTGCTGCTCCAGGGGACCGTCTCGGTGCAGCTCGTCAGCGGTCCCGTCTCCGCGTAGGAAGGGACCCCTTGGTATACACTGTACCGGGGACGCGGCCAGGATCCCAGCCAGGAGGGTAGCGGGGTAGTTTCACGTATATCCGCACCCCGCTGTGAACCGGCAGGTTGTTGTGGCACATTCGGGGAATTCGGGACCGCATCCAAGCCGCGGTAGTAGTCCCCCGACACCTTGTCCCTCGTCATCGAGTACCGTGCTCCCTGAAACAGACTCAGAAAAAGGGGGCCGGGCTATGAAGGCAGACTCCGCAGCCCAGTCCACCAGATTAGCTTAGCCTAATCTTCTTTCTTGAGTCCTGTAGAAGTCCAGCGACGTCTTCACTCCTCTTGCAATTGTCCTTCATATTTCGCAAGGCAGCGCACGTGGACCACCTTGCACTTTTTCCTGCGCGATCGTTTTATCCTGTAGACGACGTCGTTGATCTTGTCCACTACCGTGTAGGGGCCTTCCCAATCCACTTGCAGTTTCGGGCACTTCCCTTTCACTCTTCGTGGTTGGAACAACCACACTCGTTCTCCTGGCTGGAATTCCACCGCGTGAACACGATTGTCGTACCACGACTTCATCTTCGAACTGTAGACATCCCGACGGCGTCGAACGAATTCGTGAATCCTCGTCATCTTCCCTCGGATCCATTCGGAATATCCCTGTTCGATGTCCTCTTCCTGTTCTACTTCCGGGGGCAGTCCTCTCCATAACTGCAGGGGTAGACGAAGTTCCTGGCCATACAGGATCATGGCTGGTGTTAACTATGTAGCCTCATGCCGTGCTGACCTGCAGGCGAGGAGGAACATGGGAATCCACTCGTCCCAGTCCCGCTGGTGTTCTGAAACAAACATTGCATTATATTGGAGCAATGTCCTGTTCAGGCGTTCTACCAGCCCGTCAGATTGGGGATGCAGGGGAGTTGTTCGTGTTTTCTTAACTCCAAGCAGCTTCAGCAATTCCTTGAAAACGGAGGACTCAAAATTCCTTCCTTGGTCGGTGTGTATCTCCAAAGGTACACCATGACGACACACAACGTTGTGCAGAAGAGCTCTTGCCACTGTCACAGCTCGCTGGTCTGGCATCGCGATTACTTCCAGCCACCGGGTAAAGTAGTCTGTCACGACCAACATAAACCTGTTCCCGGCCTGGGACCTCGGGAGCGGACCGACAACGTCCAGGGCAAGCCTCTCGAACGGAGCTCCCACGTTGTATACTCTCAGGTTCCCTGCTCCCCTTTGACGTGGTCCCTTCTTCGCCGCACAGGTGTCACACCGCCGCACAGTGGGGCAAAGTGACGATGTTTGTTTCAAAATCAAAGAACTTTTGATAGAAATGAGATAGATCGATGATTTTTTTTAAATTAAAGCTGACAGATTGCAGAATAAGGGAAAGTTAATGAAATTATGGTACGAACGTTTTTTACGTTTGAAAATCTGTGTTAAACTTCAAATTTTAGAGCAAAATTATGTTTTATCCAATACCATGTCCGGTTAGAAGTTTTTCTTGACATATTGTACATCATTTCCTATAGATTTTGTTGCGCTGATTTCAAATCCGTTCGCAAAATTTATCTACTACCTCAAGATTTTGAAAAAAAATCGGTTTTAAAAAAAACTGATCGTCACGTAATAGCCACGGGTTTTCCGTACAGGAAATTTCCTTGAGCATGTTAATTGGACGTATAGTTTTCTCTGTAGACTGTCAACGCGGTTGAAAAATGTCATTTTGAGGAAAACGCGTTCACTGTTCCGCGCGGCTCAGTCGCGCGTTTGACCCCGCTTCACAGAAAATACTATATCTCCGTCAATTTTGCGAATTTCTTCATAAAATTTGGAGACAGCATTCTTGAAATGTGCGTCTTTCAGAAAATGTAAAAAAGAAAAAACGATTTTTCAGATTTTTTACAGTGGTCTCCCCCGTTAAGGGGTTAGGCCACCTTGGACGAAGCAAAATTGCAGTCATTTTTGGCATTTTTTTTAGGAAGATAATGTAATAAACAAGAAGTTTAATATGAAGTCTGTTATTATACAACTTTCGCCAGAAAAAAATCGTATTTTTTGTGCTTACAAAATGGCGGCGGTACAGCCGTGATACGCAAGATCTTGAGGAGCGACGTTTTCCACGGTGTTCACTCTTACGGCTATACCGTTTGACTTAAAACAAAAAACCAAAAAGATTTATTTTCGCATGCCTAAAACTATGGAAGTACGTAGCGGTTTTGCGATATCTTGAACATATTCTTTGCAATTGACACTTTTATAAAAAAAAAAATGCTCTTTTTCTCCCCATGTTCACCATTTCGTGACAAATTAATATTTCTGGATTTCCTTACGTACTTCCATAGTTTTAGGCATGCAGAAAATAAATCATTTTGGTTCTTTGTTGTAAGTCAAACGGTATAGCCGTGAGATTGAACACCGTGGAAAACGTCGCTCCTCAAAAACTTGCGTATAACGGCTCTACCGCCGCACAGTGGGGCAAAGTGACGATGTTTGTTTCAAAATCAAAGAACTTTTGATAGAAATGAGATAGATCGATGATTTTTTTTTAAATTAAAGCTGACAGATTGCAGAATAAGGGAAAATTAATGAAATTATGGTACGAACGTTTTTTACGTTTGAAAATCTGTGTTAAACTTCAAATTTTAGAGCAAAATTATGTTTTATCCAATACCATGTCCGGTTAGAAGTTTTTCTTGACATATTGTACATCATTTCCTATAGATTTTGTTGCGCTGATTTCAAATCCGTTCGCAAAATTTATCTACTACCTCAAGATTTTGAAAAAAAATCGGTTTCAAGGTTAACACAGATTTTCAAACGTAAAAAACGTTCGTACCATAATTTCATTAATTTTCCCTTATTCTGCAATCTGTCAGCTTTAATTTAAAAAAAAATCATCGATCTATCTCATTTCTATCAAATGTTCTTTGATTTTGAAACAAACATCGTCACTTTGCCCCACTGTGCGCCGCCATTTTGTAAGAACAAAAAATACGATTTTTTCTGGCGAGAGTTGTATAATAAGAGGCTTCATATTAATATTCCTGTTTATTTCATCATCTTCCTAAAAAAAAATTCCGAAAATGACTGCAATTTTGCTCCGTCCAAGGTGGCCTAAACCCTTAAGATTACACAACTACATATACACAGCTAAAATGCTGTGTTCGTACATTCTATTACTCATGTCGCGGACATTTTAATTAACTCATCGGAATAAAAGAATCCCATTTAAAAACATTGTCGTAAATTAATAGCTTTACAAAATTAATGATTGACAAAAATTGCGCAAATTATAATAATGGTTATTTATACAAAGAAAAAAATGTATTAAACAATATTAAGCAGATACATTTTTATACAAATAATATTTTAATAGGAATAAATATTTTATTCAAAATACTTGGCACTGCGAAATCGAAAAAATGTTAATTGGCTTAGTATTAATAATTTACAACAACTCCCTTACAATGTATACACATTCACGAACATACGCACAAGGAAGAAAGAAAAAGATTGCTGCATTTTATACATATTTATTCAGTTTAGCAACACCAATTCGGGATATATATATAATATATAATAAAAATTTAATTGAATGAATCTTTGTTTCTGTATGTCGTAATCATTAATTAATTTCTTCTTTCTTTATCCTTATATGTATGTCGTAATTCATTTCTTGTTTCTTTATCCTTATATGTATTTTACAATTACAGCATAATAATTATCAGCTTGTAACCGTAATACGCGGGGTTACCGGGGAGACGGTGGAGGTACCGTATCGCTAGCTCAGGACGGTGGTCCAGGGCCGCCGATCGAATGATCAAATGCTTAGGTAGAGTGGAGTATGACAGTTTATTTGGTCTTAAAGCTAGGTACAATAAATCCCGGCCAGGTCTGTGCTGGCACACAGTGTGAGTACGGCTTAACCTATCGCGGGTTTCGGTGTGTGTCGCGGCGCACGGGTCGGTGTGTATCGCGGCGCGAGAATCGGTGTGTGTCGCGGCGCGAGTATCGGTGTGTGTCGCGGCGCGATTTGAAATCGGTGACGAGGCGGCGAGAGAGATTTGACCGTTCGGTGTCCTGGCGGGCAAGCCCTGCCGTGAGACCCTGGTCGGAGAGTCTTGAGTCCGGTCACCCGGTGGGCACAACCCGTGGGTGAATCGGAGACTGTGGGGACGTTCTCGAGAACGGAGGTGACTCTGTTCGGGAGAACGATAAATGATAACGGCCTGCGTCCAGAGGATGACTCACGCTGTCCTTCTGGGAACCGGGGAGGGAATGAGTTCAAAAATGCGGAGAGACACAGGCTGTCGACACACGAGAACTGGTGTAAACACGGGCGCTTGTCTTTCGCAAGAATAGGTGTTTCGGCACAAGAACGTGGAATCGCACAGGAGGTCTCTGGGAAAGGTGTACTTGTTTGTACGCTCGCTCGAGGCGGTCTCTGCCAAATAGGCCTATGCCCCCGGCCTATATGTCTCCGCCCGCGGAATTCGGCAGCGAGAGAGGTACTTGCTAATTACCCATCTCGCGCCGATTCTCGGAACCCGCGGACGAGTGGTGGGGGGCAAGACCGTTGGCAGAGCGCGGTACGCGTCCTCGCGGCCGTGCGCGCGGTGGGGGGGGCAAGATCGTCGTCCTACCGACAATAACTCGTTACAAGCTGTTGAAATTTACAATTCCATGAATTTGAAAGCACGTACAATTCCATGAGACTGAAAGCACGCACAATTTCATGAATTGTTTTATCAAATCGAGAAATGTTTTTCGTGGTTAGAAAATTAAAATTTCCATTCATAACGCCATTTTCTGAGTATATTTCATGGAATAGTATTTTTTAAATTAATTTGTTTATGTTTACCAAATTCATGCATTTTATTGGACTCTAATTGATTTTAGTATCAATTTTCATTTTCATGTTTACAGATTTCTGTGCTTAAAGGGGTTATCGCTAGATTTAGCACGAATTTTCGTGTTTTCAGATTAATGGAATTGTACGTGTTTCCAGATTCATGGAATTGTATGTGAGACTGCATTTTGATTGCAATTCAATGGTACAACGATAGCATTTTGATTGCAATTCAATGGTACAACGATATATATTTGTAAAAACACGTTGCAACTCAAATTTTGTATATAAGCTGACTGTAAGCTGAAGAAGAAGAATCAGAAGAAAAATCTACCGTTTTCGACAGATCCCTGAGACGATATTACGATATCTCTGTCATGCGTGGACCGATTTTATTGAAATTGGTCTTATTCGAAAGCGGTTTACATAAGAAAAATGCCTTTAAATTTACAAAATATTGCAGGCGTGATGAGATATTAATGTATAAATGTCAAAATTAGGTTAAAGTGGCTCTTATTGACACGAGACACCATGTCGTATTTCCATCTTGCGTGTTTATTTTGTCAGTTGCGTCCAGTTGCGTCGTAACCTGAAAAAGTGTCCAAGAGGATGTCGAATAAAGAGAATAACCGCCGAAACAAATATTCACAAGGACAATTAAAAAATGCTTTAGCAGCCGTGCAAAGTGGGTGTTTTGTATTTGGTATTTTATAAACATTCTTTTCCGATGCAGTTAGTAGATGGGACATTAGATTGCATGTCCCAATCAATGACACGGTATTTCACGCATTATGTACGAGTCAATAATACGGTCCGAAGTAGGTCACTATTTGGGACGAAGAGAGAATTGGCGGTCAAAAATAGGTACACGTGCACCATATAATATATTTATTATTAATAATTATATTCGAACAATTTCATCATAAAAGGGGGCCATTTTCACACTGGAAAAGAACGAGCCATATGACAGGCTATTAATGAGTAACTGCAACAAATATTTTTAATATGTAAATATGTTAGAACATGCGCGTAGATCTTACAGGGTCGCTAATTGGGACATTTACCTTAATCCAAATAACGATAACAATAGCAACAATAACATTATCTACAACTATGATTATACTTTATGTTTTTGGGGGTTTTCTGTGTTTTGTATCTTATATGTTAATTTGTATTAAATGGGCATATATATATATATATATATATATATATACAGGGTGTTCCAAAAATGCTGCGGTTCTTTGAAGGGGGTGACTCAGGGGGTGATTGCAAACAATTTTTTCCATTACGAAAATGCTCTCCGAGATTTCGTTAAGGCTGCCGTCTCAGCCGGCGTTGAATGTGTGCGTACGCTCACACAAGCTGGAACAAGCGTGTACGTATACGCGACGTAGTAAACAATCCGTTTCAACCGTCTTACGTCGTGGAATCGGCAAGAAGGAAGTTTTTGCGGGTACAGTTGCCTTCAGTAGACATCTGTGCAGGGTGGTCTGGCGCGTTTGAACGCTAATAACCACCGTACGTTGAGATAATAATGAATTTCTGAATCGAAAACTGACAGAATGAAACTTCAAGGCTTCTCCGTTGATGGCGCTAATGGTGAACTGCAGCTAGGGATCCTCTAGTGAGGGATCGGACAAAGCGCCCGAGGCTGCGGATTGGTTGGCCGCCATTGATGGGAATGACATGATACTTCCGGCTAAAACAGTTCAGTACTGAATAGAAGCTCAGCGTGTTCAGAAGTCCGAAATATTAGTGCAATTTATTTTTGTGAAATTTTTATTATAAGTGTAAAGTAAGTATAATATACAGATAAATAAAATAATTAAAAGTTCGTGTAAGTAAATTATGTATCAATTTTGATAATTAAAATGTTCGTGTAAGTAAATTATGTATCAATTTTGATAAAGAATCGCTCCTACCTTTATATCGTTATAAAACACTCTGTCTAAAACTTCCGTTTAATTGTGGTTAATCGTAACTAAAACAATCCGGCCAAGTGGCTGAATATAGTTGAATTCAAATCATCCCGCCCTCTAAAAATCGGTTTCCTGCATTCCCAAACATGGCGACCGTTGTCCGATCCCTTACTAGAGGATCCCTAACTGCAGCCATGTAGCACATTCCGTCAGATTTCGATTCATAAATTCATTATTATCTCCACGTACGGTGGTTATTAGCGTTCAAACGCACCAGACCACCCTGCACGGATGTCTACTGAAGGAAACTGTAGCCGCAAAAACTTCCTTTTTGCCGATTCCACGACGTAAGACGGTTGAAACGGATTGTTTACTACACAGATTCGAGAAATGACAGAATGAAGCTTCAAGGATTCTCCGTACCAGCGCTGATGGTATATTCGTGCATTGTACCATCAAAACCGGTGGAAGTCCAATCTAGCCGATAAATGTAGGAAAGACATAGTTGCCGAGACGTATCGAGAGTCGAATCGCGCTGTTGCCGCATTTCCCCTATTACTATTTTGTCGTCAGGGAGGCTTGAATGAATCGCGGCGAAGCGGTTGGAGAACAGAGATGGGCAAACATAATATCTGGATAAACTCAAATAAATGATATTACAGTATTGTCTCATTACGGTTTTGTGTACTTTGTGGCGGGCGAGAACGCGAGAGGGCCTGGTGACGTCAATGGCGTTAGAAAGTTCTGGGGGGAAAAGGGCCCTTCCATGGAACGGACCTTTTCCACCGGGACGTTGCCAGGCGGAGAGTAACAAGGGGCCATTCTTCGTTGGCCGCGCGACCGAACACGACGCTCAAGCATACTTTAACCAAAGATCTCTGTTATTTAGTGAATAAACGTTTTGTTAAGTTTACTGTTAATATTGCTTCGATTTTACCTATCTATTGTTCCAAGACCCAATCACTTCAAATTGGTGACCCCGACGTGATTCGTGTGTATAACGAAGTGACCACGTGGGTTCGGTGGACAATATAAACTGTGAAAATGTCGCTAACCGGTGGAGAATCTAGTTCGGGTGTCGCTACGAACAATCCGGACGTTGAAAAGGATAACGTCCAGTTAATCAATCCCCACCATTTGCGGATTCCGCAATTCTGGCCGCATAAAATAGTGTTGTGGTTCAAGCTCCTCGAGGTACAATTCGCGTCCGCGCGGATTACAAAGGACGAGACGCGGTTCAATATTACCATCGCGAACCTCGGGGAAAAGTATATTGAACAGGTGGAGGATGTCGTGGTCGAACCGCCCGCCACTGGGCAATATGAATATTTAAAAAAAGGAATTATTAAGAGACTCAGTGAATCCGATAGTTCTCGGGTACGTAAATTGATGGAAAGTGAGGAGATTGGCGATCGCACGCCATCTCAATTTTTTCGCGACCTGAAGAAGCTTGCGAACGCGTCCATTCCTGAGGAATTTATAGTGACGCTTTGGAAGAATCGCCTGCCGGCGGATATCCAGCGGGTCCTGGCTGCTGCCGTGGAGACATCCACCACGGCCCTAACAGAGATGGCAGACCGGATCCATGAGATTCGACCCGTATCAGGACGAACCGCGGCTATTTCGCGAGATGGTGAACTCGGTGAGTTGCGCGAAGCCGTGGAGAAGCTGAGGCTTGAGGTAAGCGCACTCACAAAAAACCGTCAGCGTACACCTTCCCGATCGCGTAGGAACGGTCGAGCGCGCAGCAAATCGCGCGGCCGTGGTAAAACCCCGGACCCCACCGCGAAGGATACCGAGGGTTTGTGTTGGTATCATGCCACTTTCCAAAATAAGGCGGCAAAGTGCGTGGCCCCGTGTCGTTGGACCACGGGAAACTAACAGAACCGTCATTGATCGCGGCCTCCGACGACGGTTCGACCTCCCGCCGCATATTTATCACAGACCGGAAAACAAAAGTGGCGTTTCTGGTGGACACGGGGGCTGACTTATGCGTGTACCCACGTAATCGTGTGCGCGGGCCCATTCCAAAATGCTCGTACGAACTTTTTGCGGCTAACGGTACATCCATCGCAACATACGGTGCGTGTGCCGTAGATTTGGATTTGGGGTTGCGAAGAAGTTTGCAATGGCGATTTGTGATAGCTGATGTTAGCGTACCCATCATCGGTATGGATTTCCTTGCCTACTATGGTTTGTTGGTCGACCCGCGGAACAGATGTCTGGTCGATTCTATCACGATGTTGAAGACATCAGGATATTCGGCTTCCGCCGCAATTGCCAGTGTGAAGACGGTTGTTGGGGATTCGCTCTATCACCGACTTCTCGCAAAGTACCCGGATTTGACACGGCCGTCTGTTTTCGGGAAAAAGGTTGCTCGGCACAATGTCCAACACCATATAGAGACAACTCCGGGACCGCCCGTCCATCATAAACCCCGACGCCTTGCGCCTGACCGTTTGAAGAGGGTGAAGGCGGAGTTTGAATTGATGCTGAAATTAGGCATCATTCGGCCTTCGAAGAGTTCGTGGTCGTCACCGCTACATGTTGTCCCCAAGGAAGACGGTGGCCTTCGGCCCTGCGGCGATTACAGGGACCTGAACTCCCATACCGTTCCGGACCGGTACACGCCGCCGCATATAGAGGATTTTGCACAACAACTCCATGGCAAGCGGATATTCTCGAAGATCGATTTGGTTCGAGCGTACCACCAGATTCCCGTTGCCCCCGAAGACGTGCCGAAAACGGCCATCATCACGCCGTTCGGCCTTTTGGAGGCGTTAGGCACGATGTTCGGATTGCGCAATGCGGCTCAAACATGCCAACGTTTCGTGGACGAGATTACGCGCGGTCTCGACTTCGTCTACGCGTATATTGACGATTTTTTAATAGCGTCCGCGGACGAGGAGGAGCATTACCGACATTTAAACGTGTTGTTTGAGCGTTTAAATGAGTACGGGGTAGTGGTCAATCCCGCGAAATGCGTTTTTGGCGTAGATGAAATCACTTTCCTCGGATATTCGGTCAGCGCCCAAGGTATTAAGCCTTTACCGGAACGCGTTGTGGCGATTGAAGGTTTTCCGAAGCCCAGTACTATTAAAGAGTTACGTAGGTTTTTGGGGATGATAAATTTTTATCGTCGTTTTATACCCGTCGCTGCGAAGATCTTAAGCCCATTAAGTGATCTATTGAAGGGTTCTAAAAAAGGCAATGCGCCGGTTACGTGGACCGAGGATGCGGAAAATGCGTTCCGTGAGTCAAAGCGCGCTTTGGCTGCCGCGACGCTTTTGGCTCACCCGGTACCGGGCGCTCCGATATGCTTGCTCGTCGACGCGTCCTCTTCGGCGATGGGCGCAGCGTTGCAGCAGCGTGTGAACAGCGCGTGGCAGCCTTTAGGATTTTATACTCAGGTTTTGTCTACGGCGCAGCGCAAATATAGCGCTTATGACCGCGAGCTACTCGCGATGTACAGCGCGGTTAAGCGTTTCAGACACGCAGTCGAGGGCAGGGATTTCGCGATTTTTACTGATCATAAGCCTCTGACCTTCGCTTTTCATCAAAATTTAGATAAATGCTCGCCGCGACAGTTTCGGTACCTTGACTATATCGGTCAGTTTACAACTGACATTCGGTACATCAAGGGTATTGATAACAACGTTGCAGATGCGTTGTCGCGGATAGAGGCAATGTCGAGTAGTATAGATTACAAGGCATTGGAGTTGGCACAAGCGGAAGATGTGGAACTTCGCGAAATACTCGCGTCCGGGACCGGTACATTGAAAATTAAAAAAATACATTTTCCTGAGTACGGCATTTATATTTATTGCGACGTTACGGGGGATGTAGTGAGACCATACGTGCCCGCAGTTTTGAGACGTCGCGTGTTCGATTCTTTACACGGGCTTGCGCACCCTGGAATACGGGCTTCACAAAAGCTAGTAGCCGATCGTTTCGTTTGGCCATCCGTAAACAAGGACAGTCGTGAGTGGACGCGTCATTGCATTTCATGCCAGCGGTGTAAAGTCACTCGTCATGTGAAATCCACCGTGGGAAATTTCGCGATTTTGGCCGGCCGATTTGAGCATTTACATGTGGACATAATTACCATGCCATATTGCCAGGGATTTAAATACTGTCTAACATTTATAGACCGATTTTCTCGATGGCCAGAGGCAACGCCCATTGCGGATATGGAAGCAAAGACGGTGGCCTCTGCCGTTATTTCGACGTGGATATCGCGTTTCGGTGTGCCTTTACGGATAACGTCTGATCAAGGGCGCCAGTTCGAATCCGAACTTTTCGGGCAGTTGTGTAGGCAGTTAGGTATGAAGCACATTCGGACGACTGCCTATCACCCGCAAGCGAATGGCATGGTGGAGCGTTTCCATCGCCAATTGAAAGCAGCGATTAAATGCCACGGCGCTGATAATTGGTTAGAGATTCTCCCTATTGTACTTTTAGGGATCCGTATGGCTTTCAAGGAGGATTTGAAGGCCACGGCGGCCGATTTAATATATGGGGCCGGAATTCGCTTACCCGCCGAGTTTTTCATTTCAAAAGGCCTTGAACCAAGTACCGAATTCGTAAAGAATTTTAAGCGGAAAATGGAAGGAATTAAGCCATGCCCCGTCACGCGACACGGTGTTGGAAAGACGTTTATTTTTAAAGATTTGAAAACGGCGACACACGTTTTTCTTCGTCGCGACGCGGTTAGAGGCCTATTGCAGTCACCGTACGACGGACCGTATGAAGTAGTAGATAGGGATGATAAGTCGTTTACAATACTAATACATGGTAAGAATGTTAGGGTTTCTATTGACCGAGTAAAACCCGCATTTATAGCTGCCGAGGACAATGAGTGCCTCGAAGATTATCACACGGAATCGTACGACGTATATAATAATGTTTTGGTTCCGCCAACGTGTGCTCAGCCAACGAGTGCTCAACCAACGGGTATTCAACCGACTCCTGTCCAGCCATGACAGGCCCAGCCGACGCGAAGCGAAAGTGAGAATCCTCCAGAGAAGGATCGTTTTGTAACGCGTTCTGGACGACAGATTCGATTTCCGGACCGTTTTCAGGCCGGTTTTCGGTAAAAGCATATACGCGCATGTTAATAGTTTTTTTTTATCCTCATATATGTTAGGTGTTCGTAAGCGTAATTTTTTTTTGTGTGCTTTTCTTTCCTCTCTCTCTCTTTCATATATTTGTATGTAGAATAAGATGACACGAGTATGTCGTTTTTCTTTGCGCCTTAGAACAGTGCCTCAAAGCAGTGACAGTAAGAGAAACATTATTTCAAATATTATTTTTTTTTTGGCGTGAGCGTTGTCACTGGTGGGGGGGTGCTGTGGCGGGCGAGAACGCGAGAGGGCCTGGTGACGTCAATGGCGTTAGAAAGTTCTGGGGGGAAAAGGGCCCTTCCATGGAACGGACCTTTTCCACCGGGACGTTGCCAGGCGGAGAGTAACAAGGGGCCATTCTTCGTTGGCCGCGCGACCGAACACGACGCTCAAGCATACTTTAACCAAAGATCTCTGTTATTTAGTGAATAAACGTTTTGTTAAGTTTACTGTTAATATTGCTTCGATTTTACCTATCTATTGTTCCAAGACCCAATCACTTCAACTTGATGTGGACTTTTTGCTATCCCCATCACTTCTGTCTCGCTCTTGTCCGGCGAAGGCGAGAGCGAGCGAGGACGGTACGAGACAGACGACGCGTTCATGTTTTGTCTCGCTCCGTCTTTCGGACGCCGTGACACTCCGTCCTTTGCGTTCGCGCCCGTCGCTAGACGGGCTCAACGCCACACAGTGGGGCAAAGTGACGAAGTTTGTGTCAAAATCAAAGAACTTTTGATAGAAATGAGATAGAGCCATGATTTTTTTTTAGATTAAAGCTGACAGATTGCAGAATAAGGGAAAATTAAAGAAATTATGGTACGAACGTTTTTTAACTTCGAAAATCTGTGTTAACCTTGAAACCGATTTTTTTTTAAAATCTTGAGGTAGTAGATAAATTTTGCGAACGGATTTGAAATCAGCGCAACAAAATCTATAGGAAATGATGTACAACATGTCAGGAAAAACTTCTAACCGGACATGGTATTGGATAAAACATAATTTTGCTCTAAAATTTGAAGTTTAACACAGATTTTCAAACGTAAAAAACGTTCGTACCATAATTTCATTAATTTTCCCTTATTCTGCAATCTGTCAGCTTTAATTTAAAAAAAAATCATCGATCTATCTCATTTCTATCAAAAGTTCTTTGATTTTGAAACAAACATCGTCACTTTGCCCCACTGTGCGGCGGTAGAGCCGTGATACGCAAGTTTTTGAGGAGCGACGTTTTCCACGGTGTTCAATCTCACGGCTATACCGTTTGACTTACAACAAAGAACCAAAATGATTTATTTTCTGCATGCCTAAAACTATGGAAGTACGTAAGGAAATCCAGAAATATTAATTTGTCACGAAATGGTGAACATGGGGAGAAAAAGAGCATTTTTTTTTTTATAAAAGTGTCAATTGCAAAGAATATGTTCAAGATATCGCAAAACCGCTACGTACTTCCATAGTTTTAGGCATGCAGAAAATAAATCTTTTTGGTTTTTTGTTTTAAGTCAAACGGTATAGCCGTAAGAGTGAACACCGTGGAAAACATCGCTCCTCAAGATCTTGCGTATCACGGCTGTACCGCCGCCATTTTGTAAGCACAAAAAATACGATTTTTTTCTGGCGAAAGTTGTATAATAACAGACTTCATATTAAACTTCTTGTTTATTACATTATCTTCCTAAAAAAAATGCCAAAAATGACTGCAATTTTGCTTCGTCCAAGGTGGCCTAACCCCTTAACGGGGGAGACCACTGTAAAAAATCTGAAAAATCGTTTTTTCTTTTTTACATTTTCTGAAAGACGCACATTTCAAGAATGCTGTCTCCAAATTTTATGAAGAAATTCGCAAAATTGACGGAGATATAGTATTTTCTGTGAAGCGGGGTCAAACGCGCGACTGAGCCGCGCGGAACAGTGAACGCGTTTTCCTCAAAATGACATTTTTCAACCGCGTTGACAGTCTACAGAGAAAACTATACGTCCAATTAACATGCTCAAGGAAATTTCCTGTACGGAAAACCCGTGGCTATTACGTGACGATCAGTTTTTTTTAATTTTCGACCTGCTTCTATTTTTTTTATTAACATTTCCCCAATTTTGTACCCTGAAAACATGATTTTTTTCTTCAGTGGTCCGCCATGTTGTAAGTTTTTACAATTTTGACTTTTTTTGATCGTCACGTAATAGAGGCAGGCTTCTAGTTTCTGGATATTATTGTGTTTTTGAATTCGGATTAACCATGTGGCCTGGGCACTGTCAACGCGACTAGCATGTTTTTACCGCAGCCCAAATTTTAACGAAGAGTATACAGGAAACGGATTTATGAATTTGATTGAAAAAATTTTTTTCTTACCCTTCGATATGTACACTATTAACTATAGTGAGCAATATATTGATTTACTTGCGTTGTTTGGTGGAAATAAATTCCCGAAAACACCCTTACATTTCGGACCGTTACACAGTGGTCTCAAATCCCGAAAACGTGGCCAAAAGGTCGAAAATGAACTTTTAATTTCGGGATTTTTAGCCGTTGGGTTGGGTACAGTGATAATCTGGCCATAAAATACCGGCAAGGGAAACGGCAAAATGTTTATGGTTTGACCGGTAAGTCAATTCAAAGTTAACCTCTGTTATTGAAACGTTTTCTGTGCGCGCCGATACAAACTCGAACACCGATTTTGAAAGTCAATAACTCCTGAAAGAGTTGATCAATTTCCATTGCGAAAAATGGATACTACTCCACGAAGTAAGTAGAATATTTGTTTACTCTTAAGTAACCGTAACTGTTAGCGTTTAGGTTGTACGACTGCAAAATTACTTGGAGAACGTAGAAGCAAAACTTGGCCCATTTAGTTGAAAAGTTGTAACTTCCACGAACTTCCACCGAAATTTTTGTTCTGGCCTATTGCTAATGCTTATACCTTGCAAATTTTTAAAAAATTGACTGCCACTAGGTGCCACCCTGCTCATACGAGAGTAAAATTGCTCGCCTCAACGAGTTTGAACTATTTGACGATTTTGTAACATTTAGATGACATTTATTATACATCCTGATGGTACAAAGTTGTACAAGAATGATTTTCTCTGCATCTTATTTATCGCCAGAAACGGTGAATTTGTTACTACAGCCATCCATAAATGCGGTAATAGATACGGATGATTGCTCCGAAATAGACATATTGTCTGATGATGACTCAGATAGCTCAGAAGAAAACTCGGACACGGAAATTTCATTTTCATAATATGTTTATCGATTATTCTTGTTTACTATTTGTATTTGTGTAATATTTATTGTTGTCCGTCATATTATATTCGCCATTTTCTTTTTTAAAGTTTCAAGTTTAGATTCGTAATCAGCGACCCCAAAAAGCCCAGAGTACCGATTTTTGCCTAAATTGAATAATATTTGAGCTTTTGGCCACGTTTTCGGGATTTGAGACCACTGTGCGTTACAGTGGTCTCCCCCCTTAAGCGCAGTTGGAAAGCACCCTTATGTACTTGCAGCTCATTTTGACTTCACATATTTTTTTATATTGTATATTTTCTTCTATTTTTTTGTGTTTGTATATTTTCACATATTTTTTTATATTGTATATTTTCTTCTATTTTTTTGTGTTTGTATATTTTCACATATTTTTTTATATTGTATATTTTCTTCTATTTTTTTGTGTTTGTATATTTTCACACATTTTTTTATATTGTATATTTTCTTCTATTTTTTTGTGTTTGTATATTTTCACATATTTTTTTATATTGTATATTTTCTTCTATTTTTTTGTGTTTGTATATTTTCACATATTTTTTTATATTGTATATTTTCTTCTATTTTTTGTGATTTCATGTACTTGGCGTAATTTTTTTATTACATTTTACGAGTACCGATTATTGACCTCCATAATTATTATGAATTTAATAAAAAATTCGATGCAATTGTTTTAAATAGTGAATTTACAATTATTTTTTAACTTATTTGTATATATGTTTCTTACATTAATATACTCGTGGGACTTTCATTTCCGGTACGGCAGAGAGCAGAAGTGAGTGCGTGTAGAGTGAAAGGAAAGGGCATAAAAGGTGGAAAAAAGGGAGTGGGGTGTAAAGGGATTGGAGAAGGGAATAGGGAGAGAGACGTAAGGGAAAGGAGAGAAAGGGTGAGGAAAAAGGAGGTAGGGTTGAGGAGAAAACAGGTGGAAGAGACGAAGAGTGAGGTTAGGGCAAGGCGGGAAGGAGCGAGCGAGAGAGGAAAAGAAGGCAGAGGAGAGAAGGACAGAAGAGCAGGGAAGGAGGACAGTGCAGACACCGTGCGGTAGAGAGAGGTAGTGAGGAGATCGTAGAACGGTAGATAAAGTAGGGAGGAAAGGAAAAGAAAAGAGGTAGAAGGGAGAGTGGAAGAGTGGAATAAAGAATGGAAGAGAAAGAGGGTGAAAAGAGAGAGGTAGCAGGGAAAGGAAAGGTAGAGGCAGAAAGGATAGCGGAGGAAAAGGAAGAGGAGGGGAAAAGGAAGGGTAGGAAAACGAATGCGGAGAGACTGACAAGAGAAACGACAGCAAGTGAAGGAAATGTGATAGAAATTAAAGAGATGTGGAAGAGAAAGAGGGAGAAAGATGAGGAAAAACAAATGGAAGAGAGAGAGGGAGAGGAGGCGTTTTAAAAAAGTAGAAAGGTGCAAAGGTCACCAGAGGAGAAAAGGGAAGGGGAAGGTGGAGGATTGGAGAGATTGATAAGGGAAATGAGGGACGAAGTGAGGAAAGATTTGGGGGATGTAAAACAACAAGGGAGTGAGGTAAAGGAAGATATGGCAAGGCTAAGATGGAAGATGGAAGAGTGGGAAGAAAAATGGAGAAAAGAAAAAGAGGAAATGGGGAACAGATTGAAGAGAATGGAAAAAAGGCTAGAGGAAGTGTGGAGGAAGGAGGAAAAGATAAAGGAGATAGAGGAGAGGTTAAGGAACATGGAACAGGGGAGGGAAAGGGATGAGGAAAATGGAGGAAAAGGAAGAGGAGGGGACAAGACGGATAAGAGGGCAGGAGGAGAGGAATGGGAATCAAGGGTAAAGGAGGTGGAAAGAAAACTAGAAATGAAGGAGAGAGAAGAGAAAAGGAAAAACATAATAATAAAAGGGGTATGCAGAGAAGGAACGGAGATGGCAAGAGCAAAGGCGGTACTAGAGGCGATGGGAGTACAGGGGAGAATAGAGAGAGTGAGAGAGCTAGGAGGAAGAGGGAGACAGAGGGAGGATGTGATGCTGGAAGTGAGGATGGGGAGTATGGAGGATATAAGAGAGGTAATGAGGAACAAAAGAAAACTAAGGGGGAGAAAGGAGTGGGTAGGAGACCACTTAACCTGGAAGGAAAGGAAGATGCAGTGACGGTTAGAGGATATAGGAGAGAAAGAGGGAAGAGAAGGGAAAAGAGTGAGGGTAAGCTACGGTCGGATAGAGATAGACGGGAAAATGTGGTTTTGGGATGAGCAGGGGGAGGTTTTAAAAGACTGGAAAAGGAGGGAGAGGGGAAGGGCAGAAGAGGGAACAAGGGAAGAGGGAAAAGAGGGAAAGGAGGAAGAGAGGAAGGTGGGAGGGGAGGAGGAAGGGAGACAGAGAAGAGAGGGGACAAAAAACTAAATGGGGTAAGGGAGGAGGAGGGAAGGAAGGAACAAAAGGAGGAGCTGAAAAGCTGGAGGATAGGATTTTGGAACGTAGCAGGACTGACAAACAAGGAGGAAGAGTTCTGGAAGGGGATAGGGGAATGGGAGGTAATAGTCCTGTTGGAGACATGGATAGAGGAAAAAGGCTGGACCAGGGTCAGGAATAGATTACCGAAGGGATACAAATGGAGGGTACAATGGGCAAGCAGGAGGAATAGGAAAGGGAGAGCGATGGGAGGTATGATGATAGGGGTGAGGGAGGAGATGGTAGGAAGACAGGAGCGAGGGCAGAAGGAAGAGGTAGGAATAATGGTGGAAAGAATAAAGGCAGGGGACCAAGAATAGACGGTGGTGGCGGTGTATGTGAACGGGGATATGGAGAGGAACCTGGAAATTATTAGAGGGTGGATGGAGGGACAGAGGGAGGGAGGAGGGGTGGTAGTAGGGTGAGACTTTAATGCGAGAACAGGCAGACAAGGTGGTAGGGTAGAGGGGGGGGGGGAGGAAGAGGAGGGAGGGGGAAAGAAGTCGAAAGATGGAAAAGTAAATGGGGACGGAAGGAAATTAATAAAGATAGTGGAAGCGACGGGATGGGAAATTTTAAATGGGAACATAAAAGGGGATGAAGAGGGGGAATACACATACACGGGAGGAAAGGGAGAAACGGTGATAGATTACGTGTTGGGGGATGACAGAACGAGAAGAGGGATAGAAACGATGCAAATAGGGGACAGAGTAGAATCAGACCACCACCCGCTGGTGGTGACAATGAAGGAAGGAGGAGTGGGAAGGAGAAGAAGGAAAGAGAAGGAAAGAAAAATAGGAAAGGGACAGTGGTCGGAGCGAATGAAGGAAGAGTACGAGAAGGGGATGGAAGGGGCGAACATAGGGGGGGGGAGGTTACAGGAGGAATTGAACAAGGCGGAGGCAAGAATAAAGGAAGAGATGAAGAAGGGGGAAGAGGCAGGGGGAGTGGGATGCAACGAAGGAGGGAAGGGTGGTGGGATAAAGAATGTTGGGAGAAGAAGAAGGAGGTGAGAAGAGAGTTGAGAAAGTGGAGAGGAAATAAGAATAGAAGGGAGGAATATAGGAGGGCGAGGAGGGAATACAAAGAGATGTGCGAAAAGAAGAAAGAGGAAGAGAGGGAGAGGGCGATAAGGGAGGTGGCGGAAGCAAAGACGGAGAACAAAGTCTGGGAGATAGTTAATAGAGGAAGAAAGACATGGAAAGGGGTGAATGAAGGAATAAATAAGGAAGAGTGGAAGGAGTATTTTATGGGGATACTAGAGGGAGTGGAAATAGGGTGAGGATGGCAGGGGAGGAAGATAGGAGGAAGGAAAATGAGGAAGGGGTAAGTAAGGAAGAGGTAAGAGGAGTGGTAAAGAAGCTAAAGGAGGGGAAGGCAATGGGAGAAGACGATATCCCGAATGAGGCGTGGAAGTTTGGGGGAGAGAGGGCGGTGGATATAGCGTGGGAGATTTGTAAAAGAGTATGGGAAGGAGAGGGATGGCCACAGGGATGGAAAGAGGGGATAATAGTACCGCTGTTGAAAAAAGAAGGAGGAGAGGAGGTACAGGATTACAGGGGAGTGACGTTGATGCCGTCGGCATACAAAATCTATGCAACGGTACTGGCAGGTAGGTTGGAGAAGGAGATAGAAGAGAAGAAGATGATCCCAAGTAACCAGGTGGGATTTAGAAAAGGAGTAGGGACAACGGACAACATCTATGTGCTAAATTACGTGGTAGGGAAATACATAAGTAAAAGAAAAGGATAAATGATAGCGTTGTTCGTTGACCTCAAGGCGGCATTTGACTCAGTGGACAGGAGGATTTTATAGGAGGTGATGGAAAGGAGAGGGGTGAGGGCAGGCTTATTGGAAAGGGTGAGAGAAATATATGGGGAGACGATAAGTAGGGTGAAGGTGGGAGGGGAAATAGGGGAGAGATTCTGGACGGCCAAAGGATTGAGACAGGGGTGTCCGCTAAGCCCAATGTTATTCAATATACTAACCGCGGACCTGGACGAGGAGTTAAGGAAGGGAAAATGGGGAGGGATACAGGTGGGGCAAAGGAGGATATGTGCATTAGCATATGCAGATGATGTGGTGGTAATGGCGGAAAGGGAAGAAGAAATGGAAAGTATGATGAGGAGGATGGAAAAGTATATGGACAAGAGGAGGTTAGAGGTGAACGTGGGGAAGACGAAAATAGTAAGATTCAGGAAAGGGGGAGGGAGACAAAGAGAGATGGAATGGAGGTGGAAGGGAAGGCGGATAGAGGAGGTAAAGGAATTTAAATATCTAGGATACGTGTTCAAGAAAAACGGAGGACAAGAGGCACACGTCAAGGATAGGGTGAGAAAAGCAGGGGTGAATATGAGGCAGGCATGGGGAATAGAAAAGAGAAAATTTGGAAAGAAATGGAGTAGGAGGATGTGGCTCTTTGACACGCTGGTGTGGACGGTGCTGAGTTATGGAGCGGAAATTTGGGGATGGAAGGAAAGGGAGGAAGTGGAGAGGGTACAGGAGAGGTTTCTAAGGTGGACACTAGGGGTAGACTGGAGAACACCGGGATATATGGTAAGGGAGGAGGCGAAGAGGATGAAGCTAAGGACGTGGGCGGGAAGAAGAGCATGGAAGTATGAGGAGAAACTGAGCAGGGGGAAGGGGGGCGCTGGCAAGAATATGTTGGGGAGAGGTAAAGGAAAAGAAGGAGGAAGATCGGTTCGCATGGGAGAGAGAGAGGAAAGAGTTTAAGACAGAAAGGGGATGGCAGGAGGAGGGAGAGGGAATAAGGAGACGGGAGGGGTATGAAGAAATGGAAAAGGAAGACTGTAGGAAACAGGAAGAGGAGAGAAGAGAGAAAATAAGAGAGTCGAGGTACAATAGGTGGTATAGGGAAGTAAGAACGGAGGAGATCCCGAAATATCTGGGAGCAGGATGGAGCGAGGAGAGGTATGGAAGAATAGCGAGATTTAGATTGGGAAACGAAATGAGGGGAGGGTGGTATTGGGAAAAGCAGGAAGATAGGAGATGCAGGATATGTGGAGGAGACGAAGTGACATGGGAACACGTGGTGGATAGGTGTACAAGGGAAGAGGAAAATGAGAGGGGAATAGGGGAAAGGATAAGAGAAATATTGGATGAAGGAGGGAAAGGAGAGGAATGGATGAAGAAGTTGGAGAGAAAGAGGAGGGAGGGTGCAGAAAGGGGATGAGGGAGAGGGAGGAAGGGAGGGAAAAAGGGAGGAGGAAGGAATGAAAGAAGGAATGGAGTGGATGGAAGGAAATGAAAGTCGAAAGAGACGGGAATGAGCGATAGGAAGTAAGAGAAAGTATTGTATGAGGAGAGAGAGAAAGACTGGCGAAAAAATAAATAAAATAAGAGTAGAGTAGGAGAGCGAGAGGGTGGCGGGGCGGCGAGCGGCGAGAGCGAGAGAGGTGAGACCTCTGTCTGCGGCGAAAGAGCGAGAGCGGCGAGAGAGCGGGTGCGGCGAAAGAGCGTGAGCGGCGAAAGAGCGCGGAGGCGAGAACGGAGACAGCGGAAAATAGAAAAAAAATAGGTTAAGAATTAGAGTAAGGATATAAATTAAGGATAGGGCAAAAAAAATGTAAAGAGAAGAGAAGGAAGGAGAAGGAAGCGTGAAAGGAGATTGTAAACCCTTAGGGAATACAATAAACATATACATACATACATTAATATACTCATGCAAGAAATACTTAATACTTAAAATTTGGCCGTTCTTAAGTTCGGTAACAAGAAACTACTTTTTCACGGATTTGTAGGTGACACACGTGAAAAAATTTATTAATTACTTAATTATACGTTATGATATACATCAGCGAAACCGTCAGCAAGATACTTTAAATAAGCACGAATCGAATCCAATACTTTTAACGCCCGTTTCGAACAGAAAAAAATTTATATAGAAATATAATGGATAATGTGTGAATAATTGGGACATGGTCGCTAATTGGGACATTTACCTTAAGTGCTGTTTGAAAAAAGTCATTGTTAAGTTTAAAGATGGATTTCAATCCTTTACTCTTGCCAAACGAACCCCTACCTACCCTACATTCAAGGGGGCGCCGCTCTCCTCTCGAGAACCTGCTAGCCTTCAGTTGTTTTCGGGCAACCGGACGTTACATTATTGTTTTTTTTTACATGTGGCAATTCTACCTGTGGCATGACAAACATCAGTCTGAAAAAATCAGTATTAAAACCTGACCCTGACCCTGACCCTGACCCTAACCTATCAAAACTCACCTTATTTTGTTCATATATCTGTGTGTGTAATAGAATATGAAGATATCACAAATGTTATATTTATAGAACTTAAGTGTTACTCAACATTATCTAATAATTAATTGTAATTTTCAGAAGAATATACATTTTTAATTAGAGGAGATGGAGCAGGTAGACGTTTATATATTTTGCCAGAATATCGTGTTGAAGGTTTACGATTTGCTTTGAAAACGTGGGAACCAGATGAACCAGATTCTATTTCATTCGTCTTTACAGTTGATGAGGATGCAACTAAATCACGTTATATTCTTAAAATTGGGGCTTTGGATAACGAAAAAGTACTTCTGTATTATGAATCGGAAAGTGAAGGTAATTGGCGGAAACGCATTTTATGAGATATAATTTGAAAATCATAGTGCTTGGATTGTTTTCAAATCACCCTTTATTTGAAATTGATCTTCGATTGAGAAAACAGTAAAAATATACAACGTTTAAATATTATATAGTCGAAATTTATCATTTTAATCAGGTATTGAGATGCACATTTACTACGCAGGCTATTCACGAATTCGTGATACAACCAGAAAGGAGGTGATTCGTTATGCAAAAGTTAGTTGAATACAGTATTTCCTCGCTGTGGGCTCGCTGGTCGGGACCGGCGTTGAACCCACATCCTGAACAGAGCCCTAATTCCGAGTGTTCGTTTCTCGCTTCTTTCTGGCCGAAGGGTGGAGCGAGATGGAACGCTTTGCGTGCGCGGCGAGTGTGCGCGACGGGCGCGAACCCTCAGATGGAATCGTACCTGCGTCAAAATTTTGCGAAACGGTTCCCGTGCTCACACGTGGGCTCGTGACCATTGCGCACGCCCGTCGCGCACGCAAAGGACGCAGTGCGACGGCGTCCGAAAGACGGAGCGAGACAAAACATCAACGCGTCGTTTGTCTCGTACCGCCCTTGCTCGCTTCCAGTGCCTCTCGCTCGCTCTCGCCTTCGTCGGACAAGAGTGAGACAGAAGTGGTGGGGATAGCGAAAAACCCACATCGTGTACACCAAACCGAGTCCACAATGAGACAATACTGTATATAGAATGAAATCTTTTCATTCAGGGGCTTTGTTCTCAAGAAAATTGATTTTAAAACCTATCTGATACACGCGCACCTGACTAATAATCAGCAGAATTGATCAGTAAATATGCTACAACTGTAAATAAAAATTTTTAAAAAGTATAGTTCTGATTTGCTCGTTGGGGTGTGCGTGAGCGTGAATGCTCTTTTATGGCGGTTTTGGCGTCCTCTGACAAGGAAAGATTCCGAACCCGAAAATTAAAAAAACTATGCAACTTTGTGAATATGTAGGAGATTTCCTTCTGTTTACAACACAATTTTTGTTTGCTGCCGAAATTCACTCAAAGCGGGTAGAATTAACACCCGAAAATTTAGCTACTTTCCGATTTAATTTTGTAACTCGCAATCTGTAAGAGATAGAAAAAAAGTTTCAAGACGAAAGTTACTTATTTTAATTACGACTATTATTTGGTAACTTACAGTTTTTACAGTTCGCGAGTTATAACACAAAATCAGAAAATAGCTGGAATTTAAGGGGTCAATTTCACTACATATTCACAAAGTGTCAGAACTTCTGGAATTTCCGGGTTGGGGGTCTGTCCTTGTCCGTATATTTTGTCATTTTATGTATCAGTACCCCTACAGCACACTTAGTTGCAGGAACGTTGCAGAAACGTTGCTACACATTATTGCAATATTACTGCAACATTGTTGAAGTATTGCCGTGGAATATTGCAATGGCCACGTTTGTGCAATGTTTCTGGAATATTGCGCACACATTGCCGTGGAATATTGCTCACATACTGCGGTACAATACTCCCGGAATATGGCGCACTCATTGCCGCGGAATATTGCGCACATACTGCGGTACAATACTCCCGGAATATTGCGCACACATTGGCGTGGAATATTGCTCACATACTGCGGTACAAAACTCCCGGAATATTGCGCACACATTGCCGTGGAATATGGACTTACACATTTTCACTCCTCACCTACGCAAAGCGTTTCTGAAATGCAAACACACGGAATACAGTCTGAAATACCACAGGAAACCTTCGGGGGAACATAGGCGAACATGGAAAGTATGTGATATAAATAATTAATAACATTACTTAATTATAACTATACGGTTCAAGGAGAGTGTGAAACTGTAAACAGCGACCAAAGATATTTGTAAAAAAGAAATATTAGATGTCCCAAGTACTGCCAGTGTCACTACTATTGCCATTTAATCTGTTGTTCATAACAAAAACGTCCCGCGATGTCGAGTGTAAATTTAGAAGTCCGTATTATTTACGAATATCGCAGGAACGACGCACGGTGCCATTCATGCAACATTTGTACATAATACGGATTTACGCGGAGCGTTCCAGAAATGCAAACACGGAATACAGTCTCAAATAGCAATAGTAGAGACACTGGCAGTAGGTACTTGGGACACCTAATATTTCTTTTTTACAAATATCTTAGTCGCTGTTTACAGTTTCACAATTTGCTTCAACCGTATAGTTATAATTGAGTAATGTTATTAATTATTTATATCACATACTTTCCATGTTCGCCTATGTTCCCTCGGAGGTTTCCTGTGGAATCTAGGACTGTATTTCACGTATATTAAGCTGGCGTAGCCATTTGAAAAGGCCAGCGCAAAATTAATACGATATTTTGTTGCTATTTATTTGCTAATTATTTGCCAAAGAATTAATTTTTTGCTCCAGCTGTTTTCGAGAAACAATGGCTACGCTACTCTAATATTAAGCTGGCGTAGCCACTTATTGTATCTCTGTACCTAAGAAAGATATCAATCCCATTCTTGCAGCATATTTTTTTGCTAATTTATTGCTCTTAATCCAATGAATATTAATTTTTTTGCCCCAGCCAGTTTCGAAAAACTGAGGCTGCTCTAACTCAATATTAAGCTAACGTAGCCACATGTTGTATCACAGTACGTAACAAAGATATCCAAGCCATTTTTGCGGCATATTTTTTTGCTAATTATTTGCTCTCAATCCCCCGAATATTAATTTTTTTGCTCCACCTATTTTCGAGAAGCAATGACCGCGCTGGAACAGCGTGAATCTAGCATAGCCACGTGTCGCGCCTATGTACCTAACAAAGCTATCGATGCCGTTTTTGCGGCAAATTTTTTTGCTAATTATTTGCTCTCAATCCACCGGGTATTAATTTTTTTGCTGCAGTCATTTTCGAGAAGCGATGACCGCGCTAGAACAGCGTTAATCAAGCACAGCCTAAGGCAGCGTTGCCCCGATGCACAGTGGGACGAAACGTAGACATCTCTGGACATGGCCGTATCTTTGTTAAAAAACATCCGATTTTGATGAAACTTAGCTTATTTTAAAGGCAAATGATCATACTTTCTGACAGTGAACATAAAAATTACAAAAAATATTGTTCGCACTCTCTAGCATTTGACAAACATCAACAAATTTTTGCAGTTTGGCACAATCTTCTTTGAGGGCGGATTTTACCCCCTGGACACCCGTTTCGATAAATGTGATTCAACAAGTCGAAAAGTAGAAAGTTAAAAATTTAAAATGGTTTTTGTTTCATCAACTTTGGATGAATTTTAGCAAAGTTATGAGACTTTGAAAATTTAGCAAATTTTAAAATAGTTTTGTCTGGTTTTCAGTGCAAATATAAAGGGCTTCAGCGGATGAACTATTATTTTCTGCAAAAATGAATATGAGAAAGGAAGGTGAAACAGACAGTGGGACGAAATGTATAAATTGCTGGACATTCAAACTTCTTGTATGTTACCTATTGTTGTGCCCTGCGTGATGGCTCGCAAGGCTGGTACGGGATTTGGTGATATCGTAGGTTCGGGAGTGAACAAAAGATTAGGATCTACTGGGTGAACTACACCAAGTTGGTTAAATTTAGAGACTAAGTCTTTATTCAGAGACTAACTAATACTAGACTGAGGTTTACAGGAGTGTCAGCCGTGTTAACAGGTCGAGTGTCAAGTCTAGAATCCTCCTCTTTTTGGAATCGCATTGGTTTTATATCCTTCTTGGGCGTGGTACGCGTTACTATGCTCGGTCGCAGCGAGGCGTTCACGTGTTGCTGACATTGTAAGATTGGTCGCTAGCCGTCTTAGCGTAATATAATATGTGTAATATGTCTAACACGTGGGCTTGGGCGTTGCCTGGGCACAACATCCCTTCCCCCTAAGGGAGGAAAAGCCATAGCTTTTTCTTACGATACGTCTTAACAATATTTGTCTACATTTGACTATAATATATTTGTATACAATGGTTATGATGTGTCAAAGGGAACTGGTGGAAGAAGTTCCTTCCTTACTAACTATATTAATTATCGCTTCGGGTTTTTGCGTGGTTTTGTCGTGACTTGTGTTTTCCGTTTTACAATGTCGCGGTGTTCTCGCTTTGAAGTGTACAATACATTTATAGAGTGCAATGATACATAATGTAATTGTTATGAATCCCGTTATCGATGATAGCGTAAAGAAGCTGTAGTGATACTCGGTTGGTATAATCTCGGGTTTTTCTAGGTCGTTTTGTAAGTCGTCTAATTTTTTGCTAACTTTATTCAATTCTTCTGGGTGTTTGATTATTCTTTTTAGCTCGAAATTTGTGTTACGATATGAATTTACAGTGGTTTGTGGCAGTGTGAATTCGTCTAGTGATAAATTGTAACCAGGTAAGTAGTTCCATATTTTTTCTATACCGTATTGTTTTCCGGTTTCTATCGTAAATTCGGCCGTAGTGATAGTACATTTATTTCTTATTGTTATTATACCAGAGTCCTTAATACTATACATATTTGTGCCTTTATCGTCGCAAGTCGCTGCTAATTGTATCGGTTTTGGTGTGACGTAAATCCATGCGCCTGGTTGTTGTAATTCTATTAGGATTGTATGGTTCAAAGTCATGATTCGTATCTTACAATTGTTCGGTTTTTCTGTTAGTTTGGTGTACAACTGTACTTCGCAGGGTCCGTATGGTATCGCTTTGAATATCGGGTGGTTAGATGTGCAGAGATATAAATCGTTTATCGTTTTACATTTCGATAAGTCCTGTTCGCTTAACTGTATATAATCTTGCACCGAGGTGTCGAGTACTACGTAGGAATTGAGGGATTCTATGTACGCGTAGAATGATTCGTTTATCTTAGTGGGTACTGGGTGTACTTTGCTTAATTTGAATTTTTTCGCGTTTAGTAGTGGGATATCTAGTATTACAGTAATTGATTTAGTGTCCGAAAAGGCAGAAAGTGTAAGGATTTCATATAAAACGTGCATGTTTTCTAATTTTATACTTATGGGGAAGTCTAGTCCTTGCGGTATATAAGCTAGTGCAGAAGTGAGGTAGGTTATGATTTGCGCTGGTGGTATTAATCGGGGGTTTAAAATCCCTTTCTTTATATCCATTATGAATTCTAGTAGGTCTTGTGTGTCGCGTAGGAGTGTTTCTGCCACGCTATTTATTAATATGAGGTTTTCGTCTATGGTTTCTCGAAATCTAGTTATGTCGGTCGTCTGTTGTAGTAAGTATTGAATTTGCCAGGTCGCGTTTAAAAGGGTTTTTTCGTTTTCCTGTATGTTGTATATAGTCTCGTTTAAGAGTTCGGTGTTAGCTCTTACAATTTGCATTTGTCCTTTGATCGTATTTTTCAATCTAATGTCTTGTCGTTTGAGGAATTCTATTTGGTCATTGATTTTCTTTCTATCTTCGGAATCCATTAATCCGAAGAGTGATTTACCTATGTAACCTAATCCGTCTATCAGTCCGCGACGCTGTTTTGGTGCGGAGCTTATGGTCTGTTGGACGTAAGTTATGAGCTTAGCTACTCGGTCTACTTTGCCTTGAATTTTTGTACCGAATGTTTTACAGAATTTTTGTAAGTTGTCCGTAGAAGGTGTTTTACATTGAGACAGTATGTCGTGTAGTGTTTCCTGGAGGTTTGCTTCTCGTCGGTAAATGTGGGATATATCTATGTGTAGTATTAGTTTCCAACTATCTCGGTAGATTTGTAGGTCGCCTATGTTTTCGAAGTAAATGCCTGGGTGATCTTGGAATTCTTTTATAGCGAAGTCTGAGTCGGGGGTCGTCCCTCCTATTACTAGTATCGTCATTTGTAGGGCGGTAATTCTGTAAAATATAATGTTGAGGTGTAGTTGGCGTTACGTTTTGTTGTTTGCGACGTCTTCTTCATGCGTGAGCGAGATTAGTTTTTGCCGCGTGGACTGAATGTCTTTCGTATCTCTCTTAGGTTTAAGTGGGGGTGAAGTGCATAGGACTCGATTTTCTCGTCGCTTCTTATTTCGTTTCATTCGTCACCATGCTTTCGATCATGGACGTGCCAAGAGAAATTGTGATATTTTTACTGGTGTGTTTATATTGTTTTGATTTTTTTTTTTTTTTTTTTTTTTTTTTTTTTTTTTTTTTTTTTTTTGACGTATGTGCGGGCGTCAATTTGTGTTTTTCCTTATAGTATTATCTTTAACTTTTAGAGCTTGGAGTATCCGGCCCCGCCCGGTTTTCTTAATTTTTCCTTCAGGAACGCGGTGCGCGAGTACCGTTCAGACCTTCGGCGGTACCGTGCGGAGTTTTTGCAATGGCTAGACTGCGAGGACTCTTGGGGGATTCGTTCCATGTTTGGTGAGTTTCTTAGATTAAAATATAATATATAAATTATAAAATTAATTTTTTTTTTTTTTTTTTTTTTTTTTTTGTGGAATTCTCCGTTTTTATTTATATCTGGTTGTTGTTCCAGAACGTCATGGGGATTCTTTTATACGGTCGGACTCTCCGCCCGAGTTTTGGTCCTACTTCGGGAATAGTACTTATTTTCTCTACTTATTTTTCTTTTTGTGATTGCTATATATATATAGTTTTCTACTTAAATAAATTTTTTTTTTAAATTTTTACTGTAATTAGTTGTTCGTGTATCGTTACTTCCCTTCACGATTGCGTCCTTTTCCTATGCTCACTATTCGATAAAGTGTTTTAGTCTGTTTGCGTGTACGCGAAGCGTTCGTCGTCCTTTAATTATGGTATAGTTATTATTATCATGTACGCCTTGGATCGTGTAAGGACCGATCCAAGCGGGGGTTAATTTCTTTGATCTTCCGCGTCTCACGGTCTCGTCGTGTAATAGTATTTGGTCTCCTATCTTGAAGGATTTTTCTGCTGTCTTTTTATCGTATTGCCTTTTAGATTTGTCTTTGTTGATCTCTAAGGTTTCGCGCGCAATGTTGTTTGTGGACCGTAGTCTTTCGCGTAGTTCTTCAGCGTATTTGTCATACGTATACGTTAGTTGCGGTGCCTGGTTTAGGGAGGTCGGCAACGTTGCTTGTCTCCCGAATACGAGTTCGTAGGGTGTGTAGCCAGTAGACGAGTGTGGGGTTGTGTTGTAAGTAAACATTGCATACGGTAGCCATTCGTCCCAATCGGTCTGGTCTTCTGTGATAAAGTTCTTTAGGTATTCTGCTAGCGTACGATGGCTTCTTTCTAGGGCTCCGTTTGATTGAGGGTGATATGCCGTGGTTTGTATTTTTTCGATTTTAAGCAATTTACATACGTTTTTGAACACTTGGCTAAGGAAATTGGTTCCTTGATCGGTTAACACTCGTTGTGGAATTCCGTATTCGCAGATTATTCTTGTGACGAATTCTTTTGCTACTGTGTTTGCTTCCTGATCTTCGAGGGGTATAGCTTTGCTGAATTTGGTTAACAAGTCTTGAAAGGTTAGTATGTATTTGTTTCGTCTACTTGTCTCGGGTAAAGGTCCTACTATATCCAGTGCGCATTTTTCGAATGGTTCTGTGGGAGTGTCTGTAATTACCATGGGAGCTTTGGTTATTCTTGTTAATTTATTTTTCTGACATTTTTCGCATTTGGAGATGTATTTTTCAACGTCTTGGCGCATTCCTGGCCACGAATGATTTAATTTTATACGTTCCAGGGTTCGTTTTATTCCTAAATGTCCGCCTAAGGGAGTGTCATGAAATTCGCGCAGTATTTGATTTTTATCGTCCTCCGTATATGTTATTTCGCTCTTTTCTTCTTCTGACTGGGATTCGTTTTCTTCGTCGGCGTTTTCGCTGGCGACGGCTAGTGTTTCTGTGTTGAGTTTTCGCTTCGTTCCTCGCGTAATCGCGAACATTCTACTGAGGGCGTCTGCGTTTTTATTTGTCTTTCCCGCTTTGTATTCTATGGTGTAATCATATTCTGCTAGCTTCAATTTCCATCTCATTAATCTTGAGCCGGGATCCTTTACGTTAAAAAGCCAAGTAAGAGGTTTATGGTCTGTTACGATTTTAAATTTTGTGCCGTATACATAAGGTCTAAAATGTTGCGTTGCCCATACTATGGCCAACAATTCTTTTTCTATGGTGCTATAATTTTCTTCTGCCTTATTTAGTATTCTACTTGCGTATGCTATGGGTAGGTCTTGACCTATCTTTCCCTGTGATAATACTGCTCCTATTGCTTTTCCGGAAGCGTCTGTTGTAAGAACGAATGGTTTCGTGAAATCGGGGTATTGCAGTATCGGTGCTGTTGTTAACTTTTCCTTTAATATCTCGAAGGCTTCCTGCTCTTGTGCAGTCCATCTGTATGCTTGGTCTTTCTTTAATAATTGCGTCAAAGGTTTCGCGATTTGTGAAAAATGTTCTATGAATCTCCTATAATATCCGGCTAAACCTAAGAAGGATTGTATATCTTTAGTTCTTTTGGGTATCGGAAAGTTTTTTACCGCGTCGAGTTTCGTAGGGTCTGGTTTGATACCGCTCTCACTTATCACGTGACCAAGGTATATCGTTTCCTTTCGTAGAAATTCGCATTTGTTGGGTTGAAGTTTCAGGCCACTCTCGCGTATACGTTCGAATACTAGTTCTAGACGATCTTGGTGTTCTTTCAGTGAACGTCCATAGACGACAATATCGTCTAAATACACGAAACATTTTATTCCTTGTAATCCAGATAATACGGTATCCATTAGTCTTTGGAATGTCGCGGGAGCGTTTTTAAGCCCGAACGGCATTCTATTATATTCAAAATGGCCGTATGGTGTCGAAAATGCCGTTTTCTCACGATCTTCCTTTTTCATGGCTATTTGATGGAATCCTGACGCTAAATCTAAGGTTGAGAAATATTTTGCTCCTCCTAATTGATCTAGAATGTCCGTTATATTCGGTAGGGGGTATGAGTCGCCTACCGTCGCGTCGTTCACTTGCCTCAAATCTGCTACTACTCTGAGTTTGCGTTTTCCTGAAGCGTCTGGTTTTTTAGGAACTACCAGCAATGGGACGTTCCACTGGCTGACGCTTGGACTAATTATTCCTTCTTCTACCATTTCCTGAACTTGTCTATTTACTTCTTCTTTATGCGCTTGAGGTAATCTATACGGTTTTACGTATATAGGTTTAGTATCTGGGATTAGGGTAATCGAATGCTCTGCCATCGTGGTGTATCCTAATTTGTCTCCTTCTAGGCAGAATATTTCATTATACTTCTCACATAGCTCGAGTAAGCTGGTTTCTTCTTCTTTATTTAGGTGATCTGTTCTAAGGTTTTCGCGCAGGGTTTGCATTCTATTTATCCCGTGTACGGCGTGTACTACGTACGTCGGTGTGTCGCGCTCCTTGTCGCAATTCGCGTCAGTCGGGTCAGTTTCATAGCTCGTCAGTGTTTGTAACGTCACTGTTGGCATATTGATAAGGACTTCGTCCGCGGTAGTGTTCATTACGCTTATTGCACATTTCCCGTTCTGGCCTACTGTTAACGAGTTTCCTATAAATACTCCTGGTTTAATAGATTGTCTTTCCACTATACCTTCGCCTTTATCAGTTGTTCTAGCTAGGAGAATGGTTTCAGATCGCGGTTTTAAAACTACGTTCCTTCCTGAGTAGGGGAATTGTATTCCGTATATCTCTATTCCTAGGTTTGCCCGGATGCATACTTCGTGTTTGGCCATAAAATCTTGTCCTAGGATTCCGTCTGCTTCTAATGGGAAGTCGTCTTTAACTAATCGGCAAGGATGCGTTACTGTCTTATTTCCGATTTCTATGTTTAATTGTACTAGACACAGCGTTTTGATTTCCATAGGGGCTATTCCTCGCAAGGATACTATTTCGTCTTCGGCTTGAACATCGCCCTTTACTTTACCTATCTTTATTAATGTAATATCGGCTCCTGTGTCTACTAACATATTCGCTCTTTCCTTTTCTAGTTCCGGCGCTCTAATTTCGATCGTATTTTCGAGTTGGGATGTCACTACCATATTTGCTCGGTACGATTCTACCCTAGATCCTGCGTTTGTTTGTCTGTCATCGGCTGTCCCGCGGCTCGTGGTAGGGGAATTTTGATTTTCGTTAGATGGTTCTCGACCCGGAGTTCTATTAAAATTCTGTCTGGTATCTTCGCGTCTGTAATTCGTATTCGTATAGCGCGGTCTGTAGTCTCGTCCGTTTGCTCTTTCCCTAGCTCTGCATTCTTTGATTAGATGTCCCGGTTTTTTACAGTAATGGCAGACCATGGTGACGCGCTGAACTTCCCTTTTTACTGTCGTCTGTTGCGTCGGGGAGTTTTCTCGAGGCATACTTAATCGCGTATAGCAATTTCTTGCTAAATGTCCCAATTTATTACATCGATCACAGCGCGGTACGTTTGATCCTTCCCTTCCCTTGGGGTGATTACCGAATTTCCTGTAATTTCGCGAGGTGTTTAAACCCATCGCTTGTTCCTCTTCTATAGCGGCGGCTATTGCTGCGTTCAACGTTGCATAGTTACGAGACCTTATGATCGTTCTCAGTTTTACATTTAACCCGAGGGTGAAAACGTCTAGGGCGCGCTCTTGTACTGATTCTGTTAACGCGTTATTTACTTCATCGCTGTTCCCTGGTTTTACCGATAATTCAGATAGTTCTCCAGCTAATTCTTCTACTCTACACGCGAATAATTTTACGCTTTCGCCTTCTCGTTGGTGGCAGGCATGGAATTCTGCCCCAACTGCTCCTATGGACCTTTTGTCTACGAATAAGGAAGTTAGGATGTCTTTTAATTTATCAAAAGTATCTACTTCTTTGTACTCTAGTACCTTGGCTGCTTTGCCTTTAATTTTCGTACCTATCACCGTTTTCAAGAATCTTGGCAGATCATTCTCGGGCACAAATTCTGCGGCACTTGTATAAGACTTCAGAAATTCTGCTAGCTCGTCCGACGATTTTCCTATGAATTTATCTACTAGCGACAGCGCGGTGGATAATCTTTTTACGTCCGGTAGTGGAACCAAGAGGCTGCTTCCAGCATTTAGTGACATTTTTCTATCTTCTGTCTCTTCTATATCTAACAAGCTAAAGTCCGCTAGCACTATCGGGAATTCTCTATTCGGCGTTACAAAGTTTTCTGGGGACGATTCGGCACTTGAATCGTCGTTTTTCTTAACGCTTAATCGTAACGGCGACGGTCGTCGTGTTCGGCGAGACGGTCGTGAATAGTCTATAGAAGGTAGGAGATCTAGTTCCTCTCGTATGAAGGTTAGTTTTTTATCAAAAAATGATTCGAACGATCTTGACAAGCTTTTCTGACCCGGAAGTTTGAATTGATTTGCGCGTTCGTCTTCTATAGACATGCATGTACCGTTTCTATATTTTGATAGGACTCTGGTTTACAATAATTAGTTTCACGGTATTCGGTTACTCACAACGCTACTCTTTTCCACATGTCGACGGCTCGGTCAGGCGTCCTCTCGTCCGTGAACCGTAGATGGTGATAAGAGACGAATCGGATCCAGCAAGGTCGATCCGTACAGCTGTTCACTGCGTGCTCCGACGGCTGCTTCCTTCGCACGGCTCTCCGTCCGTCCTTCAGGTGCGGCTTCGACTCGTTCCTCGGTCCCCAAAGTACTTCTCGTGCGTCCTGGTCCTCGGATTTGCGACGTCCTCGAAGATGGGTTTGGTGTTAGTCAAATGGTCAATTCACCCGTTCACTCTCAGGCTGATTTTACTCGTCACTAGGCTCATCGGCGTTCGGACTGCGTCGAACGTTTTTCTCAAAGGCCGTTCCTCGGTCCTCTGTACTACCTCGGTAGAGACGATTGCCAGTTCTAGCCTGTTCGATTGCGATGATCAAATAATATTGTCGGAGGTAGTTCAACCTCTGTCGACGTTGATCAATCGGTTGCGTCAAGGCTCGGTAAAATTTTTCACGATGCACTATCCCACCGCTGCCACCAATTTGTTGTGCCCTGCGTGATGGCTCGCAAGGCTGGTACGGGATTTGGTGATATCGTAGGTTCGGGAGTGAACAAAAGATTAGGATCTACTGGGTGAACTACACCAAGTTGGTTAAATTTAGAGACTAAGTCTTTATTCAGAGACTAACTAATACTAGACTGAGGTTTACAGGAGTGTCAGCCGTGTTAACAGGTCGAGTGTCAAGTCTAGAATCCTCCTCTTTTTGGAATCGCATTGGTTTTATATCCTTCTTGGGCGTGGTACGCGTTACTATGCTCGGTCGCAGCGAGGCGTTCACGTGTTGCTGACATTGTAAGATTGGTCGCTAGCCGTCTTAGCGTAATATAATATGTGTAATATGTCTAACACGTGGGCTTGGGCGTTGCCTGGGCACAACACTATCATATCTTTATCAAAATTGGCATAAATAATTATACATATAAACTATTTTATTGGTGTCATGTTTTGTTGTTCTTAAACGGCCAAAAAACAGATATCGAAGATAAATAAGTATAGTGATATTAATAAGAAAAGTTGCTTACAAAAATGCTTTCATAATGTTTCCGATGTGCTATCCAAATCACTTGGTAGAGAGCAAACCACATCCACCGATTCTTCTATACTCCTTTCATTTGTCTTCTCCTTGAGTAACAATATCGTTTCAGGGAACATGGGCTCATGTTTGATTTTATTAAGTTTATTTGGTCTAAGGTAGGATATTAAAGGGTCTGATGAAATTAAAAGATGATTAAGAACGTCTTCATTTGTGTAAATTCGGTGTGATTTGCGGCATCTTGATTTTCTTGCATTTTTAAAATCCTTATTTTTTGCTTCCTGTGCTTCCTCCGATAATTGGAGATATTTTCCACAATCTCTTAATTTCATCCGATGCTCTGATTTCAAATATTAGATCACACATTGCAAACAAAAGATAAAGTAGTTAATGTTCCCCGAAGTATTTTTGTTATTACATAAAGAAGACAATGAAGAATTAATGGACATGCAGAGCACACCAGAATGTGATGTAGGCACGGACAGTCAAAACGGCAAGCCTTAAAAAGGACCTATACATAGAAGCAGTATTTATATGACACGAAAATTACTACAGATATTGAAAAGTTTGTTTTGTTGTCTCAATTTATGCATAGTATTTTATATGCATAAGACTACCTAAATCTATTTTTAAAACATATATTTATTTTTAAGAAAATAAGAAAGCGATGTGATGCTTCGCCGTTTATTTATTAAGGTTTAACTAACTTTAATAATAATAACCTAATTTTATGAATTATCGTTCGCAGTATCATATTTATATTCATTTCCATAAAGACATCATAAAAACATAATCAATCGGGAACAAGAAAAGGAATGTCTAGATACATATTTACTCGTTTCGTCCCGCATGCGTACACAATTTAATTAATTCTGCTAAAAAGCGCAAGTTGGCGCAACTGGAAATTGGGGTTTCTAAAACTAGAATGTTTAGTGATTATATGGGTATTTTTTTTCTGGACAAATTTGGACATTTTTCTAAATCGACAAAAAAAAAATTTTTTTTTGAGAGGTTGAAAAACATAAATAAAATCATTAAATTTGGTTTTTACACTACATAAATAACTTCTCAACAATCAACCCTAACGTGTAGTATGATGGTAGAATTTTTTTTCATTATTCTAATACTAATTATTTACATTCATATGACAGCCGTCTCCAAAAGTGAACGCGTTTGCTGTTAAAAATTCGGGATTTAAAATGTTTAAAATTTTTTTTTTTTCATAATTTCGTATCCTTTAGTACTCAAGGATAATGCTCATATAATTATATCAATAAAAATAGGTACTTCATATTTTCGTCAATGTCCGAGAATTTGCACGCGTCGCACAGTGGAGTATTTGGCCCTAAAAGCTGGCCAAAAGTCGATTTGAAAAATTTTGTCCAAACTGAAATTTTTTTTTTCCTGATATAGTTGAATGTATGAAGCACAATGTGGCAATATTGTTTTTTTCATTTATTCACTCGTAAAGAGTTATTATTTGTTAGAAGTGAAGAGTTTTCATAGTACACGTTTCTCTCTTGATCAGTCTCTGAAACACCGTTCGCTAAACAGTCATTTTTGTATGTCGTAAACAAATTATGTCAATTTTTTTCTTACAGAAGCCGTTCATGTAGATATGTACTATACTTTCAGATGATATTTACTTTCTTATTACCTATCTTTTTGTGATTATTGATGTTTGAAAATGACGAATAATTCACTGAGGTATATTACAGTTCGAACATTTCATTAATGATTTTGTTATATTTAGGTGTGAGATCGAGTGTTTCTTTTGGTGTCATTAAATTGAGTGAAGGTTTCTCTTTACAATAGAAAAAAGATTGGCTGCCTATTCGTGCCATTTTGGTTTTCCCAGCATTTTCTTTGTCGCAATGCACTGAGCAATCACATGGCATGTCGCGTTGCGTTCGCGTTGTCCACTGCTAACTGTACTTTTACACCAGTTTATTATTACTATACGCACTGGTCGTTGTTGATGGTTTACTGATCATGTGTAGTGTCAAAACCATAATTCATTTTATAAATATTTTATGCATCTGCTTATGTACTAACACCCATAAACGTCTGCAAATCCCAGAACCTTACAGTAAGGCATGTAATGCCAATAAACGTATAAAACCAACAGATGTGACATAAACTCAAACATTATGTTTTATTGTTAACTGTATTAAATGATCACACTATATCCTCACATGAAACCATTGTATTTCTTGACACATATGTAACTCGGAATACGAAAATCTGAATACGAGGAATGACACAATAAAATAAATCTTGTAAATAAATCAACTTATTTCTAAATTTTTTTACGTCCTGTGCATATTTTTGTAAAATTCTATGAAATAATTACGTTGCGTCACTTCTAACTACATTTGGCTGCATTTAAACGAAACAAATAATTTTCCCCAGCTTTTAGGGCCAAATACTCCACGGCTAGCCGTGGACATCATCATCTGATTGATCTCGAATTATTTTATTGTGACACAAATATATTTTTCGAGATCAATAAAGTATTTCTGTTTTTCATTAAACAACAAAAAATAATTTTGGCCAATTTTCTGCAATTATTGACGCCATATTGGAGCTGTCATTTTGAATTTTGATGTTTTGACATCAGATTCAAAATCAGCGACCCCAAAAACCCCTATATACCAAGTTTGAACAAATTCTAAAGTATCTAGAATTTTGGCCAGTTTTTCAGGCCAAATACTCCACTGTGCGTCGTCCCACTGTGCGATGGATGGTCCGAGGGTAGGTGCATCCATCGTGTTTTCCAAAGCTCGCGCGAAAACCGACTTGAAGTCAGCCTATAACCAGAAATCAATTCAATTTAATCGCAATGAAATCAGCATGTAAGGGTTACAAGCTGATTTCAGGGTACGATCCTACACGCACACTACTGAGCTCGCAACTTCATTGGTTTCGAGCGCCCCCTTCCATGCGAGCTTTGGAAAACGCGATGAATCCTCGTACCCTCGGACCGCCCATCGGGGCAACGCTGGCCTAAGGGCTGTACAATGCTGGTTGTAGCAGAAAAAAGAATGAAAGAGTTTGTATCATTTTATTTTATTATTTCATTTCTTTTATATATACGAGTAATCGTGGTACAATTTTATGGTTTCCTTTTCTATTCATATGGTGATTTTTTAAATCGTCAAATTCTATCCAATTTGTTGGATCGCCCTTACGATATACGGATGTCCCAAAAAGGCTGCGGTTCCTTAAAGGGAGTGATTCGGGGGGAAATTGCAAACAACTTTTTCCTTTGTGAAAATGTCTTTTGAAGTTTCGTAACGAGATATTAATAAAAAGCACCGACCAATCAGGGCGTGAGTCTAACGGCCGAGTTTCCGCGCTAGCGACTCCGAACAAGCAACTCGGCATGCATCGAAGAAAATTGCGTAGAATGGCAAATGAAAAAGATGTAACAAATAAAATCGAACATGTTGTCATGGTTTGTTCGTCATTTAAAGTGAATAATGAATATAGAATAAAGATAAGAAATACGTAAATTTCCTTGTGTTAATAACGTATTCACGAAAAGGTAATGCAACAGGAAATTAACGAAAAGTGATCGTAGTTCGTTATTGTGATAAAAATCCGTAATTCAATATCGACCAGCACTGTTGCTGGGTTCCATATCAAAACGACACAGTACAAAACTACACATGCAATTTAGGACACATCAGAATAGTGCACCGAAAGTAGTGCACATACAATTTAGAACACATGAAATTTATAGTGCACATACATTTTAGGACACATGCAACTTAGAACACATACAATTTAGGACACATGCGATTTAGAACACATACAATTTAGGACACATGCGCTTTAGAACACATGTGATTTACAGTGCACATACAATTTAGGACACATGCGATTTAGGACACATTCAATTTAGGACACATGCGATTTAGAACACATGCAGTTTATCGCACATTTTTTTAGTGCACATCAGGATAGCGCACAGCAAGATTTCACGCGCAACCATCTTCTCGTCGCCATCGACTGTTTCACAGCCGACGGTATTAATATTGGTTGGGGTTAGACCAGGGCGGGGGGCGCGCGCCCGCTTGCGGGCGCGTAAAGCATGGTAGCGAACCGATGTGGGTACGCGTTAAACTCGGTAATTGTAATTTTGAGTTATGTTTTTTGCGAATATCTCGTAAACCAAAACCAACTACCAAAAAGTTTAAGGGAAAATGTTCAGAATGATGACCTTGACAGCAATGGCGATATTGACCCCACCACGCGATACTTGTAACCGCAGTCACATTTTGGAAATCCCCAAATTCACATCGGTTCACTACCATGCATTACGCGCCCGCAAGCGGGCGCGCGCCCCCCGCCCTGAACTAACCCCAACCAATACTAATGCCGTCGGCTGTGAAACAGTCGATGGCGACGAGAAGATGGTTGCGCGTGAAATCTTGCTGTGCGCTATCCTGATGTGCACTAAAAAAATGTGCGTTAAACTGCATGTGTCCTAAATTGAATGTGTCCTAAATCGCATGTGTCCTAAATTGTATGTGCACTATAAATCACATGTGTTCTAAAGAGCATGTGTCCTAAATTGTATGTGTTCTAAATCGCATGTGTCCTAATTGTATATGTCCTACGTCGCATGTGTCCTAAATTGTATATGTCCTAAGTCGCATGTGTCCTAAATTGTATGTGCACTACTTTCTGTGCACTATTCTGATGTGTCCTAAATTGCACGTGTAGTTTTGTACTGTGTAGTTTTGATATGGAGCCCTATTGCTGATAACGAATAAGTCTGTTTAAAAAGCCCGAATAAATATTTTCGTACAGGAATTTTGAGAATTATCGCCGGAAATAAGCCATCGCTTACGTTAAATTTAAAAATTAATGAGCACCAATAAAGTAACTAAAACTCACCCTTGTCGGAAATTCACCTGGAGCTTGAAAACCTGTAGTCACAGCTGGTCCCAGGTACACGACACCACCCAACGTTAAGGGTCGCAACGTCAAGTGCGTCCGGGTTAATGTATCGAATATTCACTTCACTGCACGTCTACTATCACTGATCACTTAATTTATTTTTCATGGAACGTTTTGTTCCAATGTTATAAAAATTTGTAGAAATGAATTTTCACTTGGCGTTCGAAGCCGTGGGTGCAGCCGCGCAAATGCTCATACAGCAGTAGTTGCGTCTCGCATAATACTCTTGAGCAGAGAATATTTCTGCGACATGATTTCTATCCGACTGACAGGATTTCTTCCAAGGAGCTTCTTCTATCCCCAAGTACATAGTGTCTCTCGTTCCATTATGAGTTAACTCCCACCAGGTTAACCGGCCTTAGGTAAAAAGAAGCCAGCACATTTTTTAAACACACGTGCTTTGCAGAAATGCAATGAACGAGCCATCGAAGCAGCCAAAAATTCATCAGACTGATCGGCCTGAGCATTTTGCTAGGGTCGATGTTTATGACCGTATTGTCCCGTAAGTCGGCGGTAGATAACGGTTTCCTACAGTTTTGGGTAATTTATGGCATAGCTGGTTCCACCTCGTAGCAGACGTGAACAGAGGGTATCGGAAAACGGAAATAGGAATGGTATGCATTTTCTTCTTTATAATAGCAACTCAAAGACTTTCTGTTTCTTTTCTCTTCGGACCCTTCCGAACCGAAACACGTGGTGTCTGCTGCCTACGTCGAAGCAATGGGTACATTGGCAGTAAAAGGACGGAACGCGGACTTTTGTAAAAGTGCACGATGGTCCGTTCGTTGCACTTCTGCGAAGCACGTGTGTTTCGAAAATGTGCTGGCTTCTTTTTACCTGAAGCCTCTTGGCCTGGTGGGGGTCAACTCATAATGGAACGAGAGAAACTATTTGGGGGTAGAAGAAATCGCTTTGAAAAAATCTTGTCAGTCAGTAAGCAATCACGTCGCAGAAATGTTCTCTGCTCAAGAGTATTTCGCGATGTTCTGGGTGTACCCCCCGAACAACGGGGACGCAAGTGCTGCTTCGAACGCCAAGTGAAAATTCATTTCAACAAATTTTTATAACGTCGAAACAAAACGTTCAATGAAAAATAAATGAAGTGATCAGTGATAGTAGACGTGCAGTGAAGTGAATATTCGATACATTAACCCGAACGTAATTGACGTTGCGACCATTAACTTTGGGTGGTATCGTGTACCTGGGACCAGCTGTGACCAGGATCGGTTCAGTGACCTAGTCACACAAGTTTTCAAGCTGCAGGTGAATTTCCAAAAGGGTGAGTTTTAGTTACTTTATTGGTGATTATTATTTTTTAAATTTAACGCAAGCTATGGCTAATTTTCGGCGATAATTTTCCTTGAGTATTTTTAAACAGTCTTATTCATTATCAGCAACAGTGTTGGCCATTATTGAATTACGGATTTTAATCACAATAACGAACTACGATAACTTTTCGTTCATTCCTGGTACATAACCTTTTCGTTGCTACGTTATTAAGGCTGCCATCTCAGCGGACCTTGAATGTGTGCGTACGCTCACACAAGCTAGGAAAAGCGTGTACGTATACGCGTGTAGTAAACAAACCGTTTCAACCAACTTTCGTCCTGGAATCGGCCAGAAGGAAGTTTTTGCGGGTACAGTTGCGTTTAGTAGACATCTGTGCAGGCGGGTCTGGTGCGTTTGAATGCTAATAACAACCGTACGTTGAAATAATAATGAATTTATGATTCGAAAAGTGACAGAATGAGGCTTCAAGGCTTCTCCGTTGGTGGCGCTAATGTACTCGAACCTCATTCTGTCACTTTTCGAGTCACAAATTCATTATTATTTCAACGTACGGTGGTTATTAGCATTCAAACGCACCAGACCCGCCTGCGCAGATGTCTACTAAACGCAACTGTACCCGCACAAACTTCCTTCTGGCCGATTCCAGGACGAAAGTTGGTTGAAACGGTTTGTTTACAACACGCGTATACGTACACGCTTTTCCTAGCTTGTGTGAACATACGCACACATTCAAGGCCCAATGAGACGGCAGCCTTAACACAAGGAAATTTTACGTATTCCTTATCCTCCCACTTCAAATAATTATTATTTCCTTCGATGCATGCCGAGTTGCTTGTTCGTAGTCGCAGCACGGCGAACAGTGGAGCAAAGTGACCAAATTTGTGTCAAAATCAAAGAACTTTTGATAGAAATGAGATAGAACGATGATTTTTTTTTTAAATTAAAGCTGATAGATTGCAGAATAAGGAAAAATTAAATAAATTATGGTACGAACGTTTTTTAACTTTGAAAATCTGTGTTAACCTTGAAATCGATTTTTTTTCAAAATCTTGAGGTAGTAGATAAATTTTGCGAACGGATTTGAAATCAGCGCAACAAAATCTATAGGAAATGATGTACAACATGTCAAGAAAAACTTCTAACCGGACATGGTATTGGATAAAACATAATTTTGCTCTAAAATTTGAAGTTTAACACAGATTTTCAAACGTAAAAAACGTTCGTACCATAATTTCATTAATTTTCCCTTATTCTGCAATCTGTCAGCTTTAATTTAAAAAAAAAATCATGGATCTATCTCATTTCTATCAAAAGTTCTTTGATTTTGAAACAAACATTGTCACCAGGGGTGTGCACTTCCTATATAATATCTGTTGGCAAAATTTAGTTAGGGGCACTTTTCACTCGTGGCGCTAGGATCAATAAAGTTAAAAGAATTTGGCAAGAGATGGCGCTGTTGAGATTATTTTATGGCGGCAAAATTGAATCCTGGAATAATGGTATTGGTTACAAGAGAACATATGGGACCCGTACACGCCGATTTTAATGGAGCTTTTGTAAGATGTTGTTCTCAAAATATTTTTCTGAGAACTACTTCATACAAAAGCCCAATTAAAATCGGCGTGTGTGGGTTCCATATGTTCCCTTGTTAGGCAATTTTATTACAAATAGGAAATAAATTACTGAAATACAATTTTCATATTTATTTTTAGTTTTTATTCAATTAAAAAAGGATTGTTATTATTGGTGTTACACGAATTTACTGCTTTACAATACTTTCGCACATACATTGTTACTATTATTTTAATTATATGCTGCATAATTAATTTTTTACGACACTTAAAATCAAAGCAAATATGGTTTGATACTGCTGTTTGTACCAAGTACATGTTCGAGGAATTATGATTTACACCAGGCCTGCCCTTTATAGGGTGCAAATACCTCAAGTTCTGAGGCCTGGGCAACAGCAGAGCGTGGAACTTTTACGTTGCTAATCACAGCACGGGCTGTGGGTGAACTGCAAGACTGTGTGTGCGTCCATCCTGGTTCGTAAGTACCACAAGTCCATATAGCTGGGCCTCGCGCGTATAGGCGCACATACACTCTTGCAGTTGTCCCAAACCCCACGCAATGGTTAGCAAGGTAACAGTTCCACGCTCTGCTGTTGCCTGGGTCCCAGAACTTGAGGAGGTATTTGCACTTTAAAGGGCAGGCCTAATTTACACTAAAGTGTTGATGACACACATGATAATTTGCATATACCTTTCTGTCGTAACGTCTTTCTATAGGTTTGGAAAGTGATGTCGCGTAGAGTGCGTATTCAAACATCCAGGCATAGCACATGATCCATAGTTCCGTCCCATCTTGTATCTGTAACTAATAATGTAACGCGTCCTCAATAACTACCCCATTCAATTACTTTCTTTCTTAATCGTTTATTTCTTACCTTTCAATACGATGCTTTCCTGCACTTTCCAGACCTTTCCTACGCTTTCCTATGCAGGGTTATGTACTGACCGCTATAGTGACACTGCCTGACACTGCCACTGGGTGGATTATGTTCTATTCCCGCCACAAAATAATCTCATCAGCGCCATCTGTTACCAAATTCTTTCAACTTTATTGATTCTAGCGCCACGAGTGAAAAGTGCCCCTAACTAAATTTTGCCAACAGATATATAATGGAAGTGCACACCCCTGATTGTCACTTTGCCCCACTGTGCGGCGCGCGGCAACTCGGCCGCCAGACTCGCGCTCTGATTGGTCGGTGCTTTTTGTTAATATCTTGTTAACGAGATCTCGGAGAACATTTTCGCAAAGGAAAAAGTTGTGTACAATCACCCCCCGAGTAACCCCATTCAAGGAACCGCAGCATTTTTGGAACACTTTGTATAATTGTGGTGTAATGGCCTGTTACACTTTGTGACAATTGTTCCGCGTGCCTTGCCAACAGGCCACTCTTCCCATAGTTCTTAACAGAGCCCATCAAGTGTAGCTCTTTGTTTTTACATAATGGATTGGAAATCTTTTTATGTAATTCTTGAAAGCTTACATAAAAATTTTCCTCCTTTCCATTAAAAATTTTAAATAATACAATATTATCTAGAAATGAAAATGTATGATTAATTATGTTAGAAAAGCATTTTCAAATTCTTTAAAACTCAAGAGAAATTGCAATAAAACCAGGGTAATAATATAGTTATAATACGTGTTATTTACCGATTTCTATAAATTTATTCTCTACGGCACCGGGACTGTCACATTTGGGACAGGTACTATTCGGTACCGAACAGAACTCTCGAATAAAGCTTTCGCTGTTCGATTTCTTGAGCTGTATGTCTTCGATTTGAATACCGGTGAGGTGTTTAATTTTTGAATATTTGCATATTGTGCAATCTGATTTTTTGTAATACTAGGCAGTTACTTGAATATTTTTTGCGCCAGCCATCCAACGTTTGCATTACAGTTAATGTAGTGCAATTTATCCATTAACGTGGACTGTTGCACTGGAAATAATTTTGCCAGCAATTCTATCCGCATTACATATGAGTGTTTTTTCAACCCCTTCTGAAGGGTCTCTTCAACCATTTTGAAGAATAATGTATTTATTGATTTCATCTGATATATGAAATATAAGAAATAAATATTTGTAATGATATTTTGATACATCTACTAATAAAATGTATTGTAATCATTGGGGGTAAAAACAATAAAATAGGTACAATTAATAACAGTCTAGAATAATTGCAAAACAAAATTTATAATAGTTTTCATTTGTTATATAATATTGTTATATATAATATTGTTATATAATATTGTTGCGAACACCCCTTGGATGGAAATCCAAGGCCCACTGGTGCTCGCGAGCGGGACAAGAGGACAGCGAGAAGAAGGCGATCCGATCGCTCGCCTGTCAAGCTGTCATTCGAGAGTCAGCCGCCGTTACTAGCTGACGTCTCGATACCCATATTTATCCGTTCGGAGATTGTATTAGTTACTGTATTACTGTTTATGTTCCGTTCCTGTTCCTGTTACCACCTATTAAACCGTTATGCCGACCACAAAACGTAACAATATACTAGCATGCCCCGTCTCGGCTTCGCCCGAGTTATTAGCGTGACTGATTCACGTTTCTCTACATAGGATAAAATAAAGTCCCCGGTAGGCGTCTGTATGTTTGATCGCACTAATCTCGAGAACCACTTGACGGACTCCGATGCAGCCCCCACCACCCCGTAGAGCATTCTCGAATTTACGGCGATAAGTTTCTAACAAAGTTCTTATAAGATTTCCTTGTAAACAACATTAGTCGTTTTTCTTTCTGACGTAAACACGAAAAGATTTTACACGCAATATGTAGAATCTAGTGTGGATCTTATACATAGCGTGCCGAGCATCGCTCTGCGCGAAAGAGATGCGCGTGACGGTTGCCTGCACAGTGATGGGGATGCTGAGTCACATCGTTAGCTGTTCTGCGAGTGCTGCGATGCACGAAAATCTTGTTTCACTAAAATCGTCGTTGCTCGGCTTCTTTTCGTCATAGGTTAATGTTGCATACACCTAAACCTTCCTCGAGAAATGCTCTACAAAACGGTGAAAACCGCATCACAATCCGTCCAGTGGTTCTCGAGATTAGCGGGTACAAATATACCGGGGGACTTTATTTTATAATATGTAGAGATTTATGTACACCAACTATGTCTAATTAAAATTATGAACTTACTTTGTTTCTTATATTTACAAAATCGATTACGGCCAACAGTGCTAAATATAACATGATATCGAAGGAGCATGTATATCTCAACGAAACTCTTTTGTTGTCAATTGTTACGGGTGCCAGTTGAGGACTGTTACCGTTTTTAATTATCGGTATGACCCGATTTCTGTCCCACTGTAATATATCTTTAATATCATTTTTCCTTTCTCCTAAATATTTCGCAGCTTGTCTATATGTTTTTTCTTTCTCTGTGAATTCTCCTTGTGTTCTTGATTTAAGTCTATATTGTTCTATACATTGCCATTTTTAGCGCAATCATGGCATAGACGTTTCTCTCCGTAACCTTCATCTTCTCCCTCCAAAGGAATGGAACATTGAATAAAAATATGCACAGGTTTTGCGCATAAGTAACACTTATGCGCAGCGCCTGGCATATTGCCATCTGCACAAGCAGGGCAGATTGGCTTATCAGCTTGTTGGATCTCTACCGAACTTCTATTATTATTACTTGTTGTTTTTCGCCGTTTTATCCGAGGATTGCCTTTCCCTTTCCAATTCTCTATTTCTTTTAACGCTGTATTTCTGTTTGCGTCTTCTAATAATATTATTCTATTGTCGCTAACATTTATGGCTTTCTTATCTAAGTTTGAATTTATTAATAACATTTTTCCCTTTAAATATTCAATGTGACCTGTTACAAACTGATCCACCCTAACTGAACATTTGTATATTTTCATTAATATTGATTTAATTTTATTCATCTCCCCTTCCACGGATGCACTGGATGCTGGAATGCGTCCGTAATTAAATTTGTTCAAGAAATAGTACAGGTCGCGCCATCTCCCGAAATCGAGTCAACCCAGACGTCGTGCTACGTATCCTTTGCCCCCCCCTTTGTTCATGTGGAGCCTCGATCCTATCTCCCTACCATCGATCGGTGATCGATGGAAGGGGGAGAGCGAGCGGATTCGAGGAAATAGCGAGTGGTTTCCTCGATCTACTTGTCTTAAAACCGATCACCAGGTAACACCTAATTGCTTACGCTTGCTAACACTCATACTGTCGCTTTCGCTTACGGTAGGATTCGGGCCGAATCCACGTGCATTACCGCTGCTTTATAAAACGTGCCTACCGCGTAGGAAATAGTGCCGCTAAGTTAATTAAGGCTGCAGTTAATTGCTTATTGTGTATAACGAACCTTTATTATATAAACTGTAAATATTGTAAATCGAACATTAGAACTATAATTAAACTCTTAAGATTAAACTACAACGAGTCGCGAGTGTCCCATACTACGACGTGCGCTGCTAAGTAACTTTTGCTAACATTTTTTGGTCCTTCGAGCCGGATCAGCGCCGTTGGATTCTGTGTTTCTGGAACGTTCGGGATTCCTCGCGAGTGTTGTGGTTAACCGTCGCGCGTGACCCCTGAAATAAGAACAATGAGTCATCTAATAGCTAGCCAACGCGACCTTAAAGGCAGAATATCGCGCGCGTACGATAATCTAAAGAAGCTAGGAGCAAATAATTTGACAAAAGGGAACGTATCTTCGCGATTAGGGGCTCTACGTAAGAATTGGGCCAAGTTCAAAGCCCAGCACGATCAGTTGATCGCCATGGCCGATGAGCCGGACATCGTGGACGACAAGTACTATAAGGAAGATGAGCCGGCCGATACCGAAGAGAAGTTCCTCACGCAGGAGGCCTTACTTATGGATAAATTAGAGGAAATTACTAAGCTAGAACAGGCCGTGGTCCGAGGCATTGAGCGTGCGAGCAGGGACGATTCTATGCTCGCTTCTACGGCCGTTCGGTCCAAATCTTCGCTACCGAAAATCCCGCTACCAAATTTCGATGGACAGCATAAAGGTTGGCCATCTTTCCAAGGGCTCTTTAGATCCCTCGTGGTTCAGGACACCACGCTATCGGATGCTGAACGACTACATTACCTGCGAGGGGCCCTTACCGGTGATGCTGCTAAACTCCTTCTTAATATGCCGGTGCGCGAAGAGAACTTCGAAGCCGCTTGGAAATTGCTAGAAGACCGGTACGATAACCAACGGTTAGCGATAAAGGCGTTGATGGCGGCCATCTTCAACTTACCTATACTTTCAAAAGAGTCAGGGCCTGAACTCAAAAGCCTTTATTACACGCTGTGCGATTCAGTCGAGTCTCTCGCTGCCTTGAAGAGACCCTTTGACTCCAGCGGCGACTGGCTGGTGCACTTGGTAGTGAATAGACTGGATCCCCAGTCTCGGCGAGAATGGGAGACTCAACTTGGCCAAACCAAGACTCCATCGACTTACCAGGAGTTGAAATCATTCTTGGAGGGTCGAGTAAATACGGTGGAGGCCTTGGAGGAGCAGCAGAAGGCCTCAGGGGGGCGAAATCCGAAACCCAGCGGGACACCTAAAACTGCCAAGGTTCACCAGGTGAGCAAATCAAAGAGCCCTTCTGACCAGTGCAGTCTCTGTGGCGCGGGTCATTTTATTTTGTTTTGCGCGGATTACAAGGCCAAGAATCCGACAGAGCGGAAGGAGGTTCTGATAGCTAAACGTCTTTGTTTTAATTGCTTGGGAAGACATCGCGTCGCGGAATGTAAATGCGAAAAGCGGTGTCAGGAGTGTCAGCAAAGGCACCATACCTCAATTCACGAGGCGATCCCCAGTCGTGCTCCCGCCGAGAGCACGGGAGTTTCAGTAAACTTGGGAATGTCCGAGACAAAGGAGAGCCTCCCTCGCGACGCGGTGTGCCTTCCACCTGTTTTACTAGCTACCGCCAGGATCGTAGTGCACTCACCGGACGGCGAGCCAAGATTAGTCAGAGCCCTGATTGACCAGGGCAGCGAAGTCTCGTTGGTTACGGAGGCCTTGGTGCAATTATTGCGATTACCAAGACGACCTTCTAATGTGCACCTGATCGGCATCGGTAACCAGCGGAAGGAGCGAGTGCGTGGAACCATCCGATTGGCGTTCTCATCACATGGGGGTGACGGCTCGAGGCAGGCGACCACGGCGTTGGTGCTGCCACGGATCACGGCCTATACGCCTCAGGTCAAGCAGCGGAGGAATGTTTGGCCCCATCTCCAAGGGCTCCCACTGGCCGATCCTGAATTCACGGATGGCGCTCAAATTGATGTACTGCTGGGCGCCGACGTCTATTCACTGATCCTGAAAGACGGAATTCGCAAGGGGGAAGAGGGTGAACCCATTGCCCAAAGGACGTCTCTAGGCTGGATCATTTCTGGCCTAGCGACCACCTCTAGCCGCGACGACCCACGTGCTTTGAGTGGGCTCGTCACACTGAAGTGCACGATGGACGCAGCTCTCGGACCTATGGTCCAACGATTCTGGGAGCAAGAAGAAGTCAGCGTGACAACCAACCTCAGTGCTGAGGACCAGGAATGCGAGGATTATTTTGCGACTACTCACCAGCGTCTCCCGTCCGGGCGCTATATGGTGCGCTTGCCATTCAAGGGGACGCAAGGATTGGGCAATTCCCGAGCCGGGGCAGTCCGATTGCTTCACCGAATGGAAACTAAGTGCAGCAGGAACACCGACTTCAAGGAAGCTTATCACTCGTTCCTACGTGAGTACGAGGAATTATTCCATATGTCTAAAACAAACCTTATATATCCAGACAGCGAGTGCTATTACCTGCCGCACCATGGAGTCTTCAAGGAGAGCAGCACTACCACGAAGCTAAGGGTGGTGTTCAATGGTTCCTACGCGACCACTTCCGGGAAGTCACTGAACGACCTTCTGCTGGTTGGACCTAATCTGCTGCCTGGCCTTCTTCAGGTATTGCTGCGGTGGCGGGTACATCGGATTTGCTTGACTGCCGATATAGAAAAGATGTTCCGCCAAATTATCGTGCACCCGGAGGATCGCCGCTTTCAAAGACTGCTCTGGCGGCGACAAGAGGATGAAGAAATCAGAGATTACGAACTAAATACCGTTACTTACGGTTTGGCTTGTGCTCCTTACTTGGCCATTCGCACGCTGCAACAACTGGCTCAGGATGAACGCTCCAGGTTTCCACGGGCTGCTACGATCCTGGAAAGGGACGTTTACATGGACGATGTGCTTACTGGAGCTGACGGAGAAGAGGAAGCCCGCGAGATACAGAAGGAGCTGCGACTACTTTGCAAGGCGGGCGGCTTCAATTTGAGGAAGTGGGTATCCAACGCACCCACCTTGCTGAAGGAGATCCCAGGCGAAGAAGTCCCAGCGGCCGTCAACTGGGAGGAAGGCGCACTCCACACGGCCCTGGGTGTCCACTGGAGTGTGCGCGAAGACGAGTTCCGAGTCCGGGTAGCAGAGGATCACGCTACCCCAGCGGTTACCCGTCGCACCGTCCTCTCACGCATCGCTCGAATTTTCGACCCTCTAGGATTCCTGGCTCCGGTAACTGTAACGGCAAAGATATTTTTACAATCACTTTGGCTGTTGAAAATAGATTGGGACACCACTCTACCGCCAGCGGCCGGACGAGAATGGACCCAATTTCTGGCGGACCTGCCGAGCCTGGCAGAGGTCCGCGTGCCACGTTGGCTAGGACTACAGCCCAGGGTCAATCACTTGGAACTCCACGGATTTGCTGATGCTTCGGAAAGGGCCTTCGCCGCCGTGGTGTATCTACGCGTAGTGGACCACGACGACCACGCGCAGGCGCACCTGGTCACTGCCAAAACGAAGGTGGCTCCTCTACACCGAGTCACGCTCCCTAGGCTCGAGTTGTGTGCTGCCTCCCTACTGAGTCGTCTGGTAACCGTCACGAAGAGGATCCTGCAGCTGGACAACGTCCCGACGCACCTATGGAGTGACTCAAGGATAACTCTGGACTGGATTCGCGGCCATCCGACGAGGTGGAAGACTTACGTGGCAAATCGCGTAGCTGACATCCAGCGGGAACTACCGGACGCACATTGGCATCATGTAGCAGGGAGCGAGAACCCTGCGGACTGCGCTTCAAGGGGCTTGCCGCCCAACCAACTACCGAGCTTCAACTTATGGTGGAGGGGCCCATCTTGGCTTACCGGCTTCCCTCATTGGCTGACCGACCCTGGTGTCCAGGAGGAGAGTACAGACCTGGAAGCTAGAGTCGTGACCAACCTGACCACCAGCGATAAGGAGGTAGCACCCAATTACCTCTTAAATAATTATTCTTCTATTCAGCGCTTGCTGAGGATAACAGCATGGTGCCTGCGCTGGTCTCCTCGTCGATCAACCCAAGACGGTAGGAGCCCCTGCCTGTCGCCTGCTGAGATAGAGGCTGCCCGCTTACACTGGATCAGGGTAATCCAACGTCGGGACTTCCAGGAGGACCACCATCAATTGCAACAGGGAGCCCAGCTTGCGAGTCGCAGTAAGCTACTACGACTCACTCCCTTCTTAGATTCCCTAGGCTTGCTGCGGGTTGGTGGACGGTTGAAGCATGCTGCCTTACCATCCTGGGAGAAGCACCCCGTCATCCTACCAAAGGAGGGTCATTTTACTGAATTGCTGATCGATGAGGCTCATCGGCGAACGTTACACGGTGGAGCGCAACTTACCTTGGCTGCCTTACGCCAAAGGTACTGGATCCTGGGTGGTCGACAGAGAGTCAAGGCGCACATTCATCGCTGCGTTACCTGTCTACGTTGGCGAGCTGCGTCCGGCCAACAGATGATGGGAAATCTGCCTTCTTACCGAGTCACTCCAGCGCGGCCCTTCCTCCAAGTGGGCCTAGACTATGCTGGACCACTCACCTTATTGGCTTCTAGGGGCAGAGGCCAGCGGACGTATAAGGGTTATGTTGCGGTATTCGTATGCTTAACCACTCGTGCGGTTCACCTAGAAGTCGTGTCTGATTATAGCACGGAAGCCTTCCTCGCGGCACTGCGGCGCTTTACGTCGAGACGGGGACTCTGCTCGACCATTCACAGCGACCGAGGCACCAACTTTGTGGGCGCAGCACGGGAGCTACAGAGCCTGGAACATCTCCGCTGCAAAAGTGAGGTTATGCAGGCCCACTTACTTAACGACGGCATTACCTGGCGATTTAATCCACCCGCTGCCCCGCACTTCGGGGGAATCTGGGAGGCGGCCGTCAAGTCAGCTAAGCATCACCTGCGAAGGGTCGTAGGAGATCAGCACCTCACATTTGAAGAGATGGCGACGCTACTTACTCAAGTTGAGGCGTGCTTGAATTCACGACCACTGCAACCCCTGAGCGACGATCCAGGAGACGTTACGGCACTCACACCAGGGCATTTCTTGATAGGCGATGCACTCCTCGCCGTTCCCGATCCACCCGTGGAAGACGTCCCCAGGTCACGCTTATCTAGATGGCATCTACTGCAGCAAATGAGGCTGCAGTTTTGGCGAAATTGGTCACGCGAGTATTTACAATCCCTCCAAGCCCGTAACAAGTGGACACGTCCTCATCCCCAACCACGAGTCGGGGATCTTTGTATCTTAAAAAACGAGCTTCTGCCACCCAACAAATGGCCACTTGCCCGAATCACGCGGTTGATCCCCGGGTCGGACGGTTTGGCACGGGTCGCCCACATAAAGACCGCGAGATCGGAATTTGTTAGACCAATTGTAAAATTAATTTACTTACCCTATGTGTAGACTACAGAATCGACGAATTCCACTGCAAGTACACAGCACTGGTTCACAACCGTAAATCAGTGATCGAGCTCCACGTGAACAGGGGGACCACGCCGCGAGTCGTAACTGATCACACCATAGCTTCTCGGCTAAACCATGTTCCTATAGTACATTCATTCATCGAATGATGAATGGCGGGCGGGAAATGTTCAAGAAATAGTACAGGTCGCGCCATCTCCCGAAATCGAGTCAACCCAGACGTCGTGCTACGTATCCTTTGCCCCCCCCTTTGTTCATGTGGAGCCTCGATCCTATCTCCCTACCATCGATCGGTGATCGATGGAAGGGGGAGAGCGAGCGGATTCGAGGAAATAGCGAGTGGTTTCCTCGATCTACTTGTCTTAAAACCGATCACCAGGTAACACCTAATTGCTTACGCTTGCTAACACTCATACTGTCGCTTTCGCTTACGGTAGGATTCGGGCCGAATCCACGTGCATTACCGCTGCTTTATAAAACGTGCCTACCGCGTAGGAAATAGTGCCGCTAAGTTAATTAAGGCTGCAGTTAATTGCTTATTGTGTATAACGAACCTTTATTATATAAACTGTAAATATTGTAAATCGAACATTAGAACTATAATTAAACTCTTAAGATTAAACTACAACGAGTCGCGAGTGTCCCATCCTACGACGTGCGCTGCTAAGTAACTTTTGCTAACAAAATTTATCACTTAATATATTTTCCCATATGGGAAATAATTCTAAATCTCTCAGCAATTTTATCGAAATGATATTTGAATTCCTGTTCAAAAGAAGGCTTTGCGTTTTCGAAAATTTTACTCGCCCATTGTCCCCAATAACACAGTCCAACACGATTTTTGATCTGCAAATTCCACTCGGTGATTCTTGTAGAGTTTTTCGCCCTGAACACGAATCCGTAAGTAAAATTGCTCTATCACCCTCAGTTTTTGAAAAACACGAGCTTTTGTAAAAACACACGATTTTGGGCAAAAGTGAGGTATTACGTGAAAACTAAAAACGCTAGAAAGTTCAGCCTAGTCTCAAAAGATAGAGGAGAGTTTACCGAATATATTAGTGTACATGTTTGTTAAATTTGAATGTTTAGAATTGTTGTAAATGGCCATCAAAGTTTGAAAAAGTGTCGATGTGCATGGTTTCCACTCAATATTTTTGCATTTTTACGAAAAATTGTTTACCTAGCCCGAAAACGCAACCCTGCATCGGATTCTGTAGACATTTCTGAAGAGGAAACCATGCAGAAAAATTGTCGCAACGGTTTTTAACTCGAACTAGTTGAGAAAATATCTATCGGCAACGCGTTCACGGTGTTTTGCCGCCTGGCGGCCATTGCTCGCCTGGCGCGACTCGTCAGGGCCGTTGCTACGCGTAATCGACGCGCCGATGGTACCGTACAGTGGGCACCTACCTTCTATATGTATCAACCTTATTTTTTCGTGTATTCTTGGATACTATTCACAGAATTGTATAGAACCTTCTAATCAATTTCAATTGGTGAAAATTTTGACGGTCGCACAGTTAAAAACAATTTGTAAATTTTGTTAAACTACAGAAAAAATTAAATATATAAAATGAAAAATTACCTGTAGCATCGCTTACGCAAACAAATTTAAAAATGTTTACGTGCTGCTTTACGTTTGTACATCGGGTCCTTGTTGTCGTTCATAAGCGTCCAACAATAGTCCGAAAGCATTGCAACCATATCCTTGCCCTGGTAACGCTTTTCCATTTTGGAAACATCTTGATGGAAACGTTCTCCTTGTTCGTCGCTCACATCACCAAGGTTTGGTGGAAAAAATTTCAGATGGGAGTGTAAAAAGTGCATTTTTAAGGACATATTACAGCCCAGATTTTGACACGATTTTAAAAGTTGGTTTACAATGGAAACATAGTTTTTTGATTTCTGTTTACCGAGGAAATTGTCTGTAGTTTTTATGAAACAGCACCATACTTTTCTTTCCAAAGGATTTAATTTCTTTGGAAATTCTGGATCTTTCATTAAAGTCCTGATCTGAGGTCCAATAAATATTCCTTCTTTTATTTTTGCATCGGATATGGACGGGAATGTTTTTTTTAAATATGCAAAACCAGTTCCAGGTTTATCCATTGCGTTTACGAAGTTTTTCATAATTCCTAATTTTATATGTAGCGGTGGGAAAAACACATTTTTAGGATCAATTAGGTTCTTATGTTGTACATTTTTTTGCCCGGGAATTAACTTGTGTCGCGGAGCCCAAACTTTTTTAGAATAATGTTGATTTCTTGCTCTGCTGTCCCATTCACACAAAAAACAGCAGTATTTAGTGTAGCCCATTTGAAGACCTAGTAGTATTCCAATTACTTTCAAATCACCACAAACATGCCATTTATACTTTTCGTATTGTATTTTGGACAAAACCATCTTTAAAGAGTCGTAAGATTCTTTCATTGTTGTGCTATATGCAATCGGGATGGAAGGATGCCCATTTCCGATGTGCAGCAATACAGTTTTTAAACTGCTTTTTGATGCGTCTATGAATAGACGCCATTCTTTTGGCTCATGCTTCATTCCCAAGGTTTCCATTAATCCATTGATATTTGTGCAAACGCAAAGTTCTTCATCAGTATAAAAATATTCCCTCAATGCATTGTCGCGTTTTCTAAAATATGTAATATTAGTTTCCTTATGAAGTAAATTCCAGCCTTGTAGTCGGGATCCTAATAGTTCAGCGTGGTCTTTTGACAGTTGCAAGTCTCGTACGAGATCGTTGAGGTCCGATTGAGTAATTAAATGTGGCTTGGGTAATGATGAGCCGAACTAGTGCGCCGAAAACACTTATTGTTTATTTAAAAAATACGGTCGATTACACATATACTTGATTTTTATTTATGACACACACAGATAAAGTCTCTTTTATTTAAAAAGTTATTTAAATAATTTTTTATTTAAATAATGCCCATCTCTGCTTTGAGGGCATTTTTCGAGGTTATCCCATTTGATTTCGAAGTTAAAAATGGTATCAATCGATTCGTCTTGGCGAGACCTTTCCGACGGTGGATAGCATATGCTGTAGGCTCTTGGGTCAGTAATCCCCTCTAGGACTTAACATTGTCCTTTAGTAATAACAATGGACATATTTTCGCTTTACGTAATTTCAATGTTAACTATAAGAAATATTTTTGTTTTATTCAATTTCAGTGTTAACTCTGAGGAAGGGCAACTTACAGTTGCTCAAAGATTAGGAGAGCGGCATACGACCAGGGACATCATGCAATTTTTAATAGACTTTCATAGTTTCGGTGCTCCTTTCCCAAAGGAATTCCTTTGTGATGGGGCGAGAGCATTATTAAATGCTTCGGTATTAACCCTCTAGTGCATAGATTTTTAATTCAGTTGGAAAAATTAGTTTACTCTCATTTGAGGATGAAAATACCGAATCCGATGCCATTTTTCAATTTGGAGGAAATAATAATAATAATACTAATAATATTTTTGGCAGCGTGTGTAGCTCAAAAATGCACTTCAAACTAGATTTTTATCAAATTAAAGACTCAGATTGACATATTTCTTAGACCAATATGTGCGCTGTGGCACTATTTTTGGGCTGGCAAATGAGAATTCCCAACCCCTGGACTAAACAGGTGCCCGCCTTAAGGCAGGCTTATGCACTAGAGGGTTAACATACTCTCGCTTGTCTAACATACAAGAGTATGCAGATGCAATGAAAAATGTGGAAAACATAAAAACGCGCATTCGCATGGATGTGGCGCATTTTAAAAATAAATATAGGAAGCTCCTGATAAATATTAATCGCAGAATATTTTGCTTATATATGGCAGCCATTGGGCGTTTGCTAATAACCCAAAATTTAAATGAGGCAGAAAACATCATTGTTGCCATCTTTTTGTTAGAAAATTGTGAGACAGAAGGGTTTCTGCCTAACGGAGAAAAGACTGAATATCTCAAAAAGAAAGCATGGCTAATCACATTAGTAACCAGTAAGTGCGAAATTTCATATTTTAAATAACTTGCTAAATTTAACTAACATATTTTAACTAACTCTTAATAAATGCTTCGGTTAAATATTGTACAATTTTCAATGGGAAAAATTTTCTCACATAATAAACTTTTCACGAGTGAATCAGAAATATTAATAATGTGAACTAAGTGAATCTGAATTAAGTTTGAAGATCTCTCTTGTTTGAAAAAATGTGATTTTACCTATGCGAAGTACAAGTTCAGAATTACATACCTGGTGACATTTATACATCCTGCTAATATTCTCTGTGGCTCTTGATGTTTTATTAGGCTATGAAGAAATTATAATGGTAGAAATTGAAGAAGAGAGAGTTACGGAATTCCACATTGAAGCAGAAGAAAGTGCACCAACAGTAATCAATTATTGGGGACAATGGGCGAGTAAAATTTTCGAAAACGCAAAGCCTTCTTTTGAACAGGAAGGTTCCGAAATAAATGCATTTTATTTGCATTCAAATATCATTTCGAAAAAATTGCTGAGAGATTTAGAATTATTTCCCATATGGGGAAATATATTAAGTGATAAATTTAATTACGGACGCATTCCAGCATCCAGTGCATCCGTGGAAGAGGAGATGAATAAAATTAAATCAATATTAATGAAAATATACAAATCTTCAGTTAGGGTGGATCTGTTTGTAACAGATCACATTGAATATTTAAAGGGAAAAATGTTATTAATTAATGCAAACTTATATAAGAAAGCCATAAATGTCAGCGACAATAGAATAATATTATTAGAAGACGCAAACAGAAATACAGCGTTAAAAGAAATAGAAAATTGTAAAGGGAAAGGCAATCCTCGGATAAAACGGCGGAAAACAACAAGTTATAATAATAGAAGTCCGGTAGAGATCCAACAAGCTGATAAGCCAGTCTGCCCTGCTTGTGCAGATGGCAATATGCCAGGCGATGCGCATAAGTGTTACTTATGCGCAAAACCTGTGCATATTTTTATTCAATGTTCCATTCCTTTGGAGGGAGAAGATGGTTACGGAGAGAAACGTCTATGCCATGATTGCGCTAAAAATGGAAATGTATAGAACAATATAGACTTAAATCAAGAAAACAAGGAGAATTCACAGAGAAAGAAAAAAACATATAGACCAGCTGCAAAATATTTAGGAGGAAGAAAAAATGACATTAAAGACATATTACAGTGGGACAGAAATCGGGCCATACCAATAAGTAAAAACGGCAACAGTCCTCAACTGGCGCCCGTAACAATTAAAAATAAAACAATTTCATTGAGGAATACGTGCGCCTTTGATCTTGATTTTGTCAAGATAAGAAACAAAGTAAGTTCATAATTTTAATTACACATAGTTGACGTACATAAATATATTATATAACGAATGAAAACTCTTATAAATTTTGTTTTGCAAGTATTCTAAACTGTTATTAACTGTACCTATAGAAATACTGTGTTTTTTTCTCATTCCTTCATGTAAAAATATTGTTTTTACCCCAAATGATTACAATACATTTTATTAGTAGTTGTATCAAAATATCATTATAAATATTTATTTTTCATATTTCATACAGCAGATGAAACCCCCCCCCCCCCCCCCCAATAAACATGACTCATGTATGAAAGAAGCTAATTCCCTTTAATTCTCGAAAAAAGTTCACATGCTAAGATTGTGTAATCATCTTTGCTAATTCCAATTGTATTTTCGTTCTCCGTTCGAACACTGATTCCTCTGTCACTTTTTATACTTGACATTCCTTTATTGGTCACAAATCAATTCAGTGCTCAGATTTTCAGCTTCGGTTTTAAGGAATTAGCGGGCGAGGCCAGTAATTGACACAAAAACTTTTATAAGAGCGACATGTTCTGTTAAAAATGACGTATGGAAATCGTATTACGATGGAAAATAATAAAAACTTGGTAGTCATCATCAAGGTTTTTTTCTTATACAATGCCCGCTAATTCCTTAAAACCGAAGCTGAAAATCTGAGCACTGAATTGATTTGTGACCAATAAAGGAATGTCAAGTATAAAAAGTGACAGAGGAATCAGTGTTCGAACGGAGAACGAAAATACAATTGGAATTAGCAAAGATGATTACACAATCTTAGCATGTGAACTTTTTTCGAGAATTAAAGGGAATTAGCTTCTTTCATACATGAGTCATGTTTATTGGGGGGGGGGGGGGGGAGGGGAGATTTCATCACTTTTTTCATAGTTAGTTATAAATTACTAGGTGCCGTATTTTATAACGGTCTTCATCCTCAAAGCGGTTCATATTGATGCATGATACGTGATGGTTCATCAGCATCGAAATGTATTGACAACGACAAAATTAATCGGACGATTATAAAACTATTGTGATGAAAATGGCAACATTTGTTATAGAAATTAATTGTAAAAATACAGCTGCTCCACAACCGATATCAATATGTAGGGGAGACCGGGGCAAATCGACCACTTTTTTCATTGATAAATTTAACAAAAAAAAAATATTTTTTCAATTACCTATATGAATTATACTATCCGAAAGAGTAATCCCTATAGTACATAAATGCTACAACAAATTTTCGTTACTTCCCGTTTCTAAAGTCATTCCAGAGAATTTGTAATATAGTGTAAAATCGCCGTTTCGAAAAATGCCGGAGTAAATCGGCCACTCCTTCGGGGCAAAACGGCCACCTTTTATTCCGGCTGGATGTTGATTAACGTTGCTGAAAAATGTAAACGATATTCATTTCTCCTCGTAACTATTCAAGCTATAATCGCTTCGATCAATATTTAAACGCACGGATATAACTTCCTTTTTCCAAAGATCGAACTGCACTGCGTAGCGGCGCTTCCGTCCATACCACGCGACTCCTCACCTCGTCCCGAAACCGTTAACTGTTTTCCATTGTTGAGCGTCAAATCCACCGACAGCTCTGCATCGATGAATATTTTTAGCACAAAAGTTAATAAAACTACTTATTTACTATGGTTCGACATCATCAGTGAGTGACCGATTTGCCCCGGGTGTTACATGGCCGTTTTGCCCCAGACGTAAACTCTAACTTCAATCACTCAAACACAATAGAGATTTTCCAAAATAACTCAAACTATCATCGAAATCGTAATCAGTACCGCTATTTTAATCAATAAATACTCACCTCAAACTTCAGAACATGAATATTACAGAATAAAGATAAATTTTGCATAAGTCACGAAAATTTGTTATCACTGCCGAAAACGTATTTTGAGCTCTGTGAAGTTGGCACCCCCAAATTCGAATTTTTAAAAAAACGAGATGGCATTCGTTTGTCCATCGTTTGTCCACGTTTGTCCAACAAAAATTTTCGTTTGTCCACCCTTCAAAAAAAAGTTATGAACAAAAAAAAATTTTTCACCAGCACCCCCATGAAAACTTTTTAATAATTTGTCGGGGGGGAATGATTGTCCATCGTTTGTCCACGTTTGTCCAACAAAAATTTTCGTCTGTCCACCCTTCAAAAAAAAGTTATGAACAAATTAAGAAAATTTGTCATCAGCACCCTCCATGAACACATTTCAACTTTTTGTAAGAGGGATACGATTGTCCGTGATCTAGCATCGTTTGTCCAACAAAAATTTTCGTTTGTCCACCCTCCAGAATCGAATTATTTATAAAAATCGCGAAAAAGAACGGTACTCGCGAAGCGATGGCGTACAAGTTCGATTTTTTGTTAATTAATCGATGGAATCGTTTGTCCAACAACGGATTTCGTTAGTATAGATATAGAAGACGTTTGTCCACCCCAAGATTTCGTTTGTCCACCCCCCAGAACAGAATTATTTATAAAAATCGAGGAAAAAGAAGTGTATCCGCGAATAACTTCGATTTTTTGTTAATTAATCGGTGGAATCGTTTGTCCAACGACGGATTTCGTTAACCTAGATATAGAAGACGTTTGTCCACCCCAAGATTTCGTTTGTCCACCCCCCAGAACAGAATTATTTATAAAAATCGAGGAAAAAGAAGTGCACTCGCGAATAATTTCGATTTTTTGTTAATTAATCGATGGAATCGTTTGTCCAACGACGGATTTCGTTAACCTAGATATAGAAGACGTTTGTCCACCCCAAGATTTCGTTTGTCCACCCCCCAGAACAGAATTATTTATAAAAATCGAGGAAAAAGAAGTGTACTCGCGAATAATTTCGATTTTTTGTTAATTAATCGATGGAATCGTTTGTCCAACGACGGATTTCGTTAACCTAGATATAGAAGACGTTTGTCCACCCCAAGATTTCGTTTGTCCACCCTCCAGAACAGAATTATTTATAAAAATCGCGAAAAAGAAGTGTATCCGCGAATAATTTCGATTTTTTGTTAATTAATCGATGGAATCGTTTGTCCAACGACGGATTTCGTTAACCTAGATATAGAAGACGTTTGTCCACCCCAAGATTTCGTTTGTCCACCCCCCAGAACAGAATTATTTATAAAAATCGAGGAAAAAGAAGTGTACTCGCGAATAATTTCGATTTTTTGTTAATTAATCGATGGAATCGTTTGTCCAACGACGGATTTCGTTAACCTAGATATAGAAGACGTTTGTCCACCCCAAGATTTCGTTTGTCCACCCTCCAGAACAGAATTATTAATAAAAATCGCGAAAAAGAAGTGTACTCGCGAATAATTTCGATTTTTTGTTAATTAATCGATGGAATCGTTTGTCCAACGACGGACTTCGTTAACCTAGATATAGAAGACGTTTGTCCACCCCAAGATTTCGTTTGTCCACCCTCCAGAACAGAATTATTTATAAAAATCGCGAAAAAGAAGTGTATCCGCGAATAATTTCGATTTTTTGTTAATTAATCGATGGAATCGTTTGTCCAACGACGGATTTCGTTAACCTAGATATAGAAGACGTTTGTCCACCCCAAGATTTCGTTTGTCCACCCCCCAGAACAGAATTATTTATAAAAATCGAGGAAAAAGAAGTGTACTCGCGAATAATTTCGATTTTTTGTTAATTAATCGATGGAATCGTTTGTCCAACGACGGATTTCGTTAACCTAGATATAGAAGACGTTTGTCCACCCCAAGATTTCGTTTGTCCACCCTCCAGAACAGAATTATTTATAAAAATCGCGAAAAAGAAGTGTATCCGCGAATAATTTCGATTTTTTGTTAATTAATCGATGGAATCGTTTGTCCAACGACGGATTTCGTTAACCTAGATATAGAAGACGTTTGTCCACCCCAAGATTTCGTTTGTCCACCCCCCAGAACAGAATTATTTATAAAAATCGAGGAAAAAGAAGTGTACTCGCGAATAATTTCGATTTTTTGTTAATTAATCGATGGAATCGTTTGTCCAACGACGGATTTCGTTAACCTAGATATAGAAGACGTTTGTCCACCCCAAGATTTCGTTTGTCCACCCTCCAGAACAGAATTATTAATAAAAATCGCGAAAAAGAAGTGTACTCGCGAATAATTTCGATTTTTTGTTAATTAATCGATGGAATCGTTTGTCCAACGACGGACTTCGTTAACCTAGATATAGAAGACGTTTGTCCACCCCAAGATTTCGTTTGTCCACCCTCCAGAACAGAATTATTTATAAAAATCGCGAAAAAGAAGTGTATCCGCGAATAATTTCGATTTTTTGTTAATTAATCGATGGAATCGTTTGTCCAACGACGGATTTCGTTAACCTAGATATAGAAGACGTTTGTCCACCCCAAGATTTCGTTTGTCCACCCCCCAGAACAGAATTATTTATAAAAATCGAGGAAAAAGAAGTGTACTCGCGAATAATTTCGATTTTTTGTTAATTAATCGATGGAATCGTTTGTCCAACGACGGACTTCGTTAACCTAGATATAGAAGACGTTTGTCCACCCCAAGATTTCGTTTGTCCACCCTCCAGAACAGAATTATTTATAAAAATCGCGAAAAAGAAGTGTATCCGCGAATAATTTCGATTTTTTGTTAATTAATCGATGGAATCGTTTGTCCAACGACGGATTTCGTTAACCTAGATATAGAAGACGTTTGTCCACCCCAAGATTTCGTTTGTCCACCCCCCAGAACAGAATTATTTATAAAAATCGAGGAAAAAGAAGTGTACTCGCGAATAATTTCGATTTTTTGTTAATTAATCGATGGAATCGTTTGTCCAACGACGGATTTCGTTAACCTAGATATAGAAGACGTTTGTCCACCCCAAGATTTCGTTTGTCCACCCTCCAGAACAGAATTATTTATAAAAATCGCGAAAAAGAAGTGTATCCGCGAATAATTTCGATTTTTTGTTAATTAATCGATGGAATCGTTTGTCCAACGACGGATTTCGTTAACCTAGATATAGAAGACGTTTGTCCACCCCAAGATTTCGTTTGTCCACCCTCCAGAACAGAATTATTTATAAAAATCGCGAAAAAGAAGTGTATCCGCGAATAATTTCGATTTTTTGTTAATTAATCGATGGAATCGTTTGTCCAACGACGGATTTCGTTAACCTAGATATAGAAGACGTTTGTCCACCCCAAGATTTCGTTTGTCCACCCCCCAGAACAGAATTATTTATAAAAATCGAGGAAAAAGAAGTGTACTCGCGAATAATTTCGATTTTTTGTTAATTAATCGATGGAATCGTTTGTCCAACGACGGATTTCGTTAACCTAGATATAGAAGACGTTTGTCCACCCCAAGATTTCGTTTGTCCACCCTCCAGAACAGAATTATTTATAAAAATCGCGAAAAAGAAGTGTATCCGCGAATAATTTCGATTTTTTGTTAATTAATCGATGGAATCGTTTGTCCAACGACGGATTTCGTTAACCTAGATATAGAAGACGTTTGTCCACCCCAAGATTTCGTTTGTCCACCCCCCAGAACAGAATTATTTATAAAAATCGAGGAAAAAGAAGTGTACTCGCGAATAATTTCGATTTTTTGTTAATTAATCGATGGAATCGTTTGTCCAACGACGGACTTCGTTAACCTAGATATAGAAGACGTTTGTCCACCCCAAGATTTCGTTTGTCCACCCTCCAGAACAGAATTATTTATAAAAATCGCGAAAAAGAAGTGTATCCGCGAATAATTTCGATTTTTTGTTAATTAATCGATGGAATCGTTTGTCCAACGACGGATTTCGTTAACCTAGATATAGAAGACGTTTGTCCACCCCAAGATTTCGTTTGTCCACCCCCCAGAACAGAATTATTTATAAAAATCGAGGAAAAAGAAGTGTACTCGCGAATAATTTCGATTTTTTGTTAATTAATCGATGGAATCGTTTGTCCAACGACGGATTTCGTTAACCTAGATATAGAAGACGTTTGTCCACCCCAAGATTTCGTTTGTCCACCCTCCAGAACAGAATTATTTATAAAAATCGCGAAAAAGAAGTGTATCCGCGAATAATTTCGATTTTTTGTTAATTAATCGATGGAATCGTTTGTCCAACGACGGATTTCGTTAACCTAGATATAGAAGACGTTTGTCCACCCCAAGATTTCGTTTGTCCACCCTCCAGAACAGAATTATTTATAAAAATCGCGAAAAAGAAGTGTATCCGCGAATAATTTCGATTTTTTGTTAATTAATCGATGGAATCGTTTGTCCAACGACGGATTTCGTTAACCTAGATATAGAAGACGTTTGTCCACCCCAAGATTTCGTTTGTCCACCCCCCAGAACAGAATTATTTATAAAAATCGAGGAAAAAGAAGTGTACTCGCGAATAATTTCGATTTTTTGTTAATTAATCGATGGAATCGTTTGTCCAACGACGGATTTCGTTAACCTAGATATAGAAGACGTTTGTCCACCCCAAGATTTCGTTTGTCCACCCTCCAGAACAGAATTATTTATAAAAATCGCGAAAAAGAAGTGTATCCGCGAATAATTTCGATTTTTTGTTAATTAATCGATGGAATCGTTTGTCCAACGACGGATTTCGTTAACCTAGATATAGAAGACGTTTGTCCACCCCAAGATTTCGTTTGTCCACCCTCCAGAACAGAATTATTAATAAAAATCGCGAAAAAGAAGTGTACTCGCGAATAATTTCGATTTTTTGTTAATTAATCGATGGAATCGTTTGTCCAACGACGGACTTCGTTAACCTAGATATAGAAGACGTTTGTCCACCCCAAGATTTCGTTTGTCCACCCTCCAGAACAGAATTATTTATAAAAATCGCGAAAAAGAAGTGTATCCGCGAATAATTTCGATTTTTTGTTAATTAATCGATGGAATCGTTTGTCCAACGACGGATTTCGTTAACCTAGATATAGAAGACGTTTGTCCACCCCAAGATTTCGTTTGTCCACCCCCCAGAACAGAATTATTTATAAAAATCGAGGAAAAAGAAGTGTACTCGCGAATAATTTCGATTTTTTGTTAATTAATCGATGGAATCGTTTGTCCAACGACGGACTTCGTTAACCTAGATATAGAAGACGTTTGTCCACCCCAAGATTTCGTTTGTCCACCCTCCAGAACAGAATTATTTATAAAAATCGCGAAAAAGAAGTGTATCCGCGAATAATTTCGATTTTTTGTTAATTAATCGATGGAATCGTTTGTCCAACGACGGATTTCGTTAACCTAGATATAGAAGACGTTTGTCCACCCCAAGATTTCGTTTGTCCACCCCCCAGAACAGAATTATTTATAAAAATCGAGGAAAAAGAAGTGTACTCGCGAATAATTTCGATTTTTTGTTAATTAATCGATGGAATCGTTTGTCCAACGACGGATTTCGTTAACCTAGATATAGAAGACGTTTGTCCACCCCAAGATTTCGTTTGTCCACCCTCCAGAACAGAATTATTTATAAAAATCGCGAAAAAGAAGTGTATCCGCGAATAATTTCGATTTTTTGTTAATTAATCGATGGAATCGTTTGTCCAACGACGGATTTCGTTAACCTAGATATAGAAGACGTTTGTCCACCCCAAGATTTCGTTTGTCCACCCTCCAGAACAGAATTATTAATAAAAATCGCGAAAAAGAAGTGTACTCGCGAATAATTTCGATTTTTTGTTAATTAATCGATGGAATCGTTTGTCCAACGACGGACTTCGTTAACCTAGATATAGAAGACGTTTGTCCACCCCAAGATTTCGTTTGTCCACCCTCCAGAACAGAATTATTTATAAAAATCGCGAAAAAGAAGTGTATCCGCGAATAATTTCGATTTTTTGTTAATTAATCGATGGAATCGTTTGTCCAACGACGGATTTCGTTAACCTAGATATAGAAGACGTTTGTCCACCCCAAGATTTCGTTTGTCCACCCCCCAGAACAGAATTATTTATAAAAATCGAGGAAAAAGAAGTGTACTCGCGAATAATTTCGATTTTTTGTTAATTAATCGATGGAATCGTTTGTCCAACGACGGATTTCGTTAACCTAGATATAGAAGACGTTTGTCCACCCCAAGATTTCGTTTGTCCACCCTCCAGAACAGAATTATTTATAAAAATCGCGAAAAAGAAGTGTATCCGCGAATAATTTCGATTTTTTGTTAATTAATCGGTGGAATCGTTTGTCCAACGACGGATTTCGTTAGTATAGATATAGAAGACGTTTGTCCACCCCAAGATTTCGTTTGTCCACCCTCCAGAACAGAATTATTTATAAAAATCGCGAAAAAGAAGTGTATCCGCGAATAATTTCGATTTTTTGTTAATTAATCGGTGGAATCGTTTGTCCAACGACGGATTTCGTTAACCTAGATGTAGAAGACGTTTGTCCACCCCAAGATTTCGTTTGTCCACCCTCCAGAACAAAATTATTAATAAAAATCGCGAAATATAAGTATCCGGGCGAAGCGATCGCGTGTAAGTTCGGTTTTTTTTTTATAATTAAACAATGAAATTGTTTGTACCACGACGGATTTCGTTAGTCTAGATGTAGAAGAGATTTATCTACCTTTCAGAATCGACTTAATTGCGTGCATTGAATTTATTATATCATTTTGTCACTATCTTGGCAAAATTACGTCGGCGTCGTTTGACTCGCGTGATCGTATGATCCGCGAGTACAAGTGCCATTTGTTGGCACTTGTGACCACTGGTAGAACCAGTGGTACCGCACTTTATAGAGCGGTGCGACGCCGGATCGGTCTTATTTGTTATTGCTTTCGTCACTTTCGTGGCAAAATTACATCGGCGTCGTTTGACTCGCGTGATCGTACGATCCGCGAGTACAAGTGCCATTTGTTGGCACTTGTGACCACTGGTAGAACCAGTGGTACCGCACTTTATAGAGCGGTGCGACGCCGGATCGGTCTTATTTGTTATTGCTTTCGTCACTTTCGTGGCAAAATTACATCGGCGTCGTTTGACTCGCGTGATCGTAGGATCCGCGAGTACAAGTGCCATTTGTTGGCACTTGTGACCACTGGTAGAACCAGTGGTACCGCACTTTATAGAGCGGTGCGACGCCGGATCGGTCTTATTTGTTATTGCTTTCGTCACTTTCGTGGCAAAATTACATCGGCGTCGTTTGACTCGCGTGATCGTACGATCCGCGAGTACAAGTGCCATTTGTTGGCACTTGTGACCACTGGTAGAACCAGTGGTACCGCACTTTATAGAGCGGTGCGACGCCGGATCGGTCTTATTTGTTATTGCTTTCGTCACTTTCGTGGCAAAATTACATCGGCGTCGTTTGACTCGCGTGATCGTACGATCCGCGAGTACAAGTGCCATTTGTTGGCACTTGTGACCACTGGTAGAACCAGTGGTACCGCACTTTATAGAGCGGTGCGACGCCGGATCGGTCTTATTTGTTATTGCTTTCGTCACTTTCTTGGCAAAATTACATCGGCGTCGTTTGACTCGCGTGATCGTATGATCCGCGAGTACAAGTGCCATTTGTTGGCACTTGTGACCACTGGTAGAACCAGTGGTACCGCACTTTACAGAGCGGTGCGACGCCGGACCGATTCAATAATTTGACTATTATAAAGTATCATCAACATATATTCTGTTGAATTACAGTTTTAACATAATTTTTATATTTTTATGAATATCATAGTTGTCGGAAATACTTTTACCGTTTTTGGATTTGAAACTTTTCGCAATTTATGACTAATGTCATTGTGTAGAGTCCATACTCCTGTTGTATTACGGCAATAAGCTGTATAATGTCCTGAGGTATGACATACGATGCCACTTAGAACGTATAGTGCATCTTCAATTTGAAATTTTTCGGGTATGCTATTTAAAAATATTCCATTTATTTTATTTAGTTGCAAAAAGATTTCGGTGTCTATGACCACATATGATTTTGGGTCTCTTTTTAATTGCACTGCTGATTTACATGTTTTACAGGTGCGTGTTTGTACACTGAAGAATTGCGCAATAAAATTATCAAAATTTTGTTTAAAATCTTCGGTTGTGACTGTACTAATTAAATCTACCACAAACAACTTTCTAGCCTTTACTTGACAATTGCCGCAGATTCTAATTTCTTCGACACTGCAAATGTCTGTTACAAGTTTTGTAAACAGCGTATTGACATTTGTAGTACAATCTACAATATTATTGTGATTGTCAAATATTGTACATAAAATAGCTGCTCGCTCTTCATACACGGAGTTGTTAATATTTTCCATAGCGTATTTTTTGACGAACATGAAAAATATACTATCTGAATTTTCATCAATCCAGTTTTTAAATGTGCTATAATTGCAATACGCACTGGTTAATACTTCAACCAATGCGTCGAATGCACACGTATTTTTAATATATATTTTTTCTCCATTAAAGTGAACCAAATTACAGTTATTTCCATTCCTTAATATTTCATTTTTCCTTTTCCTTAAGGGCCTGTCGTATGTGAGGTGAATATCTGGGCATGCAGTTAAATATTTCCCTCTAGGAGTATTCTTTTTGTTTTCGATTAAGGGCTTTTCTATTATATTTACTGTACTGTTTTTTTGTGTATTCGCGTTTGTTTTTATATTTTCTTTATTTTCATCGTCCTCTATATAATTGCTATTATTAGTCGAAACTCGTAAATCTTTTAATCTATTTCGTTTGGCTTCAATATTTAAGCCTTTCCAATTTTCCTGTTCCGTTAAATAATTATAAGTATGGCTAACGTTTTGCGCATTTTCGTAAAAATCACGTGAATCGATTTTGCTTTCAGTTTGCAGCAGTGCAATTTTTTCATTCGTGCGTTTAATAGCAGCACGTTCCAATTTCGAGATATTTTCAATAGCTTTAATATGGTGAATGATGAATTTATCGACGCGCAGTGGTTTATAATTTGCGCCCAAATCTGAATGCTTCAGATCTTTAAAATAAGCCTCACATCTAGAGGATGTCGCTACATTCGATGACAGAGGGAAATATCCGCTCATCACCTGTGTCCAGAGTGGAAAATGTTTTGCCAATTTAACTAGATATGCGACTAGTTCCGGACAATAAAACGCGTTATATCTATCTGTCTCTACACTGTTTGTTGCAATTTGTTGAGCCTCATCTCTGATATTATTTACAAATGCAACTATATTTTCATTGTCTGGTATCATTTCTAAATCATCGTATTCCGTGTCATTCTCCTCACACGTAAAGGTGAATGACTTTATTCTTTCGAATAAATACGACCGCTTTTGCTCACAAATTACTTCATTTCCATCAGAATCTTTGCCATCGTATTCACTGTAAGCGACAATAAATATTGAGCTAAGCAGTGTACTAAAATCTTCGACATTATCGCACGATGACATTATACCCGCGCATCGCACAAAGAAGTCTTTAATTTTAGGATGCTTTCTATGAAATACATCTTTGCTACAAATAATTTTTATTAAATGGGCAATATCAATTCTGATGAAACACCGAAGTGGATGTTGCAAAATTTCGCTAGTAATACATCGATAGCAATCGGAAATGTAATTCTTTAAGCAACGTTCATTAAATGCCAGGCTGGTTGCATTCAAAAGCGCCAATGAATAATCTGAATCAACTTCTGGAGGCACCGGTGCCCCGTCTCTTATGATCTCCCTCAACCAGTAAGTAATTAAATTTGTATCATGCTTTTCTGAAAGCATTTGAAATACTGGTTGTATTCCATTTGCACCTTTTATAATAATTTGATACAAGAATATATGTTTCTTGTCACCATTTAGTTTTTCTATAGTTTTTACTAATTTTCCAGTCGCGTCTATTTCTATTTTCCTGCACGATTTAATTAATGTTTTATACAGGTCCATTTGCATGGGAGACCAGTAAAAACAATAGAAAGAATCCTTTGCGATCTGTTTAATGTACCCTGAGTATTGTCCCTTACATTTCAACTCGCATAATGAATTAATAGGGTCAAGATTTTTATTTATTCCTAATTCCCGTACAATGGCTTCTTCTCTTATTTTCCTCAGAGTACATTGTCGCGCAACATAAGGCGGTTCGGGATCGTCGTAGCTTAAATCAGTCGCGGCATCGTTTCGCCATTGTCTGGGCTTAATTTTTAAAAGCTGTTTTCCTATTTCTACCCTATGTTTTCCTTTTACCGCCCTTTTCTTTTCATGCGGTATTCCCGAAGCATCGACTGTGTGCACTCTTAACACAATACCAGTGCCAGGAGCCGGTTTATTTAAGCAATGAGCTTTAAATTCGGCACCGCATTCATTACAAGTGCCGTATATTTTCAAATATATTTCCGCTTCCGGAGAATCGAAAATTTTGCTATATTTGAACGTATAAGCGCACGGAATTTTCGTTTTTAAAAAACTAGCTTTACAAATAATATCGGTCCAACCGGGACTAAGTATTGTGTAAGATTTTCCACGAGTACCCTTTTCTTTATAAATTTTCGATACAGGAGCAATAGATTTCCATTGCTCCTCGGACAATGTAATATCAAAAAAAACTGGCGGCAGTGTATTATGTATTTTATGCGTGTCATTGTGGGGCACGAAATCTTGACTAATATTACTTACGTTGGAGACATCGATGCTATCCACCATTGCTTCGTCTTCGTCTTCGTCTACGTCTTCGTCTTCTTCTTCTTCCTCCTCTTCCACTGGAATTTGGAAGTGTTTCTTTAAATCGGTCAGCAAATTCCACCGATTGTTCCTGACGTAGAAATTCAACGTGTTTGCTGATAACTTGTCACAAATTTTTAAAGATACATCTTCCCACACTTTATCCGTGCGGCACTTCAATTTATAATCCTCATCGAACACTTGGCACTTTTCACACTCCTGTAACTTGTCGAGAATAACGCCGGAGTGTATGAGCGCTTTTCTCGGCATTTTCACAAATAACCACGATGAAATCGCGAAACGGTAAGTAATATAATTCACAATTACTTCACACACCGTAAATCAACGCACGATCTCACCCGCGCGGTCTGTGAACAATGACTGACTTTCGAGGCACGTGGCTGGAAAGAACTCGAGAGTATCGCGGGCATTTGTTTCGATTTCAGCAGCGGCACGTGGTGCCGTCCGCGTTACAAAGTAACTAGGCATAAGGACGCTAGTCGAAGGTGGCGCTAAAATACTATATTGGACGCTTAATAATAAAGAAATCCAACTTTCACAGAAACAAAATGTATATGTAATTCTTTTTTTGTACACCGTAGATACAAAACATATTAAATAGGAAATCAGGTGTAGAAATCTGGGGAAATTTTCTTACGTAAGGGTGCCAAGCATCCTCGCGCCTGCCCTGCTGATTAGTTACCAAATACACTAAACTTTTACGTTGGAACCAGTCGGTGGAATTTGCTGACAAATTTGAAAATATATCAATCTTGCGAGGCACCACCAGTCAACGCAAGTGCTAAGACTGCTAAGTAGCGTATTGTAACTATCTGTCACTAGTGGGGTCGCTGCCGGTCGCTGCCGGTCGCTGCGATCGGCCTTAAGGCGGGATCTCCTACCTGCCGGTCGCTGCGACCCCACTAGTGCTATGTAGAAACAGATACATACTTCTCCCACCGGCAGCTAGGAGTTCCCGCCTTTAAGGGTCAATGCACACGAGTGATGCGGCGTCGTTGCGATCTCGCAGCGGTACATATGTATATAGATAGAGAGAGATTTACACGAATCTCTCTATTGGGAGTAGAATATTAGCATGCGACACTAACGGTCGGTACGCAAACTAATAGTAATGGCCGACGCAAGTATACCATTTATTGCGATCTACCAATTTTCACAGTATCGACTAATTGTATGCAGAAAAAAATGTTGTACTACAAATTATAACGCTACAATAAACAATTGTCTCAATTTAAATATTTATAAAAGTGCCAAAAAGTGGAGTAACTAAAATTACCCACATTACATACTTGTGCATATTCCAAAATTGTGTCTAAATGTATTGTCAACATGTATACTGTAAGAAATAACTTTGAAATAAACTTTTATACTACAGGATCCATATAAACATATAGTAAACGGTATACTAGCGTCGTCCATATTTGTTATGTCGTAATTGCGCCACCGTTCTCGCGGTGGTAGATTCCTTTGCCAATACACATATGTACCGGTGCGAAATCGCAACGACGCCGCATCGCTCGTCTGAATTTACCCTTACGTACAGACTTTTCGTCAGCGACGACAAAGGGACTTTCTTGACCGAGAAAAATCAGTCTCGGGTTGCCACTTGCCAGAAAAGTCCCTGACACATAAGGGGTCTGTCCGGATTCGCACATGGACCGCATGAAATTGGTGGCATCGTATTGGTGGCGAGTGAAAGAAATTCTAGGGAATCGCACGATGCCACCAATCGGAACAGACCCAAGATTGTCACCGGTGCGCGTGATGACGCCGGAACGTCAAACCAATCGGCGGCAAGCTAGCTGTTGGGCCAAACCAATCGGCGCCAAGTTAGGTTTTGGCTTCCAACCAATCGACGCCAAGTGACAATGTGTGCATCAGAGACATCCCGGGTATCCCTGCCTGATCACTGTCTTCATCACCCAGCATCCGAACGAGTCGATCGAACAATGAACGACATGCAGAATGTAAGTATTAAAATGGTATAACGTTAAACAGGGTAATTCTCCCGCTAAAGTTCTCAAAGGTGATGTCGCGAATAAGTTGCGCCTTTTTTAATCGGGATATTTTTAAGGAAGTTAACTTTACATTATGCAAATAGATTTTTCAAATGGGCCATTTTCGTCGGGACGGCATAACAACGCGCGTTTACGAAAAACAGCACGTCTGTCTTCGTTGCGTAGGACGATAAATAACTACTATCCTATTATTGTAAGATTCTTACTGTTGGACAAAATTTAACCTTTTTTCGGACTTGTAACATACAATAGCCGTTCCTTCGCTACACGCGATGCGACAGACAGTTTTCCTCCGGAAACCATCGTCGGAAGTAGTAAAACACCTCTCGTTTTCAATACAGAAACGAAAGAGTTTGACAACACGTGCCCCGTCGACAGTGGCAGTCAATGGCACGTGGGCCGCTCAGCGTCACGGAATCGCGTAACGCGCGTACATTGTAACATCCAAAATATGCTATTCTTCGTGGCGAAGCACTGAGATATGCTAGTCAGGCCCGTTCCTGGGTTTTGTCAAAATTCTGTACATAATAAACGGCCTCTGGCCATCCCTGGGTTTGGTCGTCCACGTGCGCGGGCACTTTCTGCAGCCCCGCCAGGAACGGTCCTGATGCTAGTTTTCGCGGCGGAAGAAACGATGCAATGTGCTTCTTTAGGTGGGAAACTGAAACGTGTTGTTTTTCGTAACGCACGTTGTTATGTCGTCCCGACGAAAATGGCCCACATAAATAATTTATTTGCATAATGTAAAGCCGACTTCGTTAATAAAAAAATATTTAAAGAATGTGGTAATTGTGCATAAAAGGTGCATAATTGTGCATAATTTAAGATACAAAATTCATTTCCCAAAAGTGATATCATCTATCGGCCAGCGCTGCACAAGGAGCTGTTTTCGGCGCCTAGCGGCGAGCAACCCGCCTGTCACGTTGCTGAGGTTAGAATCGGTGAGGCGAACTGCAATAGTGTATGTGCATTTGGTATGACTTGAACTTAGCCATACATACTTATGCTACGAGCCTACGAGCACGCACATACACTACTGTAGTTCTCCTCACCGATTCTAACCTTAGCAACGTGACAATTCTATCCCCAACCTACTACTTACCGACCAAATTTTTTGCAAATATCTCGAAAACTAAAGCCGAGCACAATTTTTATGCACGATTACCAAAGAAAATTTTAAATTAACAATTTTATTTAACTTGATCAAAAATGCACTGAAAACTGAAAAGTAATTATTTTCTTGTACTGCAATTATGACGGTCATATGCCTTATTCGGTAATAAAATCGTGGAGCAGGATATTTTATCGCTTTTCATCGCTCATTTCGATTCTTGATTCTGTAAGAAATCGATTCATATCCTGTTATGAAATATCCTGTTCCACGGTTTTATTTAAAGTGACATATCACCGTCGCAATTGTAGTACAAGAAAATAAGACTTTTTTAGTTTTCAGTGCATTTTCGATCCAGTTAAATAAAATCCTTTACCATGAATTTTTTTTACATATTTTGTCTCATTTTCAGATAGAAAATGCGCTCATGGATATTGAGGCCGAGCCCCCCGCCAACGAGGGTCATCGTGTGGCTGAGGTGGTGCCGGAGGTGGTAGCGGAAGGGGTGGCGGAAGGGGTTGGTGCAGCCCCCCTCCCCAAACCCCAGGAGCCCCCAAAAGGGGTAGAGGACAAATTGAAAGCAGTAAGTATATGGAATGTGGTTCTATGTTTTACTTCCTACTAAACTACATCGTGCGAAACGCTGCAATTGTCAGAATGTTATTCCGTTTTAATTAATGTCTTAATTTTTATGTTACTGTTTCAGTTAGAAAAAATCGTCAAACGGCTCACATACACCCGCGGTCGGGTGAGAGCCCGCAAACAAAGAGGGGTCCACCGCCGTAGAGGGAAATACAATATTGCCTGGACGGGTGGAAGCGGCCTCATGCGCGGGTGATGAATGAGGAGGAGAAGGAGGCGGGTGGAAGAAAATCACCCTTAATTTTTAATAAGTTTTTTAATAAAGACCATTTTTCTATTTTATAATAAGTTTAATTTTTTCATTTCAATTGGATACAGGGTGATCCTGGAGCGACTGGAGTCAAAGAGATGGTACCCCGTGGCGACGACAACCCCCCGCAGTGCATCACCGAATTGTATGATTTTTGACCCTCGAAGAGGTTGGAGTACCTATTAAGAAGTGAGAAATGGCCACGGCGCCAATCGATTCCTTATGTTTCACCGAAGAAACTAACACTAAGAACGACGTAATTCGAATCTTAACGCTAGCTTCGTTAAAAGAAATCAAATTTACATGAAATTTGGTACGATCTACATCGGAAAAACAGAAGGAATCTATTGACATCGTTTTCGCAGAGATCTGATGAGAAATGCGGAAATCGTGGACATTTCTCACTTTTTATTGTATTCCAACCCCTTCGAGGATCGAAAGTCATAAAATTCGAGGAGGCACTGCAGCAGTGTGTTGGCCCCGCCACGAGGTACCACGCGGCATCTCCTTGGCAGGCGTCGCTCCAGAATCGCCCTCTATGTCTTTCCTGCATTTATCAGCTAGCGTGGATTTCCAACCATGCTGGTGGCTCGACCATTTTCACCTTTTATAATAATTTCGTATAAGAATATATGTTTCTTGTCACCATTTATTTTTTTCTATTGTTTTCACTAATTTTCAGTCGCGTCTGTTTCTATTTGCCTGCACGTTTTAATTAACGTTTTATACAATTCCATTTGCATAGGAGACCAGTAAAAACAATAGAAATTTGAACCTAACCCAACCTTTGAAATCTGATTAATGTACTCTGAGTATTGCACCTTATACTTCAATTCACTTAACGAATTGATAAGATTAAGATTTTTATTGATTCCTAATATAAAATCCATTACACCTGAAGAAGGATTGACAATTACTTTCACATTTCTTGCAACCGGTGATTGTTGTAGGAGCTCGCAATATCTTCCGAAATATCTAAACAGGTTACATAAAAAATTATACCAGAAGTGTGTGAAGCTGTAATTGAGAGTCTAATGCATTATGTAAAGGTGAGTGATTTATTAACATTTTACCGACTTACTGGCTAGCGGTTAATGGTAGCCGATTAATGGGCTACCGATCGGTTTATAATTCAATTGTAACCTCACACGCTTTCATTATAATTTTCTTCATAGTAATACCATTCATAATGAGATGGGCAGAGATGGGAACTACCTTTACGTGCATTGCGAGAAAAACTTCCAATTACCTACTACCTGAAGCGGCTAAACTACACATCTGCCTGCCTAAATAAAAAATTGTTTAAATGACGTATCAAATAAAAGAGACTTTAGTCTTATTCGTCGTGAATATGGCGAGCCTTCGAGGCTCGCGAGAGCCTTTGAGCCAATATTCATATATTTCTCTCTTCATTTTTACAATCAATCTTTCGACGCCAGATAATTGCAAAACCTCATGCGACCGTCAGCTATCGCCGGTCGCCAGAACTTTTTACTGTTTATTAGTCTCGTTGTCTCCCCATCAGGACCGCACACAAGCTAAGTCCCTGCAATGAAAATCAAGACCGGAATTGGTTGTACTATTATATATTTTGCACAAAATGAAACGAGACCTCCAAACGCCCGCTCGTTTGGAAAACTCTACAGAGGCCACCCGTCTACCGAAGTCACGAGCCCAGTTGGTTTTCCATGTTCCTCGACCCTTGAAACAATTTATGACCGGCGAAGGCGTCATTGAACGGGGTCGTCGCCGTAGCCGTTGCACTGTAAACAGACCCACGATGCATCGACCAGCCTTCTCCGCTCAGCGCCGAATTGTCTTACAATTTACTGAAGTTATCACAATTTATGAGCAAACTGACTTTAGAGTTTAGACGAAGAAAAATATATTGTTTATGATTTTTATCTCGGATAGTAATGATTCGATAAGCAAACCGTAAATGGAAAAAATTGTGTCGTTACGAGCTTTACAACACCATATTTTTTAAAATCGACTTTAGCAACATTTAGTTTTTCAATCTTTCTTAGCGTTTCGGCAATACTTTTTCACATTTTTTAGCGCTAGTCTCGTTATTGCAGCCGACCGTTCATTAACCGACAAACATTTTCTTAAAATTGGTGAGATACGCCAATCTTTTAACTACCTTTACGTGCCTAGCGACAAAAACTCTCAAGTACTACCTGAAGCAGCTAAACTACACATCTGGCCGCCAAACGTTCACCATCATAAACGTTGTAGCGAAAACAGACCCATAAAGTATTGGACTCACTGGTACGCATCAACCCTTAGGTTATTCCTGTCCATGACCTTTCTTACTTTCACTTTTCTACCCATTAACCATAGTCGCCTACTTCCTTACTCCGCCAAAACTTCCTCATGACATAGGCGTAGGCAATAAAGAAGAAAACCCAATAACACAGAAGAATGAGACTAAACAGTAAAAAGTTCTGGCGACCGGCGATAGCTGACGGTCGCATGAGGTTTTGCAATTATCGGGTGTCGAAAGATTGATTGTAAAAATGAAGAGAGAAATATATGAATATTGGCTCAAAGGCTCTCGCGAGCCTCGAAGGCTCGCCATATTCACGACGAATAAGACTAAAGTCTCTTTTATTTGATACGTCATTTAAACAATTTTTTATTTAGGCAGGCAGATGTGTAGTTTAGCCGCTTCAGGTAGTAGGTAATTGGGAGTTTTTCTCGCAATGCACGTAAAGGTAGTTCCCATCTCTGCCCATCTCATTATGAATGGTATTACTATGAAGAAAATTATAATGAAAGCGTGTGAGGTTACAATTGAATTATAAACCGATCGGTAGCCCATTAATCGGCTACCATTAACCGCTAGCCAGTAAGTCGGTAAAATGTTAATAAATCACTCACCTTTACATAATGCATTAGACTCTCAATTACAGCTTCACACACTTCTGGTATAATTGTTTAACTAACCTGTTTAGATATTTCGAAAGATATTGCGAGCTACTATAACAATCACCTGTTGCAAGAAATATGAAAGTAATTGCCAATCTTTCTTCAGGTGTAATGGATTGTATGACGGCAGTATCGTGCTTTGTAACTTTATCATGAATATAATTTAATATAACAAAAAAGTCTTCTCACGACATTCTCGTGAAATTTTTTAATTGATCGGTGCTCGTGCAATGCTGATTCGGGGCGAATGCTCAGGTGAATACGCGGCTTTAAAGGTGAATGATACTACGTTCCACGACAGTGTACTTTGAGAAAAATAAATGATTAAGCTGTCGTGCGAGAATTAGGAATCAATAAAAATCTTAATCTTATCAATTCGTTAAGTGAATTGAAGTATAAGGTGCAATACTCAGAGTACATTAATCAGATTTCAAAGGTTGGGTTAGGTTCAAATTTCTATTGTTTTTACTGGTCTCCTATGTAAATGGAATTGTATAAAACGTTAATTCAAACGTGCAGGCAAATAGAAACAGACGCGACTGGAAATTAGTGAAAACAATAGAAAATCTAAATGGTGACAAGAAACATAGGTATTCTTATACGAAATTATTATAAAAGGTGAAAATGGTCGAGCCACCAGCATGGTTGGAAATCCACGCTAGCTGATAAATGCAGGAAAGACATAGAGGGCGATTCTGGAGCGACGCCTGCCAAGGAGATGCCGCGTGGTACCTCGTGGCGGGGCCAACACACTGCTGCAGTGCCTCCTCGAATTTTATGACTTTCGATCCTCGAAGGGGTTGGAATACAATAAAAAGTGAGAAATGTCCACGATTTCCGCATTTCTCATCAGATCTCTGCGAAAACAATGTGTCAATCGATTCCTTATGCTTTTCCGATGAAGATCGTATCAAATTTCATGTAAATTTGATTATTTTTAACGAAGAGCGTGAAATTATATAAATCAATTTTTCATCTAATTTCCTTCATTAAGATCCGAATTACGTCGTTCTTAGTGTTAGTTTCATCGGCGAAACATAAGGAATCGATTGGCGTCGTTTTCGCAGAGAAAGTCATACAATTCGGTGATGCACTGCGGAGGGTTGTCCTCGCCACGGGATGCCAGGCGGAATCTCTTTCAGTCCAGTCGCTCCAGGATCACCCTGTATGCAATTGAAATGAAAAAATTAAACTTATTATAGAATTGAAAAATCGGATATGTTTAAAAATAGATATTTATATTTTTGCTCTCCCCACCACCGCGCCTGTGGTCTCTGCCACCTCTATAATACATTTCTCCTCCCCGGCCCCTGTTATGTCCCCGTCCTCCCCGGGCTCTGAACCTTCCCCTTCCTCCCCGGGCTCTTCCTCCCTGGGCTCTTCCACCCCGACCCTCATCGGAGTGGCCCCCTCCACGACCGCGGGTGTACGTCAATTTTTTGACGAGTTTTTCTAACTGAAACAGTAACATAAAAATTAAGACATTAATTAAAACGGAATAACATTCTGACAATTGCAGCGTTTCGCACAATGTATTTTAGTAGGAAGTAAAACATAGAACCACATTCCATATACTTACTGCTTTCAATTTGTCCTCTACCCCTTTTGGGGGCTCCTGGGGGTTGGGGAGGGGGGCTACACCCACCCCTTCCGCCACCCCTTCCGCCACCACTTCCGCCGCCACCTCCGGCACCACCTCAGCCGGACGACCACCTTCGTTGGCGGGGGGCTGGGCCTCTATGGCCATAAGCGCATTTTCCATCTGAAAATGAGACAAAATATATAAAAAAAATTCATGGTAAATGACTTTATTTAACTGGATCGAAAATGCACTGAAAACTAAATAGTCTTATTTTCTTGTACTACAATTGCGACGGTGATATGTCACTTTAAATAAAACCGTGGGACAGGATATTTCATAACAGGATATGAATCGATTTCTTACAGAATCAAGAATCGAAATGAGCGATGAAAAGCGATAAAATATCCTGCTCCACGATTTTATTACCGAATAAGGCATATGACCGTCATAATTGCAGTACAAGAAAATAATTACTTTTCAGTTTTCAGTGCATTTTTGATCAAGTTAAATAAAATTGTTAATTTAAAATTTTCTTTGGTAATCGTGCATAAAAATTGTGCTCGGCTTTAGTTTTCGAGATATTTGCAAAAAATTTGGTCGGTAAGTAGTAGGTTGGGGATAGAATTGTCACGTTGCTAAGGTTAGAATCGGTGAGGAGAACTACAGTAGTGTATGTGCGTGCTCGTAGGCTCGTAGCATAAGTATGTATGGCTAAGTTCAAGTCATACCAAATGCACATACACTATTGCAGTTCGCCTCACCGATTCTAACCTCAGCAACGTGACAGGCGGGTTGCTCGCCGCTAGGCGCCGAAAACAGCTCCTTGTGCAGCGCTGGCCGATAGATGATATCACTTTTGGGAAATGAATTTTGTATCTTAAATTATGCACAATTATGCACCTTTTATGCACAATTACCACATTCTTTAAATATTTTTTTATTAACGAAGTCGGCTTTACATTATGCAAATAAATTATTTATGTGGGCCATTTTCGTCGGGACGACATAACAACGTGCGTTACGAAAAACAACACGTTTCAGTTTCCCACCTAAAGAAGCACATTGCATCGTTTCTTCCGCCGCGAAAACTAGCATCAGGACCGTTCCTGGCGGGGCTGCAGAAAGTGCCCGCGCACGTGGACGACCAAACCCAGGGATGGCCAGAGGCCGTTTATTATGTACAGAATTTTGACAAAACCCAGGAACGGGCCTGACTAGCATATCTCAGTGCTTCGCCACGAAGAATAGCATATTTTGGATGTTACAATGTACGCGCGTTACGCGATTCCGTGACGCTGAGCGGCCCACGTGCCATTGACTGCCACTGTCGACGGGGCACGTGTTGTCAAACTCTTTCGTTTCTGTATTGAAAACGAGAGGTGTTTTACTACTTCCGACGATGGTTTCCGGAGGAAAACTGTCTGTCGCATCGCGTGTAGCGAAGGAACGGCTATTGTATGTTACAAGTCCGAAAAAAGGTTAAATTTTGTCCAACAGTAAGAATCTTACAATAATAGGATAGTAGTTATTTATCGTCCTACGCAACGAAGACAGACGTGCTGTTTTTCGTAAACGCGCGTTGTTATGCCGTCCCGACGAAAATGGCCCATTTGAAAAATCTATTTGCATAATGTAAAGTTAACTTCCTTAAAAATATCCCGATTAAAAAAGGCGCAACTTATTCGCGACATCACCTTTGAGAACTTTAGCGGGAGAATTACCCTGTTTAACGTTATACCATTTTAATACTTACATTCTGCATGTCGTTCATTGTTCGATCGACTCGTTCGGATGCTGGGTGATGAAGACAGTGATCAGGCAGGGATACCCGGGATGTCTCTGATGCACACATTGTCACTTGGCGTCGATTGGTTGGAAGCCAAAACCTAACTTGGCGCCGATTGGTTTGGCCCAACAGCTAGCTTGCCGCCGATTGGTTTGACGTTCCGGCGTCATCACGCGCACCGGTGACAATCTTGGGTCTGTTCCGATTGGTGGCATCGTGCGATTCCCTAGAATTTCTTTCACTCGCCACCAATACGATGCCACCAATTTCATGCGGTCCATGTGCGAATCCGGACAGACCCCTTATGTGTCAGGGACTTTTCTGGCAAGTGGCAACCCGAGACTGATTTTTCTCGGTCAAGAAAGTCCCTTTGTCGTCGCTGACGAAAAGTCTGTACGTAAGGGTAAATTCAGACGAGCGATGCGGCGTCGTTGCGATTTCGCACCGGTACATATGTGTATTGGCAAAGGAATCTACCACCGCGAGAACGGTGGCGCAATTACGACATAACAAATATGGACGACGCTAGTATACCGTTTACTATATGTTTATATGGATCCTGTAGTATAAAAGTTTATTTCAAAGTTATTTCTTACAGTATACATGTTGACAATACATTTAGACACAATTTTGGAATATGCACAAGTATGTAATGTGGGTAATTTTAGTTACTCCACTTTTTGGCACTTTTATAAATATTTAAATTGAGACAATTGTTTATTGTAGCGTTATAATTTGTAGTACAACATTTTTTTCTGCATACAATTAGTCGATACTGTGAAAATTGGTAGATCGCAATAAATGGTATACTTGCGTCGGCCATTACTATTAGTTTGCGTACCGACCGTTAGTGTCGCATGCTAATATTCTACTCCCAATAGAGAGATTCGTGTAAATCTCTCTCTATCTATATACATATGTACCGCTGCGAGATCGCAACGACGCCGCATCACTCGTGTGCATTGACCCTTAAAGGCGGGAACTCCTAGCTGCCGGTGGGAGAAGTATGTATCTGTTTCTACATAGCACTAGTGGGGTCGCAGCGACCGGCAGGTAGGAGATCCCGCCTTAAGGCCGATCGCAGCGACCGGCAGCGACCGGCAGCGACCCCACTAGTGACAGATAGTTACAATACGCTACTTAGCAGTCTTAGCACTTGCGTTGACTGGTGGTGCCTCGCAAGATTGATATATTTTCAAATTTGTCAGCAAATTCCACCGACTGGTTCCAACGTAAAAGTTTAGTGTATTTGGTAACTAATCAGCAGGGCAGGCGCGAGGATGCTTGGCACCCTTACGTAAGAAAATTTCCCCAGATTTCTACACCTGATTTCCTATTTAATATGTTTTGTATCTACGGTGTACAAAAAAAGAATTACATATACATTTTGTTTCTGTGAAAGTTGGATTTCTTTATTATTAAGCGTCCAATATAGTATTTTAGCGCCACCTTCGACTAGCGTCCTTATGCCTAGTTACTTTGTAACGCGGACGGCACCACGTGCCGCTGCTGAAATCGAAACAAATGCCCGCGATACTCTCGAGTTCTTTCCAGCCACGTGCCTCGAAAGTCAGTCATTGTTCACAGACCGCGCGGGTGAGATCGTGCGTTGATTTACGGTGTGTGAAGTAATTGTGAATTATATTACTTACCGTTTCGCGATTTCATCGTGGTTATTTGTGAAAATGCCGAGAAAAGCGCTCATACACTCCGGCGTTATTCTCGACAAGTTACAGGAGTGTGAAAAGTGCCAAGTGTTCGATGAGGATTATAAATTGAAGTGCCGCACGGATAAAGTGTGGGAAGATGTATCTTTAAAAATTTGTGACAAGTTATCAGCAAACACGTTGAATTTCTACGTCAGGAACAATCGGTGGAATTTGCTGACCGATTTAAAGAAACACTTCCAAATTCCAGTGGAAGAGGAGGAAGAAGAAGAAGACGAAGACGTAGACGAAGACGAAGACGAAGCAATGGTGGATAGCATCGATGTCTCCAACGTAAGTAATATTAGTCAAGATTTCGTGCCCCACAATGACACGCATAAAATACATAATACACTGCCGCCAGTTTTTTTTGATATTACATTGTCCGAGGAGCAATGGAAATCTATTGCTCCTGTATCGAAAATTTATAAAGAAAAGGGTACTCGTGGAAAATCTTACACAATACTTAGTCCCGGTTGGACCGATATTATTTGTAAAGCTAGTTTTTTAAAAACGAAAATTCCGTGCGCTTATACGTTCAAATATAGCAAAATTTTCGATTCTCCGGAAGCGGAAATATATTTGAAAATATACGGCACTTGTAATGAATGCGGTGCCGAATTTAAAGCTCATTGCTTAAATAAACCGGCTCCTGGCACTGGTATTGTGTTAAGAGTGCACACAGTCGATGCTTCGGGAATACCGCATGAAAAGAAAAGGGCGGTAAAAGGAAAACATAGGGTAGAAATAGGAAAACAGCTTTTAAAAATTAAGCCCAGACAATGGCGAAACGATGCCGCGACTGATTTAAGCTACGACGATCCCGAACCGCCTTATGTTGCGCGACAATGTACTCTGAGGAAAATAAGAGAAGAAGCCATTGTACGGGAATTAGGAATAAATAAAAATCTTGACCCTATTAATTCATTATGCGAGTTGAAATGTAAGGGACAATACTCAGGGTACATTAAACAGATCGCAAAGGATTCTTTCTATTGTTTTTACTGGTCTCCCATGCAAATGGACCTGTATAAAACATTAATTAAATCGTGCAGGAAAATAGAAATAGACGCGACTGGAAAATTAGTAAAAACTATAGAAAAACTAAATGGTGACAAGAAACATATATTCTTGTATCAAATTATTATAAAAGGTGCAAATGGAATACAACCAGTATTTCAAATGCTTTCAGAAAAGCATGATACAAATTTAATTACTTACTGGTTGAGGGAGATCATAAGAGACGGGGCACCGGTGCCTCCAGAAGTTGATTCAGATTATTCATTGGCGCTTTTGAATGCAACCAGCCTGGCATTTAATGAACGTTGCTTAAAGAATTACATTTCCGATTGCTATCGATGTATTACTAGCGAAATTTTGCAACATCCACTTCGGTGTTTCATCAGAATTGATATTGCCCATTTAATAAAAATTATTTGTAGCAAAGATGTATTTCATAGAAAGCATCCTAAAATTAAAGACTTCTTTGTGCGATGCGCGGGTATAATGTCATCGTGCGATAATGTCGAAGATTTTAGTACACTGCTTAGCTCAATATTTATTGTCGCTTACAGTGAATACGATGGCAAAGATTCTGATGGAAATGAAGTAATTTGTGAGCAAAAGCGGTCGTATTTATTCGAAAGAATAAAGTCATTCACCTTTACGTGTGAGGAGAATGACACGGAATACGATGATTTAGAAATGATACCAGACAATGAAAATATAGTTGCATTTGTAAATAATATCAGAGATGAGGCTCAACAAATTGCAACAAACAGTGTAGAGACAGATAGATATAACGCGTTTTATTGTCCGGAACTAGTCGCATATCTAGTTAAATTGGCAAAACATTTTCCACTCTGGACACAGGTGATGAGCGGATATTTCCCTCTGTCATCGAATGTAGCGACATCCTCTAGATGTGAGGCTTATTTTAAAGATCTGAAGCATTCAGATTTGGGCGCAAATTATAAACCACTGCGCGTCGATAAATTCATCATTCACCATATTAAAGCTATTGAAAATATCTCGAAATTGGAACGTGCTGCTATTAAACGCACGAATGAAAAAATTGCACTGCTGCAAACTGAAAGCAAAATCGATTCACGTGATTTTTACGAAAATGCGCAAAACGTTAGCCATACTTATAATTATTTAACGGAACAGGAAAATTGGAAAGGCTTAAATATTGAAGCCAAACGAAATAGATTAAAAGATTTACGAGTTTCGACTAATAATAGCAATTATATAGAGGACGATGAAAATAAAGAAAATATAAAAACAAACGCGAATACACAAAAAAACAGTACAGTAAATATAATAGAAAAGCCCTTAATCGAAAACAAAAAGAATACTCCTAGAGGGAAATATTTAACTGCATGCCCAGATATTCACCTCACATACGACAGGCCCTTAAGGAAAAGGAAAAATGAAATATTAAGGAATGGAAATAACTGTAATTTGGTTCACTTTAATGGAGAAAAAATATATATTAAAAATACGTGTGCATTCGACGCATTGGTTGAAGTATTAACCAGTGCGTATTGCAATTATAGCACATTTAAAAACTGGATTGATGAAAATTCAGATAGTATATTTTTCATGTTCGTCAAAAAATACGCTATGGAAAATATTAACAACTCCGTGTATGAAGAGCGAGCAGCTATTTTATGTACAATATTTGACAATCACAATAATATTGTAGATTGTACTACAAATGTCAATACGCTGTTTACAAAACTTGTAACAGACATTTGCAGTGTCGAAGAAATTAGAATCTGCGGCAATTGTCAAGTAAAGGCTAGAAAGTTGTTTGTGGTAGATTTAATTAGTACAGTCACAACCGAAGATTTTAAACAAAATTTTGATAATTTTATTGCGCAATTCTTCAGTGTACAAACACGCACCTGTAAAACATGTAAATCAGCAGTGCAATTAAAAAGAGACCCAAAATCATATGTGGTCATAGACACCGAAATCTTTTTGCAACTAAATAAAATAAATGGAATATTTTTAAATAGCATACCCGAAAAATTTCAAATTGAAGATGCACTATACGTTCTAAGTGGCATCGTATGTCATACCTCAGGACATTATACAGCTTATTGCCGTAATACAACAGGAGTATGGACTCTACACAATGACATTAGTCATAAATTGCGAAAAGTTTCAAATCCAAAAACGGTAAAAGTATTTCCGACAACTATGATATTCATAAAAATATAAAAATTATGTTAAAACTGTAATTCAACAGAATATATGTTGATGATACTTTATAATAGTCAAATTATTGAATCGGTCCGGCGTCGCACCGCTCTGTAAAGTGCGGTACCACTGGTTCTACCAGTGGTCACAAGTGCCAACAAATGGCACTTGTACTCGCGGATCATACGATCACGCGAGTCAAACGACGCCGATGTAATTTTGCCAAGAAAGTGACGAAAGCAATAACAAATAAGACCGATCCGGCGTCGCACCGCTCTATAAAGTGCGGTACCACTGGTTCTACCAGTGGTCACAAGTGCCAACAAATGGCACTTGTACTCGCGGATCGTACGATCACGCGAGTCAAACGACGCCGATGTAATTTTGCCACGAAAGTGACGAAAGCAATAACAAATAAGACCGATCCGGCGTCGCACCGCTCTATAAAGTGCGGTACCACTGGTTCTACCAGTGGTCACAAGTGCCAACAAATGGCACTTGTACTCGCGGATCGTACGATCACGCGAGTCAAACGACGCCGATGTAATTTTGCCACGAAAGTGACGAAAGCAATAACAAATAAGACCGATCCGGCGTCGCACCGCTCTATAAAGTGCGGTACCACTGGTTCTACCAGTGGTCACAAGTGCCAACAAATGGCACTTGTACTCGCGGATCCTACGATCACGCGAGTCAAACGACGCCGATGTAATTTTGCCACGAAAGTGACGAAAGCAATAACAAATAAGACCGATCCGGCGTCGCACCGCTCTATAAAGTGCGGTACCACTGGTTCTACCAGTGGTCACAAGTGCCAACAAATGGCACTTGTACTCGCGGATCGTACGATCACGCGAGTCAAACGACGCCGATGTAATTTTGCCACGAAAGTGACGAAAGCAATAACAAATAAGACCGATCCGGCGTCGCACCGCTCTATAAAGTGCGGTACCACTGGTTCTACCAGTGGTCACAAGTGCCAACAAATGGCACTTGTACTCGCGGATCATACGATCACGCGAGTCAAACGACGCCGACGTAATTTTGCCAAGATAGTGACAAAATGATATAATAAATTCAATGCACGCAATTAAGTCGATTCTGAAAGGTAGATAAATCTCTTCTACATCTAGACTAACGAAATCCGTCGTGGTACAAACAATTTCATTGTTTAATTATAAAAAAAAAACCGAACTTACACGCGATCGCTTCGCCCGGATACTTATATTTCGCGATTTTTATTAATAATTTTGTTCTGGAGGGTGGACAAACGAAATCTTGGGGTGGACAAACGTCTTCTATATCTAGGTTAACGAAATCCGTCGTTGGACAAACGATTCCATCGATTAATTAACAAAAAATCGAAATTATTCGCGGATACACTTCTTTTTCGCGATTTTTATAAATAATTCTGTTCTGGAGGGTGGACAAACGAAATCTTGGGGTGGACAAACGTCTTCTATATCTAGGTTAACGAAGTCCGTCGTTGGACAAACGATTCCATCGATTAATTAACAAAAAATCGAAATTATTCGCGAGTACACTTCTTTTTCGCGATTTTTATTAATAATTCTGTTCTGGAGGGTGGACAAACGAAATCTTGGGGTGGACAAACGTCTTCTATATCTAGGTTAACGAAATCCGTCGTTGGACAAACGATTCCATCGATTAATTAACAAAAAATCGAAATTATTCGCGGATACACTTCTTTTTCGCGATTTTTATAAATAATTCTGTTCTGGAGGGTGGACAAACGAAATCTTGGGGTGGACAAACGTCTTCTATATCTAGGTTAACGAAGTCCGTCGTTGGACAAACGATTCCATCGATTAATTAACAAAAAATCGAAATTATTCGCGAGTACACTTCTTTTTCGCGATTTTTATTAATAATTCTGTTCTGGAGGGTGGACAAACGAAATCTTGGGGTGGACAAACGTCTTCTATATCTAGGTTAACGAAATCCGTCGTTGGACAAACGATTCCATCGATTAATTAACAAAAAATCGAAATTATTCGCGGATACACTTCTTTTTCGCGATTTTTATAAATAATTCTGTTCTGGAGGGTGGACAAACGAAATCTTGGGGTGGACAAACGTCTTCTATATCTAGGTTAACGAAATCCGTCGTTGGACAAACGATTCCATCGATTAATTAACAAAAAATCGAAATTATTCGCGAGTACACTTCTTTTTCCTCGATTTTTATAAATAATTCTGTTCTGGGGGGTGGACAAACGAAATCTTGGGGTGGACAAACGTCTTCTATATCTAGGTTAACGAAATCCGTCGTTGGACAAACGATTCCATCGATTAATTAACAAAAAATCGAAATTATTCGCGGATACACTTCTTTTTCGCGATTTTTATAAATAATTCTGTTCTGGAGGGTGGACAAACGAAATCTTGGGGTGGACAAACGTCTTCTATATCTAGGTTAACGAAATCCGTCGTTGGACAAACGATTCCATCGATTAATTAACAAAAAATCGAAATTATTCGCGGATACACTTCTTTTTCGCGATTTTTATAAATAATTCTGTTCTGGAGGGTGGACAAACGAAATCTTGGGGTGGACAAACGTCTTCTATATCTAGGTTAACGAAATCCGTCGTTGGACAAACGATTCCATCGATTAATTAACAAAAAATCGAAATTATTCGCGAGTACACTTCTTTTTCCTCGATTTTTATAAATAATTCTGTTCTGGGGGGTGGACAAACGAAATCTTGGGGTGGACAAACGTCTTCTATATCTAGGTTAACGAAATCCGTCGTTGGACAAACGATTCCATCGATTAATTAACAAAAAATCGAAATTATTCGCGGATACACTTCTTTTTCGCGATTTTTATAAATAATTCTGTTCTGGAGGGTGGACAAACGAAATCTTGGGGTGGACAAACGTCTTCTATATCTAGGTTAACGAAGTCCGTCGTTGGACAAACGATTCCATCGATTAATTAACAAAAAATCGAAATTATTCGCGAGTACACTTCTTTTTCCTCGATTTTTATAAATAATTCTGTTCTGGGGGGTGGACAAACGAAATCTTGGGGTGGACAAACGTCTTCTATATCTAGGTTAACGAAATCCGTCGTTGGACAAACGATTCCATCGATTAATTAACAAAAAATCGAAATTATTCGCGGATACACTTCTTTTTCGCGATTTTTATAAATAATTCTGTTCTGGAGGGTGGACAAACGAAATCTTGGGGTGGACAAACGTCTTCTATATCTAGGTTAACGAAATCCGTCGTTGGACAAACGATTCCATCGATTAATTAACAAAAAATCGAAATTATTCGCGAGTACACTTCTTTTTCCTCGATTTTTATAAATAATTCTGTTCTGGGGGGTGGACAAACGAAATCTTGGGGTGGACAAACGTCTTCTATATCTAGGTTAACGAAATCCGTCGTTGGACAAACGATTCCATCGATTAATTAACAAAAAATCGAAATTATTCGCGGATACACTTCTTTTTCGCGATTTTTATAAATAATTCTGTTCTGGAGGGTGGACAAACGAAATCTTGGGGTGGACAAACGTCTTCTATATCTAGGTTAACGAAATCCGTCGTTGGACAAACGATTCCATCGATTAATTAACAAAAAATCGAAATTATTCGCGGATACACTTCTTTTTCGCGATTTTTATAAATAATTCTGTTCTGGAGGGTGGACAAACGAAATCTTGGGGTGGACAAACGTCTTCTATATCTAGGTTAACGAAATCCGTCGTTGGACAAACGATTCCATCGATTAATTAACAAAAAATCGAAATTATTCGCGAGTACACTTCTTTTTCCTCGATTTTTATAAATAATTCTGTTCTGGGGGGTGGACAAACGAAATCTTGGGGTGGACAAACGTCTTCTATATCTAGGTTAACGAAATCCGTCGTTGGACAAACGATTCCATCGATTAATTAACAAAAAATCGAAATTATTCGCGGATACACTTCTTTTTCGCGATTTTTATAAATAATTCTGTTCTGGAGGGTGGACAAACGAAATCTTGGGGTGGACAAACGTCTTCTATATCTAGGTTAACGAAGTCCGTCGTTGGACAAACGATTCCATCGATTAATTAACAAAAAATCGAAATTATTCGCGAGTACACTTCTTTTTCCTCGATTTTTATAAATAATTCTGTTCTGGGGGGTGGACAAACGAAATCTTGGGGTGGACAAACGTCTTCTATATCTAGGTTAACGAAATCCGTCGTTGGACAAACGATTCCATCGATTAATTAACAAAAAATCGAAATTATTCGCGGATACACTTCTTTTTCGCGATTTTTATAAATAATTCTGTTCTGGAGGGTGGACAAACGAAATCTTGGGGTGGACAAACGTCTTCTATATCTAGGTTAACGAAGTCCGTCGTTGGACAAACGATTCCATCGATTAATTAACAAAAAATCGAAATTATTCGCGAGTACACTTCTTTTTCGCGATTTTTATTAATAATTCTGTTCTGGAGGGTGGACAAACGAAATCTTGGGGTGGACAAACGTCTTCTATATCTAGGTTAACGAAATCCGTCGTTGGACAAACGATTCCATCGATTAATTAACAAAAAATCGAAATTATTCGCGAGTACACTTCTTTTTCCTCGATTTTTATAAATAATTCTGTTCTGGGGGGTGGACAAACGAAATCTTGGGGTGGACAAACGTCTTCTATATCTAGGTTAACGAAATCCGTCGTTGGACAAACGATTCCATCGATTAATTAACAAAAAATCGAAATTATTCGCGGATACACTTCTTTTTCGCGATTTTTATAAATAATTCTGTTCTGGAGGGTGGACAAACGAAATCTTGGGGTGGACAAACGTCTTCTATATCTAGGTTAACGAAATCCGTCGTTGGACAAACGATTCCATCGATTAATTAACAAAAAATCGAAATTATTCGCGAGTACACTTCTTTTTCCTCGATTTTTATAAATAATTCTGTTCTGGGGGGTGGACAAACGAAATCTTGGGGTGGACAAACGTCTTCTATATCTAGGTTAACGAAATCCGTCGTTGGACAAACGATTCCATCGATTAATTAACAAAAAATCGAAATTATTCGCGGATACACTTCTTTTTCGCGATTTTTATAAATAATTCTGTTCTGGAGGGTGGACAAACGAAATCTTGGGGTGGACAAACGTCTTCTATATCTAGGTTAACGAAGTCCGTCGTTGGACAAACGATTCCATCGATTAATTAACAAAAAATCGAAATTATTCGCGAGTACACTTCTTTTTCGCGATTTTTATTAATAATTCTGTTCTGGAGGGTGGACAAACGAAATCTTGGGGTGGACAAACGTCTTCTATATCTAGGTTAACGAAATCCGTCGTTGGACAAACGATTCCATCGATTAATTAACAAAAAATCGAAATTATTCGCGAGTACACTTCTTTTTCCTCGATTTTTATAAATAATTCTGTTCTGGGGGGTGGACAAACGAAATCTTGGGGTGGACAAACGTCTTCTATATCTAGGTTAACGAAATCCGTCGTTGGACAAACGATTCCATCGATTAATTAACAAAAAATCGAAATTATTCGCGGATACACTTCTTTTTCGCGATTTTTATAAATAATTCTGTTCTGGAGGGTGGACAAACGAAATCTTGGGGTGGACAAACGTCTTCTATATCTAGGTTAACGAAATCCGTCGTTGGACAAACGATTCCATCGATTAATTAACAAAAAATCGAAATTATTCGCGAGTACACTTCTTTTTCCTCGATTTTTATAAATAATTCTGTTCTGGGGGGTGGACAAACGAAATCTTGGGGTGGACAAACGTCTTCTATATCTAGGTTAACGAAATCCGTCGTTGGACAAACGATTCCATCGATTAATTAACAAAAAATCGAAATTATTCGCGAGTGCACTTCTTTTTCCTCGATTTTTATAAATAATTCTGTTCTGGGGGGTGGACAAACGAAATCTTGGGGTGGACAAACGTCTTCTATATCTAGGTTAACGAAATCCGTCGTTGGACAAACGATTCCACCGATTAATTAACAAAAAATCGAAGTTATTCGCGGATACACTTCTTTTTCCTCGATTTTTATAAATAATTCTGTTCTGGGGGGTGGACAAACGAAATCTTGGGGTGGACAAACGTCTTCTATATCTATACTAACGAAATCCGTTGTTGGACAAACGATTCCATCGATTAATTAACAAAAAATCGAACTTGTACGCCATCGCTTCGCGAGTACCGTTCTTTTTCGCGATTTTTATAAATAATTCGATTCTGGAGGGTGGACAAACGAAAATTTTTGTTGGACAAACGATGCTAGATCACGGACAATCGTATCCCTCTTACAAAAAGTTGAAATGTGTTCATGGAGGGTGCTGATGACAAATTTTCTTAATTTGTTCATAACTTTTTTTTGAAGGGTGGACAAACGAAAATTTTTGTTGGACAAACGTGGACAAACGATGGACAATCATTCCCCCCCGACAAATTATTAGAAAGTTTTCATGGGGGTGCTGGTGAAAAATTTTTTTTTGTTCATAACTTTTTTTTGAAGGGTGGACAAACGAAAATTTTTGTTGGACAAACGTGGACAAACGATGGACAAACGAATGCCATCTCGTTTTTTTAAAAATTCGAATTTGGGGGTGCCAACTTCACACAGCTCGTATTTTGCCTTCTACAAAGTGCAACGTAATCTCAAATGCTATCAAATTCCGTTGGTACTGTAGACACATAGAAAGACGTTTACAAAAGCAAACACGAGATTTTATTTTAACTTCTACTAGGTAAAACTTCCTGTGGCCGATTTATCCCAGTGGCCGATTTGCCCCGGTCTTCCCTAATAAAAAAATTTAAATTACTTAGTGCCGTATTTCATAATGGTCTTCATCCTGAGAGCGGTTCATATTCTTGTATTCTTTTTTTGCAACGTCAAAAATGAAAAGAAATCATACTTCTTAAACGATTTTTTTTAGCTTCGATTCTCTGTTTGCTTGTTGTATGTTTGCTTCATTTCTAAAAACTCGAATTTAACCCAAAACTTGGCAGGTTATGATTAAGTGACAGCTAGGTGACATTTACTAGAGACCCGAACGCAGCGACTTTTTGCATTTTTCGTCAACTGCGCAACCGCATTTTCAGCAAAACCATTCCGGATAACTTCAGCTTACGAAAGACGACATCTACCTGCGTGAATTGGAGAAGTAAAACGAGAATGGCGACATCTACGGGCGTCAAGTACTAGCGCTACGTGCTATCCGACTGTCTCGTAAAAAAAGTATCATTTTGATAACTATTAATTCAGAATAAATCTTTTATCTTTAAGAAAACAGCTTGATACATTAAGTAAAACGACAAATGGGTTTGAAAAAAATTATTAGTCGCTTAATCATGTTAAAACACCGGGACTATGTCATAAAATAAGATAATAAGGCTAAAATAGGTTCGGAGACCTGTCAATTTCGCGATCATTCGTGTATAGATACTTGGTCGCTCAGTGTGCCTATAGGTAGAGGGGGGAAGGGGAATTAGCTTCCAGACGCGACCGCGTCTGTTGATCAATAAATACATTATTCTTCAAAATGGTTGAAGACACCCTTGTTAAAGGGTTGAGGAAGTATACATATACTATGCGTGCAGAATTACTGGCAAATATATTCCCTATAAAACAGTCCGCGTTAATGGATGGCTGGCGCAAAAATTATTTAAAGAAGTACCGAGTATAACTGAAAAATCAGAATACGCAATATGCAAATATTCAAAAATTAAACACCTTACCGGTATTCAAATCGAAGACATACAGCTCAAGAAAGCGAACAGCGAAAGCTTTATTCGAGAGTTCTGTTCCGTACCAAATAGTACGTGTCCCAAATGTGACAGTCCCGGTGCCGTAGAGAACAAATTAATAGAAATCGGTACATAACATGTTTTATAAGTAAATTATTAACATGGTTTTATTGCAATTTCTCTTGAGTTTTAAATAATTTGAAAATGCTTTTCTAACATAATTAATCATACATTTCCATTTTTAGGTGAAATTTTATTATTCCAAATATTTAATGCAACCGAAGAAAATTACTATATAAGTTTACAGGAAATACACAACAAAATTACCAACCCGTTATGCCAAACCGAAGACCTAATATTGGTAGGCTGTGTAAATTATCACGGTAAGAATGGCCTGCCGACAAGGCATGCGGAAGAAACGTCACAAAGTGTAACAGGCCATTACACGGCCGTTATATATCGAAAAGGCGGTCCACAAACACATTGGATAGAATTTGATGATTTAAAGAATCAAAGTACAAATAGAAAACCAAATTACAAAATCGTGCAACGATTATTGATGTACGTTAAAGATATAAAATTATAAAATAAAATGATACAAAATCTTTCATTCTGTTCTGGAAACGGATAGTAGCGGGAGGTTTGAAGACCGTGCCTCGAATAACGAGAGGCTTTCTTGTCGTTCTATTTCTTTATTCCTACACTATCTTACATTATCTTACAGTATTCTTATCCTATCTTATACTAGGCTTATTCTATCTTATACTATGCTTATCTATCTTATACTATGCCTATTCTGTCTTATACTATTTTTATACTACTGTATATTGTACAGACATTTTGTATAATAAATAGGAGCGCTCGCACGGCGGAATCGAGGCTTCGGTGGCCGCTTCCCCCCCTCGCGTCCCGCGGGAGTCCGGGTGGACCGAGTAGCTCGGTTCTCGCGGGTGCCGCGGGGGGAGAGCGGTGGGCCCCCTCATTACCGCCGATATTAGGCGAGCCTGCTATTGTCTTAATAGCGACGACGCGGTATACCTCGTCTTTCGAGTGCTCCGAACATTTTGATTTTCAAGTGCGTACGTTATTGAGCTACAATCCGCTTCGCGTAATTAGGAGACGAATATTAACCGTTTTTAAGGCCCTTCGCTTAACGAGAACCGGTAAGTTATCTTGGGCTCGGGATAAATCTTTTCAAAGAGAGGAGATTCCCGAACAAGAAACCGTGGTCCTTCGAGCCGGAGATGTGTGTTATTTCGAGTTAATTCTTTGAAGGTGTCTTAATACTCTCTCCATTGTTTCACTTTTGTCGGTTTCCTACGGAGTGAGAAGTGTTCCCTTTCTGCATCCGTAAAAATCCGCGCTCTGTTCGTGTGCGAGTGTTCTCCGTGTCGGTTGGCAATTTCGTAATCCTCGGCGTACAAGTAATCGTCTTTGCAATCGGGTGCTCTAAATCACGACTGCAGTGCTGGATTAAAAAAGTAAGAAACATCATTTTTCAACTGTGCAGGCTAAGTGAGTTTTTTTTTACTATAAACGGGCGCGTTTCCTTCGCGTAACGCTATTCGGCCTGTGAATTCGAATCGGTAACGGCCTCGTTCGGGTAAACACGCCGTGCAAAAACGTTTCGCTCAAGGTGCGCGATCTGCTAACGTAACGATTCGAAATTTCCAAATAGTGCTTCTCCGAAGTGTAAACAGTAGTTCGGCGAATCGAGATCACCTTGATTATGGAACCTCTAGAAGACCTACTGCGCGCACAAAGGGAGGTGGCCGGACGTATTGAACGCTTCATGGCCAATACCCGCAAGACGGGGAAAGAGAAAATGGTCGCGAGTTTTTTGAAGAAACGGCAGCAACTATTGGAAAGTTACTGGAAGGAATTTCAGGACGGCCACCGAATGATCTCCCGTCGATCCGACGCCGAGGGCACAGACTATTTGGAGAGTGATCTATATTCACAGGTCGAAGGCGCCTACCTCACTCAGGCCGTGGAATTAGATGACCTGATCCAACCTTCTGAGCCGACCCAAAAATCCGCCCACGATCGGGATGCTGGTCGCGATTTTCCATCATATGGTGATCCGAACGTTTTGCTTCCAAGGGCTACATTGCCCACGTTCTCGGGAGACATGCTGGAATGGGAAGGGTTTCGTGAGTTGTTCAAGTCAATGATCGACGAGATCAAAGGGATTTCAGACATCCGCAGGCTCCAATACCTGAAGTCGAGCCTCAAGGGTGAGGCCGCAAAGATGCTCCAGAACAAATCGATCTCTGCTTCCAATTACGAGGGCGCGTGGGCGGCGTTGGAACGACGTTATGGCAATAAACGTCGCCTGTCAGAGGCCCACATGCGTCGTCTCATAACCTGCTCTCCGTCGGTTAAGGGACAGCCTGGAGAGTTGAAGCGGTTGCTCGATGAATTCAGCCAAGCCCGGGACGCTTTCAAAACCCTCGGGAAACCCGTCGATGCTTGGGACGAGTGGTTAGTTTTTCTTCTTTCCGAACACCTAGACGAGCCCACGCGGTTGAATTGGGAGGACTCACTCCGAGACCCTTGCACAACGCCGCTGTTCTCGGAGCTGGAGAACTTCCTGGAGAACCGGGTCCACTCTCGGTCGGCATCCAGCACCTCGACTGCTAATCCTCCTCGGAAAGACACCACAGCTGGAAAGTCGAAGCAGAACCACCACGGTCAGCCATCGCAGTCTAAGGTCACGTTGGCTACCAATCTCTCGGAGCCGCCACCGAAAGACAAGGGGTCAAAGAAGTTCCGCAACTGCTCAATGTGTTCAGGTAAACACCCGATAGGGTCCTGCCATGAATATAAAAACTTGAGTGTCGCAGATCGTCTTACCTACGCCCAGAAGGAAGGACTTTGCCTGTCCTGTCTTTATTCTGGACATTCCCAAGCGGACTGTCCGTCGACGAACCGCTGCTGGGCGTGCGGCGCGAAGCACCACACGACCCTCCATGACCTTTACGGCTCTCAACGGCCACCAAACGATGCGTCCACCTCCGCCTCCGTCTCGTCGACGTTTGTTGCGTCCACGACTACCCGACAGGTCGTATTATTAGCGACCGCGCAGGTTACGCTTGAATCGTCCGAAGGTCGTTTACTGCCAGTCCGGGCACTCATCGATACCGCTGCGGAATCGTCCTTCGTCAGCGAGTGGGTGGTCCAGGCTCTGCGACTTAGGAGGCGTCCGGTCCACATGACGCTCACAGGTCACCAGGAGACTCCGGTGGGGGTCGCGCGTCATGAAGTCACGGTGAGGTTACGGTCCCGTGTCGATGACGCGTTTACCGTGGATTTCGGAGCGCTAGTGTCGAGGAGGCTGACCACACCAACACCTTCCCGGCCCATTTCGGCCGATGACTGGGACCACATTAAAGGTCTGCCTTTAGCCGACGCGGACTTCGGAACGCCGTCCCGCGTCGACGTCCTTCTGGGAGCCGACGTTTGCGCCAGGCTCTTCAGCGAGAGCCGTGAAGGACCACCTGGTTCTCCAATCGCTATACCAACTCCATTGGGATGGGTTCTTCTTGGAGCGGTAGATCTCCGGGACTCTGGTACGTCACGCGACTCGGCACGAGTTCTCCAGGTTCGTTGCGACACCGAGCTACAGGAACAACTCCAACGTTTCTGGGATCTTGAGGAGATGCCGTCCAACCCTACGCTGACCCCAGATGAACAGTCGTGCGAGGAGACGTTCATTCGGGAGCACCGAAGAGACGCGAGCGGCAGGTATCATGTCCGCTTACCTTTTCGTGACGTTCCGTCGCTTCCTGCACGTCCTTCACGGAGAGTGGCTCTTCGACTTCTACTCGGTGCTGAACGCCGGCAACAAAAGGACGCAGAACTTAAGGCTCACTATCAGGACTTTCTTGCAGAATACCTTCGACTAGGGCACATGGAGGAAGCAACCTCACCACTCGCCGATGAGGCGCAAGGTTTTTACCTGCCTCATCACGCTGTGTGGAAGTCCGTCGGGGACAAGAAGAAGATCCGAGTGGTTTTCAACGCCTCCTGTCCATCGGCGTTCGGCCGCTCGCTCAACGATGAACTGCTGCCCGGGCCGAAGCTGCAGTCCGAGCTCTGGATCGTCCTCTCCCGATGGCGTCTCTTCCAGTTCGCATTTTCTACGGACATTGTGAAGATGTTCCGTCAGATAGGAGTTCGCAACGAGGATCAGGACTGGCAACGGATCCTGTGGAGACCGGAGCCTAGCGCCGAAGTTCGTGAGTACCGGCTCATCTCCGTTACCTACGGCACCGCGTCGGCCCCGTACCTCGCTTTGAGGGTACTTCGACAGTTAGCCGAGGACGAAAGGGACCGTTTTCCGCTGGGCTCCCAAGTTATACAGGACAACTCCTATGTCGAGGACATTTTGGCCGGGGGAGACACTCTGCAGCAAACCTGGGAAGTCAGACAACAGTTGGAGGGTATTCTGCTCTCCGGAGGTTTCCCGTTGGACCGTTGGGCGAGTAACATTCCGAACCTTGTGGATGACGCTGCCCGCGAAACTTCCTTATTTCAGGAGTCCGAAATTCACGGCGCGCTTGGACTTCAGTGGGACACCAGGACGGACTCGCTGACGATGAAGGGCCCTCGCTGTAGGCCCCTCGTCAACCTCAACCATTGGACGAAGAGGTCCGCTCTCTCGATGGTCGCCAGCCTGTTTGATCCCTTAGGGTGGATGGCGCCTGTGCTGATCCAAGCGAGGATTCTTCTTCAGGACTTATGGCTGGCGGGACTAGATTGGGACGATCCGATCCCCTCTGAAATGGCTGCACGTTGGTCGGCGTTCATGAGCGAAGTAGACTCTCTCACCGGTATGGTTGTGCCGCGCTGGGTCGGGTTTACTAGCGTGGGCACTATCGTGGAGGTCCATGGCTTTTCCGACGCCTCGGAACGAGCGTATTCGGCGGCCGTTTATCTTCGTGTTGTCCACCCCTCTCAGTCGGCAAAGCTCAGCCTCCTTGCCGCCAGGACGAAGGATGCACCGACGAAGCTGCAGAGTATTCCACGGCTAGAGCTCTGCGGGGCGCTCTTGCTGGCTCGTCTGCAGTCCACGCTACAAAAGTCATTGAGCTTAGGACGGGTCAAAGTCTACTCCTGGACGGACGCGTCTGTGGCTCTAGCGTGGATACGAGCACATCCATCAAAATGGAAACCCTTCGTGGCGCACAGGGTAGCCGAGATTCAGCGGTTGCTGCCGGACACGACCTGGAGGCACATCAGCACGACGGACAACCCAGCGGACCTTGCAACCAGAGGAATCTCGTCGGCCGAGTTGCGGGCCTCAAGTCTCTGGTGGAATGGCCCGACCTGGCTGAACGACGTCTCGACGGAATGGCCGTCCCCTCTCACTTCTTTGGATCACGGGACCATACCGGATCAACGGACGGGAACAATCGTTGCCGTCCACCAAGTCACGCCGTCGTACGAGTATACTTCCAACTTTTCAAAGTGGTCCCGACTCGTCCGGGTGACCGCGTATATTCTTCGATTCGCACGAAACGCACGAGAACCTGCCGGACGGATGATAGGCCCACTCAGTGCGAGCGAGCATCATCGAGCCGAGACCACCATTTTTCGGCTGAGTCAACTCGAGGGATACCCTCTCGAGACCGAAGCGCTTACGCGAGGTAAGCCGTTGCGAGCTTCGTCCCCACTAATAAGTCTCGCTCCCTTTATAGATTCGGACGGGGTGATGAGAGTCGGCGGCCGAATCCAGGACGCCCCGGTGCCGTATGCGCAACGTCACCCAATTATCCTTTCACGCCACACGCATGTGGCCACATTAATTATCGAAGCAGCTCACCTATGCACCCTTCACGGCGGTGTAGACCTCACAAGGACTTCATTGCTTCAACGCTTTTGGATTCCACGCAGCCGACCCCTCGTGAAAAGACTGCTCCGACGCTGCCTTCGATGCACCCACTTCAAGGCCGCGTCCGGCCATCAGCAAATGGGCAATCTTCCTGGCGTCCGTCTCCAACCTTCGAAGCCGTTCGAGCACGCAGGTGTCGATTACGCTGGGCCATTACAAATTCGAACCTCGAAAGGTCGAGGGCAGAAGGTCTATAAAGGTTATATGGTCGTGTTTGTTTGTCTTTGCACAAAGGCCGTCCATTTGGACGCGGTGACGGATTTAACGTCCTCTACCTTTATAGCGGCCTTCCAACGCTTCATTTCGCGACGAGGTCGTTGTACTCAGTTGTGGAGCGATAACTCCACAACATTCCGCGGAGCAGACGCGGAACTGCGACGTATGTTTCAGGGCCCCTCGGAGTTCCGTCGCGCGACCGCCCAGGAGCTTGCAGCGAAAGGCACTGATTGGCGATTCATTCCGCCTTATGCTCCTCACTTTGGTGGCCTTTTGGGAGGCAGCGGTCAAATCGGCGAAATACCACATTAAGCGGACTATAGGAGATCAAAAATTGACTTACGAAGAGTTGAGCACGCTCCTGTGTCAAGTCGAGGCCTGCCTCAATTCTCGTCCGCTCGTGCCGATCACCGAGGACGCCAAGGATTTGCTCCCCCTCACTCCGGGACACTTCTTGATTGGGGAGCCTGTCACGTCACTCGAAACCTCCGCTGAAGTCGATTTTGTCGTTACCGGTCTGAAACGTTGGAGGCTCGTTAATAACCTTCGTAATCATTTCTGGCGCAGGTGGCAACAGGAGTACCTTCACCTCCTCCAACAACGGCCAAAATGGAAAACTCGCATCGAGAACTTGAGGGAAGGATCGCTGGTGCTTATCCGGAACGAGCTTTCCCCTCCGACGAAGTGGCCGCTCGCACGTGTCCTCAAGGTTCACACCGGGCCGGACGGTCTCGTCCGCGTGGCGACGCTTCAAACCGCCACGAAAACTTGCACGAGACCAATCACCAAAATTGTGCCACTCCCGGTACAAACCACCGATGTCGAGGCGAACGATACGTCGCAGTAGCCGGTCGCGACGTTGATTTTCTTGCCCGCGGTCACGGTCGTTTACGGCGGGCGGCGCGTGCGTTTGGAAAACATTCGCCGCGTCCATGCCCGTCAGCGTCCCGCCAACGTACTAACTTATTGACTTGCGCGTCGATCGGTGATTTCGCCGCAGAGCGTCTGACGGCGAGGCGGGCGGCAGGTTCTGGAAACGGATAGTAGCGGGAGGTTTGAAGACCATGCCTCGAGTAACGAGAGGCTTTCTTGTCGTTCTATTTCTTTATTCCTACACTATCTTACATTATCTTACAGTATTCTTATCCTATCTTATACTAGGCTTATTCTATCTTATACTATGCTTATCTATCTTATACTATGCCTATTCTGTCTTATACTATTTTTATACTACTGTATATTGTACAGACATTTTATATAATAAATAGGAGCGCTCGCACGGCGGAATCGAGGCTTCGGTGGCCGCTTCCCCCCCTCGCGTCCCGCGGGAGTCCCGGTGGACCGAGTAGCTCGGTTCTCGCGGGTGCCGCGGGGGGAGAGCGGTGGGCCCCCTCATTACCGCCGATATTAGGCGAGCCTGCTATTGTCTTAATAGCGACAACGCGGTATACCTCGTCTTTCGAGTGCTCCGAACATTTTGATTTTCAAGTGCGTACGTTATTGCGCTACAATCCGCTTCGCGTAATTAGGAGACGAATATTAACCGTTTTTAAGGCCCTTCGCTTAACGAGAACCGGTAAATTATCTTGGGCTCGGGATAAATCTTTTCAAAGAGAGGAGATTCCCGAACAATTCTTTTTTTTGCACTTACCTACAACGAGCATTATACAGCCTTTAGGCTACGCTAAATTAACGCTTGTCGAAAATGGGTGGAGCAAAAAAATTAATATTCGGGGGATTGAGAGCAAATAATTAGCAAAAAATATGCCGCAAGTATGGTATCGATACCTGTGTTAGGTACAAATGCGCGACACGTGGCTATGCTAGATTAACGCTATTCCAGCGCGGTCATCGCTTCTCGAAAACAGCTGGAGCAAAAAAATTAATTCTTTAGCAAATAATTAGCAAAGAAATAGCAACAAAATATCGTATTAATTTTGCGCTGGCCTTTTCAAATGGCTACGCCAGCTTAATATACGTGTCAGGACGTGCTCAGCATCGTCCCTGACGTTGCCTGCACAATCGTCGCAGGTATCGACCCGGGACTTGCGCATCTTGGCCTTGAAGGCGTTGAAGGAACCGTGGGCAGTAAGGAGCTGGGTAACCCAGTAATCCAACTGGAAGTTGAGTTCCCCCTTATCGAGAAAAATCTCGACGGAAGGAACCAACCTCCTTGTCCAGTTTGATCCATCAAAAGCCTCCTAGAAGGTCTGCCATTTGCTAATGGCCGCCCTCAGCGCCTGCTTGTTGCAGTCGGCGGCTCTCTTCGCCAAAAGCACGGGATTTCCACTTACCTTGGGGTTCGCCCTATCCGCATTCCTGTTACCGAAGACTGTCGCCCACATCCTCACTTTCAGGTGTATTGGCATCCTGCCAGCCAGGTCGCAGAGGGTTTGGTACGCAACGGTCCTGTACGCAGTGGTGGTCCTAATAAGGGCCGACCGCTGGGACCTCCTGAGCGTAGTCCTGTTGGCCTCGATGTCAACGACGGGGGACCAGACCGAGGCCGCATACAAGACGATTGACTCCCACACGGAGTAACACATTCGCCACCCATGGACCGATAGTCCGCCAATGTTAGGAAGCTATGAGGATGAAGCCCGCATTAGTCTATCCCGCTTGGCCGCTGCAACCTGAAGGTGGGACTTAAAGTTCCTGCGGCAGTCTAGGGTTATGCCGAGATAGCGAATGGCCTCCGAGGAGGAAATCGAGGTCCAGAGGATGTCGAAATCCTGCACCTTATTTCCCCTTTGCCCGGTAAGGAGGATGATCTCAGTTTTCTCCAGAGCAATGCGGAGACCGGTTCAATCGAACCCTGACTTGATCTTGGCCATGGTGCGGGCTAGCATCTCCTCCAATTGGGAGGAGTCCTTAGTGGAAAACCCCACGGCCAAGTCATCCGCATATGCGATCGCCCGGATTTGGCGGTCTGTATTTAGGGTCCTCAGGAAATCGTCGTAAACCAGTTTCCACAAGTACGGTCCCAGGACGGAGCCTTGCGGAACTCCCGCCTTGATGTTGAACTCCACCTGGTCTAGGGGAGTATGGATCACGGCTCGCCTGTCCTTGAAATTGTGTCTGATCACGGCTTTGACCGTGGTCGAGACGCCCTTCCTGCTCAATTCGTCCATGATCAAATCCCAATCGAGAGAATTGAAACGTCCGTTCTCGACGTCAAAGGTCACCAGTGAACAGAGCCTATACTTCTTGGAGAAGGCCGCAGCGAAGCTAATTACTTCCTGCGTGGCCTCCATTGTGCCCATGCCTCTCCTGAAACCGTACTGTTCCGGATGGAAGGGGTCTCGTCCCATCTGCCTTTCAATCAGACCCTTCACAGCGTACTCCCACACCTTACTAAGGGCGGGGCGCACGCTGAGGTGTCTGGAGGCACCCGGGGTGTCGGGGTCTTTACCAGGCTTAGAGATAAGCACCACCCTGGCCATTTTCCAGGACGCAGGGATGGTACCCCTTCGCAGGGTGTCTCTAATCATGTCCCTGAGGTCTTCGTGGTGGGACCGGAGAACACACGCCACAACCTCAGAGGGAACCGCGTCCAGCCCTGGCGCCTTGTTAGGCTTAATTCTATCAATCACCTCCTTGATCAACTCAAAGTTGACGGAATTGATAGTCGATGCCATCGAGCCCCTGGTAATCCAATTCGCCACTGACACCGGGGCGACCCGAGCTGGGGCGACCGCAGGCCAAGTGGTCACAAAGAGGTGGTTCACTATGGCGCGAACTTGGCTAGTGGTCATGGTCGTCTTAGGGGACCGCCTCTTCAAGATTGCCATAACAATCTTATAGGACTTCCCCAAGGATTGTTGTCCACCGTGGCGCAAATGTTCGCGCCAATGGCCCTCCTTAGCATTCCAAATCATCCGCTGGACGTTTTTCTTAGAGGCCGCGTACGCTCTCCTGTCGTCCTCCGCGTCAGGAGCCCCCCTCTTTCTACGCCGCTGGAAGTGTCGCCTGGCCTTGAAAGATAAACGTCTGGCCTCGGCGATCTCTGGAGACCACCAGTGGTTAGGCTTCATCGACCCGCGAGTAATAGCCTTCTTGGGGAGTAACCCCCTGGTGACCTCCTCCAGTATGCGCTGGAATTTTTCCGCCAGCAGCTCATTACGGGTGACGGAAGCGTTGGGTGGGTCGGCGCGATCAAGTTGTCGGAGCTGTTTGTACTTTTCCACAGCTTCAGCATCCATATCCCGTATGGAAAACTGAGTGCACTCCGGGACAACGGAAACCCTCATAGGCTTTCTAATAATGTGGCAGACATACCTGTGGTCGGAGAAAGAGAAGTGTCCCAACACCTCGCTTTTTCCGATCCAACGGGCAGTCATGCGGTCAGTAGCCATTATGTCGATAAATGAGACGCCTTTATACCAGTGGTGGAAGGTGAAGCGTTCCCTGAGCATGGTCGGGACTAGTCCGTGCTTAGGCAAAAGGTCCATGCACGCACTACCCCACCTATCAGACTTAGTGCCGCCCCTGGCTGTGGACTTTGCGTTTAGGTCACCGGCTGTGATGACCCCGCGACCTGGGGTTCTGACCTCCGTCAGAATGCCGTCCCACACGTCCAGGTAGGCATGGAACTCAGGGAGCTGGCTGCATGGAGAGCAGTAGCAGCTAATAATGCTGCAGTCATCCACCACCGCCGCCACAATACCATCCGCGTTGACGTTCGGGGTCCAGATGGGGAATTTCCCGTTAAAACCGGTCACCGAGATCGACGAGTCCCCGGTCGTGTCGTTGAACCAGTAGTCACTCTGCCTGTACGGCTCGGAGATTATGACTATGTCCGCGTTCAACTGGGACACATTTTGGACCATAATGTCCTGTGCTAAACGGCACCTATTAAGGTTTATTTGTATTACCTTGAGGGCCATTGTTTAGCACAGGAACATTTTTCCTCCGGGTCGACCTGGGCTTCGTCCCGTTTTTGCTTTTGTTGGCCGGGCACGCCAGCGAGGTCGTGACATGCTCGGCTTTTATCCCGGAGATACCCGCCCTAGTGCATATAATGTTTTTCGGGTGGTTCCCGCACTTACTAATCTGGTGGCCTATCCCTCCACACCTCCTACACGTCTCACCCCCTTCCTTGGGGGCCTGACAATCCCTTGCCAGGTGGCCGAGCTTGTGGCCCATGAAGCATCTCACCAGCTTCGGCAAGACTCTCACTTCTAAACCGGACGTCCTCCGGGAATCTACTGATATTGTTGGTGGGGACATCGACCAACGCCGTTTGGGTACCCATCGGGCCCATCCTCAGCATTTTGATCTTGAAGTCTTTTGGGTCGACCTTGAGCACACCACCCAGGTCCCTAAGGACCTCAGGGCCATCGACCATTGAGTCCATCCCCCTCATCTCGACCGCGGTCCTATCCTGTAAAGGGGAACATTCGACCGTGTCACTGCCGAACTTGTCACGCAGGGTACCCACCAGTGTCGTTGCACTGGATTTCTTACCCAACTCCAACAGCACATGACCCAAACGGGTCCTTTTCACCCCGACCACCCCCTCCAGAGTATCTCTACCCTTGGGGAGGAGTAGGTATCTATATATGTGGATGTTGGGGGCACCCTCCTCAAGACCGTTTCAGGCCTTTTTCTCTTAGGCTTGGACTGACGTTTCTCATGTCGCGGACAAGGAGGGAGTGACCGTCCCCGCTGTTCCTGCTCTTGGGGAGGTTTAGGCGGCTTTGAGGGTTTCCTCGGAAGCTGAGTTTGCAGATGTGTTTGCTGCTTCTGCAGCTGAACATCCTGCCGATGCTTCGCGCATTGCTCCCTTCTAACCTGACTTTTCGTGGGCCACTGTTGGTAGTCCTGACAGTGTTGTCTCGGTCCGTCGAGGACGGAGGGGGGGAGCAGTCCCCCCTTTCCGGATGGCTTATCGCCACGCCCACCAGTGGAAGTGGAGGCCACTGTCATAGGAGACTGGGCAGGAGATTGGACGGAAGCCCCTCCACCACCTCCGAAAACAGTTTTTTTTAGACGGCCTCCTGTAACCTAACCTTTTCCTCTTAATGTTGAAGTTAGCAGTACTCGGGCACTTCGTTCGGGCCCCTAATGCTTTTAGAGACTTTTGAAACTCTATCTTGGTGGAGGTGGTGAGCGGCTATGCGCTCATCCATTTCTTTTCCTTAGTACCCCAGCGTTTTTGTCCTTTGTGGGAGGATTGTGAGGTCGACGGGAGCGACGCCATGATGCCCTTTCGGGCGCCGCTCCTGCAATATTATAAATGTTACTTAGCTGCAGATATTTGGTTGTAGATAAGAGCAGTCCAGAGGTAAAGATCCACAGAGCCCCACAACGGGTACCCTCTGTATCGGATGTGTTATGCTGAAGAATGGCAAAAGTGACTATGTTTGTAGATACCGATAGAGGTCAGTCGACTAGCATGTTGGCCCTCTCTACCGAGCAAGAGTCCCTACCGCGGGGACTAGCGGCTAGTCGGAGGCGGAGCGCGGACGGTGCGTTGCGGTAACGGCACGAGTCGGCGGCTAGTTTGTGGCGGAGCGCGGACGGAGCGTTGCGGTCGCGGCGCGAGATTCGGTGCGTGGCCATCTCGCGGCGGCTCTCGGTAACGGTGGGCCGCGCCTGACGCGAGCGGTGGGGAAAAATCAGTGTCGTACCGTTATAACTCGTTACAATATTTTCGATACGTGCTCACGTTCATGCTGCGCCGAATTAGCGATAATACTCATACAGGTTTCGACTTACATATTTTACGCGTAATACCTACCTATGTTTGTCTACAAACTGGCAGAGAGATGAATGCATATCGTGTTTCTCTCTCGCACTTTTTGTTCAAAAGCCGCGAATCGTTTGCGGTCGCGCCTGCGCGTACGGATTGCGCGACTGCGACGCGGCTATCCCGGGTGCGATTTGACTTCGGAGCGAAAAGAAGGTTGCGGATCGCTTTGAATTTTCGCGCCTCCGCCAGCGTGTGATGAGTCATCGGCGGAAAGTAGAGTAATAATGAAAAGAATGGAAACGAATGTTATATATTCGTAGGGCTAGTAGGGGGTTATGAAATTTGAATACCCTGCTGGAACCGCCAGTTAGAACCGCATTAAAATTTTTGTAATCCGGATTAATGCGGTTTTCTTCTCCGTAAAATCCAGATGGAACCAGATGAAATATTTTCTATCAGTTTCAATGTGCATGTAAAAATCTTTATGGTATTGTTGACAAGAATGAGGTTCATATATAAAGACAGTTTAATTAGAAGCAAACACGTTAGAATCTTAGTACTACAGATAATGATTAGCGTAAAAGGAACGGATTAGAAAATAGAAACAATACTACAACTTCGCGCTGCGTACATAGGCGAACAGACAGGATAAAAGTCCTCGAACATTTTAGCGGCAAACGCACACCGCATCAGATGGTGGTAATTACAAACAGGAAGCTTCATGAACATACATAGACATTTGTGTAAACTTCAACAGGTATCTATCTGTATTTCCTAGCACGGTTTGTCACCGGTTCTGCTCGGATATACACGAAATAACTGGCATATTACTAATAAACTTCTTGAGTAACTTTGTTCATTTTTTAAGCAGGTTCTATCTGGAATTTCAGATCCAAACCAAAATGAAATGTATTAGTGTAATGTCGTAATATGTTATTAACTTTTACTTTATTATTATTGAATAGGATTTGTTCAGATTACATAGCACACTTCGACATGCGTCCAGAACCGTCTGGCGTGCCAAGCTAACGTGTAAACGTTGCATCCCCTCTCCTAGACACACACACACACACACAAACATGGTAACGCAGGCCCGCAGGCTTATATCATACAATTAGTCTTTTCAATTTATTTTGCTATCAGTTCTTACACAGATTTGCATACCGTAAATGCATGTTCAAACACATATTTTTGGATGAAATTGACTCAAATTTTTAGTGGTGTCTAACTGGAATCTAGAAGTGTAGATCAAAATTCAGATGAAACTCATCAGTTTTTCCAAGCCATTTTTACTACCGGGTTTTATTTGTATTCGCGACACATTTATGGTCCCACGACCGATTTACTCAGGTTATCCAGGAGTCATCGTATAACCGTTACCACTTACACCGCGAGCTGAGGTTTGATATAATTTTATTCTTAAACACACTATATCAACACTCGATATCAATCTTTAATCGAAGTCTTGATTATGGAGCAAGCTGCCTCTTTAGCTCGCGGCTCACATCGCTGCCGCCAGAGAAGTTACCAGTATCGCAGCCACCTAGCGGTGTTCGAACCAAATCAATTATTTCGACGAATGAGTTTCGTAAAACCTGAAGGAACCGCATTAATTTTCTATCCGCCAATCCATTGAAAACTAGGCTAAACTTTTTTTCTTCGAATCCCATATGCATCCCGTGAATTGTTTGATCTGCTAGTCCGGATTACGACAGATTCAACGGAGTTTATGGGATATCCAGATTGATTTTTGATCTGCAATTTTAAATACCAACCTTCCGGTATTTTACAAGTGGCAATACCTTATAGAAACTTATGAATTTTGGACATGCAAATCCTGTTTCATCCACCGATCTATATATCCGCATTGAACCGGGTTCTTTTTTGAACTGCCAAAAACACTTCTTTAAAATCCAGATAGTGCCGCATTGAACCAGATAGATCCAGTTCAAAATTCAATGCGGTTCTAACTGGCAGTTTCAGCAGGGTACTGGAGTGAATAAGGTCTTCTTGTATTTTATTTGTAGCTGTCTTTATAGATTAAAATCTAAAACGCTCATTGTTAGTGGAAATCTGTAGGGCAAAAAAATATGCATTTATTTCCAAGTCTACTATCCGTTACTTCATGTCAGTAACCGGAAAGTAAACATAACCGAAGCAATGTAAATTCAATTTTGTGACAAGACTACGCGAATGTATCTTATGTTAGATGGCGTCACAGTGATGTTTCCTCTAGTGATCCTCTAGGTAGTGATCCAAAAATGTGTTCCGCGCTTTCTATTGGTCGACGCCATTTGTGGCAAAACCGGAAGCAGAGAGAGCAAGTAAATAAGTAGAAAAAAAATGTTATGATATTTTTACATTTTTTTTAACCTGTATTGTGTCACTTGCAGTGGTTAGAAACCCCAAAGTTAGAAAACCTTACGTGCTCCGTAGAGATATAGAGACAGTCTAATGTATTTAACCTAACTGCTTTCCAGATGGTTGAAATATTCTACCTAAAGCAATTAATTAATTGGTACGTTATTGATATATTACCTACTGATACACCTATTACAAAAACTTGTATTAGGCTGTTATGAAATAATGACAACAGGTTTTAATTTGAATGAAGAACGGCAAAAGGAAATGGTAAAACTTCAGTTTTCTCGGTTGTTTCAAAATGCTAGATAGGACATTCTAAGGAGAGCAGTATCCTTTTAAAATGTGCCCGCCGGTTTGTGACTTCCGCTTTAGACCAAAATGGTGGACACATTTTCCGATCACTATCTAGAGGATCACTAGTTTCCTCACGAAATGGAAGTATTCTAGATGGGAATCAGTGACTGTGCAGTGCCCTAAACCATGCTCATGAAATACAGTAGAATGTTAGCGACGGAAAAAGGTCAACCATCATAAGCTATTCCACAATCGAATCTCGTTCGGCCACAATTGTTTGAGACGTGTGTACCTGTATCTACGTCAGGCATGGGAATTAAGTGAACGCAGCGGCCGATTTTCGGAGGCAACGCCTCTTTTCTCCTGCTGCGCGTCTTGGTCCCCGCGGCAGCCTAGGTGCTTGGAGCGCCTCAGGCCCGTACCACGTGAACCGCGCGTGGGGCGTTGATAAAACAAAAACGCATCGACAATCGTACTCTCTGGGACGATGTGGAAACCATTCAGCTCTATACTAACTGGAGAGTGAACAGAGCAATGGCGGCCGGTCAGACAAGGAACACAAATTAGTGAGTAGAGCTGTCCCTGTCCCGCGCGGCGTCTATACCGGTCTATACAGTCTATACCCCCACCACACGCAAAGTGTCTAGCAGGATAAGCGTGGGCAAACGGCCCTCACGTGGATTCTTGGAGTTGTTATTTTTTAAACAATGCTCCTAGCCTGAAACACCATTATGTAAAGTTTGAGATCGCTACCCCCCCGGATAAGGGTAATACGGGCGTATACACCCTTAACGATATTATTTGTTTTCTTGGTTACTACTTAAGATATTTGAATGAAAAAAAAACAGGAAAAATAGCTACATACCAGCTGTACTTCATATATTTTTTTCAAAATTTTAACTGAATTATTAAGGGAAGAAAAAAAATAATTAATTTTTTGGGGGTGGTTTTTCGAAACAACCCTTTGAGTGACCACCTCAAAAAAAATCAAGAATAATGCTCTATTATAGAGCTGTTATATAAAAAAAACTGAATATTGTCGAGATGGTGGAACATAGTTAAATAATTGAAAGAAGATCATCATATTATAAATATGTGGGGTTTTGTGACGAGAAAGAGTATTTTTCGCGAGCCTGGGTATGTGTGATTTAAATGGGAATGGAAGAAACGATTGCGGTTCGTTCGGGAGATCGAAGTGTGAAGGCGAAAGTAGCTGTGTAACAACGCGCATGCGCTAAATACGAATATTTCCCAGATATTAACAGGGTTTAGCAGGGCAAACATGGGCAAATGGCTCCCACGCCGGTTTTTGGAGTTGTTATTTTTTAAACAATGCTCCTAGCCTGAAACACCATTATGTAAAGTTGTAGATCGCTAAACCCCCCTTTTACAGTTAATATGGGAGTAAACGCCCTTATCGTTATTATTTTTTTTTCGGTTACTACGTACTTAAGATATTTAAATGAAACAGAAGCGACCAAATATCCACATATTAGCTGTAATTCGTATATTTTTTCCGAATTGTAAATTAATTATTACGGGTAGAAAAAATAATTTATTTTTGCGGGGTGGTTTTTGCACACAACCCTATGAGTGACAACCCCTTGTCGTGATAATCGCTTATTTGTTTGAACCTATCGAAGGTCAGGTTAGGTTAGATTAGCTCAGATTAGCCAGGCGTATTTTGTTGTCTTTCGTAATAATTAATTTACAATTCTGAAAAAATATACGAACTACAGCTAATATGTGGGTATTTTGTCACTTCTGTTTCATTTAAATATCTTAAGTAGGTAATAACCGAAAAAAAATAATAACGATAAGGGCGTTTACCCCCATATTAACTGTAAAAGGGGGGTTTAGCGATCTACAACTTTACATAATGGTGTTTCAGGCTAGGAGCATTGTTTAAAAAATAACAACTCCAAGAATCCACGTGAGGGCCGTTTGCCCACGCTTATCCTGCTAGACCCTTTACTACAGGATAGTAGAGATATAGAGAGGGATAGTAGGAAGAAGAAGGATATATTGACACACTATTTTCCCCTCTCTCTCCGACCGCTGTCGACTCTACTTCTTCCCACTGCTGTTCACACTCCAGTTAGTATAGAGCTCAATGGTGGAAACCTATTGATATAATGCCGCCCCAATGCGCCACGCGCGGTTCATATGGTACGGGCCTGAGGCGCTCCACGAACCTAGGCCGCCGCGGGATCAAGACGCGCTGTGGGAGAAAGGAGGCGTTGCCTTCGAAAATCGGCCGCTGCGTTCACTTAATTCCCATGCCTGATCTACGTGGTCCTGAATCGTATCCCGATTGCATTGTACTTGTTCAACCTTGTCTTCTTGTGAAGTGTAGGAAGAATATACACATTGTTCTTTATTCCCTTATAACGTGTTTATTTATAAGATTCGGATAATTACCCTTCTCGCGCGTACGCGAACCGCGATTTTCACAGATCCGAATACACTGTTTTCTACATAAGTGGCGTTGACCGTGGACGTACTAGCGGTACCACCTTTAGCACTATTGGTAACTTATTTGCAAAGGGAAATTGCATTAAAATTCTATATTATAATGTTACCATTGGCACATAGAACTTTTTCTGATTAAATTTTTTTATTAATTTTGAAACTTACAGTGATTTCTACAAGAACTGTTCAAGTGCCTTAGCTTTGTTTTCGTTTTTGTTTTGTTCTAAAAATTATTCAATTTGTATAAAGTTATGATTAAAAAACGATGGTGACACTTTATCTTGCGCACCTGTAGTAGTCCACCAAAATAATATTAGAATAATATTAGAGTTTCTGTATAATATGAATTACCGTAATAACCAATCTTTCATTCCAATAAATGTACACGTAAAACGATTATTCCTGATACATAAAATAATATGTTCCTTACTTTTGTCCTCATTTTAGAGATTGATTATTCTTTATGTACACATTAGTTTTAAATTTTATCCAGTTAAATTATTTCACAACTGCATAGAACTGCTAAGTGCACAAAGGTTTTATTTACTTGCAGCCATTGCGTTAGTAAAAAAGAAAACGCTACCTCATTTACTGTTTTTGGGAAAATGGAGTACCTTCATACTTCGCATTCCTCGAGGACAAATATTATTATATTACGAAGACGACCCTGTACCGCTATTTGAATGGAGCCATTCTAATCTGATGAATGCTTTCCTTCCTACATACTATTACTGTAGTAGTGAAAGAGGGCGGAGTGTTGCCATTGCTTTTGATCGCGAAACAGGTAAGTTCACTATTTATTGCCTAGAAATTCCGGAACATGTCCAGCAAATTAGCGGTTCTAATAATGTAATTTTTAAAAGGCGTTCCTCTTTCGGAGGTCAGAAAATATGAGTATTTTCGGGAATTTATAGAGGATAAACTACTGGATGGATTGTGTTCCGATCTTACATACATACATATTAATAAGTCGAGAGCAATAGATTGAAAAGTGGGAACTGTGTAAAAAAAAACTAAGAATTGATAGGTCTTTTCATGAATCGCTTGTTTTAGTGATGTTAAAAAAATGGTATTTTGCTAATACCTCAAAAACGGTTAGTGATATTAAAAAACATTTTAGATAGAAAGTAAAGGGCATTAGATTCTACATAAAAGATGTTGTATAGTATTTTTTCGTAAATGTAACCGTTCTTACAATAACGCGTACTCAATACGTCTATCGTGAATAATTTCATTAAAATTGCGCAGATGTTTTGACTGTACAACCTGCCATCTCACTTGCTTCTTGCCATACAGAAATATGTAGTTGTTGTTGGAGAGGACTTCGATTTAATTGTTCATATCGCAGCGCTGCTCAATTTTAACATGTCGTTTTTTTGCTGAAACCAGAGAGAGGGAGAACTCAGAGACAATCGTTTTCCGCGTTTTGTGGCTGTGATACAACATCAGCATTTTTTGGCAAGAGAAAACCAACACTGTGGAAGCTCTTGCAGACAAGACAAGGTTTGAGAGAGAGTCTGCAATTTTTAATATAATCAATGCTTCATAGGAGAAAATCACAGAATCTGGAGAACGTGTCGCTTTGGCTTTATACGCAGTATCTCACTCCAAGAAATTTATCATTGAGCATAGATTTTTGTGCCACGTGCGCTCTGTATAAAGAAAGAAGGCATGTAACTTGGTTCAATTACCATCAACAGCAGCAGCGATTCGAGAGAATTCGTACCGAGTATACCACCAGATATAGCAATGGCGTGGTAACGATTTATGTGCCAAAACATGAGGATGGCGATTACAAAATAATGAGTTAGTGCCAATTCTTACATCGCAGCAGCCAGCACCAGATGTGGTCCTCAATCTTATTTCCTGCAATTGCCACAAGGGGTGTGGAGAGGCATGTGGTTGCCGGAAGAGTGGATTGAAATGCACCAACATTTGTGGAAACTGCCATGGACAATCTTGTCCTAATGCTATGCAAATCGAAACAATAGATGAAGAAAACAACGACACAATCGATATAGTAACATCGGAGGAATATTACGGAGCCACAGAGGACACAAGTACACCTAGAGACACTATGTACTCCTTCCCCCTGGTGTCTCTAAGTACACCCACCGATACCGAAGTGTGGGATGAAGGAAACAGTAGGAGCAACTTCGCCAGTTCCCCCGCCAAAAAGAAAAGAATATAAAATTTTGGGTAATGTGGATTAGGTCTACAGGGGAAACCACGTGTCATGTCCCGCGACGTAGAGTCAAATATTAATTAACCTTCAAATCATTTATATATACTATTCCGTACTTTAGAGGTATTATAACCACCTCTTATGAAAATATTATGCAACGAATAGCCAATAAGACATTATAACCGTAATCTACTATAAGAAGAGTTCCCGCGGAGAATACACGGACGGCAACAGCGAACAGGCCAGCTAGCATCAAGGAGGTAGCGGTCACCCAAATGTACACCAGCTAGCCAACCGCACGCACACCAAGGAAACCAGTGGCCGCCAGCTGATAGGTCAAAGGACTCATCCGCCAGCGGAGTCGACACCTTTACAGAGCTGCGCCCCCAATCCTCGCTAGAAGATTGGGTTTCCGTTATTTCCCGCTAATCGATCGCTGATACCAATACAATATACTTAACTTCAACCCTTAGTAAGTAAACTGTACGAAGCCGATCGTACAGAGCGTATTGTAAGCAATGTAGAAACATAAAATATGAATAAATATAAGAATCTTGATATCGTCGCCGTTAGGAGTCGAATAAAATAATGCGCATTAGTTGCGAAGAAGGATACCTAAAGAGTGTGAAACGGAGAAACTTCACAACTCGAAAACAAAACTCACAGATAGCGTGATGGGAAGATTCTCCCTGGAATATTCCAGGCAGAGGCTGTGGGATGAGGACTCCCACCTAGGATTTGTCATGTGAAAAATCCTAGAGAATGAGTGACCGACTGCCCTATAAAAGGGGACCACCCTTAGAGCTCATTAATGTTCATGCTTTTCAAATTATTAATTACTACCTGATACAATCCTTAGTTGGTCAATACAGTACATGAATGTTTTCAGTGAATTTGTTAAGAGTAGACCGACAGTTTCCAATTTCTTTATTGTAGCTGGAAGAATTTGTAAGTGTGCCTCAATAAATGATCATTTTGGAGCTACTTGTGTCTGTTGGAAAACAGTCTGAGGAGTTGCAATTGCGACGGCATCGTTTCCATTGAAAGTTTCAACTACCTATTTACAAAAATAAAATAAGAAACGAAAATTAACAGTATTGCTATTTTCGGATGTTAAAAGAAAAAAATGGTCGAACCTCTTTAATTATATCGAAATTTTTCGCATAAAATATGGCCGCTTTGAGGGGGGAGACCACTGTACAGATCGCGCAATATAACTTTGCCTCCGAGCGGCGACCAACGGCGACTGAGTTGGCCATGACTCGGCCGTGCGTGCGAGAGAGTCAGACCGTCGGCGGCCGATGGCCTGACTCTCTCGCACGCACGGCGAGTCATGGCCAACTCAGTCGCCGCTGGTCGCCGCTCGGAGGCAAAGTTATATTGCGCGATCTGTAACGGTCCGAAATGTAAGGGTGTTTTCGGGAATTTATTTCAACCAAACAACGCACGTAAATCAATATATTGTTCAGTATAGTTAATATGTGCATATTGAAGGGTAAAAAAAATCAATTTTTTCAAACAAATCATAAATCCGTATCCTGTATACTCTCCGTCAAAATTTGCGCTGCAGAAAAAACATGCTAGTCGCGTTGACAGTGCCCAGGCCATATGGGTAATCCAAATTGAAGAAGACAATAATATTTAGAAACTAGAAGCCTACCTCTATTACGTGACGATAAAAAAAAGTCAAAATCGCAAGGAATTACAAAATGGCGGACCACTGAAAAAAATCATGTTTTAAGGGGGTAGACACGGGTAATGCAGCGCGCTGTATACCGACAAAATCTGGCCCGAAACATGGGTTTGCGCGCCGACGTTTTTCGTCCTTATATGAGCAAATTTTGGGCTGGGCGAGGTCTCATTCGAAAGAGGAAGGTTCAAGGCAGAGCGCTCTGGTCATGATTCAACGAGATTGTGTGGATATATAATAATATGAGTGTCCAAAATAGAGCAAAAGTCGACAAAATACACCCGCAAGAATCCAAGCATTTTTAGGTGACTAAAAGAGTTTTGTGACTCAAACGGTGACCAGAGCGCTCTGCCTTGAACCTTCCTCTTTCGAATGACACCTAGCCCAGTCGAAAATATGCTCATATAAAGACGAAAAACGTCGGCGCGTGATTGGATTCCCAAATACGAGTTCCGCCATATTGGCGATAATACAGAGCAAGTCACGTGACAAATTTAGTTGGGCTAGTGGACACGAGATGGCGCCTACTCCGGAAGACCGCCAACGTGGAATCATAGCAAAATTGAAGGCAGGGTCTGGCGATCTCCAGCTATCGAGGCACACCTACAGGAGCAGTGGCAATGAGTGCATGAACTGCGCACCGCTCCTGTATGTGTGCCCCGATAGCTGGAGATCGCCAGGCCCTGATTGAAGTGTTAGCTGAATACACGAGCTGACGGGCCACAGTAAAAGCGTGATGCAGTCAATGTATGCATTTTCGAACGATTTTAGGTTAGGTTATATGCATTTTAGGCATACATCGACTAGGAACTGCTAGGAATTGTATACATTTACTAAATTAACGCTTTTACCGTGACACATATGTCACTTCAAATCGCTGTCAAATTTATGATATAGTAATTGAGGCAGTTAGAGCAACAAACGGACTAACCCACATTAAAAAATTTGTTTTCCTATTATATATGATTAGTAGAGTATATTGGAATACGTTATTGCTACTAAGTCAATCTCGAAAAAAATGTGGGTTACATAGTCCGTTGTTGCTCTCACTGCCTCAATTATATGGCAAAATACCAAAGATAGGCATTACGTAACCCTTTAGTGCTCAGACACTTTTCCCGGCGGAAAAAAATTATTTATTGCGATTAGTTAACTGAAAAATGGTGCCAATATATGCATTCATTATTCTTTTCCCTAAAAAAAAAGTCAGTCACACTGGGCGTGTACGGAGTAAAATGTGGCTCAATATTTAAATACAAAGTTTGTGTTTTAAATGCATGTTTACTATAATGAGTAAGAGATCTTAAAAGTATAAATGAATAAGACACGAGTATATCTTGTGTAAACATTTCTAAATAATATACTCGTGTTCTATTCATTTATATTTATAACATCTCTTACATTACACCGCAACGGTATCTTTAGGAAATCGGGAATATAGCATATAGGTTATATTTTCTGTCACTTTGAGGAGCGGATTTTCTGTCCTCGAAGTGACAGAAAATATAACCTATGTATATGGTATATGACAATAAATGTTGAGCGGCTATTTCGTTCTTTTGCGCTAAATTTTGAATTTTTCACCATCTTTTCGAATCATCATTATTACGTCGCAACGGTATCTTTAGGAAATCGGGTATAGCGTATAGGTTATATTTTCTGTCACTTCGAGGACAGAAAATCTGCTCGTCCAAGTAACAGAAAATCCGCTCGTCCAAGTGACAGAAAATATAACCTATGAATATGCTATATGACAATAAATGTTTAGCGGGTGTTTCGTTCTTTTGCGCTACATTTGTGAACTTTTTATCATCTTTTCGAATCATTATTATTACGCCGCAACGGTATCTTTAGGAAATTGGGTATAGCATATATGTAGGTTATATTTTCTGTCACTTGGACAAGCGGATTTTCTGTCCTCGAAGTGACAGAAAATATAACCTTTACGTTAGACCCGATTTCCTAAAGATACCGTTGCGGCGTAATAATAATGTTTCAGAAGGATGGTGAAAAGTTCACAAATGTAGCTCAAAAGAACGAAAGAGCCGATAAACATTTATTGTCATATAGCATATTCATAGGTTATATTTTCTGTCACTTGGACGAGCGGATTTTCTGCCCTCGAAGTGACAGAAAATATAACCTTTACGTTAGACCCGATTTCCTAAAGATACCGTTGCGGCGTAATAATAATGTTTCCGAAGGATGGTGAAAAATTCACAAATGTAGCGTAATACAACGAAATAGCCGCTAAACATTTATTGTCATATAGCATATTCATAGGTTATAATTTCTGTCACTTCAAGGAGGGACCACATAATAATTATGCGTTGGATTCAACATCAAACCCAATTTTATATATGTTTGTTCATAACTGCGTTCGGCATAGGATATGTATTTCATGTTCTGTTTTAGTGTTTTGCTAATTAAAAATTGTCTATCTTAACAAACTTCATTTTCTGGGGACATATCCTCGTGTATTTTTCTTTTTCACTTATAATTCCGTACTGCCAACGTAGAATATTGTAGCATAAGCACATTTCAAGTAAATGTACAATGAATTTTATACGTTTGCAGTACCAGCAGACTTTCTGTTTAAATTTTTACAAGTGCAACGCAACAGCTGAGAATTTCTTTCCACATTCAAAATAGAATATGGAAATAGCAAACAGCTCCCTCTCGCGTGCACAGGCAGCCGCGTATCTATGGGTATTACCATTTCTGTGCAAAAAAAATCTGCTGTAATACCGACTGGCCCCGCCGGCCAGACCACGTGACGTGTCTACCCCCTTAAGAGTACAAAGTTAGGGAAATGTTGATAAAAAAATATAAGGAGGTCGTTAATTAAAAAAAACTGATCGTCAAGTAATAGAGACGGGTTTTCCGTACAATAAATGTCCTTGATCATGTTAATTGGACATATAGTTTTTTCTGTAGACTGTCAACGCGGTTGAAAAATGTAATTCTGAGGAAAACGCGTTCAATGTTCCGCGCGGCTCAGTCACGCGTTTGACCCCGCTTCACAGAAAATATTATATCTCCGTCAATTTTACGAATTTCTTCATAAAATTTGGAGACAGCACTCTTGAAATGTGTGTCTTTCAGAAAATGTAAAAAAGAAAAACTCAATTTTTCAGATTTTTTACAGTGGTCTCCCCCTTAAGGGGGTATACCCGTTTGAACCCTCGGAAAATGTATACATTTTGTGGATTTTTTTACAAGTCAACGGTTTGATGCAGATTTCCCGTTTTTTTACTGTCTTTACATAGTATTATGAACTACTCAAAAAAAAAGTTTCAGTTAAAAAATTATTGTTTTTGGGAAGTTATGCATACACATCTGAAAGTCTTTCGATTTTAGACGGCTAAACGGTGGCCCTAAAAACTCGCGCTATGTTCAACCAATTCACTTCCAATTTTGCATGCAGAATCATAATAAGATTCCACATCGTCCAACGAAGCCGATTTTGAAAATTTTGAAAAATAAAGAAATGGTGAGGGATCAAAGGTAAAGTTGAATTTTTCTAAGAGAAAAATCCACCTTTTTTCTTTATAAATAATAAACGGGGGGTCGGAATAAAAATAGCCTTCGTTGGACGATGTGGAATCTTATTATGATTGTGCATGCAAAATTGGAAGTGAATTGGTTGAACATAGCGCGAGTTTTTAGGGCCACCGTTTAGCCGTCTAAAATGGAAAGACTTTCGGATGTGTATGCATAAATTCCCAAAAGCAATAATTTTTTAATTGAAACTTTTTTTTGAGTAGTTCATAATACTATGTAAAGACAGTAAAAAAAAACGGGAAATCTGCATCAAACCGTTGACTTGTAAAAAAATCCACAAAATGTATACATTTTCCGAGGGTTCAAACGGGTATACCCCCTTAAGTCACGTACCCCATCTTGTTAAAATCGGTTCTGGTGGTAGAGGCGTATTTTCTAATTTTTTTCCGGTAAGCTTCGATGCGAAGCGGTGCTTTTAAAAAAACTTTTTTAACGGACGATATTAATTGATTCACCAACGGGAAATGAAGTCGCACTTCTTCGGCAACCCGGTGTAAGCTATGGACTAAGCATGTAATATGAACCATATTTCGGTAGAAAATTTTTAATGTCTTTCTTGCCTTGACCATGTATGGAGCAGCATCTGTCATGAACAGGAGCACTTTTACCTCGCTATCGTTTGGCAATAACATATGCATGGCGGGATTAACGAATCGAGCTATTGCCGCGTGATTCGTTTGCTCTAATTGTTTGCAACATAATAAATGAGGCCTGGTTACTTCACTGTCACTCGTTTCTCCTATTATTAAATTTGCTATGTATTGACCCATTCTGTTGGTAGTTTCATCTACGGAAATCCACACATAATGATCTCCTATGTCTTTCTGGAAACTTTGGATAGCTAAATTGTAGCAGTCGTCTAAATAATTTTTTCTTAATGTCGACTCATCCGGAATAGTGCGATTTATATATTTTGATAGAAAATTTCTCCATACTACATTATCTAAAGTTCGCCAAGGCATATTAACCGCTGCCATTGCTTGCGTTAAATCCATGAAGAACTCATTTCTTTTTGAACTGCTTGCTGTATTTTCTGAATTTTCAGATTCGTTCAAATTAGATGATATCTGCACGTTTTTTTTTATGGCACGCAGTATTAATATGCTGTATTAATTGCCATTTTTTTCCACATCGAACCTTAATGACAAAAGATATGTCACAGTAAGCTATTAAACTAACACTATAACTACATAGATATGTACATTGTATTATTAATATTAACATGTTTATCGCAGATTTTGCAGTAGATACTTTCCCCATCAGCTTCGTCGCGAATAAAACATGCATCGCCTACAGCTTCAATCCACTTCTGTACTAACTCCTGCCTATTTTTTTTTACTTTCGGCATTTTTAAATATTGAAGGATACACGAGTAACTGTATGAAACTTTCCGAGAGTAACGTTACAATCAAACTGACTGTCCTACGAGACAGTTATCAATAGGTTTGTGTATGAAACAATGATATTGTTTGTGTATGAATCAATGATATTGTTTGTGTATGAATCAATGATATTGTTTGTGTATGAATCAATGATATTGTTTGTGTATGAATCAATGATATTGTTTGCGTATCGAATATCAACATCGGTGCGAAACGTTGTATGTATTGCAAATTATCACTAGTGTCACGTAACGGCTTGACAATTTATCTATGATCGCAACCAGATACAGTGAAATAGATGTAAAAGAAATATGTAGCACATGTGCATATGCCTTTTAACAAAGCATATGCAATATGCAAAATAATGTTTGCATATAAATATATGCATTCGCATAAACATCCGCAGTTTACTCATCACCTTCCGTACCAGGTGCTACCGCGGGCAATGTTCTGCTCTTCAGCGACATCATCGGCGGAGGCAATCGTGATTCATCCCACATTCGCAACATTTGTTTAGAATGTCATTAAGTTTTAATCTAACGCGTCGATCACGCTTTTCGCTTGATCTCTGGTAAATAGATGCTCTTAAGTAATAGCATTAATCAGGGCAACTCGTGAACTGTCAATGTACATTTTCGTAAATTAATTCAATTTTCCAAAGGACGAACGCTCGATTATTTGGATGGGGAATTTAAGGGGAAAACTTCACTCACTTGGTAAACGTTAACTAACACTTTTATTTTCAAGAGTTCTTGGTTTCTAACGATTGATACACTTCTTTACAGAGAATTACTATTTATCTTAAATATGAATATTACTTATGAATATTAATGAGCTCCGCGGGTGACCTGTCCCTTTTTATAGGGCTGTCGATCACTCCTTCTTCAGGTTTGTCACATGACAATTAGGATGGTGGGAGATGCAATCTCCCAATCATCTGCCGTGGGATCCACCTGAAGAATTTGTTCCAGCGGGCTATCCGAGAGTTTTGTTTACTGCAGAATTTGAGCTATTGCGTACCTATTTCGGTGTCTTCTACATTACTTAAGACGTATTTCTGCCGTTATACGAAACCCTCACCAGCGTCGATAGTTAAATTCTTATTTTAATTCATTTTTTAGATGCTTACGCTATTGGGTTTTCGATGTGCTCTGTACGATTGGTTTCATATAGCCCACATACCTACTAGGGATTGAAGTTAATATACATCGGTTCCGTATTGGAGCTCGATTTACGGGATATAAAGGGAGGGCGAATTTGTGGCGATGATCAGGAGCACAGCTTCGTGAAGGTGTCGACTCCACTGACGGAAGGGGCCTTTGACCCATCAGCTGGCGTCCACTGGTCCCCTTGGTGTGCGTGCGGTCGGCTAGCTGGTGTGCCGCTACCTCCTTCGTGCTGATTCTCCTGCTCACTGTTGCCGTTAGTTGATTCTTGACTTGGTTTCATCTTATCGTAGATTACGGATTACAATGCCTTATCGGCGATATGTTGTATATCAGGTGGTTATAATACACCAAAGTATGAAATAGTAAATATAGTGATTTAAAGGGTTAATTAATATTAGACTCCACGTCGCGGGACGTGACACCTCGCCCCTTAGAAAGCAAAGGGTATAGCCGGTTAAGACGGTCAAATGTGCCCTTGAACCGAATTCGACTCACGATGGGTCATTCGAACGCTTATAAAAAAAGAAACATTTGTGGCAAGTTTCAACTTTATATCTCCACCCGGAGGGTAGTAAAGGGCAAAAATAGAAAATCAGGTTTTTGCCGAATTTCTCCTATACTAGGGGATGAAAAATTTTGAAAAAAATCAGAGGCAATTCTGTTATCGGGGCACATATTAGAGAATTGTTTCAGATTTTTAAATTGAAAAACCGAGCTGTGAAAAATAAAAAACGCCAAAAAATGCTGAATAATGCCGGTTGTGTATCGAAGCAGTCTTGGCACTATAATTATATTTTTACTGTAAGTACATATCATTGTTACTATTGTCCTGAATTTTTTTCAGATTTTTCAATTTGGTGCGCCGCAGTTAAAAAAATTAAAAACCGAGTTTTTCGTCGTTTTTTCCGTCTGAGAGTAACTAATAGGTCGAATTTTCGTACATACGTTATGGAATACGTCTTTTATGCAATCTTCAATGTCTTCACACGCAGTAAAACAGCGTAGAAATTAAAAGAACTAAACATGCCGTGACACTACAGTCTAAAATGTGTATCATATTTTCAACGGCGTCGATGGCGCAGTGGTAAAGTGTTGTCCCTTCCGTGCTGTCGAAGAGAACGGACGTGCCGCACGCCTCGCTCCCAGCCTAAGGGACAAAGTACCATAAAAACGAACCGCTGCTAAACTTTCACCGGGCGCCAGAGTTTCAGTGCCTTAGTACATAGTGAACAGCAGTCTCAACATACACAGTGCTATCTAAACTTATCTAATCACTGAAGAATGTCAAGATTTTCAATAGTGATATTAAGTATTAAGATATAGTGAAAATTGAAGTCAGAAAAATAAAGGACGCGGGAGCTGCGGCCCCCGCGTCACAGAAGCCAGCACAACCAGAAGCCCAGAATGGAACACCACCAAACGAGGACAACATCCCTGTTACAGTCCAAACCACAAATATGGCACCCAAACACACGCTAAACAAGCAACAACTATTCAACATCATTGACAACGATGCGGTAGATACAAAGAAACTACTTAAGCAATCTCTAAAAATGAAATCATCCAAAAGACTAAACCCAACACCCTCAACTCCAAGAAAAAAAGTCTTCACGGATATACCGAAAAGCATGACGAAAATACACAGTTGTGAATCCATAGAAACCCAGCCAGAAACTACGATGGATTGGAATAGCATAAACCAAAGCGAAGAGACAAAGCCTTCTTACGAAGATCTCCTAAAGACTATAGTCTCCCTTCAAGAAACTATACTCAAATTATCAGCAAAAATAGAATCTAGTGTTGAATCGAGGACCGAAGCGATAACCGGCAACAATCTAACAACCAGCAACAGATTCCAATTGCTATCGGATAAAGAAGAGGACGCCATGATATATACTCGGACTAACTCAGCCGGAGGACCTAGTACATCGACGGAACAAGACATCTCTACCGCTACGAAGAGGCTCAACCCCAATAAAACCCTAGACGCAGGTATGGCCAACAATGGAAAGCGTCCAAAAATAGCAACCCCAACCCCAGCAGAAACCAGCAAGGAAAAATCCACATCGCCAAGCACCTCAAGTCAGCAAACGATGACACACAGTGACCGCCCCGACAACAAACCGGTCAAACCCCCACCTATCAATATTAGTAGTAAGTCATCCAAAGAAATCATAGATTTAATTAAAAACTCAACCGATAACATAAGATTCATAACAAAAAGAATCAATGACACAAAAATCGCGATACACGCAGAATCGATACCTGAATTTAGAAAATTATGTATTATCCTGAAAAACAACAACATTCCATTTTTCACGTTCACTCCGAAAAGCGAAAGAGTCCAACCATACATACTAAAAAATCTCGACGGAGATTTCGACTCAAACGAAATCCTAGACGAACTAAAAAATCTCAAAATAGAAAGCCTAAACTTCCTTAGCGTAGAAAATTTCCAAACGGCCCGATCTAAAAAAGAAAATAAAAAGCTCTCGGCCTTCTTAGTCAAATTATCAGCAGATAGCAAACCTGAGAAACTTAGAGACATAAAAGTATTACTATACTCAGCAGTGAAATGGGATAAATTAAATAAAAAAACTCAAATCCAATGCAAAAGATGTCAAAGGATAGGACATGCAGCGAGTAACTGCAACCTAGAGTATAGATGCGTCAAATGCGACATCAAGCATGACCCAGGCGATTGCAAACTATCCCCCCTAAATCACGTAAACAGATCAAACAGTTTAGACAAACCATACTGCATTCATTGTAAAAACTACGGCCACCCTGCATCTTACAGAGGCTGCCCTAAATTAAAAGAAAACCAATCAAAAATAGAAGAGAAACGCGCCCAAAACCTCCTCCTCAAAGAGAAAAGAATAGAAAATATAAACAAATTAGTCAATCCAAAAGTCTCATATAGAACAGCTGTAACCGGAATAAGTACTTCACAGATTAACTCAGTATCTTACACAGTACCAGATAATTCAACTCCACACCCCAGTCCACCCTCAAATTCGGCCGACTGGCTAGAGTCAATAAAAAAAACAATAGAAGACACAATCAAGTCCAATATTAATAAATTATCAGAGAAAGTTCAGGAAAATTCCCAAAAAATAAACGCCATAGTATCATTCTTAAACCTAGAGATATAACATTCAATAATCAAGCTTTGAACAAAATAACAATCGAGAATTGCAAAATTATTTCAATAAACGTAAATTCAATTATAACTAACGAAAGAAGAGCTAACCTGGCCGAATTTTTAGAGCGCCAAAACCCTACAATAGTATTCCTATGTGAAACCAAACTGAACCACACCCATAAATTAAACTTCAAAAACTACAATCTAATTAGAACAGACAGACCAAATGCGCGTCAAGGTGGGGGAACAGCTATCCTGATTAGGCGTGAGATTAAATATAAAACAATAGTACCAAACGAAGACCAAACAAACAAAGTTCTTGAAACCACAATCATAGAAACTAACCTCCCCAACAATAGAAAATTTTTCTTCATAGCAGCCTATGCGTCGAGCAGCTGTAAAAAAGAATTCATGCAAGAAATGGAGCGCCTTTTCGAGGCTCTAGAATTAAACTGCGCAAGAAATTATTATATGTTGGCCGGCGATCTAAATGCCAAACACGAGTCTTGGGGAAACAGTATTAACAACGGAAGAGGCACCTCGCTACACTTGTGGTTCATGAGGAACAAACTGCGCTTTAAATTAGCCCTAAAAGGAACAATTACGCCTTCCTTCATAAAAAGCGGTGCCTTCATTGACCTATGTTTAGCCGACGATCGGATCAACTTCCAAAACCTAACAAATAACAAAATAAAATGCATCAACTATGACAGCGACCACAAAGCCTTAAATATGACAATATCTCTAGACAATTCTTCACTTATCGAGTTCGAAAGTAAGTCGCTCAAAGAAGGTAAAAATTTTAGAAAAACAAACTGGAACCAATACGAGAAATCACTCATTGATTCCGGGGCAAGTTTAGAAATTCCACTCGACAAGAACCTTACCATCCCAGAAATTGATTTACTGCTTGAAAAAATAAATGATAACATCTTAAAAGCAATAGAAGACTCTGTCCCTAACATAAATACCAATATAAACTATACTGACAGATTCATTACAACAGAAATAAAAACACTCCGTCAAGAAAAAAGCTTTATCCTGACTCAACTCAAAAATCTTGCAAAACGTCCAACCAATAACACTAGCGTACAATCCCTTATTAAAGAACTCAAAAAGTTACTAAAACTAGTCAGATACCAAATAAAAAAAAGAATTCCAAAAATCAATAAGCAACCACTGGAAAAACAAAATAGAAAAAATCTCCATTAGCAATTCAAGAGAAATGTTCCCATCAATAAATAACATCTTCAGACACAAAAAAAATAACAGCATAGACACATTAAAAATCCCGTCAAACACCCAAGAACTAATATCTGAAGCCGGTATAGACAGACAAATATTGCACAAAGATAACCAAAACAACCTCTTAATCAAAGATCCGATCGATAAGCTAAACTTATTAGGAACTCATTTCCAAAAAGTACATTCACAAAATGAAAACATGGGCAAACCACAACTAAGCAACATTGTCAAGTCCAAAGTAGAAGCTCTAGTAAACGAAATAAACGCAGATACAGCAAGTTCTACAAGAGTGTGCACATTCTCGCCCGACAACCCTGCAAATAACCCCTCTCATACAGATATTCCCGAAAACTATTTCACAAATTTTACTCAAACGGCCTACATTTTCAAGAATCTAAACAACAAGAAATCCTCTAGCTTCGACGGAATCCCAAACATAATTCTTAAAAAATTGCCACCCCTCTACATACATTATTACACAATCATTTTTAACAATTGCCTGAACAATACATACTTCCCAACCAAATGGAAAACGGCTAAACTAATTCCCATAAGAAAGAAAGATAAGGACGGGAGTATCCCTACAAGCTACAGACCAATCAGTCTACTCCCAAACATTAGCAAAATTTTCGAAGCAATAGTTAACAACTCAATCACTCACCACTGCAACACAAATAGCATAATCCCAGACACACAATTCGGCTTCCGACACGGGCATTCAACCATTCACGCATTAACCAAATTCACGTCCGATATCTGCTGGGCAAGAAATGCGGGCGACTGCGTAGGGGCCTGCTTCGTAGACCTCGAAAAGGCGTTTGATACAGTCTGGCTTGATGGCTTAATATTTAAATTAATCAACACAGGTTTCCCTCGTCATCTAATTAGTACTGTGGAAAATGCTCCACGATAAAAAATTCATAGTAGTAGATGGAGACGAAAAATCCTCAAAAATCTTTAAGATAAATAACGGTCTTCAACAAGGAACAGTGAACTCCCCCATTTTGTTCAATATTTTCACTTGCGATCTTTTACATATGTTTGGTCTTAACAATGATAGAAATAAATCTGCAATAGCCTTCGCAGACGACCTGCTTATATACGTTCAAGACAACAAACCCTCCAACATAAAAATCATACTACAAAATACCTTTGAAAAAATTCAAGATTATTTCCATACTTGGAAACTAAAAATGAACACTCTCAAATGCGAGTCCATACTCTTCAGACCTTACATTTCTAATATCTCCGACGCCAATCACGACGTCCGTACTAATTCAAAAAAATTCTTCCTACACGAAACTGGTGACACTGAAAAGAGAATTCCACACAAAAAAGTAGTGCGTTATTTGGGAATTTTCCTGGACTTTAAACTTAATTACAACGCACACATCCTTACACAAATTTCTAAAGCAGAAAAAGCATTCCTATCCAACAAAAGACTGTTCTACTCAAAAGACCTTTGCAAAAAAGTAAAAATTCTTTGCTATAAAGCCCTAATCAGACCAATCCTTACTTATGGCTGCCAAATCTGGTACAATATCTGTGCAAGTACTATAGAAAAAATGCGACTTTTTGAAAGAAACTGCCTGAGAGCATGTCTGAGCAGATACAGATCCCCCGAAAGTAATTTCACAAAAAGGGTAAAAAATTATAAACTATACGAAGAGGCTGAATTACTAAGAATAGACCTGTTTTTGCTCAGACTAATTAGAAACCACTGGGCAAGTATCCACCTAGTACCTAATAGCAATACTAACATCTCACATGTACTATACCCAAATCCTTCGTACTGCGAAAGAACCAGATACACAGGGTACACACCCCCAGAAGCGTTTATTTACCTAGACAATAAGGGATATATACAATCTGAAAATAACATACCGTTAATATACCATATTAATAGGAAAAATTACAACAAAAAACTATTATACAATGTTGTTTGAGAGTAAGGTAGGAGAGCACGCTGGAAGTTAGGTTGGGAGTCGACGGTGAGAAAGTTACACGAGGTGCGCGAATGTTGAGTCAAGATGACTAAGTCACTTTATTAAAAATAATGTGCTGGATGAGCACAAGAGTCAAACAAACTCACTAGCGTGAGTTTGAGCAGAGAATTGTACACAAATTATGAACACAAGAGAATGCACAGAGAGATTTCACACGTTGCGTGATGAACAAAGCAAAGTACGTTATCGCGACAAGCGGTATGAAACGAGAGTGAACAAAGGGACGCGGAAAACCGTTGAGCGTCTTCTCGAACAATCCTCGAGAATCGATCAAGAAAGTACGCGTCGTGATTGGACCGCTCGCTTTACGTGTTGATCGGTGATTGGCTGAGCAGGCGCCTAGGAGTATCGATCGCCTGATCGAATATCGATCAGCGGCGTGTACCGCTGCCCGGTAGGTGCTGCGGTGAGCTTGGGTGCGGCGGAGCTAGGAACTAGTGGAATCTCAAACATTCTCCCGCCATCAACAGCTGTTCGATGATGTTGATGTAGAATCTGAAACAGGCAAAATTGCCAATTTTGCAATTGGCCTGATTAGTGTCGTAGTGGCAGTCTTGAGCGTCACCACTCTGGTGAGCCCATCCTTTCCTGGGTGAAGGGTGACGACTCGAGCAAGTGGCCACTTGCTTGGTGGAAACCGTTCATCCGTGATGAGCACTAAGGATCCGATCTTGATCTCATTCGATCGGTGGTGCCACTTCGAGATGGAGAGTTGACGTTGGAGATAGTGTGATGACCATTGAGTCCAAAAACGTTGAGTCCGTTGTTGTATAAGCCGCCACCTGGCTGATGGTGAGATGATTTCATGCTCGACAGATGGTTCTGGCAGCGTTGTAAGAGGCTGCCCGATGAGGAAGTGAGCCGGTGTGAGGGTGGAGATGTCTTCAGGGTCATCACTGAGAGGCTCGAGCGGTCGTGAATTTAGCATGGCTTCTATTTGGGTAAGAAGTGTGCAGAATTCTTCGTAGGTGAGTACCGTCTCACTGACGGTTCGCCGAAGATGGTGTTTGATCGACTTCACGACGGCTTCCCATTTGCCTCCCATGTGAGGAGCTGCTGGTGGATTGAAGCACCAGCCAGTGTTGTCATTGACAAACAGCTGACTGAGTTGACGATGATCCTGTGTGCCCTGGATGAACATACTCTTGAGAACGGTGTCTGCTCCGACGAAGTTCGTTCCGCAGTCTGAGTGGAGCCTGGTTGGGATTCCTCGTCTTGAGGTGAATCTCCTGTAGGCAGCGATGAATCCTTCTGTCGAGTAGTCTGTGACAATGTCCAAGTGTACAGCTGAGGTCGTAAGACAGACAAAAACACAGATCCAGCCCTTCTGAGTTTTTGCACCTCGCCCTTTCCACGTCTTGAGAGTGATGGGACCCGCGTAGTCAATGCCAGTGTGGGTGAACGGTCGTGAGGGTGCAACTCTCGAAAGAGGTAGTTGGCCCATCAGTTGATGGGCACGGATCCCCCTTTGTCGAGCACACACAACACACCGTAGCACATGAGTCTTGACTGGCGCTCGCCCTCCGATGATCCAATAACTGTTTCTGATGTGAGCGAGGGTGAGCTGGGTCCCTCCGTGCAGAGTTTGTCGATGTGCATGGTCTATAATCAGAGTAGACAGACGTGAGTGGCGAGGTAAAATTGCTGGATGCTTACTCTCATACACCATGTGGGCATTGTTGAGTCGGCCTCCAACTCGAATGATTCCTTTTTCATCGATGAAGGCTGTGAGTCGATTGAAGACATGGGATGTTGGCATCGAAGCTCCGGAGCTGAGGACCTTGAGCTCAGTCGAGAAGTAGATTGCTTGTGTAGCCTTGATCCAAAAGTTCCTGGCCCATTCCATGTCTTCTGGCAGGATTGAGATGATTGGCAGAGATAATGGCAACTTCTTCATTCTATTGAGGATTCTGAAACAAACTGAAGTGATGCGATAAAGTTTGTTAAGAGAAGAGTATTTATAAATGAGGTCCCAGTGGTATTTAATTTGTTGAACGTTGAGTAGATTTGAAATTCCTGGACGAGCCTCTAGTGCACTCGAGTCGTCCTTCAAAACTGGTTGAGGTGGCCATGAATCACTGGGTTGAGTGAGCCATGATGGTCCCATCCACCACAGCTCGTGCTGTTCAAGCTGAGCTGTTGTTAAGCCTCTTGATGCGCAATCAGCTGGGTTTGACTTCCCTGGAACATGTCTCCAGTGTGCATCTTGGGTGAGTTCTTGAATTTGGGAGACACGATTCCGTACGTAGTCCTTCCAGCGTGAAGCGTGTGCTTTGATCCAGATTAATGTCACATGTGAATCCGTCCACAGATGTGTTGTAGCAATGTTGAGCTGCAGAGTTGCTTGAACATACTTCATGAGCTTCGCAACCATCAATGCTGCAGTAAGCTCGAGCCTTGGGATTGTGAGTTTCTTGAGGGGTGCTACCTTTGTCTTGGAGCACACTAGTGTCGACACTCTGTGATTAGTGGACGGTGAGGTTACGGTAAGATAAATTACCGCTGCCATGGCGAGTTGAGAAGCGTCAGAGAATCCATGTAGTTCCACCGTTGAATTGCTGAGAGTGTGAAACCACCTTGGAATTGAGAGCCTGGCCAGGCTTGTAAGATCTTCTCTGATGGTGAGCCAATTGGATGTGACTTGGGATGGCAGAGGCTCATCCCAGCTGATTTTGTGCAGCCATAATTCTTGCAAAAGTGTCTTCGCTCGAATGATGACAGGAGACAAAAATCCTAGCGGATCGAATATCTTTGCTACTTCTGTGTCAGCGCCGCCGAAGATGTCGTCAACGTATCTGGCATGGGTGATGCATGGCACTGCGAGTGGAAAGCGATGACCTTCGTCTTCCACCAATTGCAGGAGAGCTCGTACAGCCAGAAATGGAGCAGCCTTTGTACCATATGTGACTGTGGTGAGCTTGTAAGGCACTTCCTTGTAGTTGTCATCTATCCAGAGCACCCTTTGGAGGTCTTGATCATCTTCATGCACCTTGACTTGACGATACATCTTTGTCACGTCCGTGGCAAAAATGAACTTGTGCTGACGGATCCACAGTAGCACATCCGTGATGTTGAGAAGAAGATTGGCGCCAGTGTGCATGAGGTCATTGATTGAGTGCCCAGATGTCGTCGGGCTTGATCCATTGAAGACGACCCTCAACTTGGTCGTCTCGCTGTCAAGCTTGATCACTCCGTGGTGTGGTAAATAGAAGACAGAATGAGTGTTAGGTGAAATGGATGGTGCTCTTACCATGTGTTGAAGCTCCACGTATTCCCTCATGAATCCTTGGTACAGATTGCAGTACTCGCTGTCCCTGTTGAGCTTGTTGAGTGTGCGTTTCAAGCAAGCATGTGCAGTCTGATAGGAATTACCAAGTAGATTCGGAGACGATCTGAGGGGGATGCGTACGATGTAACGTCCTGTAGAATCACGAGTGTGTGTCGCTCGAAAGTGATCTTCACATTCCTGTTCTTCAGGGGTGAGTAGAGTCGGTGTGTCCAATGGGAGTTCCTCTTGAATCCAAAACTTGGCCAGTAGATCTTGAAGTGCGTTGTCCTTGTGCTGCACTGTGGCAGAGTGATGCAAGGAGCGGAGTTGAATTGAATCAACGGTGATTGGTCCAAGAACGAGCCACCCAAAAATTGACAGCTGAGCAATTGGCATTGAAGAATCGCCCTTCCTGATATTGGGCTTGATGATCTGCCCATAGGTATCTGCGCCGATGACAATGTCGATGGGTCTTGACGTCAGAAAGTCTGGATCGGCCAGTTGAAGACCGGTGATGTGTGGCCATTCTTGATGAGGTGATTCCACCGATGGCAGATTTGACGTCAGTGCCCTGAGTATGTGTGCTTGTATGTGCACAGTTGCTGGGCAGTAATTGGAGCGAAGCGAAATTAGTGCGACTCCTCGAGTCTGAGTAGCTTTGTTACCTCCAATGCCGAAGACAGAAATTGTTGAATGGATACGTTGGAGCTTGAGCTGAGTAACAAGCTCGTCCTTGATGAAGGTGATTTCGGAGCCTGTGTCGATTAACATCCTGACTGGTATGGACATCACCGATGTGATGAGCTGAGCGTTGGCGGTTGCCAACAGTGTGGTTGAAGCGCTGGTGGACTTGGCTGCTAAATGCACAAATGCTGACTGACCTGTTGAGATGAGTTGAAGACCTGTTGAGCTGATGGTTGGTGCGACGACTGCACCGACGCTTCACTGCGTTGCGTCTTGAGCAGCTTGTGGTTGCGCAGATGGTTTGGTGCCGGCTGGAGCAGAAGACTGCGATTTGTGCAGATGCAGCATCGTGTGGTGCTGGTCGCCACACATCTTGCACCTGGTCGTCGACTTACAGACATTGGTCTGATGCCGACCGCAGCAGTTCCGGCACAGGTTGTTGGTGGTAATCACCTTGCGCCGGGCCACCACCGCCATGCCTCTAAATTCCGGGCACATCACCATAAAATGATCGCCCTTGCACACGTCGCAAGGGTACGCTGTGGCCCTCGTCCGTTGAGCAGGTTGAGCACTCTCTGCTTTGCTGCTAGTCGAGGCGTGGCTGGTCGTCTTCTGAGCTGATCGGGCTGACGGCGTGGATGTTGAAGCCGTTGCCTTCTTCTTTGAGCCCTCCGTCTGCTCCAGAGCAGAGATTTTGGCCTCGATAAAGGCCAAGAGCTTGTCGTACCTCGGGTACTCGGAGGTATTGGCCAGGGACGTCTCCCAAGCCTCCCTTGTCACCTTGTCGAGGGAGTTGGTAAGGGTGTGCACCAGAATGCAATTGTGCATTTCTGTGTGAGCACTGAGTGCCACCAACGACTCGTTTACCTGGTCCACTGTGGCTGCCAAATCCTTCAGGGACGTTGCTGAGCGTGTGGTGATGGAAGGCAGGGTGAGCAGCTTGTCGAGTTGCTCTTGGATCAGCAGGCGCTTGTTAGCAAACCTTTTCGTCAGCATTTCCCAACAGGCCTGGAACGATGAGCCTCTGAGTGGAAAGGCGTTGACGCGCCTCGCCGGTTCTCCACTCAGGCTTGAGCGGAGATAGTGCAGCCGGTCAATTTCCATCAGCTGCGTGTCCTGGATGATGAGGGATGTGAAGAGCTCGCTGAATGTGGGCCATTCAGCGTAGCTGCCAGAGAACTTGGGCAGCTCTATCTCTGGCAGCTTTCCTGCGCGTCCAGGCGTTGGCTTGGCGGGAGCAGCACGGAGATCGGCGATGAATTGGACGTCCTCCTTAAGGCGGCTCAGGTGGAGCTTCATCTCCCACACTAGCTGCCGCTCTTGCACAGCCACGTCAGTGGCGTAGTATTCATGGTCGAGGAATTTTGCCGGCCACACAGACTCTAGGTGCTCGTCCTCTCGGCAAAAGACTTGGTGAATTTCCTCGACCTGAGCCACGAGCAATTGCACCTCATCTAAGGAAGTTGAGTGTGCGTGAGACGGCAGCTGTGTTTTTAATGTGGTGAGAGACTTCAAACGACCCACCTGAGCCCTCGCCTTAATGATGAGCTGAGATGAAAGCGCAGCTGGGGACGTTGACCGTGACCGACCCTTGTCCTGAGCAGAAGTGGCCGTCTGCGTTTCCGTGGGGACGGTGAGTGAGGACGCCTTTTCCTCCTTGGCGATCTTGGGGGCGTCGGCGGCCTTGACCTCCTTAATGATCTTGGGGGCGTCGGCGGCCTTGACCTCCTTGACGATCTTTGGGATCTCCTTATCTGCCATCGTTGAGATGCGCACAACACGTAGATCACAACACCACACTACACGCACAACACGCACTTTCACCGTCGATCCGGCTCGAAGGACCAAATGTTTGAGAGTAAGGTAGGAGAGCACGCTGGAAGTTAGGTTGGGAGTCGACGGTGAGAAAGTTACACGAGGTGCGCGAATGTTGAGTCAAGATGACTAAGTCACTTTATTAAAAATAATGTGCTGGATGAGCACAAGAGTCAAACAAACTCACTAGCGTGAGTTTGAGCAGAGAATTGTACACAAATTATGAACACAAGAGAATGCACAGAGAGATTTCACACGTTGCGTGATGAACAAAGCAAAGTACGTTATCGCGACAAGCGGTATGAAACGAGAGTGAACAAAGGGACGCGGAAAACCGTTGAGCGTCTTCTCGAACAATCCTCGAGAATCGATCAAGAAAGTACGCGTCGTGATTGGACCGCTCGCTTTACGTGTTGATCGGTGATTGGCTGAGCAGGCGCCTAGGAGTATCGATCGCCTGATCGAATATCGATCAGCGGCGTGTACCGCTGCCCGGTAGGTGCTGCGGTGAGCTTGGGTGCGGCGGAGCTAGGAACTAGTGGAATCTCAAACAAATGTAAATATAGACTTAGAACACGATAACCTAAGATTTATGTACAAATTGTCAAAAGTAGACCTAAGTGATAAGCATAGACAAAACCCAAAAAAATATTGGTGGCTGTGACCTGACCAAAATAATAGAAACTCAATTAAGTACAACTATAAATAAGAGTAGAATTAAGAAAATACATCGAGGCCCCTCCGCCTCACCCCTCAATTACCCTTACCCTCCCTCCTTCCAAACAAAGTATAGTCTAGCCGTCCCTATACTGGCATCCCTTTACTGTTAAGATATTTTTTATAACTCATTGTTAAATAGTTCATAAGGGCAATAAGTGCTTTCCTAAAATTAAGAGAATCAAGACTACGCGTACTCTTTCATTAAGAGTCAATAGTCTTTAAGCGTTCGCTCGCACACACGTAGTTCCTATTTTCTTACGTTTAAGGATATCCTTCTTTTTTCTGTTCCTGTTATTTCACACATATATATCAATTGTTGGCAAAATAAACGTATATAAAAAAAAAAAAAAAAAAAAAGTGGTAAAGTGTTGGACTGCTGAATCGCTGCGAACTTTTTGAACGTCGGTTCGAGCCTCGGAAATTCTAAATCCGCGCACAGTCATTTTTTTTCACATTAATTATGTATTTTTTCGATTTCCAACTATAAGACAATGGTCAATATTTATTTACAAAGTTTTTAATAGTATTTTTACGTATATTTCAACGTTTAATATACGTTGATTTTACGTATATTTCAACGTCATTAAAAACATTGTGAATAAATATTGACCATTGTCATATAGTTAGAAATCGAAAAAATACATAATTAATGTGAAAAAAAATGACTGTGCGCGGACTTAGAATTTCCGAGGCTCGAACCGACGTTCAAAAAGTTCGCAGCGATTCAGCAGTCCAACACTTTACCACTGCGCCATCGACGCCGTTGAAAATATGATACACATTTTAGACTGTAGTGTCACGGCATGTTTAGTTCTTTTAATTTTTACGCTGTTTTACTGCGTGTGAAGACATTGAAGATTGCATAAAAGACGTATTCCATAAAGTATGTACGAAAATTCGACCTATTAGTTACTCTCAGACGGAAAAAACGACGAAAAACTCGGTTTTTAATTTTTTTAACTGCGGCGCACCAAATTGAAAAATCTGAAAAAAATTCCGGACAATAGTAACAATGATACGTACTTACAGTAAAAATATAATTATAGTGCCAAGACTGCTTCGATACACAACCGGCATTATTCAGCATTTTTTTGGCGTTTTTTATTTTTCACAGCTCGGTTTTTCAATTTAAAAATCTGAAACAATTCTCTAATATGTGCCCCGATAACAGAATTGCCTCTGATTTTTTTCAAAATTTTTCATCCCCTAGTATAGGAGAAATTCGGCAAAAACCTGATTTTCTATTTTTGCCCTTTACTACCCTCCGGGTGGAGATATAAAGTTGAAACTTGCCAGAAATGTTTCTTTTTTTATAAGCTTTCGAATGACCCATCGTGAGTCGAATTCGGTTCAAGGGCACATTTGACCGTCTAAACCGGCTATACCCTTTCCAAAGGAAATTTGTTTCAATTCTTGGATGGCTTCCTTGAATTCTTTTGCTGCTGCAGTCGGTTGTTGTCCCTCGTTAGTTATCGTTGGTTGATCCGCATTCTGCGATGCCGGTTGGTTTTTGTTGGTCAGATGTATTACCAAAGTCTTTAAGGTGCTCCAAATTGCCCCTAACAAGTGTAGTCCGCATCCATAGACTGCATGTATTTGATATCCGTGTATAATGGTATCAAATATTGCTTTTATTATTTTAATGATAATAAAAACTCCAAGTAGTCCCGCGGTGACTGTCTCAAATTTAAGAAATCCATTCCAGAATTTGGCTGCTGCATTTTCGGCCAATGTGGTGATGGTTTCTTCGTCCAAAATTCCCATTATTGAAATTGATCCTGTGGGAATATTTTCCCGGATACTCCTCTGGCGAGTGTATTTAATACAGATGCTTTCCCCGCAGGGAACATAATGTGGTCCCTTAAATTTTCCAATCCTTTCTGTGTCTATATTCCGCTTGTTGCGAGATCCGAAGGAGATGTATAATGCCAGTTGAGTATTGTTTTTGGATGTAATACTTGGGGTGGACGAACTTCGATTGGATGTGGTGAAAATCTGTGCCATGTTTGGTCGATTTCATGCATGACTGGTAGAATGGGACTACATTCCCTATGTATCCTTTGAGTAGTTAAAATGTGTGTTTTTGGTGTTAAGAACATTGAATTGTTTCTTAACCACACAGGTAACTCTATATAACATTCGTCTGTTTTACGTATTTTAACTTGAACAGGAATGCATTTTACAATATGAATCACTTCGCCAGCTACTAGTGCCATATGTCCCGGTGTTTTCGTGACTATATTAGCAAATTCGTCTAGTTTCAACGTAGCAATTATTAGAGCATTGTTTACTATTTGTTGTTCCAATAAGCATTTTTGTATAATTATATCTCTGTATAGAGTTTTGAATTCAGTTCTTATGTGTTTCTCCACGTAGACAAATTGGGAATTCACATATGTGAAAATATCCAAATTTTCTACTGGAATTTTGTGTAGAGATGGAAATGTTCTTTCTTTCGTTGTTTCCAAAATGAATAATTTTGAATGTTCCGTTTGTATAAGCATATAACCACATAGATGTTGCTGTCCTGTTGGAGTTAAAGCAAACGTAATATCCTGCGTGGTTAACGCATACACGGAAGGTGATTTTTCTTCGGCTTGGTTGGTGTCGGTAATTTTGGATGCCAATCCTTCGTAGAGTACGTCATAGCGATCAAATTTTCACGTTGATGCCATTTAAAAACATTGTCGTAAATTAATACCCATCAAAAAGAATCCCATTTAAAAACGTTGTCGTAAATTAATACCCATCAAAAAGAATCCCATTTAAAAACGTTGTCGTAAATTAATAGCTTTACAAAACTAATGATATGCACCAATTGCGCGAATTATCACAATGACTATTTATACAAAGAAAAAAATGTATTAAATAATATTAAGCAGTGTTCAAGATTACACGGTGAAGCTTCGGCCGTTCGCGGGTTAGTTTAAGGTTTAGGATTAATTAGCGTATAAAATAGTCGATAAGGATAGGTGTAGCGTTTAAACTGAGGTCACGTTCACAGTATATATTCTTTTATTATTGGTCCCCTAGGGGTTACAATCTCCTTTCTCTTCTCTCCCTCCAGTTTAAGGGGTCTCCCTAGTGTGACGCCTGGAAAATAGGGCTATATTTGGGAATTTTTTTTAAGGAAATGTACTTGATATTGCAGTTTCAAACTTTGGGATATTTGTTCAGTTCCATTTGGGCAATCTACTTAAATTTTTTGAAGCATTGGTGATAATTATATTTTATGTTAGAAGGATTATAATGAGGAGTTCGCAAATAAACGTCTGCTGCTGGCGATCACGATCCCGGTTGTCATGGTTATCGGAAACAGGAAACGCAGTTATTTTCTTAATCTATATGAACGTAGCTAGGGTTTGAACTAGAACAACAATAGAAAATCAACAAATAAAAAAATGGCAGCACTTTAAAGAAAAGTTTTCATTTCGCGGCAAAAAAGTGGTCAGTGTTTTGAGCTGCGAAATTCGAATTTTTAATATAATGACTTCATTCTAGTTCAGGTCCTAAAAAAACACGCACTGAATATATATGTTAAGTTTTAAGTCGTTTGGTTGAGTAGTTTTTGAGATATCGTGATCGGCGCGCAAAAAATGTCGTTTCGAGTAAAACGCGTTTAAATATTCACTTCTGTTTTACTCCAGAGTCTACGATGCACTGAATCACACCAGCTATAACACTTGGAGAGGCCCATTTAGCATAGAAGGGGACGGTACAGGTAGCCAGGTCAGAGATAACTCTGGAGATTTTTCAATTCAAAAAGGTGGACCTTCGGTACATCTCCTCGCATCTCACCACCAGTTGTTCCCTTACCCCCCTCCCCCTCATTGCCGTCAATAACACCTCCTTGTCCACCGAGTCAAACGCGGCCTTCATATCTACAAATAATATCACAATATTCTTCCCCTTTCTCCCCACCTGTCTATTTATCAAGTAATTCTGAACATACACATTGTCAATACAACCCATCCCCCTCCTAAACCCCGTTTGACTCGGTGGCAACAGTCTTTTCTCCTCTACCTCCAACCTCAGCCGCTCCGCTAGCACAGACGCACACACCTGGTACGCCGTCTGTGTTAGTGTTATCCCCCTGTAATCGTCCACCTTTGCCCCCCTACCCTTCTTCAGAACCGGGACCACAACCCCCTCCCTCCAACCTTCCGGTCACCCCCCCCCCCTCCACACCCTGTTACATATCCCCCATAGCCATTCCTCCACTTCTGAGCCCCTATATTTCCACACCTCGTTTGGGATCCCATCCCCCCCTCCTGCCTTTCCATCCTTAAAGTTTCTTATCATCTTTCCTATCTCTTCCCTCCCTGTCTCTGCCTCTCCGTCCTCCCTCCTCCTCGTCTCTCCCCGTTTCTCACTCTCCCTTCCACTCCCCTAATAGCCTTCTGAAATACCCGTCCCATTCTTCCATCGCTATCCCTCCATTAACCCTCCCCTCCTTCTCCTCCCTCTATTTACCACCTTCCACACTTGCCCCTCCGTTCTTACCCCTTCCACTTCCTTCACCCACCTCTTCACCTCCTTTGTTTTCTCCTCACATAACCTCCGGTACTCCCTCTTCATCTTCTTATATTTTCTCCCCTCCCCTCCTTCCTTCCTCCACTTCCTTAACTCGCTCCTTACCTTACCCTTCTCCTCCCTACGCTCCAGGTCCCACCACCCTCCCTTCTTTACTGTCTCTCCCCCCCCTCCCCGTCCTACCTATCGCACCCCTTATCCTCTCCCGCAGCTCACTCCAGTCCTCGTCAACTCCCCTCTCCCCTACCCCTTTTTCCAAACTTTGTCATAAACTCCAACCTTCCCTCTTCCGACCAGTTACCTCTGCCCCCTCCCCTTCCCCTCCCCTTTCCCCTCCTTTATTTCTCCTACCCCCCTCATCACGTCCCTCCCCTCTCAGCCACACCACCCGATGGTGGTGATCCGATTCTATTCTTTCCCCTACCTCCATCCTTTCCACCTTCTCCCTTGTATCCTCGTTCCCTAACACATAGTCTATAACCGAATTCCCCCGACTCCCTGTGAAAGTCCACTCCCCCTCCTCGTCCCCCTCTATATTCCCATTCATTATTCCCCATCCCCTTTCCTCTAGACACCCGCACAGCCTCTTCCCTTCCCCATTCACCTCCTTATCCTTGGAACTCCTACGCCCACTCCCCCCACCCTCCCTACCTCCTCCTCGCCTTCCCCCACCTCTCCCCCTTCCTCCCCCGTTCTCGCGTTAAAATCGCCAGCTATCAACACTCTTACTCCTCCCTCCCTCTCTTCCATCCACTCCTCTAAATCCTCCAGCTTTTCTTTCAGGTCCCTATTAACGTATACCCCAACTATCTTCACCCCCCCCCCCAATCTTCACTTTCTTCGCCATCAACCGCTCCCTCCCTCGCCCATTTCAGGCCCCTTTCTCACCCCCATTATCATTCCCCCTATCGCTCTTCCCTTCTGATTTTCCCTCCTCGCCCATTGCTTTTCCCACACGTACCCCCTAGGCAGCCTCCTTTCCACGTAATCCTATTCTTTCTCCTCTACCCAAATCTCGCTCAGTACCATAACGTCCCACTCCTCCAGCCCCCTCCAGAACTCCTGCCAAGTTCCAGAATGCTACCCTGCAGCTCTTCCCTCCTTCTTTTCCCTTCACCCTCGTCTTTCCCACTTCCCTTCCCCCTTCCCACTCCCTTCATTCGTTTCCCTGATCCTCTTGCCATTCCTCGCTTATCTCGTCCCACATTCTTACATAACCCACCTGCACTTTCCTTCCACTACCCCTCTCCATTTGCGCCTCTCTCTCTCTCTATTTTCCATCTCGCCCTCTCTCCTCCCCCGTGAGGTCATCCTCCACCCTCTCCCGTCTTCCTCTCAGCTTACTCTTCGCTTCCATTACCTTCCTCTTTTCCTCTTTTCCTCTCTTCCCTCCAATCTCACCAGCACCAGACCACCCCCTTCTTTTCCTGTTCGACTCAAACTCATCACCTCCTTTATTCTGGCCACCCCAACCCCATCCTTTCCCATAACCTCCCCACTTCCCCCCCAGCCCCCTTACCGCCACATTACTTCTTCTACTCTCCCTCTCCTCCTTATCCTGCATCACCTTGTAGGAGTGGAACGTGAGGGTGAATGGTATCGTTCACAATTAACTATAACAAGGAACATTTATTTACACTAAACACAACAAATCACACAATTTGTGATATGAACCGTTTGAGCGATGTGTCTTGCTCGACGGCTCGTTCTCAACTCCTGATTTCTACGAACGCCTAACGGTCGTCCAGAAACCAGGGAGTGGGTGAAAAATACCCCAAATTATCTTAAGGGACAGTCCCTTTCCCACGATCCTTTAAGAGGGTTGTCAAGGTCTTCGCGACCGAGCCGAGTCTCTGGCAATCGTCATTTTTATTGCCTGTGCCTCGGCCCGGTTACCCGCGGTACGCACTTGAGTGAGGGACCGCCAAACTCCGAGGAAATAAATCTTTCTCTAGTTCGACGGTCCGCTACAACCTCTATCCTTCTCACTCTCAAACCCCATTCCTCCGCAGTCCCCTCCCACACCAGACCCTTCCCCTCACTCCCCATTCTTTCCTTCTCCCATCTCCCCACCTTCTCCGTCACCTCCTCCAGCCTTCTCTCCCTTTCTTCCATCTTCTCCAGCTTTACAACCCGCCCCTCTCTCCTCACCCTCTCCTCCCTCATCTCCTCCTCCCACCTCCTCCTCTCCCCTCTCCACTCTTCCTCCATTCTTCTTCTTTCCTCCTTCTCCTTCCTCATTTCTTCCCTCTCCTTCCTTATTTCCTCCTTCAGTTATTTTCTCCCCTCCCAGTCCCTCTTCATTTCCTCCCTCATCCTCCTCATCTCTAACATCATCTCCCTTAGCATCCCCCAGCCCTTCCCCTTTCCTCTACCTCTTTCCCCCCTCCCTTACCCCCTTTCTCCGGCGACCTCTTTATGCTCCCGCTCCTCTTAAACACCCCCGCCTTTTCCTCCTCCAAATCCCCCGCCTCCTCCTCTCTCTCCCGCTTCTTTTCCCAGTAATTGTCCAAACTGCTCACGCTAATCCCCACACTACTTGTGCTATCCTTTCTCTTCCTTTCTTCCCCCGTGGGTTTCCCCTTTCCTTTTTCTCCTCCCTTTCCGTCTTCCATCTTTTCTTCTCCCCTCCTTCCCGCACTTTACCCTTCTTTCCCTTTACCCCCCCTTTTCTGCCCTATTATCCTACTCTCCACTCTTCCCCTTTTCGCCTTACCGCCCATTTGAATTTTTCGCCTTCCCACTCTCTCTTCCCTACTTCTCTACTCTCCCGCACGGTGCCACCACTTAACACTCTATACGCACCTTCCCTCCCAATTTCACCTATCACGACCACCTAACCTCTCGTCTCCCTTATCCATCCTTATCCCTATCACACCCTACCGCCGTCCCTTTTTCTATACCCCTCACCCCTTCCTCACTACTCCACCACCTTTCACCCACACTCTCCCACCCTCCTACGCCACCTCACTCGTCTTACCTTCACCTCAAACAGTCACTCACTCCTACACACACCTGTCCCTCACGCGTCCGGAAACCACGTTCACAGTATATTTGCACCAAATTTACACAATGTTTTGCATGTTTGTCTAATTAAAGTTAACACAAATTACCACAGACTTAGTCTATTATAATGCGAGAGTACGCGAATAGTAGAACCCGAACCAAGCAGTTCGTATCAGAAAATCCTGGAACGTTCCAGAGCCGCGCAAGCGCACCAGATAAGAAACTAGACGTTGTCAAGTCGACGATTCGCAGAAGAGAGATCGATCGCGGTGATGGATCGGGCCGTTTCGCCGAATTCCGTGGCGTCAGCACCCCACCCAACAGCTGTTCGCCCCGAGCGAGACGAGGACCGCACCAGCGACTCAAGCTGGTCGCGCGTTGAAGTGAGATCGCTGCTTAATTAGATGATGTGCACGTCAACAGATGGCCCCGACCGATCTCATCACCGCGATTCTGTACGTCGCGATCTGGTCGCGTTAAGGTGCCATTTCTAAAGGCGGGATTTCCTGCCCACGATCGACCGCGGCGGTCCCACTAGCGCAACGGAGAAATATGTGTCTGTGTCTCCGTTGCGCTAGTGGGACCGCCGCGGCCGATCGTGGCCAGGAAATCCCGCCTTAATGCGCGGCTCGCCGCAGCGACGCCGCCGCAGCACGCCGCATGATTCTTCGTTGCGACCGCAGATGGTATATCCTATACCTAAGCGGCGCACAGTGTCACGAACCGTGTTCAAAAAGCAAAAATTTGTGTTTTGAAATTTTATATTTCATTTCATGGAATTGATAGTAAATAGCCCTCTGACATAAGAACATCGTAACTTAGTAACATAAATAACAGATTTAAGGTGAGTAATGACATTCAAAGGCGAATAATCAAACGCAAGCTGCTGGAGACCACGTATAGGAAATATTTATCCACTATATTCTCGTGTATTTATAAGTTCTCATCTTTCTTTTTGTGTTTAAAACAAGTAAAATATACCCTTTTTTCGTTACACTAATCAAACATTCTCGCATTTAAAGATATGGGTAAGTACCAGTGACTGAAATTATTATTTTTTTGTCGCATCTTCTAACTTCTGGAGAGAATTAAAAAAAACGAAACATATCGGTTCTTTCATGTTTTTACTATAATTAGTTCTTTTTACGTGCTTTAATTTGGTATAAATTTTATCTGCCCCCAACTGCCCTTTCATGAGATTTTATTTTTTTTAGAATCGATAAGTAATAACGATCTGTTTGACGTATGGCGAAACACGCCAAAAGAAAAAAGACGTGCCGCTTTATCTCAAAAGGTATTGAGTGTTTTTAATCTGGGTGATTTATCAGATGAAATGAAGGAGATTATTCATAAATTTTGTCGATTATTTTGTTTGGAAGTACAAACGAAATGGGGCCGATGTGGTAGAGATTACAATAAATTTATGAAAAAACACAAAGTTTGGCTGATGAAAAGCATCAAATTGCCAAGTGAAATTCTCAGTTTTTTATCAACCAAGTGTGATAGACATGGGCCTAGTGGAAATCCGCGTGGAAGACCACAAGTTTCTTTTAACGAAGCAACGTTTTCTACGAAAAAGCGGAGGGTGGCAGATCTTCTGGATGGTCGATCACCGAGCGAGTTAGTATTTGCTGCTACACTTGCTTCTGAAGATAAAACACTTACAGTTGATCATTCAGCAATATCACCACTGCGTGCATTAGCTTTATATATGGACTTACGTCTTAGTTTTCGCAAGTATAATATACTGAGAAATACCATGAATACTTGCAGTCCAAATATTTTACCTTCCTACTATGTCTTAAAAAATACGGAAAAGCAGCTTTTGCCATCCTGCATTTCTTCATCTGAAATTCACGCAGAAGTAAATTATCAGGAGATACTGGAAAAGACGGTAATTTCAATAATTAAAATCATATTAAAATTACGAAAATAACGCCCCTCGATCAGTTACATTGATTTGTAAATGGGGGTTTGATGGCAGTTCTGGGCATAGTAGATATAAGCAGACATTTAACCAATCCCACAACACAGATGAGTATTTGTTCCTCATTGCTTTTGTCCCTTTGCGAGTAATTGATGCAGATGAAAAGATTTTATGGGAAAATCAAACACCCACATCGACATTATTTTGTCGTCCATTTAAATTCATATTTACAAAACAATCGCCATTATCAGTTGAATCTGAACGAGCGAAAATGGAGCACATCAAGAGACACGGTAGTGTCTCGCGCCAAATATATAATATATATACATATATATATGCGCAGCGCGAACACGGAGTGTATCTATTACGCCACGACTCGCTATCAAGAACCCTGAGATATCCGAATCTCAATAACGGCTGATCCGATTAGGTTTTGAATGGTCTTAATGGATAGCTTGGGTTTGATTTACATAAGAAAAGTGTCTTCGTTTTGTTCCTACGGGCCTTATGAGCTGAGATATTTCGATGTAAAGTTGCAATTTCCTGAATTTTATGTTATTAAAATTCAGCATCGTCCCCGTCATCGTCGTCGTCCTACACTTCTAGGCAAGAGGGGAGTATGAAAGGGTGAGGAAATGTCCCTCAGGCACGTCGTTCATTGGATGCGGGTTTCGGCCAATCGCGTAACAAATTATTATCATGTGACAGCTAGCAGACAGAGAGTAGATCTGTCGAGGTAGTGTCAAAACAATTATAACCTGCAAGTGTTAAATGTGGAGGCCTGTCAAAATGTTTGAAATATCACGAGGTTTTACAACATATAGGACACTGAATTATTGTCTCAATTAACGAGGTAAGTCACAAAAAATTTTTAATAGATGATTTATGTAGAGCTTATTGAAACGAAGGGGACACACAGACTTGGAAGGTGTCCGGAGATGGTTATAGATACACAGAGGAACATCTTGTTTCGCACAAGTTTCTGAAAATTTGTTAAATAAGGTAAATTGACAAAATTTGTCAAATTAGCTTAGCATTGAGAATTAAAAAAATTATAGCATACTACTTACAACATAGAGCAAGTCACATTATTGAAGAAAGTACGCTGAACACACATCTCCCTTGATACTTTTCAATCTTTTGTGAATGATACTCCTAATACTTAATTAAAATCCACAGTAGTTCCCTCGCTGTTCATTAATTTTATTAGTTTCCCATTAACAATATTCCCATTCACCAATAAAGATAGTACATTAATTTTATACCAACACCAATAAAATGTGCGTTAAAAATATTGGATTTCTTTGTTCATTTTCAATACATTACCATTCGCATTTAAATTTCCTCCAACCAGACTTTCTGCCATACGCCCTCACCTCCTTCGGACACATTATGTAGTCTCTACACTTACTATAGGAAAAGTCCACCCTTCTTCTGTATGTTTTATGTTATGTTGTAACTAAAATGTGGATTTTATATATTTACAGATAATCGAAGCACAAGATGATGCAGTGTGATCTATGTCAGAGAAAAAAATTTATTGTGATATTGTATTATATTAATTAAACTTTAATTAAACTTTTATTCAGCTTCGATCCTCTGTGTGCTTCTTGTATGTTTGTTTCATATCTGGAAACTCAAATTTAAACCAATTCCACCAATCCAATTGTCTTGTAGCTTTGCAGGTGTGTGTAGTTTGGATGACAATATAATATATTGTTAATTAAAAAAAATAACCCCGAGGGGGTGAAAAATTTATCCAGTCACTAATAAACACTACAAAATATGTGAAATCCCCACAAAATTACCTTTTTTAAAAATAAGTACAAAAATGCCCGCCAAGTATATAATCCCATCAAAAAGGATCCCATTTAAAAACTTTGTCATAAATTAATACCCATCAAAAAGACTCCCATTTAACAGCATTGTCGTAAATTAATAGCTCTGCAAAACTAAGGTCGGGACCATATATATTGGCCGGTGAATTCGTTGACGCGAGCGGCGATCGAGGAGAAATCAGCCACCACCATCTGACGATCGTGGATTTGTCGTTGGAACTGCGTGGCCCTCGCAGGGTATGGTGGGGTCACGGAACGCTGCTCGGCTCCGCCTGAACCTAGCTGTTTGGCTATTATTTATTCTTAGCGTAATAGTTGTGTGTGTTACGAAGCTATGCGTAGACCAATACGAGATGAAGCTATCGAGAAAGTATCAATCTTCTAACCAATAAAGCTCCTGAATTTTTTCGTTGCTAACGCACGCCTATTCTGATGTGTGTATTTCTACGCTGACAGCTCGGTTTGGCCTACACCCCAGAAGCTTGGCACTATCCCCACCACTTCTGGCTCACTCTTGTTCTGCGAAGGCGAGAGCGAGATGGAACGAGAGCGAGTCAGAAAACGTTGAGAAAAGGAGCACCGAGGTAGGCAAACTGTGTGGTGGGAGAATACCCCTCACGAAACTCACCGGCCAATATATCTGGCCCCGACCTTAATGATATACACAAATTGCGCCAATTATCACAATGACTATTTATACAAAGAAACAATGTATTAAATAATATTAAGCAGATATATTTTTATACAAATAAATATTTTAATACGAATAAATATTTTATTCAAAATACTTGGCGCTGCTCTCGGAATTGGTGTTGCTAAACTGAATAAATATGTCTGAATCAATAAGTCTGGCCTTGTTTTATTTATTAACCAAGACAATTAACATTTTTTTCAGAGAGCAGCGCCAAGTATTTTGAATACAATATTTATTCGTAATATTTATTTGTATAAAAATATATCTGATTAATATTATTTAATATGTTACATGGGCCCTTCAGGTCCATCCCGTGCTCATTGTCCTCGCGTACTTTTCCTACGACGATTCAGCGGAATCGCCTCGCGCGTGTCAATCGCGTTGCGCTTAGCCCGTGGCAACGACCGCGCTCGGCCCGGGCCACGGATATTTCGCAAGCATCAAAGAATTAGTGAAGCAATCGACAGCTGCCGACAGGGCAGTTTCCCCCATTCCTGGGGACTGTCCGAGGTTCGGCCCGCGACGAAGAACCGCGGAACAGGAATTCGTTTTCGAGAGCTCGTGCTAGGAAGTTGCGACGAGCCAGCGGGCCGTCTAGAAACCGCGACCTCGCCTCCACGTAGATACCGCGACACCCGTCCGGACGGTCGAGATCAGCCCTGGGTAACTCCTTCCGATATACCGCGAACGGCCTAGTCGGGAGAGCCCTTGAGCGCGATACGAACCGCCGTTGACTCCGCGAAGACGTGCGATGGAACGGACTCCGATTGTGCCGACTTCCGTGTGCTACCCGAGAGCACAGCGAGCGACCACGACCTGCGCTAGGTTGAGCGACCTACAGAGCGTACGAAGCGATAATCGGCAAGCGTGCCGAAACCCGAGCTCACTGCGATAGCAGGGACGGAGCGCCGTCCCTAGGGTATGTCTTTATAATTACTTTAACCTTTTATTCAGAATATATTTTACTATGTTATTTTCCCTTCAATTCCGTGTCACCATTGATTTAATCCCCTTTTCTCCTTATCCTCCCACGGTAAGTTTAGTCAAGGCGTGCTTTAGCACCTTAACCGGGTAAGAACCCCGCGAGTCACCCTAGCCGCTCAGGGCGATTCGCCAAAAGTCCCTTCAGGACGTAACAAATACATTTTTCCTTTGTATAAATAGTCATTGTGATAATTGGCGCAATTTGTGTATATCATTAGTTTTGTAATGCTATTAATTTACGACAATGTTTTTAAATGGGAGTCTTTTTGATGGGTATTAATTTATGACAAAGTTTTTAAATGGGATCCTTTTTGATGGGATTATATACTTGGCGGGCTTTTTTGTACTTTTTTTTAAAAAAGGTAATTTTGTGGGGTAATACACACATAAACTATTTTATTCTTATCATTTTTTGTTGAATGCTTTGCAAAATAAACAGAAAACGCATATATGAAGATATTTTCCACAATCTCTTAATTTCATCCGATCCTCTGATTTCAAATATTACATCACACATTACAAACAAAAGATAAAGTAGTTAATGATCCCCGAAGTATTTTGTTATTAAATAAAGAAAACAATGAAGAATTAATTTAGAAGAATTAATCGACATGCAGATCACCAGAATGTGATGTAGACACGGACAGTCAAACCGGCAAGCCTTATTTAGAAGCAGTATCAAGAGACACGGTAGTGTCTCGCGCCAAGTATATATAGATATATCCGCAGCGCAAGACACGGAGTGGCTCTATTACGCGACGACTCGCTATCAAGAACCCTGAGATTTCCGAATCTCAATAACGGCTGATCCAATTAGATTTTGAATGGTCTTAATGGATAGCTTGGGTTTGATATACATAAGAAAAGTGTCTTCGTTTTGTTCCTACGGGCCTTATGAGCTGAGATATTTCGATGTAAATTTGCAATTTGCTGAATTTTATGTTCTTAAAATTCAGCATCGTCCCCGTCATCGTCGTCGTCCTACACTTCTCGGCAAGAGGGGAGTATGAAAGGGTGAGGAAATGTCCCTCAGGCACGTCGTTCATTGGATGCGGGTTTCGGCCAATCGCGTAACAAATTATTGTCACGTGACAGCCAGCAGACAGAGAGCAGATCTGTCAAGGTAAACGTAACCTAGCTAGTGTCAAACAATTATAACCTGTCAAATGTGAAATAAGGAAACTAGTTAAAATTTTTTAAATTACACGAGTTTCTACACCATAAAGGACACTGAATTATTGTCACAATTAACAAGGTATGTCAGAAAAATTTTTTAATATACTATTTATGTAGAGCTTATAGAAACAGAGAGGACGCACAGACTTGGAAGTTGTCCGGAGAAGGTTCGACAGAGAAGCATCTTCTTTCGCACAAGTTTCTATAAAATAATATATTGTTTTTATACCAGCAAACTATTTTTACATTAGAGCAGGGTTGACTAACTGGCGACTCACGAGTTGCCGGGGGCTCCTCCGCCTTGCGGCCACGCTGAACGCAGTCGAATTCGTCCGTGCCTACACAGACATAAATACATTCGATTGCTACGGCCGGCCACGGCCATACGTTTACATATATGTAATTATAATTAATACGACAATACGAACTGATATATACTTACTTTTACTCGTCTCTGTGAATGTGAACGTAAAAATTGGTGGATTTGGGTTTAAAAATTTCATCAATACTTGGTTCTACATACAGATGCGAAAGTGCGTTTTCCGTGGATGTACCATCCCTTGTCAATAATATGACGCGGCCTCAATGTGCACGTTCACATTCACAGAGACGAGTAAAAGTAAGTGTATATCAGTTCGTATTGTCGTATTAATTATAATTATATGTAAACCTATCGCCGTGGCCGGCCGTAGCAATCGAATGTATTTATGTCTGTGTAGGCACGGACGAATTCGACTGCGTTCAGCGTGGCCGCAAGGCGGAGGAGCCCCCGGCAACTCGTGAGTCGCCAGTTAGTCAACCCTGCATTAGAGTTTTTATGTAAAGCTTACAGAAATGAAGGGGACGCACGGGCATGGATAGAAATGAAGGGGACGCACAGGCTTGGGTAAAAATGAAGGGGATGCACAGGCTTGAATAGAAATGAAGGGGATGCATAGGCTTGCAGCTTGTCCAGAGAAGGTTAGATAGACAGAGAAACATCTTGTTTCGCACAAGTTTCTGGAAATTTGTCAAATAAGGTAAACCGACAAAATTTGTCAAATTAGCGTAGCATTTAGAATTAAGGAAATTAAGGCGTACAGCTGGCAGTGTAGAGCAAGTCACATTGGTGGTAGGTACATTGAACGTAGGTACGAAGAAGGTACTTTGAAAATGCATCTCTTTTGATACTTTTGAATCTTTTGTGAAAGATAATCATAATACTTTATTAAAATCCACAGTAGTTCTCATGATATTCATTAATTTTATTAGTTTCTCATTCAGAATATTTCAATTTAGCAATGTACATACTAAATTAATTTTATTCTAACACCAATAAATTGTGTGTTAAGAATATTGAATCTCTTCTTTCATTTTCGTTGAATTACCATTAGTATTTAAATTTCCTCCACCAAGATTTTTTGCCATACGCTCGCACCTCCTTTGGACACATTTTGTAGTCTCTATGCTTACTATAGAAAAGGGCCACTCTATTTGTATATAATTTCTACGTTAAGTTGTAACTAAAATGTGCATTATATATATTTACAGATAATCGAAGCAGAAGATGATGCAGTGTGGTCTACGTCAGAGAAAAAAATTTATTGTGACATAGTATTATATTAATTAAACGATTTTATTCAGCTTCAATCCTCTATTTGCTTCTTGTATGTTTGGTTCATATCTGAAAATTCAAATTTAAACCAATTCCTCCAATCTAATTGTCTTGAAGCTTTGCAGGCATGAGTAGTTTGGATGACAATACAATATATTTAAAAAAATAAATAACCCCGAGGGGGTGATCAAATTATCCAGTCATCAATAAACACTACAAAATGTGTGAAATCTCAACAAAATTACCTTTTTTTAAAAAACGGTACAAAAAAGTGCGCCAAGTATATAATCCCACCAAAAAGAATCACATTTAAAAACATTGTCGTAAATTAATAGCTTTGCAAAACGAATGATATACACTAATTGCGCCAATTATCACAATGACTATTTATACAAAGAAAAAAATGTATTAAATAATATTAACCAGATATATTTTTATACAAATAAATATTTTAATACGAATAAATATTTTATTCAAAATACTTGGCGCTGCGACGCCAAAAAAATGTTAATTGTCTTGGTTAATAAATAAAATAATGCAACACACTACTGAGATAAGAAACAAAGAAAAAGATTTTAATGCAATCTATACATATTTATTCAGTTTAGCATAATTGATAACTTAAAATCGAGCACAGTGCTTCTTGAGGATAACACTTGGGAAGTTTCATACCGTATGTTCTTTACAATGATTGACGGCAGTGTATGCAACGTCGTAAGTGGAACTAATTCCACGCAAACGTGTTATATATGTCGTGCTACCCCTAAAATGATGAATAGTAAATTAGTTAATAGTGTTCCACCTAACGTAGAATTTTATAAACTTGGATTATCTACCCTTCATTGCTGGATACGATCCTTTGAATGCTTGCTACATATTGCCTATAGGCTGAATGTAAAAACTTGGCAAGTAAGAGGAGAGACCGCGAAAAAAAATTTCGCCGAAACTAAATGCAAAGTGCAGAATGCATTCAAAGAAAAAATGGGCCTATTGGTTGATGTACCGAAACCTGGATTCGGATCAACCAACGATGGCAACAGAGCACGTAGGTTTTTTGGAAATCCAGAACTTGGCAGCGAAATCACCGGTATAGATCTATCATTGATTATTAATTTAAGTATCATCCTAAAAATAATTTCATGCGGGAAAGAAATAAACATATCAAAATTTACTACTTTAGTAAATGAAACAAAAAATATTTATTTAAAAAACTATTCTTGGTATTATATGCCTATATCTCTCCATAAATTGTTGGTACATGGTCCCGAAATCATTTCTTTTTTTATTATGTCTATAGGACAATTATCAGAGGAAGCATTAGAGGGTAGGCATAAAGATGTAAGGTACTTCAGAGAACACCACACTCGAAAGACCTCTAGTTGCGATACGAATAAAGACCTCATGAAAATGTTACTTCTTTCATCAGATCCTTATTTATCCCACATAAGAAAAAATACACAATTTAAAACAAAGAAACTAGACAAATCTGTCCAAGAATATTTAGTTGTTAAAGAGACTGAACTTCCGATTCCTTCAGATTCAACTGATAGTGATGAAGATATGTAATAAAACTGAATAATTTAAAATTTATTATCCGTACAAATTATTTAAAAAATTAATTTTAGTTTTTTATAAGTGTTCCATATGTTTGTTATTTCTTTGTATATAAATGTATTTAAAAATGTATATATTTTATTTGTTCTAATTTTATTATATACAGAAATATGTTTTAATGAGTTATTTTATGTTAAAAATGATTTTTTGTGTATAAATATGATTAAAATATTAATTACATGTAAATAACAATATTTTAATGGAAAATTGATTTTTGAATTTTTTTCCTATATACTCGTTACACTGTGCGGCGCCGCGTTGGCCCTTTTCGAGCACGTGAAAAGGTCTATTGTTGTATGAGGTCTCGAGGACGGTCTTCGACACCGAATTTTATGGCTTTCGATCCTCGAAGGGTTTTGAAAACCATCAAGAAGAAGTGCGAAATGTCTATGATTTTCGCATTTCTCATCAGATCTTTGCGAAAACGACGTCAATCGATTCCGTATATTTCACGGATGAAACTAACACCAAGAACGACATAATTCGGAACATAATGGAGAAAATTAGATGAAAACTTAATTTATATAATTTTTCGCTAGCTTCGTTAAAAATAGTCCGATTTACATGAAATTTGGCACGATTTTCATCGGAGAAATATAAGGAATTCATCGGTGTCAATTCCATATCTATACGACAAAGAATAAACAAATATTCTATTTCTGAAACAGGTATGAATTCTCGGCCGACCCCAGCGAATCGAGGTCGGCGACCCACAGTCGAGGCTGAAATATTCATTGCAGCGTATTAACACTATTCCTACCACAAACCGGTCAAAAAGACCGTTTTTAAAATGTCGATTAGAATTTCCTATATACAACGTAATTGAATCGCCTTTAAACATCACGACTTTGCCTCAAATATAATACATTTTTGAATATTCACTTCTTGTTTTATTGTTTATTTTCTGAGAAAAATTTGTAGTCTGTCTTACCTAACGCGACCGGTCAAATGACATGAAATGTGTTGGTAGGAATAGTGTTAGAATAGTGGCTGCCATCTCACCGGGCATTGAATGTGTGCGTACACTCACACAAGCTAGGGAAAGCGTGTACGTATACACGATGCAGTAAACAAACCGTTTCAACCGTCTTGAGTCCTGGGTCAGAAAAAAGAAAGATTTTGCGGGTATAGTTGCCTCCAGTAGACATCAGTGCAGGGTAGAGCTGTTCAAGTACCCGGAAAAAGCAAGCCGAGCCTGTCTCGGCTTGAAAAACCGAGCCGAGGCGGGTACCCGAAAGAACCGAACGGCTCGGATAGAACCAAGTACTTGAATTTTTCCAAGCGGCCCGAAAGAAATCGGACAACTTGAAAAACAAGCGAGCGGGCCGTAAGAAACCGGGTGGCTTGGAAAGAAACGAGCGGTCTGCTCGACCTTCATTCGGACCGTTCATTTCTTTCAAGCCACCCGGTTTCTTACGACCCGCTCGTTTACTTTTCAAGCCGCCCAGTTTCTTTCGGGCCGCTGGGAAAAATTCAAGTACTTGGTTCTATCCGAGCCGCCTGGTTCTTTCGGGTACCTGGCACGGCTTGGAAACCGAGTCCCGGATTGGTTCGGATTTCAAGCTACCCGAATATTCAAGTACTCGTACAGCTCTGGTGCAGGGTGGTCTGGTGCGTTTGACCGGTAATAACCACCGTACGTTGAAATAATAATGAATTTATGAATCGTGTACTGAGACAGATTGGAGAAATGACAGAATGAATTTTCAAGAATTCTCCGTCACCAGCGCTGATGGTATATTCGTGCCTTGTACCATCAAAACCGGTGGAAGTCCAATTTAGCCGATAAATGTAGGAAACATAGTTGCCGAGACGTATTGAGAGTCGAATCGCGCTGTTGCCACATTTCCCCTATTACCATTTTGTCATCAGGAAGGCTTGAATGAATCACGACGAAGCGGCCGGAGAACAGAGATGGGCAAAGATAATATCTGGATAAACTCAAAAAAAAGATACTTTATGTTTTCAGTATTCAGTAACATACTGCTGAGATATTCCAAATTAAAATGAGTTCAAACACGGAATAAATCAGATTATTTCTACAACTGTACTTGGAAATTAAATATAAATGTAACATTTCTAATCTAAAAATGCTAAAAATAATTTCATCTCTTAAATGCCGATACGATAGCGAATGTGGAAGTTTTACATTCTATCAAAACATACAGCATAAACAACCATTAAACAATCATTTTTATATTTCCTGGGGATCTCGTCGTCCTGGGGATTTTGTTCAAATTGAAATATGTTCGAGACCATGTGAAAATAAAGAGGATTTAAATAATCATTTTGCCAAATTCGAAACGTAGTTTTCAAAACATCGATGAAAGTTGTATAGGTACTTTGATGGTCTGTTTTTTAAAAACATTTTGAATGTGGCTGTTACGTCCCTACTTTTTATTCGGGGCTGCGTTTTTAAGGGAGTTTATATTTTTGATCCGCTTTCGAGCTAGTCCAGGGACTTACGCTCTGGGATAGTTGAGTACGACACATTATAGATTATAACACATTTTAATTTGGTAATTACCTTAATTCACCCGCGGTGATGAGATATCAATTGGAATCAACCTCCACTCAATGGGTCCTGATGGTAATCCGTTGATTTCAGGTGCGTCGTTTTGTTTGGGCACTGCCCAGGGTCCTGCTTCGACTGTTTTCCCGAAGGGTTGATAACCTTGATTATATAAAACCGCCGGTTGCGCAGGAACTCCTAATAAATGTATGGTTTCTGCTGGTGCGTTTCTGAAGGCGAACGCCAATTTTCGTAACTGATGTTTTCTTCCTGCTCTGTGACCTCTGGGCATCGCCACCTTTTAATTGGTGGTTCGTTTTACTTAGTTTCTTTCTTTCCCGAGATCATGGTTTACGGCCAATTTCCAGTGACACCGTGGGCGGCTGTCCTGCTTATTAGAGTCACTTTCGACAGGCGCAAAACATGATCACTCGTAAACCATTTTGGGATTAATTAAACACGCGTATCGCTCTTTATAACCACTGTTTGATGACCCCGTGGGCGGCTGTCCTGCTTATTAGAGTCACCGCCAGTGGAAACAAATCGCGAATGTTTAAGAAAGATTCATCGGTAGAGTTATAAATCGCGGAAATCGCATTTCACTCCCAATACCCGATGACACCGTGGGCGGCTGTCCTGCTTATAAGTATCATCCTTGACGGGCGCAAATCACGATTAACTTTATTCATTTTTCACGATTTATAAAATTGATGATAATAAAAAGGTGTTGATGCCCAAAGTAAGGAATAGGATCACTAAGGTAAAACTTCACTCACTTGTTTGGGTTTTACTAACACTTTTATTATTTGTAGTAGTTCCAAAGGTTTGGCGATTGATCGTTCTGAATTATAAGTCAATTTAACGATCAATTAATAATCATTGATTGATTGAATATTCACAATAATAATCATCGTTCCGCGGGTGGTCCGATCCCTTTTTATAGGGCAGTCGGTCACTCCTTCTCCAGGTTTGTCACATGACAATTTAGACGGTGGGAGATGAAATCTTCCAATCATCTGCCGTGGGATCCACCTGAAGAATTCTTTCCAGAGGGCTATCCGAGAGTTTTGTTTACTGCAGAATTTGAGCTATTGCGCGCCTATTTCGGTGTCTTCTGACTTACTTAAGACGTATTTCTGCCGTTATACGAAACTCTCAGCAGCGTCGATAGTTAGATTCTTAGTTTAATTCATTTTTTAGATGCTTACGCTATTGGGTTTTCGATGTGCTCTGTACGATTGCTTTCGTACAGTCCACATACTAGGGATTGAAGTTAATGTACATCGGTTCCGTATTGGAGCTCGATTTACTCGATATTAAGGGAGGGCAAATTTGTGGCGATGATCAGGAGCACAGCTTCGTGAAGGTGTCGACTCCGCTGGCGGAAGGGGCCTCTGTCACATCCCGGGTGAGGTCTTTGCGAACGTCGACAATGGGGAAGGAAAAAGACAGGCGCGAATCTAGAATCCAGCACTCTGAGGTTTTGAGGGACTCAGGCGCGAATATTAAATCCGTCACTCTGAGGGGTTTGAGAGGAATTTAGGCGCGAATATTAAATCCGTCACGCTGAGGGTTTTGAGGGACTCAGGCGCGAATATTAAATCCGTCACGCTGAGGGTTTTGAGGGACTCAGGCGCGAATATTAAATCCGTCACATTGGGGGTTTTGAGGGACTCAGGCGCGAATATTAAATCCGTCACACTGAGGTTTGGGAGGAACTTATGCGCGAATATTGAATCCGTCACACTGAGGTTCGGGAGGAACTTAGGCGCGAATATTGAATCCGTCACACTTAGAATTTCTGGAGGCAATCAGGCGCGAATATTAAATCCGTCACTCTAATCGACAAGGGAAGGTAAATGTACACTTGGAGAGCACCCGTTATAGCACTTCGTATTTGTTTTAGTTTCGGTAATAGGATTTACTGTTGCAGTTATATATAAGAAACCACGTTTAGTATTTTCGTGGGTTGCACGGCTCATGCAATAATATGTTTGTAAACACTAGAACCGTTCTTGCGTTCACGAGCGCGAATCAGATGTTGAGGCAGCTTGGTTTCGTTCGTACTGTTTATGACTCGAGGATACACACAATAATTCGAAACGTGATAGAAAACAAAGCGGTTTATTAACCTTGTTAGAGCGTTTATAACAATGCTTGGGATTCTTAGGATTAACAGATAACATTTATATAAATCACAATATGTAGATATGAATATGAAATACAGTAACCGATAATTAAATAGAATGATATAGGTATTAATAATATAAAATGGTATACAAAATATAAATGAATAGCAATAAGCGTTATTTATGCAGAGAAATATGCATGAGGGTGATATTCCTTAATAATAGTAATTATAATGGCTTACGGTAGGTAACACCGGTAATTAGCACTTTTAAAATGATACTTCGTTAAAAGAGCAGCGATGAAAGAGTTTTGAATATACTTTGAATATACTTTGTCAAATGAATATCGATGAAAGAGGACGAGGCCTCTCAGGACCTCGTATTTATGTATTCTTACAGGAGTATGGCGGGAGTACGCGCGGTAAAGACCTTGACACATTTCGGAATAAGACGTAGTAGGACTTCCGGGGTTTTTATAAACGGTATGGCTATTAATAGACATATTTATGTCACGTACGCCAAATATGCATCGCAATTAGATTTCAGGGGTTTTTATGACTGCGAAAGGAGATACTCACCTCATCGAATGGATTTTTGGGTGTTTTATAGGAAACGGATTAGAGTGGCTTGGACTTCATGAGTCGTAAAGAGGGGATTGACACTTGGTCTCGATTTAAGAGGGATTTTGTAACGATGGACTTGTTTGAATTCGGTTTAGAGGGAATGATTCGTGCCTTGTAGGACGAATAGGCGAAGAGAGTTTTGTAACGATTATCTCGTGATGGGGATCTCTAAGATACATCAGCGAGGTGGAGTTTGTATCGATCATCTTGTGTTGGTGACCGCTAAGGTATAACATCAAGGTGATCGACGATTGAGGATATGGGGTAGGAGTTGAGTTTGATAGAGTTTGATGGAGTGATTTTGAGGTTTACGAATGGAATTTGGAATAGAAACGCGCGAAATATCGTGGGACGTCACAGTTCTATATAAGTTTCAAAACGGTTATAGAAACGATGTAATAACTTTTATTTTTTAGGTACATAACTCTTTCACACAGAACCTTTATATAACAGTTTGAAACAGTTATTTCGGAACCTTTTAAATTCAAAGTTATCAGCTTGGCATGGAATGAAACGTTTATACAACATTGCTCATTCCAACCGAAATGGATCACTTTTATTTCTAAATAAAACCCATAAAAACACTAATCAGTAAAATTTTTTTTTATTATTTTGTGAAACAGTACCATTTCATCTGAAACAGTACCATAAAAATTACATTTTCTACTTTTACCCGTATATATAGTGAATCCCAAAAAATATTAGGACTGTAAAAGTTACGAGTTAGGCAAGCGGTCTCCTAAATCGTACCTCCACTAAAAATAGTATCACTAACAAATAGATTTTTTTAAAATGTTTATAGCACGCACAAAATAGGGTGTAAGCTCAAAAGGTTTTGTTTCTATTTCTTATTTCGCATTTACTTGATATATTTATTATCCAATGTCATTAAGGTAGTTCCTAACCAACTATGTTAATCAAAGTAGAGTTGGGCAATAAACGATAAATATAAAGTAGTATGATACTATGGAAATAATAATAATAATTTTTAACATCATGTATATATATTTTAAAAAGTTCAATGTTAACATAAATAATTGTACTACAAAAATAGAATATTAAATTGGTTAGCGTAGTGAATTGGAGCAGCAGATCTGACAACGTCACATTCATTCGGAGCGTTTTTTATAACCAAAATCTCAGAAAAAACGTTCAATGAATCTGAATCTTCGTTCGATATTTAAATGTCTAAACATATCGATTGTGCGACGTTGCCACGTTGACTGCTTACGTAGTTTCTAAAAAATTTGCACGTGATCCTATTTTTTTCTATGGGCATTTACGAAGAAACTATGCGGTCAGTTTTGCAGAAATTAATAAATTCATTTCCTGACATTTTGATGTACTTTTGTGCCAATTTTGGTACATTTCTTAAATATGGTTTTCTTGTTTCAGAAGAAAAACTGAAACTATAACCCTGTTACGTAGCCCCTTCAGGTCTATCCCGTGCTCACTGTCCTCGCGTCACTTTCTTCTGTAAAGACGATTCAGCGGAATCGCCTCGCGCGTGTCAATCGCGTTGCGCTTAGCCCGTGGCAACGACCGTAGGGACAACGACCGCGCTCGGCCCGGGCCACGGATATTTCGCAAGCATCGAAGAATTAATGAAGCAATCGACAGCTGCCGACAGGGCAGTTTCCCCCATTCCTGGGGACTGTCCGAGGTTCGGCCCGCGATCGCAAACCGCGGAAGATTCATTCTTATTCGGGAACTCGATTCAGGAAGTCAGGACGGGCCAGGGAGCCGTCAAGAAGCCGCGACCACGTCCAGCGTCTAGTCCGCGAAATACGAACGGCCGTCAATAAACCGCGCAAGGGTAACTCCATCCGACATACCGCGAACGGCCTAGCCGGGAGAGCCCTTGTGCGTCACTCGTGTCCGGCGTAGGAACGCGTAGAGTAAGAGACGATTAGAGACAGTGCGATTCGACGGTCTTCAGGTGACCGACTTCCAAGTGCTACCCGAGAGCACAGCGAGCGACCACGACCTACGCCAGGTTGACCGACTGGCAGAGCGTACGAAGCGATAAACGGCAAGCGTGCCGAAACCCGAGCTTACTGCGATAGCAGGGACAGAACGACGTCCCTAGGGTATGTTCTTATATTATTTTATCTTTATCCAGAATATATTTCATTGTGTTATTTTCCCTTGAACTCCCGACTCAACATTGATTTAAATCCCTTCTTTCCATATCACTCCTCGGTAAGTTTAGTCAAGGCGTGCTTTAGCACCTTAAAAGAGTAAGAACCCCGCGGGTCACCCTAGCCGCTCAGGGCGATTCGCCAAAAGTCCCTTCAGGACGTAACAACTGGTGTCAGAAGTGGGATTTGATTTTTTTTTTAATCATTTCCCTATTAGAAAATTTATTATCTGCTCATAACTTGACTACACTTCCTATTACTCAAGATCCTTTGTAAAGTATTGCATTGCAATGACGGGTGGTATTTTGAGATCACCCCCCGCACAAAGTTTTTCTGATTCACAATCCATGGCTAACGCCCCTCCTATTGCACCTCCTCCTTTGCCGCCGACTACGAGCGGACGACCTTCCCTTTGCCTATTATACATATATTTTATTACTACTAGCTTCTTCCCCTTTTGCTTCTATCAATATCACCTTTATCATTATTACTATCAATATTTTAAAGTTTTATCCCTTTATTATTATATTCTTTTCGCTTAGATTAAGTCATTATGTAACAATATATGGGTGCTTTTGTGAAAATTAATCACAATTTATTTAATGTCGACCCTCTTGCGTCTCCTTAGATTTAATAGCGTAACCGTAATTTTAAGCCGTTAACGAAAGTGTACGCGCGAACAGCTTCACACGGAAGAACGAAACAGCCTCACGAGACCGTTTCGTGTCTAGGTGGGGAGGTGTTACGTAGCCCCTTCAGGTCTATCCCGTGCTCACTGTCCTCGCGTCACTTTCTTCTGTAAAGACGATTCAGCGGAATCGCCTCGCGCGTGTCAATCGCGTTGCGCTTAGCCCGTGGCAACGACCGTAGGGACAACGACCGCGCTCGGCCCGGGCCACGGATATTTCGCAAGCATCGAAGAATTAATGAAGCAATCGACAGCTGCCGACAGGGCAGTTTCCCCCATTCCTGGGGACTGTCCGAGGTTCGGCCCGCGATCGCAAACCGCGGAAGATTCATTCTTATTCGGGAACTCGATTCAGGAAGTCAGGACGGGCCAGGGAGCCGTCAAGAAGCCGCGACCACGTCCAGCGTCTAGTCCGCGAAATACGAACGGCCGTCAATAAACCGCGCAAGGGTAACTCCATCCGACATACCGCGAACGGCCTAGCCGGGAGAGCCCTTGTGCGTCACTCGTGTCCGGCGTAGGAACGCGTAGAGTAAGAGACGATTAGAGACAGTGCGATTCGACGGTCTTCAGGTGACCGACTTCCAAGTGCTACCCGAGAGCACAGCGAGCGACCACGACCTACGCCAGGTTGACCGACTGGCAGAGCGTACGAAGCGATAAACGGCAAGCGTGCCGAAACCCGAGCTTACTGCGATAGCAGGGACGGAACGACGTCCCTAGGGTATGTTCTTATATTATTTTATCTTTATCCAGAATATATTTCATTGTGTTATTTTCCCTTGAACTCCCGACTCAACATTGATTTAAATCCCTTCTTTCCATATCACTCCTCGGTAAGTTTAGTCAAGGCGTGCTTTAGCACCTTAAAAGAGTAAGAACCCCGCGGGTCACCCTAGCCGCTCAGGGCGATTCGCCAAAAGTCCCTTCAGGACGTAACAACCCTCTTTTTTTGACTTTGCCATATATGCCACCGTGTTAAAATGCATCAACTTTAATTAACAATTTCTCGATAATTATGCGGTAAATCGATTTTAAACTTTGTACAAGGGTTTCTTGTATTCCAATTTAGTTTTGTACGAAATTTGAAAGAATTCTGTAATATAGTAGATTATTCAGGAACTACCTTAATTACTGAGAAATCGATGAGGTACGATTTAGGTGACCAGTACCATATTGGCAACTCTCCCCTCTTACATTTTTTAACATAAGGGTTTTATGCATACATTTCACGTTTGACCACGCGGTGTCGTTTTGTTTTTTGTCGGGCGTCGCCGTCGCCGTTCATACCAAATAAACTTCAGAAAAATAAACACACATTCAACTTGCCTTCACTATTTCTTTTCTCAATTTTCGCGGGTCCTCCATATCCTCCGCATGATTTTTCTTCTCCTCCTCCCCTCTCTCTTTATCCTCCTCCCCTTTCTGTTTCTCACCTCTCTGTCTTTCTCTTCTGTCTCACTTTCCATCTCGCCTGACCGACGCCATGACACGGTCATGAGGGCATCTTTCACCTGGAAATGAAATAATGAATGTATTATTTTATTGCAAATAGTAAAATTGTACAGCGTGATTCTCTCGTCAGCGTCCTAAAGACAATGCCGCCAATAAGCCGCGCCTCGCATTTCTCATCAGATCTTTACGATAATGGCGTCTATCGATTCCTTATGTCGTCCCGATGAAAAAGACCCCAAGCTATCTTCGTGAAAAATAGTTCGATTTACATGACTTATTGGCGGCATCGCCTTTAAAGACTCTAGTTAGAGAATCACTCTATACAATATAATACTTACATTCTTTAAATCCACCATTTCTTCAAACGTCTGTATCGTTGGCTTCTTTTCAGCGGACTGACCACAACGGACAGTTTGCGCCGTAATCTGGTTTGTAGGACGTCTTTTGTTTCAGATCGCATCACAGTAGGAGTTTGTATTTGTGTTGTGTTGTGTTTGCCGGGATAGTGCAAAATGAGTATCACTGGAAATGTGAACATGCAGGACGTGCAAAAAGACATTGACAATAATTCCCCGTTTCGTCCGCGAAAATTACGTTCGTACGCAAAGAGATTATCGAAACTGAAAGTAAATCCCCAAAAGAGGTCTTTAGCCCTTCAAAAGAAACCAGAAAGTGCAAAAACGGCAGACGACACTGCCGTAGAACAACATCCAGAAAAAGTGGAGCGCAAATCAAGCATCGACTGCTATGGAAAGCGATGCTATAGTAGAAGAATTCAAAACAAGCATAGAAAAACGTGGGCTCGTCTATTCTACTTTGATTGCTGATGGGGACAGCAGCGTGTATAAGAAGATTATTGATGCTGACCCATATAAGAGACAGATTCGTGTAACAAAAATTTAATGCACGAATCGTTTGTTGCGAAACTACTGCACAAAAATGAAAGCGATTGTGAAGAAGACTACACCTGGACCATTAAGGCAAGCTGTGGAAAGTAGCATTCGCCGGATACGCACGGACATTGTAAAAGCCGCAAAATTTAGATACAATCAGAATGTATCAATCAACGAGAAAACGAAGAATTTGTATGACGACATACAGAATGTTCCGAGCCACGTATTTGGTGAACACAAAGAGTGTGCACAACTAAAATATTTCTGCGATGGAAAGAATAAAGAGAATGAAAGAAACATCATTCCAGAATTCTTGAAGATTCGAGTGTACCGGGACGTAAAAGAAATACTACGTCCACTGTCAGCTCATGCGGAGAGCTTACTCTACAACACCAATAATAACGCTGTGGAAAGTTTGAACGCAGTAATTGCCAAGTACATTGGCGGACTATACTTTCGAAAACCGGTCAAACCCGATTGGGCGGAATTTTTGCAAATAGGTTCATGTTGCATAAAAATAACGTTTGCGAGAAGGATTTATGGCGACTGGAATTTTTTTTTTTACCATTTCAATGTCATACCCTACCTTACCGACAGAGCGGAGAATCGGATACAACAGTTATTCAACGCATTCTCCTTATTAATCTCCTAAAATCTATAAAACAGAGATTAACTTAAAAAGAGATATCAGCTTGATACTGTTCGGTCGTTCAGGGGGATATTTTATTATTGTTGGAGAAAATACTGCCTAAAAGAGATTTACTTTTTATACAAAGTAAAAATGTATCAAATAATATTAAGCAGATATATTTTTATACATATAAATATTTTAATACGAATAAATATTTTATTCAAAACACTTGGCGCTGCTCTATGAAAAAAATGTTAACTGTCTTAGTTAATAAATAAAACAAGGCCAGACTTATTGATTCAGACATATTTATTCAGTTTAGCAACACCAATTCGGAGAGCAGCGACAAGTATTTTGAATAAAATATTTATTCCTATTAAAATATCATTATATGAAAATATATTAACTGAGTACAGGTATAATGCCTATTAGGCCTGTTTGTATTTATTATAATAAACCACCACCGATATGAACTTATAATAGACTATGTACATAAGAATACTATAATATAAAGAAGGCATAGTACGCAGTACATAACGCAACAGAACTTGCCATGCGAACAGCGAAGAAGGATCTAGATCCTTTTCTATAGAGAAAAGGGAGGGGATAGAACAACGAGTTCTCATGGCGGGAAGCGTAAATCCCTTCATTATATAAATAATCATTGTTATAATTCGCGCAATTTTTGTATATCATTAATTTTGTAAAGCTATTAATTTACGACAATGTTTTTAAATGGGATTCTTTTATTCTGATGGGTTAATTAAAATGTCGCAATATGAGTAATAGAATGTACGAACACAGCATTTTAGCTGTGTATTTGTAATTGTGTCATCCTAAGCGCAGTTGGAAAGCACCTTTATATACTTGCAGCTCATTTTGATTTCACATATTTTTTTAGATTGTATATTTCCTTCTATTTTGGGGGGATTGTATATTTTCTTCTATTTCTTTTGTGATTGTATATTTTCTTCTATTTTTTCGTGTGTTGTGCCGGGACGCCTGGGAGCGGGATTCTGGATGTGAATCTCGGGGTGTTCCTGGGCGGCCTTGGCGCGTGTCGTCCTCGGGCTCCGAAGGTTCGGGTGATTGTGCCGAGACGGTAGGATTCGGTTGAATCCGAAGGTAAGGGATCGTTGCGGGTTGAAGAGTTTGAACTCACCGTAAGGATAACAAGTTTATTCTGTCCCGATCTGGGTGACTATTACACTGTGCCTACTTGGGCATGAGTCTTATCCTAAACGTCGGGTATGGTTCCCGTTACAATTCGGTATAAAGTCTGAGCTCGCATTGCTCGTACATATTCTTATAAGGTAGTCGGGACGAAGCGGGGACCATCGGGGTCTCCGTCTTTGGCCTGCTTTTGGATGTTTCCTCATGCGCTGACGGGGCTCGGTGCGCTTCCGAGATCCCTTACGCGGTTGTGCCAGATTACGGCCGCTCGATTGTGTCAATCGGTATGTGCGCGGTTACGGCACACTTAGGTGTCGGTCCGGGCACAACACGTGATTTCATGTACTTGGCGTAATTTTTTTACTTTTTGGAAGTTTTTTTGGGGGGATCTCACTTCTTTTTACAAAGGTAATTTGCATAGCGAATGACTTTAGATAATTTTTAATATTATATTTATTATTATCTTCATTTTTTTGTGATATCAAACTACGAATAAACTTCGGATAATTGGGATTGGTGAAATTGATTTATTTAAAATTTTGAATTTTCAGGTATAAAGCAAGCATATGAATAAACTCATTTAATTAATATAATAATAATAATGCTTTGTTTGAATAAATTTTTTTTGTCTGACGTAGATCGCACTGCATCATCTTCTGCTTCGATTATCTGTAAATAAATATAAAAGCCACATTTTAGTTATATACAACTTAATGTAGAACTTATACAGTAGCCTTTTGCTCTAATGAGTGTAGAGACTACATAATGTGTCCGAAGGAGGTGAGAACATATGGTAGAAAATTTTGTTGGAGGATAGTTAAAAATGCTAATGGTAATTTAGCGAAAATGAATGAAGAGATTCAATATTTTTATTGTTGTTGGTTTAGTATATTTGTAAGAGAAATTGGCAAGCCTGCTCAATCATGCGGAACGCCGATCCAGAACCCCTCCATCGATCCGGATGGAAGGGAGAGATAACGCTTCCCGAAATACGCGAGAAGATTCTTCGATCACTCTCTCTCTGTGATCCGACTTCTATTCTTGATTCCGCTTAAATTGCTCTGTAGATTAGAGTTCTCTAAATCGCTGTGCCTGCTCCGGGTGAAAGAAACAAATTTATAAGCCATATTGTAAACTACAATTTAATAGACACATAAACTTAGAATAATTGACAAGTGTTAAACGAATAAACTAATTTAGAGTTACATAGTGTGATCCCGCGAACCTCTCATTTCGAATGCGCTAAATCCGTTAATCCTTAATTCCTAAACATTGGTCCTTCGAGCCGGAGTAAATTCGTGTTCGGAAGTTGCTTCGAGAGCGTTCAGGAGTGCCACGTGTAACCGCCATCCGTGACCTTCGTTACCTGTGAACAATGGCTTCGGTTATTCAAACTCAAGCAGTACTAAAGGACCGTATTTCGAAGGCTTATATAAATTTAAAGAAACAAGGCTCTAGTAAAATAACCCTGGGAACAGTCGAAGCCCGATTAGTAGTGTTACGCAGTCATTGGAAAAGGTACGAGGACCAGCACATCCAACTACTCACAGACGGAACGGCAGAGGTGCTAGCCCTGCCATATTTCAAAGAGGACCATTTTTCTGCTACCGAAGAGTTATTCTGTCTGGAAGAAGCTAAATTTCTGGACAAACTTAGAAAATTGGAAGGTAGAGCGGTTGATGCTTCAGCCTCGAGGAGGGGGGGGGGGGGCGTCTACCTCAACTGCTGCGCTTGCTAAAGTCGTTCGTTCAACTGCCTTATTACCTCGCTTGCCCTTGCCAGAGTTCGATGGCAGTTACGAAGCTTGGCCGGAATTTCGCGATACATTTCGATCGCTAATCATACGTGACGATTAGTGATCTGATGTAGATCGTCTCCATTATTTGCGGGGAGCTTTAAAGGGCGATGCCCTTCTTGCTCTCAGAAACCTACCAACGCGGGAAGAAACCTTTGAGCGCGCCTGGACAATACTTAAAGAGCACTACGATAATGACAGGTTATTAGTAACGGCACAGATGAACACTATTTTTAACTTGCCGCCACTCACACGAGAATCGAGTGCTGACCTCAAGAAGCTATTCTTCTCCGTCAGCGATTTCGTGGAGGCCCTAGCGGTCATGAAGCGCCCTTTCGATGGAACCGGGGATTGGTTGACTCATTTAATAGTCGAGCCACTGGACCCACAATCGAGAAGGGAATGGGAAAATCTTTTGGGCGATCAAATGAGTCCACCCCCCTTTGCCAAGCTGAAGGCGTTCCTAACAACGCGGAGTCGCACCGTCGCTGCCTTGGAAAAGAAGGGAGTAAATCCCAAAGAAGAGGGACGTGCCACTATAATAGGAGGAGGTAATCCAAAGACGACGCGGGTGCACCAGGCGACCAAACAGAAACGCGCTCCTGAACAGTGCGGAATCTGCAAGGGGAATCATTTTATATTATTCTGCAACGAATATAAGGCTAAGAATGCGCAAGAGAGAAGGTCAGTACTTGTTGAATTAAATCTGTGCTATAACTGTTTGGGTCGACATGAGGTAGTTGACTGTCGATCGGAACGGCGATGCCAACGGTGCGAACGTAAACATCATATGTACCTCCATACACGAAGACCGCCATGCGTCGGAAACCTCCGATACAACAGCGTCTTCTCTGCCTGAAGCAACAACGAATACTGCCAGTCACGTACGAAGTAAATGCCATACTGTGTTGTTGGCAACGGCGCTCATAAAGGTGCTGCCGTTCGATGGTGAGCCTCGGGTGGTGCGTGCTCTAGTAGACCAGGGTAGCGAAGTGTCGTTGATCACTGAAGCCTTGGCGCAAGATCTACGTCTCACACGAAAACCGTCCGATATTCGCATCGTCGGTATAGGCGGACGGCAACCGACACGGGTCCATGGCCGCGTGCATTTGGAATTCAAGCCCCACGCTACGTCTGGAAGCAGCCAAGGGACGACCGCTTTGGTACTACCAAAAATCACGTCGTACCGACCGCGATTGGGAACTGATTTCGCCAGGTGCGAACGTTGAAATTTGCCGGCGCTGGGACAACTCGTTGGGAAGGCAAAATGACACAAGTAACCCTTGAGGGGACTGGCACAGTTCAATTTCAGGAAATCCTTTCGTCACTGATCGCCACCAACAAATATACATTAACACGACACACTAGAATACAGAAAACGCGTGGGCGTTCGGCGGCAGTGGGTCGCGTAACAGTCGATGAGTTAACAGCGCAAATGGGCGCATAGACGAAAAGTGCGTGAGTGCGTGTCACAGCGTAGATGCCTTCGAACTAACGGTCGCCGGGCGAGCGCGTCGAAACGAACGTTGACGTAAACATCGAGGTGTCAACGGTCTCAGCTGACCCGTCAGCTGTTGATACGCGAATATTTGAACGCGAGACGCGTCGCGCTTTACGCGGCCGCAACAGGAACCAATGTTGAAATATGGGCTCACCTGCAAGGAATTCAACTAGCTGATCCCTATTTCACTGGCGGTGGCCCTATTGACGTTCTGTTAGGAGCTGACGCCTACTCACTAGTCTTGGAGGACGGAGTGCTACGGGGAGATGCTGGGGAGCCTATTGCGCAGAAGACTTCGCTTGGATGGATAGTGTCTGGTCCAGCCTGTAAGGCAGACATACGAATTGCTACAGAAAAAAATGACTCGGCCTCTCTCTCTGGTGCCTTGGAAGACGAGTTGCTACCTCTAGTCCGGCGGTTCTGGGAGCAGGAAGAGCTGAAGATACCCACTACATTCACTGCGGAGGAACAGCAGTGCGAAGACCACTTCCAGAAGACGCATCAACGCTTGAAGTATGGACGTTATATGCTACGCTTACCATTTCGCGCAGACGCTGAGTTGGGAGAATCCCGACACGGAGCTAAAATTATGTTGACCAGAATGGAAGCCCGCTTCAGACGTGACCCTGCCTTTGCCAATGTCTATCAAGGATTTATGCGTGAGTATCAGGGTCTCTGCCATATGTCCAAGATTGGGGGAGGCGATCTTTCAGGATCCCGATTCTACCTACCGCATCACGGAGTGTTGAAAGAAAGCAGCATCACCACCAAGCTGAGGGTGGTGTTCAATGGGTCCTACCTTTCGACGAACGGGAAATCCTTAAATGACCAGCTGTTAGTGGGACCTAATCTGCTTCCTGACCTTCAGCAGCTACTGCTGCGTTGGAGAACCCACAAGGTCTGCCTGACTGCTGACATCGAAAAGATGTATAGGCAGATCTTGATTCACCCCGAAGACCGACGATTCCAGATGATCTTGTGGCGGGAGAAAGAAGAAGATGAGAGGGGTGACTATGAGCTAAATACGGTCACCTATGGCCTCGCGTGTGCCCCTTATTTAGCAATTCGGACCCTTCACCAACTTGCTACGGACGAGCAGAGCAGATATCCTCGAGCAGCTGAGATACTACGACACGACGTCTATATGGATGACGTTCTAACTGGGGCTAATTCTGAGGAAGAAGCCCGGGAGCTGCAGGAAGAGCTAAGAAGAAGACTATGCTTGGTGGGCGGCTTCAACCTCAGGAAGTGGGCCTCGAACTGTTCGTCACTGAGGGAAGCTCTACCTTTCGGAGATGCTATTCCGGAAATTAATTGGCAGGAGGGAGAGACGCACACTGCTTTAGGGGTCCATTGGAGTTTGGCGAACGACTGCTTCCGGGTTCAAGTAACACCAGACGCCACCAACGAAACCGTAACACGTCGACGAGTCCTTTCAAAACTTGCCCGAATCTTCGACCCACTGGGCTTGGTATCCCCGGTCACGATCACCGCAAAAACGTTCATGCAATCATTATGCCTTTTAAATCTAGATTGGGACACTCCGCTACCCGCCGCTGAAGAAAAAACTACCTTGCCGAATTATCAGCCTTGAATAGTATCTGCATTCCTCGATGGCTTGGCTTGCATCCCTCTGTGCAAACACGAGAGCTCCATGGGTTTGGTGACGCTTCCGAGAGGGCGTATGCTGCTGTCATCTACCTCCGGATCGTCGACGCTGAGGGACAGGTGTGAATGCAGATCGTTAACGCTAAAACAAAGGTTGCGCCTCTAAAGAAGATTTCGTTGCCTCGATTGGAACTCTGCGCTGCTACGTTATTGACTCGCTTAATGGTCCTTACCCGTGAGAGCATGGGATTGAAGGAAGTACTAACTCACCTTTGGAGCGATTCAACGATAACATTATCTTGGATCCAGGGACACCCAACACGTTGGAAAACGTACCTGGCCAATAGGGTGTCCGAGGTACAGAACACACTGCCTTTTTTTTTTTTTTTTTTTTTTGAGAGAGGGGGGAAAATGCATTTACGCATATCCAGACGCTGGTGTCTGGGTTATGCGGGACTCCCGATGTTATTGGGCTACCCGCTAAAAAACCCCCTCTTTGTTGCCTCCTCTTGCTCCACCCTGGACCTCGGAGAACTTGCCATGGACTACTTTCCTCGGTCTTGCGCCCAGCGGTGGGCCTTCTCTAGTTCGTGCGTCTTCTTCTCGTACACACGACTATTCCTCCATTTTGTGGTCAATCCTGTATTCCCGCAACCTTTAGATAGCGGGTTCTTACATTCGTGTGTGCATCGTATGTCATAAATAAATAAATAAATACGTATATACATAAATAAATGAATAGATAAATATGTACACTGCAGACACACACCTGACTCCCCAGTTCTGGTCAGTACCTACATATATTGCCGCCATTATGTATACAGTAAATTTTTAAAATTAATCCGGAGGTAAAAATGCGATAAATACGTCATAAATAAATAAATAGTTACTTAATTACGTATATATACAAATTTCTCATAGGTGACCTGTTGCGCTACACTCTATGGAATTTTACCGTAGATTTTGCTGTCCCCCGGTATCCGCGCTTACTGCCGGAGGCTCCAGCCGTCTTTTTCTGCAGGGTCCCTGCCCGTCCTCCCTGATGGGCTCCCCCTCCTTTCTCTTCCTTTTCCTTGCTAGTCTTCTTCTATTCGTCCTCCTTGCGGCCATCTCCTCTCTCCTTATCCTTATGCGCTCCTCCCTCGCGGTTTTCTCCATGGCCCTCTCCTTGCTTTCCCTGTCCGTCATTACCTGCACGGCGAAATGTCTAAGCGCTTCCCAGCTCAGCTCATCCTTCGTGGCTCGCACCACCAGTGTTGCGGCATTAAGGTCCTCCCCTATGACCTTCTTCAGGGCTTCCCCCTCCTTACTGTACGTGGGGCATACAAACATCACGTGTTCTGCATCATCTCTTATTGCATTGTGGCAGTCCAGGCACTTGTCCTCCGTTATTTTGCCTATTCGCTTCTTGAACGCCTGAAAGGCGCCATGTCCCGTGAGGAGCTGCATCGTATGATAGTCCATGCTTAGGCTCCTCTTCTCCTTCCCGAAGAATGTCTCTACTGAACCGACTATTCTCCTGGTCCAGCTTGCCTGGGAGACCCCGTCCCATTCCTCCCGCCATGCCTTCAGCGCGTTTTCCAATGCCACCTTTCTGTGCGCACCCTCCCTGGCTTTCAGGGCTTGCTTGTTCGCACGGATTGTCGGGACCTTCCTGTCCTTTTCCTTATTTACGAACACTTCTCTCCACATACCGGCCTTGATGTCTAGCGGTAGGACTCCTGCTAGTACGCAAAGGGCGTGGAACGACACGGTCCTATATGCCGTGGTCGTTCTTAACATGGCTGTTCTCTGCGCCCTCCTAACTATGTTTCTCCTCGCCTGGATTGCCAGCGTTGGGGCCCACACCGGGCTCGCATACATCACAATCGACTCCCATACAGTATAGTATAGGAGTCTCGCACGCCTTGACGGTCCCCTCGTATTGGGTAGCAACGTTCCCTGGGCCCCCACCACCTGGTCCGCTCTGTTGGTAACCCCGATCAGGTGTGGCCTAAAATTCCGCTGGGTGTCCAGCACGACACCCAGATAACGGACCTCCTTTTTGATGACCATCACCTCATCCAGGAGCCTCAAGGTGGTTATTTTGCCCGCTTTGTTCCCCCTGAGGTAGATGATTTCTGTTTTCTCCTTTGCCATTTGCAGGCCTGTCTTGTCAAACCAACCAGCCAATGTTTCCATGGCCTCACGCATTTGGCGTTCCATCTGGCTCTGGTTCCTCGCGGTGATAAGGATAGCCAGATCGTCCGCATAGGCCACGGCTTCGGTATTGCGAAGCCGCGTGACTTCCTCTAGGACCCCATCGTACACGACGTTTCACAGGAACGGCCCCAGAACCGAGCCCTGTGGAACCCCGGCCGTTATTTCCAGTTCAACCGACCCATCGTCCGCATGTATCACTGCCCTCCTTTCGCTGAGGTAGTTCTGCATCGCTTTGAGGAGCGTATTGGAAACGCCCCTCCTCTCTAGCTCACTCATTATCGTTACCCATCTTATTGCGTTGAACGCGTTTCTTACATCAATAGCAATAAGGGCACACATCCTATTTTTTGCTCTACACTTGTCGGCGAAATTTACTACCTCCATACCGGTCTCCACTGTACCCGATCCCCTTCTGAAACCGTACTGTTTATCGTGAAAGGGGTCTGGGCCGAGTTCCTTCTCAAGGAGGGCCTTGACTGCGTATTCCCATACCTTGCTCATCGCCGGTAGGATACTGATGGGTCTGTATGCCCCCTTACCCATGGGGTCTTTACCCGGTTTGGGTAGGACGACTACCCGAGCCTTTTTCCATGCAGCTGGTATCGCACCGCTCCGTATGGAGTCCCAGATTACTTGTTGGAAATCATCCTGGTAATTTTTTCCCACCAATCTCACTATTTCCGCGAAGATCCGGTCCAGTCCCGGGGCTTTCCTGGGTTTCGTCTTCTCAATGGCCTCACACACCAGGTCCAGCGTAACGTTATCCTTGATATCCCGGTCCCTGGTGTGGATCCACCTCCTCAGGGTCCCTCCATATGTCCTAGGCTTTTCTTCCGGGGTCGTAATAAATAGCTCATTGGCTATTTCTTTCGCACGTACCATGGATAACGCCTTCCTAGGTTGTTTGCCTCTAATCCTGGCCATTACGGATTTAAAGGGTTACCCCAGGGATCGGTCTCCACCATGTCGATCATCTCGGCCCAACCGCCCTCCTTCGCCCTCCATATCGTGATTTGGAGGTGTTTTTTCGACCTAATGTATGCCTTTCTGGCATCCTCCACTTCAAGGTCGCCCTTCTTCTTCTTCCTCCTCCTTTGAAGGCTTCTCCTGGCCGCATGCATTTTCTTTCTGGCCACAGCTATTTCGGGGGTCCACTACGGGTTTGGTTTCCTCGTCCACGCTTTTTTGTCGTTAGAACCCTTTCTGCAACCGATTCAACGGCCTTCTGCATTCCTGCGGCTATGGGTTCCCTATTCCCGCCTTGTACTCCATCGAAGATCCTGGCTCTTTCGATGTTGTACTGCTCCCACACCCTCTCTGGATCCAGGTTTTCAATGTCGTACGGGGCCCACGTCGGACCCTGTGCGTGGGGCCTACCGCCCGAGAAGATGTGCAGGACATACCTGTGATCCGATTCAGTAGGGTGTGGGAGCACCGCACTCCTCGTGTGTGTGGCCGCCGTCCGTTTGTCGACCGCCATCACATCGATCATCGATTTGCCGCCGTTACGCTTGAACGTGAACTTCCCCTTTGGCTTTATGGGGACTAGGCCTTGCCTCCCCAGAAGCCCCATGCAAAGGTGGCCCCTCTTGTCGGTCCGCCCCCCCCCCCAGGCCACCGCTTTGGCATTTAGGTCTCCCGCCAAGAACACACTGCCTGACGCGCGCTGGCATCACGTCTCGGGACAAGATAATCCCGCTGACTGTGCGTCCCGAGGAATGTCACCCAGGCAGCTTCCAGAATTCAAGCTGTGGTGGTCTGGACCCGCTTGGTTAAACGACCCATCTAGATGGGACGAAGGCGAGGAGCTGCCGACGGCGTTCACCGATCTTGAAACGAAGACGGTTGTCAATTTGACAACCGCGGGTGACACTGCACTAGGAGAGTATATCTTGTGTCGATACTCATCTATTCAACCTCTTCTTAGATTAACGGTTTGGTGTCATCGATGGCCTCGATCAGGTCAACCTAGAACAAACAGAGGATGTCAGCTGGTCACCGCCGAACTGGATGCTGCGCGCACTCATTGGATCACCGTGGTCCAGCGACAAGAGTTTGCTGAAGAAATCCGATGCATGAAAAGTAAGCAATCTCTTCCTAGACACAGCAAATTGCTGCGGCTCACACCTTACCAAGACACCCAGGGGATATTTCGGGTAGGAGGAAGACTGTGACACTCCCTCCTGCCACTGTCCGAGAAGCATCCCATCATCCTGCCGAAGGAGGGTCACTTCACTAGCCTGGTAATCAATGAGACTCATAGACGAAGCTTACACTGTGGCACTCAACTCACTTTGGCCGTGCTGCGTCAACAGTATTGGATTCTTCAGGGGCGACAGAGAGTTAAGGCTCATATTCGACACTGTCTACCCTGTGTACGCTGGAGGGCCACCGTCGGACAGCAACTCATGGGCGATCTACCAGTAGCCCGATTAAATCCTGGGAGGCCCTTTCTTCAAGTCGGACTGGACTATGCAGGGCCTTTTCTCCTGTTAGCATCTCGGGGGAGAGGGCAACGTTGCTACAAGGGTTATATTGCAATTTTTCAGTGCCTCGTAACTCGTGCTTTGCATCTGGAAATGGTTTCAGATTACAGCGCCGAGGCCTTCATTGCTGCTTTACGTCGGTTTACCTCTCGACGTGGACTCTGCTCGGTGATCCACAGTGATCAGGGTACCAATTTCATCGGAGCTGCAAATGGACTTCGCTCCTTGGTGGCTGATCTGACCAAGGAGGGTGGAAGACTACGGACTCACCTACTAACGGAAAGGATCACTTGGAAATTCAATCCTCCCTCCGCCCCCACTTCGGCGGTACTTGGGAGGCTTGCCTTAATTCGAGACCGTTACAGCCCTTGAGTGACGATCCCGACGACTTGTCCGCCTTGACGCCTGGTCACTTCCTCATCGGGGACGCTCTATTATCCGTCCCGGATCCTCCAGTCGACGGCGTGCCAACAAATCGACTGTCCCAATGGCACTTGCTTCAACAGATGAGGGTCCATTTTTGGCAGAGAAGGTCGTCTGAATATTTGCAGACGCTGCAGGCACGAAATAAATGGACTCAGCAACGTAGACAGCCCAAGGTCAACGATTTATGCTTACTGCGATCCGAGCTGCAATCTCCCGCCAAATGGCCACTAGCACGAGTCACAAAATTGCATCCAGGACCCGACGGACTAACTAGGGTCGCCACAGTAAAAACCGCGCGATCCGAATTTTTACGCCCCATCGTAAAACTTGTATATCTTCCCTTTGTTCAGGACGAAAGTCACACAACACTTGACAAATAGATCTGGATCGATTTCCGCATGAGGAGTGGCGCCACCTTACTGTTGGACGATCGCGTCATATCGATCCACCAATCAGGAGCTCGGACGCCCGGACGGATCATGCATTCTTGATGAAGGCGGGCGGGAAATGTAAGAGAAATTGGCAGCTTAACGCCATCTCTCGGTTGCGCGTATAAAGTTTAATCGACATACGTCTGGCAAGCCTGCTCAATCATGCGGAACGCCGATCCCGAACCCCTCCATCGATCCGGATCGATGGAAGGGAGAGATAACGCTTCCCGAAATACGCGAGAAGATTCTTCGATCACTCTCTCTGTGATCCGACTTCTATCAGGTTTGCTTTGGTAATCGGTTCGCTATATTTTTGCTTCGACTAGTGCTTGGTAGATTGTTCGCTTGCTAGAACTAATCGCTTAACGCTGACCGCTTCTTTGTATTTGATTCCGCTTAAATTGCTCTGTAGATTAGAGTTCTCTAAATCGTTGTGCCTGCTCCGGGTGAAAGAAACAAATTTATAAGCCATATTGTAAACTACAATTTAATAGACACATAAACTTAGAATAATTGACAAGTGTTAAACGAATAAACTAATTTAGAGTTACATAGTGTGATCTGGCGAACCTCTCATTTCGAACGCGCTAAATCCGTTAATCCTTAATTCCTAAACAATATTTATTGGTGAATTGAAATATTGTTAACGGAAAACTAGTAAAATTAATGAATAGCGTAGAAACTACTGTGGATTTTATTAATTAAAGTATTACGAATGTCTTTCACAAAAGATTGAAAAGCATCAACGGAGATGTGTTTTCAGTGTACTATCTTCACTAATGTGACTTGCTTTACATTGCAAGCAGTCCACTATAATTTATTTTTTTAATAATTCTTAATGCTATGTCTTTAGACGTCGATTTACCTTATTTGACAAAGTTCCAGAGACTTGTGCGAAACAAGATGCTCTGTCTATCTATCTAATCATCTCCGGACACTGTGCATTCCCTTCATTTCTATCCATCCAAGCCTGTGCGTCCCCTTCAATTCTACTATCCAAGCCTGTGCGTCTCCTTCATTTTTATCGAAGTCCTGTGCGTCCCCTTCTTTTTTATCTATAATATAATAAGCTTTACATAAAATAAAAACTGATATACAAATACAAATATCTGGCAATTTAAATTCAATGCAATTTTTTACTACAATATACTATTTTGTACAAGCATGGTACAAATTTCTAGAAACTTATGCGAAAGAAGGTGCTTCTCTGTCGAACCTTCTCCGGACAACTTCCAAGTTTTCGACTCTACATAAAAAATCTATTAAATAAATTTGGCGACTTACCTTGTTAATTGAGACAATAATTCCGTCTCCTATTTAGTGTAAAAACTCCTGACATCTCAAATTTGGACCACTTACATTATTTGACACTTGGAAGGTTAAGATTGGTAGGTTATAATATATTTAAAAAATAGTTTGTACAATGACGGACGACGATCCCTGCCGAATAATCCCGAGAGTCGACGAATGAAGAACGAAACATGTGTTAGTTTCGTTTTGGCTGAAGGTGTGCGTGTAACGCGTATATACGTATTATGTCGACGAAAATTTGATATGTCGACGAAAATTTGACTGGAGAAGAAGAATCAGAAGAAAAATCTTACCGTTTCTGACAGATTCATGACATGATATTACGATATCTCTGTCATGCGTGGACCGATTTTATTGAATTTGGTCTTATTCGAAAGCTTATATGTGGTTTACATAAGAAAAATACCATTAAATTTAGGAAATATTGCAGGCGTGATGAGATATTAATGAAATAAGTTTCAGGTTAGGTTGGATTAGCCCGGCGACAAGTAAATGATAGCGGTACCGACAGTCGCCATATATAGGGTGTCTTTTCTGTACTTTCTTTCGTGTACTTGACGTCGAGACGCTACCGCGTCTCTAGATTTTGCGTTTGGAACCCGAAGGGACTGAAATCTATAAAAGTAGAGAGAAATGATGCGTTTTGGAAAAGAGAAATGGAGCCAAAACTGATTCAATTTTATTTAGAATGCATGCTACCCGATCGAACGACAGTGAGAAAGAAAAGACGATCGTGGGGCTCGCGATCCTCAGTGCCAAAGCCGCCCGGAATGTTGATGGTGGCCCAAGCGGGGCGCCCTAAATAGATTATGCAGAGAGCACGGTTTTTCCTTCAACACTAGGGATCTTCTTTCGACCGGGCAATAGTAAATTATTACGAACAAAAGAGTATAGTATTTAGTATTGCGCATAATTACATAATTGTTTAATTTTTTTCTCGACGTTTGCTAATACTTTCGCCGCTTCTCCTGCTTCTTCTCGTCCTCCTTCTTCTGTGTTTTTTCGTCAAGCGCGCTTGACGTCTCCGCATTCACAAGTGCATCCTCTAACCGGAAATGAAATAATGAATGTGTAATCGCGTTTGGTAGCGGCACGATTACCGGTGGGACGAAGAAGGGATATGTACCGACTCAGTCGGTATGGCTGGGTTCGGCGAATGAGTCAAATGCGTATTTTAACAATAACAAGGTTTATTGTAATCAAGCTGTGAATTCTGTTTGTACATCGGTTTCCGTGCGCGTCGGTTTCGCGGCGGCGTGTCGTTCAGGAGGTAGGATTCGGAGTTGTGTAACGTGCTGCTCGGAATGGCCGTATAAAGGCACGTTCGGTCGAGAGTCGTACGATAGAGTATCGAAGTGCAATAGGTCTCTGGCCTAATAGGCGCGGAGACACCTCTCTGACGTGGGTGAGGCGCGAGATAAATCTTGGCCTATTTCGGACAGAGGCTGGTAACGGTACAGTCGTGGCGATGGCCGACACTGACACACCTCGGGTATTCAAAAATCGAGCGTCTTGCTGGTTTGCGTGAGGCGGTATAGCGACATGCACAAGAGCTATCGACTTCCGCTCGCCGCGGCTCTTATATCGGCAGCCCGTACAACTTCGCCAGCGAGATTCGTCGCGGAGCCGCGGCCGTCTAGCGGGCGCGGCGCGAACTCGGCCCATTGTCTCGGTCCGGGCGTCCGCTCGCACAGTGGGGTATTCGCACCGAAAAGCCGGACATTAGTGATTTTCAAAAATTTTGAGTGAGCCGTAAAACTTTTAGTATTAAAGGTAGATGAATGCCTGAGGGACAATACATCACTATTCTTTTTTAAATTTGTGCACTCACAAGGCAGTATAGTTAATCGAAAATCAAGAGATTTCATAGCACACTTTACAATCCCAACCACTCTCTGAAACAGCGTTTGCTTATTCGTGATTTTCAAGTGTTCTACTGGAATTGTGTAAAGTTTGTCATTGTAGAAGCTTTTCAGGTACGTGCAAACAGCAGTTTCGAACAGTTTTCAAGCTGTTATCATCTATACTAGTATATAAATTAATATCTGAAGATAATTAATAATTTACTAACATTTTTGACGATTGTAAAACTTTATTAACGATTTTGTTATACTTCCGGGCACGTCCCGATACTTTTGCAGGTGTCAATAGATTTGGTAAAGATTTGTGATCCCGGTGCAAAAAAAATTGGATCCATATTCATCCCAGTTCAATTTTTATAGCTAATTTCGTTAAGTAGATATTGTGCTCGTAGCATTTCACGTAGGCCTGTACGTTTGCTTTCGCTGGGCTTCCGCGAGACGGTGCGGTATGAAACTCGTCGAAGAATCTGTTTACAAAAAGAGACGGACACCCATACGATGTTTATGATACGTTACAAATAAGACTTCGACCTGGGCCTGTTCTTTCTGCGTACATTCGGTTGAAACAGTGCCTTCAGAGACTGCAGAGCGATATATTCAAAGTGTCTTTTACATAGTTATATCTTATATTTTAGTTTCTCTTGCAGTTTAAGTATTGTTTTTTGTATATATATATATATTTTTTTTTTTTAAGGAGGGTGAAAATGCTTTATGCATTCCCCAGCGGAATATACCGCCGGGGTTATGTGGGACTCCCGGCCAAATAGCCGGACTACCCACTAAAAACCCCCTCCCGATGAGCCACCTCATCTGTGCCCTAGGGGGGAGGAGCGAACTGCTATATAGTACTTGCTCCCTCCCCCCCCCCCCCAGTAAGCTGGAGGCAGCCTCCTTACCGCCATGGCGGACCACCTCATACATGTCACATTCACACACCGAAGTAAATAAATACGCGACATTCACTCGGTCAAAACACTAACGGTTAAATACGCGGGGGACTCCACATGACTAAACCACAGACATCACAATAACACAGAGACGGTTAAATCGTGCATATAAATGGTGCACCCACCCCAAAAAGGAGGGCGAGTCCACCACATACCCACATCGCGATTAATTTACGCGGCTAAAAAGAAAATGTAAGATGTACCCCCTCCAAAAAGGAAGAGGGTCACCTAGGCGCCTAAAAAGCTTCACGCCTATGGGGGAGGGTCGGGAGGAGGGGATAACCTCCTCCTCTTAGGGGGGGGGAGCACCCTCGGCTGCGTGCTGTGGGATTTCCTTACCCTCCACTCTCCTCGCCGTGGCTCTGCTATGGGCGGCCCTCCTGGCCGCTTCCGCCCTCCTTGCCCACGCGTCGCGCCTGGCTATTTCATTTCTGGCGACCCGCTCCGCTGCCACTCGGGCTAGTTCTTTTTCTGCTCTGTCCTTCATGGCCCCCCGGGCGAAGCTCCTAAACGCATTTGTCCTCCGCCCGGGTGACCAGGGCGATCAGGGTCTCGGTGTGGACCGGCGCCCCGAGCTCTTCCGCCAGCTTATCCCGGAGCGAGGAGTACGTGGGGCACACCGTAGGGACGTGCTCGGCATCGTCGAGGAACTCCCCCCCGCAATCATCGCAGTACGGGTTCTCCGTCTTACCGATCTTCTTGCGGAACGCGTTGAAGGACCCGTGGGATGTGAGCAGCTGGGACACCCAGTAGTCCGTTTGGAGTACCGGGGCCCCATCCACCTCCACGAAGGCCTCAACGGACGGAATGAGTCTCCTCGTCCAGTTGAGACTGTCGAAACCCTCCCACGCTTCCCGCCATTGATCCATGGCCTCCTCAAGGGACCTTTTCTTCACTGCGGCGATCCTTGCTGCCGGCAGCGCCGGCTCATCACCACCCTCCTGCCCCGAACCGCATCGGGCTTTTTCTTTATAGATGGCGGCCCACCTGGCCACCTTCAAGTGGATTGGCATGCGGCCGGCCAGCATGCACAACGCATGGTAGGCTACCGTCCTGTACGCCGTCGTTGATCTAATAAGGGCGGACCTCTGGGCCCTCCGAAGAGTGGCCCTATTCCCCTCGAGGTCCAGTGCGCTAGCCCACGCTGGTGCAGCGTACAGGACGATAGACTCCCATACCGAATAGTACAGGCGCCTTGTCTGTACGGAAGGTCCGTCTAAATTTGGGAGAAGGGAGGATAGGGCCCCCATAACCCTATTGCCTCTGGCCGTTGCCTCCTGGATATGGGCCCCGAAGCTCCTTCGGCAGTCTAGGATAATGCCAAGGTACTTCAGGGTCTCCGCCGACGTGATCGTGGATCCCAGAATGTCGAAAGGGACACACTCCCCCCTCTCTGGCCCGTGAGGAGAATAATCTCCGTCTTCTGGGCGGCGATTTCTAGGCCCGTTCTTCTAAACCACCCCCCGACTTTACCCATGACTATGGGCAGCCTCTCCTCGAACTGGGCAACGTCCCTCACCGAGAAGAGGATGGCCAGGTCATCAGCATACGCCACCGGCCTGACCTGCCTCTCCCCAGTGAGGAGAGCGAGGAGGCCGTCGTAGACCATATTCCAGAAGAAATGGCCGAGGACGGACCCCTGGGGGACACCGGCCCATATCCTTCTGGTGACGTGCTCGGTAGGGTTGTGCACCACCACCCACCTATCGGTGAAGTAATCTCTAACCAGCCTGGTGACGACCGACGGGACGCCTCTTCTGGCTAGGGCCTCAAGGATGAAGTCCCAGCCAATCGTATTAAACGCGTTTTTCACGTCGATCGCCACCATGAGGCAGAGGCGGTTCTTGGGGGCGCACTCCCTCGCGAACCTCGTCACCTCCAGGGTCGCGTCCACGATGCCCACCCCCCGTCTAAAGCCGTACTGCGACGGGTGGAAGGGGTCGGGGCCGGTATAGGTCTCCAACAGAGCCTTAACAGCGTACTCCCAGACCTTACTAAGGGCCGGAAGCACGCTGATAGGTCTGTACGCCGATGGAGAGGCCGGGTCCTTGCCCGGCTTCGGTATGAGCACCACCCTCGCCCTCTTCCAAGAGGGGGGGATGGTGCCCTTCCTTACGGTGTCCCTCACCAGGGCCCGGAGATGGTCGGGGTGATTCCTGGCCACACACGCCACCACCTGGGAGGGAACCGCGTCAAGGCCCGGCGCCTTAGCTGGCTTGATCTTCGCCACCGCACCCCGAATCAGTTCCTCGTCCACCCTCGCCACAACGGCCTCCTCTTGCCCCCTGGTCACCCAGTTGTCGAGGGACCCCTGGGCACGCCCCACCCGGAGAGGGGGCTGGGGGGGAGCCGTAACAAAAAGGTGGTCAATTATGACCCGCACCTGGGTAGGGGTCATTACCTCTTCGGGAGATCTCCCCTTCAGGGTGGCCATCACCACCTTATACGGCTTCCCCCATGGGTTTGCATCCACTGACGCGTTAAGGGCCGCCCAGTGCGCCTCCTTGGATCTCCAGATCTTTTTATGGAGATCCCTACGGGCCAGCGAATACGCAACCCTAGCCTCATCGGCATCCGGGTACCGCCTCTTCCTGCGGCGCTGAAACCACCACCTCGTCCTGTCGGCCACACGCTTAGCGTCCGCTATCTCCTGGTTCCACCAGAAATTCTGTCGCCGGCCGCCTCTAGAGCGAGCCTTCTTGGGCAACAGCTCTTCAGCGACCAGCTCGAGGGATCTTTGCATCCCCCGGGTGAGCAACTCGGAACCAGGAGACAGGGTCGGAACCTCCTGGTTTTGCGAGGGGAACAGACCTCTAGTTATCCCCTCGTACCTCTCCAGGATCTCCGCCGGGTTCATGTCCCGGACAGAGTACTGCTCCCAGGCGGGTGGGGGAGGGGACCACCTCTTCGATTCGTCAAGCGTGCGGCAGACATACATGTAGTCAGACAAGGAGGTGTGCTTCAGCACCACACTCGATCTGACTCTCCGGGCGGTGACACGGTCGGTGGCCATAAGGTCAATCACGGAGGTTCCCCCGTGTCTATGGTGGACAAATGTGGCCCTGTCATTTAATCTCGCGGGGACCAATCCCCACGATGCGATAGCCTCCGTGAGGGCCTGGCCCCTGCGCCCCCCCCCCCCCACGCCGGGGACTTGGCGTTGAAATCGCCAGCCACCACGATGCCGCTGCTCCGCGCCCTGGCCTCCGCGACCACCTCCGCCAGAGATTCCAGATAGGCCGCGAATTCAGGGAGTTTTTTGCTGGGCGGGCAGTAGCAGCCGACAAAGGTTGTCTCACCAACCACCGCAGCCGCCACCTCCTCCGCCGCTAAAGGTGGGGCGCAGGTAGGGAGTTTGCCCCCTAAGCCCGTGACCCAGACCGACGCGTGGTCCGTAGCGTCGTTATACCAGATGGGGAGTTGTTTAAACGGCTCTGATATAATCACCACGTCGGCTGCGATCACAGTGGCATTCTGGATCAAAACATCCTGGGCCAGCCGGGATCTGTTAAGGTTGATCTGTAGGATCTTTAGGGCCATTATCTTTCCCGTGCAGACCCCCCACCTACGCCCTTGCCCCGGCCTCCGTTGCCGGGTCCCTCCGATTCGCAGGACAGCCCAGGGAGGCAGTTACGTGAGCTGCTTTGGCTCCCGTAACCCCATTACCGGAGCAGATGATGCACCTAGGCTTGTTGGTGCAGCCATCGATCCGGTGTCCAGGGGCACCACACTTCCGGCAAAGCTCGCCATCCTCCTTGGGGGCCTGGCAATCCCTCGCCAAATGTCCCAGGCGATGGCACCTGAAACATCTGTTAATTTTAGGCAGGGGCCTACATTTTACCATTGTCAGCCCCGTTCTAAATCTCAGTCCCTGCGTGTTCGAGTTTAGTGCTGTAGGCGTTTGGCGCTTGGAAGACGGCCTATGGTGCGAGAGTGGCTCATAGGTGGCGTCGTTTAGTAGTTAGGAGTTCGGAACTAAGGGACTACGGGAAGTCGCCGTGGGTGAATCGATTAGGCGGCTGGCCAGCACGCGGAAGGCCCGGGTTCGAGTCCCGGCAGAGTGGCTTTCCCTTTTTTCCGGCTCCTACAGTGCGTTGGCCGGGACCTCGACCACCGCCGTTTGGGTGCCCGAATACCCCAGCTTCAGCATTTTTAGTGCTATCTCCTCATTGGGGACCTAGGTGGCCGCACTCATATCCGCCACCAGCTCGGGGCCCTCGACGGTCGGGTCGATACCCCGGATTTCGACCGCGATCCTCTCCTGGAGGGGAGCGCACTGTATCTCCCCCTCCGGGAAACGGGTCCTAATCGCCTCCGAGACCTCGCTAGCCGCCGCCTTCTTCCCCAGCTCAAGGAGGACGTGCCCCATTCTCGTCCTCTTGACCCCGACCACTGCCTCCTCATCTTGCGCGCCTCCTGCCGCTGCCATACCTCCTCTTGGGTGGGCTTGGGTCCATCCTGCAGAGCCCTAAAATCGGGGCTCCGAGGTGTCCTTGAGGGACCCTTCCGAGACCGCTTCTGAAAACAGCCGCTTCTTGTTGGTCCCGCCCGATTCAGAGGGCGACGTGCGAGGTCTCTTCTCGCCTTTCCCCTCACCAACCTGAGGGGGGGGGGGGGGGGGGAACGGGAATCAGTTCCTCCGGATTCACTTGGACCGCCGAGTCCTTTTTCCCGGCATCCGTGCCGTGCAGAGGTTGGGGTGGGGCGGGCATCGTGCTCGGACCCTGTCCATCGGTCCAGCGCTGGATCGCTTGCACGGCCATTACCTCCGCAACCGACGAAGCTGCCTTCTCGCAGTTCCTGCCCATCTCCTCGGCGAACCTAAGGACCCCCCGAGTCGGGGAGACCTGTTTCGACCTAACGGCAAGGACGAGCTCCGCACACGTCTTCGTGAGGCCGGCCAGTAAGGTGGCGACATCCCCAAGGAGTTTATCCACCTTCGCCTCCCGGGTACCGTCACCTCCGGTGTTCTTGCACTGAACCTCCGATTTCAATTTCGATCTCGGGGGCTGGGGGGCAATAAAAAAATCGTGGGATAGGAGGGTCGAACCCTTCCCCCGCAGGGTATCCTCCGCCCGTGATGCCGAACTGGCCCTAAACTTATCCGAGGTATTTACCTCCCCTGGGAGTCTAGCCAGGGAGACCGCTAGGCGCTTCCACTTTGGGCTTGACTCTCTGTTACCCGAGGAAGGTGTCTCCCGCTCGGGCTTTTCCGCATTCTTACTTCCCTTCGACGGAACATTGTGGGCTCCAGTCGCCTGCTGGGATGGGGGGGTCTTAGGGAGGGTCTTCCCCTTAAACACTCCCAAAGGGGGAGCGTCCGACCTCGACTCTGGCGGGGAACGCTGGAGGTTCCCATCCCTCCCATCGGCCCCTCTCGATAGAGACGATGCTGGATCGATCTCCTGAGGTAAGGTCCACCATCACAGAATCGCCCATAGCTGCATCGTCACTTCTTCCCATTTGCCGCTGCAGGAATTCTCCAATCGTTTCTTCTTTAGGCTTGGTAGAGAGCGCGGTGGTGTTTGGGGTCGCAAGACTACGATCCATCGCGCTCCTAGCATCAAGTCACACCTCGTTGAAATCAGATTCCGGGGACATATTGCCTGGTCTTACAGCTGTAGCTTCTTCCGGGACGTGCAATGGGGCATTAGCCCCCGTCCCGGTGACACTGGCCCGCCGCATCGACACAGTGTCATCGGTCTTATTTCTTACACCCTGCTCGCTGCCGACAAGGCGAGGAGGGGGCGGTCTTATACCAACGTTCGCCGAATTAACATCCGAGGCTCGGCTAGCTCTTGACATAAGAATCCATGAATGTCTTAGGGGCGACGACCCCACCGCCCAGCGGATTTTCTCCAAGCTTCAGGCCCAGGTGGATGGCCAATAGCGACGCTTTGCCGACCAAAGGTCGGGGGGGACCCATGTTCGCCGCAAAAGGGGGGTCCTAACCACTTAGGCATACATGGCACGTGACCGCAAGTTGAAAGTGGTTTCAATTACAACATGTCCAGGTCTTCGGGACCGGTGAAAAACCTCTCCATCTAACTCTCCTCGACCCATCTTTCCCTCCTGAGATTACTTGTACCCCCGCCGGAGGGCCTCACCTACTCCACCGCAATAGCGGTGGGGAGGGAGGGAACCACCCGGGGTATGTACAACATCCATGCTAATAGCTATTTAGTTGTTTTAAATAATCTAATCTTCTTCTCTCTTTCAGGCTCCAACGGGGGAGGTTCAGGCACTTCTACAAGGCACTTCTCAGTCAGGTAAGTGACAAGTCGGATGTTGGACTGGTGCTTTGTGTCTGTTCATTTTCTTCATTACAGGTTCCACCGTTGCTGGTCAACCCTTAGCCAGGAAGGCAGCATCCCCCACCGGCCACTACGGAAGGAACAAGAACCTCACGCAGCGCCCGGAGGGGAACATGGCCGCATTCCCAGAGCCCCCTCACCACGCTCAAGGTGGTCGACCCTGGAGGGGGGTGTATATATTTAGTGCATATTAATATTACAAGTTTAAGTGCCTTTTTCTTTTTGTTTGTGACGATTGAAGTTTTGACTGTTATAAATTTTGCTAGGATTGGGGTTCGTATATTATTTATGACTTATTTAATTACTTGTTTATTATTTATTTAATTATTTGTTTATCCATATTAGTTAGTATCTATTTAATTAGTTATTATTATGCATTAGTTCTTTTAAATGCCTATATCTTTGTTAAACAACATCTTTTTGCAATTAAGTTTCACTTATATGAAAGACAAACGATCATATTCTGCAATCGTACAGATAAAACTTGCAAGGACCATTGTTTGCAGCCCGTAAACTTAACAGATATCGAGAAATTTTGACAATGTGATATACTCCACTTTAAAGCCATTCTTACTTTTTAGATACCATTACGATGAAAGTAATTAAAAGAATCAAAAAGTAGACAGCGCAAACTTTAAAATGGTTCTTGTTTCATTCATTTTGGATGAATTTTGACGAAGTTATGGGAATTTAAAGATTGAGCAAATTTCACACTCGTCATGTCCGGCTTTTCGGTGCGAATACCCCACTGTGCCTCAGTTCGTGTCGTGACTTCGTCACAAATGTATTATTTTATTGAAAATAGTAAGATTCTATGAACATACAGAGTGATTCTCTCGCTGAAGTCCTCAACGGCGATGCCGTCAATAATAAGCCGCGCCTCGTTAACAAAGAACGTTCGACAACCCGGAAATTTAAAAAATGATGAAACTTGGTTTGCGAATAGAGATAGTTCATCCGTAACGTAACCCTATTTTTAACCGACTTCAAAAAGAGGCTCTACGTTGGATGTATAAGGGAGCGCGGGGTAAACACGAACGCGGGGTAATCGCGAATGCGATGTTACGGCGCTTTAAGGCTGCCGTCTCAGCGGGCCTTGAATGTGTGTGTACGCTCACACAAGCTAGGAAAAGCGTGTATGTATACGCGTGTAGTAAACAAACCGTTTCAACCAACTTTCGTTCTGGAATCGGCCAGAAGGAAGTTTTTGCGGGTACAGTTGCGTTTAGTAGACATCTAAATTCTAATAATGAATTTGTGACTCGAAAAGTGACAGAATGAGGTTCGAGTACATTAGCGCCACCAACGGAGAAACCTTGAAGCCTCATTCTGTCACTTTTCGAATCATAAATTCATTATTATTTCAACGTACGGTTGTTATTAGCATTCAAACGCACCAGACCCGCCTGCACAGATGTCTACTAAACGCAACTGTACCCGCAAAAACTTCCTTCTGGCCGATTCCAGGACAAAAGTTGGTTGAAACGGTTTGTTTACAACACGCGTATACGTACACGGTTTTTATAGCTTGTGTGAGCGTACGCACACATTCAAGGTCCGCTGAGACGGCAGCCTTACTAAATAAAAACGATGCTCCCTCTCTGTTTGGGATTGGTCGCAGCAATACGACCAATCTTGTGCACGCGCTATCCCGGTGCAGCGCGGAATTTAAACACGTTTCGGTACTTGTATCGCGGCTGGGCGATCGCGGTGACACACCGGTCGGGCCATCTCGGGTCTGACACCTGGACTAATTAGCTGCTTACGCTCCCTCTTAATTAGCATTGTCTTTCGACGCGTACGTGTGTGACGTCCCACAATTTTTCGCGCGTTTCTTATTCCATAAACCTCAAAATCACACCACCAAAGTCTATCGAACTCAACTCCTACCCCATCTCCTCAATCATTGATCACCTTGATGTTGCACCTTAGCGGTCAACAACACAGGATGATCAACACAAACCTCCACCTCGCTGATGTACCTTAGCGGTCCCCATCGCGAGATGATCGTTTCAAAACCCTCTACGCCTATTCGTCCTACAAGGCACGAATCATTCCCTCTAACACAAATTCAAACAAGTCCCTCATTGCAAAATCCCTCTTAAATCGAGACCACGTCTCAATTCCCCATTTACGACTCATGAAGTCCAAACACTCTAACCCCTTTCCTATAAACCACCCGAAATCCATTCGATGAGTTGAGTATCTCTACTACAGTTATAAAAACCCCACAAACCTAATTACGACGCATTTGGCGTACGTGACAAAATATGGCTATTAATAGCCATACCGTTTATAAAAACCCCGGAAGTCCTACTGCATCTTAATTCCGAAATGTGTCAAGGTCTTTACCGCGCGTACCCCCTCATCACTCCTGTAAAACTACATAAATACGAGGTCCAGAGAAATCAGGTCCTCTTTGATCAACAGACAATTATCTGTAACAGAACTCTCGAATATAAAAGTATTATTCTAAAAGTGTTCAAATCAAGTGAGCTTCAACGATTACTGTAAGTTATTTATATTAATTAACATTATTGTGTATATCATCCTCATACCATATTATCTTATTACTTTACTTCTAACTGCTTACTGCAATCATATTATAAAACCATTCGCTTATAATTGCCATTATTTTTCTTATAACTGGTTGTTTCAATTTTATTACTCTATTATTATTAACGATCATTATTAAACATATACTATTCCATGACCTATACTGTAACTCATGTCCATACATATACATGTCATAATACATATTATAAATGTTATGTGTGAATGCCAAAAGCCCCGCACAATTATAATAACCATTCCTACAAAGTTAATAAACCGCTTTGTTTAAAATCACGCTTCGAGTTATTTGTGTTTATCCATTGGTAACGGACGTACTAAAATACGAACTAACGAGTCAGTGAAACAGCTGATCCTGGTTCGCGAACTCGAGAGCAGTGACAGTGTTTACTAACATTCCCTTGCATAGCCTGTGTATAGCCGCACGTATAGATGTATTTCTCAGAAACTGTTACAAGGAAACTTTTTGTGCTTATGCAACGTTAAATCCAATTAGTCAAACCAAAACAAAGTGCTAACGGGTGTCCCCCAGATACGCTCTAGCCTTTAAACTTCCCTGGTCGATTAGCGTGCTGGATTTTAGATTCGTGCCTAACGTTCTTTCTCTCAAATCCTTCAGTGTGCTGGATTATAGATTCGCGCCTGACGTTCCTCCCAGTAAAAACGATTAGCGTGCTGGATTTTAGATTCGCGCCTAACGTTCTTTCCCTCAAATCATTCAGAGTGCTGGATTATAGATTCGCGCCTGTCTTAAACCTTCCCCATAGTCATTGTTCCCACAGAATCTCACCCGGGACGTGACACGTGTACTGCGTTGATTGACCAGGGGTCTGACCTTCCGATCCGGTGGCTTGGCCTTGTAACGTTCGGTTGTCCGGGGACGACTAGCGTTAGCAGGTTCTCGAGCAGAGAGCGGCGTCCCTCGAGAATAGGATAGGTGGGGGTTCGTTGGTAGAACAAAGAATTTAAATTCAACTTAAACTTAACAATGACTTTATTAGAAAAACAACACTTAAACTAATAATGATTATAATATTACTTACAACTACGATTATATATCTTATGTTTTTGTGTTTTTACGTTTTTTATCTTATATTATATGCTACGTGGCTAAGTATTTATTGCAGAGCACAGCCGCTACCGTTTCCGGAGCGATCTCAATCTCACTGGTTGAAACTTAAGCTTCCTCTAGGTCTAAACATTCGTCAACTAAAGAGCGTGTTTTTGAATGTAGCCTTGAACTGAGCGCTCCGCTGCGTGCGCCTCCTTTTATACTGGAAAATTGGCGGGCTGGCGCATGCGCAGTGAGTCGATATTTCTTAATTTGCAGTTTTCTCGCTTATTATATTATATTTTGTTTTGCGCTTTTAACAGTACTTATATTTAATTATTTCTAATGTTTCTATAATATTTGTTTCTTTAATCTATGCTTGGTTTAATATTAATGTATAAAAGTTTGTACAATAGGTATGCGCGGTAACATAGGCTGGTTGCGTGGTAACGTAGTACTATTCTGTTTTACCGACGGTCGGTATTGACCGGTTCGAGTCCCCGTGGGGATTTCTTAAGTTCAAATAAAGCACTTTTTTACCAACATTTTGGGACAAAGGCGTGGCTTGAATTATGATTCTAACTTCTGAAATAAATTCTTTCTTATTTTTTTATGTCGTGGGGCAATGACGAACAACTCGGACGGGGTAATCTCGAACCTTTGAGATTAGCCACAATAACCGATTTTGATGAAATTTTCAGCATGTATAAAACTTACTTAAGTCTACAAAAGGGATTTTTTAATTTTCATTACAGGGTCAGAGAAAAAAAGTTTAAAAAACGGCTTTTACTATTTTTTTTCGATATTCCGACCAATTGGAATTATTTTCTAATGCACCAGAAGTGGAGTTTGAAAAATACATTAGGTATAGGTTGTAGCAACGTTTTTTATGGGTTGTTAATGAAATCGCGCTTTCTCTGCGAATTCTGTGATATTTAGCACTCTGTTCAGAATTACCCCACCAGCAGTCGGGTAATTCCGAACAGCAGGGGTTTGGTTTTTTCATTATCAAATTAAGTTTTATTAAAATTTTTGCAAAATTCGTTAGAGCAGTTTTTAGAGGACTAGTTTAAGTATGTTTATAAATAAAAAAACAATTCGTATTTCACATAGTTTTCGTTCCGTTTGCTTTCCCGCTTAGGTGTTCGTAATTCCTCCCTTTCCCTTACGTATGTATGCATGTAACATTGTTTAAATGGGTTGGCATTTTGTTAGTTAATCTTTATTTACTTATCTGAATCTACTGACCTAATTTTGACCATGTATATATTATATTTGTCCGCGAATTTCTCCGTAACTACTGGACCGATTTTCGTGAAACTAATCGCATTTAGTTTAGCTTCAATCAAGTTAGGTCATGGCGAAAGAATTATCAAAATCGTGTTAAGTAGTTTTGATTTTAAACCAAAAATAAGAAATCTGTTTCATTATTTGAAGTCCATTGTAGCAGTTTCCATTAATAAAATTGTTTCTTAATCTAATATTTAAATTATTATTTATATAGAGTTTAGACAGCTGTCAATTATTTAAGCAAGACAGTACGTTACGGAGCAACGAAAATATTTTTTTTCTTCAAATATGTTAGGAATATTTAGTTATAAGAACTAGGTTTTATGTTGGCAACGCTGTAGTAAGTTTATGGCCGGAAATACGTTGTGCCTCTCAAGTAGACTTTGCAAGCAAGCACGTTATAATAAGAGCCACTGAAATTGAAAGGCCATCGAAAATTGTATTACAAGCCTAATCGAACAATTATACTTTATTTTCTATTATTCAATCATAGGAGCAGTTATTTCCGTTAATCCCATCAAAATATAATATTGACGTAGGTGTCAAAAGTTGCCCAAGGTGGTCTATAATCTGTGTTTGAAAGGATTTTTTTCGGACTTTATCTTCAGGTTGCGCATGATGATTATCTATGCTAAAAATATGTGCGTACAATATTCGATGTTTGAAATGTCTATAATTGCAGAGAAAATAATATTTAAAAAATATCACGTATTGCTTTTAAGCGAATAATGTACGCAAACATATTTGTGTGCGTCGAAATCCACGAAACTCATCCTGTTTAATATTATACAATTTTAATACTTACATTTGACATATCGTCCATTTGTCACTTTACGAGCTCTGCAACGAGTGGAGGTAATTCGAAGACTGACTTTCCTCGGGCAGGAAAGTCCCTTCGTCGTCGTCGTTGCGAAAAGTCCGCAAGAGGCCTAGACTAATTTGTCAGGTCCGGCGGAACCCATTGTGGAAGTTATGTGCCGCATAAGGGCCCCATCCGAAGGGGGCGGTAAGAAACTATACCGCACGCTTAATAATAAAGGAATACAGCTCCCACATACACAAAATGTTAATGTAATGTTTATTTTGTACTCCGTAAAGGCAAAACATATTAAACAGAAACCAGAGGCAACAAAGTTTGGGGCGCTAAACATTTTCTTGCATGAATGCGCCAACCATCCTCGCGCCGGCCCTGTTTATGACCGGGCCTGGTGTCCGTGCCCGTCGCACAGTGGGACAAAACGACCCGACGGCGATAAAAAATCTATAACTTTGGTTCTGGTCTAGATATTTTAATGAAATTTGGCTAAATTGAACCGCAAATCTACGGCCTTTAAGTTGTATTAATATAAGTGATATTTTAACCCTTGGAGGCCCGTATATTTAGACCCATGTTTTCGAAAAGTGGGGCTACTGGCCAATTACAATTCACATTTTATTAACATACTTACTTGTTACTGTGTTATATTGTAGTAAAGCCCGTTTTTTAATATTTGCTATTGTTTTCATGTGATCGGCGCTTAAATTTTGCCCAAATCGCAAAAGTTAATCAGAAACTTTTATGTTTCCCATAGTTTTTATTCACGATTCTGAAAAATTTTTCTTTGAGAGGTGCAATTTTAGTTAATTATAAAGTTAATTACATAGCTATATATTCTATTAAGGCCATACATTCGGGTAAAATGTTAACAAACTTTTTATACAATTTTCAAAAGTTGCAACCATTTGCATTGGGTGTAACTGATATCATGTGAAAGAATGAACCCTTCTCTCTTAGAAACAAAAAAAATTAGGTGCTACTTTGTGCTACTTTCCAAGAAAATGGCAATTGAAGTAAAATCTACCTTACCTGCCCATTAGAGTTTTCTGTGGTGTCTCGTGACTTCGGTTATACAAGATATTTGCGTCACACATCTAATAAGTTAATCATTTTTCCGAATATATCTTAATTGCGTCTTTTTTCCTTCTTACTCTTCGAAACGATGAGATGTAAGGGTCCGAAGATATCAAGAGTATATTCATCAGGTCTTGATTTTGTGCACTTCGAGAAATTTTTCGACTGAAAAACGCGCTTTACTACAATATAATACAGTAACTAGTAAGTATGTTAATAAAATGTGAATTGTAAGCGGCCAGTAGCCCTAATTTTCGAGGGTTAATGTCACTTATATTAATACAACTTAATGGCCGTAGGTTTGCGGTTAAATTGAGCCGAATTTCATTAAAATATCTAGACCAGAACCAAAGTTATAAATTTTTTATCGCTGTCGGGTCGTTTTGTCCCACTGTGCGTCGTCGCCGCACAGTGGGACAAATCGGTTCGAAACGCGGCACAAAACATTTTCTAACTGAAATCATATATTTATTCCTTATTTTTTCATTTCATTCAGTTAGGACGTATATTTGTGATGTTGTTGTTACTGAATAATTAATGAAACTTGTTTGTCTAACTTGTAGTAGGCATACTGGCATTTAGGCAACGGCCTAGTGTGTGGTGTAAGCACATATAGGTGGCGTCCATTTAGTAGGAGTTCGGAACTAAGGAACCACGGGAAGTCGCCGTGGGTGAATCGGTTAGGCGGCTGGCCAGCACGCGGAAGGCCCGGGTTCGAGCCCCGGCAGAGTGGCTTTCCCTTTTTTTCCGGCTGCTACAAACTGTATTTGTAAATAAATTTTTGGAGAATATTTGAAATCCTATAAAAGGGTATAGCCAGTTAAGATGGTCAAATGTGCCCCTAAACCGAATTCAATTCGCGAAGAGTTATTCGAAAGCTTATAAAAAAAGAACGATTTATGCGAAGTTTCAACTTTGTATCTCGACCCGGGGGGTAGTAAAGAGTAAAAATAGAAAATCAGGTTTTTGCCGAATTTCTCCTATACCAGCGGCTGAAAATTTTTTAAAAAATTCAGAGGCGTATCTATTATCGGTGCATATGTTACGGAATCGTTTCAGATTTTTAAATTGAAAACCAAGCTGTGAAAAATAAAAATGATGAAAAATGCCGGTTGTGTATCGAAGCAGTTGTTACGAGCCGGGGCTGCGGCAACGCGTGAGGCCGGCGAGAAGGGTATTTCCCAAGGAATATGGTTTATGAGTTTGTTAGTTAGGTGCGTGGACGAACCTGATGCGAAATCAGGGAGCCACTAGGATTATTGACGGCGAGGACGAACCTGATGCGAAATCAGGGAGCCTCTAGGAATGGAGTCACACGCGGACGAACCTGATTCGAAATCAGGGAGCCGCAGGAGGGTGAAACGTCGTGAACGATCCCGATGCGAAATCGGGGAGTCACTAGGATAAAGTTCACAGACGAACCTGGTGCGAAACCAGGGAGCTGTTAGGAGGTTGGATTATTCACAGACGAACCTGGTGCGAAACCAGGGAGCTGTTAGGAAGTTGGTAGATTTACAGACGAACCTGATGCGAAATCAGGGAGCTGTAGGATACGGACGAACCTGATGCTAAATCAGGGAGCCGTAGGAGGGTGAGGTTTCGTGGACGAACCCGATGTGAAATCGGGGAGCCACTGGGTTGGTGAAGATTCCTTATTTTGGATGGTGGGTTGCGAACGAACCTGATGCGAGATCAGGGAGTCGCGGGAAATGTTAGTAATGCCTCGTAACTCTTAATTAATATTTGATACAACTCGAGCGGTAAAGTTGTATCAGTGGGTGAGTGCTACTAATATTATAAGGATCACTGGGTAAAAGATGGGTTTAACGAATCTACTCGATTTACACGTGAACACCATTCGTATATTCAATAATCAGTTATTGTACAAATGTAAGTGTCGCGATTAAATAATTAAATAAAGTGTGTGAGTTACCACTAGTTGCACGGTGTTGACGCACTGGCGATGCGGGGCGTAAGAGTGGCTATTTCGAAGTGCCAAATAGAATATAAACCGGACTCGCGGATTCTATGAGGTTAACTATGATTCTGAAGGAGACTTTAGCTCGATCTAACTGAATATAACCAGCTCTGTACGAGCGTGACACGACGTTACTCTACGCGTGACTGTACTGCTTTTAACCAACGAGGGTTCAAACCAAAGGGTTTATATAGTCCCAAAATGAGTGGGGATTCATTAGAAATCTCCATATAAGGAAATCCTTTGGGGTCGTCGTCGTGTCACTCCCGTTCCCATGGTCGTATTCCAGATGGTCGAGATCAGGACCCCCTTAGTGATATGTGATAAACAAAAAGGCTCTTAGGGCGTTTTCCCTTCGCAGACGCGAGCTCGAAAAATTGTTGAGAGCGGCGTATGGGAAAATTCCACATACGTAACATCTCCCCCCTTAGACAAAACATCGCGATTCTCATGATGCTTTTCAAAAGAAGGGAAAACGCCCCACAAATCCTTTTATAAGAAAAGTGTAAAAGAGAATTGTCGGGTGTAGTGTGGTGTAATTAGTGTACTTATCGCTAGGTATTGCCGGGTGTAGGAATTTAGTCGTCACTGGGTACAGTGTAGCCAAGCTGCAACCAGTGTTCTATGACGTCCAGTGGTGGTTGTCCGGGTAGCCGGTCGAGTGACAGCGTTGCTGTGAGGCCGGTTGATGTCGGCTGGATGTTGGCGAGGAGGCCCTTCCTTCTCGCCATGACTACCTCCGCTACTTGCGTCGTCCTCTGGAGCGATCGGCAGGATCGTAGTTTGACGCCTTTCAGGTAGACTCTCACTGCTTGCCAGGGTATGTTTCGGGATCAGGGTAATCAGGACCATATTTGGACAGACGGTCGGCTTATCGTTTGCCGTGTACGGAAAATTGGCGTGTTTTAATTTGTTCTGATTCTTTGTTTAGATTATCTGAGGCTATATTCCGAATTCCAGTCATGTGTGTTATTAATTCTACTAAGTAGTCTCCAAATGACTTTAGTTTTTCGCCAGTTGGAAAAGAGCTTGGTTCTCGAGCTGGCTTTCCGAAGATTAATTCGTATGGAGTGAAATTTGTAGCTTCATGAACGGATGTGTTGTAAGAGAACATTGCGAACGGTATCAATAAATCCCAATCTTCGTAATTATCCATGTAATGCTTGAGGTATTCGGTGAAAACGATGTGACTTCGTTCCAGAGATCCATTGGTTTGTGGTCTATATCCTGAGGTTGTGATTTGCTTGATTTTGAATATTTCAGAAAGATTGGTCATAAGTGTTCCGATGAAGCTAGTTCCCTTGTCTGTTAGTATTGCGCGAGGTGTACCGTAAATTGCGATGAAATGTCTAGCGAAAGCATCTGCAATTGTAGCAGCTCGAATGTTAGGTATTGCTACGGCTACGCAATATTTCGTTAAGTTATCTTGAATGGTGAGAATATGTCTGTTCCCACTGGGTGTAATTGGTAAAGGTCCTACTGTATCTAAGGAAATTTTGTCGAAGGCTCCTATAGGTGTGTCGGTGATTAACATCGGCTGACGAGTTTTCGCTCGAACTAATTTCTGTTCCTGACAACTTTGGCATCTTCGAATGTAGTCTTGAATGTCGTTGCGCATTTGTGACCAATGGAATTTTGATCGGATGCGTTTATAAGTCTTCGTTACTCCTTTATGTCCTCCAATTAAACTGTCGTGAGCTTCACAAATGATAGGCTGTCTGTCTTCTTCGGATGGTGTGGTGATGGTACAATTGCATAGAATAATTTGCAGGCCTGTTCCTACGAAAACCTCTTCTAATATCTTGACGAATTCGTTGGATGGTATTTTGTGAAGGTCCCCCGTGGCGGAAATTCGAAATGACTTAATCTGATTTTGATCCAAGGTGTGTCGAAGAATTTTCAAACCATTGAAAACATCTACTCTTTTAATATTATCAAAGAAATTGTCTGAGATTATTATACTAAATGTTTTAAATAATTCATTGTCCGTAGTTATCATGTTTCCCTTTTTTGGTTGTTCTGCTAGAAGATTTGGTTTATTGATTAGTTCAGTGTCTAGTAGTAATTTTCCAACGGGGTTTATTAAATTGCAATCAGCAGAAATGAAGTGTACGTAATGTCCTTCTTCAGCGGTAAAAGTATTTGAAGAAACGATAATTTTAAGCGGTTGGTCTAATGGGATCTCTTCCAAATCGTCAAGGTCGTTTGAATCCTCGATTTCGGTAGTGAAGAGAGGGTAAGGGTCAAGCGTGTGGTCAAAGACCTTAGGTTGTGTTGACCTGCTGTCAAGTGGTTGTCCCACACTTGCTTCGGTCGTAGTTTTTGCAGGTAGCTGGTTTATTGAGGGTTGTAAAGGTTCATCCATGACTTCTGATGATACCTGCGGTGTGCTGAGTAAATCTTGTTGGAAGATTCTTGCATTTTCTATTACAGTATTTTCAAGTGGCTCCTCAAACGATATTAAATTGTCTAATATGGTCTGGTCCTTATCTGAAGGGACGATTTGAGTGGAATTTGCTGCGGGTGAAAAACTGTTTATGGTCTCCTGGCGTTCATCTGGCATGGTTACCTCTTGAGATAAGCTGGGAAAAGATCGGTTTTTGTATATTATTGGAGAATGTTGAACGTTCCCACGTGCGGTTTCTTCTTCTGAGCTACTGCTTGTCTCTCGGTATTTGGGTCGGCTTTCTCTATCTCGTTGTAACTGTCGTATGCGGTGTCCGATTGTTTCCATATTGGCATCTGTTTTCGGTATCTGGGCTTTGAAATCGGGATCCCGAAGCTCTCTTGGAATAAGTGGTAGGCAGGCAGACGTGGGGTTGCGCGATAATGCGTCTGCGTTCTTATTCGTCTTTCCGGATTTATGGACAACCTGGTACTCGTATTCCAAAAGACGGAGCTTCCATTTCATAAGGCTAGAAGTTGGGTCCTTGACAGAATGTAACCAGACAAGTGGTCTGTGATCTGTAACGAGGGTGAATGGGGTTCCGTAGATGTAAGGCCTGAAGTATCTTACGGCGTAAACCATGGCCAAACATTCCTTTTCCGTAGCTGAATAATTCTTCTCAGGTTTATTTAGGCTGCGAGATGCGTAGGCAATCGGCAGGTCGTTTCCTATCTCTCCTTGACTGAGTACGGCTCCAATAGCATAATCAGATGCATCTGTTGTTACAATGAAAGGTTTACTGAAATCAGGGTATTGCAATATGGGTTGTTGACAAAGTTCACTACGCAATTGCTTAAAACTCTGGTCTTGTTCTTCTGTCCATTTGAATTTGATGCCTTTGCCTAATAAATTAATTAGTGGTTTTGCCTTTGTAGTGAAATTAGGTACGAATCTTCGATAATATCCTACAAGTCCCAAAAATTGTTGAATGTTCTTCTGCGAGGTGGGGGTGGGAAAATCTTGAACCGATCTTAATTTCCTAGGGTCAGGTCTTACTCCTTCCTTTGAAATAATGTGTCCAAGGTACGCGACTTCCTTTCGCAGGAATTGGCACTTGTTGGTCTGAAGGGTTAATCCGTGTTCTCGAAGGCGGTTTAACAGTTTTTTGACTTTGATATTGTGTTCCTGTCACGATGATGCGTATATCACTATGTCGTCCAAGTAGACAAAGAGGTCTGTTCCTTGAAGTCCAGTGAGTGCTTGATCCATCAGGCGTTGAAATGTGGGTGGTGCATTCTTTAATCCGAAAGGCATTCGAGAGAATTCGTAATGTCCATTTGGAGTAGTGAATGCTGTTTTTGCCTTATCCTTCGGATCCATCTCTATTTGATGAAATCCACTGGCGAGGTCAAATACTGAAAAATATTTAGCTCCTCCTAATCGGTCTAAAATCTCTGTGATTTGAGGTAATGGGTACTTATCAGAAATTGTTATTTCATTGAGGCCGCGAAAATCTATTACTAGACGCCAACGTTTTATTCCATTTTCGTCTTCTTTCTTTGGGACGATCCATAAAGGTGAATTGTATGGAGATTTTGAAGGTGTAATTATACCATTTGATAATAGCGCGCTTATTTGCTTTTGAATTTCCTTTTGATGTATGAGAGGATAGCGATATTGTCTTGTGTTGATTGGAATATCATTGGATGTATGGATTGAATGTTTAAAGTCGCGGGCCTTCCCCAGTTTATCTCCAGGAAGATAGAATCGGTCGGGAAAATCTTTAACTAAATTGGTAACGAAATCTAGTTCCTCCTTGTTCAAATGTTTCGTGTTTAGGGCTTCTAAGATTTTTTGTATCCTATCTTCGTGTGTTCTGAATTTTGACGGGTGTTCTACAGCTGGGTAAAAATCTTCGTCCGATGACCCGAAGATATCGAATGGCTCTAATGTTTGTGGTTCTATCTCCACGTCTAGGGGTTCATCGCTGGTATTTGTTGCCATAACATAGCACTTCCCTTTATTGTTCCTCACAACTGCTTCTCCTATGTAAAGATGTTCGAGGGTCTTGATACGCGGTAAATATCCTTCCTTAATCCTCGAGTTTGTAATTGTTATAGCAATCTGTTGCGACGTCCGGTGCTCGATACGATGTTTGGTCGATGTCAGTCGCTCCTTTATTTGAGGTAGATCTTGATAATTTGAAAAACGTAGAGGTCGGGTTGGTTTATTTTTCAACACCAGAGTCCCATGATAATAGGAGATTTCAGCCTCCTCCTGTTTTAAAAATGGGCTTCCTATAAGTCCATCTGCATCTATGGCAAGCTCTTTTACTACATAGAAAAGTGCAGGAGCTTCGTGAATATGAAGAATTGTTGTTCCTAAAGTATGAATTGGATTAGTGGTAATTCCGGTTAACTCGATTTCTTCCCGAGAACTTATTGTTGCCTTTTCTCCCAGGGCATTAATGACTACTAAATTAACGGATGCTCCACCGTCGATTAAGAATTCTCCCGTTCCTGACTCCAACTCTGGAACCTTGGTTTTGATGCGTGGGGCAGGTGCTTCCTTGATGAGAGTTCCTCTTCGAAGCGGACTGTCCTTTGGCGAGCTTCCTTGTTTCCGCTCATCGTGTCGCCTATACGTTGAGCGCGATCGAAGTTTAAAGATTTGTTTGATTCAACGGACGAATCTCGCGAGTCTCGTTGATATCTCGGATTACGCGGTTGTTTCCTACAGGATTTTCCGTCGTGTCCGGCTGTGCCGCAATGCCAGCAATATAAACTCGGCTTGCGATCTTTATCGGGATTTTTTAAAATGGAATAATGTTTTTCTCCATCATCTGCGTATGATGAGTCGGAGCGATAAGAAGGGGATTTCGAGGGGCTCCGGTGACGCAAAGTCCAGGCCGTCGTGCGTGTCCGTCCTTCTCGTTCCTCTTCCAAACCAGACGTTCTTGTAAACCGATCCCTGTTCTGGTCGTATCTACTCGGGGAAAGTGGGTACGACACTTCGCAGTCGTGGTGGCGAGAATCTTCGGTGTAATGATCTCGGCGAGACCACCTGGAGGGTGATTCATTACGGGGCGACTGTCGCCGATTCCTTAATTATCTATCTATCTGTAGCACGGCGTCGTAAGCTTGTTCAAGTGTTTTGATGTCTTGAATCTGAGCCGACACTTTCCAAGAAATTCGATCCGGTAAACCATCGATGAAGTTTTCTTTAACGTCCTTTTCCATTTCTTTGACGAAATCTTCAGCGTGATCCGAATACCTTTCCCGAATAGCTCCGCGCGCACAATAAACGAGATGGCTAGTTCTGTCGACGTACTTTCGCAGACTTTCTCCTTTGCGAATGCTTAGTTTCGCGATTTCGACTTGAAAATACGATAAACTTCTTCCTGGCGCGAATCTCTTTTTCAAATGTTGAACTAATTTCTTAACAGACTCGAATTTATGTTCTAACGTGCACCTGCGTGCCGGACCGATCAGTTTCGTTAGTATTATCGCAAGATACTCAGCTTCCGTACCCTCAGGAATCAAAGTTAACCCGTCTTCCACATTTTGTGCAAAGCGCGTCAAGGGTGGACTTTCACCGTGGAAGGTTGGAATTGACATAGTAATATTCTGTATACATGTCCGTTGCGTCAAAAGCGACATTGAGTTTGCAATTGAAACTGTCAGGTTCATTATATCGTTAGAAGAGACGTTCGCCTGTGCGGTTGCCATTTTAAAATTACTAAGTGACTTGACTAGAGAAAACTAGTATATTGTCGATAACAAATTACGAGTGATTTTAACGTATTTAAAAACCCAAATTTTACGGCGATTCTAATGCAGTAGCATCCCACCGCTGTCACCAGTTCTGTTACGAGCCGGGGCTGCGGCAACGCGTGAGACCGGCGAGAAGGGTATTTCCCAAGGAATATGGTTTATGAGTTTGTTAGTTAGGTGCGTGGACGAACCTGATGCGAAATCAGGGAGCCACTAGGATTATTGACGGCGAGGACGAACCTGATGCGAAATCAGGGAGCCTCTAGGAATGGAGTCACACGCGGACGAACCTGATTCGAAATCAGGGAGCCGCAGGAGGGTGAAACGTCGTGAACGAACCCGATGCGAAATCGGGGAGTCACTAGGATAAAGTTCACAGACGAACCTGGTGCGAAACCAGGGAGCTGTTAGGAGGTTGGATTATTCACAGACGAACCTGGTGCGAAACCAGGGAGCTGTTAGGAAGTTGGTAGATTTACAGACGAACCTGATGCGAAATCAGGGAGCTGTAGGATACGGACGAACCTGATGCTAAATCAGGGAGCCGTAGGAGGGTGAGGTTTCGTGGACGAACCCGATGTGAAATCGGGGAGCCACTGGGTTGGTGAAGATTCCTTATTTTGGATGGTGGGTTGCGAACGAACCTGATGCGAGATCAGGGAGTCGCGGGAAATGTTAGTAATGCCTCGTAACTCTTAATTAATATTTGATACAACTCGAGCGGTAAAGTTGTATCAGTGGGTGAGTGCTACTAATATTATAAGGATCACTGGGTAAAAGATGGGTTTAACGAATCTACTCGATTTACACGTGAACACCATTCGTATATTCAATAATCAGTTATTGTACAAATGTAAGTGTCGCGATTAAATAATTAAATAAAGTGTGTGAGTTACCACTAGTTGCACGGTGTTGACGCACTGGCGATGCGGGGCGTAAGAGTGGCTATTTCGAAGTGCCAAATAGAATATAAACCGGACTCGCGGATTCTATGAGGTTAACTATGATTCTGAAGGAGACTTTAGCTCGATCTAACTGAATATAACCAGCTCTGTACGAGCGTGACACGACGTTACTCTACGCGTGACTGTACTGCTTTTAACCAACGAGGGTTCAAACCAAAGGGTTTATATAGTCCCAAAATGAGTGGGGATTCATTAGAAATCTCCATATAAGGAAATCCTTTGGGGTCGTCGTCGTGTCACTCCCGTTCCCATGGTCGTATTCCAGATGGTCGAGATCAGGACCCCCTTAGTGATATGTGATAAACAAAAAGGCTCTTAGGGCGTTTTCCCTTCGCAGACGCGAGCTCGAAAAATTGTTGAGAGCGGCGTATGGGAAAATTCCACATACGTAACACAGTCTTAGTACTATAATTATGTTTTTACTGTAAGTTCTTGTCATTGTTACTATTATCGTGAATTTTTACCAGATTTTTCAAATTCGTGCGCTGCAGTTAAAAAAAATTTTCCGTGTCAGAGTAACTAGGGTAAAGTATCCAATTACTGTGGGGTACCCAATTACTGTGCTTCTAGTTTATCATTAAGGATAATTAACTTTATATTTATCGAATAAAAGATATTAAATTTTTTTAGTTAACTTCAGTTAATTATTTATTTGTTAAAATTAAACATGTAACGCACAGAAGTTCTTAAAATACAAGAAAATGATTTTACTTTTTTGATAATAAATTCGAAAATTTTTCTATGAAACTTGTGAAAAAGCTTAAGAAAATACTGAACGAATGAAAGTCAATATTGAGTAAAATAAACCGTTTTAGGTAAGATCCACAACGTTAATTATATTAGTAAAACATATTTAGATTACGGAAAAACAAAACAGCGATTATCTATTCGAATATCTGTATTTATTTTAAACAAATCCAGTAACTGAAACGAATTTGGAAGTAGCGTCATTTACTGTGTACAATAACTGGACTAGTTTTTGCACGTTGCGTTAGTTACTGTGTCGCTTGCACTGCCGCACATGTCAAGAATCTCTAACCTCTAAGGCACCTCCGATTATATTTCCGTTTGTTCACATTCATTTCTTAAAATCAAGTTATTATTAATATTATTGCTACTAAATTTGATTAAAGTATATGTTTGAGATTCCATTAGTTCTCTGCTCCGCCGCACCCAAGCTCACCGCAGCACCTACCGGGCAGCGGTACGCGCCGCTGATCGATATTCGATCAGCCGATCGATACTTCTAGTCGCCTGCTCAGCCAATCACCGATCACCACGTAAAGCGAGCGGCCCAATCACGACGCGTACTTTCTTGATCGATTCTCGAGGATTGTTCGAGAAGACGCTCAACGGTTTTCCGCGTCCCTTTGTTCATTCTCGTTTCATACCGCTTGTCGCGACAACGTATTTGCCACGCAACGTGTGAAATTCTTTGTACATTACTTTGTGCTCAATTCTCGCATTAATTCACGCGAGTGAGTTGTGTTTTGTTGTTGTGCTCACCCCACATTACTTTTTTAATAAAGCGACGTAGTCAATTGACTAGAATTTCGTGCATCACGTTACTTTCTCACCGTTATTTCCAACCTAACATTCCAGCGTGCTCACCCACCTCAATCTTAAACAGTATGTTATCTATTACATTTTTATCGTGCACAGTTATTGGGGCACAGTATTCAGGGAGGAAGCACAGTAATTGCAGCACAGTATTCAGGGTGGAGCACAGCAACTGAGGCACATTAACTGATCTTTCGAGATTTTAGGCACACAGTAACTGACTCCAGAACTGTTTTTTTTATGTTTAATAATATCCAAAGAGGATGTGGTATTTGTTTCGTGGAAAAATTTATATCGATAAAAGAAACATGGAAATTTATCTTTAAATTCTTAAGACAATTCAATTTCATTACTAAAGTTATTTTTACTAGCGAAAACTCCGGAAGTCCTGCAACAGGGCACAGTAATTGGATACTTTACCCTAATAGGTCGAACTTAAGTACATACTTTATGGAATAAGTCTTTCATGCAATCTTCAATGTCTTTACATGCAGCCAGTGATGCCAGAACGGTGGGTTTTCGTCCACGACTGCTACTACCACTCCACGACCAAGCGTACCCCCTCCTAGCGCCCGTACCGTACCACGCAAACATACCCGTCCCAACATCCGTGTGCCGTACGCGCTGCCTGGCCGACGCTCTCCGGCGAGAATTCGTTTTCCGGACATCGAATCGCTTGGGTCGTAAGCAACGAATCAAGAATTCAAATCTCGGTGCGCATATTCTACCTTTTTTATAATTTATTCTCTAATTTCTCTTTCTATATTCTCAGAAGACTAAGGGCTTGAAAACTTTTGATTTACAAAGCATTTTCAAAGCTTGAATTGCCGCTTGTACGGTACACGTTAGAAGGGGATCGTATCTTTAGCAGCAATTCAAGCTTTGAAAATGCTTTGTAAATTAAAAGTTTTCAAGCCCTTAGTCTTCTAAGAATATAGAAAGAGAAATTAGAGAATAAATTATAAAAAAAAGGTAGAATATGCGCACCGAGATGTGAACTCCTGATTCGTTGCTTGCAACGTACGGCACACGGATGGTGGGGCGGGTATGTTTGTGTGGTACGATACAGGCGCTAGGAGGGGATACGCTTGGTCGTGGAGTGGTGGTAGCAGCCGTGGGCGAAAACCCACCGTTCTGACATCAATGCATGCAGCAAAACAGCGTAGGAATCAAACGAACTAAACATGCTGTACCGTTACAGTCTAAAATGTCTATTGTTACATGCCCCTATCGGTTCATTCCGTGCTTGCTGTCCGCGCGTCGCCTTTCGTTTCGACATCGGCGATTCAGCGGAATCACACCGCGAACGACGGTCCGGTCGCCGAACCCGGAACTTATCGTTGTCAGCACAACGCGACCGTTGACGTCCCGGGTACCGATATTTCCTAATTAGTGAAGCAATCGACAGGTGCCGACGGGGCGATTTCCCCCATTTGGGAGGATTGTTCGAGGCGCGGCCCGGAACCGAGAGACTGGGAAGAGTCAGTCGTATCAGAGAGTTCGATTTAGGATGTAACAACGAGTAAAAGTGCCGCGTAGAGCACAACGCGAATCGCGCTCGGCCGAACAGGTTGGCATAAGTGTAACTCCATCGGATATACAGTGAACGGCCTCGCCGGGAGAGCACTTTACGCGTCGTTACGCGCCACGCGACCGCGATATAGTGTATAGGCGTAAATACCGCGAAGCGCGTCCGGCCGATCAAGATCAGCCCGGGGGTAACTCCTTCCGATGTACCGTGAACGGCCTAGCTGAGAGAGCCCTTGCCCGCCGATACGAACCGCCGTTGACCCCGCGAAGACTTGTGACGACATACAGCGCGTCTGAAACGATAGACGGCAAGCGTGCCGATACCCGAGCGCACAGCGATAACAGGGACGGAGCGCCGTCCCTAGGGTATGTTTTAACTATTACTTTAATCTTTCCGTCAAGAATATATTTTACTCTATTGTTTTTCCCATAAATTCCGTGTAACTATTGATTCAACCCCTTTACTCCTTATCCTTCCATGGTAAGTATAGTCAAGCTGTGCTCTAGCACCTTAAAAGAACAAGAACCCCGTGAATCATCCCAGCTGCTCAGGACGATTTACAAAAGTCCCTTCAGGAGGTAACACTATTATGTTTTCAACGGCGTCAATGGCGCAGCGGTAAAGTGTCCGACTGTTGAACCGTTACGAACTTTTTGAACGTAGGTTCGAGCCTCGGAACTTCTAATTCCCCCCCGCCCGACAGGTTTATACTTTTTCACATTAATTATGTATTTTTTCGATTTCTAGCTATATGGCAATGATCAATATTTATATACAAATGTTTTAAAAACATATTAAAAATATTTTAATACTCGAAATATACATAAAAATGTCTTTAGAAGATTTTGATGCCCCCGTTTCTCTGGTCAAGTATGCCGTCAATTACATTATTTTTGTAACATTTCCTGCACTAAATTAATCTTATATGAAATTGGTTTTCTAATCTCTTATCTTTAACAATTGTGGATGGATTGCAGCAACAATCGTGTGTTGTTTTGTAATTATTTCGCCTCTTCTTGTAGATCATACAACTCTCCTCTCTTGTTTCCAAAATTTAGAAGATAAACAATGCTGTAATTGGCAGGATACCTAACAAGAATTTTTAAGTATTAAAATATTTTTAATATGTTTTAAAACATTTATATATAAATACTAGCTAAGTACCCGTGCTTCGCTACGCTTCGCTTAGTTCTTTTATATATATAGCTTCAATTCCGGGCTTGAACGTTATTTTACAAAATTTCTTTATAAACCACATTCCTGGTTTCTGTTGAGGGCAATGTATGTAAAGGTTAGAGGAATTCCCTGTTCTTGATAGCTCTACATACAGTTATCCATGAGAAAATACATCATTTTCCAAATCTACGCCGACAACTTTAAGGGTTTGCCCCTGAGATTTATTAATAGTGTTTGAGATTGTGCGTGGGTGAGATTGAGAGGAGCCTAAGACAGGTTATGTTGCACTGCTGAAATTGTTTGCGGTGAAAACCTTGTCACTTTATTTCTTCACAAGATGGTCAAATATAAGAGATAACACTGAATGCCGTGGTAATATTTATCAAAGCCTGAGATGTGATCTGAGAAGAATGAAACCGCATGGTAACGCCACGTGGCATCCACTCAATTATATTAATTGCGTGGACTTGTGACTTCAATTGAGCGTTGCTCTACTAACAATCACGAGTGGTGAGATGAGCACAATGATTTTTAGTTGAGTGAACATGAGAATAAACAAGGAAAAACACCGAAAGTCGCGATGCGCCTTTAGAGAGATCCGTTGGATTCAAACTGCACACAGTGAGAATATGGCGGACTTCCGCAACCGCTTTTTCTCCATTCTCGTGGAGCCTTGAAGCGACACGCTGATTGGTGTATCGATCACGGCGACGGTTGATCGATAGCCGCTGATTGGCGGCTCGCCCAACGATCAGCGTCGCAGAATCGCAGTCCGCGAGGTGCTGCTATGAAAAGTGGTGGCGTGTGGAACTAAATTTCATTCCCAAACAAATAATCATAGCAAAAGCTGCTTTTATTGGAAATTGAAGTCGTTGAAATTGAATTGGAAGCTCAGAAGGCATTAGAGGAATTCTTGGGATAAATACTGTTTCGCAATTATTTCCGAATACATCAGGAAACATATTTGGTAACGTGGGACCACCAACGCAATTCTTCATTTTAAATAAAATTAAAAAAAACCGACAGAAAATTTCGCGAAGCAGTATTTATTTAAAAGGTATGACGACCACGGCAGTGGGAGGACAATGCGACAATGGGTTGCAGAGCACTTGTTACTGGTCTTTATCCTTCAGCCCTCGGCAACTTATTCCCGCCGCGATGCTGTTTCGCAAGCGAGAAGCGTTCCCCTGCTCGCCACCTGGCGGTCGTGTTGCGAACTACTATTATTTATAAATCATTATTTTAATTATTTATAAATCGTTATTTTAATTATTTATACATCGTTATTTTAATTATTTATAAATCGTTATTTTAATTATTTATAAATCGTTATTTTAATTATTTATAAATCGTTATTTTAATTATTTATAAATCGTTATTTTAATTATTTATAAATCGTTATTTTAATTATTTATAAATCGTTATTTTAATTATTTATAAATCGTTATTTTAATTATTTATAAATCGTTATTTTAATTATTTATAAATCGTTATTTTAATTATTTATAAATCGTTATTTTAATTATTTATAAATCGTTATTTTAATTATTTATAAATCGTTATTTTAATTATTTATAAATCGTTATTTTAATTATTTATAAATCGTTATTTTAATTATTTATAAATCGTTATTTTAATTATTTATAAATCGTTATTTTAATTATTTATAAATCGTTATTTTAATTATTTATAAATCGTTATTTTAATTATTTATAAATCGTTATTTTAATTATTTATAAATCGTTATTTTAATTATTTATAAATCGTTATTTTAATTATTTATAAATCGTTATTTTAATTATTTATAAATCGTTATTTTAATTATTTATAAATCGTTATTTTAATTATTTATAAATCGTTATTTTAATTATTTATAAATCGTTATTTTAATTATTTATAAATCGTTATTTTAATTATTTATAAATCGTTATTTTAATTATTTATAAATCGTTATTTTAATTATTTATAAATCGTTATTTTAATTATTTATAAATCGTTATTTTAATTATTTATAAATCGTTATTTTAATTATTTATAAATCGTTATTTTAATTATTTATAAATCGTTATTTTAATTATTTATAAATCGTTATTTTAATTATTTATAAATCGTTATTTTAATTATTTATAAATCGTTATTTTAATTATTTATAAATCGTTATTTTAATTATTTATAAATCGTTATTTTAATTATTTATAAATCGTTATTTTAATTATTTATAAATCGTTATTTTAATTATTTATAAATCGTTATTTTAATTATTTATAAATCGTTATTTTAATTATTTATAAATCGTTATTTTAATTATTTATAAATCGTTATTTTAATTATTTATAAATCGTTATTTTAATTATTTATAAATCGTTATTTTAATTATTTATAAATCGTTATTTTAATTATTTATAAATCGTTATTTTAATTATTTATAAATCGTTATTTTAATTATTTATAAATCGTTATTTTAATTATTTATAAATCGTTATTTTAATTATTTATAAATCGTTATTTTAATTATTTATAAATCGTTATTTTAATTATTTATAAATCGTTATTTAAAAATCTTTCAAGTGACAAGTGTAATTAACCGCGTTAAACATTTTCAAATCAGTGTTCAACGACAACTATTGTAAGTAATTATTATTACTATATCACCCTCATTATATTCCCCGCATAAATAACGCTTATCGCATTTTAAAGCTTATTGCTATTCACTTATTATTTTATATACTATTTCTTACTATTATTGTCTATCCAAGCTTATTACGCTCATTTATTACTTTCGTATTACTGACATTTCTATTACTTTGTATTATCACGTTAATGCTTATTTTGTTTATATGTATTTGCCTTATAATCGCTTATTATCTTATATCGTTTTCTTGCATTAACGCTTACTGCATTTCATATTATAAACTTACTGAAGCTTATTGCGCTTATTCACACTCGCCAGTACCTGTATATAATTTCAAATGGTTATGAACTTCATATTGTGCTTTATAAAAATGTGCTAACAAAGCTAATAAACAGCTTTGTTTTCTACCAAGTTTCGAATTATTGTGTGTATCCTCGAGTCATAAAGATTCCGAACGAAACCGAGCTGCCGCAACAGCTGATTCGCTCGTGAGCACGAGAACGGTTCTAGTGTTTACAAACATATGATCGCATGAGCCGTGCAATCCAAGAAACATAAGCGTGGTTTCTTTCGCACGAATGCAAACGTAAATCCTATCCCATAAACCAAAACTAAATACGAAGTGCTATAACGGGTGCTCCTCAAGTGTACATTTACCTTTCCTGGTCGATTAGAGTGACGGATTTAATATTCGCGCCTAATCACCTCCAGAAACCTCAGAGTGACGGATTCAATATTCGCGCCTAAGTTCCTCACAAACCTCAGAGTGACGGATTAAATATTCGCGCCTGAGTCCCTCAAACCCTAGTGTGACGGATTTAATATTCGCGCCTAAGTTCCTCTCAAACCCTAGTGTGACGGATTTAATATTCGCGCCTAAGTTCCTTAAAACCCTCAGCCTGACGGATTTAATATTCGCGCCTGAGTCCCTCAAACCTCAGAGTGCTGGATTCTAGATTCGCGCCTGTCTTTTCCCTCCTTCATGTCATTGTTCCCCAAAGACCTCACCCGGGACGTGACATATTTTTGGTGACAGCGGTGGGATCCGTTTGCTGTTAATAGAAATACAATCTCTACTATACGGTACCCACTAACGCTTATTAAGCATGTACTTAGAACACCCCAGCCGGTGTCAACAATCATACCGGAGCCGCAGACTACAAAGTTTGACGGCATATTTGAATGCGCTGACCTGCATTTCGGGAGGCGTAGCGACAACCATTGACGGTTTGATAATTATCAATAACGAAAATAACAGACCCTAAACATGTCCGTGTACGGCGAAACCGAGGACTCTAGCGTAATGGATCGAGACGCGGGCCCTCCCACTAAAACTGTAGAAGCCGCGACCGCCGAAATAATGGAACAATTACAAAAATTACGCGAGAAACGAGCCGAGCTCGACAATTTGCCCGCGAGAATTTCGGAAAACCTTGAAACTAAAACGCATACGGGCGTAGGCACCGGACCACCCGAACCCACGTTTAAAAGCCTGTCCGATAAAATGCAGAGTATCGAAGCAATGATAAAGAAACTTCTTGCACCCCCGCCAGTCGCGGATAATTTTGCCACACCGGCTTCCTCCCGTTTTGATAGAAAACCGGTATTGAATTTCAATAAAACTCCTGAGGCATTGAATAGTAATAATGTTCCGGATCAGGGTCCATCGCCCCAGATCAAATTAAAGGACGCTATAGAAACGGTTCCAAAATTTAACGGTCATAATATGTCCATTTTGCAATTCGCGAGAGCCTGCAATAGGGCTAAGGCTTTGGTTCCCTCGCATGCTGAACCTCAGCTAGCGAGGTTGTTGACAAATAAACTGCAAGATCACGCGTACTTGGCCGTTGAGGATAGGGTTTTTGACTCCGTAAATGATTTGATAAAACAACTTAAACGTACCTTCTCCCCTGCGAAAACGTCGGACCACTATCGTGGAGAACTTGCCAACGTCATTAAAGGAACCAACGAACACATGTTGGAATATATTTCACGCGTTAAGGATCTCCGATTCGCTATCTTAGAAGAGGACAGCGAATATTATCGTGACTTTACACAGAATCGCCTCGAAGACATAGATCGATTGACGCTAGACTCATTTGTGGACGGTCTTCCTCCATATATACGAAATAGATTTCTCCAAAATAATTTCGAGACGCTCGAGGAAGCCTTCGAGTTAGCTATACTCGTAGACAAGAAAATAGAAAAGGATCGACAAAGGTTTTCAGAACAAAAGGCCCCAAAATTAACGTGTCAACTCTGTAATAAAACAGGACACGATGCGCGGACCTGCAGAAATAACCAAAGTACCACTTCACAAACTTTCGAAAGATATCCTCCAAATCGCGTTACAGGATATGGTAATCAGACGGCTAACCCTTTGCTCCCTTACTGGGACAGAAATCGACCTCCTCCCTCAAGGCCTACGGAGCTACGTATTTGCGCGTATTGTAAAAAACCCGGACATCTAATCTCAGAATGCAGAAAACGCATCAAGCCCATCACCAAGGATCCTAGGACCTTGTGGGAAATGGAATCGGAAAGTGCCCCGTCGGACACCGACGGATACGAACAGTGGAGTAGGCCAAACAGGAGCGTACCCACTTACGATTCAGCCGAAAATACTAGCAATACCGTAAGAACCGGTAGCATTCAAATAAACACGGTTGGTCAGGCCCCGTCTGTGAGAATTCACTCACCAGACTTCCGGAAAACAGTCAATGTAATGATCAACACCAGTACTGAGGTAGATGTGCCAAAATTTCAGGATGTTAATCCAACACAAGTGCTATTAAGTGGCATCTCTCTGGACCCTGTTTCCACACTTGGAACAATAAGGGTACCGCCAAAAGAGATTAAGACGTCTAAATGCGTCACTCCTATCCCAGCCCTAACAAAAATCAAGTCCCTCTTACCCCAGGATCCGTCGATCCACCATCTCGAGGCATCCGAGAAGGTGCACTTACTCTCACCTCCTACGCATGACGCAAAATCAACCCTTCCCATAACCTCCCATGAGTCTCTCGCGGTTACACTAAAACCGGACCGACAGAAAATCCAAACCGTCCTGAACTACTCAGCACCTTGCACACCCAAAAGAGTTACAAATTACCTCGAACTGACCGGATATTACATGACGTTTATCCCAGAATTTTCTAAACTTGCTTGCCCATTGACCCAACTATTAAAGAAAGACACAATATTCGAGTGGGGACCGTCCCAGATAACGGCTTTTGACCACTTAAGGTTAGCTTCGCAGAAGGAACTTATCCTGCAATCCCCGAAAATCCGCGTCACTACAGACGCCCGTGAAAATACCATACGAGGAATATTAAACCAGATAGTCGTTGGAAAAAACCTGCCAATCGCTTACACCCCCTGTATCCCGAATAACAAGAGAATTTTACAAAATCAATCTCCGAAAATCACCCGAATCCCGGGAAAAGCGATAAAGACGCCGAAGATTCTCCGAGTAAACCCCCTGCAAGCGGAAAATGCTCCAAGCGACCGCATGAAAAATCGGACGATGACTTGGAAGACAGTTCAAAACATAAGCCAAGCAGCTCCAAGAGGCCTAGGTTCTTCAATTCACCAATCCATGTGGCACCGAGTGGAAACAACCCCGTCGACCCTGCAATTCCCACACCCAGCGTTCACCTAAGAAGGAAATCCAGAAGAATTCAAATGCACAGAAAGATGCGCCAGAAAACATCATCTGCAGAAACTCCACTACAATCCTCCCCAGAAAACATACGTGAGAAACTACCTACAACAAAAGCAGACAATACGTGTAAATTACCCATCCAGAACTTATTCATAAAATATTTTGTGTGCGTGCTTCTCACCCTATTAACATTAATCAAAACCGTTGACGTATATATTAAAAGATTCAGTTATCACTTCGGAACTCTTAGAACCATCCTCACCGACCAAGTAGCAAATACTCACAATTTCACGAAAGCAGTACCACGGGAATGTAAAATGCAACAATTCCGAACCAAAGACTTTCACCCACCGCCTAATGGCCCTTTAGAGAGATTGCAAAACGTTGTGACCGAATGCTTAAAACTGTTAATCGGTAGATACAGTGACTGGGACGAATGGAGTAACTTGGCCGCGTACTCATATAATACCAGTGTCCATAAGGGTACTGGATACACTCGGCATAAATTATTTTTAGCAAAATTAGCAATACCTAAAAACATTGAAAATGAAACATATGGTTGCCTCTCGAAACTGAGTAGGAATCTGTGGTACGAAAGACATTATGATCACCCTACCCATGTGCGCGAGAGTCCCGGTTGACCCCAAATAACCACAAAACAAAATACTTAATCATTTTTCCGCCTAGATCGTTGACTAGTGCAACATATTTTTGCAACCACCATTTGCGCGGCAATGTCGTCCAGAAGGAAGGAAGGAAAATCACAACCCTTCTACCTAAAATCATCTCATCAATCGTCATCACCACAGGGAGGCGCCTCCGGAGACAATCATCACCAAAGATGACTGCCCCGCTCGAACATCGGTCAACTGAGAGCAGCTCCAGGATGCCACTGCCCCTTCGCCCCGTATAGACCCCTCTTACAAGTTAAAATAATTCCACCCCGCGCCTTATTAAGAAATGCTACGCATTTCTTCATATAAGGGGGGAGGTGTGACGTCCCACGATTTTTCGCGCCTTTCTATTCCAAATTCCATTTATAAACCTCAAAATCATTCCACCAAACTCTATTAAACTCAACTCCTACCCCATCTCCTCAATAGCCGATCACCTTGATGTTGCACCTTAGCGGTCAACAACACAAGATGATCAACACAAACCTCCACCTCGCTGATGTACCTTAGCGGTCCCCATCACGAGATGATCGTTTTAAAACCCTCGCCGCCTATTCGTCCTATAAAGCACGAATCATTCCCTCTAAATCGAATTCAAACAAGCCCATCGTTACAAAATCCCTCTTAAACCGAGACCAAGTCTCAACCCCTCTTTACGACTCAAAAAGGTCCAAACTACCCTAACCCCTCTCCTATTGAACACCCAAAAATCCATTCGAGGAGTTGAGTATCTCCTTTCGCAGTCATAAAAACCCCAGAAACCTAATTGCGACGCATATTTGGCGTACGTGACAACAACATGTCTATTAATAGCCATATTGTGTACAAAAACCCCGGAAGTCCTAGTGCGTCTTAATTCCGAAATGGGTCAAGGTCTTTACCGCGCGTACCCCCGCAATACTCCTGTAAGAATACATAAATACGAGGTCCTGCGAGGCCTCGTCCTCTTTCATCGCTATTCTGTCCATTTGACAAGTGTTCATTACCTGCATTAAACTCTCTTTCTTCACTATTCTGTCCATGCGACAAGTAATTAGCTACGTTAAACAATCTTTCAAGTGACAAGTGTAATTAACCGCGTTAAACATTTTCAAATCAGTGTTCAACGACAACTATTGTAAGTAATTATTATTACTATATCACCCTCATTATATTCCCCGCATAAATAACGCTTATCGCATTTTAAAGCTTATTGCTATTCACTTATTATTTTATATACTATTTCTTACTATTATTGTCTATCCAAGCTTATTACGCTCATTTATTACTTTCGTATTACTGACATTTCTATTACTTTGTATTATCACGTTAATGCTTATTTTGTTTATATGTATTTGCCTTATAATCGCTTATTATCTTATATCGTTTTCTTGCATTAACGCTTACTGCATTTCATATTATAAACTTACTGAAGCTTATTGCGCTTATTCACACTCGCCAGTACCTGTATATAATTTCAAATGGTTATGAACTTCATATTGTGCTTTATAAAAATGTGCTAACAAAGCTAATAAACAGCTTTGTTTTCTACCAAGTTTCGAATTATTGTGTGTATCCTCGAGTCATAAAGATTCCGAACGAAACCGAGCTGCCGCAACAGCTGATTCGCTCGTGAGCACGAGAACGGTTCTAGTGTTTACAAACATATGATCGCATGAGCCGTGCAATCCAAGAAACATAAGCGTGGTTTCTTTCGCACGAATGCAAACGTAAATCCTATCCCATAAACCAAAACTAAATACGAAGTGCTATAACGGGTGCTCCTCAAGTGTACATTTACCTTCCCTGGTCGATTAGAGTGACGGATTTAATATTCGCGCCTAATCACCTCCAGAAACCTCAGAGTGACGGATTCAATATTCGCGCCTAAGTTCCTCACAAACCTCAGAGTGACGGATTAAATATTCGCGCCTGAGTCCCTCAAACCCTAGTGTGACGGATTTAATATTCGCGCCTAAGTTCCTCTCAAACCCTAGTGTGACGGATTTAATATTCGCGCCTAAGTTCCTTAAAACCCTCAGCCTGACGGATTTAATATTCGCGCCTGAGTCCCTCAAACCTCAGAGTGCTGGATTCTAGATTCGCGCCTGTCTTTTCCCTCCTTCATGTCATTGTTCCCCAAAGACCTCACCCGGGACGTGACAAATCATTATTTTAATTATTTATAAATCATTATTTTAATTATTTATAAATCATTATTTTAATTATTTATAAATCATTATTTTAATTATTTATAAATCATTATTTTAATTATTTATAAATCATTATTTTAATTATTTATATATCATTATTTTAATTATTTATAAATCATTATTTTAATTATTTATAAATCATTATTTTAATTATTTATAAATCATTATTTTAATTATTTATAAATCATTATTTTAATTATTTATAAATCATTATTTTAATTATTTATAAATCATTATTTTAATTATTTATAAATCATTATTTTAATTATTTATAAATCATTATTTTAATTATTTATAAATCATTATTTTAATTATTTATAAATCATTATTTTAATTATTTATAAATCATTATTTTAATTATTTATAAATCATTATTTTAATTATTTATAAATCATTATTTTAATTATTTATAAATCATTATTTTAATTATTTATAAATCATTATTTTAATTATTTATAAATCATTATTTTAATTATTTATAAATCATTATTTTAATTATTTATAAATCATTATTTTAATTATTTATAAATCATTATTTTAATTATTTATAAATCATTATTTTAATTATTTATAAATCATTATTTTAATTATTTATAAATCATTATTTTAATTATTTATAAATCATTATTTTAATTATTTATAAATCATTATTTTAATTATTTATAAATCATTATTTTAATTATTTATAAATCATTATTTTAATTATTTATAAATCATTATTTTAATTATTTATAAATCATTATTTTAATTATTTATAAATCATTATTTTAATTATTTATAAATCATTATTTTAATTATTTATAAATCATTATTTTAATTATTTATAAATCATTATTTTAATTATTTATAAATCATTATTTTAATTATTTATAAATCATTATTTTAATTATTTATAAATCATTATTTTAATTATTTATAAATCATTATTTTAATTATTTATAAATCATTATTTTAATTATTTATAAATCATTATTTTAATTATTTATAAATCATTATTTTAATTATTTATAAATCATTATTTTAATTATTTATAAATCATTATTTTAATTATTTATAAATCATTATTTTAATTATTTATAAATCATTATTTTAATTATTTATAAATCATTATTTTAATTATTTATAAATCATTATTTTAATTATTTATAAATCATTATTTTAATTATTTATAAATCATTATTTTAATTATTTATAAATCATTATTTTAATTATTTATAAATCATTATTTTAATTATTTATAAATCATTATTTTAATTATTTATAAATCATTATTTTAATTATTTATAAATCATTATTTTAATTATTTATAAATCATTATTTTAATTATTTATAAATCATTATTTTAATTATTTATAAATCATTATTTTAATTATTTATAAATCATTATTTTAATTATTTATAAATCATTATTTTAATTATTTATAAATCATTATTTTAATTATTTATAAATCATTATTTTAATTATTTATAAATCATTATTTTAATTATTTATAAATCATTATTTTAATTATTTATAAATCATTATTTTAATTATTTATAAATCATTATTTTAATTATTTATAAATCATTATTTTAATTATTTATAAATCATTATTTTAATTATTTATAAATCATTATTTTAATTATTTATAAATCATTATTTTAATTATTTATAAATCATTATTTTAATTATTTATAAATCATTATTTTAATTATTTATAAATCATTATTTTAATTATTTATAAATCATTATTTTAATTATTTATAAATCATTATTTTAATTATTTATAAATCATTATTTTAATTATTTATAAATCATTATTTTAATTATTTATAAATCATTATTTTAATTATTTATAAATCATTATTTTAATTATTTATAAATCATTATTTTAATTATTTATAAATCATTATTTTAATTATTTATAAATCATTATTTTAATTATTTATAAATCATTATTTTAATTATTTATAAATCATTATTTTAATTATTTATAAATCATTATTTTAATTATTTATAAATCATTATTTTCTCGGCGGTCCCCCTACCCCCGTAAAGGGGAGCGGGGGACTAGATCGGCCCGTGTCGATCTAGGTTGAGCACCAACCGAGCGCGTCTCCGGGTGGCGGATAGGAGAACGGCCAGAGCGTGAAGCGGCTCCTCTGATCGCCGCGGACTGGATCACCACACGGTGACCGGGCCGTAGCGAAGGGGGGTCGGGGATCGTGATGGTTAGCCGGTGCTATAAGCGAACCCCGGGGCCTAACAACCCCGCGTGGCAAGCGAAGGCCCTGTCGTGGACCAACTCCCCAATCCAAGGTGGAAGCTATCGTGCCGAGGGATGAATGGTACCGGGGTATGGTGCCTCGAACGATGCCCTTGGGGTACCAGGCGACCCCCCATTGTATTCAGCCTTACCCCCACATAGCAGGCTCTGTGGGGGTGGACCGCATACTTCCTGCACACTCGTGGGAACTTTATGGAGTATATAAAAACCCAAAAACCCAAAACCACAGCGGGAGAAGGGCCCTCGAAAGAGGGAACATCTCCCGTACACGCGACGGAAGCCACCATACAGGGACCGGCAGAGACTGACGCGGCGCTAGCCGCGGCGATCGAAACCGGGCTCTCGGTGACGGACGCTACCACACGGGAGACGGACGAGGGTAACGGCGACAACGCCGAAGCCGCGTCCGATACCCAGACGAAGAAGAGGAAGGCGAAACGCAGCGGGGCGGCAAAAAGGAGGGCCCGGAAGGCCAAACTGACTTCATCCGGGACCACCTTGGAGGCGACCCAAGCGGGAGCGCCGACCTCTGGAAAAGCAGCGGAGGGGGAGGTGGGCCCTCATGAAGGGCAAACAGACCCCTCCGCAAAGCAGGATGGGAAGGAAGGGGAGACCACCGGCAAGGGCCTAAAAAGGGCTCGACAGACCGATGGCTCGACCCCCGAACACCCTGCAAAAAAGAAAGGGAACATCTTCCCAGAGCTCTCTAGCTTCAAGGAGGCGCTGGTCGGGGGTAGAAAGATGGCAATAGCGCCATCAGACTACCCCGAATCCACGCTAACACCGGAGCAGGGGGATCTGGTGATGAGAGGGCTCGGAGAAGCGATGGACGCCATCCCTAGGGAAATGGCGGTCCCCCGTTTCGAAGAGTGCAGGTTCGTGCAGGGCATCCTCTGGGTCACCTGCACGGACGCCGCCGCCAAGGAATGGCTGAAAGAAGCGGCAAAAAACCTGAAGCCTTGGAAGGGCGCATCTCTCCAGGTAATGGAGAGAGAGTGCCTACCCAGGCTTCGAAAGATGGCGACCGTCATCCCTGGACCCCCAGCGAAGACGGAAGTCATTTTGCAGCGGATCGGTCGGCAAAACCCGGGCCTCCGCACCCAATTATGGAGGGTGTGGGGTAGAAAAGAGGGCGAACGATCCGTGAACCTGATTCTGGGGGTGGACGCGGAGTCGCACGAAGCGCTCAGCAGACGGGGCTTCGTCGTCCACGTGGTGCTGGGCTGGGCGCTCTTTAGGGAGTGCTCGGTCCGGACCGGCGTGGGGGGCGGAAAACCGGAAGCGGCGCGGGAGGCGGCGGGAGCGGCACCTCAGGTCGGGGTAGGGGATGAGCCGGAGGGAGCGGGGGAGGCCTCGAGCGCGGGGGCGATGCCCAGTCCCGGCGCCGACCCGGCCCTTCAGGACCAATCCCTAAGTGGGGCAGTGGAGGGAAGGGAGGGACCATCGGTGGTGGCGACCAGGAGGGAGACCTCAGGCGCACCCACGGGTGGGGACCCACCCTCCACGATAAAAAGGGACATGCCCACCCGCGGGAAAAGGGGGAGACCCCTGAAGGCCGTGGGTTTAGGTAGGGCTGGGAACTCGGGGACCCGGGGAGGAGTACAAAGTACCACCGCCCCTGGGTTAAAGAGGTACCAGTTCCTCAAAACCGCCGGGGTGGCGAGCAGGACCACCACGGTAAAGCGAGGGGGGAAATAGGGAAGTGGACCGCAACACGGGACACACTATCTCCCCGGGAGCATGTGCGAGAGCGGGCAATACTGCAGTCAAGATGGCTGCAGGATGCATCAGCATCTCGCAGATCAATCTGCAGCACTGCAAAGCGGCGACGGACTTACTCGACCGCCGCATAGTGGGGCAGCAAACAGATTTAGTACTCATACAGGAACCCTGGCTGATCAGGGGTCGAGTATGAGGACTGAACACGAAACTGGGCACGGTAATACACGGGCCCGGTGATCCCGGCCCAAGAGCGTGCGTCTACGCGAGTAAAAGCCTAAACGCCTTGAGGCTGGGAGAATTCTGCACTAGGGACCTAACAGCTGTCCTAATAGAGCCGAAAATGGGTGGGAACACGGAAAAGATCGTGGTCTGCTCAGCATACCTACCATACGACTCCGAGGAGCCCCCCCCCCCCCAACGAGGGAACTCAGAGTACTGGTGGAGGCATGTAAAAATAGAGGGCTGCAACTGGTGGTGGGATGCGACGCCAATGCCCACCACATCATATGGGGCAGCACCGATATCAACAAGAGAGGGACGAGCTTACTTGAATACCTCTCGACCACGGAACTGGAGATACTCAACCGAGGCTCCAAGCCCACTTTCGTTACCACCAGAAGGCAGGAGGTAATCGACATAACGCTGGGCTCCAGGAAGGTGGCTCAGGCAATTAAGGAGTGGCAAGTGGCGGAGGAGGTAACTCTCTCAGACCACAGGCTAATCGAATTCAGACTGGCGGGGGACGCGAACCACGAACCCACGGGGGTCTACAGGAACCCCAGGGCCACCGACTGGCAACTCTACAAAGAGGAGCTAGAAGGAAGGCTCGGGGGGTACTGTGGACGCCCGAGAACGGGTGGGGGGATCGAGCAGGCGGTTGAGGAACTGCAGGCTGCGATCACCCAAGCGTACGAAACGTCATGCCCGGCCAAGCAAAGGAAGAGCAGCAGACGGGTACCCTGGTGGAACCAGGAGCTGAGTAGGCACAGGACCAGAGCCCGGAAGCTGCTGAACAGAGCCATGAGGCTTGACACGAGGATTGAATGGGAAAACTACAGGGAAGCCCATACATCCTACAAGAAGCTCATTAGAGCAGCAAAAAGGAAGACCTGCAGGGATTTCTGCCAAGAAGCCGAGGCCCTACCACTAGTGGCCAGGCTTCGAAGGGTCTTCGCATCCGGGCCTTCTGAAAAACTGAACGGACTCAGACTCCCGGACGGGAGGTATCTAGAGGACCGGCAGCAAATTTTGGAGCACTTGACAGAGGTCCACTTCCCAGGTTCGGGGCTCTTTCAGCAGGGGCAGCCAACAGAAGAGCCGGAACCTGAGAAAGAGGAACCGAAGGACTGGAAGATGGCCTCCAGAGTGGTAAACCGAGACAGGATCAGATGGGCCATAAACTCATTTAAGAGATTTAAGAGTCCGGGGGTGGACGGTATCTGCCCCGCACTTCTACAGGAAGGGGGGGAGGACCTGATAAAACGACTGGACCTTATCTTCAAATCCTGTCTTGCTTTGGGGTGTATACCCAAAACATGGAGAACGGCTAGAGTCGTATTCATACCCAAACCAGGGAAGAAGGACTACGACTCTGCCAAATCCTTCAGGCCTATCTGCTTAACGTCCTTCCTGCTGAAGACGCTGGAAAGACTGGTGGATAGGCACATCAGGGAACATGCGCTGGTGGAAAGACCAGTACAAATCTCCCAACACGCGTATCAGGCCGGCAGATCCGTGGAGACGGCGCTCCACCACCTGGTAGGGGTGGTAGAAGGGGCCCTGGAGCGGAAACAGTCGGTCCTGAGCGTTTTCCTGGACATCGAGGGAGCGTTCGACAACACATCCTTAGATGCCATAAGCAGGGCCCTAGACAGCTTCAAGATCGAAGACTCGATCAGAAGGTGGATCCGCAACATGCTGCGGACTAGAGCAGTGATGGCCAGCTGGGAAGGGACCACGATAAGGGCTCGGGCCGACAGGGGCTGCCCGCAGGGGGGAGTTCTCTCCCCACTGCTGTGGACCCTGGTGGTGGACGAGCTACTGCGTGGGCTCGGAGAAGAGGGTGTAATAGTACAGGGCTATGCTGACGACATAGTGATTGCAGTCAGGGGCACGAGCCCGACGTGCATGGCCAGGAGAATGCAGAAGGCGCTCACACTGGTTCAGGAATGGTGCCACAACCAAAACCTAAGGGTGAATCCGTGCAAGACGGAGATGGTACTGTTCACGAGGAAGCGAAACCTAAAGTTTAAGGCCCCCTCAATCTTCGGAGCGGAGCTTCACACCTCCTCGGAGGTGAAATATCTGGGAGTGACCCTGGATAAGAAGCTCACGTGGAAAAGCCACATCACGAAGCAGACCCAGAAGGCGCTCGTCACCTACTGGGCCTGCAGAAGGATGTTCGGCAGCACATGGGGGTTAAAACCATGGGTGGTCAAATGGATCTACACAGCCATCCTGGAACCCCAACTGACATACGCCTCAGTGGTATGGTGGACCTCCATGAGGAGGGACATCCACAGGAGGACATTGAGCAAGGTGTATCGATTGGCACTGCTGGGGATGACGGGTGCGTTCCCCACCACGCCTACCCTGGCGATGGGGGTCTTGCTGGACCTGGCGCCACCGCACTTGGCTGCGGAGGCCGGGGCTAGGAAGGCCGCCCTGAGGATACACTTCGCGGGAAGATGGAAAGGCGCGAGGAACGGGCTCGCAGCGATCCTGCAGGACGTAAGGGACTCGCATGAGGCCCTGGACTGCGGGGGAGACCAATGTGACCCAGCCTACCGTTTCAAACATAACTTCGCCGTTAGATTCCCAAGCAGGAGGGACTGGGAAGAGAGCGAGAAGGAGTTACTCTCTCCGGGGGGGCCCACCTGGTACACAGATGGCTCCAAAACCAAAACCGGAACCGGAGCCGGGATATGGGGGGAGAGGCTCAGGGTGGAAAGATCCATCGCCCTGGGCCCACACGTATCGGTTTTTCAAGCGGAGGTGCAGGCTATCAGGACCTGTGCCAGATTGAATCTGGACAGGGGCTATGAGGGCAAGCACTTCTATATCTGTAGCGACAGTCGGGCCGCACTCGGATCCGTACACAACACAGTGGTGAGATCCAGTCTGGTGCTAGACTGCGTGGACACACTGACGCAGCTGGCTAATAGCAACCGCGTCAGTCTTTTATGGGTTCCGGGACACGCCGGAATCAAGGGAAACGAAGGGGCAAACGACAGGGCCCGAGAAGGTGCGCGTAAACCGGACCGGGACCTGTCCTGCACCGTAGGTGTCTCCATGGGGACTGTGAAGGAGTGGACGAGGTGCTGGATCAGACAGCAACTCGAGCAACTCTGGGAACGGACCGAACAGATGGGACACGCGAAGGCTCTGCTGAAGCGGCCTTCAAAAAAGATAGGGGCGGCACTCAGCCGCCTGGACAGGTCGCAGTTGCGACTGCTTGTGGGGATGGTCACAGGACACTGGCACACAAGAAAGCACCTGGCGCGCCTGGGGATCGTCGAGGGACCTAGGTGCCCGCGGTGCGGGGAGGACGACGAAACGCCGCTCCACCTAATGACGCAGTGCGTGGATATGGCGGCCCAGAGACAGTTGTTGCTGGGAGCTGCCTTCCCCCGCACTACAAACCTGGAGGACACGACCGTGAGCGGGCTTCTCAAGTTCGCACGAGAGGCCGGACTGGCGGCAAGCCCTCCAAACTAGGACTGCCCACAAGGGCTCGGGCACAATGGTCCACTAGGACTGAGCGCCCGGGAATTGCCCAATTTAAAAAAAAAAAAAAAATCATTATTTTAATTATTTATAAATCATTATTTTAATTATTTATAAATCATTATTTTAATTATTTATAAATCATTATTTTAATTATTTATAAATCATTATTTTAAAAAAATCAAAACGTTAGAACCTTCTTCTCGCCAAGACGAACAAAGTGATGTAACACACTTGTGGCCACAGTTCATGGTTGCGTTCCGATTCGTGCATGGAACGCATGCTGCGCAGGAAGTTGCATAGAGATGTATGCCCTGTCGGTGCATGAAGTTCCCTAGACTTCTTTGACTTCAGGTGCATGATTTGTGGTGCCTTTTATCATCTAGATTGAGAGTGAAAGTGGGGCGAGCCGCGAGCACTTGTTCCCGATATATTTGAAAATATATGATAGATGCAAAAATGTTGGCGATAGCAGCAGCAATAATTTCTGTATTAATTAATGCGATTGACGATGACTTTCAAGAATTTAGCGACAGTGAGAGTGAAGACGAATATTTTAATTCTGATTTGGATAGAGTCAATATAGTATACGCCATGATGATGAATGAAATACGTGGAGAAGTGACGCCTATCCCAAAATTATCCGATTTCGTGGAACGCGTTATACCCGGATATTCGCGAACATTGTTTAAGGAACATTTTCGGTAATTAATAATTATATAGATAATTATATGTTGGAAAAAACTAAGAACATTTTCAGAATGTTTCCTGAAACATTTCAAATGATATTAGGAGTTATCGGGCCAGGGTTATGTGCAAATGCCGTATCTGGGAAGCAAGTGATATCTGCAGAGAAGCAGTTATTAATTGCTATTTGGTTTATGGCGACACCTGATTCGTATAGGTATATTTGATATGTATATTTTATATAATAAGAATACGACAACATACATTGCATTACTGTAGGTCTGTAAGTTTAAAATTCGGAATTGGGAGAGGAACCGCTTTCCGAGCATTGAGACGTGTGACTTATGCTCTCCATTGCGCTGCACCACGCTTCATCAAATGGCCAAGAAACGAGAGTGGCATACGTGTGATCGAGCAGTTTCAGCAATTGTGTGGCTTTCCAAACGTAATTGGTGCAATAGATGCCACTCGATTAAAAATCAGAGCTCCCGTCACAGATGCAGATTCTTACATAAATAGGAAAGGTTTCCATTCCATGAATGTGCAAGTTATATGTACCTCCTCAGGTGTTTTTACACACTGCTACGCTGGGCAGGCAGGTTCTGTGCATGATGCACGTGTATTCAGGAATTCACCAGTGGCTCGATATCTTGAGGTGCCTAGAAATTATTTTCCCAATAATTCGTATCTCATTGGAGACGCGGCATATGCTATTGTGACGTCCCACTATTTTTCGCGCGTTTCTATTCCAAAAATCCATTAGTAAATCTCAAAATCACTCCATCAAAGTCCCTCCAACTCAACTCTTACCCCATCTCCTCAATCGCTGATCACCTTGATGTTGCACTTTAGCGATCACCAACACAAGATGTTCGTTACAAAACCCTCTTCGCCTATTCGCCCTATGAGGCACGAATCCCTCCCTTCAAAACGAATTCAAACAAGTCCTTCGTTACAAAAACCCTCTTAAATCGAGACCACGTCTCAATCCCCTCCTTACGACTCACTGAATCCAAGCCACTCTAACCCCTTTCCTATAAAACACCAAAAAATCCATTCGATGAGTTGAGTATCTCCTTTTACAGTTATAAAAGCGTCAGAAACCTAATTGCGATGCATATTTGGCGTACGTGACATAAATACATCTATTAATAGCCGTACCGTTTATAAAAACCCCGGAAGTCCTACTGCGTCTTATTCCGAAATGTGTCAAGGTCTTTACTGCGCGTACCCCCGCAATACTCCTGTAAAAGTACATAAATACGAGGTCCTGAGAGGCCTCTTCCCCTTTCTTCGTAATTTCTTCGACAAGAACTCTCTTTCATCGCTATTCATTTCACAAAGTGTAAACTAGTTGTGTTAAAGATTAAAATCAGTGATCGACAATCAACAATCATTGTAAGCTATTATAACTACTATTATTAAGGAATATCACCCTCATTCATATTTCTCCGCTTATTGCATTTCTATTATTTTGTATTATTATTGTCATTAACGCCTATACGCGTTTATACTATTTCATTCTAAAGCTTATTGCAAACATTCATATTTTGTATTATTATTCACTTTATTTTCTATATCAACGTTTATTGCTAATCATTTATTATTTTGTATTATTAACGTTCGTTATTTTGTATTATCACTTTAATGCTTATTTTGTTTATATTTGTCTTATAATCGCTTATTTCTTATATTATTTTCTATATCAACGCTTATTGTAATCATTTAATATTTTGTATATTACTTTATACTATTATTGTTTATATCATACTACTTAACTATCGCATATCATATTCATATTCATATTCTTGTATTGTGACCAACTACCGTTTAAGCAAAATATACTTGGGTTTAAAGTTAATAAACCTATTTGTTTTCAATCACGTTTCGAATCATTGTGTGCATCCTTTGGTTATAAAGACTTCAAATCAAAACAAGCTGCCGCAACAGCTGATTCCCGCTCGTGAACGCGGAACGGTTCTAGTGTTTACAAACATATTATTACATGAGCCGTGCAATCCACGAAAAATACTAAACGTGGTTTCTTATATATAACTGCAACGGTAAATCCTATTACCGAAACCAAAACAAATACAAGGTACTATAACGGGTGTTCTGCGAGTGTATCTTTACCTGTTAAACCTTCCCTGGTCGATTAGAGTGACGGATTTAATATTCGCGCCTGATCTTCTCCTATAAACCCTCAGTGTGACGATTTAATATTCGCGCCTAAGTTCCCGATTCAAAATTCCTCAGAGTGCTGGATTACAGATTCACGCCTGACTTTTCCCTCCTTCATGTCATCGTTCCTAAAAGACCTCACCCGGTACGTGACACTGTCCATCCGCATTTCATGGTACCATTTCGGAATAGTGGGCACTTACAGATCGGCAAAAAAATTTTAATAATTCTTTATCAAAAACACGAATGGTAGTTGAAAGGGCTATCGGCCAGTTAAAAATTCGCTTCCGAATACTGCTGGACTGTTTGCCATTAACTGATTTGAAATGTATCCCAGAATTTATTATTGCGTGTTGCATAATATTTGCATACTACAAAATGACAGAATGCCCATAGATGAAACACTCGAGAACGATAATACAAATCACATTGTTTATAATAATGCCAGCCATTTAGGCAATGAAAAGAGAAATACAATCATGAATTCGTTACAAATGCGGATATAATACCTACAGATCCGTACAGATATAGCGGGTATATATATATAATAATACCATTTGCATATCCGGGTATAACGCGTTCTTGAAAGTCATCGTATCTGTAAGTTGTAACCAATCTTCTTCAACACTCTAAATCTGAAATTTATTTGAATTTTTTTTTAAATATTCGTCTTAAGTTGTAACCACTCTTCTTCAGCACTCTAAATCTGAAATTTATTTATTTAATTTTTTTTTTTTTTTTTTTTAATGGAAATGTGTCAGAAGCTGGCACAGTTAAGCATAATACCCAAGATGCTTTGTCACTGTGTACAGAATTGCTTAATAAAAATATTATACAGGGTGTAAACGGTATACGTAGCAATATTTTAGGGGGTGGTATGGGAGGTCCAATGGAACATAAAAGTCCTATGACATAATGTCCGATCGGTCTCCATTTTACAGTAATAATGCTTCAAAGTTAACATGTCTATATGCTAAACTAATAGTCGCAGGATTCCATAATTTTGCACATACATTGGAGACAGCCAGTAGAGTAAAATTGTCTGAATACATTTTGTTGTATCTCGTATAGTTTAGCTGTTATAAACGTTTCAACGTCGGAGATGTTTGTGGAAAAGATCGTCGCTACACGCACACAGATGAGCCGTAGCACAAAGACCGCCCGTTGTGAGCTGTTCAAGATGACCCAGTAACCAAGTAACTACGGGCCCCTTACAGTAGCGGTCCCATCGAGGATCTGTTTGGAGTAGCGGAGGCACTTAGGGTCGTCAGCTAGAAAATAAGAAACAAGTAAACGAAAACTCTACACGTGTTCTTAGGCCAGGCGCGCAGTGGTGGCAATTTGTTGCGTGACAGTTTTGATGCTCACGAAAAATGCATTGATTTACATGGAAGTAAACTCCTTTGACGACGTGACTGCAAAACGTGTTGTTTTTTTTTCAGGAAGTGATAAAACTGTTTCTTTCCTTTTAGTGTGGCTAAACTGTCACGCAACAAGCTACTGTCAATGCGTGGCTACTCTGACCTGAATGTGTAGTAAAGAAATACAAATTTCGCTAGCTACATTTATTTACAAAAGATGCTCGAAATGGTTGTCGTTTGCATCCAGACACGCCTGACACCGACGCAACCAATTGTCGCGAACGCGGGCGAATATTCCAGGCTGCTTGCGTATAACGTTACCAGCATGAAATACTGTACCTCGCAATTCCTCTAAGGTTTCAAACTCGGTGGCGACGTATACTAACGATTTCATGTGGCCCCATACGTAAAAATCCATTGGATTTAAATCTGGGCTTCTTGGTGGCCTAATTAAAACTCGCCCTTTCAGAAATTCACCTGCAGCTTGAAAACCTGCCTCACTAGATCACTGAACTCATCCTGGTTAACGACGGATGAGTCCAGTGCACGACTGGTCCCAGGCATGCGACACCAACCAAAGTAAAAGGGTCGCAACGTCAAGTGCGATCGGGTTAACGTAGATACGGAATATTCATTTCACTGCACGGTTACTAACACTGATCACTTAATTTATTTTTCACGGAACGCGTTGTTCGTACCTTATAAAAATTGGTGAAAATGAATTTTCACTTGGCGTCCGGTGCCGCGGATATAGCCGCCCAAATGCTCGTACAGCAGTAATTGAGTTTCCGTTGTTCTAAGTTTATGCTCAGAACAACGCGTAATACTCTTGTGTAGAAAACACTTCTCTGACGCGATTGCAAACTGACTGACAGGATTTTTTCCAAGCAACTTCCTCTACCCCAAGTAGTTTCTCTCGTTCCATTATGAGTTAACTCCCACCAGGACAAGATGCTTTAGGAAAAAGAAGCCAGCACATTTTCGAGACACACGTGCTTGGCAGAAGTGCAACGAACGAACCATCCTATACTTTCATAAAAGCCCGCGCTCTCTTCTTTCACTGCCAATGTACCCATTGCTTCGAGGTAGGCAGCAGACCCCACGTGTTTCGGTTCGAAAGAGTCCGAAGAGAAGAGAAACTGAAAGTCTCCGAGTTGTTATAAAGAAAAAATCCTGTTTCCTGTTTCCCTTTTCCGATATCCCGAGTTCACGTCTGCTACGAGGCGAAACCAACTAAGTCATAAATTACCGAAAACTGTAGGAAATCGTTCTCTACCGCGGACTCGTGCGAGAATACGATCATAAACCGCGACCCTGGCGAAATGCTCTGGCCTATCAGGCTGATTAATTTTTGGGAACTAGCAATTAAAAAGTATTATTCAACATCAATACGGTTCGCGAAGAGACACAGGAAGAAGGAGACCATGTAGTTCACTGACTGCGCGAAGTCCCGCCTGCTTCGTCCTACCTTCAAATTAAAGACTGATCCCTTATCTCTCGAGTATAAACACGCGCTCGAATTTCAAAACAAAAGCACGCGTCGACGTATTCTGTGCGAGAGACGGTGGGCTTGAAGTCCGATTGGCCCTAATCTAACTAATCTGCCCTGCATCCCTCCCAAACGGCCGCTGTCTTGAAGAGGCCTTCTTCACAGCAATATCTTCTCCCCAAGGCCCACCTTCTCTCGCACGGAATACGTCGACGCAAGCTTTTGTTTTGAAATTCGAGCGTGTGTTTAGACACGAGAAAAGGTGGGCCTTGGGGAGGAGAAATTGCTGTGAAGAGGGCCTCTTCAAGACAGCGGCCGTTTGGGAGGGATGCAGGCCAGATTAGTTAGATTAGGGCCAATCGGACTTCAAGCCCACCGTCTCTCGCACAGAATACGTCGATGCGTGCTTTTGTTTTGAAATTCGAGCGCGTGTTTATACTCGAGAGATAAGGGATCAGTCTTTAATTTGAAGGTAGGACGAAGCAGGCGGGACTTCGCGCAGTCAGCGAACTACATGGTCTCCTTCTTCCTGTGTCTCTTCGCGAGCCGTATTGATGTTGAATAATACTTTCTAATTGCTAGTTCCCAAAAATTAATCAGCCTGATAGGCCAGAGCATTTCGCCAGGGTCGCGGTTTATGATCGTATTCTCGCACGAGTCCGCGGTAGAGAACGATTTCCTACAGTTTTCGGTAATTTATGACTTAGTTGGTTCCGCCTCGTAGCAGACGTGAACTCGGGATATCGGAAAAGGGAAACAGGAAACAGGATTTTTTCTTTATAACAACTCGGAGACTTTCAGTTTCTCTTCTCTTCGGACTCTTTCGAACCGAAACACGTGGGGTCTGCTGCCTACCTCGAAGCAATGGGTACATTGGCAGTGAAAGAAGAGAGCGCGGGCTTTTGTGAAAGTATAGGATGGTTCGTTCGTTGCACTTCTGCCAAGCACGTGTGTCTCGAAAATGTGCTGGCTTCTTTTTCCTAAAGCATCTTGTCTTGGTGGGAGTTAACTCATAATGGAACGAGAGAAACTACTTGGGGTAGAGGAAGTTGCTTGGAAAAAATCCTGTCAGTCAGTTTGCAATCGCGTCAGAGAAGTGTTTTCTACACAAGAGTATTACGCGTTGTTTTGAGCATAAACTTAGAACAACGGAAACTCAATTACTGCTGTACGAGCATTTGGGCGGCTATATCCGCGGCACCGGACGCCAAGTGAAAATTCATTTTCACCAATTTTTATAAGGTACGAACAACGCGTTCCGTGAAAAATAAATTAAGTGATCAGTGTTAGTAACCGTGCAGTGAAATGAATATTCCGTATCTACGTTAACCCGATCGCACTTGACGTTGCGACCCTTTTACTTTGGTTGGTGTCGCATACCTGGGACCAGCTGTGCACTGGACGCATCCGTCGCTGACCAGGACCAGTTCAGTGACCTAGTGACGCAGGTTTCCAAGCTGCAGGTGAATTTCCGAAAGGGTGAGTTTTAGTTACTTTATTGGCGATTATTAGTTATTAAATTTAACGCAAGCTATGGCTTATTTCCGGCGATAATTTTCTAAATTTCCATACCTAAATTTTGTCTTTGGGGGTTTTAAACAGGCTTATTCATTATCAGCAACAGTGTTGGCCGTTATTAAAATACGGATTCTTATCACAATAACGAACTACGATCACGTTTTGTTTATTTCCTGTTACATTACTTTTTTGTTTATGCGATATTTGAAAGCGAAATTTACGTATTTCTTGTCCTCTCACTTCAAATAATTATTATTTTCGATTCTGTTTTAAAAAAAATGTGTATTCATTTTTTTACATTTGACATGATGTTCCTCGATTTATCTTTAACTCGTAATTCACTTTAAATGACAACCAAACGATGACGAAAGGTAGCGATTGCCGTCGTTTTCGCAGAGATCTGATGAGTAATGCGGAGCTGGAAGAGTTTGGTTCTTAATAGGTATTTAAACTCTTTCGAGGGTCGAAAGCCATAAACTTCCGGTGAAGTATCGCGGGGTGTTGTCTTCGAAACGGGATACGATGCGGCATCTCTTTGAGTCGAGTCGCTGGACGATCCCTCTTAAGAGTCCTTCCTTCCGAAAAACACACCACTTTGGGAATTACATGAAAGATCAGAAGTCAACACCCTGTTTCAATGTGTTGGTCTCACCAATATGCGCGAGCTACTATCCGTTTCAAACGCATGGTGCAAACTTTAGGCCATTATTACTGTAAAATGGAAACAGATCGGACACTATGTCATAGGACTTTTATGTTCCATTGGACCTCCCCTACCACCCCCTAAAATATTGCTACGTATACCGTTTACACCCCGTATTAGAACTTCGTTAGTTGAGAATTTGAATACAATTTGATTAAATACAATGTAAGTACAGATTAAAAGCTTGGATATTTTATTTTATGTACAATATATAACTTATAACTCTAACTCACAACCATACATTTTAGAACAAGGAAACGGAACAAACTTATAATAACTATAAAAAACCACTTATTTTCAAAACATTTGCTTAATATGTTTATCAAAGATTTTTTCATCTGCATTCTCTTATCGTGCATTTTTTTCATTTCTGCTCTTCTCTCTTCTCTTTCCTTTTCTTTATCTTTTTTTTGTTCAAGTCTTTGCCTTTTTACGTCTTCCCTTTCTTCTACTATTTTTGTTAAAAGGGTTTCTAACATCGTCTCCACTTTTCTTTTTTTCCCTGGATTCACATTCACATTCACATATACAATATAAAATAGTACTATTATAATTCACATAAACTTACCTTTGCTAGAAGATTTAGACGTCGAGGCTATGGATGCTGCTGGTCCCTCACTTGAGGCCTCAGCAACAGGGTTATTGCAGCCTTCTCACCCATTATGGAATCCATTTCCTAATCAAGTAATAATAGATTAATATTTTATATAGTACATTGCACTGATGCCTGAAAATTTGTCCTCATTCCCAAACTTATATAAAATGTATAATCACTGAGTAAAATGCCCACGATGATCGAGGATTTCCAGACTTTTTATTTTCGTCACGGATATTTTTATAGGTCCGCTTTAGGCCTGACCATTTGTTACTGCATTGCGTTGCAGTAACATTGTTCTACATCCCCTGCATTATTTCGGCAATTTCTTCCCATATATTATTCCCCTTTGTTTCTAATTCTCTTTCTCGTATTAATTCAATTAAGAGGGTCACTGCCTTCTCCGGCCATGAAAATATCTTTGTTACTGTGTCTAAAAATATAATGTAAATGTAATTACACATATTGAATATGTTGAGCACTCTTTAATAAGCGAACCTGTTTGTTGTATGTTGTCTGTTGTCCTCTATCCTTAGATGTTTTTCCACAACACTGCAGAGAAAACCTTGGTCTTTATAAAAAAAATATTTATACATTGTCACATACTATTAAAGTATTTGTAAAACTTTAAAATTTCAATTTTATCTTGAGCTGCTTTTATTGCTTCTGATTCCTGTACAAATAAACTCCTTAACTCATCTTTTACCATGACTTCCAATTCAACTAAAGCCATGATTTTAATAAAATTTAAAATAAAATTTATAATAATATAAGTGAACAATGTTACGTAGCCCCTTCAGGTCCATCCCGTGCTCGCTGTCCTCGCGTCACTTTCTTCCGTAAAGACGATTCAGCGGAATCGCCTCGCGTGTAGCAATCGCGTTGCGCTTAGCCCGTGGCAACGACCGTAGGGACAACGACCGCGCTCGGCCCGGGCCACGGATATTTCGCAAATATCAAAGAATTAATGAAGCAATCGACAGCTGCCGACAGGGCAGTTTCCCCCATTCCTGGGGACTGTCCGAGGTTCGGCCCGCGACGAAGAACCGCGGAACAGGGATTCGTTTTTGAGAGCTCGTGATAGGAAGTTGTGACGAGCCAGCGGGCCGTCTAGAAACCGCGCCTCGCCGCCACGTAGATACCGCGACACCCGTCCGGACGGTCGAGATCAGCCCTGGGTATCTCCATCCGACACACCGCGAACGGCCTAGCCGGGAGAGCCCTTGCGCGAGGTACGAACCGCCGTTGACTCCGCGAAGACGTGCGATGGAACGAGATAGCGAGAACATCGACGGACTCCGATTGTGCCGACTTCCGTGTGCCATCCGAGAGCACAGCGAGCGACCACGACCTGCGCTAGGTTGAGCGACCTACAGAGCGTACGAAGCGATAATCGGCAAGCGTGCCGAAACCCGAGCTCACTGCGATAGCAGGGACGGAGCGCCGTCCCTAGGGTATGTTCTTATATTATTTTATCCATCATTCAGAATATATTTTACTATGTTATTTTCCCTTCAATTCCGTGTCACCATTGATTTAATCCCCTTTTCTCCTTATCCTCCCACGGTAAGTTTAGTCAAGGCGTGCTTTAGCACCTTAAAAGAGCAAGAACCCCGCGAGTCACCCTAGCCGCTCAGGGCGATTCGCCAAAAGTCCCTTCAGGACGTAACAACAATAACAAAAACAAGGAATGAATAAAGTATAACTGAATTTAACTAATATAAATGAGAATTTTTTTCATTTCGAGTCAATAGACATGTCAAGCGCAAGAGTGAACGCTGGGGAAAATAAACATCTCCAACTATTTTCAAACCCCTCAGGTTTGTGCGGACTTCACTTTCTTTCCATTTCCTATTACATCCGTGTGATCCGATTCAAATTTCGCGCTTCTGTGCTCCACGCCGCTAGGCGTTAGCCGCAACTGCCTCTAGTCCGAATTGCTGCAGTTCCTGTGCGCCTCATGCACCGCAAATTGGAGAAATTCTAGGGAATCGTACGATACCACCAATACGATGCCCCCATGCATCATGCGCTCCATGCGCGAATCGGAACGCACTCCATATTTACTGAGAAACCGCATTTCAAAGTATGCAACTTCACTTTTATATAATAGTATAGATATAGATTGATCATTGTCATATAGCTAGAAATCGAAAAAATACATATACAGTATTGTCTCCCTGAGGGCTCGCTGGTCGGCACCGGCGTTGACCCGTGAGAGTGAGCAGAGTCCTAATTCCGAGTGTTCGTTTCTCGCTTCTTTCTGGCCGAGGGGGGGGGGGGGGGGGCGAGATGGGACGCTTTGCGTGCGGAACGGGCGCGAGCGCTCAGATGGAATCGTAACTGCTAGACGCATTCGCACGACGGTCAGATAGCCAGGCACGGCATGAGTATTTTTTGCGCCCTGGGCGAACTTATCCAATTGAGCCCTTTATTGTAATACATTTATTTGAGTTTATTGATGACCTTACTCTGAATTGTTATTTGTAGTTTAAAACAGTTGCAGTACAATTTGTAATATTTTATTTTAAAGTTTATTTTCAACAATACCAGCAATGAAAATACTATTTTGCGCGTCTTGTCAAACTTACGCCCTAGCAGTTGCCTAAGTTTACAGAGTAAAGTCATAAATAATCTCTAATAAATTTATTATAATAAAGGGCGCAACTTGACAAGTTCGCCTAGGGCGCAAAAAAGACTTGAGTCGGGTCTGCGTCAAGATTTTGCGAAACGGTTCCCATGCTCACCGCAAGCGCTTGCGACCATTCGGTTTAGGGGCACATTTGACCATCTTAACCGGCTATACCCTTTAATAATTATAAAATCTTTATTCATGTTATCATCGAAACTATTTCACAAATATATTTTAATTAATTTTAACAAATATTACAAGCCGCCTTCGTCGAATTCATTTTTATTTGTTGTTTCTTCTTCGTTGTTTTTATCAAAATGAAATTTGGTACACTTCCAATACGCACCTCAACACATAATCCCACCAAAAATTAGTTGAATAATAAGAAAGCTTTAAATAACAATTCTAATTGTGAAGAATTTCGAGGTTGTCCTCTTCAAAACCACGTAGTCGCGTTAAAAATTTTGGAATGTGAAAAACAATCTTGCTACTGTGACGTCCCACTATTTTTCGCGCGTTTCTATTCCAAAAATCCATTAGTAAACCTCAAAGTCACTCCATCAAAGTCCCTCCAACTCAACTCGTACCCCATCTCCTCAATCGCTGATCACCTTGATGTTGCACCTTAGCGGTCACCAACACAAGATGATCGATACAAACTGTACCTCGATGATGTATCTTAGAGATCCCCATTACGAGATGATCGTTACAAAACCCTCTTCGCCTATTCGCCCTATGAGGCACGAATCCTTCCCTTCAAACCCTCAGTGTGACGGATTTAATATTCGCGCCTGAGGTCCCGATCCAAAATTCCTCAGAGTGCTGGATTACAGATTCACGCCTGACTTTTCCCTCCTTCATGTCATCGTTCCTAAAAGACCTCACCCGGACTGACACTACATTATGATCCAAATCTTCAATCAACCACCAGTAAAAAAGATTTGAAGTATGGTGGTATTTTTGTAAAAAATATGTACATATACAGTAATATGGATCTACAATAATTAATATTGATATCAATTAGGGAAAAGTCGATACAAGAATCGAATTTTGTTGTAAAATGTCCGAAAAGTTGCGTAACCATTGCCAGAGAATGCCCAGAACGCTCCGTGACCATTGCCAGAGAATGTCCGGAACGTTCCGTGACCATTGCCAGAGAATGTCCTGAACGCTCCGTGACCATTGTCAGAGAATGTGCGGAAGGTTCCGTGACCATTGCCAGAGAATGTCCGGAAGGTTCCGTGACCATTACCAAAGAATGTCCGGAACGTTCCATGAGGCTGGCAGGAAAGTTCCAAGTGGCAATGTTCGCCCGCAACATGGCTGGAATGTTCAAGGAAGGTTCCTATGTCCACACCCAGGGAACATTCCACGGCAACCCCCATGGAACCTTCCTGCAAGCTTCGGGCAACGGAGTGTGCTGTATGGGTAGTCGTATGTTTCCCTTAATAAAATTCGCTACTTCCCATATTTGTTTCTCCGTTTTCACCTTTATTATTTCTGTCCATTCCTTGTTTCTCATGGAGTTGGGTCTGATTTCTGGGTATATCGGACAGTCACACAAGATATGCTTTCTGTTCTCCGCTTCTCTAGTAGTAGTAAGGCTAAGTGGGTTCTAACGCAGGTCCTCTGAGGGGAGCGCGGGGGAGTGCGGCGGAGGGAAACCTGGGCGCGGGGATAGCGGGGAGAGGAAGACAGGTTGCGCGCGCACGAGCCGCCGAGTGGGGGGAGCCGCGATCGTGGGGGGGATCACTCCGGGCCGAGCCGCCGCGGAGACCTCTCCAGACCGGACCCACCGCCGGAAATTTCCGCGGAGGGTAAGGCCCACCCCGAAATTTTTTCAGAGGGAGGGGACAACCCCCAAATATTTTTACCAAACCATTATGCGGCATACAGACAGATTATTTGCAACGCAGAGAAATTGTTTAATACTTTATCGGATGATGTCGGACAATGTCGGGAAAGATCGGCGTTTTCACACCGCGTCTTCGGGGAGGGAAAGAGACAGAGCATTACTTTAAAGCTAAAAGTCTAGGGAGGGAAAGAGACAACACTACTTGGTGGTACAATCGCTTTCGTTCTAAAGCTATCAGTTTTTAAATCTAACAGTATTCTAAAGCGTTCCGATTTAGCGTCGCAGCGTCTCGCGCGATCGCGCGTAACTTGAATCCTCAGAAGCGGCCGTGCAAGGTGACGTCATTTTCACGGCGCGAAGAACGCTCGAGCGAAATAGAATTATGCAGCGTCGGCAGAATGTTTTTTTTCCCCAACGCAGACAAATAGTAATTATTGAAACGTCGAATCTTAAAATTATGTGGCGAGAGGAGGAAGACGGGTGAATAAAATGGAGAAATAATATACGTTTAAAATATATATTGTTACATGGAAAAAGTACTAATATAAAATTAAAAGAATGTGAATGCAACATAATAATATGCCATGCAAGGTATCAGACAATGCAGATAGTCGTGTGAAAAAAGTATTTTATTTATTGATAACATATATACTATTCTGGCGTCTGACATGCATCACGACCGATCAATCCCAATCCTGATGCTAAGAGTTCACAATCTATTAAAGAGTTCGGTTCGTAGCAGTCGCTTTCAGTAATGATTTTCTCGTATTCCGCGGTCGTTGTATTAGAGTACGTATAATATTGACAAAGGAGGCGTACTTATTGGTTACGGAGTACAAAATTTCTGATAAACATGAGAACATATGGTCGATACAACAAGCATATTTGAACATTTGAATTATCGCAGCTTCAGACATGTATATGACTGAACTATTATCCGAGATTTTAGCAATTCGTTCACTGTGTATTCTTGTGAAATCGATACGTAAATGATCAATCGCGATAGGGTCTTGATATACTAATGCGGCATCGAAGTGTAAACATCGAAGTATCTGTGATTCTTGCTGCAGTAGAAGCTTCCACGTAGACATGGAGAAGCAAACCTCATGACATTTATTATCGGCTATAGCAATCTCGATGCGGCCCGAATCCTGGCCGATGCAAATTCCTATTATGAGACGTTTGTAGGCAGTAGCAGTCAATGGATAATCACGTCCCAGGATTCGTATGATAGGTTTTTTCAATACTGATGCGGATGCATTGCTGTAAGAACCACATACCCAGAGTTAATGATTCAGTTGGTTTCGTATAAATAAAAAAATACGTAGAGAAGTACTATATCCTATGTACCTTATATTCTGTTTGCGTTCCTGAGGCTGTTGTTGTTGAGACTGCTGCTGCTGTTGCTGTTGCTGGTTTGAAAAATCCATATCGTTCCAGTCATTAGTGTAGTTTCCACACATTCGGGAAGTGTTGTTGAAATGTCGGTTGTACATTTTGAATATGTACTATGACGAAGGCTATTGAACGGAAGCGGTTAATAATTGTGCGGGCACGAACGTATGCGACTGCTGAGCGATTGATGGAATAGCGTCCGGGAGACAGGCTTAAATAGAGGTGCAATTGCTTCCCCCACCACCTCATTTTATTTTAAAACTATCAATTTTTCCATAATATGTTTCAATCTTAACGTCGCAGCATGTAACTTGAGCCCCACCCTCAAGGATAAAAGTCTCGACACGTGTCGAATGTAATATGATACCTGTGGACGCGTCGAATCTCAGAATTATGCGGAATCATGAAAAGAATTATGCTGTATCAGCAGAAACTAATGCATTCGAGGGAGGGAGTACGCCAAAAGAGTTAGACACAGATACCAAACCATGATGAGGATATAAATATGCGGTCTAAACTGCACAAAGTCTCAAATCGTTGCAACGTGTTGCGAGGTCAAAACATACTGCATTTACGACCATGGCAGAATTCGCGCAAGTAGAACGCCAATTGTTGGATCAATCTGCACGATTGATTTCACGGGAAGAGTACCTCGCGTGGGAAGAACGGTGCAACGAGTGCATCGAATCTTTAGAAGAGCACAGCCGCGTAAAACGCCTGCGATTATCAATCGGTGTTCAACTATCGTTGGTTGCTCGAATCGCGAGGCTCGAAGGACTGAAACATTCGTTGCGCGGACGTTTCATGCGCGAAGGTGCAGGACATTCGAGTACGGGACTTTTGTGGCGCGAGATAGACACTGCGTTCGATAGCCGCGTGTTAACTGGTGCAGTGCTAAATTCAAACTATGCCGAACCGCGCAACTTCCTTCAGGATGCGGGGAACATCGTGCTGGAGCATGTGCGGGGCGCTTTGAGGAAACGTCGAAACCTCAAAGTGAACACTGTATTTAACGGCGAATTTGTGGCGGGTGACAAGCCTGCTTTTAAAAGCATTAATACCCGAAACTGTGAACTCTTCGGCACATCCGATCTGCAGCAGTGGTACCAACAATGCGTCATCGAACCCACCCTGGCATCGCTGGAAGAGTTCCAGGAACGGGACTGTGACGAGACACTATTTTTCGCGCGGTACTATTTCAACTCTCCATCATAAATCACTCCATAACTCCACCGAAAGTCCCCAAACTTCAACTCTCACCCTTTTTTTCCCAATCGCCGATCACCTTGACGATGCACCTTAGCGGTCCCCATCGCAAGACGATCGGTACGAAATCCCCTTTCCTTATTCGCCCTACGAGGCACGATCTCTTCCCTCATATTTAAAATTTAAACAAGTCCCTCGCCCCAAAAACCCTCGCCCCTTATCTCGAGACCACGTCTCACCCCCTCTCCATGACCAAAGAAGTCAAAGCCACACTCACCCCTTTCCAATCAAACCTCCAAAAAACCCATCCAATAGGTTGAGTATCTCCCCATCAGAAGCCTACGTAAGACCCCGAAAGTCTTATTGCCACGAATATTTCATACACGTGTCATTAACTAATTATAGACGCATATCCTATAAAAACCCCAGAAGTCCTATTGCGACGCATATTTCGTAAGTAGGCCAAGGTCCATACCGCGCGTACCCTTCATACCTAACAATCATGTAAAATTCACATAAATACAAGGGCCCGAGAGACAGAGGCGCTCTTTCTGCAGAAACATCACGCGGAGAGTATCTTTACAATCATAAAGTGTTTAGAATCAGTTTCAACGAACTACTCATCGACATTTATCGTAAGCAATTAACATTAACCATTGTTACACGGTAAATCACCCTCATATATTTCTCATGTACTATTGCTAACTCTTACCATTTATATTACTATTTCATGCTTATTGCTTTATATTGCTATCATTGCTAACTCTTATTGTTTTATACCATTATTACCCGCTTATTGCGACGGTCTATTATTTCATGCCTATTGTTTTATATCTCTACCACGATTTATATTCCTGTACATCATATTCATACATATATCTTTATAAATAACCATTTATATAATTGTTTTGTGTTAACGCTAACCGCCTAACGCATTATTATAAAGTAAATTACCTGCACAATAATATGCATGGCTTATTTTGTGCTACAGGCTGAATAAACCAGTTTCATTTAATTCACGCTTCGAGTTATTGTGTTAAATCCTCGGTACGAAGGTTCCCTTCCAAAACAAACTGCTGCAACAGCTGATCTGGCTGCGCGAACACCGGAGTTCTTATAATATTTACCGGGCTTACTTTTACATAGCTCGCGTTCGACCAACGTCTAGACGAATTTCGCGGAATAGCACGGGCGGCTTCTTATGTCAATGCAACCGTAAATCCGATTACCAAAACTAAAGTAAAAACCACAAGTGGTCTAACGGGTGTCTCCCTGGCGCGCGGTTACCTTTAAACCTTCCCTGGTCGATTAGCCTGCAGGATTTAAGATCCTCGCCTGATTTCCCCCTAAACCCAGTGTGTAGGATTTTACGTTCTCGCCTAAACTCCCACCGATCTTTAGTGTGCAGGATTTTACGTTCTCGCCTGATTCCCAAAAATCCTCAGTGTGTAGGATTTTACGTTCTCGCCTGACTCCTGAAAACCCTCAGCGTGCAGGATTACATATTCTCGCCTGATTTCCGAAAATCCTCAGTGTGTAGGATTTTACGTTCTCGCCTGACTCCTGAAAACCCTCAGCGTGCAAGATTACACATTCTCGCCTGATTCCCGAAAACCCTCAGTGTGTAGGATTCTACATTCTCGCCTGATTCCCGAAAATCCTCAGTGTGTAGGATTCTACGTTCTCGCCTGACTCCCGAAAACCCTCAGTGTGTAGGATTACACATTCTCGCCTGATTTCTTACCCCACATAGTCATCGTCCCCAAAGACCTCAACCCAGGACGTGACAGGACAGCGGATGGGCATTGACGCGAATCCTCAACCTGACCGTCAATGTTAATAAGTACAATCCGCTGCGCGCGGGATGCCACATCAAGTTGCCGCGGGAATTGGTGCTAAAGAAAGCAACAATTAGTGTGCAATCCCCGGACAATGCGTGTTTCGTGTGGTCAGTGGTCGCCGCTCTCCATCCCGCCGAACGAGACACCGCGCGCCCAAGTTCATACCAGCACTATGCTTCCGTATTAAATCTCCAGGGCATTGAGTTCCCTATGTCCCTGGAGCAAATTGGGAAGTTTGAGCGGCAGAACAACATCTCCGTCAACATGTACAGCTTCGAGGCGGAGAATGGATCGAAGGTCTTTCCGCTGCGTCTCACCAGCCAAAAGAGGGATCGACATGTCAACCTGCTCTACACGCCGAATCATGAGCACGGCGATGTAGGGCATTTTGCATGCATCAAGAACCTGTCCCGGCTGGTGAGCGCCCAGCTGAGCAAAAACATAGCAAAGAAATTCATCTGTGATCGGTACGTATAGAAAACTTGTGAAATGTTGAAATGTCTCGCGAAACAATTAAATAAAAAAATTTGTGTTTTTGTAGATGTATGCACTATTTCGGATCGGTCGAGAAGTTGGAAGCGCATGCAGTGGACTGTGGGCAGATGAATGACTGTGCCATCCTGCTGCCCAGCGAAGGAGAAAATTTCCTCAGCTTCGAGAACCACTGCATGAAGGAGCGGCTCCCCTTCGTGGTGTACGCAGATCTGGAGTGCATCATTGAAAAAACAGAGGACAGCCACCAAATTGATGATAGCAAATTACACACGTATCAGCACCATAAAGTTCATAGTAAAGCCTATTATATGCATTGTTCGTATGATACATCATTATCGACGTATCGATGTTGCCGCGACGCGGATTGTGTTTCATGGTTCGTATACGAACTGAAAAAATTTTCAAATTTCGCCAAACCTATCTTGACCAGTAATGTTCCCATGCTGGATTTACATTGATAACACACTGTCATATTTGCGAAGAATCATTCAAGGTTGACGATGTACGAGTTCGCGATCATTGTCATCTATCCGGACGGTTTAGAGGCCCAGCACATTCGGAGTGCAATTTAAATTATAAAAATGCGTTTTACATCCCCATAGTTTTCCATAATTTATCTGGCTACGATTCGCATTTCATTATCGAGGAAATAGCTACCGCTTTCGAAGGTCACGTTGATGTATTGCCTATAAGTAAAGAAAAGTATATTTCTTTCACAAAAAATGTTGAAGATACGGCTGAATCAGACTCGCGAAAGAATATTAAATTACGATTCATCGATTCATACAAATTTCTCAATACCAGTCTCGACACATTAGCATCTTTTCTCAGCACAGATCAATTAACAATTTTACGATCCAAATTTGAAACATTATCCACCAAAGATTTCAATTTATTGACGCGAAAGGGTGTATTTCCGTACGAATACCTTGATTGCGCGAACAAGCTGCAGAATCCATGCTTACCACCGCACGAGTCATTCTACAGTTCGTTAACGGGTGAGACTGTATCCGAGAGCGATCACGCGCATGCCGAGACTATCTGGCAGCGTTTCGGGATTAGAACTTTGGGCGAATACAGCGACTTGTATTTGAAAACAGATGTCTTGTTATTGGCAATTGGAAAATTTTCGCGAAAGTTGTATCAAGACTTATGGACTTGATTCGGCACATTATTATACTCTACCTGGTTTCACATGGGATGCAATGCTAAAACATACCAAAATTACATTCGAATTGCTCACCGACGTCGATATGGTCATGTTTATCGAACGCGGTATACGTGGGGGTTTAAGCCAATGTTCAGGAAGATATGCACATGCCAATAACAAGTACATGCCATCTTACAACGCATCGGAACTTTTAACACATTGGGAAGGACGATATGGCGCGGAGGCAATGATCGCGAAACCGAATTTTCACAGCAGAAGTGTTTTTTCGGAAAATTTAATAGCTGTTGAATTGCGAAAACTCGAGGTGAAATTCAACAAACCGATATATGTGGGTATGTGCATTCTGGACATATAAAAAATTTGTTTGTATGAATTTCACCATGAGTACATGTCACCAAAGCATGGACCGAATTGTAAAATTCTATACACCGACACAGATAGCTTCATTTATCACATTCAATGTGACGATATCTACGAGACCATGAAACACAATATCGGTAAATTCGACACAAGCGATTATCCTATCGACAATGCATATAATATGCCGCGTAAATAAAAAGGTTCCAGGACTGATGAAGGACGAAAATAACGGTGTGATAATGACCGAATTCGTAGGTCTTAGAGCGAAAATGTATGCACTTCGCGTAGACGGTAAAAAAGATACGAAAAAGGCGAACGGCGTCAAGACCAACGTCATACCCAGAACGATAACTTTCAACGACTACGCGCAGTGTTTGCAAAGGGAGATCGAAATGGTTCGCAAACAATCATGCATACGGTCTAAATGGCATAAAGTGTACACCATTTCGGAATCCAAAATCGCTCTAAGTCCGTACGACTACAAGCGGCATATCATACCCGATTCGACCGACACTCTGCCCTGGGGACATTATAATATCCCATTGTAAAATAGAAATTACTGTATTTATTATAAATAGTAGAATTATTGCGTAATATAAAATTGTTTGCAAATGTATAGAAATTATTGTATTTATTATAAATAGTGGAATTATTGCGTAATATAAAAATTCTGTTGTAAAAAAAAAAAGAAATTTGAACTTGATGATGCTCTCTTCATGTGAACGAGGCCTCGGACTCCGTCCAGAGTCTATGACAGCTATCACAACGCACGCAAAGTTTGAAAACTTCACATCGACATGATGTATAGTTTCATAAAGGCGATGTTGAAAAGCATATAATGAGAATATTTCGATGATAAATCTCTGGTTGTTTGCGAACTGTTGGCATGTGCCTTTCAATGATATTATTGACGTCGCTTGCAGCAAAATGTTAAATAAATTATTATTGTATTTATTAACTCGTTCATATAAATAGTGGAATTAATGTGTAAAAAAAAAATAAAAATTGTTCACACATCGATGACGGTGAGTATGTAGTGGTGACCCTGGTTGAATCGCGAGTATGGACGCATTTCTACAATGTCAGCTTGCCACAGATCGTCGTATCCGTGCACTATGACGCGTCTCCGCGGGAAATGTCTTCGAGCTGGAGCGTGCAATTCCTCAACGAGTTGTAGCTTCTTGTGACCATGGTTTTCTTCTTTACTCTTGGATTTCGATAATGGCTGCATGTTTGATCGCAGAGGTGTCTCGAACACGAATGATGCGATAATTATCGGGTACGTGCATTATGTGCTTCTCATCGGTCCGAGGAGATTCTGGACAAGTTGCTGCTCCGTAGCAAAAGCGGTTATAGCCTCTTTAACTTTATGAATTTCGCTGTCGGGTTGCGGGATACAATTCAACGCCTGTGATATCTTTTGAACGCTGTTTTGCAATGTCAGCATATCTCTTTGAAACATAACCAGCTTCCTCTCTAATTCTTCCTGCTGCTCTCTCAAAAGTTTAATGTTCTATTACACGTACAGTTTATTGACGGCATCGGTGTCGGCCACCGGCTGAGCTACGCGTCGTATCTTGCGTGATTTCGCATCAAAGTCGGCACCAGCCACGCAAAGGGCGTTATCTCGCATGTAATTTCGAAGCAAACCGCTCCATTTGTAATAGTCCATTCTAGCTGCTCCACTCTTCTCGAGCGATACCCCAAATTTGTTGATCGGCATTTCGATGCATACAGTGCGCATCGTTGGCGCGCGGTTTAATTTATAATGAGGCCTACCTCGCGGAGTTCCTCAATAATCCATAGAATTTCTGGATCGTGAGAGTTGTTACCCGCCTGACGTGACGCTTCTAGCAAACGCAATCGATCCACCAGCTCGTTGGGATCGTCCCAGTGTACGTAATCGATCTTGTTATCGTTTACCACCATGACTCGCGGTACCGTTAGACCTTTTCCCGCCCTAGTAGCCGATGCGCGAGGGAGTAGCGGTGCAATTACATATTTGTACTTGTGTCCCTTGTTGCTCAATATGGGATTTTTAGCCTCATGACCGCGTCTATGAGCGTTCGTCGCCAGCAGTATACTTTTGTATTTTTGATTATCGGCATCGGTGTATACAGCATCATCGGGAATTCTCTTAAAAATCAGTTCGTAAAGACCGGGTGTTCCTCTGTATTTTACACCATCTATGATTATATTATCATCCATGTCTATATCGAAAGCCTTATCCCCAAGCCTCGTTCCACTATTGCCAAAGTATACGCCGTACACATAGTCCATTGTTGTATCCTTATCACCACTTAGGATCGCGCTCATGTATTTTTGCCCCAGCGGGCCGAAATGACTGCGAAACGTTTCTTGTCCCTCGGACGTTTGGAATTGCTGTCTAATAGATGTAACAAACGACTCATTGGGATTAGTTTCGAAAACGCCATCATCAACGGCTCAGGGCGATTGCACATTGGGTAATGTACTTATTGGCATGGGTGGAGCCACAGTATCGTTTGATCCGACATCCTGTCGTTTCCGCTTCGATTGAACTAGTGTCGAGGTTATGGGTGAATATTCCGCTGACATGTGTTGTTTCCAATTTCTTTTGCGCGATGTGTTTTGTTTCGGATGGATTTTTTTAGGCGTTAATGTTTCAGTCCCTTCAACGTCTGTGCTTATCGGCGGTGATGTGCGAGCTTCCGCCGCTGCGGTATTTTCCGCAATATGTTTTAGGGGTTCGACGATAGGTTTGAAGTATCTCTCCAACGTGATGTCTTCCTCCATCTTGCCAGTCTTCAAAGCCTGATGTTTCCGACGAATGGCTTCGCTGGTTTTTGCAATTTCCTTCGCTATTCTCTCGCGATCCTTAATCTCCAGACTATCGATATCAATCATCATTGTGCCGTAGACGTTGCTTTCCCACCGACGTGTTGACAACGATTGACCATCTCATGGTACGGCAAACTGGTTAAATCCCTTTCTATAACGTCCATTGGACATCGCGCTATCCTTGTCTATCACCACGAAACCATACTCCCGTTCCCAACAATTACGACACAAAGCGCAGAAATCCTCGTAAGGCATGTCGGTGTTTACGTGATCGTTGTACACATGCTTCAAGTTGGTACCATCCTGTTTAAACAGAATCAACTGATTCGCATTGTCACGTATAAGATGTTTGGGAATCTTTGCATACGTCTGACAGAGATAGAAACAGTCAACGTTCGAGTGGCGTCCCATTGCAAAGTACTCTCGTATCGTATCTTGCTTGTCGCATGCCACGTCATCAAAGATAAAAATGGAATTCGGAAGCGATTCGCTCGGTGGGATGACATCACTGATATTCGAAAACGTAAAGTAGCCAATTTCATCTATCGGAGTCAATAAATTCTCCAAGTACTGATATTTCGGCTGTTGCAACGACTTGGAATACACGTACGCGTTCTCGAAGCGGACGCCGTGAGGACTTTCCAACAAGCTGACCAGCACGTTGGTTTTTCCACAATTTGATGGACCACAAATGACGCAGCGGATAGTGTTTGGTAGCATGCTACCATGCCTGCGTCCTGTTTTCGACGACATCATTTGCGATTTATCGTCAAAATTTGTCACGCGTATCGTTACAGGTTGTCGCACGAATCGCATCGTCCCCGCGAACCGTGAAAAATGATTTTGATACGTCGAGGCTGTGATGCGCCCTATTTATAGGTCCGCGCCGAAACACGGCGGTTCAGTATTCAAAATGCTTCTGATCCTGTCGGATAATTACGATATTCGAGACCTAACCTCTGAGCAGTTGAAATATATACCAAAGATTATTCTACTGCGAGAGTTTGGCAGACACATTGATCAGTTGTGGGACAGGCTCCCCGAGCATATAAAAGCCGATTTCGAGATTCGACTGTATCGCCGGTGCTTGGAACATTATAATCGCCCTTGGCAGCGAACGCATATCGACGGTCCAGCAACATTGATTAAAAACTGTAGCGAATGTCACCGATGAGAGTAAAGGAAGGTCGTGGTATGTTAAATCGGGCGATAAACGCGCTACCTATCGAATTACACATTCCAGGATATCAGTTTTGCGGTCCAGGAACTCATCTAGCAAAACGATTGGCTAGAGGGGATCGAGGTATCAATCCGTTGGACGCAGCGTGTCGCGAACACGATATTGCGTATTCGCGTAGCAACGACCTCGACGAAAGGCACGCGGCAGATAATGTTCTCGCTGACAAAGCGCGAAAACGCATCGTTGCGCGAGACTCGACTCTGGGTGAAAGAGGCGCTGCTACAGCTGTTTGGGCAGCTATGAAGGCCAAGACGAAGATTGGAATGGGGATGAAAACAAAAACCCGCAAAAGGACTCCAAAGAGAGCATCGCAAAAGCGGATTCTTTCGGTGGCAAAACGGGGTGGTATATTACCACTTCTCCCGCTGTTGGGTGTTCCCGGATCATTGGCTGGTGGAGCGGCGGGGATCGCTAAGGCGGTAAACGATAATATGGCGGCGCAACATCAGCTGCAGGAAATGCAACGCCATAATCGCTCCATGGAAGGTCACGGACTTTATCTCGCGCCATACAAGCGTGGACAGGGAATATCCAAACGAAAAAAAGAACGTCGAAAAGAAAATAAAAATGCCCGCGGGCGTAACTACCGATGCGCAATTGGAGGAGTTGGCAAAACGTATGCGTATTCCATTCTGTACAGGTGTTTTTATGCGTAATGCGTTACCAGCTCGAGGAGTACGTCGAAACGAAAGCGGTATCGTAAATTTGGACAATGTCGAGGGGCCGGGGACTCATTGGGTGGCGTATGCGAAGAGAGGGTGTCGAGCTATATATTTCGACAGCTTTGGGAATCTTCGACCGCCTAGGGAATTGGTAAAATATCTGGATAAGGATGCTGTAAAAATTGAATACAATCGAACGTCTTATCAGAAGTACGATCAGAGCAATTGCGGACAACTATGTCTACGCTTTCTACAAACGATCAGCGCCAAATTTAAGGATTGACTTCCCGCCACTCTGATTCAGTACTAGTCGAGCAGTTCGAGCGGAATATGTCGTTAACATTCACTCTAACCGGCAAGAGTAGCATCCTCGCGGTGAGCTACTTTCCACCCATAGATTTGAGCGATGATGATTACGAGCTTGGTCTAACAACCTTTGAAACTTATCACACAATACCGAACATCGACACGAGCAACGATAAATTCTACTTCATCGTAAACTATGATATCACCAACAGTGCCGACACCGCTTATGAATACATTACGATTCCCCATGGCTCCTACGAACTAGACGCCATTGCCAAGTACTTGAAGCAGCGATTACTCGAGCGGTATCCTCAAAAAAAAAAATCTCGGTGGCACCGATGACAGCAACGATGACGGTGACAACGATGCGTATCCTATAGTGTTGCGTCCCAACAACAACACCATGAAAAGCGAGCTGTACTGCCGATTCGGCGTAGACTTTACAAAGCCCAATAACATTGGATCGCTATTGGGATTCTCGACGAATCGGGTGTTAGAACCAGGACGATGGCACGAATCGGACGATCCAATTAATATCATGAACGTGAACATTATTCGCATAGAAGGTAGCGTTACCGCTGGTGCGAACAACAATGGGAGGCGTGTACATACGATACATGAATTTTCCCCGAGAGTTCCACCAGGATATAAGATATCGGAAACGCCCGCACAGATCATTTACCTTCCAATCACCGCACGGATCATTACGGATCTGACGATACGCGTTGTGGATCAAGACGGACGGTTGCTCGATTTTCGAGGTGAAGAGATTACCATCAGACTGCACGTACGACAACGACGATAATACGTGTGGTGTGAACGAAAGAGATGCTTGTATTGAACGACTCCAAAAACCCGTTTCTTCCAAGTGAAATTGTTTACAACACCAACAACTGCAACAGCTCTCATCACGCTAAAAAGAAGAGGCTCAGTGCTGCGAACATTCTAAGCATTGGAGGGAAGCCGATGTTTGATGATCGCATCGTCAAGCTCGAGACTCACACGTACAACCCATACGTCAACACAACGTTTGGATACAGCGATGAGATAAGAATACCGATACAGCAGCAGGATTTATACACATTGCCGTGTGAAAGTTTCCTCTATGTGGAGGGGAAATTGAAGATAAATAAGGCAAATGATACGTTAACGGTGATGTTGGGAAATAATTGTGTGGCGTTCTTATTTCATGAGATTCGATACGAGCTGAATGGCGTGGAGATTGATTGCAACAGAAACGTTGGAATAACTGGCACGCTTAAAAACTATGTATCGCTGACATCTGACGAAGACAAAAATATGGAGAATGCCGGATGGGGCTTGGAACGACGCGATGGGCTAATAGTGAAAAATCATATCAATTTTTGCATCCCACTCAAATATTTGCTGGGATTTTGCGAGGACTATAAACACATGATTATTAATGCACGTCACGAATTGATTTTAATACGATCGCGCAACGACAACAATGCTCTGATAGGGTCACTGATGTTGGAACCAGAAATTGAATTACTTAAACTACAATGGCGGATGCCTCATGTGACGCTGAACGACATTAATAAGCTATCGTTGCTACGTACTTTGGAAAGTGGACAAAACCTGAGCATTTGTTTTCAATCGTGGGATCTGTACGAGTATCCTCTCTTACAGAGCACAACCAAGCATTCGTGGGCCGTGAAGGCATCCGCACAGCTGGAGAAGCCGCGATGCGTGATCCTTGCCCTACAGACTGGTCGAAGGAATGTGATGAGCGAAGACGTTACTAAGTTCAACAACTGTAAATTGAGCAATGTAAAACTTTTTGTCAACTCGGAATTTTACCCATACGATGACATGAACTTAGACTTTGACAAGAATAAGCATGCCATCTTGTACCACATGTATACGCAATTCGGTAAATCGTATTATGGACATAGTTGCAACGAGGCATTATTCACCATGGCTGAATTTTTACAATTTGGCCCCATCGTGGTGATTGATTGCCCGCGACAAAATGAGTTGATCAAGAATGGCACCGTGGACGTGCACATAGAATTCGAGTGTAAAGAGAATGTGCCGGTAAATACTACAGCCTACTGTCTAATTCTGCACGATCGGGTGGTTGAATACAATCCACTGACAAACGTGGTGCGCAAAATGAATTAAATTGCCACGCTACTTGCCCGCCCTCTTCTGTGTCAAATTTGCACAAATTTCTTCATGAAAATCGAGATGCTTTACGAGAAAGACTGCATTCTCTCATCTGTCTCGGAAGCGAACGGACCTCTAAATTGTATCGATAATGGCTGTACCAACATTCGTTGACCTGCAAGGGTTCATCGTCGATGGAAGATTTATCGCGAAGGAAGTGGCTGTCCTACGCAAGGGAACAATTCTCTCGCACTATATTTTTGGGAGTCCTATGCCACAATTCCTTCTTACAAAATCCGACAAATCAAGCATTCGATGGTTGGCGGCAAAACATCACGGACTACTGTGGGACGATGGAGACGTTCCGTACAGTATGGCTAAACAGCTAATTCCGAAAGCTGTAGCTGATGCAATCGACGAAGCAGATGACATATCCAATATAGTATACGTTAAAGGGCTGCAGAAACGCGACTGGCTTGTTGATTTCCTCGATGAAATTACCAGAGCGGACGTGATCATCGAGACGCTGGATATTGAATACGAGGATATCAAATCTCTAAATAAGCTAAATGTAGTTGATACTCTGCGATGTGGCAGACACGCAAAGCACTGTGCCTTGCAATATGTATTTAAAATATTCAACTGGTGGTCTAAACGCCAGAGAGAAATGCTTAAATAAAATATAATCAATTTGTAATACATAAATGTTTTTTTTTCTTCACCCTCCCCAACCTCTTGCATGTACGCTAGATTAAGACGATAGTTGTAATTATTATGTAGAAACCGTTCAAAGCCGTTCGATACCCGTTCGATACCCGTTCAATACCCGTTCGATTCGCGTTCAAAGCCGTTCAAAACCGTTCAATACCCGTTCGATTCCCGTTCAAAGCCGTTCAAAACCGTTCAATACCCGTTCAATACCCGTTCAAAGCCGTTCGATACCCATTCAATACCCGTTCGATTCGCATTCAAAGCCGTTCGATACCTGTTCAAATGATATGGTCTAGCTGAATGATGTGTCAAAGAAGAAGGGAAAGAAGACGCGTGCAATTTTATTCACCCGTCTTCCTCCTCGCCACCTAATTTTAAGATTCAACGTTTATTTCGTTCGAACGTTCTTCGCGCTGTTAAATGATGTCACCCTGCACGACTGCTCCAGAGGATTCAAGTTACGCGAGATCGCGCGAGACGATGCAACGCTAAATCTGAACGCTTTAGAATACTGTTAGCTTTAGAACGGAAGCGATTGTACCGCCAAGTAGTGTTGTCTCTTTCCCTCTTCCAAAATTTTAGCTTTAAAGTAATAGTTTGTCTCTTTCCCTCCCCGAAGATGCGGTGTGAAAACGCGGATCTTTCCCAACATTGTCCGACATCGTCTGATAAAAATAAATTATTATTTCTCTGTGTTGGGGGAAATAAAATATTTGGAGGAAAAAATTTCTGGGTGCGGATCGAGTCTGAAAAAGAGTTTTTTCGGGGGTCATTCCTCGTCTGAAAACTTTCCGACGGTGGGTCCGGTCTGGAGAGGCCTCCGCGGCCGCTCGGCCCGGAGTGATCCCCTCCACGATCGCGGCTTCCCCCACTCCGCGGCTCGTGCGCGCGCAACCGGTCTTCCACTCCCCGCAGGCCCCGCGCCCGTGTTTCCCTCCGCCGCACTCCCCGCGCGCCCTCACTTCCCCCGCCCCCGCGCTCCCCTCAGAGGACCTGCGTTAGAATCCCCTTAGCCTTATTACTGGGGCGACGACATGAATGTGTGCAAGAGAATAAATAGAAAATTATTTTACCCCAGGGAGATTCGAACTCGTGACACCTGTAGGACCGTAGACGAACACTTTACCGCTGCAGCTACAACTGTTGATTGGGGAGATTGCTTACATATTCGAACTTATATTCCTACCGTGCAACACTTTAAACTCAAATTATTCAAAAACGATGATTCGTTTTGACAAACTCAATTACAGCTCCCTAATTGTGGAGTGGGATATTTCACAACAAATTAATTTCAGCGCTTGATGTTGTATTAAGTTGATGCATATTCTGTTATGAAATATCCTGCGTAGTACAAGAAAATAATGTTTTTTTTTTTAGATTTAGCGGATTTTTAATACAATCGTTTAACATCATTTATTTTATTTTCTAGTCTTTAGTGTTTGTGGATTTACATTTCACAGCTCAGACTTCTTTGCAAATATTATTTATTGCTGTATACAGTTTAACAGTTTGCTTAAACCTTATAGTGCTAATTAACTAATTGTATTAATTACTTATATCACATATTGTCCGTGTTTACATATATTCCCTCGGCGGTTGCCTGTGAAATGTAACACTGTATTCTGTTTGTCGACATATGTGATATAAGTAATTTATACAATTACTTAGTTAACACTATAGTGCCTACTATTGAGATTTAATTCATTATAGATAATAAAAAAGTTCCGTTTTGTTACGAGCCGAGGCTGAGGGCAATGCGAATGGCGGCTGCAAGGCCGAGGATTGATATTGGTTATTTGAGTTTGTTAGTAACGGACGAACCAGGGTCTGGTATTCCTGGGAGCCACTAGGAAGGTAAGTTTCATGGGCGAACCGGGGTCTGGTATCCCCGGGAGCCGCTAGGAAGGTGGAAATCGTGGACGAACTGGGGTCTGGTATCCCCGGGAGCCACTAGGAGGTTCGTTGTCGTGGACGAACCGGGGTCTGGTATCTCCGGGAGCCACTAGGAGGTTGGTTGTCGTGGACGAACCGGGGTCTGGTATCCCCGGGAGCCACTAGGAGGTTGGTTGTCGTGGACGAACCGGGGTCTGGTATCCCCGGGAGCCACTAGGAGGTTGGTTGTCGTGGACGAACCGGGGTCTGGTCATGGGTCTGTTTACGGTGCAACGACTACGGCGTAGGACCCCGCACTACAATGCCTTCGCCAACCTAAGATTGTTTTAAAGGTCGAGGGGGTTGGAAAAACCAACTGAACCGGTGGGCCGTGATTTCGGCAGACGAGTAGTCCCTGCAGTTTGCCAAACGAGAGGACCGTTGGAGACCTCGTTTCATTCTTTGCAAAATATATAACCGTACAATCAATACCAGTCTTGATTTTCATTGACTCTCAGCTTTTTCTTACATTACAGTCTATGTATAATTTAGTGACACTTTTGTCTTAGGATATCGTACCTGCTATAAGAAATAGTTAAAGGTGTCCGGGTTTCAAGTGGAAATATCCGGGGATTTAATGCTCTCTTCTAATCTTGGCTCCCGCGACGGCCGTAACGATCGAGCAATCTCAGGTGCGTACAACATGAACTGCGCGTAGCGCGTTAATAAAACAAAAACGCGTCGACAATAGTGCTCTCCGGGACGATGTGGATACCTATTGTTACGAATGTCACCCCAATGCAGCGCTCTCCAGCGTAGGGCCCCCACACGTTCCTGCTTTTCCTTACAATCTTTAGCTGTGACAACGTATCACCATGTGTCACAAATACACACCTCGTATGGGGCGTCCAAGCTCGTTCAATCCCCGACTGTACGCATACACGACCTTGGCGAGCGCTGCTCTAATGCGCCACGCGCAGTTCATGTGGTATGCGCTTGAGGTGGTGCGAACATTATGGCCGTCGCGGGAGCCAAGACGCGCAGCGGAGGAAAGAGGGCGATGCCTCTGAAAATCAGCCGAAAAGAGTAGATAATTCCCAAGCTTGGCCCTACTAATTTCACCAATGCCGACCCTTCCGAGTCTCTTATATTCCGGGGTCGCTCTTATATGTATGTAAAATCTATGTAATATCCAATTAAGATGGTATTATTATGGTTTAAAAGATACACATTAGCTCGTGTGCGTCACTTAATTAAAAGTATAAACACACATAATAATAATAAAATGGTTTACGGCTACGGTTGAAAATAAAACACATTATTTATTTTTATTCTAATCACGCTATTTTTTAATAAAAATAGGTTGTCATATAGAAAACACAAAGACTGATCGACAATCTAGAATTTTACCGCTATCAGCGTGGAGTCCGAGAGAAGTCGTACGTCCAGACCAAGTAACAATTCATCTGCGAGGAAAAGGTGCCATTTCGATACCATTACTTCTGTTTCCTGCAACTCCGGGGTAAATATTAACAATCTTAAAAATGTAAAACAGGTGCTATGATTTATTTGTTGTCTTTATTTAGATATTATCTGTTGTACAGGGTGTCGGCGGGAACACTGAACTGCTGGATATCTCCTAATGTATTGGAGATAAAAAAAATATTTATATGGAATTGCATGGTTCGAGGGGGCAAATTTATTAGCGCAGACGAATTTTTTCTTCGATTATTATTTTAAAACATACGACGGTCCTGTTCGGTTTTTTAAATGCAACTATTTTTTTTTAGAGATCACTTGATAGTGCGTTCAAAGACAAATTCAATAACCTATCATGTATACACCTTATTTCCACTGGTTTTCGAGATGTTGAGCTTGCAAATTTACTGATTTTCACTGGAAGAAATCCGGCTGGAATAGCAACACCAGGCGTAGTCTGGTTTGCGCCACGGGTGGCAAGCGTTGGGCATTGCCTGTTGAAAAGATACAGTATTGTTTCGTTAGCGGCTCGCTGGTCGGGACCGGCGTTGAGCCGTCAGCGTAAACAGATCCCTAATTCCGAGTGTTCGTTTCTCTCTTCTTTCTGGCCGAAGAGGGGAGCGAGATGGAATGCTCTGTGTGCGCGACGGGTGCGAGCGCTCACGAGGGGAGGCCGCGAATGGGACGAGCGATTTTTTAACGAAACCGGGCAGAAAATGTTGAGGCCGATGTGTATAAACAAATTCCAGAATATTAGCTGTGAATGGCCGGCCATTTTTATAAAAAATGGCTTTAAACATTAAAATTATAGAGTCGTCGGGTCGATTTTATTCTTCATTAAATGATAGATCTTGATGAAAGGAATAAAAAAGTCTTATGTGTTATTGCCATAGTGTCAATATAAGACTTTTTTATTCCTTTCATCAAGATCTACCATTTAATGAAGAATAAAATCGACCCGACAACTCTATAATTTTAATGTTTAAAGCCATTTTTTATAAAAATGGCCGGCCATTCACAGCTAATATTCTGGAATTTGTTTATACACATCGGCCTCAACATTTTCTGCTCGGTTTCGTTAAAAAATCGCTCGTCCCATTCACGGCCTCCCCTCGTCAGATGGACTCGTGACTGCTCGACGCATGCGCGCGATGATAAGATAGCCAGGCACAGCACGAGTCCTTTTTGCGCCCTAGGCGAACTTGTCAAATTACGCCCTTTATTATAATATATTTATTTGAGATTATTGATGACCTTACTCTGAATTTGTATTCGTAGTTTAATCCACTTATAGTGCAACTTGTAATATTTAATTTGAAAGTCTATTTTTAACCCTTCGTGGTCACACGGGGTGTATTGTACAACAAGTGAAGTTTTTTATTTGAAATGCCGCACCTTTACATCTTCCAAAGGGGATTTATCGCAAAAATTTTTTTTTTTTAAAAATTCTGTATTTTACCACAACGACCCACACAGCACCATAACATTGCAGCAACGTCTGTACAATGATGCGGTTCAAGATTGCAATGTTGCACCATAACATGGCAGAGATATTGCAGGTTCAGTCCTATGTCCGCGTTCGCAATATTGCAGGTGTGTATTTTGGCAAAGTTGTGGCAACAGTACAAATATGTAGTCCTGCAACATTCCGGCAATGATTCTGCAACGGACCGGCAAAATTCTGGCAATGATTCTGCAACTCTTCGGCAATATTGCGGTGCGAGATTGCAAAATGTTGCACCGCATCATTGCAGAGTAGTTGCAGGTTCACTCCTATGTCCGCCTTAGCAATATTGCAGTAGTGTATTCCCGCAACGTTTCGGAAATTTTACAGCAATGGACCCCCACCGCAGTCATGGACGCGACGACATGAATATGTGCAGAATCGTAGTAGTATAACGCCCGTGTGTCTTTTTCTCATAGAAAATATTTTTACCCCAGGGGGATTCGAACCGCGGACCTGTAGCATCGTAGACAAACACTTTACTGCCGCAGCTATAATCGCTGATTGATAAGATTACTTACGTATTCGAACTTATACTCCTACCGTGCAAAACTTTAAACTCAAATTATTCAAAAACAAAGGCTCATTTGATAAATCTGTTAAGGAATTTTAACACTGTAGGTGCGGACTCTAACTTTCACCCGGTGTCATTTTAGGTTAGGTTGGAAAGTAGTCTTTAGACTAAAACTTTGCATTTGTCTTGTTATCTCTCTTTTCTCTTGCTTGATTGTATATACGTGTTTGTACAATAAATTCGTATAATAATAATAATAATAATAATTTCACACATTAAAATATATAGTATCTACTCTATCTAAACAAATTAAATTCATTTTCAAATCTCTTCTATAACTTAAATTCATGTACAAACAACTCTCACGATAACACTTTTTTCATATCTTCAACGGCCAACGAGAAATTTTAGCATATCCAGTTTGTCTGGGATTGGTCGCAGTTATGCTACCAATCGGGCGCATGCTCGCTGTCGCGAAGACGCGCGAGTTTTGAAACGCGTTCCTTGTACCGGTGTCGCGATTAGGCGGTCGCGGGACGGCCTGGTCGGGCCATCTCGGGAGTGACACCTGGACTAATTAGCTATTGTTCTCTCCCCTAATTAGCAGTATCTCGCTCCACTTACGTGGACCGCGCGGATTGGCCAGGTGTCCAAGTTCCCGTACCGATGGCTCGGCCCGTGCCGGCTCCGCGATCGCTCTCTTGCTGTTGAAACACGTAACGATAAACTTCGTGGCTCCTCGCATCGCGCAACACAAGGAGCAAATCGGTGCTCCGATATTTCTACCATTTCTAAGTAACTCAAAGCTGTTAATGTTAAATAATTAAAAGTTTCTCACGCGGATTTACTTTACACGTGCTCGTTTCTTCCGCCATTAATGTACAGTTAGAATTTAAGCCTATTAATTAAGTGCGTTCAGTTTAAAATTACAGCGTCCGCTTGATAACGATCGGGACGTTGGCGCTCCATGTTCTTGCTTAAACAAGTTAAATGAAACATGCTGTAGAATCTACTCCACGTCATATTTCAAATTTCGTCAAAGCTATAGTTGCTTCAGAATATTACTGTACTGTTTCTACAATATCTAGAGACGCGGTAGCGTCTCGACGCCAAGTACATTAAAGACACCCTATATATGTCGACTGTGGCTACCGCTATCATTTACTCGTCGCCGGGCTATTCCAACCTAACCTGAAACTTATTTCATTAATATCTCATCACGCCTGCTATATTTTCTAAATTTAAAGGCATTTTTCTTATGTAAACCGCATATAAGCTTTCGAATGCGACCAAATTCAATAAAATCGGTCCAGACATGACAGAGATATCGTAATATCGTCTCATGGATCTGTCGAAAACGGTAAGAAATAATTTTTCTCCTTCTGATTCTTCTTCTCCAGTCATCAAAATTTTTGTCGACATAATACGTATACGCGTTACACGCACACCTTCACTAATATCACATGTATCGTTCGTCGACTCTCGGGATCATTCGGCAGGGATCGTCGTCCGTCTTTGTACACATATATTTTATATATAACCTACCAAGTATTATAACCTACCAAGTGTCAATCAATTTTTGATAACCTGGCAAATGTTAAATAAGATAAATTGTTAAAATTATAACCTACCAAGTGTCAATCAATTTTTGATATCCTGGCAAATGTTAAATAAGATAAATTGTTAAAATTTGACATGTCACGAGTTTTTAGACTAAATAGGAGACTGAATTATTGTCGCAATTAATAAAGTCGCCAAAATTTTTTTATAGATTCTAATCGTGTTCTCATTATCATTATTTTTATCAGAGCCCATTCTTCTCTGTACCTCTATCGTCTCTAAATGTTCCAAGGTTACTAATCGCATAAAGTAACCGACAGAACAAATATCCCTCCGTGCAATTAATCTATCAATTCGCAGTTCTATTTAGAGCAATTATTAATTAAATGTATACCGAACGAAGAAACGAAACAGATGCTGTTTAGAACACAAATTGCACTTTGTATTAATCACAATACACAATCTCTATCGTTAGGATATCACAAGAAGTCTATCATATCCATCGTGCAAAAATATATAACTGTGCGTGCTTATAGTTGCATACAAAACAATGCTGCGTTCCTTGTATTCTCTTATTTCAGAAAATGACCACATACGTGTAATAACATTGAACGATAATACGGTTAGATTAGATTAAGTGGAACTCACTACTGAATTTAATTACAGAAGCATTGCGGTGAGATTTTATATTTAACCCTCTAGTGCATATGCCTGCCTTAAGGCGGGCACCTGTTTAGTCCAGGGGTTTGGAATTCTCATTTGCCAACCCAAAAATAGTGCCACAGCGCACATATTGGTCTAAGAAATATGTCAATCTGAGTCTTCAATTTGACAAAAATCTAGTTTGAAGTGCATTTTTGAGCTACACAGGCTGCAAAAAATATTATTATTATTATTATTATTATTTTCTCCAAATTGAAAACTGACATCGGATTCGGCATTTTCATCCTCAAATGAGAGTAAAATAATTTTTCCAACTGAATTAAAAATCTATGCACTAGAGGGATAATATATATATATAAAGTTTAACGTTGTTAGCAAGGACCAAAATAGTTTAATAAAATGCAAACGCAGGGCGAGTACTATTTGTAGGCGACCACTTGTTAGATTTGCAATTAATAAAACTGTAATATCCCGAGATAAAGTTTAACGTTGTTAGCAAGGGCCAAAATAGTTTAAAATGCAAACGCAGGGCGAGTACTATTTGTAGGCGACCACTTGTTAGATTTGCAATTAATAAAACTGTAATATCCCGAGAGTATATATAAAAAAACGCAGGGCGAGTACTATTTGTAGGCGACCACTTGTTATTAGATTTGCAATTAATAAAACTGTAATATCCCGAGAGTATTATATATCCCCTCCAAAAACTTCAAAAAAGTAAAAAAATTACGCCAAGTACATACATTATTATATATATCTTTGTAAAAAGAAGTGAGATCCCCTCCAAAAACTTCAAAAAAGTAAAAAAATTACGCCAAGTACACGAAAATCAAATAAATCACAAAAAATAAAAGGTAATAATATAAATCACTAAAAATAGAAAAAATATACAATACAAAAAAAGATGTGAAATCAAAATGAGCTGCCAGTACATAAAGGTGCTTTCCAACTGCGCTTAAGATGACACATCTATATACACACAGCTAAAATGCTGTGTTCATACATTCCATTACAATGTATTACATAATATTAAGCAGATATATTTTTATACAAATAAATATTTTAATATGAATAAATATTTTATTCAAAATACTTGGCGCTGCTCCCCGAATTGGTCTTGCTAAACTGAATAAATATGTATAAATTGCATTAATCTTTTTCTTTCTTTCTTGTACTAGCGTTCGTGAATGTGTGTATACATTGTAAGGGAGTTGTTGTAAATTATTAATACTAAGAAAATTAACATTTTTTCAGTTTCGCAGCGCCAAGTATTTTGAATAAAATATTTATTCATATTAAAATATTTATTTGTATAAAAATATATCTGCTTAATATTATGTAATACATTGTAATGGAATGTATGAACACAGCATTTTAGCTGTGTGTATATAGATGTGTTATCTTAAGCGCAGTTGGAAAGCACCTTTATGTACTGGCAGCTCATTTTGATTTCACATCTTTTTTTGTATTGTATATTTTTTCTATTTTTAGTGATTTATATTATTACCTTTTATTTTTTGTGATTTATTTGATTTTCGTGTACTTGGCGTAATTTTTTTACTTTTTTGAAGTTTTTGGAGTGTTTCCATTACAGTATTACACGGCAATATGTAGGCAATTTTGCTTAGGTGTTGCCAGTGGAACATTGCACGTCGATGTGCGCGCAATATTGCTGAAATATTGTAGGATTACTGCCACTGGAACATTGCACGTCGATGTGCGCGCAATATTGGAGGAATATTGTAGGATCGTTGCCAGTGGAACATTACGCTGCAACGAACTTGCAATATTGCTACAATATTATACGATCGTTGCAAACGGAACATTGCACGGCAATGAACTTGCAATATTGCTGCAATATTGTATGATCGTTGCAAACGGAACATTGCTCGGCAACGAAATTGCAATATTGCTGTAATATTGCAGGAGCGTTGCCTCTCCAATAATGCAAAACAATATTGCAGCATCGTTCCTGCAATATGGCAATGCAACCTGCAACAACACAATATTGCATCAACGTTCCTGCAATACTGCTGCAACGAAGTGTGCTGTGTGGGGATGGAAAATCACTCATTTTCAACTACAAATTTTAGCATATCAAAATTTACATTTCTAGAAAAAGACTATTAGACCGTGGCTGAATAAATATTACGAATGTAGAATTATCACTGAAAAGTTAAAAGGCTTAAAAATTTGAAAATGGTAACTCAAAAAATGACGCTGTGGTACAGTGAACCCCGTGTGACCAACTTGTGATTATAAGAAGGTGTGACCACGAAGGGTTAACAATACCAGTAATGAAAATACCATTTTGCACTTCGTGTCGACTTTCCGCCCTGGGCAGTTGCCTAATTTTGCTTATAGGGACCAGCCAAGTGTACAGGCGGCGATCAGTATGTACACAGCCAAAAAAGTACATCCACAACGCGTCTTAGACTGAATAAATCATTTATATGTACTTTTGAAAAATGAAATTCTTATATTTTCTACTTTATGTACATATTTGTAACAACTGCTTCAAATTTCCTAGATGAAAGGAAGGCCAGTGTAACGTCTCACGGGGACTGAAACCCAATGTTACCAACCGTCGATAAAGTAGAGCCGTACTACATTACCACATAGCCAACCTATGTTACCCCGCACAAGCATTGTACATACTTTTATACATTAATATTAAACTAAGCAGAGATTAGAGAAACAAATATTGTAGAAACGTTAAGAACAATTAATTATAATTACTGACAAAAGCGCAAAACAAAATAATATGTAATAAGCGAGCGAAAATTGAAATAACGAATACCGACTCACGGCGCATTAGCCAGCCGGCCAATTTTCCATTATAAAAGGAGGCGCACGCAGCGCAGCGCCCCATTCAAGCTGCATTTAAAACCACGCTCTTTAGTTGACGAATGTTTAGCCCTAGAGGAAGCTTAAGTTTCAACCAGTGAGATTCAGATTGCCCCAGAAACGGTAGCGGCGAATCTCCAGTGTATAAGCGTTCAGATTCTTCCATCCCTTCCATAGTTCACCGTGTTGGCCATTTTGTTCGTTTCAACCCCTGATTTCAAATCTTTGAGAAGAATGCCACATGCTGTAAACAATTTATGTACTATTAATCCTTGTAACCTCGCTTCGTAGAGGTTAACTACTGGACGGATATTCGGGGTGACCGAGTGATTGAGGCAAAGTGAACAGTTTAACCCGGCAGAGCACACGTGGGGGTCTGGCAGACCCCCACCCATATATAACGTTATCACCATCTACTGTTTCTGCAGCAATACTGTTGACGCTCTGCCTAGCTTCTAGATACATTGTTAGCATTCAGTATTTCAGTTCTTCTTGAGATTTCTTCACAGAAACGATTTCTTTACAGTGTCGAATTATCGTATATGAGCAGTTAAAGCTTATGTTTTGGAGTTTAATATAAAATTCTTGTCATATTTTCCTTATTTTGGTGAGAGTTTCTATTATGTTTGATTATTTTGTTTTACTTTTCAAAAATTATAGAATGTGTACACGTAAATATAGTTTGTCTTGTTAGGCGGTTACATAATATCTCAGGAGAATGAATGTTTTTGAGAAGAAACAAATTAGAGTACAACAACTCTTTCAAGATGTATCCACAGACGACGAAATCATTGACAGTGAAAAATCGGATTCTTAGTCGGATCATTGTGAAATTTCGGATCACAATAGTGCATCAGCTACATCTGAGGCTTCGGTATCCAGTAGTGAAGAACTTGAGGGTGACTCTACAAATTATTACGTGGGGAAGGATAAACTTACCAAATGGCGGACACAACCAATCAAAAGGAGGATTAGAACGCGTAAACAAAATATTGTTACTGAATTGCCAGGGGTTAAAACTCAAGCAAAAAGCTGCACAACACCTCTTGAATGCTTTTCTCTGTTTATCGATTCCGCTATAATTAGCACAATTACAGAATGCACTAACTTATAAATAGGTTCGGAATCGTCAAAAAATCCAAACAATAGACAAACGGATGAAACGGAAATAAAAGCTGTTATAGGCCTTCTTTTTTTGGCTGGTTCCATACGGTCAGGACACCAAAATATAAGAGATTTGTGGGAGATAAGTAAATTCGGAGTTGAAATATTTCAAATCACAATGAGTTTCAATCGTTTTTCTCTTTTATTGAAATGTCTTAGATTTGATAACATAGAGACACGACAAAATCGACGGGTGTCAGATAAACTTGCAGCTATTAGAGATGTATTTCAAATATTTCTGACTAATTGCCAAAAAAACTATTCTATTTCGGAGTATTGTTGCGGACAATTAGTTGCATTTCGCGGAAGATGTTCCTTTAGACAATACATACCTTTTTTTTTTTGTTTTACTTGATGGAAATCCACACGGATACCCCCCGCCCGCGGGGGCGGGCAGGGGGTTATGTGGGACTCGAACCCACTAAAACCACCAAGGTGATCTACCTCGCGCGCGGAGCTGCGCGCCTGAGGGGAGGGATTTGGACGCGAGATCAATCAAGCGATACGTTCGCTACCCTCCCCTCTTGCGCTTCGGTGCAGCCCCGCGCTAGGTCCCCTGAACGGGGTCGTCCCTGGGGGAGTATTAAGACCTCCCCCAGCAATGTTCTCCGGGACTGGCGACTCACGACGGATCACGCGCCCGAGTCGCCCCTTCCGGGGTCGCTGCTGCTAGGGCAGGTGGTGTCCCCCGACACCCCCGCCCCGCGACCCCGCGATCGAACTCCCAACCGGTGCCGCGCAATAATGGGTAGCGCGGCCGGACCGGGGTACAGTACCCCGAGGGGAGCACGATCGCTCAGACGGGAGCGGCGGCCGCTGCTCCCCTGGGGGGGGGGGCTTTAACATGCCCCCCCCCCGTTCTCCGTACCTCGCGTCGCCGCCGCGGCCCTGGCGAGTCCGATGCCACGACTCGTCGACCGCGGCGGCCACCCGTCGCTTCGTCGTCCGCGGCGGCCCTTCGTGACAACGAGGGCCGCCGCATTTCTCGACTCCTTCCTGATGTCCCCCGGCGCGCGTCCCCCTCCGACACAGAGGGGGCGGCGCACCGGGGGCATAACGGCCGCGCCTGTTGCGCGGCGCGGCCCCGTCCCAATCCCCTATGGCGGGGAGTAGCGGGACGGCGCGGCCCGGGGCCTAACACCCTGGGGAGCGGGGCGACTTACGCAACTATGTCGCCGCACGACCTCCCCCGGCCCCGGGTCATCTTCTTCTCCCGCGCCGCCTTCTCCTTCTCCAGCATTATCGCTTCGGAGAAGGAGGCCATGGCTTCCCAACAGTCCCGATCCCCCGCCATGCGACGCACGACCGTCGCCAGCGAGAGATCGGGACCCAGCTGCAGCTCTAGGACTCGGCGGTCGTCCAGCCACTCCGCGCACCTGGCCAGAGTGTGGTCCGCCGAGTCCACGTCGCCCCGGCCGCAGCTGTGGCACTGCGGCGTCTCCTCCCGCCCGATGCGACACAAGAAGTCACCGAAGCAACCGACTCCGGTGAGTATCTGTGTCAGGCGGAAGGTCAGCCTGCCGTACCTGCGCCCCACCCATTCACCGAGAATGGGCAGGAGCGCCCCGACGACGCGTCCCTCCCGATGTTCCGGGAGGGAGAGCCAGTCGATCCACCTGGCTCCCATGCGTCGCCGGGCCTGGTCCCGCGCGTCGGGTCCGACCGGCGCCAGGGGGTCCCTCGCTCCGCTGAGATAGTGCGAGGCGAAGTATACCTCCGCCTCCATCTCAGCGAGCAGATGGAATGGAGGGGACCCACCCAGCGCCGACAGCTCGGCGTGTGACACCGTGCGGTAAGCCCGCACGGCACGGAGGACCGCGCGGCGATGAACCTTTGCCAAAAGGTCTCGCCCCACGCGACAGCCCTCCAGGTCGCCGGCCCAGACCGGCGCTCCGTAGAGCGCCATGGACCGGACGACCGTCACGTATAGTCGCCGAACTGATTCGTGCGGGCCTCCCAGGTTGGGCATGATGCGCCCTAGGGCGAACACCTGTCGCTCCAACCTGGGGCCCAGGACCCGAAAGTGACGCGCGAATCGCCAGTAGGTGTCCAGGGTCAGACCGAGATACCTCATCGATCGGCCAACCCTGATGCAGGCCTCCCCGACTCTTAGAGACGCTCCGACGGGAATGCCAGTTCCCACCCTCTCCGCGAGCCATACCGCCTCCGTTTTATCGGAGGCGACTCGCAGACCGAGCGCCTCTATCGCGGGGATGACGAGCCGCAGTGCTCTCTCCGCGAGGTCTAGTGCTGCCAGCCACCTCGGCCCGGAGGCCACCACCAGCGTGTCGTCGGCGTAGCACACGAACGACACGTCAGGCGATGGCAACTCCACCCGCAGCACCGCGTCGTACGCCAGGTTCCATAGCAGGGGCCCTAAAACGGACCCCTGTGGCACGCCGCGGTGCACGCGAGCCACCCCGTCCCCGTCTCGCCCGACGTAGGAGACCACTCGGCCACGGAGGTAGTCCCAGATCAGGCGGCGAAGGTAGAGCGGGACGCGATGTTATACCAGCGCCCGCTCGATCGCCGCCCAGGAGACGGTGTTGAACGCGTTGGCGATGTCTAGAGACAGCGCCACGCTGACACCGCCCCCCTCGACCGCCCGGCGCGACAGCGACCGAACCAGTAGGATGGCATCTACGGTCGATCGCTGCCGCCTAAAACCGAACTGGCGGTCGGACAGATCCGGGAACTCCGCAGCTCCGAGATGGTCCATGAGGCGGGCAGCTATGATCCTTTCCAGGAGCTTGCCCGCCTCGTCGAGGAGACAGATCGGCCGATAGGCCGAGGGTGACTCTGCGGGCTTACCAGGCTTTCGCAGCAGCACCAGCCTCGCCTCTTTCCACGCGCGGGGAAACCTCCCGGTCCTCAAGGCCGCGTCGAAGACGCGCCTGAGGCCGCTCCCTAGGGCGCCCATCGCGCAGGCCCAGACACGCCCGGGCACTCCGTCCGGTCCGGGTGCGGCGTTCTTCGAACGCATTCGAAGCACCGCGGACTCGAGTTCCTCGTCCGAGACCCTCGGGGCATCCGCTATGTCGGTGCCCCATGCGAGATCCGGATCTCCCGAAGCGTCGACGCCACCCTCCCCCGGAACCGAGGGAGGGGGGAACAGCGCCGACAAAACCTCCAGCAGAAACCGGGGCTCGAGGCCCTCTGTGACAGGGGGCGCCCAAGGTCCGAGTTTTACGGACACGGCCTTGTACGGGCGCCCCCAAGGGTCCCGATCGAGGGTCTCGAGGAACTCCTCGTGCGAACGGGTCTTGGCCCGGGCTATGGCTGCACGGAGCTCTCGGCGCGCCGCGGAAAACGCGGAGCGCAGCTCCTGTAGCTGGTCCTCCGTCACCCGCCGTCGGTCCTGACGGCGGGCATTAGTGTACCGGCGCTGAGCACGGACGCTCGCCGCGCGGAGATCAGCGATCTCCTCGCACCACCAGTACACCGACCTCCGACCCCCACCCGGCGGCCCGACTCGCGGCATCGTGGCGTCGCAGACTCGCTGCAACGCCCGCCGGAGCCATAGGGCGCCGTTAGAGGGGTCGCCGAGGACGTCGCCCGGCAGGGGAGGCCAGGCGACGACGGAGGACGCCATCCGGGCCGCGCTAGCATCTAGCTTTTTGAGCGCCCAGCGCGGCGGCTGTCTACCGGCACGAGCGGGAGGAAGCGTGGCGGCGGAGGTGGCCAGCATGACGTACATGTGGTCCGAGCCAGTCTCTGACTCCTCCGCCACCCAGCAGTCCGACGTCAACGCCGCGGCCGCGGGGTTAACCCAGACGAGGTCGATAACCGACTCGCCCCGCGACCCGCGAAACGTCGTGACCGCGTAGGGGTTCTTAAGGACGAACCCCATCGCCTCCGCCCACTCGAGGAGCACGTCGCCCCGGCAGTCCGTTCTGGGGGAGCCCCACTCGCGAGCGTGGGCATTGAAGTCCCCCAGAAGGACCACCGGCCGAGCTAATTGGGGGGCTAGAAACGCCCCCACCTCGCTCAGCCGGTCCTCGAACTCCGGGACGTTCAGGCTCGGTGCCAGGTAGCAGCCGACCACGAGGAAGCCTCCCCATCTCGCGCCCATCCAGCCCCGTCCGTGCTGGGCGACCACGCACGACGGGGCTCCTCTTCCCACTTCCCACGTCATCGCCACCTGCCGATCCGGGTTGGTGGACCGAAAACATCGGTCCGCCAGCGGATACGGCTCGGCGATGACGGCCAGCCCAACGCCCATCTCCACGCGAGCCTGCTCAAGCAGGTCGTGCGCTCGCATGGAGTGGCACGCGTTCATGAGGAGTATCGGGGGGCCTCGAGACATTAGCAAGTCTCAAGGTCGGCCCCCCCCGACACCTCCTCTGGCTGGACCGCGCCCCCGTTGGCAATCGGGTGCGCCAGACAATACATACCGAGTAAACCTGCAAAATATGGAATTAAAATATTGACTTTGGCGGATGCAAAGACAATGTATACACTGTCAATGGAAATATATACTGGTACTCAACCGAAAGGACCATATGTGGTATCAAATTCTGCTTTGGATGTGGTGATGCGATTGGTGCAACCTATTGAGTGATCAGGAAGGAACGTCACAGCTGACAACTGGTTTTCAAGTGTTCCTCTTGCAAGGCGTCTATTAGAAAAAAAGCTTACATACGTTGGGACTCTAAGAAAAAATAAAAAGGAACTACCTGCAGATTTTATTACAGTGAAAACCAGAAATCCAAAATCATCCATTTTTGGCTTCCAGGATGATACAACTATCCTTTCATACATTCCCAAGAAGAACAAAAATGTATTACTTATTTCGACAATGCATACGGAAGATAATTCAGTTGATACATCAAGTGGAACAGAACAGAAGCCAAATATTATATCCTTCTACAATAGCACAAAGATAGGGGTAGACGTGGTCGATGAACTTTGCGGAATCTACTCTACATCAAGAAAAAGTAACCGCTGGCCTCTTGTAGTATTTTTTAGAATTTTAGACATTGCAGGTATCAATAGTCAAATAATTTTTTCGCAACTCGATTGTCGAACCGTATACGCATCTCACACGCCAAATTAACTTGGTAGGAGATAGTTAAGAAAGGAAAATGAATGTACTCGTGGATAACTTAACAATCACTATATAATTAAATAAGAAAAATCTAAAAACTGTTATAAATGTGAATATTTCTAGCTTGTAAAAGTCTTTCGTAACCGCTTAATACATGATTGTTGGCATTCTACTTAGAGCATGATTTAGTAAAAGTAGATATGTTGGATTAGTAAAAGATTTTTGATCGAGCAACTGTGCAATTTATCCGGCCTACCAATCTGTCAGAGAAGCTATGACTGAATGTCAACGGGAACATTATAGACCCAGTCAGCCACGTCCGATTTTGCAGATTTTGCTCAACGCCTGAGTACAAATATTTGTGGCAGAAAGATTACAGATTTGATACAGGATTTGTTATATTCGATGATGAAAGCAGACTGACAGCAGAAAGCCGACAGATTGTGCTGCCTTAACCTGCGAGCAGATTGGCAGCAGGGTCTGCTGATACAATTTAATGGCAGGAATCGAGCGGATCTTGGGCACCGCGATCTGACGGTAGATAGGCAGCAGGAATTGGGCAGATTCTGTTGACATAGTTCATGACGCGACCCCGGCAGGCGGCGATCGGGCGAGCGCTTCTCGCTTGCGAAATTGCACCGTGGCGGGAATAAGTGTTCGAGGGCTCGATCATTCAGGGCTCTTGAGTACCACTCGAATTTGCCGGCATTTCACTGCGGAGTATATATTTGATATACCCGTCTCTAAGGGCGGTATTATCAATCGTTGCTTAAGATTAAGATCGTCTTAAGCATCCGGCATCCTTTACGAATCTACTAGACTAAGGTCGGGACCAGATATATTGGCCGGTGAGTTTCGTGAGGGGTATTCTCCCACCACACAGTTTGCCTGCCTCGGTGCTCCTTTTCTCAACGTTTTCTGGCTCGCTCTCGCTTTCGCAGAACAAGAGAGAGCCAGAAGTGGTGGGGATAGTGCCAAGCTTCTGGGGTGTAGGCCAAACCGAGCTGTCAGCGTAGAAATACACACATCAGAATAGGTGTGCGTTAGTTACGAAAATATTCAGGAGCTTTATTGGTCAGAACATTGATACTTTCTCGATAGCTTCATCTCGCATTGGTCTACGCATAGCTTCGTAACGCAGACAACTATTACGCTAAGAATAAATAACAGCCAAACGGCTAGGTTCAGGCGGAACCGAGCAGCGTTCCCGTGACCCCACCATACCCTGCGAGGACCACGCAATTCCAACAGACAAATCCACAATCGTCAGATGGTGGTGGCTGATTTCTCCTCGATCGCTGCTCGCGAAAACGAATTCACCGGCCAATATATATGGCCCCGACCTGAGTAGAGGATGCCGCATGCTAAAAACTAAAAAACGATTGAGAATAATACCGCCCTAAGATGACTGAATGAATATTAGTAATCATTAATTCTTTTATATTTGGAAGAACTGTCTTTAAAAGTTTAAATCATTATTTTGAGTCTCCCTGGCATTCAAGTGACTAACAACCTCCTAAGTAAAATATTAAAAATGCTATAATACCCGTCTAAATGCATGGTTTACCAAGTTTTCTTTCTTCCATAAAATATGGTAGGAATCAGATCTTTCAAGTCGGTCTTATAAACGTGTTCTATATATTATTTACGCTTAAGACTTTCGCACTGTTTTTAAATCTATACTCAGCAAGATCTGATCGAAATCTGACATCAATCTACGGTCAGATCCTGATGTCAGGTTCTGACCGCAGAACCATAGTTTAATGCGGACATAGTAGGCACTGAATCTGACGTCAGGATCTGCCCGGTATCTGCCGCCAATCTGCCGTCAGATCGCGCTGCGCAGGATCTGCTCGATTTCTGCTCTCAATCTGCGGTCAGCCACGGCAGCAAGATCTGATCGAAATCTGACATCAATCTGCGGTCAGATCCTGATGTCAGGCTCTGACCACAAAATGATAGTCAAATGCAGACATAGTAGGACCCGAATCTGACATCAGAATCTACTCCAATCTGACATTAATCTGCTGGCATACTGCGGTCAGTTTGTTTACTGGGGAATATCGGAAACACAAGTTCGAGAGTACAACGAATTAAGATGCCGTTTTCAAACTGGTCGACATCTAGCCGCTTAATAAATCGCTGTCACTCCCGTTTCCTTCGGTCATCTCACTGAAAAGTATTTTAATGTAAATATAAATTTTTTCATAATTACACATTCATTTTTGCAGCAAATAATGTAAGTAAATTTTAATTTACTTTTAAATTTTACACTTTTAAATTTTCTTACCTCTCCTCAATAAATCTTTTAATTTGGTTGCAAATTGTCTGGTTGCATATGGTTGATTTTTACAGACCTCTTGCAATCTTTTATTAATATTAACGATATTGCTGGACGGGTTAGATAGACCGCTCGATTAAATACATCGATCATCCTATTTTTCCTGCTATTTTGACGAGAATGTGATTGGAAGAAAACAATCGGGGTTGCTTAGCGTTTTCCTTAGCGTCACTGAGTCCGGCATAACCCTTTCTGTAACCCTCTGTCACGTCCCGGGCGAGGTCTTTGGGAACGTCGACAATGGGGAAGGAAAAAGACTGGCGCGAATCTAGAATCCAACACTCTGAGGTTTTGAGGGACTCAGGAGCGAATATTAAATCCGTCACACTGAGGATTTTGAGGGACTCAGGCGCGAATATTAAATCCGTCACTCTGAGGGGTTTGAGATGAATTTAGGCGCGAATATTAAATCCGTCACACTGAGGGTTTTGAGGGACTCAGGCGCGAATATTAAATCCGTCACACTGAGGGTTTGAGAGGGAAGACCAGGCGCGAATATTGAATCCGTCACACTGAGGTTTGGGAGGAAGTTAGGCGCGAATATTGAATCCGTCACACTGAGGATTTTGAGGGACTCAGGCGCGAATATTAAATCCGTCACTCTGAGGGGTTCGAGATGAATTTAGGCGCGACTATTGAATCCGTCACTCTTTGGTTTTCTGGAGGCGATCAGGCGCGAATATTTAATCCGTCACTCTAATCGACCAGGGAAGGTAAATATACACTTGGAGAGCACCCGTTATAGCACTTCGTATTTGTTTTTGGTTTGTTTAATAGGATTTACCGTTGCATTCGTGCAAAAGAAACCACGCTTAGGTTTTCGTGGATTGCACGGCTCATGCGATCATATGTTTGTAAACACTAAAACCGTTCTCACGTTCCCGAGCGCGAATCAGCTGTTGCGGCAGCTTGGTTTCGTTCGTACTGTTTATGACTCGAGGATACACACAATAATTCGAAACGTGGTAGAAAACAAAGCGGTTTATTAGCTTTGTTAGCACATTTTTATAAAGCACAATATGAAAGTATGAATATGAAGTTCATAACCATTTGAAATTACACAAAGGTACTGGTAAATGTAAATAACCGCAATAAGCATTAGTAAGTTTATAATATGAAATGCAATAAGCGTTAATGCAAGAAAATAGTATAAATAATAAGCGATTATAAGGCAAATACATATAAACAAAATAAGCATTAAAGTGATAATACAAAATAATAGAAATGTCAGTAAGACGAAAATAATAAATGTTTGCAATAAGCTTGGATAGACAATAATAGTAAGAACTGGTATACAAAATAATAAATGAATAGCAATAAGCTTTAGAATGCGATAAACGTTATTAATATAAAGTAATATGAGAATAATATAATATAAAAAGCAATAAGCGTTATTTATGTGGAGAATATAATGAGGGTGATATTCCTTAATAATAGTAATAATAATTACTTACAATAGTTGTCGTCGAACACTGATTTGAAATCTTTAACACTGCTAATTGACACTTTTCGAATGATATTTCGTTAAAAGAGTAGCGATGAAAGAGTTTAACGCAGCTAATTAACAGTTATCAAATGGACAGAAAAGCGATGAAAGAGGACGAGGCCTCTCAGGACCTCGTATTTATGTATTCTTACAGGAGTATTGCGGGGGTACGCGCGGTAAAGACCTTGACACATTTCGGAATAAGACGCAGTAGAACTTTTGGGGTTTTTATAAACGGTATAGCTATTAATAGACATATTTATGTCACGTACGCCAAATATGCCTCGCAATTAGGTTTCTGGGGTTTTTATGACTGCGAAAGGAGATACTCAACTCATCGAATGGATTTTTGGGTTTTTAATAGGAAAGGGGTTAGAGTGGCTTGGACTTCATGAGTCGTAAAGAGGGGATTGAGACTTGGTCTCGATTTAAGAGGGATTTGTAATGACGGACTTGTTTGAATTCGGTTTAGAAGGAATCATTCGTGCCTTGTAGGACGAATAGGCGAAGAGGGTTTTGTAACGATTATCTCGTGATGGGGATCTCTAAGATACATCAGCGAGGTGGAGTTTGTATCAATCATCTTGTGTTGGTGACCGCTAAGGTATAACATCAAGGTGATCGACGATTGAGGAGATGGGGTACGAGTTGAGTTTAATAGAGTTTGATGGAATGATTTTGAGGTTTATGAATGGAATTTGGAATAGAAACGCGCGAAAAATCGTGGGACGTCACACCTCACTTTTTGCATCTTTCTTATTTAATTATATAGTGATTGTTAAGTTATTCACGAGTGTATTCATTTTTCTTTCTTACCTATCTCCTACCATGTTAATTTGGCGTGTGAGATACGTATACGGTTCGGCAATCGAGTTGCGAGCATATAGTACGCAACAGGTTACGACATGTAAACCCTTTATATAGCACAATTCAAAGTATTAAAGTATTCTATTATCTTTTTATACTCCATATGAATAAATACAATAAATAAATCGAAAATATTGTCATCAAAGCACGTAAACCAGAAAAAACACGGTTTTTATCGATTTTTCAAATTAAAACGCATTTTTCTTCGAATCCTGAAGAGCTAGACCAATTTCGCGGTGATATTTGAATTCAGCGCGTCAAAATCTATAGGAAATGGTGTATAACAAGTAAAGAAAAAACTTCAACCACGAATTATGACGGAAAAACCGAAATTTTCGTTGAAAATGTCAACTTCAACTTAGATTTGCAAGGTCAAAACTTTTTTTGATACATTCTAAACATTTTTCCCTTAATCTGCAACATCTTAGCTTTAACCTCCAAAAAGTTTCATCCCTCTACCTTATTCCTATACAGAGTTCTACGATTTTGACACAAAAAGGAGCAGTTTGTCCCACTGTGCGCCGTAATTGCGACTGCCAGCGACTGCCAGCGACAGCCACCCGGCCTGGGCTTCCCTGATATAAGCTAAAGTCAACAATTTTTATTATATTGTTAAAAGACAAAAAGTATTAATTAATAGTAGGGGAGACCGGGGCAAATCGGCCACTTTTTTTTCATTGATAAATTTAACCAACAAAATTTAATTTTTCAATTATGTGAATTATGCTATCCGAAAGAGTAATCCCTATAGTACATAATTGCTACAACAAATTTTCATTAATCCCCTTTTCTAAAGTCATTCCAGAGAATTTGTAATATAACGTAAAATCGCCGTTTCGAAAAATGCCGGGGCAAATCGGCCACTCCTTCGGGGCAAAACGGACCCCTTTTATTCGAGCTGGATGTTGATTAATTTTTAGTCATAATTGAAAATGAGTCGTTTATTTCTCAATTACAAATTACAATAGAGTGAAAAAACTGTTTGAAAAGTTGAGAAGTTCACGTTTTTAACGCACACATACTGCGGTTTAAATATTGTTGCATTTTTCAGTCATCTTCAGTTTCCGAGGTTTAGTTTCTCCAGTTGCTTCTTTTGGCACCTGCGTTTATGCAACGTACGTCCAATTGAACACCCTGTCTTCGTCAAAGGCTGAGATTCCAATTCCACATTGGTGGTCATAACAGCTTTTCTTGGACGACGATTGGAGGTTTCTTGCGATTGTAATTACGGACCATGTTGTTGAAAAATGTAGACGATATTTATTTCTCCTCGTAACTATTCAAGCTACAATCGCTTGAATCAATATTTAAACGCATGGATATATGTAACTTTCTTTTTCCAAAGATCGAACTGCACTTCATAGCCGTGCTTCCGTCCAGGCCACACAAATCCTTTCCCCGTCTTGAATCCGTCAACTGTTTTCCATTGTTGAGCGTCGGATCCACTGACGGGGCTGCATCGAAGAATATTTTTACCACAAAAGTTAATAAAACTACTTATTTACTATGGTTCGGCATCATCAGTGAGTGGCCGATTTGCCCCGGGTGTTACGTGGCCGTTTTGCCCCAGACGTACACTCTAACTTCAATCACTTAAACACAAAGAGATTTTCCAAAATAACTCAAACTATCATCGGAATCGGAATCGGTACCGCTATTTTAATCAGTACATACTCACCTCAAACTTCAGAATACCAATATTACAGAATAAAGGCAACTTTTCCACAAGTCACGAAATTTTGTTATCACTGCCGAAAACGTATTTTGCCTTCTACAAAATGCAACATAATCTCAAATGCTATCAAATTCCGTTGGTACTGTAGACACATAGAGAGACGTTTACAAAAGCAAACACGAGTTTTTATTTTAACTTCCACTGGGTAAAACTTCATGTGGCCGATTTACCCCAGTGGCCGATTTGCCCCGGTCTCCCCTATTAAGAATTAATACCGTTTGTCGCCGGCTGCTGTGGTGGTGGTGGCGACGCTGCCGTTCTCGGCACCTTGTTCGCTGCCGGCATCATTCGAGTCTGGAAAAATGAATTTGAATAAATGTATATATAATTTTTTTTTTTATTTAATTCTTCTGTAAGCTTATCGTTAATAAAACTCACCATCAAGTAGGCCGGCCTCCCGCATTTTCTACAAAAATTAATAAGCAATTAATTAACCAAAAAAATCATTCAGAGTTCATAAAAGTGGCGTAAGAGAGAAAAAAGTCATACGTTAAGTATCAGTGAACATAGACCGTAACTGTATAACAAATAATATAGCGACTTACCTTGTTAATTGAGACAATAATTCAATGTCTTATATGGAAAAACTCGTGACATTTCAAAACTATTGATAGCTGACACAGGCAGATTATGTTTGATTGACAGCTAGGTGACATTTACTAGCGAGCCGAAAGCAGCGGCTTTTTGCCTTTTTCGTCAACTGCGCAACCGCATTTTCAGTAAAACCATTCCGGATAACTTCAGCTTACGAAAGGCAACATCTACCTGCGTCAATTGGAGAAGTAAAACGAGAATGGCGACATCTACTGGCGTCAAGTACTGTCTGACTGTCTCGTAAAAAAAGTATCATTTTGCTAACTATTAATTGAGAATAATTCTGTTATCTTTTAGAAAAACAGCTTGATACATTAAGTAAAACGACAAATGGGTTCGAAAAAAAATTATTCGCTTAATCATGTTAAAACACCGGGACTATGTCATAAGACAAGATAAAAGACCAAAATAGCTACGGAGACCTGTCAATTTTTCTATCATTCGTGTATAGAGACGTGGTCGCTCAGTGTGCCTATGGGTACAGGAGGGGGGGGGGGGAGGGGAATTAGCTTCCAGACGCGACCGTGTCTGTTGATTCGATGACTTATCTTTCTTAGTAAAATGCTGATGGCACACACGGCAATTTTGATATACACGCATGGGGTTCATGTGCACGAATTTTGGATTGCAAGTGACGTTAACCCACACGTCGTACCGTTCTTTATCTTTGATGGGGTGTGGAAATCAATGCCTTGACGATTTGCAGTCTTCACACCCGGGCACATAGCATTTCATATAGCTAGTCATAATGATGATAGAAAACAAATAAAATGTATTTAGTCGTACCTAATATTAACTGAACCTCATGACTTCTAATTACTTCGTAATATTCTATTCAAAACTTTTTTTATTAATAATATTAAATTTAAATGATTAATATACCTGCAGATCAGAAATTTTCAATATGTAATTGTAACGAAATAGTACGAGCACTTTGGAAGACTGAAACAATGGCAAACCGACCAAAAATGACGCCACGCTACAACTAAAAACGACGCCACTTTATGACCAAACACGACATTTAATTTTTATGCCGGGAGACTGCCAGCGGAAATTCCAGGCGGCTGTGAATTCCCTGGTCGTGGTGGAGGGGAAACATGAAGGGCGCTAATCGACGCCAACAGCATCTGCTTAATCACCTTCCAACTTAATTGCATGCAGCGCCGTCTGCAGGCCTGGACGGGAAATATACGGCTCCTGTACGGCTCTGCGGAGCAAGCGAAGAGGAGAAGGAGCCACCGCGGCTCGCGATGTGCTAGTTCGACACCCCTGGTCTACGCCAAGACTAGCAGGCCAAAAGCTGGACAATTATTTTCCGTCACAAATGCAAGGTACATTCAAATGTTACGTACAAGAAATGCGAATTAAAAGACTATGGAAGGTGAAAATTGAGTCATCTTTTCCTACTTTTCCATGCGTAAAAACTCTGAGAAAATTTTATGACTTTTGAAATATTAACAGCAATCTTCTTGCTACCGCTGATGTGCCTAGCATTTGTGACGGAAAGGAATTGTCCAGCTGTTGCGAGGTTTGCCGGTGTGGAGATTCTCTCTGAGAATCTGGCTGCACTGCGCGGTTGTCCTCGAACGGATCGTTTTCCGGGCTCCGATAGTTCGGGTGAAGGTGCCGGGAACGGGATTCTCGGGTCGAGCTAAGAGGTAGTGGATCGTTGCCGGTTAAAGAGTTAGAAGTTATTGGAAACTTTATTGATTAATATCTCAACGATCCAGGAACCACTGTGTGAGATACGATACGTAGCGACAGGAATAATCAGTTGATACAATTCTATTGATATAGTTAAACACAATTACGCTTTGTTTATTGCTACGTAATACTTTTGTAACATAAAATACTTAGAATACGTGTGAACTATACAAGAGGCAAGACGCAACAGGACGACCGTTGTAGATCGATAGATCTATAACCTCCCAGGAGATGTCGCTCATATCAACAGAACTCACCGTAGGTTATAACAAAGGTTTATTTGAGCTTACAATAACTCTTGTCTGGTTGTTCGGTCGTGGGTTTATATACAATATTTGGGGTCGCGGTTCGGTGATTGCGGGGGGAGGCCTAATGGTCTCCGCTTGTCGATCTCGGCCTTGCAACATATGCGGTTTACTTTTGATTGCGCATCTTGCTGAGCTTGCGGGTGTCCGTTACACCAGGTGTTATGGGTTATGTATCGTTACATAACATCCTCCCCCCTTATGAGAAGGCGGTGTTATCGGTGTTTTTACATTTGTTTTCCCTATTACATTTTTGTATTACAATCGTTTCTTAATTTATTTTCCTACTTGGACATTTAATTCGGATCTTGCTAATTTCATTGGGGTTGCGTATGTAGCTTGTGCTTCTCTTCCCCTTATTCTCCTTTGGCGAAATATAAAGTATATTGCGATTGCAAGTATTACTATAATTAATATTAGTATTGTAGTGGCACTTGGGTAAACTATGTGCCATATCGGTATGCTAGTATTATTATTATTTGATTCTACTAATATGTTGCTGTCGATCTGATCGAGCTGCTTATAGAGTTGTGAAAATTCTGAGAGATCTTTTATTCTCCTGTGTAGTTGTACCTGGGGTATTGGTTTCGCGGTGTTGACTACACCCGTTAGATTTGTTGTTAGGTTGAACAATGGTGCTGTTTTTATCACGTAGGGGAGACCGGGGCAGATTGTAACAAAAAAGTTTCCACGATTTTTTCTCGAAAGTGTTTTCCCCAATCAGGAAATAATTTGCGTGATTTACTACTTACATATGTGATGAACTAATTGCGTGAAAGTACGTGACAAAATCTTGGACACTTAGACATCTAGCTTCATCTTAAACAAATCTGAACCTTTGTTACAACGTGCTCCAGTCCGGGGTAAAAAGTAACATCATGTGGGGTAAATTGTAACGCATCTGTTTTATTTATTTAAACACAAATATAAACACACATAAACATTTCTAGCATATATAAATGAAAAGAGATATCAGTATTAAACGGTTTATATACATGAGTTGCACAATTACTACTTATTCACTATCCGAATTGCAATTGTGGCAGATATAAGGAATGTTTCTGGCAGTGCAGCTTTCGTGTGACCACATTTTACATTGATTGCACATAATCCAACGTTCGTTAGGTTTACTGTTGCTATATGCTTCACTGCAAACCAAGCAGAAATATTTATCTTCTGAGGAATTATCAGATTCTATCAAAATCTTCCTCTTCGCTTTTTTTACTTTTGCCTTCACATTTTTTTTCTGCTTCTTCGATGCTCGATGGTTCTGTTGCTTTTGTAGAGAATATTTTTCTGGTGTGTCAGTCAGAATAGCACACTTTCGTTTTCGTCCTCTCGTTGTTATCTTCCGTTGTTGCGCTTTAGGGAGTGGTCGAACTAATTCTGGAGAAAATACAGCTTTATTTTGGGAAGAAGGTTGAAAATTAGATGTGGATGCATCAGAACATTCCTGGATTACTATATGACTTGATGTTGTAGCAATAGGTTCTTCTACTTCAACTATATGGGAAGACGGAGGTGGTGGTTGATCTGTCACGCTAGCCGGTAAGAAATCAGCGTCGTCAAAAATTTCGCGGTTAAAAGGTTCTATGCCGGAAACTTTAAAACCTGTAATTATCTTGGTGGGCGTGGTTGCTAGTGGTAGTGCATCTCGAACCAAAGACGGGACATCGTAAATTGTCATTGATTTTCCAGGATTATTTCGTATCCAGCTATCTTGAGCAGACGATAAATATTTTTTGAACGGACCATAAACACTTCTGTCTAGGGGCTGTAGACGGTGAGAACAATGGGGAGGAAAAGATAACATCACTATCCCATTTTCTTTTGCATAATTAATTGTTTTAAATGCTAAATTAGACTCGTGGTTGTCCAATAATAAAAGGACTGGGTTGTTGTGGGATGGCTTTACGTGCGCAACAAAATGTTGCATAAATGTGTAAAATTTCTTCGGCCATCATCCAGCCAGAACCATTGGCTGCACCAATCGGCCCTGGGGGAGCATCTCTAATATAATGGTCATGATATTTTTTTCTTGGAAACAGAAATATGGGCGGTATAGAATTTCCAATTGCATTTACGGCAACACATACAGTGACAAGTACTCCCCTTTCACTTGAAGTAATACCACCGACCTGCTTCGTTCCTTTCGTGGCGATAACTTTACTGACTTTTTGTACAGTTGTTACTCCTGTCTCATCCAGATTCCAAATCTGAGCAGCAGCAAAACCGTGTTTATCTCTGACACTAGCTAGTTTATCAAAAAAGAGAGAAACATTGGCTTTATTAAAATTCATTGCTCTTTGTAAGGTTGTAGCTTCTGGGGTTCGAATAGACAACTTCGTATTTTTTTTAAGAAAAGTTGTCAGCCAATCTTCTCCAGCACACTTATTTCGTTTCCAGGAATCCGGAATTTGTATATCATAGTGCAATGCACACTGATAATCCAATTTACGGAGTTCCTTGGGAGTCAAACCAAAATAAATTTTGGACGCATTCCTCACATATTCAGCTAAGCTGGCTGATTGCTGATCATTAAAAACCGGATTTCGATTGTAACCTATTTTGTCCAATTTGATACAAGCCTCAGAAACATCGACTTTCTTCACGTACCTGGAGAGAGTCACATGACATATATTTTATGCTTTTGCCACTGAGCGTATTGATTCCTTATTATGAATAACTCTGTTTAATACCTCTTCCATGTCTTCCTTGGAAGTAGAACCCCTATCTGTTTTTTCTTGTATGTTCTCATCCTAAAAGTAACTAATATTTGAGCAACTATCATGTTTGCCTTATTACCATTTAGAGCGGGGTAAGTTGTAACATGTTACATTTTGCCCCAAGCAGTTTGTTACAATTTACCCCGAGGTCGAATTTTTGCGTTTAATCTCAGCAAACGAGAAACTAAACATCAAATTACTGAAATGCGTACACATTTTGATAAACCACTGCCTCGTTTGCGATAAAGAAGCAAAAATTCAAACGGTTTCTAATGACGGTTAATTGAAATAAAAGTGCTCGGACAAAATTTACTTACGTGCTCTGAATACTAAAATTTTAGGCTATAACCACAAAATGGATAAATAACGCTCAATTGTTTTACTCAAACTGACGGTGCTAATATCGTCAAGCAGCTCTCACATGCTGTGGGTTGTCAGATTTTTCGTTCACAAGATTTTACTTATGTTACAATTTACCCCGTGTTACAATCTGCCCCGGTCACCCCTAGTCTTGTTCCTGTAGTGTTTTTGATTTCGTAATATTACTCCCTTACTACTGATTTTCCCTGACTGTGTTATAGTGGTCCTGAACGTTTTACTACCGTCGCATTGGATAGTGAGCGCTTTGGGTTCGTGTGTCGCGTAAATCCAAGTTGCTGACTGTGCCGTACTAATCCAGAGAGTGTTATTTGCGGTTATATATTTTGTTTCGCAGTTCGCGGGAAATTTATCGGCTGGGTTCAGCCATAGATTGACTTCGCATTCTAGTGTTTCTGTTAATCTGTGTACGACCATTGGTTGTTCGCAATAATATTGATTCAGGAATTTCTTACATTTTTGGAGTTCTTCTGCGTCCGCGATAATGTACTGGTTGCTCTCCGTGTCGATTATCATGGTAGATGAATGGATTGCTAGTAGTGCGTATATGTTATCACGCACGTGCACGGGTACCGGTGTCACCTCCATGACGCTGTAGACTTGCGTGGAGATCAGTGCTACCTGTGATAGTACCGCGCCTATGGCTACGTCCGATGCGTCTGTTGTTACTATAAATTCCCTTGAAAAATCTGGGTAGGCTAATACAAGTGCTGCAGTTAAGCAATTTTTTAACGTTTCGAACGCGTACTGCTGCTCAGTTGTCCAGATAAATTCTGATTTATCGCTTGTTAGCTTTGATAACGGTCTTGCTATTTTTGAATACTCGGGAATAAACCTCCTATAGTATCCTGCTAGTCCTAGGAAGGATTGTACTTCCTTTAATTTGGTCGGTACACGGTACTGCTGTACTGCCTTGGTTTTTTCGGGATCCGGTTTTATTCCTTCGGGCCTTATTATATTGTTACGATTTTGGTAGGGCATCACACGTGTTTACTGAACGGCAACGATAACAGAACATTAACAGCGGGTAACGAATACAATTAGTTAGGCGGAATACAATATGGAGACGTCCGCTAGCAATGGTGGCTGACTTTCGAGTGAGAGCTTGACAGGCGATCGCCTTTTTCTCGCTGTCCTCTTGCCCCGCTCGCGAGCATCAGTGGGCCTTGGATTTCCATCCAAGGGGTGTTCGCAACACTGCTCCCCCCTCCGAAGAAGCGGTCGTCCCGGCCGCTGCAGTCTCTGCAACTCCTGCAGCCGTACCGTGGTCCGGAAGTGTGGAAAGGTCGCCGCGTGGCCCCTTCCGACCGGCGCCTCGGCATTCGCCTTCCCGCCCAGGGAAAAGCCACTCCGAAAACCCTGGGCAAGGCGTGGGTACGTGCAATCCTCGGTCCTCGTCCGTTGTCGCCGCTGCTTCTGTGGCTGTCCCCCGTCGTCCTGCTGCAGGCTGGGTCGCGCGCAACGGCTCCTTGCGTATCGCACGCAGCAGCTCCTTGCGTCTCGCACGCAACGGCTCCTCGTGTATCGCACGCGACAGCTCCTCGCGTTTCTCCGGGATCCCTCGACGGCGGTTCCTCCGGGGCTCCAACGGCGGAATCCCGCGCCGCTCCGGAACGTCCCTGGGCGGCTCCGCTCCGTCCAACGCCCCGCAGCGGTCTGGTCGCTCCGGCGCTGCGACCTGGTTCGCCCTCGACGGCAACCTGATTCGTCCTCGACTGCATCCTGGTTCGTCCTCGACGTCCTTCCAGCAGTCCTGCATGGCCTTTCGCTCTTCGAAGTTCCCTTGTGAAGAAAACGTTGCCCTCATTAGACCGGAACCGAAGACAACCCGTTGGGGCCGCACGAGCCGGAAAACCAGAAAGGAGGGCCGAGCGCGCAAGCAGAGGGTCGCAGCTAGTCGCAAGCATGCAAGCGGCCCAACCCCCAGTCCAGCCACCCGTCTCGTCAGCCCTGGCCGTCTTCTGTCTTCTTCCGATCCTGAGGCCTTGACTTCAAGATGGCCCCATTCCTCTTCCTGGCCTCTGGTGCTGAACCAGGGGACCGTCCTGTGCGTCCTGCCAGCGCTCCCGTCTTCGCGACACCCCCTCCAGCCGATCCAAGCAACGCTTGTCCGCCTGGTGGTTGGGGATGCCATTTCCCTCCTGCTGTCCACCCTCCTCCCCTGCTTTCTCCTGGGTACCCCGCGAGAACCTCCATCCCGGCCGCGCCGGGGGCTCCTCCAGGGGGCTAGCGGGGCGCTTTCACGTATGTCCGCACCCCGCTGCGGACTGCCACGCTATTATGGCACATTTGGGGAATTCGGGGGCACGTGGCCAGGCCGCGGCGGCAGTCCCCCGACACCTTGTCCCCTCGTCGTGGGGTATCGTGCTCCCTGAAACAGACTCAAGAGCGGGGGCCGGGCTACGAAGGCAACCTCCGCAGCCCAGTCCACCGGATTAGCCCAATCTAATCTTCTTTCTTGAGTCCAGTGAAAGTCCTGCGACGTCTTCACTCCTCTTGCAATTGTCCCTCATATTCCGCAAGGCGTCGTACGTGGACCACCCTGCACTTCTTCCTAGGCGAACGTTGAATCCTGTAGACGACGTCGTTGGTCTTGCTCAGCACCGTGTAGGGTCCTTCCCAGTCGGACTGCAGTGTTGGGCACTTCTCCTTTCCCTCTTCGTGGTTGGAATAACCACACTCGTTCTCTTCCAGGACTTCGTCTTCGGACAAATGCTCGAGGTGTTCAACGTTCTGGTCACCCTGGGCTCCCTCTCGTGAGCGGGGGGGCTCGCCAGCTCTGCGACGGTATTCGCCCTCGAACTCCCTCCGTCGCAACGCGTCGTGGATCTCTCGACGGTATTCGCCCTCGAACTCCCTCCGTCGCAACTTCGTACTGAGCTACCCCGCCACGGCATTCGCCCTCGAACTCCCTCCGTCGGGTCTTCGTACTCAGTTACGCTGTGACGATATTCGCCCTCGAACTCCCTTCGTCACAGCTCTGCAACTCTGCGCACCTCGGGCGCCTCCTCGTTGCAGCAGATCCGCACGCTCACACGGCAGCGCTAGCCCGGTTCCGGGTGTGGTCGACCGGTGCTTCCCCCAAAACGAACGAGCCCAGGTCCCACCGTTTCCAACGGCCTCTCTTCGCTCTTGGAGCCGTTCCTCTCAATTCCTCAATACGAAGCAGTTCCTCTGGAGATGTCCGGTCCTTCCACACCGCCAGCAGGTTTTCTTCGTGTCGCCGTTCGTTCCCTCGGGTTCCTGGAATCCTCGTTGCCTCGCCGGGAACCTTTCAAAAGTGTTGGAGAATTCAGCCTTCCGGTTTTCCGAGTACCGTTCCCGCGACTCGTCCGCGGGGCCGCGAGATATCGCCTCAACGGCCTCCATCTCCAGAGCTCTGGTCACGGCGGCTCTTAGAGACGTGAACCCGCCGAGTCGCAGTTCTCGCTGCATAACCGAGCTGGACAACGCCGTCACGAACTGGGACGCGGCAAGTTTGTCGCGGGCTTCCGCAGGGCAGTCGGCGAACGCGGACTGCGCTAAACGCTCAATTTTGGTGGCGAGCGAGGAGATGCTCTCACCCCGCTGCTGCCTAAGGCTCTGGAAGAGCACGTAGTTCAGATTAGACAAGTTCTTCGCCCCGTAGCGGAATTCTAGCGCCGAAACCAAATCCGCGTATCCCTCGCGCTGGGCGGTGAAGAGCGTCGTGAGGACGCTTCTCGCCGGCCCCCAAGGGAAGCGATCAAGGCCGTAGCCTTCCTTTCGTCATCCCACCCGTTAGCACGCGCGATAGTCTCAAACTGCACTTTGTTCTCTTCCCAGGACGTTTCCCCATCGAAAACTGTCGGTTTCACGGTGTACCCCAAACGGAGTACGCGCGGCTCCGTAAGGGGGGCAGTGGCGGGCGCAACGACGGGGGCGGAGACATGCGTCGGGGTAACACTATTTACACCATTATGTACATCACTATTTACATCGCTATGTGCATCATTATTTACAACCGCGACTGTCTCCCCAACCCGTGGACTCGCGCCGCTGTCAACCGAGCCGCGGGTACCCTGCAACAAGGAGAGTACGACCTGGATGCGATCTTCCATTCCTGTCAACTGGGCCTCGAGGGCCGCCTGTGCTCTTCGGTCGGCGGCTTCCTTTTCCTCCCTGAGACGGACCTCCCGCTGCCAGCGGGCCTCGTTGACCCTTCGCAGTTCCCGCATCTGCCCCACGATGTTGAGCTGGAGGCTGGTAAAAAGCTCCTGCAGGGACGGGACGCCCGATGCCTCGGAAGGAGGGCCCGCAGGGGCCGCGGAAGCCGCGGAAGCGCGAGTGGGCATGCCGCTCCGGGCGGGCATCCCACTTTTGACACCAATGTTACGATTTTGGTAGGGCATCACACGAGTTTACTGAACGGCAACGATAACAGAACATTAACAGCGGGTAACGAATACAATTAGTTAGGCGGAATACAATATGGAGACGTCCGCTAGCAATGGTGGCTGACTTTCGAGTGAGAGCTTGACAGGCGATCGCCTTCTTCTCGCTGTCCTCTTGCCCCGCTCGCGAGCATCAGTGGGCCTTGGATTTCCATCCAAGGAGTGTTCGCAACAATATGTTCCAGGAATCCCACTTCTTTGCACAGAAATGAACATTTTTCTGGCTGTAATTTTAGGTTGTATTCTCGTAATTTCTTCATTACCTTTCGCAGTCGTATGTTGTGTTCCTTTAGGTTAGTGCCAAATACCACTAGGTCGTCCAGATAGACGAAACAGTCTATTCCTTGTAGTCCCATGAGGATGGTGTTCATCAATCTCTGAAAGGTTGCTGGCGCGTTTCTTAGCCCGAAAGGCATTCGATTAAATTCGAAGTGTCCTTGTGGCGTAGAGAACGCGGTTGATTCCTTGTCTTTGTCGTCCATAGGTATCTGATGATATCCTGACGCATGATCTAATGTGGTGAAGTATTGCGCTTTCCCTAACTGGTCAAATATTTCCGTAATATTTGGCAGAGGGTATGAATCTCCTACTGTGACTTCATTTAGTTTCCTGAAATCTACAACTACTCGATATCTAGCGTTTCCTTTTGCATCCTTCTTCTTGAGTACTACCAGTAGGGGTGCGTTCCATGGACTGGAGCTGGTTTGCACTATACCATCTTTCAACATCTGTCGTACCTGTTCTCTTACTTCCCGTTTGTGTACTTCGGGTAACCTGTACGGTTTAATATTACAAGCGGTCGTTCCTTCCTTCAACAGTACTCGTAGCGTGGTCGCGTTCGTAGTTCCTAATAGATCCCCTGCTAGGTGGAAATTATCGCAAAGTCCCTTCCTATTTCTTCCATGCCGATTTTTTCTTCTTTATTCAGGTGGCTAAGTTTTATTAATTCTAGGACACGGTTTACGCGTGCCGTCAACGGTTCTTTACTTACTGTTGCGCGAAATGCTGCGGCACCGGAATGCACCTCAGCTGTCGAGTCGCTTTGTATCTCGGTCAGCTGTACGTACGGCAATTTCACAGTACGGGCTTTATTTGATAAATTTACCAGACAAGCTATACTTTTCCCTCGTTTTGGCTTTACTAGGCATTCACCTAAGAATATTCCATCTCCTAGATCCTGTTTCTCTATTATTCCTTCATTGCTGCTATCTACTTCTACTTCTACTAGCGTTTGTGTACGCGGGGGAACTGTTACCTCGTTCTTTTTTCGGAGAGTTTTTCAATGCTTCCCGTTAATGGTGATTTCTCGTGTTTTGTACTGTACTCCTGCTTCGTGCTTCTTTAGGAAATCTATACCTAATATCCCTTGGTGGTCCGTTAGCGTACCGTCTTCTATTACATATAAGGGATGTTTAATTTTCTGTTCCCCAATCGGGAAAGTAGCTTCGATTTCTCCTAGTGTCTTTATGATTCCTCCTGATAGGGCTACCAGTTGCACCTCGCTTTCTTTCCATGCTACGTCGTCCTTGACGCATGCTTTATTTATTACGGATACTTCGGCTCCTGTATCTATTAACATTCTTGCCTCCTGAGTAGTTAGGCTATGAGAGTTCTATGGGCGAGGGGGTGAGGCGGGGAGGGGGGTACCGAGTTCGTAGGTGAGGGGGATGACGTCAGAGGGGAGGGGGATTCCAAGATGGCGTCGACCGAGTTCGTAGGTGAGGGGGATGACGTCACAGGGGAGGGGGTATGACGTCCCACGATTTTTCGCGCGTTTCTTATTCCATAAACCTAAAAAATCACACCACCAAAGTCTATCGAACTCAACTCCTACACCATCTCCTCAATAGCCGATCACCTTGATGTTGCACCTTAGCGGTCAACAACACAAGATGATCAACACAAACCTCCACCTCGCTGATGTACCTTAGCGGTCCCCATCGCGAGATGATCGTTTCAAAACCCACTTCGCCTATTCGTCCTACGAGGCACGAATGATTCCCTTTAAAACGAATTCAAACAAGTCCCTCGTTACGAATCCCTCTTAAAATCGAGACCACGTCTCAATCCTCTCTTTACGACTCATGAAGTCCAAGCCACTCTAACCCCTTTCCTATCAAACACTCAAAATCCAATCGAAGAGTTGAGTATCTCTACTACAGTTACAAAAACCCCACAAACCTAATTACGACGCATTTGGCGTACGTGACAAATTATGGCTATTAATAGCCATACCGTTTACAAAAACCCCGGAAGTCATACTGCGTCTTATTCCGAAATGTGTCAAGGTCTTTACCGCGCGTACCCCCGCAATACTCCTGTGAAATTACATAAATACGAGGTCCTGCGAGGCCTCGTCCTCTTTCATCGCTACTCTTTTGACAAATATGTTCAAAGTATATTTTAACAAGGGTTAAACTTTAAAATCAGTGCTCTACGACAACGATTGTAAGCATTTATAATTATCTTACATTACTCTGCATATCATCTTCATACTATTTGTTACTATTATTTCGTCATTGCTTAATGCAATCATATTATTATTTCATTTATCGCTTATTGCATTCAAACATTATTTTGTACTATTATTGTTTATGCTTACTTTGTTTTATATATTTTCCTTATAATCGCTTATTACTTATATCGTTTTCTTGTATTAACGCTTATTCCATTTCATATTATAAAATTTACTAAAGCTTATTGCATTTCACATACTATAATCGATTTATTCTCATGTATTTCATGTTCATATTCTTGTATTATCAATAACCACCATATATATATGTGTTATGTGTTAATGCTAAAAGTCCCACGCATTATTATCATTAATCACTATAAAGCTTCAACAAAGTTAATAAACCGCTTTGTTTTCTATCACGTCTCGAATTAATGTGTGTATCCCCGAATCATAAAGATTCCCAACGAAACCAAGCTGCCGCAACAGCTGATTCGCGAGAGCGCTCCCAGTGTTTATAAACACACTGCTGCATGAGCCGTGCAATATACAGAAGAACTAAACGTGGTTTCTTTTACACAAATGCAGGTCGAGTTCGTGGGCGAGGGGGTTGACGTCACGGGGGAGGGGGAGGAATATCAAATTTTCAAAATGGCGTCGCGCGCATTTCGTGTTGGCGCCACCTACTGGACGTTTAAGGTACTTTGGGCCCGCGTCGGTATTTGGGCCCGTCTTGGTAAATTTTCCAGGTTTTTCATACATTTCGGGTTGGCGCCACCTATTGTACGTTTAAGGTACTTTGGGCCCGCGTCGATATTTGGGCCCGTCTTGGTAAATTTTCCAGGTTTTTTCATACATTTCGGGTTGGCGCCACCTATTGCACGTTTAAGGTACTTTGGGTCCGCCATGGTAAATTTTCCAAGGTTTTCATACGTTTCGTGCTGACGTCACCTGTTGCATGTCTAAGGTATATGTGGGCACGCGTCGCCGCCGCGCAATCTCCGTACGTATGCGGGGATCGGTGCGCAGGCGCGACCGCGACCGATTCGTGGAAATTCAAATCGCGTTTTCGATGATGATTTCTGAGAAAGAGGGTGGACCATGATTTCTGAGAAAAGATAAGTGTTCGTGCGATACCTGGGTTGAGTGTTTCTTACATATATATATATATATTGTTTTATGCCTTCTTTACTTTGTACATATGTTCTTAGTCGTTACTTTGTTCTGCGTCTGATTTATGCATCTATGTACTGATTGTATTTGGCGCTCTCGCGTGACCAATCGGTGATCGGCCCGGTCTCGCTCTCGTTCCCGTGGTTCGGGTGGACCGAGTAGCTCGGGCCGCGGGCGCAGTGGAGTGGGACGGCGTCGTTCCCGTTCCGGTGTTCCGCGAGATGTGCCTCCTTCTTGTTCCGCGAGACAGCGGTCTAAACGTCGTCTTCCTGTTCGCGCTTCGCTGAGATCAACACGCGTTAACCTCAGTGTCCTTTTCCGCGAGTGACCAAGTTTCGGCCTCGGCCTTTCGAGCCGTTATATTTGTAACTCGCGAATCTTTACGATTCTGGCCTCGGCCTGTCGAGCCGTTTCTGCGAGTGATTCGCGAGTGAAAGGTTATAATAAACCGCCTTATCACACCACGCTTGTTCCAAAGTTCATTTCCGTCCGCCATTACTTTTCCTGAGTCTATCGAAAGACGAACGTGATTAATCCTTTCCGAAATCGCTAAGGACATTTCGTTCAGATAAGGAAATATTTGAATCGTGGGACCGATACAGCACACGTGCAATGATATAAACATAGAGCGATAATTATTATTATTATTATAAATCAATCATCGCGATAGCCCATGGAATAAACATTGCACCGCGACATGCAATGTGTTTATGTTTGAATCGTGGGACCGGTACAGCGCACGTGCAATGATGTAAACATAGAGCGATAATTATTATAAATCAATCATCGCGATAACCCATGGAATAAACACACCCAGTGCCTGGGCGCCTGAGGTCGAGATTCGGGCACGAATCTCGGGGAGCTCCTGGGCGTCCTTGGCGTTTGTCGTCCACGGGTTCCGACGGGGTCGGTGGTTAGGCCGGGACGAGGGGGTTCGGGTTGAACCCGGAGGTAGGGGATCGTTGCGGGTTGAAGAGTTAGAACTCACCGTAAGGATAACAAGGTTTTATTCTGTCCCGATCTGGGTGACTGCTACACTTATGCCCACTTGGGCTTGAGTCTTGTATTAACGTCGGGTGTTGTTCCCGTTACAATTCGATATCAAGTCTCAGCTCGCATTGCTCGTACATATTCTTATAAGTTAGTCGGGACGAAGCGGGGACCATCGGGGTCTCCGCCTTTGGCCTGGTTTCGGTGTTTCGCCATGTGCTGATGGTCTCTGCGCGTTTCCGAGATTGCTTACTCGGTTGTGCCGGATTTCGGCCGCTCGATTGTGGCAATCGGTATGTGCGCGGTGTCGACACGCTTGGGTGTCGGTCCGGTCACAACATCCCCCCCCCCCTTACGGGAAGGGTGCTTAGGGGGATTTTTTATTCCTAGCGGTTTACAAAATTCCCCGGTGCCCTATATCGTTAATGCTTCGGTGTATTCACTTTCCTCGGCTGGTCTTTTTCGCTTCGTCGCTTTTGGTGGTGTAGGGATTTGTATTTTACGGCGCAGTTGGTAATCGCGTGTTAACAAATATATGACTAAGATAGTAAGTATTACTAGTACAATTGTTGTTGTTGTTGGATGCACGATTTGCCAGGTCGCTAGTCCTGGTTGAGGGTTATTATTCTCTAACTCGTTTCCTACTTGGTTGAGTTGGTCATATAGTGCTGAAAATTCAGATGGATTTTTCAGGAGCTTATCTAGCTGAAACCGCGAGAGGGGTTGCGTTGGTTCGCCCCTTTGTGTCGCATTTAACGCTGCTATTACGTCGTACCGTGGTGCTGTTGGTACTTCGAAATCTTGACTGTATGTTGTTCGACGCTTCCTTAGTACTATGTCCCTACTTCGGATATTACAATTTCCCGTAATTTTAAGGATCCCTGTCTTATCTATATTGACGTGCTCAGGTTGTCGTTCATCACACTGTATGGTCAGTGTTTCGGGTTGATGCGTCGCAAAGATCCATGTGTCCGCGTGTGAGGTACCTATCCACATTGTGTGGTTTGTCGCAATGGACTTTATTTCGCAATTTCTTGGGGCTTTATCCGCGGGTTGCAGCCATAGGCTTGCTTCGCATTCGAGATCGTTATTTACGTTGTGTGTGAGCATCGGTTGTTCGCAGTAATATTGCGCAGCTACCCGTTTACATTCCTTTAGTTCGTCTTGTTCGGTGAGCACGTATTGATTACTGCTTGCATCGATGACGAGTATAGGCGTTCTTATAATTAACACCGCGTATGAGTTTCCGTGGATGTGGATTGGGGCTGGCGTTGCCTCGATCACTGTGAATGTTTGTGCGGAAATGAGGGGGACGGTTATTACTGCGATTAACGTAGTTCTATCAAAATATGCGGTGACCGATGACAATTTTTCGATCACGTTAGTATTTTCTAGACTGGGTGCTATTGGGAACGAGAGTCCATTCGGGAGGTGTTGTACCGCGGTTTGTAGTAATTTAATAATTTGCGCGCTCGATAGTACGTTTGTGCTGATGATTCCCCCTTTGAGGCCGGTGTAGTATTGCAGCACATCGTCGACGTCCTGAGTCAGGTCGGTTAGTAGGTCGTTTAACGTAATGAAGTGGTCTACTATGTCAGTTCTTTGCGTTTGTTTTAGTATGGTCGTTTCTATCTGTGTACGTAATAAGCTCGTTTGTTTCGCTAGTATCTGCTCGTTATGCTGTATCGTTTTTTCCGCGTTGTGTAAATGATGCAGCGTGTTATTCGTTATTTGGACATGTTTTTTGATGGCGGTCATTAATGTATTCTGTGTTCCGTCTAATTGTGATAAGTGTTTGTTTATTTGTTCGGCGTCGTCTGCGTCCATAGTCCCGAATATGGTTTTCGCTAACGACCCTAATCCGTTGATTAGTCCCCGCCGTCTGTTTGGTACGTACGCGGGCATCTCCAACACCTGATCTATTCTTTTGTACAGTTTTTCTGCCCTTCTGAGTAGAGGGCCCAGGTGTTCCCCACAAGTGGGTCGGATCGCGATTTCGTTTTCACAGCGACGTTGTAGCTGATTCACGTAAGAAGTCAGCTGCCGGTTCCTTTCGAAAAGGGTGTCCGTTTTTAGGTGGGTCACGATCTTCCATGAATTGGTTACCATATGCAGTTCTCCGAGGTGCGTAAAGTGGATACTTGCTTTATGCCCGATCGGTGATATCGTATACGAAACCTGACTACCAGTCGGCGCTGCTTTGGTTAGGCCTCCCGCCAGAGCGATCACCCTGGAACAGTAATGTCCAATTCTATCCCCTCCTATTTTGCCTAATTCGCGCCTACTATATATATTCGTTCGGTCGCGAGTTTTCTTATTATAGTCGTTTGCCGATTAATGGTAGTTATGTATCCTGAAGCTTTGCGTGCGGTAAGTATCGTTACTTGTTTTAGTTTTTCCATTTTGTTGCTTCACTTATTTGTGGTTATTGATTCCTATTCTACTGTTATTTTGTTAGATGTTTGCCCACCGACAAATCGTAGGATACGTATATATCCAGGAGATGTGTGCCCTCCGGCTGGCGCGATTATTGTGGCGCCGTTCCCTTGACATGATGTGGGAGGAGGGTTACCCTGATTATTATCAGACGGCGGACGTATTTAATTTGAGGCGGCTTTTTGGGGAGCCTCCTATGAGGGTGGAAGTGAGTAGTTTTCCTTTTTCGTGACATTTTACCGGCATCCTCTGTTGTGTTTCTCATAGACCTCTTTTTCTCTCTTTGTTTTCTAGCTGGAGGATGAGGACTGGGGCCAGTAAGGCTATTTTCCTTCTTATTGTATTTGATTTTGTTAATATACTAAGTTTTACCCGATATTCGTGTATACCCATTTATTTTCCTTTCTACCCATTCCTTACTCCCGCCTGTAGTTTTAAGTTTTGACATCGCGTGTTATTATTATTATATATTTTTTCCCGAGGCGTTTTTCCTTTTTATTGTTATTCGATAAAGTGTTTGAGTCTATTCGCGTGGGTGCGTAGGGTTTTCCGTCCCTTTTTAATGGTCACGTTGACTTTTGAACCCTTTTCTATGATCACGTAGGGGCCTACCCATTTGTTATCTAGTTTTTTTTATCTTCCCCGACGTACCGATTCGTCGAAAAGCCAAACCTTGTCGCCTACCTTCAATTCTATTTCGCGCGCTTTTTGGTCGTATCCCTTTTTTGCTCTCTCTTTTGCTCCCTGAAGTCGTTCCCTGGCTGCTTCATTTGTTACCTTGATACGTTCCCTTGTTAGTTGCGCGTAATCTTCGTAGTTGTACGTTAGTTTAGGTGGGCTTTTTAATGCGGTAGGTATTGCTGCCATCTTTCCATAGACTAACTCGTATGGCGTAAACCCTGTTGCCGTATGCGGGGTTGTGTTGTATGTGAACATAGCGTAGGGTAGCCATTGATCCCAGTCAGACTGGTCGTTATCTATGTAGTGTCGCAAATATTCCACGAGGGTTCTATGTGATCTTTCTAATGCTCCGTTAGACTCTGGGTGGTACGCGGTTGTCTGTATCTTCTTGATTCGGAAAAGTTTACATATGTTTTTAAACATTTCGCTTAGGAAATTCGTCCCCTGATCTGTTAGAATTTTCTCGGGTGCGCCATATTCGCAGATAATTTTCTCGACCATTGCTTCCGCTATTGTGGCCGCTTCCTGGTTTGGCAGGGGGATCGCCTTACTAAATTTCGTGAGAAGATCCTGGAAGGTTAGTATATAGATATTTCCTTGGTTGCTCTCTGGCAGGGGCCCTACTATGTCTAGTGCTACTTTTTCGAAGGGAGTCCGTGGTGTATCGGTGATTTCCATTGGGGCCCTAGTTTTGTTTCCTAACTTATTTTTCTGGCAGATGCTACATTTTTGTATGTATTCCTCAATATCTTTATTCATTCCTTCCCAGTTGTATCTTATTTTTATTCTGTTCGTAGTCCTTCTGATACCTTGATGTCCTCCTATGGGTGTGCAATGGTATTCATAAAGGATTTGTTTTTTTGTTTCTTCGTCGTAGACGTTGGTTGTCTTTGTCTCGTCTTCCTCGTCTTGCAACGTGTGTACGTTTCTGCTTAGCGCGTCCGCGTTCGTATTGTTTTTCCCTGACTTATGTACGATTTCGTAGTCGTACTCGGCTAGTAGAATCCTCCATCTTATTAATTTGGATCCTGGGTCCTGTACCCTAAATAGCCATATAAGTGCTTTGTGGTCTGTGACTACTTTGAATGGGGTACCGTAGACGTACGGTCGAAAATGTTTAACTGCCCAGACGATAGCTAACAGTTCTTTTTCCGTTGTACTATAATTTTTCTCGGCTTTGTTTAGTACTCGGCTCGCGTACGCGATTGGTTTGTCTTCCCCTATTTTCCCTTGTGACAATATTGCGCCTAATGCTACATCCGATGCGTCGGTTGTTACTATGAATTCTTTTGTAAAATCTGGATAAATTAATAAGGGTGCCGTCGTCAGCGCCTCTTTTAGTGTGTCGAAGGCATTCTGCTGCTCGGCTGTCCAGATGAACTCTACTTTGCTGCTTGTGATGCTGGATAAGGGTTTAGCTATTTTTGAATATTCCGGGATGAATCTGCGATAGTATCCTGCTAATCCTAGGAATGCTTGTAGTTCCTTCAGTTTGGTTGGGACAGGGAAGTTTTTCACCGCTTTGATTTTTTCGGGGTTTGGTTTAATCCCTTCCGGGGTAATTATGTGCCCCAAGAATCCCACTTCTTTTCGTAAAAATGCACATTTTTCCGGTTGTAATTTTAAGTTGTTTTTCCGGAGAGTGTCTAGAATTTTTCTCAGTCGTACGTTATGTTCCTTTAGACTGGCTCCATAGATGACAATATCGTCAAGGTAGACGAAACAGTCTATCCCCTGTAACCCGATAAGCGCAGCGGTCATTGCTCGCTGGAATGTCGCTGGTGCATTTTTCAGTCCGAAAGGCATGCGATTGAATTCGAAATGTCCTTGGGGAGTTGAAAATGCTGTCTTGCACTTATCGCGTTCGTCCATAGGAATTTGATGGTATCCTGATGCCAAATCGAGGGTGGTGAAGTACAGCGCTTTTCCCAATTGATCTAGTATGTCCGTGATATTGGGTAGTGGGAATGAGTCGCCTATGGTGACTTCATTGAGTTTCCTATAGTCGACTACTACGCGGTATCTTCTATTTCCCTCGTTGTCGGTTGTTTTGGGTACTACTAATAAGGGTGCGTTCCAAGGGCTGGCGCTATGTCGGATGATGCCATCCTCTAGCATTTTCTCCACCTGTTTCCGTACTTCTTGCTTGTGAATTTCGGGTAATCTATAGGGCTTGATATTACAGGGTGTCGTGTCGCTTTTTACGCGGACTCGGTGGCCGGATACTGTGGCTGTTGATAATCGGTCTCCCGGTAAATGGAACGTGTCATGGTATTCCCTGCATATTTCCTCTATAGTTGCTTTTTCCTCCTTATTCATGTGCTTAAGGTCTACGTGTTCTAGGACTCGAGCGATGCGCGTTGTCAGCGATTCTTTCGCGGTCAATGCCCGAACAGCTGCGGCGCTGTCGTTGCCGTGAACTTTTTCGTTAACCGGTATTTCGCTTAATTGAATTCGCGGCACGCTCACTGTTTTAGTTTCCGTGGTTGTGTTTATGATACAGGCCACGCATTTTCCTTTTTTGGGTCTTGTCAGCCCCTCCCCTAAGTATATGCCCTCGGCTAGTTGTCGTTTCTCTATTATTCCGTCTCGAGTGCTATCTGTAGGGACCATTATTAGCTGTTGTGTACGTGCGGGTATTGTTATTTCCATGCTTCTATTTAGCGTTTTCCAGGGTTTCCCATTCACTAGTAAGCTTTGCTGGGGGTAACTAATGGTTACTCCGTTGTCTTTAAGAAAGTCTATTCCTAGTATCCCGTCCGCGTTTGTTAAGGTACTTCCCTCTACTACGTATAATGGGTGTACTATTCTCTTCCCATTTATTTTAAATGTGGCATTTATTTTTCCTAGTGTTCCCGTTTTTTCTCCCGAGAATGAAACTAGCATAATGCCGGATTTTTTTATTTCCACGTTCTCTGGGAGGGCTCTCCTAGCAATTAGGGATACTTCCGCCCCGTTATCTATTAACATTACCGTTTCTTTGTTCTTACTATTTTTTATTTCTACTTCTATCCTATCCGAGGTATGCCCATCTTTTGAGAGGGATCCTATTTTAACCATGCGGTAGGTTTTCGCAGTTTCTTGGGTAGAAGAGTCGCGGTCCGGTGATTCGGAGCTGTCGCGGCTGCTCTGAGTGGAATGTGCGCTGTCAGTGCTTCTGTGTCGCGGCTGGTGTCTTTCCTTGGTGGTCGGTCGTTCACTTTCTGGTTTACGCCCTGCTGATTTCTCGTTTTTTCCCTTGCTCGTTACTGTTCGCACTTGACGGTTGTTTTCCGGAGAAAATTTTTTCCCATTTTGCTTATCCCTATCTTTGTTTTTCCAACACTCTTTAGTGTCGTGCCCTGGTCGTTTACAAATGTCGCAGTAACGCGATGCTGTTTTGTTTTTATTTTGCGTGGAGGGGTTTGTCCCGCGCGTTGTTGGACGTTTCGTGATGGACCGTTCCTCATCTATGGCTATCGTGATCGCTTCCTGTAGGTCCGCGGGTCTCTGTGATTTTACTAGGACCTTTAGGTCATCGCGGAGCCCATCCTCAAATATAGTTAACGTTTGTTTTTTGAATACTTTTACGGTTGCATTTTTTTCTATCAAACTGTCTTTGTCATCGATTCCGGTCGATATTAATTCCCTTAATAATTTCGATACACGATTACCGTATTGATGTGCGCTTTCATTGGGGCCCTGCCTACTATATAACAGTTCCCGTTGTACAGTTGAGGCTGTACGTGCGGGTTTGTAAACTGAAGTTAGTACGTCTTCTAAGTCTTGTATGGATAGTATGCGGCGCGTTTGTACTTCTTCTAGGGCGTCACCTCCTATTCGTAGCGAGATTATCCCCCGTAGGATCTGGGCCTTTTCTTCCGCTGTGCGGTATGTGTTGTATACATATTTGCAGGCGGTCAGGAAACCCGGTAATTCCTTGGGGTCTCTCCCGTTGAACAGGGGTAAGGTTTTTATTGTGTGGAATATTTCTCGGGTGCCTGTTACGTTTGGTGCGTAGGTTAGGTCGTTTACCTCGAGATTAGTGGGAACGAATCGACTAGAGCGCCTGGGTTCTTCCTCTGGCTCACGGGGGTTGCCGAAGTGGACCGTGGTCCTGCCTGAGGGGCCGGGCGTTGCGTGTGTCGAGTTCATGGTCTCCCTTAGTCTACTTATTTCTCTATCTATTGAGTCCTGGGGTAGATCGTCCCTTGCCTCTATTGCTCCCAACCTATCATTTATCGTTATCATTCCCTCGGCTATGCTAGCTAAGGAGGTCGTTAGCTCCGTGATTAGTCTTTCTAAATTTGCTAGTCGGTCTACGTTTCCTACGGGGTTCTGTTCCGCGTTTTGGTTCGCAGTTTCCGAGGGAGTGAGCGGCATTTTGGGTTCGGTCGCTAGGGCTCCGCTTAGGATTAAACTATAGTCTGACTCGTCGTACGGGTATAGTCTCCGGGCGGTTAAGTGTCCGGCGTGATTTGACGTAGTTGGTAAGTCGGTCGGAATGCTACGTTCCTCGCTGGCTTCTACGTCTAGAGCAAGTCGCGTACGTTCTCCGATTTCACGAAGTGCTTCGAAGGTTGCGTCGAAGATAGCTTCGCCGGAGGGTTGGTTTGTACGGACTTTAAAAAATCTACGCGGGGCACTTCGGCGAATTGCTCTAGGCGAAAGAATTTCCTTTCGCTCGGCTAATTCTAAGTCGCGCTCGATGTCTTTGTCTAAAGATTTTGCTCGGCGCATGAGGTTTGCGGCGTGCGGCCTGAATTTGCTGAGAGTGGTATTTCGCACTTACAGTACATAGAACAGGTGATGCATCGCTCGTCAATGGTGTGTGCTGTAGACTGTCCTGGCGGCGTCCTCTGCTGACGTCCGTCGGTACTGCGGAGTGTCTGGCCCTCTAGTTGAGGGGATTGTTGTCTCCGCTAAGTCCTGTTGTCACCGTCGGTCAGGCTTGGTCCTTACGTTGGCAGAATCCCACCGCTGCCACCAATTGTTGTGCCCGGGTGCCTGAGGTCGAGATTCGGGCACGAATCTCGGGGAGCTCCTGGGCGTCCTTGGCGTTTGTCGTCCACGGGTTCCGACGGGGTCGGTGGTTAGGCCGGGACGAGGGGGTTCGGGTTGAACCCGGAGGTAGGGGATCGTTGCGGGTTGAAGAGTTAGAACTCACCGTAAGGATAACAAGGTTTTATTCTGTCCCGATCTGGGTGACTGCTACACTTATGCCCACTTGGGCTTGAGTCTTGTATTAACGTCGGGTGTTGTTCCCGTTACAATTCGATATCAAGTCTCAGCTCGCATTGCTCGTACATATTCTTATAAGTTAGTCGGGACGAAGCGGGGACCATCGGGGTCTCCGCCTTTGGCCTGGTTTCGGTGTTTCGCCATGTGCTGATGGTCTCTGCGCGTTTCCGAGATTGCTTACTCGGTTGTGCCGGATTTCGGCCGCTCGATTGTGGCAATCGGTATGTGCGCGGTGTCGACACGCTTGGGTGTCGGTCCGGTCACAACAATATCTGAACAGGATCGAACGCGTTTTTGGCGCCTACGTGCACGCGCTTCGTGCCGCGTGTTTATGTTTGAATCGTTGGACCGATGCAGCGCACGTGCAATGATGTAAACATAGAGCGATAATTATTGTAAATCAATCATCGCGATAGCTCATGGAATAAACACGACATTGCATTCCATGATGATTTCTGAGAAAGAGGGTGGTACATGATTTCTGAGAAGTCATACAGCGCACCGCGACATGCAGTGTGTTTACATCTGAACAGGATCGAACACGTTTCGGGCGCCTACGTGCACACTCTTCGTGCCGTGTGTTTATGTTTCAATCGTGGGACCGATACAGCGCGCGTGCAATGATGTGTAACGTTCGGTTGTCCGGGGACGACTAGCGTTAGCAGGTTCTCGAGCGGAGAGCGGCGTCCCTCGAGAATAGGATAGGTGGGGGTTCGTTGGTAGAATAAAGAATTTAAATTCAACTTAAACTTAACAATGACTTTATTAAAAAAACAACACTTAAACTAACAATGATTATAATATTACTTACAACTACGATTATATATCTTATGTTTTTGTGTTTTTACGTTTTTTATCTTATATTATATGCTACGTGGCTAAGTATTTATTGCAGAGCTCAGCCGCTACCGTTTCCGGAGCGATCTAGTACTCTTGGCAATGTCTGTAGTAAGAACAGCCGCTACCGTTTCCAGAGCGATCTCATTCTTTTGACAGAGTTTTGGTTCTATGCTCTTGTCACGTCCCGGGTGAGGTCTTTGGGGAACAATGACATGAAGGAGGGCAAACTCAGGCGCGAATCTTAAATCCTTCACTCTGAGGGGTTTGAGGGAACTCAGGCGCGAATCTTGAATCCTTCACACTGAGGGTTTTGAGGGAAGGCCAGGCGCGAATATTGAATCCGTCACGCTGAGATTTGAGAGGAACTTAGGCGCGAATATTGAATCCGTCACGCTTAGAATTTCTGGAGGCGATCAGGCGCGAATATTTAATCCGTCACTCTAATCGACCAGGGAAGGTAAATGTATATTTAGAGAACACCCGTTACGGCACTTCGTATTTGTTTTGGTTTGTGAAATAGGATTTACCGTTGCATTTGTGTAAAAGAAACCACGTTTAGTTCTTCTGTATATTGCACGACTCATGCAGTAATGTTTGTAAACACTGGGCGCGCTCTCGCGAATCAGCTGTTGCGGCAGCTTGGTTTCGTTAAGAATCTTTATGACTTGAGGATACACACAATAATTCGAAACGTGATAGAAAACAAAGCGGTTTATTAACTTTGTTGAAGCGGTTATTATAATTATGCGGGGCTTTTAGCATTGACACATAACATTTATAATATGTATTATGACATGTATATGTATGGACATGAGGTACAATATATAAGTTATAGAACGAAATAACTTTAATAATGATCGTTAATAATATAAAGGAATAAGACCGCAGTAAGCGGTTATTAGACAAAGATATAGATATAAAATAAGCGTTAATGAAAGCACAGTATAATATGAAAGTAATATGAATAATAATATGATTGCATTAAGCAATAAATGAGATAATAATATGATTGCATTGAGCAATAAATGAAATAATAGTAACAAATAGTATGAAGATGATATGCAGAGTAATATAAGATAATCTTTTTAGAGGTGTTTCGACCGTAAATCTTAATTATAAATGATATTGGCGCACTGATTCGGTCATGAAAAAAAAAATTATTTTATTTAATTTAATAAAACAAAGAAATCAAAGCTATTTTGCAAATAATTATATTAATATTCCGACGTTTCGGTTCTTATTTGAACCATTTTCAAGGAAAGAATTTGACATAATATTGCATATGCTAATGATGATTGTGTCGCGACGTTCAAACTATGCAAACGACACTCGAGTCGGTTGGAAGAAGACTGAGGTAAACAGTAGACACCACAGACATAACTAGAGGTGAAACGATAGAGATGGTCAAAGAAAGCCGTTAACAATTTCAAACCTTTAAACACTGACCTTTCGTACAAATACTGCCTTTGTATAAACTAACTTCTTGCTCATGTGATAGAGTGTATATTAATAATCGGTGTAATGTAATGAGTTATATTACATAACTATAGATATGTAACAACTCGAGTGATGAATTGGGATTAATTAGAGAAATACATCATAACGCATTACTTTTTTAGTAATGCTGCGTAATATTCTTGTACCTTCGGCGTTTCATACCGAAGATTCACGCTAGGTTGTTTAATCATATGCAATGTCTCTAAAATAATCCTCTGGTTCAAATTCAATTCTTTGTCAACAATTTTAGCATTATTGAAGTCGAAACAATGATCAAACTCTACAGAATGTTTCGTTAAGGCAGTATGTTGTAGGGGGGAAAGGAAAATATTTCTTTTGTGTTCATATATTCGTTTCTCTAGAAGTCTAGAAGTTTGTCCAATGTAAACTTGATTACATCCCATGCATGGGATTGAATATATAATATTAGAATTTTTAAACAATGGTAATTTATCTTTAATCGAAGGCAGTATGTGTTTAGTATACAACGGTAGTTTGAAAATAGTGTGCATCCCGACTTTTCTTCTAACAAACTTCTAGACTTCTAGAGAAACGAATATATGAACACAAAAGAAATATTTTCCTTTCCCCCCTACAACATACTGCCTTAACGAAACATTCTGTAGAGTTTGATCATTGTTTCGACTTCAATAATGCTAAAATTGTTGACAAAGAATTGAATTTGAACCAGAGGATTATTTTAGAGACATTGCATATGATTAAACAACCTAGCGTGAATCTTCGGTATGAAACGCCGAAGGTACAAGAATATTACGCAGCATTACTAAAAAAGTAATGCGTTATGATGTATTTCTCTAATTAATCCCAATTCATCACTCGAGTTGTTACATATCTATAGTTATGTAATATAACTCATTACATTACACCGATTATTAATATACACTCTATCACATGAGCAAGAAGTTAGTTTATACAAAGGCAGTATTTGTACGAAAGGTCAGTGTTTAAAGGTTTGAAATTGTTAACGGCTTTCTTTGACCATCTCTATCGTTTCACCTCTAGTTATGTCTGTGGTGTCTACTGTTTACCTCAGTCTTCTTCCAACCGACTCGAGTGTCGTTTGCATAGTTTGAACGTCGCGACACAATCATCATTAGCATATGCAATATTATGTCAAATTCTTTCCTTGAAAATGGTTCAAATAAGAACCGAAACGTCGGAATATTAATATAATTATTTGCAAAATAGCTTTGATTTCTTTGTTTTATTAAATTAAATAAAATAATTTTTTTTTTCATGACCGAATCAGTGCGCCAATATCATTTATAAGTAATATAAGATAATTATAAATGCTTACAATCGTTGTCGTAGAGCACTGATTTTAAAGTTTAACACTTGTTAAAATATACTTTCGCAAATAAACCCGTTTGGTCGTGAACGATTTGTCGTAGAAAGAGGACGAGGCCTCGCAGGACCTCGTATTTATGTAATTTCACAGGAGCATGAGGGGGTACGCGCGGTAAAGACCTTGACACATTTCGGAATTAAGACGCAGTAGGACTTCCGGGGTTTTTATAAACGGTATGGCTATTAATAGACATATTTTGTGTCACGTACGCCAAATGCGTCGTAATTGGGTTTGTGGGGTTTTTATAACTGTAGAAGGAGATACTCAACTCTTCGATTGGATTTTGGGTGTTTGATAGGAAAGGGGTTAGAGTGTTTGGACTCCGTGAGTCGTAAAGAGGGGATTGAGACGTGGTCTCGATTTTAAGAGGGATTTGTAACGAGGGACTTGTTTGAATTCGTTTTAAAGGGAATGATTCGTGCCTTGTAGGACGAATAGGCGAAGTGGTTTTGAAACGATCATCTCGCGATGGGGACCGCTAAGTTACATCAGCGAGGTGGAGGTTTGAATTCATCATCTTGTGTTGTTGACCGCTAAGGTGCAACATCAAGGTGATCAATGATTGAGGAGATGGGGTAGGAGTTGAGTTCGACAGACTTTGGTGGTGTGATTTTGAGGTTTATGGAATAAGAAACGCGCGAAAAATCGTGGGACGTCACACTCTAACAGACCTCGCTTTTACCAAGTGCATCAGCCGCTACCGTTTCCAGAGCGATCTCAATGCCTTTGTAGGAGCAAGGTACTATAGTTTTCAAATGAAATAGTCCAAAGAGGTGCACCAGTAACTTTTATACACTGGAGATCAGCCGCTACCGTTTCCGGAGCGATCTCAATCTCACTGGTTGAAACTTAAGCTTCCTCTAGGTCTAAACATTCGTCAACTAAAGAGCGTGTTTTTGAATGTAGCCTTGAACTGAGCGCTCCGCTGCGTGCGCCTCCTTTTATACTGGAAAATTGGCGGGCTGGCGCATGCGCAGTGAGTCAATATTTCTTAATTTGCAGTTTTCTCGCTTATTATATTATATTTTGTTTTGCGCTTTTGACAGTACTTATATTTAATTATTTCTAATGTTTCTATAATATTTGTTTCTTTAATCTATGCTTGGTTTAATATTAATGTATAAAAGTTTGTACAATAGGTATGTGCGGTAACATAGACTGTTTGCGTGGTAACGTAGTACTATTCTGTTTTACCGACGGTCGGTATTGACCGGTTCGAGTCCCCGTGGGACGTTACAGATGTATACATATAGCGATAATTATTCGGGGAAGAGTTCCGAGTATTTTAATGATCGAGGAGGAGACTGTAAGTCAATCGTATTTGATTTGAATTTACCGCGTATTCTCTATCCCTTGTGTGGTATACATAGACGCATTGACCATCACCATCACTAATGTGATATACTTTCAAACATTGATGTGTACGTGTGCGTGAATCAGTATAAAGTGACGTGGATTAGTCTTTTAGGCTGTAATCGTGTTTGGTTGCGGCACGATTATCGGTGGGACGGAGAAGGGATAGGTGCCGACTCAGTCGGTGTGTCCGGGTTCGGCGAATGAGTTACGATGATGTATAAACAATAACAGTGTTTATTGTAAGCTGTGGGATTTTGTTTACATTTGTTTCCGGTCCCGTCGGAAGAGCTACGGTGTTACGGTTGTTCGGCGCGTCGGTTTCGCGGCGGCGGCGGCTTGGCGGCGAGTGGAAGGAACTTGGATGCGGTGTGTGTAACGTTCTGCTCGGAATGGCCTTAAGGGGCACGTTCGTACGAGAGTCGTATAAGAGAGGTTCAGAGTGCAATAGGGTTCCGGCCTAATGGGCGCGGAGGTACCTCTCTGACGTAGGCGGGACGCAAGATAAATCTCGGTCTATTTCGGATAGAGGCTGGTAACGGTACAGTGACGGCGATGGCCGATCACTGACACACCTCAAGGTATGCAAAAATCGAGTCTCTTGGGTACTTGCGTGAAGCGGTATGGCGACATGCACAAGAGCTCCTGATTCCGCTCGCCGCGGCTCTTATATCGTGAGCCCATACGGTTTCGCGAGCGAGAGCCGGCGCGGGGTCGCGGCCGCCTAGCGGGCGCGGCGCGAACTAAGTCCCCTCGTCTCGGCTCCGGGCGCTCGCACGGCGCGAAAGGTGACTTCGTCACAAGGCATCAGTTCACCACGTACGCTTAAGTGCTAACAAGTATCGCAGGAGTCATTTTTTCGTCGATGAGAATCATACGTATTGCATATCAAAATGTACAAACGAAGCTTAAACGATTCATCCTGCACATCCGACAACGCTGGTGGGGTTCCAAATAAACGCCAACGGCAACAATATCATCAACAGTCCAATATGAGGTATGTATACATTACACATACTTCATTCACTTACTTCTTTCACTGTAAACGTCAACGAACAATACATTAATTTCATGTACATGTTTCTTACAGTTCAGGATCCACAATGCCAAAAACGTTGAAAACACCAAAACCATCGATCGTACGGATCCTGGGGCGTGATTATCCACTAACCTCAACAGGTTATAAACGTCTAACTATTGGAATACGCATTGGTATGGATTCGTGCCACGTTGAGATCGCCATAGCCGACAACAAGGGTAGCGAGGTATACTTTTCAATGTCTACGTGGAAGCTCCTACTGCAAAACGAGGCGGACATACTCCAACGATTACGCAGCAACGCAACATCGTCCCAAACCCCCATCGTAATTGATCATTTGCGACTCGAATTCACGCGTATGCATGATGATCAACTTATTAAAATCACCGATAATCGCGTTACCTTATACATGACGGAAGTTACGATGCGTAAACTGTTCGCGTATGAACATTGCATCAATCATATGTTCACCTGGTTGACTGAAAATATATACTCTGTAAGCAGTAAATATGCTGCCTTCGTGGAAGTTCTACGTACCGCTTCCGTACCAACGAATTATGTGAAATTAATTTCCGAAAGCGAGACCTTTGAGCAGCATTCTTTGATTGATTGTGAATTGTTAGCGTTAGGATTACAATCCATGCTGCGTGATGTAAACCAGGTACCACTATAGTACATGTATATATATGTTTTAATAATAAATGGACAACAATTTTTCAATAAATGTATATATTTTTCAAAAGCAGTGTGTGTGTTTATTCATATTTATCAATCCATGCGTACTTAAATTATAAAATCTGTATTTGTGGGAAATAACGTTCGTATGGGAGGGATATTCTTGCTCGCGGGTAAAGGAAGCATCCGTCGCTGTCATTGCACGCATCACCGCCGTCGTTGTGTTCATTGCTATAGAAAACAAAAAAATTATTCTTACATATTCGTTTCTCTGCATATGACGCGTAAAGTAGATGCAATGCGAGTGTAGGACTTACATTAGGTAACGCTGCGTATATAATTCCATATTTTCCCAACATTCTCCAGCGCGCAAACACCGCAATTCTTGTGAAATGCACATGGAAGGGTATTCGTTGAAGACATAGACCTCAGGTTAGAAACGTCAGGGTCCACGATGTCCGACATGATCCCACAATAATCATCGTCAACGTCGTAGCCGCCGTCGTCTTCGACAGTTCGAGTGTTGTTGTTGTTGTTGTTGTTGATCTTTCGTCCCGTCAGTTCGTACAAATTACATACATCCTCAACGATTATGTCAGGTAGTAGTTGCAGCATCCACGTTTTCTTTTCCGTACCATTTACGATTACGAAGTCAATGTTCGCGAGTACGCTGGCGAGGAGCCCCGGAAGTTAGGAGTATGGAACATAGCCGTCAGACCAGCGAAGCCCGTGATGATGCTTCGCAAGCCAGGATGCTTGATGGTGATGCCGCGAATTCAGATGTTCCCAGAAGTATGGCGGTTCGAAGATCCAATGACTGATCGTCGGTGTTTTATCGTTGTTGATGTTTGCACGAATCGCGATCTCTTTGACGACGAACTCGCGTTCGATATTGAAACCTTGTAGATCGACAATGGCGAACATTATTATACGTTTTAGGTAGCACCGTTGGCGACGATGTCGGAACTGCAACTAAGGTCTTCGACTTCGACGATTTAAAACAGTAGCAGTATTCGTAGTAGTAGTATTAGTAGTAGTAGTAGTAGTAGTAGTAATCGAACTCGTACGCACGCTATATTAGTTTGCGTACCATGTTGGTTAAAGGGCCGTATTCGACTATACGATCGTGTATGAACAAACAGACGGCTGAAGTATTAGCGGGAATATTTTCTTTGCATTCGAAATCTATTCGTACGTCCACCGTAGCGCTCGTCAACGATTCGTTTTGCCTAGAACAATCTATGACCACGATAGGCGCGTATTTAAGGAATTCGCTCGCGCTCAGCACCGGTTCTCCGTGGCCGTAGTACGATCGGATGAAATTCGCGTACATATTGTACATGATCGCAAATTTATACTTGGGAAAATCTATTTGCATGTCATCGTACGGATACGTCTCGGAATTTAGGTAGAGTCGAAAGTTTGTAAGATTATTCGGGTCGAATATCCACGCGGGTTTATTTGGACGATTCTTTCGATCCGTTTGCATGCCGAATAACACGTATCGTGGTTTCTCGATTTGCGACGTAGTTTTCACGGTCCACGTATGTTTCGTTGTCGCTTGCAGTAATGGATACTCGTGCACGCTCCAAGATCGGAAACTCATCGCGATCGGTCGTCCGCTTTCCAATATACGAAGCATCGATAGTTTATTCACTTCCTCCAAAACGACGTGGGGCATACGCCACTGCACCTTGCGTATCTCAAGTTTCGGGATCGCAGTGGCGGAGGTGCAGTGCATCGCGTTCGAATCATCTCGCGCGCGTATAAGAATTAGCTCGTGTCGCGCGTTCATCACGATGCGTTTGTAATCCTCGCAGAATCCTAATAACACGTTCAGGGGTACGCAGAAATTGAAAGCGCCCGAATGAAAAGTATCCTTATCGTAATCTATGTCATAATTCCAACCGGCATTCGCAAGCGCTTTGCTTCTTTCGGCTGACAACGAAACGAAATTTTTCAACGTGGTAGTGATTCCTGGATTTCGACAACGATCGATCTCGACACCGTTCAATTCGTATCGAATCTCATCGAACATGAACGCGACGCAATTATTGTCGAGAACAGCGGTCGCGGACGTTGGCGGACCTTTCGCGCCTTGCGCTGTCAACGTGCCACGACCTTCGATGTAGAGAAAACTTTCGCACGGAAGCGAGTAAAGATCTTGCTGCTGTATGGGGATTCTTATCTCGTCGCTATTGTCGAACGTCGTGTTGGCGTACGGATTATACGTGTGTAACTCGATCTTCGTGATACGATTGTCGAAGGTTGGCGTATTCGCCACGTCCAAAATAATCGACATCGTGGTTACGCGTCTAATATGCGACGATGAAGCCTAACGATCGTAGGTAACGTACGTTTCGATGAGTCAACGGCTTTCTTATGCTTCTTACCGGTCCTCTTCTTATCGCTCCTCCGGTCTTTATTCTTCTTCCACTTTCGTCTGTAGATAAAGGGTTGCGTAGATGACGCGATGCAGAGACGGTAGGAGTATCAGCGACGATTGATGATTCATACGTATGATCTAACACTAACATACTACACACGCGCACATACACGTACGGTCACGCTACCTATCGCGCGGACGTCGTTGAACGTGTAAACGAATCGTTATTTCTTCTCCACGGAAATCTATAGGACGATCGTGTTGATCGACGATGCACAACGTTAGATCGTGTATTGCTCGTGCGACGATCGGCAGGTAAATGACATGTCGCGGAGTTTCCGATATCTTATATCCTGGAGGTACGCGAGGCGAAAATTCATGAATCGTGTGCACCTGTTTATCGTTACTGTACGCGCCGGTAGTGACGTTGCATGTTACTCTGATCACGTTAACGTTTATAATATTTACGGGTCCGTCGGATTCGTGCCAGATTCTCGGTAATAAGACGCGATTCGGGGAAAATCCTAGCAACGAACCCACATTGTTCGGTTTCGTAAAGTCCACAAAGAACGAACAGTACAGTTCACTTTTCATGGTGTTGTTGTTAGCTCGTAGCATTAGAGGGTACTTGCCGTCATCGTCGTTCTCGTTGTTACCGCGTCTTCGAGGATATCGATTGAGTATTCGTTGCTTCAGATACTCGGCGATAGCGTCTAATTCGTAGGAGCCGTGAGGGATCGTAATACATTCATTAGCGATGTCGGTGATTGAGTTGTTTTCGGTGTCATAGTTTACGACGAAATAGAATTTATCGTTGCTCGAGTCGATGTTCGGTATCGTGTGAAACGTCTCCAAGTCAGCGAGTCCTAATTCGTATTGACCATCACTCAAATCTATCGGTGGAAAATAGTTTACCGTGAGCGCGCTGCTGCGACCCGTTAATGTGAGCGTGAACGACATATCATAGATTACACTCGCGAGACGGAGAGAGGGGAAGTGACGCGCGCTTACGAATACTCGGCAATTTATCGATATTATGAGTCTTTATTATAGAAGGTGTGAATCACCATTACGCATGGATACATTGTAACATAATCTTAGTACACACAAACACACACGCACACCGGTAGTAATATTAGTATATAGGCCATAATTCCATAGACTTTTGCTGTAAAAATTGCATGCACAAGCGACCGCAATTCATCTCGTCGAAACGTTGAAAACGATTGTGATTGTACGTGATCGTTGTACCGCGTCCGAAATAGTAGATCAATTCCGCCGGAGGTCGCAGATTCCCAAAACTATCAAAGTACTGTACTCGCGGTCCGCGTTTGGCGTACGCGACCCAGTGCGTACCGGTGCCTCGATTCTCATCCAGATTCGCGATACCGCATTCGTTGCTTCGTACGCGCGTAGGAAGCGTGTCGCGCATAAACACCCCTCGAAAGAACGGGATGCTGGTGCATTCACGTTCTAATTGCAGGTTCGTCATAGGTTGTTGCGTTATCGCCGCCATCGTCGCCACGCGCCTATGCGATCGGCGTTTTTTTTTTCTTTGTTCGCAGTCGTCGTTGGCGTCTCGGGTTCAAGCCCGCGCCTCGCTTGTACGGTGTCAGATGCATCCCTCGCCCTTCCATTGCCCGATTATGACGCAAAGTCTCTTCCAGCTGTTTTCGAAAGGCCTTCGAATCGTTGACCGCTTTGGTTATACCAGCCGCTCCGCCGGCCAATGCCCCGATAGCTGATAAAGCTGGCAGCACGAACGGAAGAAATTGAAGAAAGCCGCCGCGTTTCGCCACTCGTAGATTACGATGTTGTCGTCTCCGTTGCGGATGTTTCCGTCCAGACTTTCGCTGTTTACGTTTCGTCCTTCTCATAGCCATGCCGAGTTTAGTCTTAGCCTTCATCGTTGCCCACACTCCAGTCGCGGCTGCTTTTTCACCAAAGGTCGCGTCGTTCGCGAATACTCGTTCTCGCGCTCGTTCGGCTAACGCACGATCCGCCTCGTGTCGCCCCTCTAAATCCTTGCGACTAGAGTACGCGATATCGTGATCGCGGCACGCTGCGTCCAGAGGATTCACACCTTCGTCGCCACGAGCCAATCGCTTTAGCAAACGCGTTCCCGGTCCGCAGAACTGATAACCTGGAACGTGTAGTTCGAACGGCAGACGGTTTATGATACCGTTTACGAGACCCGATCGAGTCTTCTTCTTCTGATTATTCTACTTCCTCCTCTGATTCTTCCCTAGTCCGCGAGACGTTGCGGTCGTTGATACAATCATATACGTTAGAATAGTCACGATAGCTACTACAATAATCAACGCGTACGCAAGCGTCACCGATCACTGTGATAGTGACCTGCGCGACGCGTGCCACGAATATAAATAGTTGATTATATAATATGCGATTGGCGAAACAGTCGGACGTTATTCGCGTGACCGCGAACAGAATGCTCGAGGATGATAGGGATCCGAGTCGACCGAACAGACACGGCCCATTATTACCGCACAGCGTACGAGGCGTGATTTGCGGTCCGTCCGGGTGCGGAAAAACGAACGTACTTCTAAGTATGCTAGAGAGTCCGAATGGTTTGCGTTTCGAGAACGTGTACGTATACTCGAAATCGTTGCATCAGCCAAAGTATCGATATCTCGAACAGGTGTTGTCGCTCGTCGATGGAATCGAATACTTTCCCTACTCGGACAACGCTGAGATCGTTCCACCGAGAGACGCTCGGCCCGATTCGATCTTCGTGTTCGACGATGTGGCGTGCGACGAACAGAACGCGATACGCGAATACTTCTCCATGGGCCGTCACGCGAACGTGGATTGCTTTTATATATGTCAATCGTACGCTAGAATACCGAAACATTTGATCAGGGTGTGACGAGACACTATTTTTCACGCGGTACTATTTCAACTCCCCCCCATAAATCACTCCATAACTCCACCGAAAGTCCCCAAACTTCAACTCTCACCCCTTCTTTCCCAATCGCCGATCACCTTGACGATGTACCTTAGCGATCCCCATCTCAAGACGATCGGTACGAAATCCCCTTTCCTTATTCGCCCTACGAGGCACGATCTCTTCCATCATATTTAAATTTAAACAAGTCCCTCGCCCCAAAAACTCCTTATCTCGAGACCACGTCTCACCCCCTCTCCATGACCAAAGAAGTCAAAGCCACACTCACCCCTTTCCAATCAAACCTCCAAAAAACCCATCCAATAGGTTGAGTATCTCCCCATCAGAAACCTACGTAAGACCCCGAAAGTCTTATTGCCACGAATATTTCATCCACGTGTCCTTAACTAATTATAGACGCATATCCTATAAAAACCCCGGAAGTCCTATTGCGACGCATATTTCGTAAGTAGGCCAAGGTCCATACCGCGCGTACCCTTCATACCGAACAATCATGTAAAATTCATATAAATACAAGGGCTCGGGAGACAGAGGCTCTCTTTCTGCAGAAACATCACGCGGAGAGTATCTTTACAACTATCAAGTTTTAGAATCAGTTTCAACAAACTGCTCATCGACATTTATCGTAAGCAATTAATATTAAATATTGTTACACGGTATATCACCCTCATTTATTTCTCATGTACTATTGCTAACTCTTACCATTTATATTACTATTTCATGCTTATTGCTAACTTTTATTGTTTTATATCATTATTACCCGCTTATTGCGACGGTTTATTATTTCATGTCTATTGTTTTATCTAGAGACGCGGTAGCGTCTCGACGCCAAGTACATGAAAAACACCCTGTATATATCGATGTCGCTACAGTGTATCTTTACTCGTCGCGGAGCCACTTTAACCTAATTCTGACATTTATACATTAATATCTCATCACGCCTGCAATATTTTGTAAATTTAAAGGCATTTTTCTCATGTAAACCGCATATCGGCTTTCGAATAAGACCAATTTCAATAAAATCGGTCCACGCATGACAGAGATATCGTAATATCGTCTCAAGGATCTGTCGAAAACGGTAGATTTTTCTTCTGATTCTTCTTCAATCTCAAATTTTTGTCGACATAATACGTATACGCGTTATTATACGCACACCTTCAGCCAAAACGAACTAATACATGTTTCGTTCATCAATTCCTACCTTCACTATGCAATTTCGTTCATCAATTCCTATCTTCACTATGCAATCTACTCCAAATTTTGACAGCTTACAGTCAGGTTATATACAAAATTTGAGATGCCACGTGTTTTTACAAATATATATCGTTGTACCATTGAATTGCAATCAAAATGCAGTCTCACATACAATTCCGTGAATCTGGAAACACGTACAATTCCATGAATCTGAAAACACGAAAATTCGTGCTAAATCTGGCGATAACCCCTTTAAGCACAGAAATTTGTAAACATGAAAATGAAAATTGATACTAAAATCAATTATATAGAGTCCAATAAAACGCATGAATTTGGTAAACATAAACAAATTAATTTAAAAAATACTATTCCATGAAATATACTCAGAAAATGACGTTACGAATGGAAATTTTAATTTTCTAACCACGAAAAACATTTCTCGATTTGATCAAACAATTCATGAAATTGTGCGTGCTTTCAGTTTCATGGAATTGTACGTGCTTTCAGATTCATGGGATTGTAAATTTCAACAGCTGATAATTATTATGCTGTAATTGTAAAACCCCATAAAAAAATTAATATAAATCAGATCAAATTAAAAATTATCTGAAGTCAATTCCTATGCAAATTATCTTTGTAAAAAGAAGTGAGATCCCCCCAAAAAACTTTAAAAAAGTAAAAAAATTACGCCAAGCACATGAAATCAAGTAAATCATAAAATAAAGAAAATAATACTAATAAATACAAAGTAAAAAAAGATGTGAAATCAGAATGAGCTGCAAGTACATAATGGTGCTTTCCCGCAGCGTGCAAAGGCGACACTGTGTAACACAATAAAAGACAAAAAAAAGATGTCCGCGGCCTGGAGGTCAAATACTTGGCGTGGCCAGGCAAGGTATTCACAGATCATCAATACCCATACCCCCCCCCCCCTCTCGCAGGCTTTCAGAAAATTTGTCCATTTAAAACTAAGACAATATGAGTACATTTTCATTATTTTGCCTTTTTAAATAATTCTTATTCAGCGACACCTTAACCTTGCCTGGCCACGCCAAGTATTTGACTTCCAGGCCGCGGACATCTTTTTTTTGTCTTTTATTGTGTTACACAGTGTCGCCTTTGCACGGTGCGGGAAAGCACCATTATGTACTTGCAGCTCATTCTGATTTCACATCTTTTTTTACTTTGTATTTATTAGTATTATTTTCTTTATTTTGTGATTTACTTGATTTCATGTGCTTGGCGTAATTTTTTTACTTTTTTAAAGTTTTTTGGGGGGATTATATATATAATCTTATAAATTTAAATGTGTTGCTCGATTATCGAATAGATAAATTGTTTATAATAAAAAAAAATTATTTTTTAGTTTTCCTAAAAATATTGAGAGGAAAATAAATTGGCTTAAGGCACTGAATTTAGAAAATTATAGCCTACCAAAAACAGGAGCTGTTTGTTCCGAACATTTTAATTCAAACGATTATGAACTAGGATATTGTCGTCGAATTTTAAAAAAAGATGCTGTTCCTTTTCTATGTATAAAATACGAAAATACTGACGTAGATACTGGCACAAACGACAATACTAACGTAGATACTGGCACAAACGAAAATATTGAAGTAGATACTGGCGCAAATGAAAATACTGGCGTAGATACTGGCACAAACGAAAATACTGACGTAGTTACTGGCGCAAATCAAGAGACACGGTAGTGTCTCGCGCCAAGTATATAATATCCCCCCCAAAAAACTTCAAAAAAAGTAAAAAAATTACGCCAAGTACATGAAATCACAAAAAAATAGAAGAAAATATACAACCCCCCCCAAAAATAGAAGGAAATATACAATATAAAAAAATATGTGAAATCAAAATGAGCTGCAAGTACATAAAGGTGCTTTCCAACTGCGCTTATGATGACACAACTACAAATACACAGCTAAAATGCTGTATTCGTACATTCTATTACTCATATCGCGGACATTTTAATTAACCCATCAGAATAAAAGAATCCCATTTAAAAACATTGTCGTAAATTAATAGCTTTACAAAATTAATGATATACAAAAATTGCGCGAATTATAACAATGGTTATTTATATAATGATATTTTAATAGGAATAAATATTTTATTCAAAATACTTGGCGCTGCTCCCCGAATTGGTGTTGCTAAACTGAATAAATATGTATAAATTGCATTAATCTTTTCCTTTCTTTCTTGTGCGTGCGTTCGTGAATGTGTTTATATATTAGGTATACATTGTAAGGGAGCTGTTGCAAATTATTGATACTAAACCAATTAACATTTTTTCGGTTTCGCAGCGCCAAGTATTTTGAATAAAATATTTATTCCTTTTAAAATATCATTATATAAATAACCATTGTTATAATTCGCGCAATTTTTGTATATCATTAATTTTGTAAAGCTATTAATTTACGACAATGTTTTTAAATGGGATTCTTTTATTCTGATGGGTTAATTAAAATGTCCGCGATATGAGTAATAGAATGTACGAATACAGCATTTTAGCTGTGTATTTGTAGTTGTGTCATCATAAGCGCAGTTGGAAAGCACCTTTATGTACTTGCAGCTCATTTTGATTTCACATATTTTTTTATATTGTATATTTCCTTCTATTTTTGGGGGGGGTTGTATATTTTCTTCTATTTTTTTGTGATTTCATGTACTTGGCGTAATTTTTTTACTTTTTTTGAAGTTTTTTGGGGGGTATCTATACCACGATTTATATTCCTGTACATCATATTCATACATATATCTTTATAAATAACCATTTATATAATTGTTCTGTGTTAACGCTAAACGCCTAACGCATTATTATAAACTAAATTACCTGCACAATAATATGCATGGCTTATTTGGTGCTACTAACTGAATAAACCAGTTTCATTTAATTCACGCTTCGAGTTATTGTGTTAAATCCTCGGAACGAAGGTTCCCTTCCAAAACAAACTGCTGCAACAGCTGATCGGGCTGCGCGAACACCGGAGTTCTTATAATATTTACCGGGCTTACTTTTACATAGCTCGCGTTCGACCAACGTCTAGACGAATTTCGCGGAATAGCACGGGGGGCTTCTTATGTCAATGCAACCGTAAATCCGATTACCAAAACTAAAGTAAAAACCACAAGTGGTCTAACGGGTGTCTCCCTGGCGCGCGGTTACCGTTAAACCTTCCCTGGTCGATTAGCGTGCAGGATTTAAGATCCTCGCCTGATTTCCCCCTAAACCTAGTGTGTAGGATTTTAAGATCCTCGCCTGATTTCCCCCTAAACCTAGTGTGTAGGATTTTACGTTCTCGCCTAATTCCTGAAACCCTCAGCGTGCAGGATTACACATCCTCGCCTGATTCCCGAAAATCCTCAGTGTGTAGGATTTTACGTTCTCGCCTGATTCCCGAAAATCCTCAGTGTGTAGGATTTTACGTTCTCGCCTGACTCCCGAAAACCCTCAGCGTGCAGGATTACACATTCTCGCCTGATTCCCGAAAATCCTCAGTGTGTAGGATTTTACGTTCTCGCCTGACTCCCGAAAACCCTCAGCGTGCAGGATTACACATTCTCGCCTGATTCCCGAAAATCCTCAGTGTGTAGGATTTTACGTTCTCGTCTGATTCCCGAAAACCCTCAGTGTGTAGGATTACACATTCTCGCCTGATTCCTTACCCCACATAGTCATCGTCCCCAAAGACCTCAACCCAGGACGTGACAAGGGACAACTCGAATTTTCTCATGCTGTTCAAACAAGATGGTACGAACTTGCGTCACGTGTACAACGATCACGTGAACACAGACATGACGTTTGAGTCGTTCAACGATTTGTGCGCGAGATGTTGGCGTCGACGATACGATTTCGTGGTGATCGATAAGGATAGTTCCATGTACGAAGGTCGATATCGAAGAGGATTTAACGAGTTTGTCGTAGCTCACTGACATCAGTAAACCGCGAGTCATTCATCGAGCAACACGAAATGGCCAACGAACCGCCGACGACAACGACTGCTATAACCCCGAACACCGACGACGACCCGAAGCATTCGCAAAAACATCGCCGACGTTATCGACAAAAAGGGACGAAACATCAAAAAAGAACGAAACGTCGGAGCGCGGACGCAAAGGTGGAAATCGCCAAAGTCAGCGACGTTATACGTAAAAAGTGCTTGGCCTTGAAAATTGGTAAAATGGCTACGGAAGCGAATGTGGAGGCGAGTACGCGTCCCATCGTCGAACCGCTGAAACGATTGATCGAAAACTCGTCCGCGTTGAAAATGCGCTCAACGCCTCGATCGCGACCAGTGAAGAGGAAACACGAATACGATCAACAACAACAACAACAATCATCGAAGAGACTTCGACCCGTTACTCCGTTGTTAACCGAGGAAAGTCGAAATAACCTTCCAGATTCTAACGACTATGACGACGACGACGACGACGATGATGACAACGACGATAACGACGACGATGACGACACCGACAACAACAATGACAACAACATTGACAACGACAACAACACCGACGACGACGACGACGCCAATAACAACGATGTAAAAGATGTTGACGATGTTGACGATGATGTTGTTGATGATGTCGACGACAAAGCCGATGAAAAAATTCAGGATGATGAGTCGTCAGCAAAGGTTCATGATTTGGATTCGCTGCGCAACCCCGTCGACGATATCGAAGTGTATGTACGGAACGCCAAAGGACCCTTGTCGCGAGAATACCTGCGTCTGTTCTTCACCGATACAAAGAAACGAATCGATAACGTGTACGGCGTATACTTGGGGTCCGACGAAGACCTAATGATCGGCGATTCCGTACTCACAATCGACGAGGACGGTGACGACGTTCGCGTCAACGGAACGCGATACGCGGGAACTCGGGGTTTGTACGAACTGCTGTTCATGCGAATACCCAGCGTTAGTACGTACACGGAAGCGGATATGCACTCGTACCGACGCATCTTACTATCAACGAACGCGCATAAGCGAAACCATTCGCCGAGTGAGCGCACGCTGGGTAACAGGGGGTACAAGTATAAGAAAATCATATCCGCGATAATCGGTGGGGTGCGGACGTCGGGTGTCAGACGCGTTAGGGGCATGGGTATGAATGGGGGCGCGGGCGACGCGGTCACGCGACGAGGACAAGGATTGCCAATCGACGAATCGATGACGGTTACCGATAACGCGATCGATTATGTGTACTGGGACGATCCGAACGAATTGATCGATAGACTGAGATTGCTCGTAGCATCTCGCGCGGCAGGTCACACGGGTCACGATAACGAAATCGCATCCATCGTGGAGGAACTTCGCGAGGCTAAACATATCTTAAATTGAATGATTCGGTGATCATCGCGTCAGTGGTGTTCGCGCATACGCATCGTTATGTCGGTGAATAAGTTTGGCACCTCGTTACGCAATAACAACAACAACAACAACAACAACGACGAAGCGAGAATGGCAATGACGAGATTATTGTCCTCGGTGGACGAACGCTTTACCCAAAAAATCGAAACAGCTATCGCGAGCGCTCGACTGGACGCCGAGTATCAACGATCTCAACTCGAAACGCGAGTACAAAGAACGATGACGGATATCGTTAACACGCAATTGTCTCGATTAGAGGATGATTTAAATAACGCGATGGAACGACGCTTGGATCACTTGAAAGACAGACTCGAAGAGTTGACGACGTCGATAACGACCACGGATCTGTACAAACGAAAGGAATCGCGAAAAGCGAATGAGGGTTTACGACGACGACGATGATCAATGACTGTCTCAATAGCGGCTACGGCTCCGAAACATCTAATAATAACGAACGATCACGAAAAACGTGTATCGATTGCGTTTTGCGAGCACTCGAGGAACTCATACTACTTCTAACATCCTTGGAACGTCGTAACCATCCGCCGCCCACCCGCGAAGCATGAGTAAGGAGCGAATACAATTAGTGAACGAATTACACGCTCCCGCGAGACGAAATTTTCCACGGCGTAGCGTCGTCATTCGCGGCTACGATGATTTGTGGCAGGCCGATTTGGTGGAGATGCGTCCGTACGCGAAGCAAAATCGAGGATATCACTACATACTAACGATCATCGATGCGTTCAGTAAGTACGCGTGGGCCATACCCGTGAAAACAAAAAGTGGACGCGACGTGACCGCGGCGTTCACGATCGTGTTGCAGCAGAGCGATAGATGTCCGCGAAATTTACAAACCGACATGGGTAAGGAGTTTTACAACGCGGAGTTTCAACGATGCGTGAAGACTCGCGGAATCAACCACTACTCCACGTACAGCGTGATGAAAGCGTCGATCGTTGAACGTTTCAATCGCACGCTGAAAAACCTCATGTGGAAAAAATTCTCCTTGAACGCGTCCTATCGTTGGGTTGACCTGTTACCCGCGCTCGTACACACCTACAATCATCGCAAGCACCGAACGATCAACGCCCGACCCGTTGACGTAACCCCCGCGACGCGTTTGTCGTTCGCCGCGAATGAATCCCTTTCACCCTCAGCATCGGAAGGAGTTAGACGACGCGCGAAATTCAAAGTTGGCGACAAGGTACGCGTGAGCAAGTTCAAGACTCTCTTCGAGAAGGGGTACACTCCGAACTGGTCAACCGAGGTGTTTGAAATCATAACCGTACAACCAACGTGTCCGGTGACGTACATTCTGCGCGATTCCGCAGGAGAACCGATCTCGGGTGGATTCTACGAGTACGAACTACATTCGGTCGCGAATCCGGACATCTATCTGGTCGAGAAGATTATTCGTCGTAAAGGAAACCAGGTGTACGTTAAGTGGCTCGGATTCGATTCGTCGCGGAACTCGTGGATAAGCAACAAGGATATTCTATGATTCCCGATCACGAACGCACTCGATGTTACTAAAATAAATGAATGAAAAATAAATACATACATATAAATATATAAACAGTGTCCGTTTATTCAATTTTCCACATGCTCCTTCACCTTCTCGTATATGCGTACAATTAATCTTAAAAGTATGAAAAAATATACATATATACCGACGCGTATAAAATACAATTTTAGTTATTCCGCGCTATATACAATTTTGACTATTCTACGCTATACATATATCCATAAATAAATACCCAAAGAAACGTATATACATATGTGCATGCAAACATACAACATACTAAACATGCAAACATACTAAACATGCAAACATACTGAACATGCAAACATACTGAACATGCAAACATACTAAACAATGGAATTGTCGAGGGACTCGTCGGGGTCAAGCTGGAGACGTTCGTGTGTCTTGAGCTCGGGGATTCGATAATGACCCCACGGAAGGGTGTCGACTCGATCGGCTAAAATACACCGCTTATCGTCGAACGGACTGAGAGCGTTCTTCTCCTGACTCACGGTATACACATGATGCTCTTTGGAGCGTATATTGTTCTGCCGAATCGATTTCTCGGTGAGATCGCGGAGACAACGAATGTAATCGTCGAATTGTACATGATTCGCGACCACGTGCCTCCGCACACCCTTCACTTTTTTAGTCTCACTCGTAGACCCCACTGTCGCGTTAAACGTTCTAGTTGCGTACATCTTAGACCTCAATCCGACGAACTCGGTCATCAAGGCGCCGTTGTTCTCATCTTTCATGAGTCCCGGCACCTTTTTGTTTTCGCGGGGCATACCGTACGGATTGTCCACCGCGTAATCACTCGTGTCGAATCGGGCGACGTCACTCTTCATCGTTTCATACGCATCCTCGCATTCCACGCTATACATTAAACTATCGGTGTCGGTGTACAGAACCTTACACTTATCACCGAACTTCGCGCGCATATACGCGTAATGGAACTCGTACAGGCATTCTTTCGATACGTCCAGTACACTCATTCCCACGTATATGGGTTTATCAAACTTAACTTTTAATTTACGCATCTCGATGGCCACCAACTGTTCGGAGAAGATCGTGCGACTATGAAAGTTCGGCTTCGCGATCAGCGCTTCCGCACCGTAACGACCGTCCCACCGCGTCACCAGTCGCACATCTACGCGATTCCGCACATTCTCCATCGTTTTTCCATACACTGCGTTATTCATTAATTTATACAGAGTCTTCTGAAATTCGCTGGTTGCCCGCGTCCTCAAATCAGTGTTCAAACGAATGTAGTCGCGCAACCAGTGCGACTGATCGAATCGCAACACCCGATGAATTCGCGTTACGCGTAAACCGTGTCGCACGCACTGTTTCAGGTAGCGATAATGTATGACGTATCGCTCCTTATCGTCGAGCGTGGCAAGTAGCTTGGTCTGTTTTCCTTCTGGAGCGTGCTCGCGCACCGGGCAGAATGGAAGGTCAGCGTGGGCGTCGTGGATCTCCTGGGGATATTCGATGTCGACCTCCAACAGGTATCTCTCGGATTCCTTGGCGTCCTCGGTGTCCTCGCCGTCGGATAGTGATGATACATCGAGCGCGGCAGCCGTCGCATCGTCCAGCCATCGAAACCCACCTTTCGGCATAGCCTGCGACATCGCCCATCCGTACAAGTTGTTGACGTCGAAGTACATCAGATACGTCGATGCCTTCGATTCGTCGTACATCACTGCAGGCAGGTACTTGTTGTTGGCACGCGCGTACCTGTGCGAGCACTGACTCAGACCGCCGCGTATGCCACGCTCTACGAACAGTAGCATGTCCACGTCCGTTAAAAGTTCTAATCGTACGCCGGTGTACTTGAGCATCGCGTCCCACGTGAAACTCGGTAGCGTAAAATAATGCGCGGGATCTAAATCGTAACTCGCGATACAGTCGGTGCGGAAACTCTCGAATACGTCGGCGAGTAACAGTACATCTGTTTTCAAGTACAAATCACTGTTCTCGCCCAATGTCTGTACGCGAAAAGTATTCCACACGTTCGCGGCGTGCGCGTAATCAGGCTCCGACGCGGCGCTATCGTTCAACCGATTATAGAACGCTTCGCGGGACGGTAAACGCGTATCATTAGGTTTGATGTATGACGTCACGTAGTCGTACGGGAAGACGCCCTTCCTGGTAAGGAGATTGAACTGATCATCCGACAGGGATTGAAACTCGCGTCGTAGAATCGCGAGTCGTTCTTTGCCAAGGTCCGAAGCGAGTTTCTCCAAACTAGCGGCCAAAAACTTCAACGAATCTATGAATCGAAATTTCAATCCCCTCTTCCAATTGGTGTTCTCGGCGTCGATTCCCTTGACGTGTTTCGTGAAAGATATATACCGCTCCTTCGTTACCGGTAGCAGGTCGATCTGTCCTTCGAACGCGGACGCCAACTCCTTAATCACGAAATGCGCGTCGTAGCCTGATAAATTATGAAACACTACCGGTATCGTGCACGACAATGGTCGCGCACTTTTTTATCCCCCTCGACGAAAGGTTGTCCGCACACGTGACACGCGATCGCGTTGTTAAAACTTTGCCACTGGTGCCTCGTCAACGTGTTCATCGGTTTCGCATTCCGTAACCACGAATACGCAATGTCCGCAAAGTCGCGCAGTTCTTGTACAAACCACTTCAGGCACTCGGATTCGTGACGATACGCGCGATAACGGCACAGAGACGCGTCGGTGGAACAATGGATGTAATATCCCACGCTGTACGCTCTATGCTGCTGGTATGTATACGTCCGTCTCTGCTCCGCAGGCTCTACGTCCTCCACCATACATTCGAAGTCCGCGTAAATGATGAATGGCGCTCGTTCCTTATTTTTAAAGTTCTTGAACTGCAACCATTTATCCTTCAGGGACGGCAATTCGACGGCGCACTCGTTCAGACGTTGGCAGTCCACGTTGTGCTTCGTCAATTGCACGTTCGAATGAAAGAAGCTGAGACATCTGCAACGATAATAGTATTAATAATACAACATAATAATCAATAACACATCGATCGAAATATACCATATTTTACTCACCTTTCGCAAACGAATACTTGTCCATTGTGTTTGCCGAGCTGCTTCGAAATCAGTCTCGACATGCTGCGAATGCACGCGAAATGATAACGTTGAGGCTCGTTGGGGTCCTGCACCAGTAGGAGGTTCGCGTGCCTCCCTCGCTTGTCCTCGGTCAAACGCAGAGGTGATCAGCTTCCGTCGGACCATGCGTACACGTTCACCGACACGTCGTTCATCCTCTCGAACTTTGTCAGCTGGTCCAACGTTACGGGTAGAGTCATATCGCCCGTACGAAACACATCCAAGTAGTGATGGTACGATGCGATCCTATCACTATTCGCAGCAACAGGGTACAAACTGGCAACGACAGCCCACAAGAAACACGCATTGTCTCTATTCTTTATGTTCACCACCGCTTTCTTCAGGACGACGGCGCGCGGAAGCGGTACGTTGCAACCGCCTCGAAGTGGATTATGTTTATTAATATTCACTAGAATATTTAGCACTGCCCTTAAGGTCCATCCACTGTCGCGATCTTGAAACTCCTCGAGCATCACTAGCGTGGGAGCGACCACGTGCTTCGAGTACCACTCGCGAACGTTCGAAGTCATGAACAGTACTCGATTTCGCGTACCGAAAATTTTCATCTCCGTATTCTCTCCCAACATAAACTCCGCGTTAAAGTTCGTATTCACAGACACGCTCTTATGTGCCGTGATAGCGTCCGTGACGCGCGAAATCACAATTCGTCGAGCACCTTCTAAAAATCGACGCGGATCGACGTGTCCCACGTTGATGACCGCACCGGTTGAAATACGGCCTATAAACGCCGATTCCACGTCTTCCCATACGACTTTGGGTGCAGTCGATCGGCCCGAAACACGATCGCGCGCAATGTCCTTGATTCGCGTGATCAGCGACACTAGGCGTTGTTTCGCGGCCACTGACATTCCTCCGCTGCTCTGGTACTGGACGATGAGCTGTAGGCACGTGTCGCAATGATCCACCCAATCTCGGAATTCCGCAATAGAGCGTAAAAGCTTAGACATCCCGAACAGAACCCTTTACGTGTCCATGAACCCCTCCATGTTCACTTATTCACAAAGGTTTTTTTTTTGTCTACTAGACACGCACGAATAGTGTCGAATGGGTGATACGACTCTTCCAGGTGATGCGGTCGGTGATCGGATATCGGAAACCCAACGGCAAAATGAGACGCTTCGAGTGTAGTCGCATAATCGGTGTCGGGTGCTCATCCAAAAATCTTGCTAATTCACGACACAAAAACGAGTCCACGGTGATAGTCAATGTTCGAGGACACAACACTTTGTACACTTCGACCGCGCCGTTCTCAATGTCTTGCAGAAGCGTTAACGGTGTACACACGATCGCGGTAAAGTACTTCACATGCTTGCGATGCACATCTTTATCACCAACAATGCAATACAATGTGCATTTGCTCGCAGTACTGTTTCGCGCGATATGGCGTAGCAATTGACGGTGGTGATGCGACAATTGCATAAATCCGTTTTGAACGATAATGTTCCACGATGTCTCGAATAATGACTGTGGGCTTAACACGTCCCGGATTTTATGCTTCTCGATCATAAGCGTTTGGTGGTCCAACTGCATCATCGCGGATGAAGGGCTCGCGTTAATCAGATGCCCATGGGCCTATATCGAACTCATGTCGCGGTGCAATGTTTATTCCATGGGCTATCGCGATGATTGATTTATAATAATTATCGCTCTATGTTTATATCATTGCACGTGTGCTGTATCGGTCCCACGATTCAAATATTTCCTTATCTTTTCTCAGAAATCATGGTCCACCCTCTTTCTCAGAAATCATAATCGAAAACGCGATTTGAATTTCCACGAATCGGTCGCGGTCGCGCCTGCGCACCGATCCCCGCACACGTACGGAGATTGCGCGGCGGCGACGCGTGCCCATATATACCTTAGACATGCAACAGGTGACGTCAGCACGAAACGTATGAAAACCTTGGAAAATTTACCAGGGCGGACCCAAAGTACCTTAAACGTGCAATAGGTGGCGCCAACCCGAAATGTATGAAAAAACCTGGAAAATTTACCAAGACGGGCCCAAATATCGACGCGGGCCCAAAGTACCTTAAACGTCCAGTAGGTGGCGCCAATACGAAATGTATGGAAAACCTGGAAAATTTACCAAGACGGGCCCAAATACCGACGCGGGCCCAAAGTACCTTAAACGTCCAGTAGGTGGCGCCAACACGAAATGCGCGCGACGCCATTTTGAAAATTTGAAAATCCTCCCCCTCCCCCGTGACGTCAACCCCCTCGCCCACGAACTCGACCTGCCCGCGCGACGCCATTTTGAAAATTTTGAAAATCCCCCTCCCCTGTGACGTCATCCCCCTCACCTACGAACTCGGTACCCCCCTCCCCGCCTCACCCCCTCGCCCATCTCGCGGAAGAGCGCGGTACCTCCCCCCGCCCCGCCTCACCCCCTCGCCCGAACTTGAGCCAGAACTCTCATAGCCTAACTACTCTCCTGATTTCCAGTTTCCTCTATTTGCACTTGTATCTCATCTGAAACAAAATTAAGTGTTCCAGTTTCTTGCGGTTCCCTTTTCGCTATCCTGAGCGGTTTCTGATTCGTGTCAGTATTATTGGAGTTCGTTGCCTGTGCTCTTGCTGCGTAAGCGTTATAGGGTCGTCGCCCCTGTGGTTGTGACCTATTGTTGTAATACGCCTGACGATTCCCGTAGTTGATATCGGGTGTTCCCTTTCCTGTGGAGTTTGTGTTGCCCTCATTTAGATTTTTCCTGTCTCCGGGTCCCGTACCAGATTGTTGTGGTCCATTCCCTATGCCCTTCCAGTACTCCCTAGTGAAATGTCCCGACCTCTTACAATTGTGACACTATTTCTGTCCTGTTTGGCCCCTGTAGTTTGTGTTGCAGTTCGTCCCGATCGTTGCGGGCCGCTACTTAACCCGCCGGCGCACAGTGGGGTATTCACACCGAAAAGCCGGACACGACGAGTTTAAAATTTTTTCAATCTTTAAATTCCCATAACTTCGTCAAAATTCATCCAAAATGAATGAAACAAAAACCATTTTAAAGTTTGTGCTGTCTACTTTTTGATTTTTATAATAACTTTCATCGTAATGGTATCTAAAAAGTAAAAATGGCTTTAAAGTGGAGTATATCACATTGTAAAAATTTCTCGATATCTGTTAAGTTTACGGGCTGCAAACAATGGTCCTTGCAAGTTTTACCTGTACGATTGCAGAATATGATCGTTTGTCTTTCATATAAGTCAAACTTAATTGCAAAAAGATGTTTTTTAACAAAGATATAGGCATTTAAAAGAACTAATGCATAATAATAACTAATTAAATAGATACTAACTAATATGGAGAAAAAATAATTAAATAAATAATAAATAAGTAATTACATAAGTCATAAATAATATACGAACCCCAATCCTAGCAAAATTTATAACAGTCAAAAATTCAATCGTCCCAAACAAAAAGAAACAGGCACTTAAACTTGTAATATAAATATGCACTAAATATATACACAAAAAAATACTTAAACTGAAAGAGAAACTAAAATATAAGATATAACTATGTAAAAGACACTTTGAATATATCGCTATGCAGTCTCTGAAGGCACTGTTTCAACTGAATGCACGTAGAAAGAACAGGCCCAGGTCGAAGTCTTATTTGTAACGTATCATAAACATCGTATGGATGTCCGTCTCTTTTCGTAAACAGATCCTTCGACGAGTTTCATAGCGCAGCGTCTCGCGGAAGCCCAGCGAAAGCAAACGTACAGGCCTACGTGAAATGCTGCGAGCACCATATCTACTTAACGAAATTAGCTATAAAAATTGAACTGGGACGAATATGGATCCAATTTTTTTTGCACCGGGATCACAAATCTTTACCAAATCTAGTGACACCTGCAAAAGTATTGGGACGTGCCCGGAAGTATAACAAAATCGTTAATAAAGTTTTACAATCGTCAAAAATGTTAGTAAATTATTAATTATCTTCAGATATTAATTTATATACTAGTATAGATGATAACAGCTTGAAAACTGTTCGAAACTGATGTTTACACGTAGCTGAAAAGCTGCTACAATGACAAAGTTTACACAATTCCAGTAGAACACTTGAAAATCACGAATAAGCGAACGCTGTTTCAGAGAGTGGTTGGGATTGTAAAGTGTGCTATGAAATCTCTTGACTTTCGATTAACTATACTGCCTTGTGAGTGCACAAATTTAAAAAAGAATACTGATGTATTGTCCCTCAGGCATTCATCTACCTTTAATTCTAAAAGTTTTACGGCTTACTCAAAATTTTTTAAATTCACTAATGTCCGGCTTTTCGGTGCGAATACCCCACTGTGCGGCGGGCGCTGGCGTGTACTCACAAGTTTCCCAGGTGTCCGTCTCCAATTGTTCTGGTTTTTGAATATGTTTTAGGGGACAGAAAAATAAGATATACGTGTTTTTTTACTTTTGCCTGTTTGTCTGTTTAGGGGGTGAAACCACCCCTCGAACAAGAATTTCTGTCCTGTCGTGTATACCGTAAACGGCGTATAAATATTTGGATATTTCAACTTTTATGCCAAAATATTATAAAATATTTATTCACAAGTATATTTACACTAATTTCTCGATGGATGCAGACGTGTATACAATAGACGCAATTCAATTTATAGTTTAAAATAGGAATTTACTGTTCATATTATGGTTATTAGCAGTCCAATATACTCTTTGGTTTATAATGGACGTGATATTTTCTCTATCTTGATAAACTGTAGTTTAAATCTATAAATTTATAAACAATTAAATTAAATTTTTTGGCAGGAGCTTCTTTTCGCCTTTGAATAATCTGACATAAACTGAACAATTATAGAGCAACAAAAGTGACCACTAATACTATAGATGAAGTGTGTGTCAAAAGCTTAGTATCTCGAGTCTGGAGGAGGTATGTCCACTTGTGTTTATTTTTATTTTCTACAATACAGTTGATATTAAAATTTCAAATTTTATTTTGATAAGGGTCGTAACAATCTGTGTCGACAAAAGATATTTAGATTAGTGCTAACATATGAAAAATCATTTTGTTGCAAAAACAAATAAAAGTATTATAGGGTAATTCCGGGAGACGCAGTCGGGCTGGAGAGTTGATCGAGTTGCTATATTCAGAGTCTACATCTGTGTATATGTAAAAATTTGTTAAGGTTCAGAACAATTAATTCTCTAGAAATCAACTGTTTCGACCAACTCTCCAGCCCGACTGCGTCTCCCGGAATTACCCTATACACAAGTATCACTGTGTATTCGAAATTGTAGTAATATATACAGGGTGTCCGCGGGAAAGGTGTACAGCTGGATATCTCCTAAAGTATTGTCGCTAAAAATCTGAAAAAATTAGGGAACGCATGGTTCGAGGGAGCGAACCTATTAGCCCGAACGAATTTTTTCCGATTATTATTATTTTGAAAGATACGATGGTCAAGTTCGGTTTTTCAAATGCAACTATTTTTTCTGAAGACCTGAGTTGATAGTGCGTTCCAAGACAAAATCAATAAGCTATAATGTATGCACTTTATTTCCACTAGTTTTTTAACTATCGCGCTTGCAAATTGACTGATTTTCACTGGAAGAAAACCCTCTGATATAGCAAGGACCGGGGACGGTCTTACTGGCGCTACGGGGTGGCACTGCCTGTTGAAACAGATACCTACCTGCGAAAGGTGTACGCCGGGAATGGCTGGACAATTCTTTTCCGTCAGAAATGCTACTTAGGTAGGTACATCTGCGGTATCGAGAAGCGCACCGTTACTTTTATTTCGCACTTGCTTCTGCGCGCGGATGACCGGTTCTTTTCGGAGGGATGCAAGTTCGATTGGTTAGATTATGAGGTGTGAAAGTTGCTAGACTAAATTTCAACCATAAGGAGCAGATTGTATCAGAACCAATCGGATTTGCATTTTGCATCCCTCACAAACGGTTGCTCTCTCGAAGCGGCCCTCTTCACAGCAATACTACCTCCCCAATGCCCACCTTCTCTCGCACGGAATACCTCAACGCATGCTTTCATTTTGATAACGAAGCTTGAATTTATACTCGAGAGGACCATGCGTGGACAGCGGGCTACCCAATTTCTTCCTGTGTCTGTCCACAAGGAGTATTGACGGTGGATTGTAGGAGCGTAGATGTCCGGATGCCAGTTATTGAATTCAAGAGACGATAGAAACACTTTATTACAAAACACACATGTACTATAACTAAAGTAAATCGTATTCCTCTCGGGCAGGAGTCGCCCGACGCTCGTCGACGAGATGCGGCCGGTACCCCGTGGCGAGGGCTACCCTTCGCAGGGCCTCACTCGATTTTTATGGCTTTTTCCGGAAAAAGGTACGAATCCTGGGTCGAGCGTAGCGAATTAGGGTCGAAGCCCGGCAGTCGAGGGTGTCACATCCATTACAGCGTATTAAAAAATTATTTTCTTCGTCGTATCGAAAGGAAAGTGTCGCCGATGGATTCCTTATGTTTTTCCGATGAAAATCATACCAAATATCATGCAGATCGGACTACTTTGACACAACCTATTTGTATTCTCTATGTAAAAGTTGTCCGATTTACAAGATATTTGGTATGATTTTCATCAGAAAAACATAACGAATCCTTCGGTGCCACTTTCCTTTCGATACGATGAAGAAAATAATTTTTTAATACGCTGTAATGAATATTTTACCCTCGACTGCGGGGGCTCAACCCCAATTCGCTACGTTGGGCCCGGGATTCGTACCTTTTTCCGGAAAAAGCCATAAAAATCTCACTTGTTAATGATATTCCAAACCCTTCGAGGGTCGAAAGTCATAAAATTCGATGGGCACTGCGGGGTGACGGGCGTATCTGGAGAATTACCCTGTATCTGTTTATAAAATAAAATAATTCTTTATTCTTTATCGTATGGATATGGAAGTGTCGCCGATGGATTCCTTGGGGTTTTCCGATAAAAATCATGCCAAATGTCGTGTAAATCGGACAACTTTTACATAAGGAATACAAGTAGCTTGTGTCAAAGTAGTCCGATTTGCATGATATTTGGCATGATTTTCATCAGAAAAACATAAGGAATCCATTGGCGTCATTCCCCTTTCGATACGATGAAGAAAAGAATTTCTTAATACGGTGTAATGGATATTACACCCTCGACTGCCGAGGTTCGACCCTAATTCGTTACGCTCGACCCAGGATTCGTACCTTTTTCCGGAAAAAGCCATAAAAATCGAGTGAGGCCCTGCGAACGACTGTCCCCGCCACGGGGTACCAGGGGCCCCATCTTCTTGACGGGCGTTGCTCCAGAATCACCCTGCATCATTTATGTAGTGTGTGACACGACTACCCTCCGCGTAATCGGTCCGCGCGAAGCGGGGTGCAAGTTCGATCATAATCGGTACTTCTGCCGCAGAGGAATACGATTTACTTTAGTTATAAGACATGTGTGTTTTGTAATGAAATGTTTCTATCCTCTCCTGAATTCAATAACTGGCATCCAGACATCTACGCTCCTACAATCCACCGTCAATACTCCTCGTGGGGAGACACAGGAAGAAAAGAGGTTGCCCGCTGTCCGTGCGTGGTCCTCTCGAGTATAAATTCAAGCTTCGATATCAAAATGAAAGCATGCGTTGAGGTATTCCGTGCGAGAGAAGGTGGGCATTGGGGAGGTAGTATTGCTGTGAAGAGGGCCTCTTCGAGAGAGCAACCGTTTGTGAGGGATGCAAAATGCAAATCCGATTGGTTCTGATACAATCTGCTCCTTATGGTTGAAATTTAGTCTAGCAACTTTCACACCTCATAATCTAACCAATCGAACTTGCATCCCTCCGAAAAGAACCGGTCATCCGCGCGCAGAAGCAAGTGCGAAATAAAAGTAACGGTGCGCTTCTCGATACCGCAGATGTACCTACCTAAGTAGCATTTCTGACGGAAAAGAATTGTCCAGCCATTCCCGGCGTACACCTTTCGCAGGTAGGTATCTGTTTCAACAGGCAGTGCCACCCCGTAGCGCCAGTAAGACCGTCCCCGGTCCTTGCTATATCAGAGGGTTTTCTTCCAGTGAAAATCAGTCAATTTGCAAGCGCGATAGTTAAAAAACTAGTGGAAATAAAGTGCATACATTATAGCTTATTGATTTTGTCTTGGAACGCACTATCAACTCAGGTCTTCAGAAAAAATAGTTGCATTTGAAAAACCGAACTTGACCATCGTATCTTTCAAAATAATAATAATCGGAAAAAATTCGTTCGGGCTAATAGGTTCGCTCCCTCGAACCATGCGTTCCCTAATTTTTTCAGATTTTTAGCGACAATACTTTAGGAGATATCCAGCTGTACACCTTTCCCGCGGACACCCTGTATGGAGTGTTTTAAAATAGCCGAAAAAAAGTGATTGTCCGTTAGAATAAATAAATGTAAACATAATTTGTTCATAAAACTATATAGAACTATCACACCTGACATAATGTATAAACTATAATTTTTAAGGTGAAGAATAATCTCCTTCTTCAGTGGCTTGTAAGCAAGGTAAACATATTGTTTTTGTAGTGGAATGCTTCTTGCATATAAAATTTTTGCATGTCTCACATTTTATAGTCGTGGTACTATTAGTACAGATTCTACATCGCCCTCGTTTTGATGTTGATGAAGCTAGATTTGTTTCTTCTTCTGTACGATGCTGTTTCAAATATGCTGTTACATCTGCCGGTAGGTAATGTATACATATTTGCTCTTGCAACCAAATGTTCTTTTGTAAGTCTTAGAGCTAAATTTTTTAAAAATATTCTTCTAAGATGACTTTCGGCATTTTTGAAACAATATAAGATTTGTGCATTTATAGCGACTATATTCAATAAAATAAAAAATAATGCAAGTGGCCATCTTTTCGAAATTCGCGACACTGAATACTGTGAACACATGCGGTCGACAGTATCTACTGCTCCTTTTGTTGCATTATAATCTAATATAATCTGCGGTTTTTGTGTTTCAGCATCAATGGATGCAACAAAAGGACGGCTTTATTTTTACGAGGATAATATGATACCAGTGTCATATCTTTCTGGAATCCCAAAATTGTTGTTCCTTCTTGTCTCTCTTTATATGGTAAAAATTGGGGTGGAATTTCTTTTTCGTTTTTTCTTATCGCCCCTATCAATGTTATTTTATTTTTTAATAAATCGGTAGCTAATGGATGACTAGTATACCAGTTGTCGATTGTTAAGTTTTTATTTTCGTTTTTTATATAATCTGTCAATCCTTTTACCACGTCTAGAGCTGAATTTGATACCTTATAAGGCCCGTCCACTTGTTGCCCACAATACACTTCCAAATTCCCCGTATAATAAGTTTTGGCGTCGCAGCATGCCATTACTTTTAGACCATATTTCGCGGGCTTCATGGGCATATACTGAATAAAACCACAACGGCCTCTGAATGGATGTAACATTTCGTCTATCGTTACATATTCCCCCATGATATAATTATTTTTACAATCGACAGTGAACTTATCTAAAATAAACCGTATAGCCGCCAGTTTGTCTGTTTCCTTTCGCTCCGATCTCGTGAGCGCGTGATCAAAACGTAAGGACTGCAATAAAAATAAAAACCTTTTATAACTCACTAACACGTTTGCATGATTGGCATGTTTAACTCCGATAAGGAATAACGCTCCAATTAGGGCAAGTATTTCCGCAATTGACGTTAATTTACAATCTCTATCTTGCACACACAGTAAAGTGTTTCGCCCAATATGTATATTTGTATATTTTACGACTTCCTCGATCATACTGCTATCAAACATTTTTTCAAAGGCGCTAAAATCATCCGTGATGTTTATAGCGCAGGGAGCTAATCCAGTCTTAAATTGAATTATATTTCGAGCTCTTATTTTACTTGTATTAGTGTATGGTCTTTTTTTTCCACTTATATTTCTGTTCAATATCCGAAAAATTGGGCGTCTTCATTTTCGGTTACTGGCTCCGCAATATTAGATGTTGATTCCTCTTCCGATGCTTCTTGCTCAGTATTGCTGTATATGTTGCATTCCTCCACAACCTCCTCTTCGGTATCAGATGCATTGTCATCTAGCTCCTCATGCTTTTCTTCATCCAAATCCAGGAGTGCTCTCACATCAATTCGGGATCTATAAAAAGTAGAACACATAAATGAGAGATACAGAATGTATTTGTAAGACTACGCATTCTAAGTATATAATTGCAACAAATGCTAAAGTTATAGTTTTTGCGTTGTACCAGCTTTCTTCTAAAATAGTGATATGAAAGGACAAGATAACAACTTCTTGTGAAAAATAAAACAGAAATATACTTACTGCGATGTGGATGCCATTTTAGTAGTTGCTTCTTATTTTGCTGGGGAGTTGTATATAAACCAAAGTATATCACTATATACACTATATAGTGTGTATTAGGTACTATGTGCACGTATATGTACGTGTTAATACTCGCGAAATAGTGATACTTGCTGATTAGCGAATCCACGAATTATACAGCAGAAACGGTAAACGGTAAATCACGAACTTGACGACACGGTACCTCAGAGGGCTAGTACAAGAGTGAGAAACCGCGTCACCTTTGGAGGGCTATTTGTACAGCCCTGGCAGAGGTACGCGTCCCTCAAGCGACGCCAAAAACGCGCGGGAAAAATCGACACGAAATGCGTGGGCAGCGGAAGGTATCCACTTCCGCACGCCGAAAAATACTGATCTGAGCAAGTCTGGCTGCCAGATGCTCACGGGGAAAAACCGAGAGTACCTAACGGTGAGTCCCATCTAAAATATGGAGACATGCTAGTGACGAAGCCGCCACAACTATAGCAGACAATTGAATATAAAGTTGAGTGTTTGGGGCAGGCATGTCTAGGGAGTTTCTCGCACGAGCAACCGCGAGTTCCTCTTCGAAGGCAAGAGCACAAGTTGGACGTGCCTGGTGTAGAGTGCCCAGTTCGAATACCTTCGAAGGTTGAATGCTTTCGCTAGCGAAATTCATAGAGTTCAGCTTATATACTGTTGCGAGCACCCTATGTAGAGGATTCATGATCCGCTGGTGCTCGCGACGAAGACAAGAGACAGCGAGAAGAAGGCCTGGCAAGCTGTCATTCGAAAGTCAGCCACCATTACTAGCAGACGTCTCGATATTGTATTCCGCCTAACAGATTGTATTCGTTACCTGTTCTTGTAGTATCCTTGTTACCCCCCTGTTTAATGTTCTGTTATCGTTGCTGTTCAGTAAACTTATATTATGCCCAATCAAAATCGTAGCAATACTATTTGCATATGCAGTGGCGGTGACTAATCACCGAACGCAAATGTTTTATAGCGGTCATTGGCACGACCAAATACGAACATTTGGCGTACAGATGATCGGCATGGTTTATGACACGCGCGCCAGCAAAACTATTTTTGAGTAAGCCGCTTTCCGTTCCATTCGTGATTGAATTTTGAACAAAGCATTTTTTTCCGTCGAGACTTTCGTTTACAGCCTCAATAGTTATTGTGGGTATCATAAACCTCGAGTTTCCGAAGGGCCCAGGATGCGAGGCCGGGCGGCCTGCGACCGGCCACGTCATACGCCTCGGGGGCCTTGAGGAAATCCCGCTGCATTGCCAGGAGTATTTCTTCCGCCAAATCTCACCCCTTTCTGGTGGAAGCACGCCGGAGACGCGCGAAACAGGTGACGCGATTTTGGGCCTGAAAATAATCGATTGGTTGTCACCGGCATCGGGTCAACCAATTAGGAGGTGGCTTCAGTCGCGTGCGGCTTGTCGGAAAATGTGTGTCCGGCAGACACCAGTCTTTGCCCACACCTAAACAAGGTATAACATCTTGTCCGCCATAAGGCATTGAAAATAAAGATTAAAATTCGAACTGCTGTGTAATTCTATAAGGGACATAGCCTACCTTCTATTCCTTTAGTTTCTATTGGTGCAGGTGTTGCTTCGATTCTCGGCTATCTAGTCGAGGTTCCGCGACCAAAAAAATCGGGAAAGCCGGACCTAACGGCGCCAGTCCGGCGACTCACGACTTTTCTGAAGTAAATTGTTGAAATAATACTATAAAGATAATAAAAGAAATATTTTTCCCCGGAAGGCGAGCTTGTGTCGCCTGCACCCCTTCTTTGGATCCGCGGCTGGAGCATGTAGAATGGGCTTATTCTGATGCGGAGGTAGAAGACTGTCCGCTCGCTTCAGCTCGGCGTCTTATAGTATCAATAAAATAATTAAACGCTTTGCACCCAGCATAGAAAATAAAAATTTCAAACATTCGGTGTGCTAGTCTGCTAGTCGTCGTTATGGAATTGTATGTACGTATCCTGAAATTTATTCTATAAAAACGTTGAAATCATCGTCACTTTGGTATATTAGTAGGACTGAAGCTTATCACTCCAAAATCGAGCTATGCATTATATGAAATGTTTCGAATATTTGTTTAAGCTCATCATCCATATAAATTCTTATTAGTTGAATATTTTAACTGAATACTAATTATACGTTATTTGTGGTAAATTATTCTGCCAATTTATTCTAATAACTCGTCATTATTTATTCACGTAATAAATTCGATCAGTCATTACACAGGTAACATTAGGAACAATAAACATTGAGTATTATTCCAATTACCGACTTGAAAAAAATATTTATTTTCGGTCGACAGTTGAATCAATTCCTTTTAGTCGAGTATTTCATTTCTACAGGGTGTCCGCGGGAAGAGTGTACAGCTGGATATCTCCTAAAATATTGTCGCTAAAAATATGAAAAAATAGGGAATGCATGGTTTGAGAGGGCCAACTCATTAGGCCGAACGAATTTTTTTCCGATTATTATTTTAAAAGATACGATGGTCAAGTTCGGTTTTTCAAATGGAACTATTTTTTCTGAACACCTGAGTTGATAGTGCGTTCCAAGACAAAATCAATAAGCTTTAATGTACACACTTTATTTCCACTGGTATTTAAGATATTGCGCTTGCAAATTTACTGATTTTCACTGGAAGAAAACCCTCTGAAATAGCAAGGACCGGGGACGGCCTTACTGGCGCCACGGGTGGCACTGCCTGTTGAAACAGATACCTACCTGCGAAAGGTCTACGCCGGGAATGGCTGGACAATTCTTTTCCGTCAGAAATGCTACTTAGGTAGGTACATCTGCGGTATCGAGAAGTGCACAGTTACTTTTATTTCGCACTTGCTTCTGCGCTCGGATGGCCGGTTCTTTTGGGAGGGATGCAAGTTCGATTGATTAGGTTAGGAGGTGTGAAAGTTGCTAGACTAAATTTCAACCATTGGGAGCATATTGTATCAGAACCAATCGGATTTGTATCCCTCACACACGGTTGCTCTCTCGAAGGGGCCCTCTTCACAGCAATACTCAACAAGTCAGAAGTTATCTCTCGAAGCGTACGGACGTGTTTACATACTTACGCAGTCCTCGAATTTCAAATTAATCGTTATCGTTCACCGCGTTTGCTCGATATGGATAAGAAAATCTGTAAAGGATGTGGAACCCCAGTGGCCAAGCCAGTGTGTTGTTCCTCCTGTGGAATCTCATCACATCCTGCTTGCTTATCCAGAACTGGACACGATTTTTCCAACGGCCTCTTCATCGACTGTGGAGTGTCTTCGCCTGAACGTGGTTCGCAAAGTTCTCAAAGTGCCTTGCTCGATTGTATCAAAGAGTTAATCTCGACAGAATTTGCCAAATTTCGTACAATTTACAACGAAGACCTTGAACGTATTAATCTGGCCATATCGCAAATTTCGAACAGAGTAGCCGTTGTTGAAAACAAACTGTCCTCAATACCTCAAACTCAGTCACAGGAGGATCTCATCTCCGAAATTAGAGAGAGGGAGAAACGAGCACTCAACATTATCATCCACAATTTAGAAGCTCCTAATTCATCAACGTCTACCGCGAATCAAGTCCAAGATACTCTCAAGGTTAAAGATATTTTAATGGATATTCACCCATCCGATTTTTCACAAATCAAAGTTGTGAGACTTGGGAAGAAGGAAGACAACTCGCCGAGACCAGTTCGTGTAACATTGACGAATCGTGATGATGTGGTTTCGATCCTACGAAAGAAAAGGAACTACCGAGGCAATGCTGTAATACACGAAGGCCGCACTCCTTGGCAACGTAAGCACCTCTTAAATCTACGAGAAGAATTGAACGACTTAAATAAGACGGGGTTAACACGTTGCGTACGGGTCACGTGTACGGTCACGTCATGGAACTCTTGGGCCCGGTCCCAATAAATGTGGAAGGTGAAGAAGAATTTTTCAGGTACCGAATTTTCCTTTTGCATACGCATTCAGTACGAACGTGTTCATCAGTGTGTGCATGTCGTTCCAAATTTGCAACGTTTTTCACCATAGTGCAGCTGTTTCTTGTATTTAGGTGAAGGTCAACTATTTTTGGTGCCGGACGCAACGTGTTAAACAAAACAATTCGCGTTCCGAAAATCGTTGACTCAAGCTTACGCACCGCGTCAAAAAACTAGCTCTATACCCTACTATTTATTACCAGAATGTCAGGGGCCTTAGAACCAAGTCTACTTTACTACATCATTCCGTCTCCACTACTGTAAATCTTTGCGATGTTATTATTTTCACCGAGACCTGGCTTACGGATTGTATCGGTGACTCGGAGCTACCTTTTACGGAGTTCAATATTTATAGACTTGATAGAAATGCCAAGACAAGTACAAAAAAGAGAGGCGGTGGGGTGTTAATTGCGGTCAGAAACGTTTTTAATAGCCAGCGCATCATCATCCGGGAAGACGGCGTTGAACAACTATATGTTAAAGTTAATTTCTCCGGCGAAACTTGCATTATTGGATCTGTATATATACCCCCCCTATCTGATGTGCTCCTCTATGAAAATCACTGCCTAACGGTGGGCGAGATTATGACATCACATCCCAGTGCGTATGTTTACATCATGGGCGATTATAATCTGCCATTTAAATGGCTAGACGACCGCGTCTTGTTTGATAGCTCAGCTGACTTGTCTGCACAAATCAAATTTGATGTCCTATGCGATCATTTCTATCCGCTTAACTTATTCCAAGGAAATTCTATACCTAACAAGTACGGAAAAGTCCTCGATCTCCTTTTTACCAACTATGATTCAGTCTCCACGCAAATTGCCCTAGACCCGCTACTTCCTCCTGACAACCACCATCCGCCACTTTCCCTGCAGTTAAAATATACCTCGAATAGCCGTCCTATTATTGCTCCGATAGCCCGCCCAAATTTCAAAGCTGCTAATTATCACGCCATAAATGATTACCTGTGCTCAATCGACTGGGACACTACTCTTGGATCTCTTTCTGTTAACGAAGCCGTCGATTTCTTGTACAACCATATTGCGTATGTCACTGAACACTTTGTACCGACACACTCTATACGCTACTCCCCGTATCCGTCGTGGTTTTCGCTCGAATTGATTAATAAAATCAAGTCTAAAAAGGCCGCTCACTGTGTGTACAAACGAAGTAACTCGTACAGTGACTTTCTCACCTTCGCGAGCCTTAGATCGCAATGTAAATTCCTTACGACAAACTGCTGGGATGCGTACATAAATTCCACAGAATCTGAAATCCCAGTCAACTCGAAGGCCTTCTGGAGGTTTGTAAACAGCAGAAGGATAGATCGCGCCCTGCCTCGCAAGATGACGCTTAATGGCAACCAACTCGACACTCCAGAGGACATTGCAAGTTCTTTTGCTGAGTACTTTGAGTCGACCTTTACGACCAGCTCAGCTCCCTCTACCTCCTTTGTTACAAATACCGATCTTAGCATATCGGACATACAAATCGACTTAGGCGACGTCTTCAAAAAACTCGACAATCTTAAGACTAACAAAGGGCCGGGATTTGACACGATCCCTCCCATTTTCTTTAAATCCTGCAAATTCATAATGTCCAGGATTCTATGGATTATATACAATGCTTCTATCAAGGAAGGTACTTTCCCTCATCTCTGGAAAACAGGCATTGTTACTCCAATTTTTAAATCTGGAGATAGGAGCTCTATATCTAACTACAGACCAATTTGTGTGCTCAATATCATGGCCAAAATTTTCGAGAGCTTAATCGTAGATAAAATTTTTCCACTGGTAAAAAATTTTATTATACCCGAGCAACATGGCTTTGTTCCAGGGAGATCTACATTAACCAATCTCATGTTATATCAGCACTACTTAACAGGGGAGCTTGACAGGGGGCGTGCGCAATGGTCACGAGCCCACGTGTGAGCACGGGAACCGTTTCGCAAAATTTTTACGCAGGCACGATTCCATCTGAGGGTTCGCGCCCGTCGCGCACACTCGCCGCGCACGCAAAGCGTTCCATCTCGCTCCACCCTTCGGCCAGAAAGAAGCGAGAAACGAACACTCGGAATTAGGGCTCTGTTCAGGATGTGGGTTCAACGCCGGTCCGGACCAGCGAGCCCACAGCGAGGAAATACTGTACTACGTTATCAGAGATAAAAAAAACTTTAAACCGATTTACCGGATTGCAAACATGGCCTTTAGGCCGGTTGCCCCTCGACGTGTCTTCCATCATTGAGGATACAATCCCTTATTCGTTTTGAAAATTGTGTCTCTACTTTACTTAACATCTCCGGTGGAATATTATTACACGCCTGTATGATCTTCTCTCTTAACTCGTTTCTATTTTCTACAGGTGTTCGAAATACTAATTGTTTCATGTATCCCCATAAGAAAAAATCAGCCGCGAGAGGTCCGGGGATCTCGGTGGCCAAGCGATTCGTCCATTGCGACCGATCCAGCGGTTGGGAAATGTTGCGTTCAGCCAGTCTGTAACTATATTTGCGTAATGTGCTGGAGCCCCATCTTGTTGAAACTATAAATTACGTCTTTCTGCCAGTGGCATATTGTGGAAAATATCTGCCACATACATTTTCAACATATTTAAATATACTGCTCCCGTGACATTTCCATCGAAAATATACGGTCCATATACTTTTCGATTGTGTATATCACACCATACTAAAACTGACTGGCGGTACTGGCTATTGTCTTCTCGTATCCAATGTGGGTTTTCCGCTGCCCACATTCTTGAATTTTGATGGCATGTCATACCATTTGTATAAAATATACATTCATCCGTTATCATGACGTTTCTCACAAAATCTGGATTATCTCCCACTTGCTGAAGTATCGACATCGAAAATTGAATCCGTTATCCTTAATCTCTAGCAAACAATTTGTGCTGTGTGGTCGGTTTGTACGGCTTCAGACCATTTTTTTTTATGATTTTATGAATAGTGGATTTCGATAAGTCATAGTTTGCTGCAAGTTGCCGAACTGACATCCGCGGATTTGCGTGAAATGCAGCCACGATGTCTATTTCCTGTTCCTCCGTGAATGTTGGGATTGTCTTTTTGAGTGGATGGGCACTCCCCGTGGCTTCAAAGAGGACACAAACCTTTTTTTATCTAAAAACATAACGATTTCGTGTAAACGCTGTAATCGTGTTTGGTTGCGGCACGATTAACGGTGGGACGGAGAAGGGATAGGTGCCGACTCAGTCGGTGTGTCCGGGTTCGGCGAATGAGTTAAGACGATGTATGAACAATAACAGTGTTTATTGTAAGCTGTGGGATTTTGTTTACATTGGTTTCCGGTCCCGTCGGAAGAGCTACGGATTTACTGTTGTTCGGCGCGTCGGTTTCGCGGCGGCGGCGGCTTGGCGGCGAGTGGAAGGATCTTGGAAGCGGTATGTGTAACGTTCTGCTCGGAATGGCCTTAAGGGGCACGTTCGTACGAGAGTTGTATAAGAGAGGTTCAGAGTGCAATAGGGTTCCGGCCTAATGGGCGCGGAGGTACCTCTCTGACGTAGGCGGGACGCAAGATAAATCTCGGTCTATTTCGGATAGAGGCTCGTAACGGTACAGTGATGGCGATGGCCGATCACCGACACACCTCACGGTATGCAAAAATTGAGTCTCTTGGGTACTTGCGTGAAGCGGTAGGCGACATGCACAAGAGCTCCTGATTCCGCTCGCCGCGGCTCTTATATCGTGAGCCCGTACGGTTTCGCGAGCGAGAGCCGGCGCGGGGTCGCGGCCGCCTAGCGGGCGCAGCGCGAACTAAGTCCCCTCGTCTCGGCTCCGGGCGCTCACACGGCGCGAAAGTTGACTTCGTCACAACGCATTTAATTGATACAAACAAGGCAAAACTGGATATTTAACGGTTTCAAGGTTCCCTCAAACCAACGCGAATATCGCGGCGCGGCGTGGATTCGGCGCGGATCAGATAAGGCTGCCCATAAGCCGCCACGTATTAAAAACTGCTAAACCGCGGCGGATCCTCTTCGCGTCGGGATATTCGCGTTGGTTCGGGGGAGCCACCATTGTTCAGCCCATACGTCGTGCGTGCATGGGTAAAATTGAGTACTGTGCAGTGGTGAAAGGATCGTTGCGGAAGGAGATTCTACATATTGTGACCAATTGGATCAGCGTTCTTTCCAAATACTGCGTGATTCTGGAGCTACGCCCGTCAAAAGGTGGAATCTGACGGCACGTGGATCGGCCATTCGCGAGCCCGGCCAAGCCTGTACCCCGTGGCGAGGACAAGACCCTGCAGTGCCTCACCGAATTTTATGGCTTTCTTCCTTGAAGGGGTTCGAATGTCTATTAAGGGGGGAGACCACTGTAACGGTCCGATATGTAAGAGTGTTTTCGGGAATTTATTTCAACCAAACAACGCAAGTAAATCAATATATTGTCACGTCCCGGGCGAGGTCTTTGGGAACGTCGACAATGGGGAAGGAAAAGATAAGCGCGAATCTTGAATCCAGCACTCTGAAGGATTTGAGGGAAAGAACGTTAGGCGCGAATCTAAAATCCAGCACGCTAATCGTTTTTGCAGGGAGGAACGTCAGGCGCGAATCTATAATCCAGCATACTGAAGGATTTGAGGGAGAGAACGTTAGGCGCGAATCTAAAATCCAGCACGCTAATCGTTTTTACAGGGAGGAACGTCAGGCGCGAATCTATAATCCAGCACACTGAAGGATTTTGAGGGAAGACCAGGCGCGAATATTAAATCCGTTACACTTACAAGGGGAGGACACCATGAGGCACACATCGATTTTGATGAGCCTTGGCACGATGAATCTATGTCAAAAATAAGTAAATACGTGTCCGAGCGTTTCTGCCAATGGGCCTTAATAATAGAGATATGTACATGTAAATTATTAAACATTTCATAGCTCTCATATAAAACATAAAAGCCATAATATCCACTCAATGATATGCCGTGGAGCGTTCGGTATGACGTCGGCGTGATGTTGTTGCAGTCGTGAGTTCGATTCCGCCTGTGTCTTATATATTTTTTCATACTTTATTTTTTCACACTTTATTTTTTCCACACTGTATGAACAGTGAGAAAAAAGCTAACGGTCCCTCGGATTTCGGCGGACTCCCCTCTGGAGGTGTCGGGACGTATTTTGAAGATTTCTCCACGTTAAAAAAAAACTTTAATTTTAATTATACATTGGAAAAAATTAATAATGAACGTTACTACCGTTAGCTTTTTTCTCACTATTCATACAGTGTGGAAAAAATAAAGTGAGAAAAAATATATTATGAAAAAATATATATATATATGACACAGGCGGAATCGAACTCACGACTACAACAACACCACGCCGACGTCATACCGAACGCTCCACGGCATATCTTTAAGTGGAGGTTATGGCTTTTATGTTTTATACGAGTGCTATAAAATGTTTAATAATTTACATGTAAATATCTCTATTATTAAGGCTCATTGGCAGAAACGCTCGGACACGTATTTACTTATTTTCGACATAGATTCATCGTGCCAAGGCTCATCAAAATCGATGTGTGCCTCATGGTGTCCTCCCCTTGTTAGAATTTCGGGAGGCGATCAGGCGCGAATATTTAATCCGTCACTCTAATCGACCAGGGAAGGCAAATGTACACTTGGAGAACACCCGTTATGGCACTTCATATTTGTTTTGATTTGCGTAATAGGATTTAACGCTGCATTCGTGCAAAAGAAATCACGCTTAGTTTTTGTGTATTGCACGACTCATGCAGTAATGTTTGTAAACACTGGGCGCGCTCTCGCGTATCAGCTGTTGCGGCAGCTTGGTTTCGTTAAGAATCTTTATGACTTGAGGATACACACAATAATTCGAAACGTGATAGAAAACAAAGCGGTTTATTAGCTGTATCGGAACGTTTGTTAATGGTAATGCTTGGGATTCATAGCATTAACGGATAATATTGGCATAAATGGCAGTTATTAACAATATAAGCATATGAACATGAAATACATGAGAATTGATCGATGATAATATATGAAATACAATAAGCTTTAGTAAAATATAATATATGAAATGGAATAAGCATTAACACAAGAAAATGATATGTGTAATAAGCGATTATAAGACAAATATAAACAAAATAAGCATTAAGGTGATAATACAAAATAATAAATGAATAGCAATAAGCTTTAGAATGAGATAAATGTTATCAATATAAAGTAATAAGTAAAATTTATAATATAGAAAAGTAATAAGCGTTATTTATATGGAGAAATATAATGAGGGTGATATTCCTTAATAATAGTAATTATAATGACTTACAATGGTTGTCGTAGCACTGAATTGAACACCTTTTGAATGTTTGAAAATCTTTTACATCGGTAAATGAACACTTTGCAATTGAACAGAATAGCGATGAAAGAGGACGAGGCCTCGCAGGACCTCGTATTTATGTACAGTGACTCCCAAAAATATTCGGACACTAGAGTATGGCTAACTTTATTACTTAATATTTCAGTTGTTTATAAGGTATCTGCCTTGGTCATTTTTTCTAATAATAAGTCATTTATCAATGTTAAAAAAGATATATAATTTATTTGAAAAATTGACGTACATTATATTATAATAATTGATACAAGAAATGATGTCACATTTTCGGGTCACAAAAATATTCGGACAATGTAGAATATAACTTTTTTCCAACGAAATTTACAAGTAGATATTTTATTTTAATATTTTGTGGCAAAACCATTTTGCTTTAAAACATATTGTAATCTATTAGGCATATTATATATAATTTTTTTAAAATATTCTGTCGTTATAGACGCCCATTCATTTTGAAGTCTTTGTTTTAATTCTTCTTTCGAATGAATTGGAGTTTTGCGAATTTTCCTGTCTAATTCGTCCCATAAATTTTCGATAGGGTTCAAATCCGGGGATTGTGGCGGGGGATGAAGAATTTTGGGGCATCTGTACAACAAGAATTCCTGCACAATACGTGCTGTATGCTTGGGATCATTATCTTGATAAAACTTAAAACTACTGCTAATCCCCATTTTTTCTGCACTTTGAATTAAATTGTTCTTAAGTACATTTAAATAAACATTTTTGTCCATAATAGTGTCTATAAACACTAAGTTTCCGACGCCAAAACTTGAAATGCAGCCCCAGACCATCACACTGCCTCCTCCGTGTTTCACCGTACCTCGTGTATTGGTAAAATGGAACTCTGTGTTTGGCTTCCTCCACGCCATGGTTCTTCCATCGGAATTGTAGAAGTTAAATTTACTTTCATCCACAAATATCACATTCTCCCACCACAATTTATCCATAGGAATTAACTCCTTTGCAAAGTTTATTCGCTTCCTCCTATTTATCTCATTAATAAACGGTTTCTTCCTGGCTACCCTACCATTGTACCCAGCTTGTCTTAACGTTCTTCGAATTGTTTCTGCCGACACCTTTCTAGAACTTTCTTGTAATAGTTCGCTGACTAATCTTGGAGCACTTAATTGTGGATTTTGTTTAACTTTTCTTACAATACTTCTTTTCTCCCTTGTGCTTAGAAGACTTGGTCTACCAGTTTGTGGAACAGATTCAATGCGATCTTCAGTCCGAAATCTTCGAATAATATCTGCAACAGTGCTTTTACTCACGCCAAGTATGGAGCTAATTTGTCGATAGGATTTTCCTTGTTCCCGGTGGAAAATTATGAGCTGACGTATATTAAACGACGTATTCTTGCCTTTGCGAGCCATGTTGACGAATGTCAGAGTTGCTACTGTGGACTAGTGAGAAGGCATGGACCTCTAATGTTTTGTTTATAAACATACTCTTCTAATTTTCCGAAACATCGAGTTCCCAGAAGGACGCAATCGGAAAATGTATCACGTGTCCGAATATTTTTGTGAACCGAAAATGACGCATTATTTCCTTTAGCAATTATTATTATAAAATGTATGTAAATTTTTCAAATAAATTATATATTTTTATTAACATTAATAAATGAGTTATGGTTAGAAAAAATAACCAAGACGGATACCTTATAAACAACTGAAATATTAAGTCCTAAAGTTAGTCATACTCTAGTGTCCGAATATTTTTGGGAGTCACTGTAATTTCACAGGAGCATGAGGGGGTACGCGCGGTAAAGACCTTGACACATTTCGGAATTAAGACGCGGTAGGACTTCCGGGGTTTTTATAAACGGTATGGCTATTAATAGCCATATTTTGTCACGTACGCCAAATGCGTCGTAATTAGGTTTGTGGGGTTTTTATAACTGTAGTAGAGATACTCAACTCAACGAATGGATTTCGGGTGTTTTATAGGAAAGGGGTTAGAGTGGCTTGAACTCTGTGAGTCGTAAAGAGGGGATTGAGACGTGGTCTCGATTTTAAGAGGGATTTGTAACGAGGGACTTGTTTGAATTCGTTTTAAAGGGAGTGATTCGTGCCTTGTAGGACGAATAGGCGAAGAGGGTTTTGAAATGATCATCTCGCGATGGGGACCGCTAAGGTACATCAGCGAGGTGGAGGTTTTTGTCCTGTGTTGTTGACCGCTAAGGTGCAACATCAAGGTGATCAATGATTGAGGAGATGGGGTAGGAGTTGAGTTCGATATACTTTGGTGGTGTGATTTTGAGGTTTATGGAATAAGAAACGCGCGAAAAATCGTGGGACGTCACAATATTGCTCAGTATAGTTAATAGTGTACATATCGAAGGGTAAGAAAAATTTTTTTTCAATCAAATTCATAAATCCGTTTCCCGTATACTCTTCGTCAAAATTTGGGCTGTGGCAAAAACATGCTAGTCGCGTGGACAGTGCCCAGGCCATATGGTTAATGCGAATTTAAAAACACAATAATATTCAGAAACAAGAAGCCTGCTTCTATTACGTGACGATAAAAAAAGTCAAAATTGTAAAAAATTACAAAATGGCGGACCACTGAAAAAAAAATCACGTTTTCGGGGTACAAAATTGGGGAAATATTAATAAAAAAAATAGAAGCAGGTCGAAAATTGAAAAAAACTGATCGTCACATAATAGCCACGGGTTTTCCGTACAAGAAATGTCCTTGACCATGTTAATTGGACGTATAGTTTTCTCTGTAGACTGTCAACGCGGTTGAAAAATGTCATTTTGAGGAAAACCCGTTCAATGTTCCGCGCGGCTCAGTCACGCGTTTGATAAAAAAAATAGAAGCAGGTCGAAAATTGAAAAAAACTGATCGTCACGTAATAGCCACGGGTTTTCCGTACAAGAAATGTCCTTGACCATGTTAATTGGACGTATAGTTTTCTCTGTAGACTGTCAACGCGGTTGAAAAATGTCATTTTGAGGAAAACCCGTTCAATGTTCCGCGCGGCTCAGTCACGCGTTTGACCCCGCTTCACAGAACATACTATATCTCCGTCAATTTTTCGAATTTCTTCATAAAATTTGGAGACAGCATTCTTGAAATGTGCGTCTTTCAGAAAATGTAAAAGAGAAAAAATCGATTTTTCAGATTTTTTACAGTGGTCTCCCCCCTTAAGAAGTGAGAAATCGTCGACTTCAGAATTTCTCATCAGATCTTTGTGAAAACGTGGCCAATTCATTCCTTATGTTTCGCCGATGAAACTAACCCTAAGAACGACGTAATTTGGACCACAATGAAGGAAATTCTATGAAAAATTCATTTCCAGAACCTCAAGCTAATTTCATTAATAATATGTAGTCAAATTTACATGAAATTTGGTACGATCTCCGTCGGAAAAATATAAGGAATCCATTGGCGTCATTTCCCTTTCGATACGATGAAGAAAAGAATTTCTTAATACGCTGTAATGCATGTGACACCCTCGACTGCCGGGGTTAGACCCTAATTCGTTACGCTCGGCCCGGGATTCGTACCTTTTTCCGGAAAAAGCCATAAAAATCGAGTGAGGCCCTGCGAACGACTGTCCCCGCCACGGGGTACCAGGGGCCCCATCTTCTTGACGGGCGTTGCTCCAGAATCACCCTGCATCATTTATGTAGTGTGTGACACGACTACCCTCCGCGTAATCGGTCCGCGCGAAGCGGGGTGCAAGTTCGATCATAATCGGTACTTCTGCCGCAGAGGAATACGATTTACTTTAGTTATAAGACATGTGTGTTTTGTAATGAAATGTTTCTATCCTCTCCTGAATTCAATAACTGGCATCCAGACATCTACGCTCCTACAATCCACCGTCAATACTCCTCGTGGGGAGACACAGGAAGAAAAGGGGTTGCCCGCTGTCCGTGCGTGGTCCTCTCGAGTATAAATTCAAGCTTCGATATCAAAATGAAAGCATGCGTTGAGGTATTCCGTGCGAGAGAAGGTGGGCATTGGGGAGGTAGTATTGCTGTGAAGAGGGCCTCTTCGAGAGAGCAACCGTTTGTGAGGGATGCAAAATGCAAATCCGATTGGTTCTGATACAATCTGCTCCTTATGGTTGAAATTTAGTCTAGCAACTTTCACACCTCCTAATCTAACCAATCGAACTTGCATCCTTCCGAAAAGAACCGGTCATCCGCGCGCAGAAGCAAGTGCGAAATAAAAGTAACGGTGCGCTTCTCGATACCGCAGATGTACCTACCTAAGTAGCATTTCTGACGGAAAAGAATTGTCCAGCCATTCCCGGCGTAGACCTTTCGCAGGTAGGTATCTGTTTCAACAGGCAGTGCTACCCCGTAGCGCCAGTAAGACCGTCCCCGGTCCTTGCTATTTCAGAGGGTTTTCTTCCAGTGAAAATCAGTCAATTTGCAAGCGCGATAGTTAAAAAACTAGTGGATATAAAGTGCATACATTATAGCTTATTGATTTTGTCTTGGAACGCACTATCAACTCAGGTCTGGAGAAAAAATAGTTGCATTTGAAAAACCGAACTTGACCATCGTATCTTTCAAAATAATAATAATCGGAAAAAATTCGTTCGGGCTAATAACTTGGCCCTATCGAACCATGCATTCCCTATTTTTTCATACTTTTAGCGACAATACTTTAGGAAATATCCAGCTGTACACTCTTCCCGCGGACACCTGTATGTAAATTATTTGGCAACATTAATTACTCGGATCACTTATTTTTCAAAGCAGTGTTGGACGTTAGGTAAATAAAATTTGAAATTGTGATTACTAAAATAATATTACATGGTGTTTGGGAATGCATCAATTCCCAAAGCCACCACACTTGCTCTCGGCGCAGCACCTCACGGACTCAGCGTAGAGTCGCAGATCGCCGATCGATCCACCAATCAGCGAGGGGGTTCGACGGTCGATCACCAATCATCTCCGCGGAGTGTGCGCCATTCATCCAATCAGCGTAACGTGTTGCAGCCGAAATCAGCGCAACAGCTGATCGGCGGATTTAAACGTGCGTGCGAGAGCATGTAAACACGGTGACACACCGTTCGGTAAGACGGTTGGCGACGTCACGCGTTTTTGCCGGATTCGAGCGTTGCGCGCTTCCGAGAATCCGGCACTTACTTCTTCGAACACCTTGGTCGACATCAACACGCTCTCGCACGCACGAATTACCCTTATTTTGTCGCCCAGCGACCCACGAATCGATCTGCGATTAAAACGGCTTCTCTAGCCCTCGCGCCCCGCGCCTTGTACATAGTTGTACAAATCTTATTTCGTGTCAATTGCGTGTTTGTGAGTCGTGTAATCGTGCTGTATTTCTGTGGAGTTTTCGTCATCATTGTTAACGACGCCCACGAGCTGAATAAAGCAGTGTTCGTCCACCATCGTGAGAGACATCTCTTCTCTGGCCAAACCAGCGGCGATCCACCCGCCTTCACAAGGCACTCGCTTAAACATTGGTCCTTCGAGCCGGATCGCCTTGAAGAATGGCTTCAACGAACCGGGATGCAGACACTGAAAGCAGTCAGCCGTCAACGCCAAGATGGCAGTTGTTGGTCAAGGAGATTCGTCTGCTCCTGCAAGGGTCCACTCGCCTCCTCGCCAATTTTAAGAAAATGGGGAGGGCGAAGTTTACGGAGGAGAACGCCGAGGACCGTTTGGCCAAGCTGAACGAGACGTGGGCCCGGTGCGAGGCCCTCAATCTGGAGCTGGAGCTCCTCCTTCCGGACGCCGAGAGGTCGGCGTGCCCGTTCGTCGCGCAGGAGGAATTCGTCCGGGCCGAAGACGAGTACTGGGCTTCCCGGGACTTTCTCCGCGACGTTATCAAGAGGTTCCAATCGCCGCCTACGTCTGGATCGTCGGAGGGGACCAACTGCGGACACAGCCGTGGCCTTGCGCGCCTTCCACCCATCGCCCTGCCGAAATTTTCCGGTGAGTACACGGAGTGGCCGAGTTTTCGCGATTTTTTCACGTCGCTAGTCATCGGGAACGCAGCGCTGAGTGATACGACGCGGCTGCAGTATCTGCACTCGGCGGTGGAGGGTCAGGCGGCCGAGACGATCGCCCATATTACGATAACCGAGGCCAATTTCGGCACCGCGTGGGCTCTCATGACCCAAGAGTTCGAAAACAAGCGAGCGATCGTCTCGGCACACCCGAGTGACCTTCTCACCTTGCCGCCGATGGCTGGTGCGGAAGCCGCGGAGTTGAAACGGTTGCGTGCCCCCACCAACCGGGCGCTCTCTCTCCTCGCAAACCTAGGCCGCCCCACCGAGCATTGGGATGATGTCATCGTCGCCCTAACTACGATGAAGTTCGATCCTGAGCTACTAGAGGAGTGGGAGCTCTCGCTTGGCGTCAGCACCGACCCCCCGTTCGTCCACCCTCGTGAGAGACATCTCTTCTCTGGCCAAACCAGCGGCGATCCACCCGCCTTCACAAGGCACTCGCTTAAACATAACGAGTGATGCTGTTTCGGTCGGTTCGAGAACACGCGCAAACCAATCACATCTCACCACATCTATCGACCAATCAATCAGATTTCCCCACGTCAGTAGTATGTCTAGGACAGTTCTAACCCAGGTCCTCTGAGGGGAGCGCGGGGGCGGGGGAGAAGTGGCGGCGCGCGGGGGAGTGCGGCGGAGGGAAACATGGGCGCGGAGCCTGCGGGGAGAGGAAGACAGGTTGCGCGCGCACGAGCCGCGGAGTGGGGGAAGCCGCGATCGTGGAGGGGATCACTCCGGGCCGAGCCGCCGCGGAGGCCTCTCCAGACCGGACCCACCGTCGGAAGGGGGGAATGACCCCCAAAAAATCTCTTTCAAAACCTTGACCCACCCCAAAATTTTTTTTCAGAGTGAGGGGACAACCCCCAAATATTTTTCCAAATCATTATGCGATGGAATTGTTTAATAATTGTTTCGGACAATGCCGGGAAAGACCAGCGTTTTCACACCGCGTCTTCGGGGAGGGAAAGAGACAGAGCATTACTTTAAAGTTAAAATTTGGAGGAGGGAAAGAGACAACACTACATAGGGGTACCACCGCTTTCGTTCTAAAGTTAATAGTATTCTAAAACGTTGCGATTTAGCGTCGCTGCGTCTCGCGCGATCGTGTGTAATTTGACTCCTCTGGAGCAGCCGTGCAAGGTGACGTCATTTTCACTGCGGGAAGAACGCTCGAACGAAATAAACGCTGAATCTTAAAATTATGTGGTCAGGAGGAAGACGGGTGAATAAAATTGACCAATAATATGGGTTTAAGAAATTTTATTTAAAATTAACAGAATATAATTTTAACATTTTTTCCTACGAGCATCAGCTAGAATATCATTGATGGCGCATGCTACCAGTTCGCAATCTACAAAATAATCCTCACAGTAATGTTCGCTTTCACGTATGATTTTAGCAGCACGACGCGCATCTAATGTTTCGCAGGAAACATCGCTTTGCTGTAGCACGTTAACAAAAGTTTCAAATTTTATCCTCACATCTCTTACATTTTGATACAGCCGCAGATACACATAGTCTAAACATGGTTCAAGATTTAATAAAAATGTTACTGTATCCGGTTTGAAATACAGCGGCTTATTATGTAGTGTCATCTTTACAATCGGAGAATTATAGATTTCACAAAAATCCACCGTTAATTGGCCCATTTGCATCGAAGGTGATCCAGGTAATCGTGCACGTTCTTCAATGATCGTACGACTGCCGCATTGCGAATCCCATGTATCCTATGGTAACGTGAGAAACATCCCACGATTGTCGCCGAGAACCATTTCTACACCAATCGTAGGCCGTACGCGGATTCCAATTTCCAAGTATTTGCTGCCCATGGATGTTAGTGCGTATCGTCTGACCATGACACGCGATGTTCGACGCGGGCTAAGAGAACAATCGAAGCTATGAAATTGCCCGCTCGTATTAGGAATAAACATAAAAAATTTTGAGTAATGAAAATTAAGCCTTACCAAACAACTGTATCCTCCCCGCATTGAGCCACACCATCATTTCGCACGATCGGAACGTAATAATTCGTGTGTTCAACGTTTCCTTCGACACTGGTACTGCACATTTTGTTTTCAGAGCACTATTTGTTCCGTCGAAAGTCACTGAGGCTACCGAGTGATTGATTGAACAGCGTCCGGGAGACTGGCTTAAATAGAGGTGCAATTGCTTCCCCCACCACCACATTTTATTTTAAAACTATCAATTTTTCCATAATGTGTTTCAATCTTAACCTCGCAGCATATAGTTCCGGAAGATATGCACATGCCAATAACAAGTACATGTCATCTTACAACGCATCGGAAGAGTCATCGTACTTGATGTACTTTTACGTGAATAATTTGTATGGGTGGGCAATGTGTCAACCCCTACCATATGCTAAATTTCAATGGGTCGAAGATGTTGCAAAGTTTGACGTGTCTTTAATCCGCGTCAATTCACCCACGGGATACATTCTCGAGGTAGATCTGGAATATCCGCAACGTCTGCACAACGCTCATGCCGATCTACCGTTCTGCCCGACGCGTGCTAAACCACCGGGCAGCCGACTGGACAAGTTACTCGCGACGGTACACGATAAGCAGCGTTACGTTATCCATTACCGCAACCTGCAGCAATGCACGCTTCACGGTCTTCGTATTTCAAAGATACACCGCGTGCTTCAATTCGCTCAATCTCCCTGGCTCCGCGATTACATGGAACTCAATACACGGTTTAGAACAAGCGCGTCAAACGACTTTCAAAAAAAAAAATTTATACAAATTAATGAACAACGCAGTATTTGGTAAAACTATGGGAAATGTGCGAAATCACGTGGATGTAAAACTTTTGGCACATTGGGAAGGACGATATGGCGCGGAGGCAATGATCGCGAAACCGAATTTCCACAGCAGAAGTGTTTTTTCAGAAAATTTAATAGCTGTTGAATTGCAGAAACTCGAGGTGAAATTCAACAAACCGATATACGTGGGTATGTGCATTCTGGACATATAAAAAATTTGTTTGTATGAATTTCACCACGAGTACATGGCTCCCAAGCACGGGCAAACATGTAAAATTCTATACACCGACACAGACAGCCTCATTTACCATATTCGATGCGACGATATCTACGAGACCATGAAAGATAATATCGATAGATTCGACACAAGCGATTATCCCATCGACAATCTATATAATATGCCGCGCGTAAATAAGAAGGTTCCAGACCTGATGAAGGATGAAAATAACGGTGCGATAATGACCGAATTCGTGGGTCTTAGAGCGAAAATGTATGCACTTCGCGTAGACGGTAAAAGAGATACGAAAAAGGCGAAAGGCGTCAAGACCAACGTCATAGCCAGAACGATAACTCTCGACGACTACGCGCAGTGTTTGAAAAAGTGTTGCGTAGAAAGGGGGACAAGGTGTACGTCAAGTGGTTGGGTTTTGATAAATCACCCAATTCTTGGATAAATAAAAATAATGTATTGTAAAATAATAATACATGGTTCAATAAATACAATTATACATATACATGTGTGAACAATTTTTATTTTATTTTTTTACACATTAATTCCACTATTTATATGAATGAGTTAATAAATACAATAATAATTTATTTAACATTTTGCTACAAGCGACGTCGATAATAACATTCAAAGGCACATGCCATCAGTTTGCAATCAACCAGAGATTTATCATCGAAATATTCTCATTATATGCTTTTCAACATCGCAGCATGAGTCTAAACTTCCATAAAGGCGATGTTGAAAAACATATAATGAGAATAGGATTCTGGAATATTCATGTCTCGGTGAACCCAATCATATCCATTTTTCTATAAATTCCCTGAATGTAATGAAGAATTATGTATCGTTATTTACTAGCCCATGGATAGCAAAGAAAGATACATAATTCTTCATTACATTCAGGGAATTTATAGAAAAAATGGATATGATTGGCTTCACCGCCACATGAATCTTCCGAAAATCCTATTCTCATTATATACTTTTCGCCATCGCCTTTATGAAACTATACAACATGTCAATACGAAGTTTTCAAATTTTGCGAGTGTGTGATATTCCACTATTTATAATAAATACAATAATTTCTATACATTTGCAAGCAATTTTATATTACGCAATAATTCCACTATTTATAATAAATACAATAATTTCTATTTTACAATGGGATATTATAATGTCCCCAGGGCAGAGTGTCGGTCGAATCGGGTACGATATACCGCTTGCCATCGTACGGACTTAGAGCGATTTTGGATTCCGAAATGGTGTACACTTTGTGCAATTTAGACCCTATGCATGATTATCTGCGAACCATTTCGATCTCCCTTAGCAAACACTGCGCGTAGTCGTCGAAAGTTATCGTTCTAGCTATGACGTTGGTCTTGACGCCTTTCGCCTTTTTCGTATCTTTTTTGCCGTCTACGCGCAGTGCATACATTTTCGCTCTAAGACCTACGAATTCGGTCATTATCGCACCGTTATTTTCGTCCTTCATCAGCCCTGGAACCTTCTTATTTACGCGCGGCATATTATATGCATTGTCGATAGGATAATCGCTCGTGTCGAATCTACCGATATTGTGTTTCATGGTCCCGTAGATATCGTCGCATTGAATGTGATAAATGAGGCTATCTGTGTCGGTGTATAGAATTTTACAAATTGGTCCGTGCTTTGGCGACATGTACTCGTGGTGAAATTCATACAAACAAATTTTTTATATGTCTAGAATGCACATACCCACGTATATCGGTTTGTTGAATTTCACCTCGAGTTTTCGCAATTCAACAGCTATTAAATTTTCCGAAAAAACACTTCTGCTGTGGAAATTCGGTTTCGCGATCATTGCCTCCGCGCCGTATCGCCCTTCCCAATGAGTCAAAAGTTTTACGTCCACGTGATTTCGCACATTTTCCATAGTTTTACCGAATACCGCGTTGTTCATCAATTTGTATAAATTCTTTTCAAAATCATTTGTCGCGCTTGTTCTAAATCGTGTGTTGAGTTCAATGTAATCGCAGAGCCAGGGAGATTGAGCGAATTGAAGCACGCGGTGTATCTTTGTAATACGAAGACCGTGACGCGTGCACTGCTGCAGGTTGCGGTAATGGATAACGTAACGCTGCTTATCGTATACCGTCGCGAGTAACTTGTCCTGTCTGCTACCCGGTGGTTTGGCACGCGTCGGACAGAACGGTAAATCAGCATGAGCGTCGTGCAGACATTGCGGATATTCCAGATCTACCTCGAGAATGTATCCCGTGGACGAATCGACACGGATTGAAGACACGTCAAAATTTGCAGCATCTTCGACCCATTGAAATTTAGCATATGGCAGGGGCTGACACATTGCCCATCCATACAAATTGTTCACGTCAAAGTACATCAAGTACGATGACTTTTCCGATGCGTCGTAAGATGGCATGTACTTATTATTGGCATGTGCATATCTTCCGGAACATTGGCTTAAACCCCCGCGTATACCGCGTTCAACAAACATGACCATATCGACGTCGGTGAGCAATTCAAATGTAATTTTGGTATGCATTAGCATGGCATCCCACGTGAAACCAGGTAGAGTATAATAATGCGCTGAATCTAGTCCATAACTCTTGATACAACTTTCGCGAAAATTTTCAAAAATATCTGCCAATAACAAGACATCTGTTTTCAAATACAAGTCGCTGTATTCGCCCAATGTTCTAATCCCGAAACGCTGCCAGATAGTCTCGGCATGCGCGTAATCGGTTTCTGATACAGTCTTACCTGTTAATGAACTGTAGAATGACTCGCGCGGTGGTAAGTATGGATCCTGCAGCTTGTTCCCGCAATCAAGGTATTCGTACGGAAAGACACCTTTTCGCGTCAATAAATTGAAATCTTCGGTGGATAATTTTTCAAATTTGGATCGTGAAATTTTTAATTGATCTGTGGTCAGAAAAGATGCTAATTTGTCGAGACTGGTATTGAGAAATTTGTACGAATCGATGAATCGTAATTTAATATAATTTCGCGAGTCTGATTCAGCCGTATCTTCGACATTTTTTGTGAAAGAAATATACTTTTCTTTAGTTATGGGTAATACATCAACGTGACCGTCGAAAGCGGTATCTATTTCCTCGATAATGAAATGTGAATCGTAGCCGGACAAATTATGGAAAACTATGGGGATGTAAAACGCATTTTTATAATTTAATTTGCACTGCGAATGTGCCGGTCTTCTAAACCGTCCGGACAGATGACAATGATCGCGAACTCGTATATCGTCAGTCTTGAATGATTCTTCGCAAATATGACAGTGTGTTGCATTGTGAAATGTCGTCAACTGTTCGTTGGTTAAATCAAGCATGGGAACATTACTGCTCAAGATGGGTTTGGCGAAATTTGCAAATTTTTTCAGTTCGTATACGAACCATGAAACACAATCCGCGTCGCGGCAACATCGATACGTCGATAGCGATGTATCGTACGAGCAATGCATATAATAGGCTATACTATGAACTTTATGATGTTGATACGTGTGTAATTTGTTGTCATCAATTCGGTCGCTGTCCTCTGTTTTCTCGATGATGCACTCCAGATCTGCGTACACCACGAAGGGGAGCCGCTCCTTCCTGCAGTGGTTTTCGAAGCTGAGGAAATTTTTACCTTCGCTGGGCAGCAGAATGGCGCAATCGTTCATCTGCCCACAGTCCACTGCATGCGCCTCCAACTTCTGGGCAGATCTGAAGTAGTGCATGCATCTGCAAAAACATGAAATTTTTTTTTTTATTTAATTGTTTCGTGAGACATTTCAACATTTCACAAGTGTTCTATACGTACCGATCACAGATGAATTTCTTTCCATCTTGCTTGCTCAGCTGTGCGCTCACCAGCCGGGACAAGTCCTTGATTAATACAAAGTGCCCTACATCACCGTGTTCTTGATTCGGCGTGTAGAGCATATTGACGTGTTGATCCCTCTTGTGGCTGGTGAGACGCAGCGGAAAGACCGTCAACTCTTTCTCCGCCTCGAAGCTGTACACGTTGACGGAGATGTTGTTTAACCCTTCAAACTTCCCTATTTGCTCCAGGGACATTGGGAACTCAATGCCCTGGAGATTTAGCACGGAAGCATAGTCGGGGTACGAACTTGAGCGATCGGAATGCCTTTCCACGGGATGGAGAGCGGCGACCACTGCCCACGCGAAGCATGCATTGTCCGGGGATTGCATGCTAATTGTGGCTTTCTTCAAAGACAATTCCCGCGGCAACTTGAAGTGACATCCCGCGCGCAGCGGATTGTACTTATTGACATTGACGGTCAGGTTGAGGATTCTCGTCAATGCCCATCCGCTGTCGCGTTCCTGGAACTCTTCCAGCGATGCCAGGGTGGGTTCGACGACGCATCGTTCGTACCACTCCTGCAGATCGGATGTACCGAAGAGTTCGCAGTTTCGGGTATTAATGCTTTTACAAGCATGCTTGTCACCCGCCACAAATTCGCCGTTGAACACCGTGTTCACTTTGAGGTTTCGACGTTTCCTCAAAGCGCCCCGCACATGCTCCAGCACAATGGTCCCCGCATCCTGAAGGAAGTTGCGCGGTTCGATATAGTTTGAATTTAGCACTGCACCAGTTAACACGCGGCTATCGAACGCAGTGTCTATCTCGCGTCACAAAAGTCCCATACTCGAATGTCCTGCACCTTCGTGCACGAAGCGTCCGCGCAACGAATGTTTCAGGCCTTCGAGCCGCGCGATTCGAGCAACCAACGATAGTTGAACACCGATTGATAATCGCGGGCGTTTTACGCGGCTGTGCTCTTCTAAAGATTCGATGCACTCGTTGCATCGTTCTTCCCACGCGAGGTACTCTTCCCGTGAAGTCAATCGTGCAGATTGATCCAACAATTGGCGTTCTACTTGCGCGAATTCTTCCATGGTCGTAAATGCAGTATGTCTTTTTTCTTGCAACACGTTGCAGCGATTTGGGGCTTTGTGCAGTTTAGAGCGCATATTTATATCCTCATCATGATTTGGTATCTCTGTCTAACTCTTTTGGCGTACTCCCTCGAATGCATTGTATGCAAAAAAAAAATGGCGATCCGCCCCAACATGGTTCTATGCAGTTTCTGCTGATACAGCATAATTCTTTCTATGATTCACGCATATGACGAATTAGCCCGCAAGATCATCCGACAAAGTTTCTGCTGACACCTATTTTCTAAGATTCGACGTTCCCAAAAGTATCATATTACATTCGACACGTGTCGAGACTTTTATTAGGAGGGGTAGATGGTAGAGGTGGTGCATAGCACCACTATTTAAGCCAGCTCCTCGCACGCTATTGCATTAATCGCTCTAGAGCCTCTCAGTGACTTTCGACATACACACAGTGCTTCGAAAAAAAAAAATTGTACAGTACCGGTGTTGCGAATTATTACGTTCCGATCATGCAAGATGATGTATCGCCATGTAGGAAGAACACATCTAACAGGTAAGATTTAATTTTTTCATACCATATCATCGTTATTTATTTATGTGTTTTCCTGATAAACGGTAATTTTCATGATCGGACTCTTAGATCGCATCAAACATCACGTATCATGGTTAGAAGATACGCGCTAACGCCTGCATCGTATAAATATCTGGAAATTGGCATCAGCGTGCAATCTATACCACTGGTGGAAATTGTTCTTGGTGATAATCGTGGGAATCAATTGTTGTTGGATCTTCCAACATGGAAAACACTAATGGAAAAACGCACAGACATCGAAAAACATGCACAATTAATTGGATCAGCACCGCTATGGATTGGCGAATTGTTGGTAGAATTTTGTATAATGTATAAGTCGCGAATTGTGAAGATGTCGCTACAAAATAAGTCTTTATATTTCAAATTAGAAACTATAAAGTTTTTATTTAATCTCGAGCGTTGTATCGACCACATGTATTCGCGGCTTTTCGAAAATACGCATCTTGTCCATGAGAAATTTTCAAATTTTGTCACCGTGTTACAACGGCATGATGTCGCCGGTGAAACTTTAGATTCGTGTCAGATCGCTAAAACTATATGCAACAGCGAATATTTCAACGGTGAATCTCTTATCGATTGCGAACTGCTGGCATGTGCCATGAATGATATTGTCGACGTCGCTCGTAGCGAATGTTAAATTGTACAATTAGTACATTATTTGTTACAATATATATATCATAAACATATATAATGTCTCAATTTTTATTTACCCGTTTTCCTTCTCTCCTCTTTTTCCATGATTCATGCGTATGACGAATTAGCGCACAAAATCATCCGATACAGTTTCGGCCGATACAGCATAATTATATGTATGCGCGGCATTATCATGTAGATTGCGAACTGGTAGCCTGCGCCATCAATGATATTCTGATGCTCGTAGGAAAAAATGTTAAAATTATACTCTTTTAAATTTAAATAAATTTCTTAAACACATATTATTTGTCAATTTTATTCACCCGTCTTCCTCCTGACCACATAATTTTAAGATTCAGCGTTTATTTCGTTCGGGCGTTCTTCGCGTCGTGAAAATGAAGTCACCTTGCACGGCTGCTCCAGAGGAGTCAAATTACACACGATCGCGCGAGACGCAGCGACGCTAAATCGGAACGCTTTAGAATACTATTAACTTTAGAACGAAAGCGGTTGTACCCCTATGTAGTGTTGTCTCTTTCCCTCCTCCAAATTTTAACTTTAAAGTAATGCTCTGTCTCTTTTCCTCCCCGAAGACGCGGTGTGAAAACGCTGGTCTTTCCCGGCATTGTCCGAAACAATTATTAAACAATTCCATCGCATAATGATTTGGAAAAATATTTGGGGGTTGTCCCCTCACTCTGAAAAAATTTTTTTGGGGTGGGTCAAGGTTTTGAACGAGATTTTTTGGGGGTCATTCCCCCTTCCGACGGTGGGTCCGGTCTGGAGAGGCCTCCGCGGCGGCTCGGTCCGGAGTGATCCCCTCCACGATCGCGGCTTCCCCCACTCCGCGGCTCGTGCGCGCGCAACCTGTCTTCCTCTCCCCGCAGGCCCCGCGGCCATGTTTCCCTCCGCCGCACTCCCCCGCGCGCCACCACTTCTCCCCCGCCCCCGCGCTCCCCTCAGAGGACCTGGGTTAGAACTGTCCTAGACATACTACTCACGTCTGTCGATCTTCGAGAATGTTCGAGACGACGCCGGTAACGGAAATGATCAACCATCTTGAATCACTTTGGTTCACGTAGCATGCGAAGATAGACGTGTCGAGCGCGATCGGTTCTTTTCAAGCAGCTTGTGAATTCTCAGGCTCATTATCGAGCAATCAGTAAATTTCTCATATTCTCAATCTTTGAATCATCGCTCACAGCAATTCAGTGTACGTGCAATTGCTTCGTGCTTTGCGTAATTGTTCGCGAACGCGTGGCGGCATGTGTGCGTGAAATTCACAATGTGATCTCAACGACTCAACTGTTCTCTGTTCACCAAAAGGTTCTAGTGCTCACTCAACGTGTGTATTTTATAATAAAACTTACAACTCTCACCACCAGTGCTGTGCTTCCACTGTACCTTATCACCGTCGCTCCCTAACCTCACTTCTTACCAGCGTGCTCACCTACCAAATTCTCAAACACATGGCTATACTTGGTTAGAAATTATTTTGGAATAATTACATCGTCTCCGATTGCTTTGGTTTTTTATATTCTTATGAAAATGGAGGTGTGGTTTCACCCCCTAAACAGACAAACAGGCAAAAATAAAAAAAACACGTATATCTTATTTTTCTGTCCCCTAAAACATATTCAAAAACCAGAACAATCGGAGGCGGACACCTGGGAAACTTGTGTGTACACGGGCGCGCTCGCCGGTAGGATACGCGGCATACTTTCGTTTTCATTCTATTAGAGACACTTTCAAACCGAATTTGAACCTGACAAGTACGTAGAATTATGCAGAAATGTCCGCTGGAAGAATACATAGTGGTGCTGGGTACAATACATCACGGTAAAACGGTTTTCCAGCCAAAACAAACCCCCGTGTACGGAGTACACGACGCGCCTGCTCGTGTAAAACTTTTAGGCGCGTCTGTCGGCGGGTTAATTGAATGTTCCTCTTCTATGGCTATTGTTACGGCCTCTGTTAGGTCGGTTGGTCTTCGTGATTTGACCAGAATTTTTAGGTCATCACGAAGCCCTTCCTGGAATATGCAGTGTGCCTGTTTCTTGAATATCTTGATGGCTGCTGTCTTCTCTACTAGTGAATCCTTTTCATCTAGTCCGGTCTCAATTCGTTGAGCAGTAGGGGCAATCGGTTCCCGTACGCGTGGGCATCTTTCTGCATTCCTTGTCTGCATTGCAAAAGTTCCATTTGCACAGCTGCGGTCGTGCGTGCTGGTTTATACAGTGAATTCAGCACATTCTCTAAGTCATCGAATGCCTGTATTTGCCGATTTTTTACTTCGATTTGGGCTGTACTATTGCCCGGCCGAAAGAAGATCCCTAGCAGGCGGTCTCGGGCGATGCAGTCCGTCGCTATGACGATTGGTCGACTCACCTATTTGAACACACTTCTAAAGACGTCGCACACGTATTTTGTTTATTGGCTGAAGTAGGCACATACATTATCGCACCGCGCGACGAAGAGAGCGAACAAAACACATCGAGATCGAGTGGGATAGAGAGATCTGACCGACAAACGCCAAAGCAATAGCGTAGGCATCTCAGACGGTTTATCATTAATATATAATAACATACAAATTTCCTTATTTTTCACAATTTGTTCAGGAAAGTATTATCATTGGTTTGGTATCAGGATAATACTTTCCTAATCATATTGTGAAAAATAGGGAAATTTGTATGTTATTATATATTAATGATTAACCGTCTGATATGCCTACGCTATTTCTTTGGCGTTCGTCGTTCAGATCGCTCTATCCCACTCGATCTCGATGTGTTTTGTTCACTCTCTTCGTCGCGCGGTGCGACAATGTATGTGCCTACTTCAGCCAATAACCAAAATACGTGTGCCCCGTCTTTAAAAGTGTGACCAAATAGGTGACTCGACGAATCATCATAGCGACGGACTGCATCGCCCGAGACCGCCTGCTAGGGATCTTCTTTCGGCCGGGCAATAGTACCTGTAATTCTAGTTGCTTTTATTTGTGCTATTTGTGCCCTGTGTTCAGGTATCCTGAATGCTTTCACTATGTATTTGCAAGTCTCTAGGAATGATACTAATTCCTTGGGCTTCCCATCGAATTTGGGTATAAGTTTTAAGGCGTTGAAAACTCTACTGTCCCTTAATTCTGTTGGTACGTCGGGAGTCCTTCTAAACTAAAAGTGGGGGGTATGAAATTGCTGGACCGTCCAGGTATGTTATCTTCATCAATTTGTCCTGGAAATGTACAGTGGTTCTATTTTCGTCTTCTGGCAAGGTACCTCCTATTGATGATCGCATCCTACTTATTTCTTCATCTAAAGTTCGGTGGTTGATATCGCGTTCTATGTCAATTCGCGCTCTTACTCCTGTTTCGTTGGTTTCCTGCAGGTCAATTATCTTGTTGGCTAACGTTTGCATAAATAACCAATTTTGTTGCACGGATTCCTGGAGTAAGGCTAACATTTGCTCCACCCTATCTTGGCTATTGTCGGAACTTGCATTGCCCGCCATTGTTTCATCCCCTAAAGTCTCGTCTCTTGTGATTAAGAGCTCCTGATTTGAGGTATTTTCCCCTGAAGTTCTTGCCCTGGAAGTTCCGGCGGTTTGTTGCCCCTTTGGACTATGGATCACCATGGTTTGAGTGATTTCAATGATTTCGCTATCGTATGAGGTATTAGTGAATCCGCTCGTCTCCGAACAGAGGTGTGTAATACTACAGGAGGGAGTAGACTCGGATCTAAATTCTCGAAAGGGAAAAGTCGTTCCCAAACTATATTCCCGTCTGACCCTAGCGAATTTTGTAAGATCTCGGCTATTGAGCTATTGTGTTCTAGTGATTGGTTCCGGCCAGCTAACGCGCGTTCGTCGATTTCAAGGATTGCGTCGACTGCTGCTTCGTATTCCTCGTCGGTAGGTGCGATTGAGGGTAAACTACGTGCCCTATTTGTGGTGCCTAACCGGTCAACCCTAGATAGTACAATTTCTTGCCTTTCTGGTAGGCCTAAATTTCGCTCGAGATTATTTCCTAACGATATTGCTCGTCACATGGAAAAAAATTTCTGCGGCGCGATGCTCGGCTCTTAGTAGTAATTGTCACACTTACAGCACGTGTAGCAGGAGGTGCCTCGTCATCATTGTTGCCGCTGCTGGACTGTCGATGAGCTGGGATGTGAAATTCGTCGTTTGTGTCCTCTTCTGACAGTTGACAGCACTTGGTTGAAGATCGGTGTCCTCTTGGATGTCGATCGTGGTAACTTCGTGTTAGCTCCGTTGGTCAAGCTCACTTTGTCCCCTACGTTGGCTGGATGCCACCGCTGCCATCAATTTTGTTGTGAGGTTTGCCGGTGTGGAGATTCTCTCTGAGAATCTGACTGCACTGCGCGGTTGTCCTCGAACGGATCGTTTTCCGGGCTCCGGTAGTTCGGGTGAAGGTGCGGGGAACGGGATTCTCGGGTCGAGCCGAGAGGTAGTGGATCGTTGCCGGTTAAAGAGTTAAAACTCACCCTAGGTTATAACAAAGGTTTATTTGAGCTGACACTTCGACGAGCGATCACGGATGTGATCGCGTAACTGATTTTTTACAATAACTCTTGTCTGGTTGTTCGGTCGTGGGTTTATATACAATATTTGGGGTCGCGGTTTGGTGATCGCAGGGGGAGGCCTAATGGTCTCCGCCTGTCGATCTCGGCCTTGCAACGTATGCGGTTTACTTTTGATTGCGCATCTTGCTGAGCTTGCTGGTGTCCGTTGCACCAGGTTTTATGGGTTACCACAAAATTACCTTTTTTAAGAAAAGGTACAAAAAAGAGCGCCAAGTATATAATCCCATCAAAAAGGATCCTATTTAAAAACATTCTCGTAAATTAATACCCATCAAAAAGAATCCCATTTAAAAACTTTGTCATAAATTAATACCCATCAAAAAGAATCCCTTTTAAAAGCATTGTCGTAAATTAATAGCTTTACAAAATTAATGATATACACGAATTGCGCCAATTTTCGCAATAACTATTTCTACAAAGAAAAAAATGTATCAAATAATATTAAGCAGATATATTTTTATACAAATAAATCTCCGAATTGGTGTTGCTAAACTGAATAAATATGTCTGAATCAATAAGTCTGGCCTTGTTTTATTTATTAACCAAGATAATTAACATTTTTTTCATAGAGCAGCGCCAAGTATTTTAAAAAAAAAAAAATTCGTATTAAAATATTTATTTGTATAAAAAAATATCTGCTTAATATTATTTGATACATTTTTTTCTTTGTATAAATAGTTATTGCGAAAATTGGCGCAATTGGTGTATATCATTAGTTTTGTAAAGCTATTAATTTACGACAATGTTTTTAAAAGGGATTCTTTTTGATGGGTATTAATTTATGACAAAGTTTTTAAATGGGATTCTTTCTGATGTGTATTAATTTACGACAATGTTTTTAAATGAGATCCTTTTGCTGAATAAAAGTTTAATTAATATAATACTATATCACAATACAGTTTTTTTCTGATGTAGATCACACTGCATCATCTTGTGCTTCGATTATCTGTAAATATATAAAATCCACATTTTTAGTTACAACATAACTTAAAACTTATAGAAGAAGGGTGGACTTTTCCGATAGTAAGTGTAGAGACTACATAATGTGTCCGAAGGAGGTGAGAGCTAGGGATGCCCGATACAATTCCGATATACGTAAATATCGATATATCGGTTCATGAATATCGATATTTTGTATCGATATTGTAGGCAACGATATATCGGTATATCGATACACCACGACTCGACATTGCCCTTCGATACGTCGGTTAATTACTGCGTCATCGCGCGCATGCGTGGCGTGTTTCCCGTCCACTACGTCAGTACGTCATGGTCAAAATCACTCTACACGGCTTCACAGTCCACGTGCACTTCAATTGTACATACTTTATAAGCAAGGTCAGCGATTTAAAATTTTCAATAATCCATAAAAGTTACATAAACATTTGATAAATTGAACTTTCTATAATAATTTTATAGCATTGCTTGATTCTGGTTTGTATTGAGAGTGGTGTTAAAAGAGATCACCGGGCTTCCTAACCTCGCATGCAATATTTCCGTTCTACAATAGTAGGCATAATACAATTTCCATTAATCCTACACCTATATATTACATTTTTATCCATTTCAACATTATCCTACATTATTTTAAATCTCATTATATTCCTTATTACGACAGTTGCAGTAACTTATATATTTTTTATTTTTAAGTGCCAAATTTAAGTATAGTTTGGAAACATTTTGTTAACATCGGGCAAGGATTTGCTAGATGTAAAATTTGCCAGAAAGAAGTAAAAGGTAGCGGAAATACGACGAATTTTACTTTTCATCTTGAAAGAACACGTAACATGACACTTGTGACAAAGTCACGTCACGCGCCGTGCGAGCGCCCGGAGCCGAGACAATGGGCTTAGTTCGCGCCGCGACCGCTTGGCGGCCGCTGCCCCGCGGTCTCTCTCGCGAGCGAAAGTGTACGGGCTCACGATATAAGAGCCGCGGCGAGCGGAATCAGGAGCTCTTGTGCATGTCGCTATACCGCTTCACGCAAGTACCCAAGAGACTCGATTTTTGCATACCTTGAGGTGTGTCAGTGATCGGCCATCGCCATCGCTGTACCGTTACCAGCCTCTATCCGAAATAGACCGAGATTTATCTTGCGCCCCGCCTACGTCAGAGAGGTACTTCCACGCCCATTAGGCCGGAACCCTATTGCACTCTGAACCTCTCGTATACGACTCTCGTACGAACGCGCCCCTTAAGGCCGTCCCGAGCGGAACGTTACACAAGCCGCATCCCATCTCCCACCGCTCGCCGAAAAGTCGCCGCCGCAGCGAAACGACGCGTCGATTCTTTTGTACGCTCCGTAGCTCTTCCGACGCGATCGGAAACAATTGTAAACATAATTCCAGCTTACAATAAACATTATTGCTGTTACCAAAAACGCCGTTTACTCATTCCCCGAACCTGGCCATACCGACTGAGTCGGCAGTAATCCCTTCTCCGTCCCACCGGTATTCGTGTCGCTACCAAACACGATCACACACTTAATAAGTCAGAAACAAAATCTGTTAAACCCATAAAAAGGAAGCTATCGGTAGTTACAAGCTCTATATAATTTTTGTTTTAAATGCTAATCATAAATTGAAAATTCTTAAAATATGATTATCTTTAAGCATTCCCGCAAAAAGGAAAATGTAGACGGTGAATCCATGACTGCTATTTCATGCGAAAAGGAAAATGTACAAGCTGAATCCATGGCTGCTATTTCTAGTATTTCAACCGATTCACAAACAGAAACGGCATGTGCAACTTCATCTGTAAATCACATCCAACCATTGACACCTAAACAACCCAGAGTTGATGACACTTTTGCTAAGCAGCTATCATTTAAAAGTAGGAATACTTACTTACAAATTTTATAATGAATATTTTTACATTCTTTGATAGATTAACATCTTTCAAAATTTGTATAAGTTTTAGTAACAAATTTTGATTCACGTTTTTTTAGTCAAAGGTCATATTTTATGCACAAGTTACTTGTTTTGTATTGAAAATAACATCTCTGAAATTTCAGAAAAATTTTAATTTCCAAAATAATAGTTTATTTATAATCTTAAATTAGGTGGATCAAAAGCTACAGAGATTAATTGCAAACTCTGTTTTATGTTGGCAAAGGACATCATGCCTTTAAACACCGTCGAAAAAGAAGGGTTTCAAGAGTTTGTCAAAGTTTTGAATCCATTGTACAAACTTCCATGCAGAAATATTACAACAACTTTAATAGAAGAAAAATATAGTTATTTGTCGGATATAATAAAGAAAAGATTATCCGGTATAAAAGCATTATCGCTAACAACGGATATTTGGACGGAAACTTTCAACTCAAAAAGTTTTCTGGGTTTAACAGTACACTATATATTCCACGATGAATGTAAGAGTGTTATAATTGGGGTAGAAGAGCTAGATAAGGAACACACTTCTAATAATATAAAAGACTGGCTGATCAGCATCCTAGATGGATGGGGCATATAACACAAAAATGTTGTTGCTGTTGTTTCAGACAACGCAGCCAATATTAAAAAAGCAATTATTGATGCGTTTGGTGCGGATAAGCACCTACCATGTTTTGCTCATACATTAAATTTAGTTCCGTCAAAAATTATTGGTACTGACGAACTTATAAGCCCTGTGATCACAAAAATTAAAGAGATTGTCAAATATGTTAAGAAGTCAGTTAAGGCTTTAGATCTTTTGCGTTTACACAGCAAATTAAAGCCTATTCAAAGCGTAGAAACGTGCTGGAATTCAACTTATGATATGTGTTGAAATTTGGCGCTAATCCCAGAGTCAATGCACACGTGTGCTTTTCAGGGGGCGCTGCATCGGCTCGTAGCGAGTCATTGATTTATCGCGGAAGGTTCGCTGCTGTGTGCGTTTTCTCTCTCTTCTCTCGGTAGCGTCCTTTGTAGCAACACGTGCTTGGATATGGGGAGATGCGTTCCGTGCCGCTTCGGTTCCGAACCGCGTTTTTTTGTGCGATTAAATAATAAGTATAACTTCTTAAGTTCACTCAGAGCGAAACGCGCTCTGATTAAATAAATAAGTCTAACAGATTATGGGCCCAGAGCGCCTATAGGATATATAAAATAGACAGACTGAGTGAAAAGTGAGGTTAGAATCGCGCGCCACGCGTTCAGTAAAATTTGCAAAATGAATATAGGAAAGATTGAACGAATAGAAAAGCTGAATAGCACGAACTATGAGACGTGGAAAATACATATGAAGAGTGTGCTGAGATATAATGATCTGTGGGGTTATGTGACTGGAACCGTACCGAAACCCGAAGAAAACGATGGTGACTGGACCACGAGGGACGAGAAGGCCCTAGACATAATCACATTGAGCATACAATCGGATCAGTATAACTACATCAAAAGGGCGAATACTTCGATGGAAGCGTGGGAAATGCTGAAAGGTATTTATGAATCTAGAAGGCCCATGAGGCAATGTGTACTTTTCAATCAGTTATATCGCTTAAAGAAGTCCACGGACCAGAACATGTCTCAATATATAAATGAGTTTGTAAGAATAGCAGAACAATTGGATGAGTGTGATAAGTAGTATAGCCACGCCGGTTCTAACGCAGGTCCTCTGAGGGGAGCGCGGGAGCGGGGGAAGTGAGGACGCGCGGGGGAGCGCGGTGGAGGGAAACATAGACGCAGAGATAGCGGGGAGAGGAAGACAGGTTGTGCGCGCACGACCCGCGGAGTGGGGGAAGCCACGATCGTGGAGGGGATCACTCCAGGCCGAGCGGCCGCGGAGGCCTCTCCAGACCGGACCCACCGTCGGAAATTTTTCATAGGAGGAATGACCCCCGAAAAAATCTCTTTCAGGTTAGGTTTTGATATTGATTAAAAAACAGATTGTTTTTTCCCCAACGCGGAGAAATAGTAATTATTGAATCGTCGAATCTTAAAAAATTAGGTGGCGAGGAGGAAGACAGGTGAATAAAAATGGTGATATAATATACGTTTAAGTCTATATATTGTTACAAAATTAAAAAATATATATAAATATAAATATAAATATAAATATAAATATAAATATAAATATAAATATAAAATGAATATAAATATAAATATAAAATGAATATAAAAATAAAAGAAAAGAATATAAATACAAAAGAAAAAATATAAAAAGAAAAGAATATAAAATAAAAAAAATATGAATATAAATATAAATATAAATGAATATGTTGTGTATGCATGTGGCCACCACATATGTATGAGAATGCGAGGACGAGAGATGCGCATGCGCGACGACATACGAACGAGAACGAGAACTCGGAACCGTGGTAGCACGAAACGAGCGCGAGTATACGTGTTGAAATAAGAATCGTAGTAATCCTACAAAAGTGTCTCAACATTACTTGCTGCAGCCCATTCTCCACATCCCCACGTTTTCCTACAAACATAACAGAATATTTTTTTTTTATATTGGGCGTTTCCCGGGCGCTCAGTCCTATTGGACCATTGTGCCCGAGCCCTTGCGGGCAGTCCTAGTTCAGAGGGCTTGCCGCTAGTCCGGCCTCTCGTGCGAACTCGAGAACCCCACTCACGGTCCAGTCCTCCAGGTTCGCCGTGCGGGGGAAGGCAGCTCCCAGCAATAGCTGTCTTTGGGCTGCCATGCCCTCGCACTGCGTCATAAGGTGAAGCGGCGTTTCGTCGTCCACCCCGCACCACGGGCACCCTGGTTCCTGCACGATCCCAAGGCGCGCCAGGTGCTTCCTCGTGTACCAGTGTCCTGTGACCATCCCCACGAGCAGTCGCAACTGCGACCTGTCCAGGCGGCTGAGTACCGCCCCTATCTTTTTCGAAGGCCGCTTCAGCAAAGCCTTCGCGTGTCCCATCTGTTGGGTCCTCTCCCAGAGTTGTTCGAGTTGCTGTCTGATCCAGCACCTCGTCCACTCCTTCACGGTTCCCATGGAGACACCTAAGGTGCAGGACAGGTCCCGATTTGGTTTACGTGCCCCTTCGTTTCCTTGATTCCGGCGTGTCCCGGAACCCATAGTAGACTGACGCGGTTGCTATTTGCCAATTGCGTCAGTGTGTCCACGCAGTCTAGCACCAGACTGGACCTCATCACCACTGTGTTGTATAGGGATCCGAGTGCGGCCCGACTGTCGCTAGAGATATAGATGTGCTTGCCCTCATAGCCCCTGTCCAGATTCAATCTGGCACAGGTCCTGATAGCCTGCACCTCCGGCTGAAAAACCGATACGTGTGGGCCCAGGGCGATGGATCTTTCCACCTTGGGTCTCTCCACCCATATCCCGGCTCCGGTTCCGGTTTTGGTTTTGGAGCCATCTGTGTACCAGGTGAGCCCCCCCCCCCCCCCCTCCCCGGAGAGAGTAACTCCTTCTCGCTCTCTTCCCAGTCCCTCCTGCTTGGGAATCGAACGACGAAGTTATGTTTGAAGCGGTAGGCTGGGTCACATTGATCTCCCCCGCAGTCCAGGGCCTCATGCGAGTCCCTTACGTCCTGCAGGATCGCCGCGTGCCCGTTCCTCGCGCCTTTCCATCTTCCCGCGAAGTGTATCCTCAGGGCAGCCTTCCTAGCCCCGGCCTCCGCAGCCAAGTGCGGTGGCGCCAGGTCCAGCAAGACCCCCATCGCCAGGGTAGGCGTGGTGGGGAACGCACCCGTCATCCCCAGCAGTGCCAAGCGATACACCTTGCTCAATGTCCTCCTGTGGGTGTCCCTCCTTATGGAGGTCCACCGTACCACTGAGGCGTATGTCAGTTGGGGTTCCAGGATGGCTGTGTAGATCCATTTGACCACCCATGGTTTTAACCCCCATGTGCTGCCGAACATCCTTCTGCAGGCCGAGTAGGTGACGAGCGCCTTCTGGGTCTGCTTCGTGATGTGGCTTTTCCACGTGAGTTTCTTATCCAGGGTCACTCCCAGATATTTCACCTCCGAGGAGGTGTGTAGCTCCGCTCCGAAGATTGAGGGGGCCTTAAACTTTAGGTTCCGCTTCCTCGTGAACAATACCATCTCCGTCTTGCACGGATTCACCCTTAGGTTTTGGTTGTGGCACCATTCCTGAACCAGTGTGAGCGCCTTCTGCATTATCCTGGCCATGCACGTCGGGCTCGTGCCCCTGACTGCAATCACTATGTCGTCAGCATAGCCCTGTACTATTACACCCTCTTCTCCGAGCCCACGCAGTAGCTCGTGCACCACCAGGGTCCACAGCAGTGGGGAGAGAACTCCCCCCTGCGGGCAGCCCCTGTCGGCCCGAGCCCTTATCGTGGTCCCTTCCCAGCTGGCCATCACGGCTCTAGTCCGCAGCATGTTGCGGATCCACCTTCTGATCGAGTCTTCGATCTTGAAGCTGTCTAGGGCCCTGCTTATGGCATCTAAGGATGTGTTGTCGAACGCTCCTTCGATGTCCAGGAATACGCTCAGGACCGACTGTTTCCGCTCCAGGGCCCCTTCTACCACCCCTACCAGGTGGTGGAGCGCCGTCTCCACGGATCTGCCGGCCTGATACGCGTGTTAGGAGATTTGTACTGGTCTTTCCACCAGCGCATGTTCCCTGATGTGCCTATCCACCAGTCTTTCCAGCGTCTTCAGCAGGAAGGACGTTAAGCAGATAGGCCTGAAGGATTTGGCAAAGTCGTAGTCCTTCTTCCCTGGTTTGGGTATGAATACGACTCTGGCCGTTCTCCATGTTTTGGGTGTATGCCCCAAAGCAAGGCAGGATTTCGAGCTTCGACATTCAACTGTCTTGACGTGTGTTGATCTTGCTCTGTATTCTTTTTGATTTGGCAGTGTTAATCTGTGTCTGATTTGTTCGGTCTTATATCTACTCGTGGATACTGTGATTATCTTTGTGGTGCCGCAGTGCTGTTCGCGTGGTGCCTCTACTTTCCGAGTAATCTGCCGTTAATTCTCGGTTTTCGGTGTGGCTTACTCGGTTTTCGGTGTGGCCTGTTTTTGCTTGACTTTGTCCTCGACGACGTCATCGTGATTACAAACTCTGGCGTGCCTCGTGTAAGGCTAATTAGTGACTAACGACATCTTTGAGGAGTTTAATACACTACTGTTTGTGTACTGTCGATATGGCCCATTGTCGAGGATGCTCCAAATTTTTACCTAAATCCGGTATATGCACAGCCTGTAAAATGGACAATAACTTTCCTAACATCGGTGCACTTAGCCACAATAATGCCCTATCCCTGACTGGTACTTCCACCTCGACCTCAAGGCCAAGATCTGATGCTTCACCAGATCTAAGGGCCATACATGACTTTTTTTTTTTTTTTTTTTTTTTTTAGAGGGGGAAAATGCTTTATGCATAACCCGGTACGAATACCGGGGTTATGTGGGACTCGCCACCCTATTGGTGGGATACCCACTAAAAACCCCCTCTCTAAGTCCGCCTCACACGTGTCTACCCCGCTGTGGTGGGAACTTCAAGGCATTACTACCACCACAGCGTCCGTAACGGTGTAGGCCACGCCTCCTATGTACAATTTAAATAAATACTTACTTACCTAACTAAATAGATAAATAAGTAACAAATAAATATGTACACATTCACGCAACCAGACGTACACTAGCAGCATTCATACCCACACAAGCCGGAATAAATACGCGATACATCCATTCACACAAACAAAAAACGGGATAAATTACGCGCCGCCCACCTTACGTCTACGGAATAAATAAAATAAATACAACGTATCGACCCGCCTTTATTGGAGGTGAGGAGGAACCAGCCTCCTCACCCTTTTACTAGGAGGGGGTCTAACCCCTTGGCCCGCCCCACCCCTCTTTCTCTTCAGGGCCCTTCTTCTTCTTTCCAGGGCCCTCCTTTGGGCCTCCTGCTTGGCCGCCGCCGCCCAGGCTTCCCTCGCGGCTTTCTCGGCCAGGGCCTCCCTCCGAGCCTTTGCACCCATGACAGTGGATGCAAAGGTCCGGAGCTGTTCCCATTTACTGTCCGCCTCCATCGCGAGGCGGACCACTGTACTGGGGTCCAACGGGGCCCCCAGGGCCGCGGCCAATACCCGGCGCTCTTCCTCGAACACCGGGCATGCCGTGAGGACGTGCTCGGCGTCATCCCACGCCGCCCCGCACTCCTCGCACGCCCCAGTAGGGGCCTTCCCAATTCTCCTCCTGAAGGCCCCGAAGGACCCATGTCCGGTCAGGAGCTGGGTTAACCAATAATCTGGCTGCCGCGCCAGCCCAGCTCCCGCCGCGAACGTCCGGACGTCCGGCACCAGCCTCCACGTCCAATACGTGGGGCCCATCCCGTCCCAGGTCTCCTGCCACTTACCCATGGCGGCGGCCAGGGCAGTGCGCCTGTTCTGCGCCTGCTTGGCCCTCAACTCTTTTGGGTCCCGCATTAGGGCCGGGTTCGCCCTATCCCGCGTCCTCCGATCATGGACTTCCCTCCACATGGTCACCTTCATTTCCAGCGGCAACCTCCCCGCGAGGACACAGAGTGCCTGCCGCGACACCGTCCGATAGGCCGCCGATGTCCTGATGAGGGCAGATCGCTGGGCCCGTCGGATGGAGGTGAGGTTTACTCCCACCTCCAAGGCCGACGCCCATGCCGGGGCGGCATACGTCAGCACTGACTCCCAAACGTTATAGTATAGTCGCCTCGAAGCGATCGAGGGACCCCTAACGTTTGGGAGCAGCGCCGACAGGGCTCCGACAACCTTGTCCGCCCTGATGACCGCCCCGTCGAGGTGCGTCTTAAACCTCCGACGGCAGTCCAGCGTGACCCCCAGGTACTTGGCCGACAGTGCGGCCGCCACCACCGATCCCATCACCGGGAATTCCCTACCCTTGTCCGCGCGGAGTCCCGCCAAGACGATGACCTCGGTTTTATCCGAGGCCATCTCGAGGCCAGTGGACTCGAACCAGGCCCTGACCCTCCCGAGCGTTTCGGCCATCATCGCCTCGACCTGGGTCACGTCCCTAGCTGAGAACATGACAGCCAGGTCGTCGGCATACGCGATGGCCTTGACAAAACGCCCGGGACCAATGGTCTTAAGAACCCCGTCGTAAACGAGGTTCCACAGGAAAGGGCCCAGGACCGAGCCCTGAGGCACCCCCGCGCAGACTGGGGTTGTGACCTCGCCGTGCTGCGTGTGCACCGTGATATAGCGGTCGGAGAAATAGTCTCGAAGGACTCTCCTGACCGCTGGGTGCACGCGCCTCGCGACGAGTTCCCGCATGATGGACTCCCAGCGGATGGCGTTGAAAGCGTTGCGCACGTCGATCAACACCATCACGCAGAGCCTCGGTTTGGTGGTAGCCACACAGCCTTCGGCAAACGCCATGACTTCCCTGGCGGCCACCACTGTCCCGACCCCCCTCCTAAAACCGAACTGGTTCGGGGAGAAGGGGTCCCGGCCGATCTGCCTCTCCATCAACTCTTTCATAGCGTACTCCCAGACTTTGCTCAGTGCTGGGAGCACGCTAATCGGACGGTACGCGCCAGGCTCCGAGGGCTGCTTGCCAGGCTTCAGGGCAAGCACCACCCGAGCCCTTTTCCACGCCGCAGGGATGGATCCCCTCCTTAGGGTGTCGAGGAACGCTTCCGCGAGCTCCTGCCGAAACGCCCTCGACACCGCTATCGCGACCTCAGCAGGGACCGCGTCCAGGCCCGGGGCTTTGTTGGGCTTGAGGCGGGATATGGCCTCCTCGACCATTTCCACGTCCACCTCAGGGGCCGTCAGCAAAGCCCTCAGGGCCCCGTCCTCCGGGGCATCCCCACGGCGTGTGGGGAGGGGGAGGGGGGGAGGTACCGTAACAAAGAGGCCGTCCAAAACTCTCCCGACCTGAGCCGGGGTCATCACCATTTTCGGTGGTCGCCCACCGAGTTTGGCCATAACCGCCTTGTACGGCCTCCCCCAGGGGTCCAGGTCGACCTGGGCACACATGCCCATCCATTGAGCCTCCTTTGCCCTCCAAATGGCGACCTGCACCCCTCTCCGAGCCACGAAGTAGGCCACTCGCGCCTCCTCCGCCTCTGGGCCGCCCCTCCTCCTCCGCTTCTTCATCCTGCGCCTCGCCTTCAGGGAAGCTGCCCGCGCCACGGCCACCTCGCTGCACCACCACCCATTGGGCTTGCGGGTCCCTCGGGGGAGAGACTTCCTGGGCAGCACTTGCCTACAGGTCGCCTCGAGGGTTCTTTGCAGCCTGTCCGCCCTCGGCTCCCCCGGAGGGCCAGGCTCACCTTCGTCATCGACATCCCGCCGCCCGTGCAGCAGCCCGAAGTGCGCCACCACCTCGGCAGCGTCCATATCCCTCGTGGAGTATGGCTGCCAAGGGGCCGCCCCGACCATAGGCCTTGTCCTCCTGATGGTATGGAGGACGTATCTATGGTCGGAGAACGAGTCTTGACCGAGGACCTCGCTCTTGGTACCTCTGGCTGTCGCACGGTCCGCGGACAGGATGTCGATGAATGACCTCCTGCCGTTCCTCTCGAAGGTGAACCTGTACCTCTCCGGGATCTTTGCCGGGGCCAGGCCAAGCCCGGCCAGCAGATCGAGGATCGCCGTCCCCTTCCTGTCCAGCCGGGCACCCCCCCAGGCCGGGGACCTGGCGTTCCAGTCACCTGCCAGGAGTACGCCCATGCCCGAGGACCTCATCTCAGCGATGACGCCCTCGATGGTGTTCATAAAGGCTACAAACTCCTCCAAGTTGGTTTTGGGTGAACAGTAGCAGCTCAACAGCACTTTACCTTCCCAACTAACAGCAACCACCCCGTCTGCCACCACGGGGCGTGCCATCGTTGGGAAGTGGCCGTTGAACCCTGTCACCCAAATGGAGGCATCTCCGGCCGCATCGTTGAACCAGTAGTTCAACTGGCGATACGGCTCGGAGATGATCACCACATCCACCGAGAGCGGAGACATCAGATGCTCCATGAGGTCCTGGGCTAGGCGGCACCTGTTCAGGTTGATCTGGGCAACCTTAAGGGCCATTCCCGGCGCTGGTTCCCCCTCGACCCTTGGGCTCCGTCCTGGGCGCGACTCCTGTGTGCGGCCTGTTGTACGGGCACGCCAGCGATGCCGTCACGTGCGCCGTACCTGGGCCCTTCCGCCCCTCCTTCAGGCACACGGCGCACCTAGGAGGGTTGGGGCATTTCGCGATCAGGTGGTCCGAGGCCCCGCACCTTCTGCAGAGCTCGCACCCCTCCCTGACCGCCCCGCAGTCCCTGGCCATATGGCCGATAAGGTGGCACCTGTAGCACCTCGTGCTCTTCGGCAGGACCCTGGCCTTCGCCCAGGACAGGCCCGACCTGAAGCGGGCCCCTCCCTCCCCGAGGTTCTTAAGGAGGTTCAGCGGAACCTCGACCACGGCCGCTTGGGTGCCCCTGGGGCCCAGCCTCAGCATCTTAAGCCGGAGGTCCCCCGGGTCCACCTTAAGGGCGACCCCTAGGTCTCGTAGAACCTCCGGGCCCTCGACCGAGGGGTCCAGGTCCCTAACCTCCAGGGACACCCTGTTTTGGAGCGGGATGCACTCCAACCCCGCCCCAATTTTCTCCTTAATGGACCGCGTCAAGGCTTCGACGCTGGCCCCCTTCTCCACCTCGAGGAGGATGTGGCCCTGCTGGGTCTTTTTCACCCCCCTAACCCCATCGAGGGTCTCCCTCCCCTTGGACAGCAACAACTTGTACGTGTCCAAGTATGTTGCCGTGGGGGGGACCTTCACCAGCACCGCCTCCGGTCGTTTCCTCACCGGAGGCGGGGGCTTCGGGGGGATCTTCCGACCCGCCTGCCCCTGTTCTTTCGGGGGATTCTTAGGGTTCGGCGTCCCGGACGCCCCTTCCCGTCCCCCCTGTGGGCCCTGGGGCCCCTTCTGCCGCCTGGGTGGCTGGACCCGCCACTGCTGCTGTTGCTGCTGTTGTTGTTGTTGTTGCAGCTGCAGTTGCAGCTGCTGTTGTTGCTGCAGCTGCTGCTGCCAGGCCCCGAGCGCCTGCAGCTGTTGGACCTGGGGGTCCTTGGGATCCCCAGGTACGCCGTGCGCCTGCCCTAACGTGGGCCACTTTGACCACCACTGCAGCTGCACGTCCTGCGTGGTAGGCTGCAGTAGTGGCCATTGCGGCGGGGGCGATCCCTTCCCCGGTTCCCCCTGGGTGGGCACCTGAGTAGTAAGGCTAAGGGGATTCTAACCCAGGTCCTCTGAGGGGAGCGCGGGGGCGGGGGGAAGTGAAGGCGCGCGGGGGAGCGCGGCGGAGGGAAACATGGACGCGGGGCCTGCGGGGAGTGGAAGGACGGTTGCGCGCGCACGAGCCGCGGAGTGGGGGAAGCCGCGATCGTGGAGGGGATCACTCCAGGCCGAGCGGCCGCGGAGACCTCTCCAGACCGGACCCACCGTCGGAAATTTTTCAGAGGAGGAATGACCTCCGAAAAAAGTCTTTTTCAGACATGACCCGCCCTCAGAAATTTTTTTCCCCTAATATTGTACCCCCCCAACACAGAGAAATAATAATTTTTTACACACCATGTACTTGGAGGAGGGAAAGAGACAGTATTATTTTAAAGCTAAACAATCTGCGCGTGATTGAAACGGCGGGTCGTAATCGTTGGGGAAATGTTCGCCGGCACGTTAGTCCGCGGAGATTCTGACGGCAGCGTGTCGATTAAATTTCACTAATTCTTTAATTTCTAATTGTAAGGAAACTGTTTATTGAAACGCGGAATCTTAAAATTAGGTGGCGAGGAGAAGGAGGGTAAATGAAATGAAAACAATGAAATATGTTTAAGAATATATATATTGTTACAATAAAAATATGTTTAAGAATAAAAAAACATAAAAAATAAAAAAAATTGAAAAAAATTATGGCCACGGTGGCGATGAGGGCGATGGCGGCGGCGTCGGTGGCGGGTACCACACATTTCCTTGAATCACCTGCACACAGATACAAACGTTGATATAATACTCACACATCAAAAATGCATAAATCAGTGTAAAGTAGTATTACATACCACTGGTGATGGCGATGGCAATGGCGACGATGATGATTGGGATGGAGTTATCAATCCCACTGGTCAACATCATCGTTGAATATAGCATCATCAATATCGTTCGTAAAGAATGCATTGTCGGTGATTTCAGTAAATAAATCATCATCAGTAAAAAATATATCAACTTGCGATGGCGTACTCGTATTAAAATCAGACTCGTTAACCTGAACTGCATTGTCACGAACTTCAATCCCCGATATTGCATTGTTATTAATTGCGATGTCGTCGATTTGTCCCGCATTGGTACATTTCCGCCATACAACAGATTGTGGGGCCTTCTCCCAGCTCGACGGAGCCACATCATCCGGATCATCTTCACCAATGATGAATGAAGTTCGCCTATGCACATCTAGCCAAAAATACATACACCCGTATTCACTACGCGGTAAATAGTTGTCTTCACAGTCATCATTGTAGAACACCTTCAAATAAACATCCTCATCCTCATCATCATCCTCATCCTCATCCTCATCGTAAAGATCTTCTGCCTTGTGAAATTCATCACCTCGAATTTCTTCGCATTGCACAGCGACATCCAGACACGTTACATATATTTTGGGATGGGATGCGCGACTGGCAGCAACTTCCCGATACAAATCCACGGGTATAGACATAATCTGAAACCGAATATTTCCATACAACTCTCAAAAGTTGCAAACTCTCCCAACACAACGATTCACTAAAAATATGGTAATGGAAACTTACGGTATTAATCGATTGTTCTCCTTCCATAGCAATCTTCAAAGCAATTTCACTTAACATAAACAAAAATGAAAAAGTGTTTCAAAAACTGTCCCAGTTCGACTGTGTATGCGGCTATTGAGCGATTGATTGAATGGTATCCGAGAAACTGGCCTAAATAGAGGTGCAATTGCTTCCCCCGCCACCACATTTTATTATAAAGCTACCAATTTTTCCATAATGTGCTGAAATCTTAACGTCGCAGCATATGTAATTTGAGTCCCCGAGGATAAAAGTCTCGACACGTGCTGAACGTAATATAATATTTCTGGGAACGCCGAATCATAGAATAATGCAACGTTAGCAGAAACGCCGAATCTTAAAATTAGGTGGCGAGGAGGAAGACGAGTAAATGAAATTGACAAATAATATGTGTTTAAGAAATTTATTTAAAATTAAAAGAATATAATTTTAACATTTTTTCCTACGAGCATCAGCTAGAATATCGTTGATGGCGCATGCTACCAGTTCGCAATCTACATAATAATCCTCACAGTAATGTTCGCTTTCACGTATGATTTTAGCAGCACGACACACATCTAATGTTTCACAGGTAATACCGCTTTGCTGTAGCACTTTAACAAAAGTTTCAAATTTCGTCTGCACATCTCTTACATTTTGATACAGCCGCGCATACACATAGTCTATACATGGTTCAAGATTTAATAAAAATGTTACCGTATTCGGTTTGAAATACAGCGACTTATTATGCAGTGCCATCCTTACAATCGGGGAATTATAGATTTCACAAAAATCCACAGTTAATTGATCCATTTGCATCGAAGGTGATTCAGGTAATCGTGCACGTTCTTTAATGGTTGTACGACTGCCGCATAGCGAACCCCATGTATCCCATGATAACGTGAGAAACATCCCACGATTGTCGCCGAGAACCATTTCTACATCAATCGTAGGTCATACTCTGATCCCAATTTCCAGGTATTTGCTGCCCGTGGATGTTAATGCGTATCTTCTGACCATGATACGCGATGTTCGGTGCGGGCTAAGAGAACGATCAAAGCTATGAAATTGCTCGCGCGTATTAGGAATAAACATAAAAATTTTAAGATGTGAAAATTAACCCTTACCAAACAACTGTATCCTCCCCGCATTGAGCCACGCCATCATCTCGCACGATCGGAACGTAATAATTTATGCGTTCAACGTTTCCTTCGGCACCGGTACTGCACATTTTGCTTTCAGAGCACAATTTGTTCCGTTGAAAGGCACTGAGACTATTGAGCGATTGATTGAATGACATCCGAGAGATTGGCTTAAATAGAGGTGCAATTGCTTCCCCCGCCACCACATTTTATTATAAAGCTACCAATTTTTCCATAATGTGCTGAAATCTTAACGTCGCAGCATGTAACTTGAGTCCCATCCTCAAGGATAAAAGTCTCGACACGTGCCGAACGTAATATAATATTTCTGGGAACGTCGAATCTTAGAATTATGCAGAATCAGCAGAAACTATGTCGGATGATCATGCCCGCTAATTCCTCATACGCGTGAATCGTAGAAAGAATTATGCTGTATCAGCAGAAACTAATGCATTGGGGAGTGGCACGCCAAAAAGAATGAATTATACAGTATTAGCAGAAACTAATACATTCGATGGAGGGGGTGCGCTAAAAGAGTTAGACAGAGATATCAAATCATGATGAGGATATAAATATATGCTCTAAACTGTAGAAAGCCTTAAATCGTTGCAACGTATTGCGTGGAAAAAGTCACATTACATTTTCGTTCCATTTACGATCATGGAAAAATTCGCGCAAGTAGAACGCCAATTGTTGGATCAATCCACGCGATTGATTTCTCGGGAAGAGTACCTCGCGTGGGAAGAACGGTGCAACGAGTGCATCGAATCGTTGGAAGAACAAAGTCGCGTGAAACGCCCACGATTATCGATCGGTGTTCAACAATCGCTGATTGCTCGAATCGCGAGGCTCGAAGGACTGAAATATTCGTTGCGCGGACGTTTCGTGCGCGAAGGTGCCGGTCATTCGAGTACGGGACTTTTGTGGCGCGAAATAGACACTGCGTTCGATAGCCGCGTATTAACTGGTGCAGTGCTAAATTTGAACTACATCGAGCCGCGCAACTTCCTCCAAGATGCAGGGACCATCGTGCTGGAGCATGTGCGGGACGCTTTGAGGAAACATCGAAACCTCAAAGTGAACACTGTGTTCAACGGCGAATTTGTGGCGGGTGACAAGCATGCTTGTAAAAGCATCAACACCCGAAACTGCGAACTCTTCCACACATCCGATCTGCAGGAGTGGTACCAACGATGCGTCATCGAACCCACCCTGGCATCGCTGGAAGAGTTCCAGGAACGCGACAGTGGATGGGCATTGACGCGAATCCTCAACCTGACCGTCAATGTCAACAAGTACAATCCGCTGCGCGCGGGATGTTATGTCAAGTTGCCGCGAGTATTGTCTTTGAGGAAAGCCACAATTAGCGTGCAATCCCAGGACAATGCGTGTTTCGCGTGGGCAGTGGTCGCCGCTCTCCATCCTGCGGAAAGACATCCCGATCGCCCAAGTTCGTACCCGCCTTATGCTTCCGTGCTAAATCTCCAGGGCATTGAGTTCCCAATGTCCCTGGAGCAAATTGGGAAGTTTGAGCGGCAGAACAGCGTCTCCGTCAACGTGTACACCTTCGACGAGGAGAAAGGGTCGACGGTCTTTCCGCTGCACCTCACCAGCCAAAAGAGGGATCAGCACGTCAACTTGCTCTACACGCCGAATCAAGAGCACGGTGATGTAGGGCACTTTGTGCTAATCAAGAACTTATCCCGACTGGTGGGCATGCAGCTGAGCAGACACAAGGAAAAGAAATTCATCTGTGATCGGTACGTATAGAATACTTGTGAAATATTGAAATGTCTCGCGAAAAAATTAAATAAACAAATTTTGTGTTTACAGGTGTATGCATTACTTCGGATCTGCCGAGAAGCTGGAGAACCATTCGCTGGACTGTGGGCAGATGAACAACTGCGCCATCCTGCTGCCCAGCGAAGGAAAAAATTTCCTCAGCTTCGAGAACCACTGCAGGAAGGAGCGGCTCCCCTTCGTGGTGTACGCAGATCTCGAGTGCGTTATTGAAAAAACCGAGGACAATCGAGTGGGTGATATAGACAATAAATTACATACATACCAGCACCATAAAGTGCACAGCATTGCATATTATATGCATTGTTCCTACGATACATCGCTATCGACGTATCGATGTTGCTGCGACGCGGATTGTGTTTCATGGTTCGTATACGAACTAAAAAAATTTGCAAATTTCGCCAAACCCATCTTGACCAGTAATGTTCCCATGCTGGATTTAAGCAACGAACAGTTGACGACATTTCGCGATGCAACACACTGCCATATTTGCGAAGAACCATTCAAGGCTGACGATGTACGAGTTCGCGATCATTGCCATCTTTCCGGACGGTTTAGAGGCCCGGCACATTCGGAGTGCAATTTAAATTATAAAAACGCGTTTTACATCCCCGTAGTTTTCCATAATTTATCCGGCTACGATTCGCATTTCATTATCGAGGAAATAGCTACCGCTTTCGAGGGTCACGTTGATGTATTACCCATAACTAAAGAAAAATATATTTCATTCACAAAAAATGTTGAAGATACGGCTGAATCAGACTCGCGAAATAATATTAAATTACGATTCATCGATTCGTACAAATTTCTCAATACCAGTCTCGATAAATTAGCATCTTTCCTTAGCACAGATCAATTAAAAATTTTACGATCCAAATTTGAAACATTATCCACCGAGGATTTCAATTTATTGACGCGAAAAGGTGTCTTTCCGTACGAATACCTTGATTGCGCGGACAAGCTGCAGGATCCATGCTTACCGCCGCGCGAGTCATTCTACAGTTCGTTAACGGGCGAGACTGTATCCGAGAGCGATTACGCGCACGCTGAGACTATCTGGCAGCGTTTCGGGATTAGAACCTTGGGCGAATACAGCGACTTGTATTTGAAAACTGATGTCTTGTTATTGGCAGACATTTTTGAAAATTTTCGCGAAAGTTGTATCAAGAGTTATGGACTAGATTCGGCGCATTATTATACTCTACCAGGTTTCACGTGGGATGCAATGCTAAAGCATACCAAAATTACATTCGAATTGCTCACCGACGTCGATATGGTCATGTTTATCGAACGCGGTATACGTGAGGGTTTAAGCCAATGTTCCGGAAGATATGCACATGCCAATAACAAGTACATGCCATCTTACAACGCATTGGAAGAGTCATCGTACTTGATGTACTTTGATGTGAATAATTTGTATGGGTGGGCAATGTGTCAGCCCCTACCATACGCTAAATTTCAATGGGTCGAAGATGTTGCAAAGTTTGATGTGTCTTCAATCAAAGTCGATTCGCCCACGGGGTACATTCTCGAGGTAGATCTGGAATATCCGCAACGTCTGCACGACGCTCATGCCGATCTACCGTTCTGCCCGACGCGTGCCAAACCACCTGGCAGCAGGCAGGACAAATTACTCGCGACGGTATACGATAAGCAGCGTTACGTTATCCATTACCGCAACCTGCAGCAGTGCACGCGTCATGGTCTTCGTATTACAAAGATACACCGCGTGCTCCAATTCGCTCAATCTCCCTGGCTCCGCGATTACATCGAACTCAATACACGGTTCAGAACAAGCGCGACAAATGACTTTGAAAAAAATTTGTACAAATTGATGAACAACGCGGTATTCGGTAAAACTATGGAAAATGTACGAAATCACGTGGATGTAAAACTTTTAACACGTTGGGAAGGGCGATATGGCGCGGAGGCAATGATCGCGAAACCGAATTTCCACAGCAGAAGTGTTTTTTCGGAAAATTTAATAGCTGTTGAATTGCGAAAACTCGAGGTGAAATTCAACAAACCGATATACGTGGGTATGTGCATTCTGGACATATCGAAAATTTGTTTGTATGAATTTCACTACGAGTACATGTCTCCCAAGCACGGACCAAATTGTAATATTCTATACACCGACACAGACAGCCTCATTTATCATATTCGATGCGACGATATCTACGAGACTATGAAACACAATATCGGTAGATTCGACACAAGCGATTATCCTATCGACAATCCATATAATATGCCGCGCGAAAATAAGAAGGTTCCAGGGCTGATGAAGGACGAAAATAACGGTGCGATAATGACCGAATACGTAGGTCTTAGAGCGAAAATGTATGCACTTCGCGTAGACGGCAAAAGAGATACGAAAAAGGCGAAAGGCGTCAAGACCAACGTCATAGCCAGAACGATAACTTTCGACGATTACGCGAAGTGTTTGCAAAGGGAGATCGAAATGGTTCGCAGACAATCATGTATACGGTCTAAATATCATAAAGTGTACACCATTTCGGAATCTAAAATCGCTCTAAGTCCATACGACGACAAGCGGCATATCGTACCCGATTCGACCGACACTCTGCCCTGGGGACATTATAATATCCCATTGTAAAATATAAATTATTGTATTTATTATAAATAGTGGAATTATTGTATTATAAATAGTGGGATTATTGTATTATAAATAGTGGAATTATTGTATTATAAATAGTGGGATTATTGTATTATAAATAGTGGGATTATTGTATTATAAATAGTGGGATTATTGTATTATAAATAGTGGGATTATTGTGTTAAAATAAAAAAAATTGTTTACACATTTACATATATGTATCATTGTATTTATTGAAACATGTATTATTTTACAATACATTATTTTTATTTATCCATGAATTGTGTGATTTATCAAACCCCAGCCACTTGACATATACCTTATCCCCCTTTCTACGCAGCACTTTTTCCACTAGATGCACATCAGGATCGGTGACGCGTTGCAGCTCCTGTTCATAGAATCCGCCGGCAACAGGTTTTCCACAGGAATCGGCGAGCAGATACGTTGCAGGATTAGTTGCCTGTACTTTGACTATCTTGAACACCTCCGTTGTCCAATTCGGCGTATAGCCTTTATCGAAGATGGTTTTAAATTTGCTCACGCGCACAAACTCGCCCAACTTGAATCTCGCTGGAGCAGCGATCTTTATGTTGCTGTACACGGTGGCTAGCAGCCTGTCGGCGATCGCAGGGGTAACATCGCAAGGACGCATTCCGATGGTTCTATGTTTTCGTGCGTTATACTCTGCAAGCAGACGCGGTAGCGCATCGGTCCATCTATAGGTTCCATTGAGCGTAAACAATTTCCACATATTGTTCTTCAAAGTTCGATTGAAACGTTCTACGACGGAGGCCTTCATCACCGAATACGTCGAATAATGATTAATGTCGTGCTTTGTCAAGAGTTTCTGCATATCGGCGTTGTAAAATTCTTTTCCTTGATCGGTTTGCAAATTTTTCGGATATCGATCTCTAAATATCTTTGCAAACGCTTTAGTCACCTCAGCACCACTTTTAGTCTTGAGCGGCACCGCCCATGCATACTTGCTCAACACATCGATGATGGTAAGTATGTAGTGGTGACCCTGGTTGAATCGCGAGTATGGACGCATATCTACAATGTCAGCTTGCCACAAATCATCGTATCCGTGCACTACGACGCGTCTCCGCGGGAAATGTCTTCGAGCTGGAGCGTGCAATTCCTCAACGAGTTGTAGCTTCTTGTAGCCATGGTTTTCTTCTTTACTCTTGGATTTCGATAATGGTTGCATGTTTGATCGCAGAGGTGTCTTGGACACGAATGATGCGATAATTATCGCGTACATTTATTATGTGCTTCTCGTCGGTCCGAGGAAATTCTGGACAAGTTGCTGCTCCGTAGCAAAAGCGGTTATAGCCTCTTTAACTTTACGAGTTTCATTGTCCGGTTGTGGGATAGAATTCAACGCCTCCGATATCTTTTGAACGCTGTTTTGCAACGTCAGCATATCTTTCTGAAACACAACCAGCTTCCTCTCTAATTCTTCCTGCTGCTCTCTCAAAAGTTTAATGTTCTTTTCCACGTATAATTTATTGACGACATCGGTGTCGGCCACCGGCTGAGCTACGCGTCGTATCTTGCGTGATTTCGCATCAAAGTCGGCACCAGCCACGCAAAGGGCGTTATCTCGCATGTAATTTCGAAGCAAACCGTTCCATTTGTAATAGTCCATTCTAGCTGCTCCACTCTTCTCGAGCGATACCCCAAATTTGTTGATCGGCATCACGATGCATACAGCGCACATCATCGGCGTGCGGTTTAATTTATAATGAGGCCTACCTCGCGGAGTTCCTCGATAATCGATAGAATTTCAGGATCATGAGAGTTGTTACCCGCCTGACGCGACGCTTCAAGCAAACGCATTCGATCCACCAACTCGTTGGGATCGTTCCAGTGTACGTAATCGATCTTGTTATCGTTTACCACCATGGCGCGCGGTACCGTTAGACCTTTCCCTGCCCTGCTAGTCGATGCGCGAGGGAGTAGCGGTGCAATTACATATTTGTACTTGTGTCCCTTGTTGCTCAATATGGGATTTTTAGCACCATGACCGCGTCTGTGAGCGTTCGTCGCCAACAGTATACTTTTGTATTTTTGTTTATCGGCATCGGTGTATACAGCATCATCGGGAATTCTCTTGAAAATCAGTTCGTAAAGACCGGGTGTTCCTCTGTATTTTACACCATCTATGATTATGTTATCATCCATGTCTATATCGAAAGCCTTATCCCCAAGCCTCGTTCCACTATTGCCAAAGTATACGCCGTAAACATAGTCCATCGTTGTATCCTTATCACCACTTAGGATCGCGCTCATGTATTTTTGCCCCAGCGGGCCGAAATGACTGCGAAACGTCTCTTGTCCCTCGGATGTTTGGAATTGCTGTCTAATAGATGTTACAAACGACTCATTGGGGCTAGTTTCGAAAACGTCATCATCAACGATTGAGAGCGATTGCACATTGGGCAATGTACTTATTGGCGTGGGTGGAGCCGGAGAATCGCTTGATACGACATTCTGTCGTTTCCGCTTCGATTGAACTGGTGTCGAGGTTATGGGTGAATATTCCGTTGACATGTGCTCTTTCCTCTTTCTCTTGCGCGATGTGTTCCCTTTCAGAAGGATTTTTTTAGGCGTTAATGTTTCATTTCCTTCAACGTCTGTGCTCATCAGCGGTGATGTTTCAGCTTCCATCTCTGCGGTATTTTCCACAATATGTTTTAGTGGTTCGACGATAGGTTTGAAGTATTTCTCCAACGCGATATCTTCCTCCATCTTGCCAGTCTTCAAAGCCTGATGTTTCCGACGAATGGCTTCGCTGGTTTTTGCAATTTCCTTCGCTATTCTCTCGCGATCCTTAATCTCCAGAGTATCGATATCGATCATCGCTGTACCGCGGACGTTGCTTTCCCACCGACGTGTTGACGACGATTGATCATCTCATGGTATGGCAAACTCGTTAAATCCCTTTCTATAACGTCCATTGGACATCGCGCTATCCTTGTCTATCACCACGAAACCATAATCCCGTTGCCAACAATTACGACACAAAGCGCAGAAATCCTCGTAAGACATGTCGGTGTTTACGTGATCGTTGTACACATGTTTCAAGTTGGTACCATCCTGCTTAAACAGAATCAACAGATTCGCATTGTCGCGTATAAGATGTTTGGGAATCTTTGCATACGTCTGACAGAGATAGAAACAGTCAACGTTCGAGTGGCGTCCCATTGCAAAGTACTCTCGTATCGTATCTTGCTTGTCGCATGCCACGTCATCAAAAATAAAAATGGAATTCGGAAGCGATTCGCTCGGTGGGATGACGTCACTGTTATTCGAAAACGTAAAGTAGCCAATTTCATCTATCGGAGTCAATAAATTCTCCAAGTACTGATATTTCGGCTGTTGCAACCACTTGGAATACACGTACACGTTCTCGAAGTGGACGCCGTGAGGACTTTCCAACAAGCTGATCAGCACGTTGGTCTTTCCACAATTTGATGGACCACAAATGAGGCAGCGGATAGTGTTTGGTAGCATGCTACCATGTCTGCGTCCTGTTTTCGAAGACATCACTCGTGATTTATCATCAAAATTTGTCACGCGTATGGTTACAGGTTGTCGCACGAATCGCATCCTCCCCGCGAACCGTGAAAAATGATTTTGATACGTCGAGGCGGTGATGCACCCTATTTATAGGTCCACGTCGAAACATGACGGCTCAGTATTCAATATGCTTCTGATCCTGTCGGATATTCGAGACCTAACCTCTGAACAATTGAAATATATACCAAAGATTATTCTACTGCGAGAGTTTGGCAGACACATTGATCGGTTGTGGGACAGGCTCCCCGAGCATATAAAAGCCGATTCCGAGGTTCGACAGTATCACCGGTGCTTGGAACATTATAATCGCCCTTGGCAGCGAACGCATATCGACGGTCCGGCACCATTGATTAAAAACTGTAGCGAATGTCACCGACGACAGTAAAGAAAGGTCGTGGTTTGTTAAATCGGGCGATAAACGCGCTACCAATCGAATTACACATTCCGGGATATCAGTTTTGCGGTCCAGGAACTCATCTTGCAAAACGATTGGCTAGAGGGGATCGAGGTATCAATCCGTTGGACGCAGCGTGTCGCGAACACGATATTGCGTATTCGCGTAGCAACGACCTAGGCGAAAGGCACGCGGCAGATAACGTTCTCGCTGACAAAGCGCGAAAACGCATCGTTGCGCGAGACTCGACTCTGGGTGAAAGAGGTGCTGCTACAGCTGTTTGGGCAGCTATGAAGGCCAAGACGAAGATCGGAATGGGGATGAAAACAAAAACTCGCAAAAGGACTCCAAAGAGAGCATCGCAAAAGCGGATTCTTCCGGTGGCAAAACGGGGTGGTATATTACCACTTTTACCGCTGTTGGGTGTTCTCGGATCATTGGCTGGTGGAGCGGCGGGGATCGCCAAGGCGGTAAACGATAATAAGGCGGCGCAACATCAGCTGCAGGAAATGCAACGCCATAATCGCTCCATGGAAGGTCGCGGACTTTATCTCGCGCCGTACAAGCGCGGACAGGGAATATCTAAACGAAAAAAAAAAACGTCGAAAAGAAAATAAAAATGCCTGTGGGCGTAACTACCGATGTGCAATTGGAGGAGTTGGCAAAACGTATGCGTATTCCATTCTTTAGAGGTGTTTTTATGCGCAACGCGTTACCAGCTGGTGGAGTACGTCGAAACGAGAGCGGTATCGTAAATTTGGACAATGCCGAGGGGCCGGGGACTCATTGGGTGGCGTATGCGAAGAGAGGGTGTCGAGCTATATATTTCGACAGCTTTGGGAATCTTCGACCGCCGATGGAATTGGTAAAGTATCTGGATAAGGATGCTGTGAAAATTGAATACAATCGAACGTCCTATCAGAAGTATGATCAGAGCAATTGCGGACAACTATGTCTACGCTTTCTACAAACGATCGGTGCCAAATTTAAGGATTGATTTCCCACCACTCTGATTCAGTACTGGTCGAGCAGTTCGGGCGGAATATGTCGTTAACATTCACTCTAACCGGCAAGAGTAGCACCCTCGCGGTGAGCTACTTTCCACCCATAGATTTGAGCGACGATGATTACGAGCTTGGTCTAACAACCTTTGAAACTTATCACACAATACCGAACATCGACTCGAGCAACGATAAATTCTACTTCATCGTAAACAACAGCCCCGACAGCGCTAATGAATACATTACGATTCCCCACGGCTCCTACGAACTAGACGCCATTGCCAAGTACCTGAAGCAGCGATTACTCGAGCGGTATCCTAAAAATCTTGGTGGCACCGATGATGACAACGATGACGGTGACACCGATCTGTATCCTATAGTGTTGCGTCCCAACAACAATACCATGAAAAGCGAGCTGTACTGTCGGTTCACCGTAGACTTTACAAAGCCCAACAACATTGGATCGCTACTAGGATTCTCGACGAATCGGGTATTAGCACCAGAACGATGGCACGAATCGGACGATCCAATTAATATCATGAACGTGAACATTATTCGCATAGAATGTAGCGTGACCGCTGGTGCGTACAACAATGGGAGGCGTGTACATACGATACATGAATTTTCTCCGAGAGTTCCACCAGGATATAAGATATCGGAAACGCCCGCACAGATCATTTACCTTCCAATCACCGCACGGGTCGTTACGGATCTGACGATACGCGTTGTGGATCAAGACGGACGGTTGCTCGATTTTAGAGGTGAAGAGATTACAATCAGACTGCACGTGCGACGACGACGATAATACGTGTGGCGCGAAAGAAATGCTTGTATTGAACGACTCCAGAAACCCGTTTGTTTCAAGTGAAATTGTTTACAACACCAACAACTACAACAGCTCTGATCACGCTAAAAAGAAGAGGCTCAGTGCTGTGAACATTGCATTTTTTAAATCTTTGGGATTCATTGTGCGCATTTAAGTTGAAAAAAATGGCTGATATTCTAAGCATTGGAGGGAAGCCGACGTTTGATGATCGCATTGTCAAGCTCGAGACTCACACATACAACCCATACGTCAACACGACGTTTGGATACAGCGATGAGATAAGAATACCGATACAACAGCAGGATTTATACACATTACCGTGTGAAAGTTTCCTCTATGTGGAGGGGAAATTGAAGATAAATAAGCCAAATGATGCGTTAACGATGATGTTGGGAAATAATTGTGTGGCGTTCTTATTCGATGAGATTCGATACGAGCTGAATGGCGTGGAGATTGATCGCAACAGAAACGTTGGAATAACTAGCACGCTTAAAAACTATGTATCGCTGACATCGGACGAAGACAAAAATATGGAGAATGCCGGATGGGGCTTGAAACGACGCGATGGGTCAATAGTCAAAAATCATTTCAATTTTTGCATCCCACTCAAATATTTGCTAGGATTTTGTGAGAACTACAAACACATGATTATTAATGCGCGTCACGAATTGATTTTAATACGGTCGCGCAACGACAACAATGCTCTGATAGGATCATCGGTGTTGGAACCAGAAATTAAATTATTTAAACTACAATGGCGGATGCCTCATGTGACGCTGAACGACATTAATAAGCTATCGTTGCTACGTACTTTGGAAAGTGGACAAAACCTGAGCATTTGTTTTCAATCGTGGGATCTGTACGAGTATCCTATGTTGCAAACCACAAACAAGCATTCGTGGGCCGTAAAGGCATCCGCACAGCTGGAGAAGCCACGATGCGTGATCCTTGCTCTACAGACTGGTCGAAAGAATGTGACGAGCGAAGACGTTACTAAGTTCAACAACTGTAAATTGACTAATGTCAAACTTTTTCTCAACTCGGAATTTTACCCATACGATGACATGAACTTGGACTTTGACAAGAATAAGCATGCCATCTTGTATCACATGTATACGCAATTCGGTAAATCGTATTATGGACATAGTTGCAACGAGGCATTATTCACCGTGGCTGAATTTTTACAATTTGGTCCCATCGTGGTGATTGATTGTTCGCGACAAAATGAGTCGATCAAGAATGGCACCGTGGACGTGCGCATAGAATTCGAGTGTAAAGAGAATGTGCCGGCAAATACTACAGCCTACTGTCTGATTCTGCACGATCGGGTGGTTGAATACAATCCACTGACAAATGTAGTGCGCAAAATGAATTAAATTGCCACGCTACTTGCGCGCCATCTCCTGTGTCAAAATCATACAAAAATTTCATCGTGAAAATCGAGATGCTTTACGAGAAAGACTGCATTCTCCTGTCTGTCTTGGAAACGAACGGACCTCTAAATTGTACCGATAATGGCTGTACCAACATTCGTTGACCTGCAAGGGTTCATCGTCGATGGAAGATTTGTCGCGAAGGAAGTGGCTGTCCTACGCAAGGGAACAGTTCTCTCGCACTATATTTTTGGGAGTCCTATGTCACAATTCCTTCTTACGAAATCGGACAAATCAAGCATTCGGTGGTTGACGGCAAAACACCACGGACTACGGTGGAACGATGGAGACGTTCCGTACAGTATGGCTAAGCAGCTAATTACGAAAGCTGTAGCTGATGCGATCGACGAAGAAGATGACACATCCCATATAGTATACGTTAAAGGGCTGCAGAAACGCGACTGGCTTGCGGATTTCCTCGACGAAAATACCAGAGCGGACGTAATCATCGAGACGCTGGACATTGACTACGAGGATATCAAATCCCTAAATAAGCTAAATGTAGTTGATACTCTGCGATGTGGCAGACACGCAAAGCACTGTGCCTTGCAAAATGTATTTAAAATATTCAATTGGTGGTCTAAACACCAGAGGGAAATGCTTAAATAAAATATAATCAATTTTTAATACATAAATGTTTTTTTTTCTTCACCCTCCCCAACCTCTTGCATGTACGCTAGATTAAGACGATAGTTTTAATTATTATGTAGAAACCGTTCGATTCGCGTTCAAAACCGTTCGATACCCGTTCAATACCGTTCGATACCCGTTCAAAACCGTTCGATACCCGTTCCATACCGTTCAATACCCGTTCAATACCCGTTCAATACCGTTCGATACCCGTTCAATACCCGTTCCATACTGTTCGATACCCGTTCGATTCGCGTTCAATACCCGTTCAAAACCGTTCAAAACCGTTCAAAGTGATATGGTCTAGCTGAATGATGTGTCAAAGAAGAAGGGAAAGAAGACGCGTGTGAAAAAGGAGAGGATGGGCAGTGATGAAGATAAGTGCTGGAGGATAATCAGCGAAAAAGAAATGTAGGTGGGAGAACGAAGACATTCTACTTTTGCAAAGCTAAGCACTTCTCGATTTCGAGTTATGAGTTTAGATGCGAGAGCTTGGAGATGCAGCGAGACCAGTTGCATTCAAAACTTCCATAGCAGAAGTTCAGTTTTTTGTGTGTGACAGTTTTTTGAGTGAAACATGGTACAACAACGCATCGCACCCGAGTGGGACGAGGAGCCATGCTCCGACGTCTTTGAGGTATGTACTTTAAAATATATTTTAACATTTATCGCGTTTAACCGTTGAAATCGAGTGAGATCAAATCAGACGGCTGTTGTGTTAGTGTTATATCGTGGGTTCTATTTTCCAGAACTCGCCACCGCCAACGCCGACGCCGACGCCGTCGCCATCGCCGTCACCGTCACCGTCGCCGTCGCCGTCGCCATCACCGCCGCCACCTCCAATCGTATGTAATACTTTGTATTTTTTTTCTTTTTTTCTTTTTTATCCGTTTTGAAGTATTAATATTATATCGACGTTTGTGTACTGATTCTAGGGCAATGAATTTGTTCTGCGGCAGTTGGGGATGCTGGCGCGGATGCTAGAGGACATCGCGTCTGTGGCCCCCAATGAGGAGGAGATGCGACGACGGGCGGGGTTGGCGGTCGGTCCAGCCATGGTCGAAAGACTAAGGCGGCCATGGGTGCCCTACAGGCAGGTGGGGCCCCTGCGGCGACCGCGGCCTCAATCACCACAAGAGACATCGTGGATTGATGTCAGCAGGCCGCAGTCGCTGCAGGGGTGGGTGATGACGCCTCCGGGGTCAACATCGCCACCACCCATGATGTGGACGCCGGGGTCGTCATCATCATCTGCCACACCACCCTGGTGGCCTCCGTCGACACCGTCCTCGCCCCCATCGCCGTCCTCGCCGCTGTCGCCCCCATCGCCGTCCTCGCCGCTGTCGCCCCCATCGCCGTCCTCGCCGCTGTCGCCCCCATCGCCGTCCTCGCCGCTGTCGCCCCCATCGCCGACGCCGTCCTCACAGCCGTCCTCGCCGCCGACGTCGTCCTCACCGTCTTCGCCGCCGTCCTCGCCGCCGTCTTCGCCGCCGTCCTCACCACCGCCGACGCCGTCCTCGCCCCTCGAGTGGTTCGGGGGTATTTTGACGCCGCGACCGTCACCACCCCTTGATCCGCTCAGGGGGCTTTTGATGCCGCCACCGCTGCGGCCCCCTGAGTGGTTCGAGGGGTTGTTGCCACCATCGCCCCCATCGCCACCACCCGAGTGGGCGGAGGGCGAATTTACGCCGCCGCCGTCGCCCCCATCGCCACCGCCCGAGTGGGCGGACGGCGAATTTACGCCGCCGCCGTCGCCATAATTTTTTCATTTTTTTTATTTTTTTTAATTTTTGTTTTTATTTTTTTTTTTTTATTTTTTATTTTTTATGTTTTTTTACAATTTTAATTGTAACAATATATTTTTAAAACGTATTTCATTGCACCGTTTCATTTACCCTCCTTCTCTCCTCGCCACGCTGCCTCTTTCCCTCCTTTCAAAGGAAGAAATATCCGACGGTGGGTCCGGTCTGGAGAGGTCTCCGCGGCCGCTCGGCCCGGAGTGATCCCCTCCACGATCGCGGCTTCCCCCACTCCGCGGCTCGTGCGCGCGCAACCGTCCTTCCACTCCCCGCAGGCCCCGCGTCCATGTTTCCCTTCGCCGCGCTCCCCCGCGCGCCCTCACTTCCCCCCGCCCCCGCGCTCCCCTCAGAGGACCTGGGTTAGAATCCCCTTAGCCTTACTACTCACCTGGGGTCCAGCGGGGGGTCTCTGGGCCAGGAGGTCCTTCCTCCTCTGCTCCTAGCGGTCCCTTCGCGCCTGCCCCTTCGTCCTCGGCGTCTTCTTCGCCGCCGCCCCGGCTCCAGCGCCAGCGCCAGGCCTCGATGCCGGTGACCCGTCGGACCCGCGGGGGGTCTGGGCCGGGTTACCTTGCCCCGGCGGCGTGGCTGGGCGCCCCGGATCCGTAGACCCCACTGGGGTCCCCACCTCCTCGCAGGCCCTCTTCTTGCTCCCCTCCTGCGGGGATGCAGGGGAGTCCCTGGCCCTCTTGGATCCTCCCTGGCCTCCGTCCTTCCCCCTCGCTGGGTCTTCTCCTCCCTTCCCCCCGGGCTTCCCCTTAAGTGGGGTGACCTGGGGGTGAGGGAACTTCCCCTTGCCGCCTACGCCTGACGGGGGGGAGTGCTGCGTCCCCCTCCCAGTCTCGCCGTCCGCGATAACGTCCGCGACTGCGGTTGCCGCCCTCTCGCATCTCCTGATCACCTTCGTGATCAGGTCGACAACTTTGTTCGTCGAGACGACCCACAGTGGCGAATTTCGCCGAAAAGCTGGCCAAAAATCAGAATGTAAAAGTTTTAAATTTGCTAAATCCAATTGGTGCGATTTATTTATGACATATTTGTGCATAATTTCTTACTAATGTAAATATATAAACTGCAGCCTTTGATGAGATATGTCAGTTCAAAGTTGACGCTCGAAATTTAAAGGTCTACTTTGAGATTTATTTTCAGCTTAACGAGTCCAGCTATCAAAATAAGCATTATATATTGTGGTGTAGTATCATATACACTATTATTGTTTTAAATGTGAAGTCTGTAAAAGTTTTTATAAACAAGTACTGAAAGCATATTCATTTTTTGTTTATTCTTAAGCAAAAAGTTACAACTCAAGCGAGCTCAAGCACCATTCTTTTTTTTAAATGAAAGCTCAAGGTATGCACTTTAAGACCCCGTTGCAGTTTTTTGCAACAAATTGCTATTTTGGCAAATATTCTCATTTTTGTATAGAGTAATGTGGGGTAAGAGTGCGCACTTAAAGTTTAGACTTCTCTAAAATCCTTGGTATTACACTGATAATCATTATTCGATAGGCAGTGACTTCATGTAAATGACATGTCACAACTTATATAAAATAAATATTTCCAAAAAGTGTGAAATGCAAAGTTTTACCCGATATGTGGGGCATAAGTTCGCGTGTTATGGGGCAAAAGAACGCAACGAGAAATATCCAAAGTATGCAATATAATAATGTTAAAATATATACAAATATTAATGTTTCAGTAATGACTGCGTAATTATTTGACTAAAACCTACAAACCACAATACTTTTAATATTTTTAATAATATAATTATAATTAAAACAACAAATTAAACATTAAACGTTAAAAAATTATACTTTTAGCTTCTTAGAGTTATATTACGATAAAATATTTTAATAATTTGCACGGGAATTGCAGATTCATTTTTGGCCAGCTTTTCGGCGAAATTCGCCACTGTGCGACCTTCGACGAAGCCTTACGGTCGCTATACTCGGCGGTCGCCTTCGCGCAGTCGCGGATGACGGCCCCCAGCAGGTTCGCCACCTCCGCCAGGCGGCGCGCTCCCTCCCCAGGGGTCGCCTCACCCCCCCCCCCTGTGTATCGGGCCCCCTTGTTGCACCGCTCTGTTGTTGCAGCAGGGGGGCGCCCCCGAGCTTTGTGGGGTTCCTCGGCTCCCCCTCCCGCGCTTCGCTGGGGCCTAGCACCCACCCCTTCAGCGTGGATCCCTCCACCCTCGAGGCCGAGCAAGACCTGCCCTCTTTCTTCTCGGCGGCCTTTTTGGTGGAGGGACCCGCCAGCTCGCTCGGGGTCCCCATCCCGCTGGTCCCCGCGAGCTCCCCCGTTTCGTCCCCCGGGGGGTCCGCGCTCTCCTTCGAGGGGGGTGTCCTGGCCAGCGCCTTCCCCCTGAATATGTCGGCCAGTCCCCCCCCGGCACCCTTGATCTGGGGAGTATCCCTACCCCCCCCCCCCCAACCCAATTGTCCCGCTCTACTAATCCCCTTACTCACCGGAGATGGTGTCTCGGGGATCAGGAACGGTCCCAGGTCCTCGTTCCTCGGTCGGAGGACCGCCTCCGCTTCGTCCTAGGGGAGAATCCCGCAGAGGATATCCTCCAACGTCCTCTCCTCCCCCTCCTTCGATCCGGGTGGTGGTCCCGGGCCTCCCTTGCTCGTTCCCACCCCCCTGTTGGTCCAATCGTTGTCCTTAGTCTCGCCATGGTCCGCGGCTGTTGCATTTTCCGGGGCTGTCGCCCCGGTGGCACCGGCCCGCCGCATCAGCTCGGTGTCGTCGGTCTGACTTCTTACTCCCTCCTCGCTGCCGACGGGGCGAGAGAGGGGGGATGGCCTAATGCCTCCAACCGCCTGTGTGACATCCGAGGCCAGGCTAGTTGTTGTCATTATCCATTCTGTTGTCTTAGGGGCGACGACCCCACCGCCCAGCGGATTTCACCCACACTACGGCCCCGGTGTTATGGCCGCCCGCGGCACTGCCGACCCCCTTGTCGGATGGACCCCCTGACGCCGCTAGGTCCTAACCCAGGGCTATAGCCCTCCCCCTAAACGGCCACAGCACCCACGCACTCACACGCTCGCACATCCACCACCCACAGACATACACCCACCACTCAAACCCACTCACACCCACACTGACGCACACATACACACTACACTACACACCACGCTGTGGCCGGGCTATTACAATGGTGGGACGCCATCCCCCCCAAGGGAGCTGGTCCGCGGCGGGGCCTTCGCCTTCCACGTAGGGTTTTTAGGCCCCGGGTCGGCTTATAGCCCCTGCTAGCCGAGGGCGTCGCCGCCCCCCCCCCCCGTCCCGGTCTGACCACCGTAAGGAAGGCCACCCCGGGCGGGCGGGGAGGCCGCCACACCCCCCGGCCGTTCCCCTATCCGCCACCTGGGGACGCGCTCGGTTGGTGCTCAGCCCAGATCGACCAAGGCCGATCCAGTCCCCCGCTCCCCTTTACGGAGATAGGGGGACTCCGAGAGGGCCATACATGACTGCCTTCAAGACATCAAACTTAAATTAAGTTCGCTGGATGATCTGGTAGTACGTGTGAATTCTTTGCACACCATGATGTCAGTAGTTGCCGAACGGGTGGATAGTCTAGCCGTTGACCAAGTCTCTCTGGACCGACGCATGACCTCGCTGGAGCAGCGTTTTGCCGGTGGGAGGGCGTCTGCTGTGGCTGACTCGGTGCCTCTTACTAAGGTCACTCAGAGGTTTGAACGTATGGAGCGTTCTACTAGAGACTTTGAAATTGTTATTTCAGGGCTGCCTGATGACTCGGATGTGGGGCTGCTACAGACTATTAAGAGTGTTGCGGACGCCATTAGCGTACCTTTCTCGCAGTCGCATGTAGCCTCTGCGCTCAGACTTCGTAATACCAACGCAAAATTCAAGCCTCTCGTCATTCGATTCACCTCTACGTTTATTCGGGACGAGTGGATTGCCAAAAAGAGAGCCAAGAAGGATCTTCGTGCTAATGAGATTGTTTCGTCGTGGCCTGATTCATCTATATATATCAATGAGCGATCAACTGCCAGTGAGCGTAGCAATTTGCTTGAGGCCAAGAAGCTTGCGAAGGACTATAATTTTAAGTTTGTATGGATGAAACGAGGAATTATCTATCTAAGGAAGGATGACGGTGCTCCGGTCCGGCGGTTTACATCTTCTGCCGACTTCTTGGGGGAAGTGTCTACTCAGCCTCCTGTTCTGCAAGGCTCTACGGCTCAAGCTCTTCATATGGATGGGTGACTTGACTCGAACCTTCACTCGGACCCCGAAGCTCTTCGCCCGCCTTCCTTCGATGGGGTAGATGGGCAGGCTTCTACTTCTGGCAGTACTTATTCCTCCGTGACCTCTGCCTTGTTGGAGCATTCGTCACCTATTTCGGAGCATGCGTCTTCTATGCTCTCTTCTTCACTTTCCTGTAAACTGCGTGCGCATTCTAAATCCTTCTCTGCTGCTCACTTAAATATTCGGTCACTTATTCGTCATTTCTCTGATCTAGCTGATTTAGTGCGCTGTTATAAGTTTGACGTGTTGGCTCTTACCGAAACCTGGTTGCGTTCTGATCACGACTCTGGGTCCCTTTTGCTGCGTGACTATTATCTTTATCGTGCGGACCGCCGATCTCGTTTCCTCGCTCGTGGTGGGGGCGCGGCTCTGTATGTCAAATCCAGTTTACACTCTGTAAATATCTTTGAAGTCATTACTGATAATTACTTTCATGATAGTCTTTTAGACGTAGCTGGCGTTCTTTTCACTATTAAACATGCGCGCATCGTGGTTTTGTCTGTTTATCGTCCGCCTAACTGTCCTTTGTCCTGTATGAATGATCTGGAATTGTTCCTTGTTGAAGTCTCTTGCACTGCTACTTATATTATATGTATGGGTGACTTTAATATTGATTACAATAGTGTATGCGATCCGGGTTTGCCGCTTGTTAGGCACTTTATGTCATCGCTTTCTTTAATCCAAACTATATCTGTACCTACTCGAATTACTGCGCTATCTTCAACCTTGTTGGATTTAATTTTTGTAAGTGATGGCGTGGATATTGTATCCGCGGGTACTCTTGATGTAAGCCATATCAGTGACCACTGTCTTGTTTACTCGATACTTAATATTACTAAATCGACTGGCCGCCAACGTTTCATTTTGCGTCGTAACTTTAAGGATTTACCTGAGGAGCAATTCCGCCATGAGGCTGAGGGCTTAAGCTGGCACCGGATTGGTGACTGTGATACGGTTAACTCTAAATTTTCTTTGTTTAAATCTTTGTTGGTCACATTGTACGTTCGGTTTGCGCCTATAAGACTAGTGCGTGTCTCTAGGCCTACTGCACCTTGGCTTACGGAGACTGTGAGGAAATTCATAAGGCTTCGCAATCGGGCGCTATCGAAATACAGAAGGACTGGGACAGCTGGTGCTTGGGATTATTATAAGCGTCTACGTAATGTTGCTGAATCTGTCATTCACGCTGAGAAGCGGGCGTTTTTTAAAAGCCTTCACTCCTGTTCCTCTAGAAGGCTCTGGGACTTCTTATCCTTGGCCGGATTTTACCGATCGTCTAGGGCCTCGTCTGGCACTGATTCCTTTCCTGATCCTACTTTAATTAATAATCATTTCATTGACTCTCTTCCTGCTTGTACTGCCTCTCCTAATCTTATACATAATTATGCATCCTTGATTAATCTTGATTCTGACTCTCCTACTTTCTCTTTTGTGCCCTTTACTCCTGAGGATCTCCATGCCGTCTTTAAAACTATCAAGCTTACGTCCTCTAATCCCTACGATATTTCTGGTGCTATGGTCCTTAATTGCCTTCCTTACTGTTTTGACTCTCTCCTTCATGTCTTTAATGCTGCTATTTCTGATGGTGTATTTCCTCATGCATTAAAGCACTCCTTTGTAGTTCCTATCCCCAAAACATCTCATGTAACCGCCCTTAATTCCCTTCGTCCTATCTCTCTTACTCCTTTCTTATCTAAGGAGCTTGAGAAACTCTGTTTCGTGCAACTTCAAAGGTTTTTTACCACCACCAATGTTGTTCCAGTTTTTCAGTCTGGGTTTCGACGTGGTCATAGCACTACTACATCTTTGCTGCATTTGTCGGAAACCGTATTGCGGAGCTTTGATTCTAGACGCTTAACTGCCATTGTCTCCTTAGACTTTTCTAAGGCATTTGACACGATTAATCATGACCTGCTGATTGGTAAACTTCGACATACTGGTTTGTCCTCTAGTGTCCTGTCTTTCCTTGAATCTTATCTCTCTTCCCGCTCTCAGCAGGTTATGCTTAACCAGTTCATGCCTACGGTCTCATCTACTCGCGAGGTTAAACGTGGAGTACCTCAGGGCTCTGTACTTGGGCCGCTACTTTTTAGTATCTATGTAAGGGATCTGCCCTCGGTGTGTCATAATTGTCGGGTTTATATGTATGCTGATGACACTCTGCTTATTAAGGATTTTGTTATTGGCGGGGCTGAATCTGCTAAATGCGAGATTGCTGCTGACCTGCTACGCCTTACAGCTTGGGCTGACTCTCATGGTTTGCAGTTAAATCCTGCTAAATCTGCGTTGCTAGTGGCTGGCTCGCCTGCTTTGCGTCAACAGCTGTCCTCGTTTGTTATTTCCTGGGGCTCTGCATCTCTTTCTATGCAACCTACTGTTAAAATCCTTGGTGGTACTTTTGATCCTCCGTGGTGCTTTGACCAACATGTAGCTGTTTTGTGTCGCTCTGCTTTTGCTCGTCTACGGTTCTTGTATCCTTCTCGTCGTATCTTGTCCACCCACACCAAGCTCTCTATATGTCAATCACTTGTCATTTCTCTCTTTGATTACGCCGATGTTGTGTATGGCCCTTGTCTCTCTACTCGTCTCTCGTCAATAGTCCAACGTATCCAGAATTTGATCTATGGCCCATCTGATCCTGTCTCGGTTTACCACTCTAGAGGCCATCTCCCAGTCCTTCGGTCCCTCTTTCTCAGGTTCCGGCTCTTCTGTTGGCTGCCCCTGCTGAAAGAGTCCCGAACCTGGGAAGTGGACCTCTGTCAGGTGCTCCAAAATTTGTTGCCGGTCCTCTAGATACCTCCCGTCCGGGAGTTTGAGTCCGTTCAGTTTTTCAGAAGGCCCGGATGCGAAGACCCTTCGAAGCCTGGCCACTAGTGGTAGGGCCTCGGCTTCTTGGCAGAATTCCCTCCAGGTCTTCCTTTTTGCTGCTCTAATGAGTTTCTTGTAGGATCTATGGGCTTCCCTGTAGTTTTCCCATTCGATCCTCGTGTCAAGCCTCATGGCTCTGTTTAGCAGCTTCCGGGCTCTGGTCCTGTGCCTACTCAGCTCCTGGTTCCACCAGGGTACCCGTCTGCTGCTCTTCCTTTGCTTGGCTGAGCATGACGCTTCATACGATTGGGTGATCCCAGCCTGCAGTTCCTCAAGCGCCTGCTCGATCCCCCCACCTGGTCTCGGGTGTCCGCAGTCCCCTCGAGCCTTCCTTCTAGTTCCTCTATGTAGAGATGCCAGTTGGTGGCCCTGGGGTTCCTGTAGACTCCCGTGGGTTCGTGGTTCGCGTCTCCCGCCATTCTAAATTCGATTAGCCTGTGGTCTGAGAGAGTTACCTCCTCCGCCACTTGCCAATCCTTAATAGCCTGAGCCACCTTCTTGGAGACCAGCGTGATGTCGATTACCTCCTGCCTTCTGGTGGTAACGAAACTGGGCTTGGGGCCTCGGTTGAGTATCTCCAGTTCCGTGGTTGAGAGGTATTCAAGTAAGCTCGTCCCTCTCTTGTTGATATCGGTGCTGCCCCATATGATGTGGTGGGCATTGGCGTCGCATCCCACCACCAGTTGCAGCCCCCTATTTTTACATGCCTCCACCAGTACTCTGAGTTCCCTCGTTGGGGGGGACTCCTCAGAGTCGTATGGTAGGTATGCTGAGCAGACCACGATCTTTTCCGTGTTCCCACCCTGTTCCCTAGTGCAGAATTCTCCCAGCCTCAAGGCGTTTAGTCTTTTACTCGCGTAGACGCACGCTCTTGGGCCGGGATCAACGGGCCCGTGTATTACCGTGCTCAGTTTCGTCTTCAGTCCTCCTACTCGACCCCTGATCAGCCAGGGTTCCTGTATGAGTACTAAATCTGTTTGCTGCCCCACTATGCGGCGGTCGAGTAAGTCCGTCGCCGCTTTGCAGTGCTGCAGATTGATCTGCGAGATGCTGATGCATCCTGCAGCCATCTTGACTGCAGTATTGCCCGCTCACGCACGTGCTCCCGGGGAGATAGTGTGTCCCGTGTTGCGGTCCACTTTCCTATTTCCCCCCTCGCTTTACCGTAGTGGTCCCACTCGCCACCCCGGCAGTCTTGAGGAACTGGTGCCTCAGTGACCCAGGACCGGTGATCCTTTGGACTCCTCCCCGGGTCCCCGAGGGCCCAGTCCTCCCCAGCCCCTCGGCCTTCGGGGGTCACCCCCTCTTCCCGCGGGTTGGCATGGTTGCCTTTTTCGTGGGGGGTCGGTTCCCCCCGTGGGTGCGCCCGGGGTCTCTCTCCCGGTCGCCACCATCGTGGGTCCGTCCCTTCCCTCCACTGCCCCTCTTTGGGGTTGGTCCTGAGGTGCCGGATCGGCGCCGGCGCTCGAGGCCTCCCCCGCTCCCTCCGGCCCGTCCCCTACCCTGACCTGGGGTGCCGCTACCACCGCCCCAGGCGCCGCTCCCGGTTTCCCGTGTTCCACGCCGGTCCGGTCCGGGAACTCCCTAAAGAGCGCCCTGCCCAGCCTCACGTGGACAACGAAACCCCGTTTGCTGAGCGCCTCGTGCGACTCCGCGTCCACCCCCAGAATCAGATGCACAGATCGTTCCGCCTCCCTTCTGCCCCACACCCTCCATAGTTGGGTGCGGAGGTCCGGGTTTTGCCGACCGATCCGTTGCATTATGATTTCCGTCTTCTCCGGGGGTCCGGGGATGACGGTCGCCATCTTCCGAAGCCTGGGTAGGCACTCTCTCTCCATTACCTGAAGAGATGCGCCCTCCCAGGGCTTCAGGTTGGTTGCCGCTTCTTTAAGCCATTGTTTGGCGGCAGCGTCCGTGCAGGTTACCCAGAGGATGCCCTTTTTTTTTTTGTTTTACTTGGTGGAAATCCCCACGGTTACCCCCTGCCCGCCCCCGCGGGCAGGGGGTTATGTGGGACTCGAACCCACTAAAACCACCAAGGTGATCTACCTCGCGCGCGGTGCAGCGCGCCTGAGGGGAGGGATTTGGACGCGAGATCAATCAAGCGATACGTTCGCTACCCTCCCCCCTTGCGCTTCGGTGCAGCCCCGCGCTAGGTCCCCTGAACGGGGTCGTCCCTGGGGGAGTATTAAGACCTCCCCCAGCAATGTTCGCGGGACTGGCGACTCGCGACGGATCACGCGCCCGAGTCGCCCCTTCCGGGGTCGCTGCTGCTAGGGCAGGTGGTGTCCCCCGACACCCCCGCCCCGCGACCTCGCGATCGAACCCCCAACCGGTGCCGCGCAGTGATTGGTAGCGCGGCCGGACCGGGGCACTGTACCCCGGGGGGAGCTCGATCGCTCAGACGGGAGCGGCGGCTGCCGCTCCCCTGGGGGGGGGACTTTAACATGGCCCCCCCCCCCGTTCTCCGTACCTCGCGACGCCGCCGCGGCCCTGGCAAGTCCGAATCCCAGAGGATGCCCTGCACGAACCTGCACTCTTCGAAGCGGGGGACCGCCATCCCCTTCGGGATGGCGTCCATCGCTCTCCGAGCCCTCTCATCACCAGATCCCCCTGCTCCGGTGTTAGCGTGGATTCGGGGTAGTCAGATGGCGCTATCGCCATCTTCCTACCCCCCACCAGCGCCTCCTTGAAGCTAGAGGGCTCTGGGAAGATCTTCCCCTTTCTTTTTGCAGGGTGTTCGGGGGTCGAACCGCCGGTCTGTCGGGCCCTTTTCAGGCCCTTGCCCGTGGTCTCCCCTTCCTTCCCACCCTGCTGTGCGGAGGGGTCTGTTTGCCCGTCATGCGGGCCCACCTCCCCCTGCACTGCTTTCTCAGAGGTCGGCGCTTCCGCTTGGGTCGCCTCCAAGGTGGTCCCGAGTAAAGCCAATTTGGCTTTCCGGGTCCTCCTTTTCGCCGCCCCGCTGCGGGTCGCCTTCCTCTTCTTTGTCGGAGTGTCGGGCGCTGCTTCGGCGTTGTCGCCGTTGCCCTCGCGCGTCCTCCGTGTAATAGCTTCCGTCACCGAGAGCCCGGTTTCGATCGCCGCGGCTGGCGCCGCGTCGGTCTCCGCCGGTCCCATGGTGGCTTTCGCCGCGTGTACGGGAAATGTTCCCTCTTTCGAGGGCCCTTCTCCCGCCGGTAGTTGGGGTTTTTCTACTTTAAAATCCATAAAATTCCCATGAGTGTGCAGGAACTATACGGTCCACCCCCACAGAGCCTGCTATGTGGGGGTAAGGCTGATACAATGGGGGGTCGCCTGGTACCCCAAGGGCATCGTTCGAGGCACCGTACCCCGGTACTATTCATCCCTCGGCACGATGGCTTTCGCCTTGGATTGGGGAGTTGGTCCACGACAGGGCCTTCGCTTGCCACGCGGGGTTATTAGGCCCCGGGGTTCGCTTATAGCACTCGCTAACCGTCACCCTCCACGGTCTCCCCCTTCACCTCGGCCCGGTCACCGTGCGGTGATCCAGTCCGCGGCGATCGGAGGTGCCGCTTCACGTGCCGGCCGTTCTCCTATCCGCCACCCGGAGCCGCGCTCGGTTGGTGCTCAACCTAAATCGACACGGGTCGATCTGGTCCCCCGCTCCCCTTTACGGGGGTTGGGGGACCGCCGAGATAAATGAATATAAAAATAAAAGAATATAAAATATTAAAAATAGGGGAAGTAAATATAAATATAAATATAAATGTTAGCAAAGTTTCGGATCGCGCACGTCGCAGGATCGGGTTCTCACGAGGGGGGGGGGGGGGGTCGAGTAATTTTAAGCACTAACTTTAATCCTAACACAATACACTATTTACAGTTTTACAATAAAGAAAGTTGAGTGTACAATTATAGTATTCTGTCTATTCCAAGGTAACGGCACTATTTTCCCTACGCGGTAGGATTTTACAAAGCGGCGGTAAAGCACGTGGATTCGGTCCGAATCCAGAACAAGTGAAAAAGTGAAGATATAAGCGAAGCGTTTCAAGTAGAGCGAAGCAACACGACTTATTAGACGGCTCGTCGATAAGTAGACACGTGTAAAGCGGATCCAGGAAATCGGCCCGAGTTCCTGGAAGGAAGAGTCCGTAAGTCGATGGAAGGGGCCGTGATCGACGCTCCACACGAGTCAGCGCGCAGTCGCCATGGCCTAATTATCGATGGGTCAGGAAGATGGCGTTAAGATGCAATATTTCCTTAACAATAAATATAAATATAAAATGAATATAAAAATAAAAGAAAAGAATATAAATACAAATGAAAAAATATAAAAGGAAAAGAATATAAAATAAAAAAAAATATGAATATAAATATAAATGAATATAAAATAAAAGAATATAAAATATTAAAAATAGGGGAAGGCGATAACGGGGGTGAGGGAGGCGACGGGGGCGACGGGAGCGGCGATGGTGGCCGCGGTATCCAATATGGAGCCCCCCTCAATCCAATCTGTGGCATCCGCCGCGCGACCATGACAGGACCGATCATCGGCCCTGCACGCTGCATTTGCCCCCCTCGGGATGTACAGGTAAGCTCAAACGCCAGGGCCTCCAGTTTCGCCAACAGTTCATAATTCTGCAACACATACACAAACATCGATATAATATTGACACATTAAACATAGTAAAATATATAAAAGCATTTACATACAATTAGAGGCGGCGACGGCGACGGTGACGGCGACAATTGCGGTGAGGGCTGCTGCCCCCAGTCGCTCGACCAAGTGGGCGATGTTGGTGGCGAGTCCTACAACATAATTAGCAATATAATATTGACTCAATTTAAAAAAACTTAAACGCGATAAATGTTAAAATATTTTAAAGTACATAGGGTAAAGGACCCCATTACTGACACCTAACCAATTACTGTCACCTTAAGCTATTTTACTTAAAATAACGAATAAATCAACTATAGTGTAGACTATAGGTTGAAATACATCATTCTTTTGGGGTATGACTTTACAACGTTCATTTATTCGTTATTTTAAGTAAAATAACTTAAGGTGACAGTAATTGGTTAGGTGTCAGTAATTGGGTCCTTTACCCTACCTCCGAGTCGTTCCGACCAAGCTTCTCATCCCACTCCGATGCAAGTCGGTAATATCCCATATTTATTTTATTCAGCAAAAAACTATCACTTCAAAAATGACACGCCACAACTGTCACTTCGTCTGACTGTCCTTAAAGTTTGAAGACAAATGGTCTCGCTGCATCTCCAGGCTCGCGCGTCTAAACTCATATCTTGAAATAGAGAAGTGCATAGCTATGCAAAAGTAGGATGCCTTTGTTCTCCACCTGCATTTTCGCTGACCATCCCATTCCTCTTGCACCTATCTTCTTCACTGGCCATCCTCTCCTTATTCACATGCGTCTTCTTTCCCTTCTTCTTTACACTCATCATTCAGCTGGACCATATCACTTTGAACACGAATCGAACGGGTATTGAACGGCTTTGAACAGTATCGAACGGGTATTGAACGGGTATTGAACGGTTTTGAACGGTATCAAACGGGTAATTAACGGCTTCGAACGGGTTTTGAACGTGAATCATACCACTTTGAACGGGTTTTGAACGGGTATCGAACGGCTTTGAACGGCTTTGAACGTCTTTGAACGTGTATCGAACGGATTTTGAATGGCTTTGAACGCGAATCGAACGGGTATTGAACGGGTATCGAACGGGTATTGAACGGCTTTGAACGGTTTCTACATAATAATTACAACTATCGTCTTAATCTAGCGTACATGTAAGAGGTTGGGGAGGGTGAAGAAAAAAACATTTATGTATTAAAAAAATGATTATATTTTATTTAATTTCTCTCTGACGTTTAGACCACCAGTTGAATATTTTAAATACATTTTGCAAGGCACAGTGCTGTGCGTGTCTGCCACATCGCAGAGTATCAACTACATTTAGCTTATTTAGAGATTTGATATCCTCGTATTCAATGTCCAGCGTCTCGATGATCACGTCCGCTCTGGTATTTTCATCGAGGAAATCCGCAAGCCAGTCGCGTTTCTGCAGCCCTTAAACGTATACTATATTGGATGTGTCATCTGCTTCGTCGATCGCATCAGCTACAGCTTTCGTAATTAGCTGTTCAGCCATACTGTACGGAACGTCTCCATCGTCTCACCGTAGTCCATGATGTTTTGTCACCAACCATCGAATGCTTGATTTGTCGGATTTTGTAAGAAGAAATTGTGGCATAGGACCCCCAAAAATATAGTGCGAGAGAATTGTTCCCTTGCGTAGGACAGCCACTTCCTTCGCGATAAATCTTCCATCGACGATGAACCCTTGAAGTTCAACGAATATTGGTACAGCCATTATCGATACAATTTAGAGGTCCGTTCGCTTCCGAGACAGATGAGAGAATGCAGTCTTTCTCGTAAAGCATCTCGATTTTCATGAAGAAATTTGTGCAAATTTGACACAGAAGAGGGCGGGCAAGTAGCGTGGCAATTTAATTCATTTTGCGCACCACATTTGTCAGTGGATTGTATTCAGCCACCCGATCGTGCAGAATTAGACAGTAGGCTGTAGTATTTGCCGGCACATTCTCTTTACACTCGAATTCTATGCGCACGTCCACGGTCCCATTCTTGATCGACTCATTTTGTCGCGAGCAATCAATCACCACGATGGGGCCAAATTGTAAAAATTCAGCCACGGTGAATAATGCCTCGTTGCAACTATGTCCATAATACGATTTACCGAATTGCATATACATGTGATACAAGATGGCATGCTTATTCTTGTCAAAGTCCAAGTTCATGTCATCGTATGGGTAAAATTCCGAGTTGAGAAAAAGTTTCACATTGGTCAATTTACAGTTGTTGAACTTAGTAACGTCTTCGCTCATCACATTCCTTCGACCAGTCTGTAGAGCAAGGATCACGCACGCATCGCGGCTTCTCCAGCTGTGCGGATGCCTTCACGGCCCAGGAATGCTTGGTTGTGCTCTGTAAGAGAGGATACTCGTACAGATCCCACGATTGAAAACAAATGCTCAGGTTTTGACCACTTTCCAAAGTACGTAGCAACGATAGCTTATTAATGTCGTTCAGCGTCACACGAGGCATCCGCCATTGTAGTTTAAGTAATTCAATTTCTGGTTCCAACATCGGTGATCCTATCAGAGCACTGTTGTCGTTGCGCGATCGTATTAAAATCAATTCGTGACGCGCATTGATAATCATGTGTTTGTAGTCCTCGCAAAATTCCAGCAAATATTTGAGTGGGATGCAAAAATTGAAATGATTTTTCACTATTAGCCCATCGCGTCGTTTCAAGCTCCATTCGGCATTCTCCATATTTTTGTCTTCGTCAGATGTCAGCGATACATAGTTTTTAAGCGTGCTAGTTATTCCAACGTTTCTGTTGCGATCAATCTCCACGCCATTCAGCTCGTATCGAATCTCATCGAATAAGAACGCCACACAATTATTTCCCAACATCACCGTTAACGCATCATTTGCCTTATTTATCTTCAATTTCCCCTCCACATAGAGGAAACTTTCGCACGGCAATGTGTATAAATCCTGCTGCTGTATCGGTATTCTTATCTCATCGCTGTATCCAAACGTTGTGTTAACGTATGGGTTGTATGTGTGAGTCTCGAGCTTGACGATGCGATCATCAAACGTCGGCTTCCCTCCAATGCTTAGAATATTAGCCATTTTTTTTCAACTTAAATGCGCACAATGAATCCCAAAGATTTCAAAAATGCAATGTTCGCAGCACTGAGCCTGTTCTTTTTAGTGTGATGAGAGCTGTTGCAGTTGTTGGTGTTGTAAACAATTTCACTTGGAAGAAACGGGTTTGTGGAGTCGTTCAATACAAGCATCTCTTTCGTTCACACCACACGTATTATCGTCGTTGTCGTACGTGCAGTCTGATGGTAATCTCTTCACCTCGAAAATCGAGCAACCATCCGTCTTGATCCACAACGCGTATCGTCAGATCCGTAATGATCCGTGCGGTGATTGGAAGGTAAATGATCTGTGCGGGCGTTTCCGATATCTTATATCCTGGTGGAACTCTCGGAGAAAATTCATGTATCGTATGTACACGCCTCCCATTGTTGTACGCACCAGCGGTCACGCTACATTCTATGCGAATAATGTTCACGTTCATGATATTAATTGGATCGTCCGATTCGCGCCATCGTTCTGGTGCTAATACCCGATTCGTTAAGAATCCCAGTAGCGATCCAATGTTGTTGGGCTTTGTAAAGTCTACGGTGAACCGACAGTACAGCTCGCTTTTCATGGTATTGTTATTGGGACGCAACACTATAGGATACACATCGTTGTCACCGTCATCGTTGCTGTCATCGGTGCCACCGAGATTTTTAGGATACCGCTCGAGTAATCGCTGCTTCAGGTACTTGGCAATGGCATCTAGTTCGTAGGAGCCGTGGGGAATCGTAATGTATTCATAGGCGGTGTCGGCGCTGTTGTTTACGATGAAGTAGAATTTATCGTTGCTCGAGTCGATGATCGGTATTGTGTGATAAGTTTCAAAGGTTGTTAGACCAAGCTCGTAATCATCGTCGCTCAAATCTATGGGTGAAAAGTAGCTCACCGCGAGGGTGCTACTCTTGCCGGTTAGAGTGAATGTTAACGACATATTCTGCTCGAACTGCTCGACCAGTACTGAATCAGAGTGGTGGGAAGTCAATCCTTAAATTTGGCGCCGATCGTTTGTAGAAAGCGTAGACATAGTTGTCCGCAATTACTCTGATCGTACTTTTGATAGGACGCACAGTGGAGTATTTGGCTTGAAAAGGTGGCCAAAATTCTAAATGCTCTAGAATTTGTTAAAACTTGGTATATAGGGGTTTTTGGGGCCGCTGATTTTGAATCTGATGTCAAAACATCAAAATTCAAAATGACAGCTCCAATAAGGCGTCAATAATTGCAGAAAATTGGCCAAAATTATTTTTTGTTGTTTAATTAAAAACAGATATACTTTATTGATCTCAAAAAATATATTTGTGTCACAATAAAATAATTCGAGATCAATCAGATGATGATGTCCACGGCTAGCCGTGCAGTATTTGGCCCTAAAAGCTGGGGAAAATTATTTTTTCGTTTAAATGCAGCCAAATGTAGTTAGAAGTGACGCAATGTAATTATTTCATAGAATTTTACACAAATATGCACAGGACGTATACAAATTTAGAAATAAGTTGATTTATGTACAAGATTTATTTTATTGTGTCATTCCTCGTATTGAGATTTTCGTATTCTGAGTTACATATGTGTCAAGAAATACAATGGTTTCATGTGAGGAAATAGTGTGATCATTTAATACAGTTAACAATAAAACATAATGTTTGACTTTACGTCACATCTGTTGGTTTTATACGTTTATTGATATTACGTGTCTTACTGTGAGGTTCTGGGATTTGCAGACGTTTATGGGTGTTAGTACATAAGCAGATGCATAAAATATTTATAAAATGAATTATGGTTTTGACACTACACATGATCAGTAAACCTTCAAGAACGACCAGTGCGTATAGTAATAATAAACTGGTATAAAAGTACAGTTAGCAGTGGACAACGCGAACGCAACGCGACATGCAATGTGATTGCTCAGTGCGTTGCGACAAAGAAAATCAAGGGAAAACCAAAATGGCACGAATAGGCAGTCATTCTTTCTTCTATTGTAAAGAGAAACCTTTACTCAATTTAATGACGCCAAAAGAAGCACTCGATCTCACACCTAAATATAACAAAATCATTAATGAAATGTTCGAACTGTAATATACCGCACTGAATTATTCGTCATTTTCAAACATCAATAATCACAAAAAGATAGGTAATAAGAAAGTAAATATCATCTGAAAGTATAGTATATACCTACATGAACGGCTTCTGTAAGAAAAAATTGACATAATTTGTTTACGACATACAAAAATGACTGTTTAGCGAATGGTGTTTCAGAGACTGATCAAGAGAGAAACGTGTACTATGAAAACTCTTCATTTCTAACAAATAATAACGCATTACAAGTGAATAAATGAAAAAAACAATATTGATACATTGTTCTTCATACATTCAACTATATCAGGAAAAAAAAAATTTTCAGTTTGGACAAAATTTTTCAAATCGACTTTTGGCCAGCTTTTAGGGCCAAATACTCCACTGTGGGACGTTCGATTGTATTCAATTTTCACAACATCCTTATCCGGATATTTTACCAATTCCATAGGTGGTCGAAGATTCCCAAAGCTGTCGAAATATATAGCTCGACACCCTCTCTTCGCATACGCCACCCAATGAGTCCCCGGCCCCTCGACATTGTCTAAATTTACGATACCCTTCTCGTTGCGCATAAAAACACCTCTAAAGAATGGAATACGCATACGTTTTGCCAACTCCTCCAATTGCGCATCGGTAGTTACGCCCGCGGGCATTTTTATTTTCTTTTCGACGTTTTTTTTTCGTTTGGATATTCCCTGTCCACGCTTGTATGGCGCGAGATAAAGTCCGTGACCTTCCATGGAGCGATTATGGCGTTGCATTTCCTGCAGCTGATGTTGCGCCGCCTTATTATCGTTTACCGCATTAGCGATCCCCGCCGCTCCACCAGCCAATGATCCGAGAACACCCAACAGCGGGAGAAGTGGTAATATACCCGTTTTGCCACTGGAAGAATCCGCTTTTGCGATGCTCTCTTTGGAGTCCTTTTGCGGGTTTTTGTTTTCATCCCCATTCCAATCTTCGTCTTGGCCTTCATAGCTACCCAAACAGCTGTAGCAGCGCCTCCTTCACCCAGAGTCGAATCTCGCGCAACGATGCGTTTTCGCGGTTTGTCAGCGAGAACGTTATCTGCCACGTGCCATTCGCCGAGGTCGTTGCTACGCGAATACGCAATATCGTGTTCGCGACACGCTGCGTCCAACGGATTGATACCTCGATCCCCTCTAGCCAATCGTTTTACCAGATGAGTTCCTGGACCGCAAAACTGATATCCCGGAATGTGTAATTCGATAGGTAGTGCGTTTATTGCCCGATTTAACAAACCACGACCTTTCTTTACTGCTGTCGGTGACATTCGCTACAGTTTTTAATCAATGGTGCCGGACCGTCGATATGCGTTCGCTGCCAAGGGCGATTATAATGTTCCAAGCACTGGCGATACTGTCGAACCTCGGAATCGGCTTTTATATGCTCGGAGAGCCTGTCCCACAACTGATCAATGTGTCTGCCAAATTCTCGCAATAGAATAATCTTTGGTATATATTTCAATTGCTCAGAGGTTAGGTCTCGAATATCGTAATTATCCGACAGGATCAGAAGCATTTTGAATACTGAGCCGTCGTGTTTCGGCGCGGACCTATAAATAGGGTGCATCACCGCCTCGACATATCAAAATCATTTTTCACGGTTCGCGGGGAAGATGCGATTCGTGCGACAACCTGTAACGATACGCGTGACAAATTTTGACCTTAAATCACGAGTGATGTCTTCGAAAACAGGACGCAGACATGGTAGCATGCTACCAAACACAATCCGTTGCATCATTTGTGGTCCATCAAATTGTGGAAAGACCAACGTGCTGGTCAGCTTGTTGGAAAGTCCTCACGGCACCCGCTTCGAGAACGTGTACGTGTATTCCAAGTCGTTGCAACAGCCAAAATATCAGTACTTGGAGAATTTATTGACTCCGATAGATGACATTGGCTACTTTACGTTTTCGAATAACAATGACGTCATCCCACCGAGCGAATCGCTTCCGAATTCCATATTTATCTTTGATGACGTGGCATGCGATAAGCAAGATACGATACGAGAGTACTTTGCAATGGGGCGCCACTCGAACGTTGACTGTTTCTATCTCTGTCAGACGTATGCAAAGATTCCCAAACATCTTATACGCGACAATGCCAATCTGCTGATTCTGTTTAAGCAGGATGGTACCAACTTGAAGCATGTGTACAACGATCACGTAAACACAGACATGTCTTACGAGGATTTCTGCGCTTTGTGTCGTAATTGTTGGCAACGGGAGTATGGTTTTATAGACGTTATAGAAAGGGATTTAACCAGTTTGCCGTACCATGAGATGGTCAATTGTCATCAACACGTCGGTGGGAAAGCAACGTCTACGGCACAATGATGATTGATATCGATAGTCTGGAGATTAAGGATCGCGAGAGAATAGCGAAGGAAATTGCAAAAACCAGCGAAGTCATTCGTCGGAAACATCAGGCTTTGAAGACTGGCAAGATGGAGGAAGATATCGCGTTGGAGAGATACTTCAAACCAATCGTCGAACCCCTAAAACATATTGCGGAAAATACCGCAGCGGCGGAAGCTGGCACATCACCGCTGATGAGCACAGACGTTGAAGGGAATGAAACATTAACGTCTAAAAAAATCCATCCGCAACAGAACTCATCGCGCAAGAGAAAGAGGAAACAACACATGCCGGCGGAATATTCACCCATAACCTCGACACCAGTTCAATCGAAGCGGAACCGACAGAATGTTGAATCAAACGGTTCTCCGGCTCCACCCACACCAATAAGTACATTGCCCAATGTGCAATCGCTCTCAGCCATTGATGATGACGTTTTCCAAACTAGTCCCAATGAGTCGTTTGTAACATCTATTAGACAGCAATTCCAAACATCCGAGGGACAAGAAACGTTTCGCAGTCATTTCGGCCCGCTGGGACAAAAATACATGAGCGCGATCCTAAGTGGTGATAAGGATACAACAATTGACTATGTGTAAGGCGTATACTTTGGCAATAGGGGAACGAGGCTTGGGGATAAGGCTTTCGATATAGACATGGATGATAATATAATCATAGATGGTGTAAAATACAGAGGAACACCTGGTCTTTACGAACTGATTTTCAAGAGAATTCCCGATGATGCTGTATACACCGATGCCGATAAACAAAAATACAAAAGTATACTGTTGGCGACGAATGCCCACAGACGCGGTCATGGTGCTAACAATCCCATATTGAGCAACAAGGGACACAAGTACAAATATGTAATTGCGCCGCTACTCCCTCGCGCATCGGCTAGTAGGGCAGGGAAAGGTCTAACGGTACCGCGAGCCATGGTGGTAAACGATAACAAGATCGATTACGTACACTGGGACGATCCCAACGAGCTGGTGGATCGATTGCGTTTGCTGGAAGCATCGCGTCAGGCGGGTAACAACTCTCACGATCCCGAAATTCTATCGATTATCGAGGAACTCCGCGAGGTAGGCCTCATTATATAAAACCGCGCGCCAACGATGCATGCAGTATGCATCGAGATGCCGATCAACAAATTTGGGGTATCGCTCGAGAAGAGTGGACCAGCTAGAATGGACTATTACAAATGGAGCGGATTGCTTCGAAATTACATGCGAGATAATGCCCTTTGCGTGACTGCTGCCGACTTTGATGTGAAATCACGCAAGATACGAAGCGTAGCTCAGCCGGTGGCCGACACAGATGTCGTCAATAAACTGTATGTGGAAAAGAGCTTTAAACTTTTGAGAGAGCAGCAGGAAGAATTAGAGAGGAAGCTGATCGTGTTTCAAAGAGATATGCTGACGTTGCAAAACAGCGTTCAAAAGATATCGCAAGTCTTGAATTCCATGCCACAGCATGACAATAAAATTCATCAAGTTAAAGAGGCTATAACCGCTTTTGCTACGGAGCAGCAACTTGTCCAAAATTTCCTCGGACCGACGGGAAGCACATAATGCATGTACATGATAATTATCACATCATTCGTGTCCAAGACACCTCTGCGATCAAACATGCAATCATTATCGAAATCCATGAGTAAAGAAAAAAACCATGGTCACAAGAAGCTACAACTCGTTGAGGAATTGCACGCTCCAGCTCGAAGACATTTCCCGCGGAGACGCGTCATAGTGCACGGATACGACGATCTGTGGCAAGCTGACATTGTAGAAATGCGTCCATACTCGCGATTTAACCAGGATCACCACTACATACTCACCATCATCGATGTGTTGAGCAAGTATGCATGGGCGTTACCGCTCAAGACTAAAAGTGGCGCAGAGGTGACTAAAGCGTTTGCAAAGATATTTAGAGATCGATATCCGAAAAATTTGCAAACTGATCAAGGAAAAGAATTTTACAACGTAGATATGCAGAAACTCTTGACAATGCATGACATTAATCATTATTCGACGTATTCGGTGATGAAGGCCTCTGTCGTAGAACGTTTTAATCGAACTTTGAAGAAGAATATGTGGAAATTGTTTACGCTCAATGTAACCTATAGATGGACCGATGCGCTACCGCGTCTGCTTGCAGAGTATAACGCACGAAAACATAGAACCATCAAAATGCGTCCTTGCGATGGTACGCCTGCGATCGCCGATAGGCTGCTAGCCACCGTATACAGCAACATAAACATCGCTGCTCCAGCGAGATTCAAGTTGGGCGAGTTTGTGCGCGTGAGCAAATTGAAAACCATCTTGAATAAAGGCTATACGCCGAATTGGACAACGGAGGTGTTCAATGTAGCCAAAGTACAGGCAACTAATCCTGCAACGTATCTGCTCGTCGATTCCTGTGGAAAACCTATTGCTGGAGGATTCTATGAACACGAGCTGCAACGCGTCACCGATCCTGATGTGTATCTAGTGGAAAAAGTGTTGCGTAGAAAGGGGGATAAGGTATACGTCAAGTGGCTGGGGTTTGATAAATCACACAATTCTTGGATAAATAAAAATAATGTATTGTAAAATAATATCTGGTTCAATAAATACAATGATACATATATGTAAAAGAGTGAACAATTTTTACACATTAATTCCACTATTTATATGAATGAGTTAATAAATACAATAATTTATTTAACATTTTGTTGCAAGCCACGTCGATAATATCATTCAAAGGCACATGCTAACAGTTCGCACTCAACAAGAAATTTATCATCGAAATATTCTCATTATATACCAGCAAAATATTCTCATTATATGCTTTTCAACATCGCAACATGAGTCTAAAGTTCCATAAAGGCGATGTTGAAAAACATATAATAAGAATAGGATTTTGGAATACTCATGTCTCTGCTAACCCAATCATATCCAGTTCTTCTATGAATTCCCCGAATGTAGTGAAGAATTATATATGTATCTTTATTTTACTAGCCCATGGATAGCAAAGATAGATATACAGGGTGTCCCAAAAATGTTGCGGGTCCTTAAGGGGGTGATTTGGGGGGGGGGGGGGGGGGGGTGACTGTAGACAACTTTTTCCTTTGCGAAAAAGTTCTCCGATGTTTCATTAACGAGATATTAACAAAAAGAACCGACCAATCAGAGCGCGAGTCTGACGGCCGAGTTCCCGCGCTAGCGTGGCTACGCGCCGCGCTGCGAGTTGTGAACAAGCAACTCGGCATGCGACGATGAAAATTGCGTAGAATGGCAAATGAAAAAGACGTAACAAATAAAATCGAACGAGTTGTCATGGTTTGTTTGTTATTTAAAGTGAATAATGAATAAAGGATAAATGGATGAAAATCACGTGTAACGTAAAAAGACGAATACACGTTTTTCTTTTAGAAGATTCGACAATAATAATTATTTGAAGTGGGAGGATAAGGAATACGTAAATTTCCTTCTGTTAATAACGTAGCCACGAAAAGGTAATGTAACGGGAAATTAACGAAAAGTGATCGTAGTTCGTTATTGTGATAAAAATCCGTAATTCAATAACGGCCAGCACTGTTGCTGATAACGAATAAGTCTGTTTAAAAAGCCCGAATAAATATTATCGCCGGAAATAAGTCATCGCTTGCGTTAAATTTAAAAATGAATGATTACCAATGACGTAACTAAAACTCACCCTTGTTGGAAATTCACCTGCAGCTTGAAAATCTGTGTCACAGGGTCACTGAACCGATCCTGGTCATCGATGGACGAGCCCAGTGCACAGCCCATCCCAGGTATACGACACTACCCAAAGTTAAGGGTCGCAATGTCAGGTGCGTCCAGGTCAACGTACCGAATATTCACTTCACTGCACGGCTACTAACACTGATCACTTTATTTACTTTTTATGGAACGTGTTGTTCCTACGTTTTAAAAATTGGTGGCCCCGAAAGGGGCCGATTGTTGTCAATTGAAGAATTGCTCCACATGGCGACCGTCATTGTCCACGCATGCTTGAGCGCGGAGAATTAATTGCCGTTGGACGCCCTGTAATGTTTGCGGCGTTATGTTTTCCGCCGCTGCGTGGATAAGCGCAATTGCTTCCTCAGGAGTGTCCATCGGCTGACGATACACCTCATGCTGAAGTGATTGTTGTACAACAAATACAAGACATAAATAAAAAAAATTATCTACAAGAGGGATAAGTAAAGAGTAACAGAAATAATCAAATTACCTTCAGGTAGCCCCAGAAGAAAAAAATCCAGCGGAATCATATTCGGTTACCGTGGGGGGCCACGCAACGTGGGCCTCTCGCCCGCCACGGCCGATCCACCTGTCCTGAAAGGTTGGACCTAAATAAGCGCGGACAATATCGGCACAATGTGGCCCAGCTCAGTCATGCTGGTAGTATATGTTCTGTCGGATCTCATATGGAATATCGTCCATAAGATCCGGCAGAACATGTTCTAAAAAATATTTATACGCTGGCCGTCCAGCCTGTCTGGCAGAATGTACGGCCCAACGATAAATTCGCCACAAATGCCGGCCCACAGGTTGATCGACCAACGGACTTGTGCTGCACGTGGACGAAGCGCTAGGGGATTTTCGTCGCTCCACACATGCATATTGTGGGAATTGAAGCAACCTTCCCTGTTGAAAATTGCTTCATCCGTCCACAATATGTATGTGGTGAACGACGGATTCCTTAGCACTTCTCCCAACAGCCACCTGGAATGTTGAACCCACTGGATGCAATCCCCGGCGTGCAAATGTTGCACCCGTACATATTTGTACGGATCCCTCCGATCCCTGAGGATGCGGTGTATCGTCGTCTTGCTGACACTAGAACAAAATGCAAAAACATCCACTATTAGATAACATTTTTTTTCTTAATTAATAATTGCTGCAGTTATCTTGAACTGTAACTTACTTTAGGCGACGGCTCAAGATGCGCACACTGGGTCGGCTTCAACGGCGTCGAGGATTCTCTCGATGGTGCCCGGATTTCTCGCTGCAGCGGGTCTGCCCACCTTGCTGCCTGGCGGCATCATGGACCCCGTCGAGAAAAGCCTCGAGCTAACCGACGAAACGTGTCCTCGCTTGGCGTTTGGATGTCGGGATATTCTAGCGCAAATGCTCGCGCAGCAGCACTTGCGTTCCCGTCGTTCCGGGCGTACACCCAGAACATCCGGTAGTATTCCTGGGCTGTGAACATTTCTGCAACGCGATTTCTAGCTGACTGACAGGATTTTTTCCAAGCAACTTCCGCTACCCCCAAGTAGCTGCTCTGGTTCCATTATGAGTCAACTCCCACCAGGCCAAGAGGCTTCAGGTAAAAAGAAGCCATCACACTTTCGGAACACACGTCTTTTGCAGAAGTGCAACGAAAACTTTCACAAAAGCTCGCGCTCCGTCCTTCTACTGCCAATGTACCCATTGCTTCGAGATAGAAAACAGACATCACGTGTATCGGTTCGAAAGGGTCCGAAGGGAAGAGGCGCATGAAGTCTTCGAGTTGCTATAAAGAAGAAAATACATACCATTCCTGTTTCCCCTTACTGACACCCTGAGTTCACGTCTACTACGAGGCGGAACCAATTAAGTCATAAATTATCCGAAACTGTAGGAAACCGTTCTCTACCGCCGACTGGCGGGACAATAGGGTCATAAACCGCGACCCTGGCGAAATGCTCTAGCTAATCAGCCTGATTAATTTTGGAGAACTAGAAATTACAGAGTATTATCCAACATCAATACGCCTCGCGGAGAGACACAGGAAGAGAAGGGGTAGTCCGCTGACTGCGCGTAGTCCCGCCTGCTTCGTCCTACCCTCAAATTAAAGACGGATCCCTTATCTCTCGTGTCTAAACACGCGCTCGAATTTCAAAACAAAAGCACGCGTCTACGTATTCCGTGCGAGAGACTGTGGGTGCTAGTCGAACCAATCTGCCCTGCATCCCTCCCAAACTGCCACTGTCCTCAAGAGGCCCTCTTCACAGCAATATCTCCTCCCCACTTTCTTCTTTATAGCAACTCGAAGACTTTCTGCGCCTCTTCCTTTCGGACCCTTTCGAACCGATACACGTGGTGTCTGTTTTCTATCTCGAAGCAATGGGTACATTGGCAGTAGAAGGACGGAGCGCGAGCTTTTGTGAAAGTTTTCGTTGCACTTCTGCAAAAGACGTGTGTTCCGAAAGTGTGATGACTTCTTTTTACCTGAAGCCTCTTGGCCTGGTGGGAGTTGACTCATAATGGAACCAGAGAAGCTACTTGGTGGTAGCGGAAGTTGCTCGGAAAAAATCCTGTCAGTCAGCTAGAAATCGCGTTGCAGAAATGTTCACAGCCCAGGAATACTACCGGATGTTCTGGGTGTACGCCCGGAACGACGGGAACGCAAGTGCTGCCGCGCGAACATTTGCGCTAGAATATCCCGATATCCAAACGCCAAGCGAGGATACGTTTCGTCGGTTAGCGTCGAGGCTTTTCTCAACGGGGTCCATGATGCCGCGAGGCAGCGAAGTGGGCAGACCCGCTGCAGCGCGAAATCCGGACACCATCGAGAGAATCCTTGACGCCGTTGAAGCCGACCCAACGATCAGTGTGCGTATCTTGAGCCGTCGCACGGTGGTCTGTCTATTAAGAAGCTAGCGGGACAAAAGTCGCAGTTCGTCCATAAATCATCAATTAGATGAAAATGATTGAAAAACACCATCCACATTGTTTTACCACCCTTAAAACGTTCACCCCCCACAAGGGAAGATTCCCAACACGAAAATTCCTAAAATTATGAAACTTTGGGGATATGTAGAGGATATATCGGTATGTATTACGCAATTTTTTTTGCTGCCCAAGAATTCAGTCTAAGGGGGTAAAATTGACCCCTGAAAATCCAGCTATTTTCCGATTTTGTGTTATGTCTCGCGAATTGTAAGAGGTAGAAAGAAAGTTTTCAAACAAAAGTTACTTCTTATAATTAAGACTATCACTCGGTAACTTACAGTTCTTAAAAATTATAAATATATTTTATTAATAAAATAATATTATTAATAATATTTACAAGTATTAATAATAATTAAAATAATACAATCATATTAGTAATGAATGATATAAACATATTACTCTAATCGGAATTACTCATTTCCGTATCACTTTCGTCATCACTGGTATGGTCGGATAATTTTAAAAGTGATTGAACATCTTTACCATACTTCGGAACTTTATCACGTAAATGACGATGGCTACTGATAACAGGTTCGGACGTTATAAGAAGGTTATTTAATATATCCCTATTCATATCGCTCCTAGAAATTTTCCTTGAGAATCCTTCTCTGAAACGTTTAAATTCCTTGTGACGGCTTTCTTGGACCTCCTCTGATAGTTGTCCGATTGGCAAATGGAAATGTTCTATGATAGCTGGACCGTGGATTAAAATTTTGTGAACAGTCACAGGCATTGGATACCACTTGTATAGGCTAACATAAAGCTTTGCAGTATCAGTTGTATACTTCTTAAACTCGTTTAAATTAATCTCACATCCTGAAGCTAATGCTTTGAGAATGGCACTAAACCGTTCAATGAGGTTTTGATCTATGCCGATAATGTCAGCTGTGATTTTCGCATTATTGAAAAATCGACGAGCTGTATTACCATCATTCGAGTTTCCGCCTCCCTGTTTTGGCATGTCCACTAGCAATCCGGTTCTTGCTCGAAATTCGTCAATAATGATCTTTTTTCTACATACTACAATGCTTTTAACATTATCGCCACGAGCTTGCCATTTCTTAATTTCAAGCCTATAGGCTATGTGCAGAAGACATTCCATAAATCGGATGTAGCCGTGTAGTGTCGATAATCCCCAACAAAATGTCTGTTCGTTCGCGGTTTTCCGCATCACTACTTCCAAATTGTTCATCTCCTTGCTGGTAGCACCACAAATGTAGCACTTTTGCGTAGAGCTATTAGAGGCCAAAGCATTACAAACCTTACCATCCACCATTGTTTCATGAAAGTTAAATTTGACAACGATTTTCATCTCCCATAATTCCAAATGTGTAGGCCTTAGCTGTTTTATTTGGTTTCTGATGGAAGTCATCTCACTAACTATGACTTCTTCATTTTCCTTCGTGTATCGGAATTGAATCGGTCTGCAAAATCTAGTAGAAGACGTACGCGGATTTTGCCGCCAAATTAATTTTTGCGAACTACTTTCTGATGTTACACTATAAAGCTGAAGATGCAACTAAGACACTTGAGTCATGTATATTCTCTTCATTACTTTTTTGTTTATATTTATTAAGAATTCCGCATCCATCTATTCCCCATTTAGATAACAACGTTAACTCCAAATGCTTATCTCCTAGTGAAACGAAAAAATTTTTTGTGGAAATCAGTCTTCTCACACTTAGATCAACGATCGATTGTAATTTTATTGCTACCATGCTCTCTGTCACTGTAATTTCAGATGAGGGAGGATAGCATAATTTTTTTGCCTTCATCACCATATGGTATGATGAATAAAGATCAACGCCCTTTTTTTTAACTTCTTTACGCATTATAATGTACTGGTGCTTTGTTAAGTTCATAGATGTCATTAATGCTAAAGCCTCATCAGGAGAATATGTTGAATATGATTTCTCAGGTTCTTTCGATTTGTTACAATCGTGTTTCATTTTAGTGGCTCGTTTAGGAGATGATAATAAATTTGGCACCATTGAGGCAGCATCTCTTCTGCCGCATTGCCTCAATTTCTGCTCTGCCGCAAAACAAATTTCATCCACTGATCTCGCCTGTAGTAGAGATTCTACTTTTCTCCTCTTTGTTTTGATCCCAACAGAGGAAAAATCTTGTACTGGACGTCCAAATTTAGTTTTATGTACCGTACTAGATTCTTTAAAGGTGGTTTCGATGCACCCGTTTAACCATTCTTTATATTTTGATTCAAAATACAAATAATTACGAGAGCACAGGTCCCACCTTCGCTTAAGTACCTTTAAAAAGGTACTAATATTTTTTTCAATTTTAGCGATCAAAACATCGTTTTGATTGTGTAAGTATCATTTTTGACACATATATTTGGAAAGAACTAATTTTCCTTCCGCAAGATCAGGTAGGGAAAACCTATCTTTTCTCAACTTCTCCAAAAGTTCCCTCCTGGTTATTTCGATTTTAGTTTCTATGAAGTAGAAAAAAAATTAAGTTAAACGATTTTATTAAAAATGCACTAAAAACTAAAAAATAATTATTTTCTTGTACTACAATTTCGATGATAATATACTACGCACGCCTGCAAAGTATCAAGACAGCTAACCTAACATTACAAAGGAACAACAAACAGTTTAATAACGCAGAGTTGCAAATATTTGCAGCTGTAACTTGAAAATATGTATTCTATAAAGCAAACAGAACAAAACGCCACAAAAATTTCTAGGTTTCACGAGGTTCCCGGATATCTAGAGCATTTCCAACGAACGCTATTGAAAAAGTCCACGATTTGTATGATCATATTTTAATTGTGTTCGTTGAAAATTAAAATATTCATAGCTGAAACTTCACTTACTTATACGTTTGCAATCCATTTTGTAAAATACTAACAATCTTAATTGCGATACAACGGAGCACTGCCGATTTATAGCTGATTTTGATGCATTCTAACAAACAGTTACTAAGGGCCCGGCGCGCGTACATTTAGGTGCTCGTTATTATTATAACATACATACAAATTTGCATACCATATCATTTTGATATCCCTGACTCGGTAGCTTGTGGTATGACAAGGATTCATTCATTTTGGATGGGTCACGATTTTGGACTTTTGTCCCGCTAGACCATCAATAAGACGAACCACTGTGCGTCGCCTAAAGTAAGTCACTGTTCGCGAATATGCTAACGCGATGAGCTTGAATGCCGGGGAGGATGTGTCCGAAAGTCACTATGCACGTATTATGTAAAATGTTTCGTTATCTTTATTATAAAAGCACTCGTTGAGTGGTTAACGTCACAGTGGTGAGGGGTGAGCAGAGAGTTATATAATTTGTGAGAGATATTGAAACAATGAGGAACCACGCACACCGAACGCCACGCGAACGAGCCTCGACCACGATCCACAATCGATTCGCGTGATTGAAATGAGAAATGAGAGCTTGAGATGTTTTAAGAATTGAGATGAGCACTGGTCGATACTGAGCGAGATTACTTTGAGTTATTCACCAGTTACGTGAGAAGATTTGAAGCTGATAATACTACGCATCTTTCACAGAACTCTGTATGAACAAGAATGATATCAAGATGGATGATCTATTTCCGTTACTCGTCTTCTCCAACTTTCCAGTGGATCGATCGACGTGGGGAAATCTGATTGGGTGAGAGTGGTCATTGACGCGTGATTGGTACATCGATCGTGGATCGCTCGCGTCGCTTCGCCGCCTAGGAGGCGCATTTTCGCCGTCCAGGAGGTGCTGCTGTGAGTTCGGGTGTGGCGGAGACCGGAACCACTTGAATCTCAAACATGTGACGAAGCGTCGTCACTGCCGCGAGACAGCGCGGCAATAGTACACGCACCGGCCGCGGGGCGGCTACGCTCTCGCGGACAACGCAACGAATGCAAGTGCATATGCACCGAATAGGCACAGAAATGTAATGCATACTTATGCTGCGGGGCGCCCCGCACGGCCCACCGTTCTCGCAAGCGAAGATGCACATGTGCCAGTATAGAACGGGGCCGGTTGGCCAAATTAAGGACCTCTCTCTCTCGAGTACTGTTCCGCTTCTCAAGCCATTACCGTCGCAAACCGAGACCGCTCACCCATTTTAAAACTCCTGTATCCGAGGTGGCCAGTTTCGACCATAGTCACTACTGCGCCGTTACCTACCTCACTCCCGAATTGAAGCCGAGAGTAACATCTTGCGCTTTGACCTTCACCCGAGTGATAACTCTGCGCCTACATAAGCCGGGGCTCACACTGTACCGGGCCTCTCTTGTATAACCCTCGACGTGGACGCGCCAGCATTGGCCATCCTAGAGCGGCCAACTGACTCCTTCCTACAATCGTATAAAATCACAAGCGGAAACCGCCACTGTCGCGGACTTATACCGAACCGGCAAGAGACGAAGTCCGAGCTACACCGAACTTTACCGAACGGGCTCGAACCCAACGACACACGGCACGAAGGCCCGGCAACGTGATTGTATTAGAACGGAACGGAGAATAAACCTTGTTATTATTATTCACGCCTTGTTCATTCGAAGACCCCTGGCACCCGACTGAGTCGGCGATTCTTCTCCTCCACCCTACCGGCATCCGTCTCAGAACCGGAGACGATTAGAAACATGCTCCCGGCGTCAACAGCTGGAAGAAGATGTTGATGATGAATCTGTAACATTCAAAATGGCCAATTTGGCAATTGGCCTGATTAGAGTGGTGGTGGCGGTCTTGAGTGTCACTACCCCTTTTTTTTTTGTTTTACTTGGTGGAAATCCCCACGAATACCCCCCGCCCGCGGGGGCGGGCAGAGGGTTATGTGGGACTCGAACCCACTAAAACCACCAAGGTGATCTACCTCGCGCGCGGAGCTGCGCGCCTGAGAGGAGGGATTTGGATGCGAGATCAAACAAGCGATACGTTCGCTACCCTCCCCCCCTGCGCTTCATGCAACCCCGTGCGAGGTCCCCTCAACGGGGTCGTCCCTGGGGGAGTATCCCGACCTCCCCCAGCAATGGTCTCCGGGACCGGCGACTCGCGACGGATCACGCGCCGGAGTCGCCCCTTCCGGGGTCGCTGCTACTAGGGCGGGTGGTGTCCCCCGACACCCCCGCCCCGCGACCCCGCAATCGAGCTACTACCCGACCGCGCGACAATGAAAGAAGCGCGGCCGGGCCGGGGCGTTGACGGCCTTAAGGGCCGCCCAAGCCGCCGCGTCCCGAGGGGGCCTTGAGAAAGGCCGCCGGGTATAAACCCGGAGGACACCTCGGGCGAGCGGCTGGCAACGTGCCTGCAGGGCGGCCCACTTTCGGCCGCCCGACTAGCCCCGCGAGCTCGATCGCTCCATCGGGAGCGGCGATGGATTCTGCCGCTCCCGGGGAGGGGGACCCTGGTTCGCGGGCCCCCCGTTCTTCCTCCTAATTCGAGGTGCCCCCACCAGACGAGGCCACCGCCCTTCCTTAAACCACCCGTACCCGCGCGCTCACCCCCTCACGGAGGCGGCACACGGGGGTTGGGAGGTATGTCGCCGCACCCGTTGCGGGGTGCGGCCGTCCTTCCCACTCCAGAGTGTCACCACCCTGGTCAATCCATCCTTCCCTGGGTGAAGAGTGAGAACCCGAGCAAGTGGCCACTTGCTAGGGGGAAACCGCTCATCGGTGATGAGCACTAGGGAGCCGACCTTAATGGCGTTGGATGGATGATGCCACTTTGAGATTGATAACTGCCGTTACAGATAATGTGACGACCATTGAGTCCAGAATTGTTGAGTCTTTTGTTGGATGAGTTGCCACCGCGCTAATGGTGAAATGGATGCGTGCTCCACAGAAGGTTCCGGTAGAGCTGAGAGCGGGTGGCCAATGAGAAAGTGAGCAGGAGTGAGTGTTGCGACGTCGTCAGGATCGTCCCTGAGGGGCTCAAGCGGTCGTGAATTCAGCATGGCCTCAATCTGAGTGAGAAGCGTGCTGAATTCTTCGTAGGTGAGTGCTGTTTCACTTACGGTTCGTCGCAGATGGTGTTTGGTGGACTTCACCACAGCCTCCCATTTGCCTCCCATGTGTGGTGCAGCTGGGGGGTTGAAACACCAGCGAGTGTTGTCGTTGACCAACAGCTGAGCGAGAGATTGATATTCTTGAGAACCCTGAGTAAACATCCTGTTGAGCGTGCCATCAGCTCCGATGAAGTTGGTGCCACAATCAGAGTGAAGTGAGTAAGGGATTCCTCTTAGTGAGATGAAACGCCTGTACGATGCGATGGAACCTTCTGTGGAGTAGTCTGTGACTAGCTCGAGATGAACAGCTGATGTGATGAAACAGACGAACACACAGATCCAGCCCTTTTGAGTCTTGGCGCCTCGCCCTTTCCACGTCCTCAAGGTGATGGGACCGGCATAATCCAGTCCGGTGCTGGCGAATGGGCGTGTGGGTGTGACTCGAGAAAGAGGGGATTGGCCCATCAGTTGATAGGCACGGATCCCCCTTTGCCGAGCACACACAACACACCGCAGGACATGAGCTTTAACTGGAGCTCGACCACCGATGATCCAGTAGCTTTGTCTGATTTGAGCGAGCGTGAGCTGAGTTCCTCCATGGAGAGTTTGTCGGTAAGCTTGGTCTATAATCAGATTGGACAGACGTGAGTGACGAGGCAAAATTGCAGGATGCTTACTTCCATATGCAATGTGGGCGTTGTTGAGTCGGCCCCCGACCCGAATCACTCCTACCTGGTCGATAAAGGCCGTGAGGCGATTGAATGTGTGAGAAGATGGCAACGTAGTGCCGGAGCTGAGCGCCTTTATCTCATGTGAGAAGTAAAGGGACTGCGTCGCTTTAATCCAGAAGATCTTGGCCCTCTCCAGATCCTCCGGCGACTGTGAGATGATTGGCAAGGAAATCGTTGACCTCCTCAAACGTGATAGAATTCTGAAACAGACTGAAGTGATACGAAAGAGTTTGTTGAGAGATGAATATCTGTAGATGAGGTCCCAGTGATATTCGATTTTTCGAATGTTGAGCAGGTTTGAAATTCCAGGACGAGCTTCCAGCATGCTTGGGCTGTCCTTCAATGTAGGTTGAGAGGGCCATGAGTCGCTGGGTTGAGTGAGCCAAGATGTTCAAGCTGATGTGTTGTTAAGCCTCGAGAGGCACAATCAGCTGGATTTGCTGTCCCTGGAACGTGTCTCCAATGTGCGTGCGGGGTGAGCTCTTGAATTTGGGAGACACGATTCCGCTCATAATCCTTCCAGCGTGATGCATGAGATTTGATCCACGATAGTGCGATTTGAGAATCCGTCCACAGATGAATTGTAGCAATGTTGAGTTGAAGAGTAGCTTGAACATACTTCGTGTGTTTTGCCAGCATTAAAGCTGCAGTGAGTTCGAGCCTCGGGACTGTGAGCTTCTTGAGTGGTGCTACCTTGGTCTTGGAGCACACGAGTGTCGACACTTTGTGAGTTGTGGACGATTAGGTCACGATAATGTAAATTGCCGCTGCCATGGCCAGCTGAGAGGCATCAGAGAATCCATGTAATTCCACTGTCGAATTGGAGAAGGTGTTGAACCACCTCGGTATTGAGAGTCTGGCCAGACTTGTTAGATCTTCTCTGATGGTGAGCCAGTGAGCAGTGACTTGGGATGGCAGTGGGTCATCCCAGTTGAGCTTGTGCAGCCACAATTCCTGCAAATGTGCTTTTGTCCGAATGATGACTGGATCTAAGAAGCCAAGTGGATCAAATATCTTTGCTACTTCAGAGAGAATGAGACGTTTAGTGAGTCTTGAATTGCTGAGTGGCTTTGTTGAAAATGAGAAGTTATCGGTGAGGGCATTCCATTGTAATCCGAGAAGTTTGGTATTGCAGTCGTCAAGTGCTATGTACGAGTTGCTAGCTCGTGCTACATGAGAAATTGATTCAAGCAATGGAGGGTAGGTTGATTGCCACTTGGCAAGTGAAAGACCTCCCGCCTTGCACAGGTCATTTAATTGTTGAGCAATTGTGATGAGTGTCTCACCTGTATCGGCGCCGCCAAATATATCGTCGACGTATCTGGCCTGAGTGAGGGATGGTACTGCCATTGGGAAGCGATGGCCCTCGTCTTCGACCAACTGCAGTAACGCTCTGACAGCGAGGAACGGCGCAGCCTTAGATCCATACGTGACCGTGAGCTTGTAAGGCACCTCCTTTGAGTCCTCATCCATACTACTCTCTAGAGGTCCTGGTCGTCTTCGTCAACCTTGATTTGTTTATACATTTTTGTCACGTCCGTGGCAAAGATGTACTTGTGCTGGCGAATCCCCAGCAACACATCTGTGATGTTGAGTAGAAGATTTGCACCAGTGTGCATGAGATCGTTGATCGAGTGCCCCGTTGAGTTTGGGCTTGATCCATTGAAGACGACCCTCAACTTTGTAGTCTGGCTGTCGAGCTTGAGGACTCTTACCATATGATGAAGTTCCTCATATTCCTTCATGAACCCTTGGTAGAGATTGCGATAGTGATTGTCCCTGTTGAATTTGTTGAGAGTTCGCTTCAGGCAGGCATGAGCTGCCTGGTACGAATTGCTCAACATGCTTGAAGATGACTTGAGAGGGATGCGTACGATGTACCTTCCTGAAGAATCACGAGTGTGTGTCGCTCTGAAGTGATCCTCACATTCTTGTTCGTCTGGAGTGAGTTCGGTGTGTGTGTCTGAAGGCAGCTCTTCTTGGGTCCAAAATTTCTCTAACAATTCTTGTATTGACTTGTTTCTGTGCTGAACCACAGCTGCACTGTGCGATAAGCTGAATTGAGATGACGTTGAGCTGATTGGACCAAGAACGAGCCGGCTAAATATTGAAAGTTGAGCAATCGGCATTGAGGGATCGCCCTTGACTAGGTTGGGCTTGATAATTCTTCCATATGAGTCTGCGCCAATGATTATATCAATCGGCCTAGGTGTTAGAAAGTCTGGATCAGCTAACCTTAACCTGGTGAGATGTGGCCATTCTTGATGTGGCGCTTCAACGGATGGCAAACTGGACGTAAGAGTTCGCAGCACATCAGCTTGAGTGGAGACTGTAGAGGAGTCGTAGCTTGAGCGTAGAGTGATTGGCACGACGCACAGTGGTCAAAAATCGAAAAAACCTGTCCAAAACCTCAAGATGACCTTTGATTTGTTTAAAAATGGGTATACTAATGTTTTGGAGGTCGCTGATTAAGAATCTGAAGTCAAAATTGCTAAAACCAAAATGGCGGACCTAATATGGCAGACCGCATATAAGAAAACATCAAATTTGGTCTAAACTTGGTATTCTAGAGTTTTCAAGGTCGCTGATTACGAATCTGAGGTCAAAATTTAAAAAAAAAAAATGGCGGACCCAATAAGGCAGACTGCATATCAGAAAAACATCAGATTTGGTCCAAACGTGGTATCAGCAGCCAACAGTTTGTACTTTGACGGCCTCTAGGAAAAAAAATTCAGATTTGTTCCACCTTGGGACTTGTTGGAACTTGTTCACACAAGTGTAGAGCAGGGATTGAAACGGTTCCGAAAATAACTGTTTCAAACTGTTATATATCGGTTCTGACTGAAACAGTTATGATAGAACCGATATTCTGAGTAACCGTTATAAGGAACTGAACTTTCTGGCTATATCAATTTCGGTTACGGTTCTGCAGAACCGATATTATATCGGTTCCGTAACGGTTATATATCGGTTTTATAACACTAATGTATCCTATCGGTTACGCATCGGGTATGCGTAGCACGTTCCAACATATTTACGATTAATGTCACATTTTTTAAATGGAAATTCGATTTGTTTATAAGTCTTTTTATCGCTGGGTCTCTCTATTTGTTGTCTCTGTTTTCAAAACTCCATCAATGCAGGAAAACCCGAAATGAAAGGCAGCATCTGTAACTTAAGTATTTGAAAGAGAGATTCTAGATAGAGAGGTTCAGCGATGAAGGATCTTATAAACAAACGCGAAGAGCTATTCTCTGGGTCGGAGGGTTTAAGACCAATGGGCCAAAGTCACTAGTATTCCTGAGCTTGTGGAGAGCACGTGGACATTGTGACAAAAATTGAGACACTACTTAGTATCCTAAAACCTGCTAAGCTCGCAACAAAGAGTCTACAAAGCGAGCAATTAATACTTGGCGATGTATATGAGATATGGCAACGTTGCTTGATACAAATACAGCGAGTGGAAACTGAATTTACAAATGAATTGGTACATAACATGAAGGACCGTCAAGATATGTTATTTGAAAATGAAATTTTTTTGGCAGCAATTTATTTAGATCCACGTTTCAACGTGATCTTAACAGATGAACAAATACGTAGTGCAAAAAATTGTCTTGTAAATACGTACGCAAGAATAGAAATTATTAACAGACAGCAAGAAGGAAGAAGAATCGATGTCAACGAAGTAGTAGAAGCTACATCTGACCGAACAGATGAAGACGAATTTGAAAAGATTCTAAAAAATGCGGAAATAACACGCACTTTGAACCGATTAAGGAGGAGTACATAACGTTCTTCGATAGAAAGCGAAATAGATGATTTTATAAAACAACCACGTGTGAAACCTTCTACTGACATTTTAACTTTTTGGAACAATAAAAACAGTAACCAATGTGAATTGCGGAATTTGGCAAATGTTATTCTAGCTGTTGCACCTACGCAGGTGAAGCAAGGCATACAGAATTACGAGCATTTCGCGAGTACCACACTCGAAAAATTTCTCGACGAGCCACCAATGAAGATCTATACAGCCTCTTAGTATCCTCAGACCCTCTGATTTCAAGTCTGAGGCCACTTCCACCGGTTGCGAAGAAAGACCTGCCACCAGAAGTACTATCTTTATTACTTCTATAAATATATTTTATAAAATTGAACTGATTTTAATTTCTATCGCGAGTTCATCCCAATCCCACTTTTCTATATTCGATTTTCATCAAATAAACTTATATTTAGTCGAATTACTCCATTCGGTTCCATAGATGAAGCGGAAATAGTTCTGTCCAGCTGAATAGCCCATTTTGACCACTTGCGAAGGCTGTCGACTGTTGATACCAAGCTTAAACCAAATCTGATGTTTTTCTGATATGCGCGTCCGCCATATTGGGTCCGCCATTTTGTTTTTTGTTTTAAATTTTGACCTCAGATTCGTAATCAGCGACATCGAAAACGCCAGGATATCAAGTTTAGACCAAATCTGATGTTTTTTAATATGCGATCCAAAGTTGCAAAAAGTAGCAACTGGAAATAATTTTTTCAGACTCTCTACACTTGTGTGAAAAAGTTCCAACAAGTCCCAAGGTGGAACAAATCTGAATTTTTTTTCTAGAGGCCTCCTAAGTACAAACTGTTGGCTGCTGATACCACGTTTGGACCAAATCTGATGTTTTTCTGATATGCAGTCTGCCTTATTGGGTCCGCCATTTTGTTTTTTTTTTAAATTTTGACCTCAAATTCGCAATTAGCGTCCTCGAAAACTCTAGAATACCAAGTTTAGACCAAATTTGGTGTTTTCTTATATGCGCGTCCGCCATATTGGATCAGCCATTTTATTTTTAACAATTTTGACTTCAGATTTTTAATCAGCGACCTCGAAAACCTTATTATACCCATTTTTAAACAAATAAAAGGTCATCTTGGGGTTTTGGGCAGGTTTTTTCGATTTTTGACCACTGTGCGGCGGGTCCGGTACTGACAGCTTTATTATGAAGACGAGATGTGGGTTTTTCACAAAACTCAGGACGCGTCCCGAGGTGTCCCACGTTGGTCATAAAAAGTAATAAAACATTACAGCAGTCGATATGCGGGCGACTCGACGGACGGTAAGCTCCAAATCTTAAGTACTTTATTCTAGTATTTTATTCAAATACCCTTAGAAATAAGTTTTCTTCATTCCATATTGTTCACCCATAATGGAACTCTGTCCTTCGATATTTTTACAGCCGTATACGCATTTCGTTGTACAGCGCTCTATTCGTATATTTTCGATAGCTTAGCCTTAGATAATAGGCAAAGGTCCCGTCATCTAGACGACAGTCGGTCTCTTCCGCGCGGCGCGCGGTAGGTACTACCAAGGCACCGAACAAGAGCGTCGTAAACCTGCACCGTCCGCAGACGCTCGCAAATTCGGCGCGGCCAAGGTAATCTTTGACCTCACTTATTTATTAGTTTCACGTGCATGCATCCCCCTACCAAGGAGTTTCCGCATTGAAATAACGTCCAAATCTGATATTTTTCTGATATGCGGTCTGCCATATTGGGTCCGCCATTTTTTTTTTTTTAATTTTGACCTCAAATTCGTAATCAGCGATCTCGAAAAGTCTAGAATACTAAGTTTAGACCAAATTTAATGTTTTCTTATATGCGGTCTACGATATTGAAATAAAATTCATTACTATTTGGAAACATGGTTACAACTGAGGCAGTGAGAGGGACAACGGACCAACCAACATCTTAAATGAATTCTGTTACCCGGTTAGGCGGGTTAACCGGGTTAATGCGATTACAGTAATATAGTGAAAACCATAGTTGAGGCAGTAAGAGCAATAACGGACTAATCCAATCTAAATAAATCCTTAGGAAAGTGTCTGAGTGTCTCGCGGAGTCCCGATATCATTTGTAAAGTAGCACGAAGTAGGATGTGGTTTTTACATAATCATGTAGAGGAGAGTCTACCGAAAATATTCCAATTGGTTAGAAGTTTGGATTCGTTGGGACTTTGAAGATATTCCTTGTTAATTTTAAAAAATATCGCAAATTTCCTCACTATATTCAGAACTATTTTTCAATACATTATTTACATTAATTACTGATAGAAGATGATGTTTAGCGCAAAAGATTGGTCTTTAATTTCAACAAAACGATATTTGGTTGTATTCATTTCTTATTCGACCTTTTCTTATAACTTGGAAACGAAAAGTTTTCGAACATTCCATTTAAACCACTGAAAAGGGCATTAAATATGGTACCAAATAAACAGAATTAAATTTTTTATCACAAATAAGTTAAAAAATTGAAAAATAAATAAATCCCCCAAAATTAAATTATGCATCGTTAGAAAGAAATAATTTTTTCCTATTCTTTTGGCGTAAATTTCATTCCGATATGTTAAAAAAAAGATCCAAATGGCGCTAAATAAATTAATCCAGCCCACTGTGCTACAGCCCGCCTCAAGTCTTCATTTACATTGATTCAATACTCTTATTGCATGACGCAGACAACTTCCCTGTAAAGGTCGTTGCCCACTAGGCCGAAGCGCTGCAGTAGTTAGGCTATGCCGATTCTGGACCAAGTGAAGGCGAGGGGGTGAGGCGGGGCGGGGGGAGGTACCGCGCTCTTCCGCGAGATGGGCGAGGGGGTGAGGCGGGGAAGGGGGTACCGAGTTCGTGGATGAGGGGGATGACGTCACAGGGGAGGGGGATTCCAAGATGGCGTCGACCGATTTCGTGGGCGAGGGGGCTGGCGTCACGGGGGGAGGGGGAGAATTTTCAAATTTCCAAAATGGCGTCGCGCGCATTTCGTATTGGCGCCACCTATTGGACGTTTGATGTATTTTGGGTCCGCGTCGGTATTTGGGCCCGCCTTGGTAAATTTTCCAAGGTTTTCATGCGTTTCGTGTTGACGTCACCTGTTGCATGTCTAAGGTATATTTGGGCACGCGTCGCCGCCGCGCAATCTCCGTACCTGTGCGGGGATCGGTGCGCAGGCGCGACCGCGAACGATTCGTGGAAATTCAAATCGCGTCTTCGATGATGATTTCTGAGAAAGAGGGTGGACCATGATTTCTGAGAAAAGATAAGGAAATATTTGAATCGTGGGACCGATACAGCACACGTGCAATGATGTATACATATGGCGATAATTATTGTAAATCAATCGGTGCGATAGCCCTTGGAATAAAGACTAGGACCTCTATGAAGTACCCTCGAGAAAACGCAATGTCCCCGAAGCAATAAATTAGGCGTTCCTTTCACGCGAGCAGCTAAGCGATAATTATTCGGGGTAGAGTTCCAAGTATTTTCACGATCAAGAACAGGGCGACGTCTCAAGTACCCTTCTCGAGGGTCTGCAAGTCAAGCGTCGTGGGAACGTGTAAGGGCGAAAAGAATTCGTACATAGACCCGCAGACATCTGGTTTGCAGTAAATCCAGTGTCATGGTCAAGCGTTGTGGGAACGTATCCGAACCCACCCATCCCTATTACCTATCCGGAAACACAATTGACATTCGCTACGACCACGCTTCTAAGAATTAATATATGGATAGGAATATGTATGAAAGGATATTATAAATAACACGTTACATGTATTGATGTGAAAGTCATACATTTATTATTAAAACATATATATGCATGTACTATAGTGGTACGTGGTTTACATCACGCAGCATGGATTGTAATCCTAACGCTAACAATTCACAAACAATCAAAGAATGCTGCTCAAAGGTGTCGCTTTCGGAAATTAGTTTCACACAATTCGTTGGTACGGAAGCGGTACGTAGAACTTCCACGAAGGCAGCATATTTACTGCTTACAGAGTACATATTTTCAGTCAACCAGGTGAACATATGATTGATGCCATGTTCATACGCGAACAGTTTACGCATCATAACTTCCGTCATGTGTAAGGTAACGCGATTATCGGTGATTTTAATAAGTTGATCACCATGCATACACGTGAATTCCAGTCGCAAATGATCAATTACGATGTGGGTTTGGGGCGATGTTGCGTTGCTGCGTAATCGTTGGAGTATGTCCGCCTCGTTTTGCAGTATGAGCTTCCACGTCGATATTGAAAAGCACACCTCGTAGCCTTTTTTGTCGGCTATAGCGATCTCAACGCGGCACGAATCCATGCCAATGCGTATTCCAATAGCGGGACGTTTATAAGCTGTTGAGGTTAGTGGATAATCACGCCCCAGGATCCGTACGATCAATGGTTTTGGTGTTATCAACGTTTTTGGCGTTGTTGATCCAGAACTGTAAGAAACATGTACACGAAATTAATGCATGGTTCGTTGGTGTTTACAGTGAAAGAAGTAAGTGAAAGAAGTAAGTGAATGAAGTATGTGTAAGGTGTTTAGTAACGTATACATACCTCATATTGGATTGTTGATGATATTGTTGTCGTTAGTGTTTATTTGGAACGCCACCAGCGTTGTAGGATGTGCAGGATGAATCGTTTAAGCTTCGTTTGTACATTTTGATATGCAATACGTATGGTTCTTATCGACGAAAAAAAATGACTCGGGCGATACTTGTTAGCACTCAACCGTACGTGGTGAACTGATGCCTACAAGACTCATCCACGTCACTTTATACTGATTCACGTACACGTACACATCAGTGTGTGAAAGTATATCGCATCAGTGATGGTGATGGTCAAGACGCGTATGTTTACCGCACAAGGGTTAGAGAATACGTGGCAAATTCAAATGGTGTGCATGTCAAATTCGAGGAGCACACATACCACAGAAGAGGTAGAGACGATTCGCGATGTAAAACATAAAAGTGCGAGTCATAAAAGTATACTATAAGCTGGAATAATTAGTTTCACATTATAAAATCATCGAGGAAGAAGAATAAGAAGGAGGAGGAGGAGGAGGATGCAGAGAAACTGTGACGTGACCATTCCCACCATGCCTCAAGACTACCCTACTTGAAAACTATCCCTACCCTTGCAACGCGTAGGGCCATCGTTCTAGGCTAGGGAAACGAAATGTATATAAGGGTGTCGACCACCACCGCACGGGACAGTATAGTTACCACAAACATTTTATAAAACAAACATGGACGCGTTTGCGGAAAACTTATACTTAGCGGCGCAGGGGATGAATGCGTTTGAAATGCAACGATGCATCGTAAGTATAGTTTCGTGAAAATTAAATTTGTGCGCGTATTCCATTCGCCGCAAAGTTATGCGTTTGTTTCAGTGTGAACGTGATAGATTTCTCAATTTCTGAAAGTAATGATACAGAAACAACTAGCCTATTGTTTATCAACACCATAAAATTTAAAAAAACTATTAAATAAAATATCACATAAACAGTTTGTCAAAGCTTTTTACAATAATTATGGTTAAAAAATTGAAAAAAGAAAAATGAAGGAAACGTAAAACATATTAAATTATCCATCATTAGAAGGGGATAAATTTTCTCCATTTTTCGGCACAAATTGCATTCTGATAACTTTTATAGTTCAAAAGTTATACGAAAAAGGCACAAAATTTTTCAATTAAGAACACTAACGCGTCAGCGTGGTCTACCACAGCTGGACTGTGGTATAAATAGGTATTCCTACGGGGAATGTGGTCGGCGCGATCGCAATCTTAAATTGACTATCCTCTTCCCCGTTTGCTACGTCAAATGGAATATCCTCTGCCGAAAGCTTTCAATATCAGCTCATAAGTGACGGAAGTATCGAAGTATGGTTGCAGTAGAATGCGTGCGTCTGACGTTGGTGCAGTATTCATCCGTTCGCGCGCGCGCGCGCGTGTTACAAAATGAATGGATGACCCTGTATAAGGCACCAACAGTATTGGCATTTCGCTTTTATAATATACATTCTCACTGTAATGTGTTACACCTTTAAACAGTGTTGACTATTTACTTTTTATACAGGTTTTATGTGATCACACTGAGCGAAGCGGACCACAGGGTATTGTTCACCAGAAATACATATCCTAATGTAACGATATTCCACATACAAAGGACAGCAACGCCTTTATTTACAACATATTCATGGACTAATATTACAATAAGGTAAATATCTGCATTATAACAAAGTCATGTAAAATATACCAATTCATTTTCTATTACATAAATAAGATTTTGTTATTCACGAAGTACCAAAAGTGATGAAAATTCTAATAAAATATCAAGTCAATATGTAGGAACGCTAGAGTTGCGGGTACGCCGAGCGGCCGGAACGACGGCGGTGACACAGAGCAGGCCATGGGCGGGGTTGCTAGTTTGTCGGTTTGGGTCGCGGGAGAACAAAAGATCGGTTGACGACGTTCGAAGAGGTTTGACTTGGCAACGAGCGTGAGTGAGAGAGTGGGAGTGAGAGAGAAAGCGTGATGCGTGTCGAGGTGTTGGGGACGGCGGAAGGACAGTGCGTTGACGGTTGTAGAGACTTGCAAGACGATGGACGTTGTGTGGAGAAAGCGAACGTAGCGCGAAAAGTCGTAGACGGTTGTAGATAGTGGCGAGACGATAGATGTTGTGTGCGTAGAGAGAGAGAGAATAAAATTATTAAGAATTAAAGAATTATTCTTTATAACTAAACCTTAGAAACCCTTGTTTCCTACAAAATACTAGAATCTAGATTAATAACAAGGAAAATCACGTTGATCGTACGCTTCAATTTTAATCAAACATTGCACAGAAATGGAACATTCGGCAATATTCGATACGAATATTTGTTCAGCTGACGCAATTGGTGATTACGAAGTGAAAGCAGCCCTCAAAGATGGAAACGAAAAATCTGTTTTGTTGAATTTCTTGGAAAGTACTGAAAATAGAAAAAAGTTTAGGTGGCGCCAGTATAAGCATTAATTACTTAATTTTCATTTATATTTTTGTAATTGTAAAACCGTATGATTAATTATACAAATAAATATTTTAATAGGAATAAATATTTTATTCAAAATATTTGGCACTGCTCTCCAAATTGGTGTTGCTAAACTGAATAAATATGTATAAATTGCATTAATATCTTTTCCCTTCTTTCTTGTTTCACTGGTGTCTGGTCTTGTCTTAGGGGAGTTTCGTGCAGTACCGACCAAAGCTAATTCTCGCTTCTTCGACCAAATATTAGCACTTTATTTGAATTAACCAATGGAAATTCCAATTCTCTATAACATACTTCCATCTCTGTTTGCAAGGAATCATTTGACAAAGATTGTGTTGCGGCCGAAAGCCACCGATCAGCTGTCGCGCGGATTTAAATGTGCGTGTGAGAGCGTGTAAATACGATGACACATCGTACGGTAAGACGGTTACCTACGTCACCTGTTTTTGCCCGGATTCGAGCGTTGCGCGCTTCCAGGAATCCGGCAGTTAGTTCCTCGAATATCTCGAACGACAACATCACGCTCTCGCACGCCCAGATTGCAACCGTTTCGTCGCCCAGCGACCCCAGATTACATTCTTTAAGACGGCCTTTCGAGCCCTCGCGCCCAGCGCTCGTGTACATAGCTTGTACATATATCTGTTCGGTGTAATTGCGTGTTGTGAGTCGTGCTTGTTCGTCCTGTCTTTCTGTGGAGTGCTCGTCCGTTGTTGTAAACGACGCCCACATACGGCTAAATAAACGTGCCGTCCCACCAACTAGTGAAGTTGTGTTTAATCGTTGGAGTGCATCCCTTCCCCGGCCATACCAGTGGCGATCCACACGCCTTCACAAGGCATCCGTTTAAACAGATTGGGTGCAGTATACCGAATGTGACGGTTGGGTACACTTCGAATGCACAAATCAAGAGAATATTAATTATTCTATTTGGGAGTTTGTACAAATTTCTATATAATTTCTACGTTAAGTTGTAACTAAAATATGGATTATATATATTTACAGATAATCGAAGCAGAAGATGATGCAGTGTGGTCTACGTCAGAGAAAATATTTATTGTGACATAGTATTATATTAATTAAACGATTTTATTCAGCTTTGACCCTCTGCTTGCTTCTTGTATGTTTGGTTCATATCTGAAAACTCAAATGTAAATCAATTCCTCCAATCCAATTGTCTTGAAGCTTTGATATAAGTTATCAATAAACACTACAAAATGTGTGAAATCCCAACAAAATTACCTTTTTTTAAAAAAGGTACGAAAAAGTGCGCCAAGTATATAATCCCATAAAAAAGAATCCCATTTAAAAATATTGTCGTAAATTAATAGCTATCTCAGTGGCTATTTTTGCAAAGAAAAAAATGTATTAAATAATGGTTTTTTTTTAACTTGGGCGTTTACCGGGCACTCAGTCCTATTGGATCATTGTGCCTGAGCCCGTACGGGCTATGCCGCTATGCCGGCCTCTTGTGCACACTCGAGAAGCCCGCTCAGAGTCGTGTCCTCCAAGTTCGTCGTGCGGGGGAAGGCAGCTCCCAATAGTAGCGGCCTGTGGGCCGCCATGCCCTCGCACTGCGTCAGTAGGTGAAGCGGCGTTTCGTCGTCCACCCCGCACCACGGGCACCTTGGTTCCTCAACGATCCCAAGGTGCACCAGGTCCTTCCTCGTGTCCCAGCGTCCTGTGACCATCCCCACGAGTAGTCGCAGTTGCGACCTATCCAGGCGGCTGAGTGTCGCCCCTAACTTTTTAGAAGGCCGCTTCAGCAGAGCCTTCGCGTGTCTCATATGTTGGGTCCGTTCCCAGACTTGTCCGAGTTGCTGTCTGATGCAGCATCTCGTCCACTCCTTCACAGTCCCCATGGAGACACCTAAGGTGCAGGACGGGTCCCGATTCGGTTCACACGCGCCTTCTCGGGCCCTGTGGTTTACCCCTTCGTTTCCCTCGATTCCGGCGTGCCCCGAAACACATAGTAGACTGACGCGGTTTCTATTAGCCAATTGCGTCAGTGTGTCCACGCAGTCTTGCACCAGACTGGATCGCACTACTGTGTTGTGTAGGGATCCAAGTGCAGCCCGACTGTCGCTACAGATATAGCTGTGCTTGCCCTCGTAGCCACTGTCCAGATTCAATCTGGCACAGGTCCTGATAGCCTGCACCTCCGCCTGAAAAACCGATACGTGTGGGCCCAGGGCGATGGACCATTCCACCCTGGGCCTCTCCCCACATATCCCGGCTTCGGTTCCGGTTTTGATAGGTTCGGGTCAGTTTTGATATGTTAGGAGCCAGTCTTGGAGCCATCTTTTTTTTTTTATAGAGGGGGAAAATGCTTGATGCAAACCCCGGTACGGGTACCGGGGTTATGTGGGACTCACCACCCTAATGGTGGGATACCCACTAAAAACCCCCTCTCTTACGACCGCCTTTATGGCGCCTACCCCACTGTGGTGGGAACCTCGGAGCACTAGTTCCACCACAGTGTCCAAAACGGTGTAGGGCGCGCCTACTATGTACAATTTAATAAAAAAATAAATAAGTATTATGTACACATTCACACATCAACGCACAATCACAGCATTTACACACATATCGGAATAAATACGCGATTTTTACGTCACAGCTAAAATATCCATTCCCACAACACGAAACGGTATAAATACGCGCCCTCCTAACGTCATCGGAATAAATATGCGGTACAGTTAAAAAACGCCCACGTGTCCCGGTTGACCCGCCTTTATTGTGGGGGGGGGGGGGACCAGCCTCCTCACCCTTTTACTGGGGGGGGGGTCTACCCCCTTGGACCGCCCCATTCCTTTTTCTCTTCTGGGCCCTTCTCTTTCTCTCCAGGGCCCTCCTTTGGGCCTCCTGTCTGGCTGCCGCAGCCCGGGCGTCCCTCAAGGCGCTTTCTCAGCCACGGCCTCCCTCTGAGCTTTTGCGCCCATGACCGTGGACGCAAATGTTCGGAGGTGCATCCACTTCGCGTCCGTGCCCATCGCGAGGCGGACCACTGTGTTTGGGTACAACGGGGCCCCCAGGGCCTCGGCCAATGCCCGGCGCTCTTCCTCGAACGCCGGGCATGCCATGAGGACGTGCTCGGCGTCATCTATCGACGCCCCGCACTCCTCGCACGCCCCATTAGGGGTTTTCCCGATTCTTGCCCTAAAGACCCCGAAGGACCCATGTCCGGTGAGGAGCTGGGTCAGCCAGTAATCCGGCTGTCGTGCCAGCCCAGCTCCCACCGCGAAAGTGGCCACCTCGGGCACCAGCCGCCTAGTCCAATACCCGGGGCCCATCCCGTCCCAGACCCCCTGCCACTTCGCCATGGCAGAGGTCAGATTCCCTGCGCCTGCTCTCCCCCGCTCTCGCCCTCAACACGTTCGGGTCGCACCTTACGGCTGGATCCGCCCTGTCCGCCGCCCTACGGTCGTAGAGCTCCCTCCACATCGCGACCTTGAGCTCGAGGGGCATCCTCCCCGCGAGAACACAAAGCGCGAGGCGCGATACCGTCCGATACGCCGTTGAGGTCCTTATAAAGGCTGATCTCTGGGCCCGTCGGATGGAGGTGAGGTTTACGCCCACCCCCAGGGCTGACGACCATGCCGGGGCGGCATACGTCAGCACTGACTCCCAGACGTTATAATACAGTCGCCTCGAGGCGACCGAGGGACCTCTAACATTTGGCAGCAATGCCGACAGGGCTCCTACCACCTTGTCTGCCCTTATGACCGCCCCGTCAAGGTGCGCCCTAAACCTCCGACGGCAGTCCAATGTGACCCCCAGGTACTTGGCCGACCGTGTGGCCGCCACCACCCATCCCATCACCGGGAATTCCCTTCCTTTGTCCGCGAGCAGGCCCGCCAAGACGATGACCTCGGTTTTATCCGAGGCCATCTCAAGGCCAGTGGACTCGAACCAGGCCCTAACCTTCCCGAGCGTATCAGCCATCATTGCCTCGACCTGGGTTACGTCCCTAACAGAGAACATAACTGCCAGGTCGTCGGCATAGGCGATGGCCTTGACAAAACGCCCGGGACCAACGGTCTTAAGGACCCCGTCGTAAACGAGGTTCCAAAGGAAAGGGCCTAGGACCGAGCCCTGAGGAATCCCCGCGCAGACTCCGGTCGTGACCTCGCCGTGCTGCGTGTGCACCGTAATGTAACGGTTGGAGAAGTAGTCCCTAAGGACCCTCCTGACCGTTGGGTGCACACGCCTCACCACGAGCTCCCGCGCGATGGTATCCCAGCGGATGGCGTTGAACGCGTTACGAACGTCGATCAACACCATCACGCAGAGTCTCGGCTTAGTGGTGGCCACACAGCCCTCGGCAAACGCCATGACCTCCCGGGCAGCCTCCACTGTCCCGACCCCTCTCCTAAAACCGAACTGGTTCGGGGAGAAGGGGTCCCGGCCAATCTGCCTCTTGATCAGCTCCTTAACAGCGTACTCCCACACTTTACTCAGTGCTGGGAGTACGCTGATCGGACGGTACGCGTTGGGCTCGGTGGGCTGCTTGCCGGGCTTGGGGACAAGCACCACCCGCGCCCTCTTCCACGCCGCGGGGATGGATCCCCTCCTTAGGGTGTCCGTGATCGCCTCCATGAGGTCCTGACGGAACGCCCTCGACACAGCGACCACGACCTCCGCCGGGACCGCGTCCAAACCCGGGGCTTTGTTTGGCTTGAGGCGGAATATGGCCTCCTCAACCATCTCCATATCCACCTCAGGGGCCGTCATCAAAGCCCTTAGGGCCCCGTCCTCGGGGGCAGCACCATAACGGGGGGGGGGGGGTAGGGGAGGGGGGAGGTACAGTTACGAAGAGACGGTCGAGTATCTTCCGGACCTGAGCCGGGGTCATCGTCATCCTCGGTGGTCGCCCACCGAGTTTGGCCATGACAGCTTTGTACGGCCTCCCCCAGGGGTCCAGGTCCACCTGGGCACACATGCCCAGCCATTGGGCCTCCTTTGCCCTCCAAATGGCGACCTGTACCCCTCTCCGGGCCACGGAGTAGGCCACCCGTGCCTCCTCCGCCTCCGGGCCAGCCCTCCTCCTCCGCTTCTTCACCCTACGCCTGGCTTTCAGGGACGCCGCCCGTGCCACGGCCACCTCCCTGCACCACTATCCGTTGGGCTTACGGGTCCCGCGGGGGAGGGACTTCTTCGGGAGTATGTCCCTGCAGGCCTCCTTGAGGGTCCTTTGCAGCCTTTCCGCCCTCCGTTCACCCGGAGGTCCAGGCTCACCTTGGTCCTCCTCTTCGACATCGACATCAGTCCGTGCAACAGCCCGAAGTGCGCAACCACCTCGGCAGCGTCCATATCCTTTATGGAATACGGCTGCCAGGCGGCTGTCCTGATCACAGCCCTTGTCCTCCTGATGGTATGGAGGACATATCTGTGATCAGAGAACGAGCCTTGATTGAGGACCTCGCTCTTGATACCTCTGGCTGTCACACGGTTCGCGGACAGGATGTCGATGAAGGATCTCCTCCCGTTCCTCTCGAAAGTGAACCTGAACTTCTCCGGGATCTTAACCGGGACCAGGCCTAGGCCGGCCAGCAGGTCGAGGATCGCCGTCCCCTTCCTGTCTAGCCGTACCCCTCCCCAGGCCGGAGACCTGGCGTTGCAGTCACCTGCCAGGAGCACGCCCATGCCCACGGACCTCATCTCCGCTATAATGCCCTCGATGGTGTTTAGGTATTCCCCAAACTCCGCCAGTTTGGCTTTGGGCGAACAGTAGCAACTTAACAGCACATTCCCTTCCCAACTGACCGCCGCAACCCCGTTTGCCACCACGGGGCGGGCCATCGTTGGGAAGTGGCCGTTGAAGGTCTTGGAGCCATCTGTGTACCAGATAAGCCCCCCCCCCCCGGAGAGAGTAACTCCTTCTTGTTCTCCTCCCAGTTTTTCCTGCTTAGAAAGCGAACGACAAAGTCGTGCGAGTCCCTTACGTCCTGCAGGATCGCCGTGTGCCCGTTCTCCGCGCATTTCCATTTGCCCGCGAAGTGTATTCTCAGGGCAGCCTTCCTAGCCCCGGCCTCCGTAGCCAAGTGCGGTGGCGGCAGGTCCAGCAAGACCCCCTCGCCAGGGTAGGCGTGGTGGGAAACGCACCAGTTATCCCCAGCAGTGCCAAGGATGGCTGTATAGATCCATTTAACCACCCATGGTTATGATATGGTTTTAACCCACATGTGCTGCCGAACATCCTTCTGCAGGCCCAGTACGTGACAAACGCCTTCTGGGTCTGCTTCGTGATGTGGCTTTTCCACGTGAGCTTCTTATCCAGGGTCACTCCCAGATATTTAACCTCCGAGGAAGTGTGAAGCTCAGCTCCGAAAATTGAGGGAGCCTTAAACTTTAGGTTCCGCTTCCTCCTGAACAGTACCATCTCCGTCTTGCACAGATTTACCCTTAGATTTTGGTTGTGGCACCATTCCTGAACCAGTGTGAGCGCCTTCTGCATTCTCCTGGCTTTGCACGTCGGGCTCGTGCCCCTGACTGCGATCACTATGTCGTCAGCATAGCCCTGTATTATTACCCCTTCTTCTCCGAGCCCATGCAGGAGCTCGTCTACCACCAGGGTCTAAAACAGTGGGGAGAGAACTCCCCCCTGCGGGCAGCTCCTGTCGGCCTGAGCCCTTATCGTGGTCCCTTCCCAGCTGGCCATCACGGCTCTAGTCGGCAGCATGTTGCGGATACACCTTCTGATCGAATTTTCGACCTTGAAGCTGTCTAGGGCTCCGCTTATGGCATCCAAGGATGTGTTGCCGATCGCTCCTTCGATGTCCAAGAATACGCTCAGGACCGACTGTATCCGCTCCAGGGCCCTTTCTACCACCCCTACCAGGGGTGGGGCGCCGTCTCCACGGATCTGCCGGCCTGATACGCGTGTTGGGAGATTTGAACTGGTCTTTCCACCAGCGCATGTTCCCTGATGTGCCTATCCACCAGCCTTTCCAGCGTCTTTACAAGGAAGGACGTTAGGCTGATGGGCCTGAAGGATTTTGCAGAGTCGTAGTCCTTCTTCCCAGGTTTGGGTATGAACACGACTCTAGTCGTTCTCCATGTTTTGGGTATACACCCCAAGGCAAGACAGGATTTGAAGACAAGGTCGAGTCGTCTTATCAGGTCCTCCCCCCCTTCCCGTAGAAGAGCGGGGAAGATCTCATCCACTCCCGGACTCTTAAATCTCTTGAATGAGTTTATGGTCCATCTGATCCTGTCTGGGTCCACTCTGGACGCCATCCCCCAGTCCATCGGTCCATCTTTCTGAGGTTCCAGCTCTTCTGTTGGCTGCCCGTGCTGAAAGAGTCCCGAGCCTGGGAAGTGGACCTCTATCAAGTGTTCCAGAATTTGTTGTCGGTCTTCTAAGTACCTCCCGTCCGGGAATCTGAGCCCGTTCAATTTTTCAGGACGCCTGGATGCGAAGACCCTTCGAAGCCTGGCCACTAGTGGTAGAGCCTCGGCCTCTTGGCAGAATTCCCTCCAGGTCTTCCTTTTTGCTGCTCTGGTGAGCTTCTTGTAGGATCTATGCGCTTCCCTGCAGTTTTCCCATTCGACCCTCGTGCCAAGCCTCATGACTCTTCTGGTCCTGTGCCTACTCAGCTCCTGGTTCCATCAGGGTACCCGTCTGTTGCTCTTCCTTTGCTTGGCTGAGCATGACGCTTCATACGATTGGGTGATCCCAGCCTGCAGTTCCTCAAGCGCCTGCTCGATCCCCCCACCTGGTCTCGGGTGTCCGCAGTCCCCTCGAGCCTTCCTTCTAGTTCCTCTATGTAGAGATGCCAGTTGGTGGCCCTGGGGTTCCTGTAGACTCCCGTGGGTTCGTGGTTCGCGTCTCCCGCCATTCTAAATTCGATTAGCCTGTGGTCTGAGAGAGTTACTTCTTCCACCAATTGCCAATCCTTTATTTCTTGAGCCATCTTTCTGGAGCCTAGCGTGATGTCGATTACCTCCTGCCTTCTGGCGGTAAAGAATGTGGGCCTGGAACCTCGATTGAGGATCTCCAGTTCCGTAGTCGAGAGGTATTCGAGTAAATTCGACCCCTTCTTGTAGATATCGGTGCTGCCCCATACCATGTGATGGGCATTGGCGTCGCATCCCACCACCAGTCGCAGCTCCCTTCTTTTGCATGCCTCCACCAGTACTCTGAGTTCCCTCGTTGGTTGTGGTGGGGGGGGGGGGGGGGGCTCCTCAGGGTCGTATGGTAGGTATGCTGAGCAGACCACGACCTTTTCCGTGTTCCCGCCCATTTTTGACTCTATTAGGACAGCTGTTAGGTCCCTAGTGCAGAATTCTCCCAGCCTCAAGGCGTTTAGTCTCTTACTCGCGTAGACGTACGCTCTTCGTCCGGGGTCACCGGGCCTGTGTATTATCGTGCCCTGTTTCGCGTTCAGTCCTCCTACTCGACCCATGATTAGCCAGGGTTCCTGTATGAGTACTATATCTGTTTGCTGCACCACTATGCGGCGGTCGAGTAAGTCCGTCGCCGCTTTGCAGTGCTGCAGATTAATCTGCGAGATGCTGATGCATCCTGCAGCCATCTTGACTGCAGTATTGCCCGCTCTCGCACATGCTCCGGGGGAGATAGTATGTTCCGTGTTGCGGTCCACTTCTATTTCCCCCCTCGCTATACCGTGGTGGCCTTGCTCGCCACCCCGGCTATTTTGAGGAACTAGTACCTCAGTGTCCCAGGGGCGGTAGTCCTTTGGACTCCTCCCCTGGTCTCCGAGGGCCCAGCCCTACCCAACCCGTCGGTCTTCGGGGGTCTCCCTCTCTTCCCGCAGGTGGGCATATTTGCCTTCTTCATGGGAGGGGGGGGGTTCGGCCCCCCCGTAGGTGCGCCCCAGGTCTCCCTCCGGTCGCCACCATCGAGGGTCCTCCCCTTCCCTCCACTGCTCCGCTTAGGGTTTGGTCCTGAGGGGCCGGATCGGCGCCGGCACTGGGCATCGCCCTCACGCTCGAGGCCTCTCCCGCTCCATCCGGCCCATCCCCCCTTTTTTTCTTACTTGGAGGAAATCCCGACGGATACCCCCCCGCCCGCGGGGGCGGGCAGGGGGTTATGTGGGACTCGAACCCACTAAAACCTCCAGGGTGGTCAGCCTCAGGGGCGGAGTTGCGCGCCTGAGGGGGACTTATGTGAGAGCAAACTAGCGATTCGTTCGCTTGCCCCCCCCCCCTCCTGCGCTTTGAGTGCAACTCCATCCACCACAACCCCGACGTGACTCGTCGGGGTCTTCCCTGGGGGAGATAACTCCTCCCCTAGATTCCTGCACCGACGACGCGCGACGGACCACACGTCCGCGTCGCCACTGGGGGGCCGCTGCTACTAAGGCGAGTGGTGTTACCCGACACCACCCACCTCACGGCCCCGCCCAGAGGATGCCATACATGAATCTGCACTCTTCGAAGCGGGGGGGGGGGCACCTCCTTTGGAATGGCGTCCATCGCTTCACCGAGCCGTCTCATCACCAGATCCCCTCGCTCCGGTGTCAGCGTGGATTCGGGGTAGTCAGCTGGCGCTATCGCCATCTTCCTACCCCCCCTACAGGGCCTCCTTGAAGGGAGAGGGCTCTGGGAAGATTATCCCGTTTCTTTTTGCAGGGTGTTCGGGGGTCAAGCCGTCGGTCTGTCGGGCCCTTTTCAGACCCTTGCCCGTTGTCTCTCCCACCTTCCCACCCTGTTTTACAGAGGGGTCTGTTTGCCCGTCATGCGGGCCCACGTCCCCTGCGCTGCCTTTTCGGAGGTCGGCGCTCCCGCTTGGGTCGCCTCCAAGGTGCTCCCGAGTGAAGCCAGTTTGGCTTTCCGGGCCTTCCTTTTTGCCGCCCCGCTGCGGGTCGCCTTCCTCTTCTTTGTTCGAGTGTTGGGTGCTGCTTCGGCGTTGTCGCCGTTATCCTCATCCGTCTTCCGTGTAGTAGCGTCCGTCACCGGGGGCCCAGTTTCGACCGCCGCGGCTAGCGCCGTGTTAGTCTCTACCGGTCCCTGTACGGTGACTTCCGCTGCGTGAACAGGAGATGTTCCCACTTTCGAGAGCCCTTCTCCCGCCGTGTTTTTGTTTTTGGGGTTGTGAATCTCCATATGATTTCCACGAGTGTGCAGGAAGTATGCGGTCCACCCACACGGAGCCTGCTATGTGTGGGTATGACTGATACAATGGGGGGTCGCCTGTACCCCAAGGGCATCGTTCGAGACACCGTACTCCGGTACCATTCATCCCTCGGCACGATGGCTTCCACCTTGGATTGGGGAGTTGGTCCACGACAGGGCCTTCGCTCACCGCGCGGGGTTGTTAGGCCCCGGGGTTCACTTATAGCACCTGCTAACCGTCACCCTCCACGGTCCCCCCTATTACCTCGGCCCGGTCACCGTACGGTGATCCAGACCGCGGCGACCGGAGGAGCCGCTTCAAGTTCCAGCCGTTCTCCTATCCGCCACCTCGAGACCCGCTCGGTTGGTACTCAACCTAGATCGGCACGGGCCAATCGAGTCCCTCGCTCCCCATTACGGGGGTTGGGGGACAGCCGAGATTAATTAAATAGTATTAACCAGATATATGTTTATACAAATAAATATTTTAATACGAATAAATATTTTATTCAATATACTTGGCGCTGCGACACCAAAAAAATGTTAATTGTCTTGGTTACTAAGTAAAATAATACAAGACACCACTGGGACAAGAAAGGAAGAAAAAGATTTTAATGCAATCTATACATATTTATTCAGTTTAGCAATACCAATTCGGAGAGCAGCGACAAGTATTTTGAATAAAATATTTATTCGTATTAAAATATTTTTTTTTATAAAAATATTTTTTTTTATAAAAATATATCTGGTTAATATTATTTAATACATTTTTTTCTTTGTATAAATAGCCATTGTGATAATTGACGCAATTAGTGTATATCATTAGTTTCGTAAAGCTATTAATTTTCAACCATGTTCTTAAATGGGATTCTTTTTTATGGGATTATACAGGGTGTCCCACCCAGGGAGTCAAGACCGAAGCAGAAACCGAATTTTCGACCGGTCTTGACCGGTCTAGCGACCAGTAACCGAAACGAAAAGGGACCGATATTGTGACCGTAACAGTGAGAGGTTGTGAAGGGGAACTGAAACTCCAGACCGATTGCCTCTCAACCGGAAATCTCAGACCGTACTTTTAACGAAACCGAACGAAACCAAACCAAAGGCATGACCAGTCCGCCGACTGGTCGGTTGACCGGTCGCAATACGGTCGAGTTAATTTATGGAGAGGAACAGAAACCTCTCCATACATTAACTCAACCGTATTGCGACCGGTCAAGACTTTCGGTCAACCGAAAATCTCAGAGAAATTCTCTCTCGAGTTTCCGTCGAGAGAACCGTAAATGCCATATTGTTCGGTATCACCGACCGCGACCGAAACCGAAATTCTATCGGTTTCGACTCCCTGGTCCCACCTAAGATTGGACAGCGCGATATCTCCTAAAGTATTGTCGATAAAAATATAAAAAGATAGGGAATAGCATGGTTCGAGGGGGCCAATTTATTAGCCCGAACGAATTTTTTTTCGATTATTATTTTAAAAGATACGATGGTCAAGTTCGGTTTTTCAAATGGAACTATTTTTTTTGAAGACCTGAGTTGATAGTGCGTTCCAAGAAAAATTCAATAAGTTTTAATGTATACACTTTATTTCCATCGGTTTTTACGATATTACGCATGCAAATTTACTGATTTTCACTGGAACAAAACATGCTGTTGAAAAGATACCTACCTGCCAAAGGTCTACGCCAGGAAAGGCTAGACAATTCTTTTCCGTCATAAATGCTACTTAGGTAGGTACATCTGCGGTATCGAGAAGCGCACCGTTACTTTTATTTCGAACTTGCTTCTACGCTCGGATGACCCGTTCTTTTCGGAAGGGATGCAAGATCGATTGGTTAGGTTAGAAGATGTGAAAGTTGCTAGACTAAATTTCAACCATAGGGAGCAGATTGTATCAGAACCAATCGGATTTGCATCCCTCACAAACGGCTGCTCTCTTGAAGGGGCCCTCTTCACAGCAATACGTCCTCCCTAATGCTCACCTTCTCTCGCACGGAATACGTCAACGCATGCTTTTGTTTTTATATCGAAGCTCGTTTATACTCAAGAGGACCACGTGTGGACAGCGGGCTACCCCTTTTCTTCCTGTGTCTCTCCACGAGGAGTATTGACGGTGGATTGTAGGAGCGTAGATGTCTGCATGCCAGTTATTGAATTCAGGAGAGGATAGAAACATTTAATTACAAAACACACATGTACTATAATTAAAGTAAATCGTATTCCTTTCGGGCAGGACAACTTTTGTATAGGGAGCAGCCAAGTTTACAGGCAGCGATCAGTATGTACTAGGGTGGCTCTAACTTTCGACTTTTGAATTTTCCTCGGGGCACCTCCCAGAATGGTTCCAAATAATTAAAAAAAAATCCCTGTAAAGTTAGAGCTCAATCGGATAACGGGAAAGGGTGCCCCTGGACCCTTAAACATTTAAATCATTATTTAACAGCTCGCGAAGTCGACTTTATATAACATCTTCCAAGTTATTGATTAAATAAAAAAATATGTCAAACAAAAGTTGTCGTTCCGGACAAGGAGCAACTTTTTTGTTCTATTACTTTTTCTCATGCGTCCCAAACCCCTATGGCGGGGAGTAGCGGGACAGCGCGGCCCGGGGCCTAACACCCGGGGGAGCGGGGCGACTTACGCAACTAAGTCGCCGCACGACCTCCCCCGGCCCCGGGTCATCTTCTCCTCCCGCGCCGCCTCCTCCTGACCGCTTGACGCAGGCCTCCCCGGCCCGCCCTCTCGCGGTCTCGCTCCGCCTCCTCCTTCTCCAGCATTATTGCTTCGGAGAAGGAGGCCATTGCTTCCCAGCAGTCCCGATCCCCCGCCATGCGACGCACGACCGTCGCCAGCGAGAGATCGGGACCGAGCTGCAGCTCGAGGACTCGGCGGTCATCCAACCACTCTGGACACCCTGCCAGAGTGTGGTCCGCCGAGTCCACGTCGCCCCGGCCGCAGCTGTGGCACTGCGGCGCCTCCTCCCGCCCGATACGACACAAGAAGTCACCGAAGCATCCGACTCCGGTGAGCATCTGTGTCAGGCGGAAGGTTAGCCTGCCATACCTGCGCCCCACCCATTCGGCAAGAATGGGCAGCAGCGCCCCGACGACGCGACCCTCCCGATGTTCCGGGAGGGAAAAAGATGCTCCTTGTCCGAATCTACAACTTTTGTTTGATATATTTTTTTATTTAATCAATAACTTGGAGGATATTATAAAAAAATCGACTTCGCGAGCTGTTGAAGATATAGACTCTGTATTTTCGATATTTTTGCGAATTTTGGTCCCAAATTTTCAGGAAACATTCATGACGTATCAAACACTGAAAATAAGTAAAAACAAAATTTTTATCTTTTTTTCATATTTCGGTAAATGCCCTCCTCATAAATGTTTAAAAAATAGTCCTCGAAAATAAAAATTCCATTTTTTTTGTTCACCTTCATAAATAAAAAGTGTTCTAGAAGTATTTAAACTTTCAAAATTTGAAAAGTAAAAAAGTTTTTTTCTTAGTTTCCCGGATTTTTTTCGAAAACCGTTTGTCGCACGAGAAAAAGTAATAGAACAAAAAAGATGCTCCTTGTCCGGATCGACAACTTTTATTTGACATATTTTTTTATTTAATCAATAACTTGGAAGATGTTATATAAAGTCGACTTCGCGAGCTGTTAAATAATGATTTAAATGTCTAAGGGCCCAGGGGCACCCTTTCCCGTTATTCGATTGAGCTCTAACTTTACAGGGATTTTTTTTTAATTATTTGGAACCATTCTGGGGGGTGCCCCGAAGAAAATCTTGAAAAAATTTTTTACCAAGAGTAAGTTAGAGCCACCCTAGTATGTACACACCCAAAAAAGTACATCCACAACGCGTCTTAGACTAAATAAATCATTTATTTGTACTTTTGAAAAATGAAATTCTTATATTTTCTATTTTATGTACATATTTGTAACAACTGTGTCAAATTTCCTAGATCAGAGAAAGGCCAGCCTCGACGTCCTTCGTACAATTATGTATGTGCTCCCACTGCGCATGAATTGTTGATTGATTGCTGATACATAGTTCCACTCCTATTCGTCTCCCAAAATATTAATAGGTACTCCATTATTATACGTATGTATACATAATATAGGAAATGCATATATGTATGAATTAACGTATTTACATAATTGTAAGGCATTATATATATATTATTTGTCATGATAATTACTTCAATATCTGGGTACAATATGTTCATATGTAATAGGCACTTGGTTCCTTTGGTCTGATAATGCTCGATTCTTCAGGGCCCATTTTCATCCTCCTCGAACGATCTTCTTACAAGGGAACACTAGATAGCAAACAATAAAAGAGGTGGATTATGTACATCATCCGCACTTAATACTCTATCAAATGATACAGTTGTCAATTGAAATGATGTTTGCTCTTCGTACCAATGTTCAGATTCTTCCATCCCTTCCATAGTTCACCGTGTTAGCCATTTTGTTCTTTTCAACCCCTGATTTCAAATCTTTGCGAAGAATGACACATGCTGTAAACAATTTATGTAGTATTAATCCTTACTGCCAACAGTAAAGCATACCGTCATACAAGCTTAAGAAATGTAACTTATCTTTTTTCGAGATTGGTGACCAGCCGTTTCTTTGCCTTGTTTCTTCAATCCGTATAGCCATGATTTTAGTTCGAATACTGTAAAAACCGATTTTTTTTCATTTAGTCAGTGTTGAGGAGTTTGAATTTCGCGCTATGCCAAACAAGCGACGAGCGCATGGCCTCACGTGAGGTCATGAGTGGGGAACGTCTCTGCCGAGGAGTAGAGCATGCCATGCGGTATCGGCAACAAGTCGACAAATAACGAGTTTAGATTTTGTTCAGTAATCAATATTCAAGTGAGTTTGATTTATTATAATCCTGATTACAAACAGGTTATGGGCCCAGGTTCTTTCTGGTGCGTGAAAGCCTCTCGTATACGTGAAGTAACGAGGAGACGGATTTAGTTAATACAGTGAGCAAAGACCACGTGTCCGACATAACCTTGTCTTTTCCTTTGTACGAGTACAATCAAGTCGTCACACGTATTCACGTTAAGTACAGTGAAGGAAAGTATGTCGGAAAGCAAAATTGACGCATCATCAATTACTAAATTTGATGGAAAAAACTATCATCAGTGGAAATTCCAGCTATGCTGTGCACTACGTGGTAGGAGCCTTTTTGAAATTGCAAAAGACGTAGAACTAAAGCGGGAGACGTCGCAAGTGGCGACGACAGTGGAAGTTGCAGCAGGCAGAAAGTGGACAAAGGATGATGCGTGTGCCATGTTTTTGCTAACTTCTGCAATGGACTATTCACAGGTAACACTCATCGAAAACTGCCAATCATCCAAGGAACTTCTAGATAAACTCGACGCAATTTACGAACAAAAGACGCAGACTAATAAGATGTTGGCGCATGAGAGGTTTTCGGGATATAGAATGGACTCGAAGGATTCTATTGCGCAACATATTGCGAAGGTCGAGAATCTTGCGCAGCAGCTAAAAAACACAGGCGAAACGGTAAGCGATATTGCAATTATAACCAAGATACTCGGAAGCTTGCCGCCGAAATTTAGAAGCTTTCGGCAAGCGTGGTTGTCGCAGGATGAGACGAAGCAAACAATCCGAAATCTTATGTCGCGTTTAATAGACGAAGAGAACGGTTTGACCGCGCACGATGAGAATGAAAAAGCCCTTGTAACGTCGTCGCATGTAAACAAGATGGCGGAATGCGACGAGCAAAAACCGCATCCGAAATTCGACAAGTCAAAGATAACCTGTTACAAATGTCAGAAGAAAGGTCATTTCGCTAAAGAATGTCGCGGAGAAAGAAAGGTTACACCTGAAAACCAGCAGGGCACGCACGAGGGAAATTATTCCGCATTTAGTGTATCAGAAAGTAACTCACTGATGAATTTCGACAATGAAGTCTGGATTTTTGATAGTGGCGCGACGTCGCATATGACCCATCGTCGTGATTTCTTTGCTGTTTTTCGGGAATTGAATAACAATGCGATTGTAGTTTTGGGAAATGGACAGGAATTATCGGTAAAAGGAAAAGGTGATGTAAAAATCAGAAAATTGATAGATGGCGAATGGTATGATTCGAAAATCACTGAAGTCTTATATATTCCTAATTTAAACAAAAACCTATTTTCAGAAGGTATAATCGCGAAAAAAGGAATGAAAATTGTAAAAGAAGATATCAATGCTATTGTCTACAGCAATAAGATGCCCATCGCGACTGCTACACGCAAAGAAAATAATTTATATCACATGGAGTTCAAAACAGTATTGGCACAGGAGGCAAATGTGGTGACCAGAGATAGTTTACGCAAATGGAACGAAAGACTAGGCCATATAAACATAAAATATATTAAAGAGATGGTGTCCAATAACCTAGTCAAAGGTGTAGAGTTGTCAGATACAGAAAATATCTTTTGTGAGGCTTGTATGTACGGCAAGCAGCATAAACTATCTTTTGCCCCCGCAGAGCGAATTAAAGCTAAACTTGGCGAGTATATACACAGTGATCTCTGCGGACCGATGTCTGAACCTTCTGTTCAGGGTGCCAGATATTTTGTCCTATTCAAGGATGACTTATCGGGGTATAGGGTAGTGTTCTTTATCAAACATAAGGATGAAACTGTGGCAGTTGCGTTTCTGCCACCGCGTTCTTTCTCTTCGGTACTTTCTTTCCCTACGTATCTAACTTTCACTTTTCTAAATTCTTTTACAACTTCCTGCTTATTCTTCTATGGTTCGTTTCTCGAGGGTTTCGCTTTGGCCTGGCGTTCGTGGGGAACACATGGCGGCCAGGCCCCCGCGAGCTCAAGCGGTCCCGCTTCTTGCGTAGCTTTCTCTTTTACCTGCACCTCAGCATTTCTTCAGTTTTCTGTCTTTCTCTTTTTCTATTTCCTTCCTTCGTTTTCTTCCACCCCTGGTTAAGGGTACGGTGGGTGAGAAGAGGCAGTTGGTGTCGAGCAGTTCCTGCGTGTACATGCTGATGACTTCACGCGAGACTATGTTTGGATTTGACAATATTTATATCAAATAAATTGAGTGTTTAATTGAACGGAGTCAATTCATTTACTACTGACTCCTTAAAACATTAGAATGCTTCAAGGAATTTTGTAGGCTATCGAAAAATAAATTCGAAAATTCCGTGAAGATCTTGCATGTCGACAATGGACGTGAATACTGTAATAACCAATTTAAGGTTTTTCTTTCCCAAAAGGGAATAGAATTAGAAGAAACTGCTCCCTATACTCCCGAGCAAAACGGGAGAGCAGAGCGAGATATGCGAACAATCGTAGAGAGCGCGCGTTCAATGCTTTATGCGAAGGACGTCCCGTTATATTTGTGGGCCGAAGCCGTAAATACGGCTGTCTACATCTTGAACAGAACCTAGACAAGTTAGGCACCAAATTCGACACCGTTCGAAATGTGGACCGGAAAATCCGCGGCATTAGATCATATAAAAACTTTTGGATGTAACGCGTTCATGCACGTGCCTAAAGAAATGAGAAACAAACTTGCCCCAAAGAGCGAGAAACTAATATTAGTAGGGTATGAGGGAAATTCGACGAATTACCGGTTGTTTAACATAGGCACTAAGAAAATTAAGATTTCGCGTAATGTCACGTTCAATGAAAACGCAGCGATACATGAAGCGAGAGTGAATATTCCAGCAATGCTTCCTGATGTATATGTAGATGAATCAACTCGTGAAGAACAAGAAAGCCAAGAAACTAGAGAGGCAAGGAACACAGAAAATCCGAATACTACCAGCGATGACACGGATACAAGCTCGGAAGGATATAAACTGCGTGACTGAGACAACATAAGGAGGCCAGAACGTTATGAGGCGCATGCTGTTGATATTTGCATTCCACAAACCTTTGAGGAAGCAATGAATAGTGCAGAAAAAGGAAAGTGGCGTGAAGCAATACGAGAAGAAATACAAGCACTAAAAATCAACAGAACATGGCATGTAACTTCTCTCCCAGAAGACAAAAATGCCATTGATTCAAAATGGGTCTTCAGTGTGAAGCCAAGTATCAACGGCGGAAGTATTCCTCGCTTCAAAGCACGGCTGTGTGCTAAAGGATATACAGAAGAGTCGGAATACACACTATTTTTAAAATACCATTCTATACTAAGCACTTGTTTCCTTCAATCAAAGACAAATTACCTATATCAAAAGCTTCAAACGTTATTTATTCAATTCCTTGCATGGGATGCAATCAAGTGTATATCGGTCAAACTTCAAGACATTTAGAAAGGCGAATTTACGAACACAAAAGAAATATATTTTTGTCTCCCTTACAACATACCGCTTTAACCAAGCACTCATTAGAGTATGATCATAGATTCGATTTTGAAAATGCAAGAATTATAGATAAAGAAATCAATCTAAATCAGAGAATTCTTCTAGAGACACTACATATGATTAAACAACCCAGCGTTAATCTTAGGTATGAAACACCTAAAATACAAGAATATTACGCAACATTACTAAAAAAGTAATGCCTTATGATGTAGTTCTCTATTAATTCTGCAATTATGATCATACTTATGTCTTACATATCTTAAAAGTTATGTAAAATTATGTTGCTATCTAACACCTAAATAAAAAAATTAAAAAACGTCATGACATATGACATATTAGCAATCAAGTTGGTTTTATAAGCGGTATTGCTTCGAAATTTGAATGTTCATACATATTATCCAACGGTCTGTTTTTAGCCTTGCCTTTGTTTTCACCTTCTGAATGCTTGTCGCTTGCCCGGTATTTACTTCAGTCATCTTCCAACCGACTCAAGTGTCGGACGTTACTATTTGAACGTGCCGACTAATAAATTTAATATTTCACGCAATATTCTTATACGTATATCTTTCCTTGATAAAGGTCCAAATCCGGACCGAAACGTCGGAAACTCTATATTTTATAGACAAGTGAATAGTTGCAAAACGAATTTTTGAATTTTATGTTAAAAGTGACCGAACCTTGCGCCGAAATCATATTAATTTAAAGGATATACACAGAGAAAAGGTATTGATTATCACGATACCTTCTCGCCGACTGTTAGATATGATTCCATAAGAATTTTATTAGCTCTAGCTGTACAACGGAATTACAAGCTAGTTCAGTTTGACGTCAAGACAGCATTCTTAAACGGTGATCTTCAGGATGATGTATATATGCTCCCACCGGAAGGTATGAAATTCCAAGAAGGTACGGTATGCAAATTGGGAAAGGCACTATATGGCCTTAAGGGGGTATAACCGTTTGAAAGTGTCAAAAATCGGATTTTTTCTTTTTACACATTTTCATAGATAGATGTTTTAGGAATATTATAGATCAGGTCCGATGTAAAAATTCGGAAGATTGACAAAGTTATAGACATTTAAGTGAAACCACGCAGGTAGCAGGGGGCGGCGAGGCGCGGCGACTCAACCGCTCGCAGCGGAACTACATTTTGTACTACGGTGGCTTGTTTCACATATTTTCCTAAACTGATGTTTTAGAAATAGTACAAAACAAGTCTGATGTGAAAATTCGGAAAATTGACGAAGTTATATGCGTTTGAGTGAAACATCCCAGGTAGCCCGGACGGCCGCGGCACAAAGGCTCGACCGATCGCAGCGGAACTATATTTTTCAGTACGGTGGCCCTAAAAACTCGCGCTACGTTCAACCAATTCACTTCCAATTTTGCATGCAGAATCATAATAAGATTCCACATCGTCCAACGAAGTCTTTTTTTATTCCGACTCCCCGTTTATTATTTATAAAGAAAAAAGGTGGATTTTTCTCTTAGAAAAATTTAACTTTACCTTTGATCTTTCACCATTTCTTTATTTTTCAAAATTTTCGAAATCGGCTACGTTGGACGATAGCTATTGACATACTTTATAAGAAAATTTTATGGTTTTTGATTTCAGACACGACATACAGGTGTTTTCAGGGCCACCGTTTAGCCGTCTAAAATCGAAAGACTTTCGGATATGTATGCATAACTTCCCAAAACCAATAGATTTTTAACTGTGTGACGTCCCACGATTTTTGTCGCGTTTCCTATCCCAAATTCCATCAATAAATCTCAAATGCACTCTATCAAACTCAACTCCTACACCATCTCCTCAATAGCCGATCACCTTGATGTTGCACCTTAGCGGTCAACAACACGGGATGATCGACACAAACCTCCACCTCGCTGATGTACCTTAGCGGTCCCCATCACGAGATGGTCGTTTCAAAACCCTCTTCGCCTATTCGTCCTGCAAGGCACGAATCATTCCCTCTAAAAACGAATTCAAACAAGTCCCTCATTACAAATCCCTCTTAAATCGAGACCACGTCTCAATCCCCTCTCTACGTCACAACAGAGTCCAAACACTCTAACCCCTTTCCTATCAAACACCTAAAATCCAATCGAAGAGTTGAGTATCTCCAATACCGTTCATAAAAACCCTAGAAGCCTAATTACGACGCATTTGGCGTACGTGACAAAATATGGCTATTAATAGCCATACCGTTTACAAAAACCCCAGAAATCATACTGCGTCTTATTCCGAAATGTGTCAAGGTCTCTACCGCGCGTACCCCCGCAATACTCATGTGAAATTACATAAATACGAGGTCCTGCGAGGCCTCGTCCTCTTTCATCGCAGAAGCTTTGACAAACTGTCATCAAAGTGTTATTAACCGGTGTTAAAGATCTTCAAAGTATTCAATTCAGTGCTACAATAATCATTGTAAGTCATCTTAATTACCATTATTAAGGAATATCACCCTCATTCATATTTCTTCGCATAAACAACGCTTATTGCAATTTATTATATTTTGTTCTATCAACGCTTATTGCATTCTATATCATTCTTATATTATTTTGTACTAATAACGCTTATTGCATTCCAAAGCTTATTGCTTCATTCATCATTTTGTATTACTATTCTTATATTTTCTATAATAACGCTTATTGCTGTCATTTATATTACTATTCTTATATTACTATTGCTTGTATCATTCTAATTAATAATCAGTTATTGTATGTCATGTTCATATCATAATATTGTGGTTAATTATCATTTAAACAAAAGCACTCGGGTTTAAAGTTAATAAACCTATTTGTTTCCAATTTCGTCTCGAATTATTGTGTGTATCCTCGAGCCGTAAAGATTCCAACGAAACCAAGCTGCCGCAACAGCTGATTCGCGAGAGCGCTCCCAGTGTTTACAAACATATCATTGCAGGAGCCGTGCAATCCACGAAAATACTAAACGTAGTTTCTTATATAACTGCAACGGTAAATCCTATTACTGAAACCAAAACAAACATAAGGTACTATAACGGGTGCTCTCCAAGTGTATATTTACCTTCCCTGGTCGATTAGAGTGAAGGATTTAAGATTCGCGCCTGAGTTCCCACAAACCCCTCAGTGTGAAGGATTTAAGATTCGCGCCTGAGTTCCCTCAAACCCCTCAGTGTGAAGGATTTAAGATTCGCGCCTGAGTTCCCACAAACCCCTCAGTGTGAAGGATTTAAGATTCGCGCCTGAGTTCCCACAAACCCCTCAGTGTGAAGGATTTAAGATTCGCGCCTGAGTCCCTCAAACCCCTCAGTGTGAAGGATTTAAGATTCGCGCCTGAGTCCCTCAAACCCCTCAGTGTGAAGGATTTAAGATTCGCGCCTGAGTTCCTTCCCTCAAATCCTTCAGAGTGCCGGATTATAGATTCGCGCCTGATCTAAACCTTCCCCGTAGTCATCGTTCCCAAAAGACCTCACCCGGGACGTGACAACTGAAACTTTTTTTTTGAGTAGTTCAGAATACTATGTAAAGATAGTAAAAAAACGGGAAATCTGCATCAAACCGTTGACTTGTAAAAAAATCCATAAAATGTATACATTGTCCGAGGGTTCAAACGGGTATACCCCCTTAAGCAGGCGTCCCGACAGTGGAATAATCGAATTGACAGTTTCCTAAAATCAATTAAGTTCCAACAAAGTAATGATGATAAATGCGTCTACTACAGACACTCTGATGCATCAAAGGTTCTTCTCGCTTTGTACGTCGACGATGGACTACTGTTTGGAAACGATAAGAGGGAACTGCAATTAATAATCTCTCAACTCAAGGCAACTTTTGAAATCATGAGCTGTGACAATGTACGTAATTTTGTAGGGATGGAAATCTCACACAATAAAGATGAAGGATCAATATTCATACACCAAAAAGGGTATATTGATCGCGTTATCAAAAAATTCGACAGGGAGGATGCAGTGGGGGTTTCTACTTCGGCCGACACTCACACGCATTTAACTTCAGTGATGGAAAACGAAGCACAGGTGCCTTACAGAGCAGCGGTCGGTAGCCTGATATTCGCGGCAATAGTTACCAGACCGGACATCGCTTTTGCAGTGGGAGTTGTCAGCAGATATCTAGACAAGCATGGACATCCCCATTGGCACGCTGTCAAGAGGATAATCAGATACCTGAAGAATACATGCGATCATGGAATATTGTCACAAACACTCAGCGATCAGAGATGATACAATAATTCTCGGATTCAGACTTCGCAAATGATATCGACACGAGGAGATCCACGAGTGGCTACACCTTTAATCTAAGCAACGGACCTGTGACTTGGAGTAGTCAACGCCAGCCAACAGTTTCCCTGTCGACTACAGAGGCGGAGTACATCGCAGCTTCCTGCGCAATACGAGAGGCTGTGTGGATACGTCAGCTGTTGTGCGATGTGGGGGATCCCACGAAGGGACCAACACCAATCTTCATGGACAGTTAAAGCGCCATCAAACTAATACATAATCCAGAATACCATAAAAGAACAAAGCATGTGGACATACGATGTCACTATATACGCGAAAAATTGGCCGCTGGCGACATAGACGTGCCTTACGTGCCATGCAAACGACAATTTGCAGACATACTAACTAAAGCGATCCCTTATAGTCAGTTCGAAACACTGCGTAACGAATTAGGTATAATGAAAGCACACTCTAATTAGCAATACATTTCTCGTATTACAACCAGTTAAGAAATATTAAGATAAAAGTACCATATAAGACCAATATAATATTTTTTCTGTAAGTTGCGTTCCTAAATAGAAATGTATGATGATTTGTATTGGAAAACGCTCAATTAGTGGGAGTGTTGAGGAGTTTGAATTTTGCGCTATGCCAAACAAGCGACGAGGGCACGGCCTCACGTGAGGTCATGAGTGGGGAACGTCTCTGCCGAGGAGTAGAGCATGCCATGCGGTATCGGCAACAAGTCGACAAATAACGAGTTTAGTTTTTGTTCAGTAATCAATATTCAAGTGAGTTTAATTTATTATAATCCTGATTACAAACAGTCAGCAAGGAGCATCTCCTTGACGGGCGATGCTGCAGAATTACCCTGTATCTGTTTAAGAAATAAAATAATTCTTTATTCTTTATCGCATCCATATCAAAGTGGCACCAATGGATTCCTTATGTTTTTCCGATACAAATCATGCCTAATGTCGTGTAAATCGGACAACTTTTACATAAGGAATACAAATAACTTGTGTCAAAGTAGTCCGATTTGCATGATATTTGGTATGATATTCATCAGAAAAACATAAGGAATCCACTGGCGTCATTTCCCTTTCGATACGATGAAGAAAACAATTTCTTAATACGCTGTAATGGATATTTCACCCTCGACTGCGGGGGCTGGACCCTAATTCGCTACGTTCGGCCCAGGATTCCAACCTCGTCCGGAAAAAGCCATAAAAATCGGTCAGCCCTCGCTACGGGGTAACAGGCCGCATTTACTCGACGAGCGTCGGGCGACTCCTGCCCGTGAAGAATACGAGTTACTTTAATTATAGTACATGTGTGTTTTGTAATAAAATGTTTCTATCCTCTCCTGAATTCAATAATTGGCATGCAGACATCTACGCTCCTACAATCCACCGTCAATACTCCTCGTGGAGAGAGACAGGAAGAAAGGGGGTAGCTCGCTGTCGACGTGTGGTCCTCTCGAGTGTAACAAACCCCAAAACTGCCCTTTCTCTTTTTTTCATTAATAAACTTAATTAATAATCATTTAACTACTTATTATATTCTTACTATTCCTACTTTAATAAATAGTGTTTAAGATTAATATTAATATTAGCTTAGGATATCGCGATACGCGAGTATGACGAAAGAGAGAATTGAGTGTAAAGGAGTGGGAGAATCAAAGGTATGCGCGATTCTCAGTCGATCAGCGGATCGACGAGAGCAAGGATCAGAAGCAATGACTGTAATTGGTGCGTGGCAGATGAGAGAGGTAACCGAGCGTTCCACGCGCGCGCCTGCGCGTAACCAGTCGCTCAGTAGACCGACTAGAGAACGGATCGAGCGAGACGAGAATGATTGATGCGTAATAGCCAAACTCCGTTCCCATTGGTGCGCTCCCAGAACCCCAAATATGTATAAATACGGGCAAGAAAGCCTAGAGGGGATCATTCAGACTCATGAATTCAATCAAGCTTCATTTAAGAATGATTTAAAGCTATAAGCTGATTCCAACATAACTTTAATGCTCCAACTTTGGAGGTCGCCTTGCTGGACACTTGGTCGAGTCGATCGTATTAAACTAAGGCCATAGTCGCCAGGTTTGACGAGAGGTTTTCTACCTTGGAGGCCGCTTTGTAGGCCACTTAGATGACGAAGCTAAGTTATTGATAATTTCTAATCTCAGGTTAGTAATAATACTCCTGAGCGACGACGGAAAGAGATTATTCCAGGTGGCAATACCGCCCCTGACGAAATGAAGAAGCAATTCAAACGATTCTCAACTTAACATATGCAATAAGCTAATTCCTAGATCCTAAGTTATTCTAACTCCTATATCGACCGAGAGTCATTATCTATATACTAACTCCTATATCGACCGAGAGTCATTATCTATATATTAACTCCTATATCGACCGAGAGTCATTATCTATATACTAACTCCTACATCGACCGAGAGTCATTATCTATATACTAACTCCTATATCGACATAGAGTCATGATCTATATAAACTAATTCCTTTCATTTGGCTAAACGTCAGTATTAGTTATTTAAGTTACATTACTCTAATCGATCATTCAAACGGGTTTTCCTTTGTAACGACCAAGAGTCGCAACCCATGACGATCAACTTTACTTTTTGTAACGACCGAGAGTCGCAACTTAATTAATTTCTTTACTTACTTTAAAATTACTTTCTTTAATAATAAGGCGTTAATTTACGTTTTCATGTATCATTTAGAGGCATTTTTCTTGAATAAACATCATTAAGTTAAATTCTTGTTCTTGAATTTTAATTCTTTATCGCACGCCACTCGAACCAATCCCGGAATCTTGTAAGGAGCGTTACGCTACGTCCGAAACCGTTACACGAGTATAAACACGATCTTCGATATAAAAACAAAAGCATGCATTGACGTATTCCGTGCGAGAGAAGGTGGGCATTAGGGAGGAGGTATTGCTGTGAAGAGGGCCCCTTCAAGAGAGCAGCCGTTTGTGAGGGAGGCAAATTCGATTGATTCTGATACAATCTGCTCCCTATGGTTGAAATTTAGTCTAGCAACTTTCACATCTTCTAACCTAACCAATCGATCTTCCATCCCTTCCGAAAAGAACGGGTCATCCGAGCGTAGAAGCAAATGCGAAATAAAAGTAACGGTGCGCTTCTCGATACCGCAGATGTACCTACCTAAGTAACATTTCTGACGGAAAAGAATTGTCCAGCCTTTGGGCCTGCCATTCCTGGCGTAGACCTTTGGCAGGTAGGTATCTATTTCAACAGGCAGTGCGACCCGTGAAGCCAGCAAGACCGTCCCCGGTTCTTGCTATTTCAGAGGGTTTTCTTCCAGTGAAAATCAGTAAATTTGCAAGTGCAATATCTTAAAAACTAGTTGAAATAAAGTGTATACATTAAAGCTTATTGATTTTGTCTTGGAACGCACTATCAACTCAGGTGTTCAGAAAAAATAGTTCCATTTGAAAAACCGAACTTGACCATCGTATCTTTTAAAATAATAATCGAAAAAAAAATCGTTCAGGCTAATAAGTTGACCCCCTCGAACCATGCATTCCCTATTTTTTCATATTTTTAGCGACAATACTTTAGGAGATATCGCGCTGTCAAGTCTTAGGTGGGACACCTTGTATACCTTGCGCACTTTTTGTACCTTTTTTAAAAATTGTAATTTTGTTGGGATAATGTTTACAGTAACAATGGAAAGGTTTCTGGCTAATGCATGTTGGACATTTTTCGATAACCTGAAACTTTGCTCTTGTTTTCTTTCAAAAGTTGAGAGTAAAATTATTTTTCTCACATTTTATTTGGTAGATACATTTAAATTGATTGCTATACTAAAAGAATGTTACTTATAAAGTTTGATTTGATCAATTTTTTGTTTGTAATTGCATGTTGAAATTCATGTGACGTATACGTCACAGTGGGCGTGTATGGATTAAAAAAACGATTTTTTTTTCATTTGTATAATGGTTACTATTGCGCGGACATCCCCCGGTAAATGCTCCACCATCAAAGAAGTCGCGGCAAGCATCGACTTCTTATTCTAAACCCTCGGATCTATAGCGTTTCAACAATGTTGACCTTTGTGTAACGTCCCACAGGGACTCAAACCGGTAATTACCGACCGTCGATAAAGTAGAACCGTACTACATTACCACGCAGCCAGCCTATGTTACCCCGCACAAGCATTGTACATATTTTTATACATTAATATTAAACTAAGCAAATATTAGAGAAACAAATATTGTAGAAATGTTAAGAATAATTAATTATAGTTACTGACAAAAGCGCAAAACAAAATAATATGTAATAAGCGAGCAAAATGTGAAATAACGAGTACCGACTCACTGCGCATGCGCCAGCCCGCCAATTTTCCAGTATAAACGGAGGCGCACGCAGCACCTGGCGCCCTCATTCGAATACAGATACGTTCTTGCGATCAACGAATGCTAGTCCCTGGAGGTAGCTGAGGTACTATTCAGCAGAATTTCAGCACGCTCCGGAAACGGTAGCGACTGGTTCTCAGTGTACAAAGGTACTGGTGCTCCTCTTTGGATCTTTCACTTAAACGTTGAGAACTTTGTCTTTGCGAAGGTTTCAAGCGTTGCTCCTATTAGTAGGTAGCAGCTTAGCCGCTTAGCGAAGGCAAGGTCTACAGAACATTAGACCACGAACCCTGCCACGAGTGTTGGGAACCGCTCCGGAGACGGTAGCGACCGCCCTCGCCGCAGAAGCATAGAATATAGAACTCTGTCAAAAGTTTCGGGAACCGCTCCGGAAACGGTAGCGGCCGAGCTTACTACAGAAGCATATTACGTACATATATTTAACTTTAATAAATTAGCGCAATTAATTAGCATAGATAAAAAAAAAACTATATATAATCGTAGTCGTAAGCAATATTATTATACTCGTTATTAGGAATAAGAGTTGTTTGAATAAAGTCATTGTTATGTTTTAAGTTGGATTCTACTCCTTGACTCTATCAACGAACCCCCACCTATCCTATTCTCGAGGGACGCCGCTCTGCTCTCGATAACCTGCTAACGTTTAATCGTCCCCGGACAACCGGACGTTACATTTGTATCATGTTCAGCGATGACAGACAGCGCTGTAAACTTTGCCCTTCTGGTCACATTCAATCAAAGTTCAATCAATTGCAATGTTCACTTATGCTCGAGCGCAAAAAAAAATTGTTTTCTAAATTACCATAGTAAAAAGTAAGATTTTGTACTTCGTTGATACATTCTACAACAAAATATGTACCAATTCTTCTTTTCATTTATACTTTTAAGATCTCTTACACATTATACTAAACATGCATAAAACACAAATTTTGTATTTAAATATTGAGCCACATTTTACTCCGTACACGTCCAGTGTGACGTATATGTCACATTTAGAAAATCATGTTTCCACTGTTTTTTTAGGGAAAAGAATAATGAATGCAGGTATTGGCACCATTTTCCAATTAAATAATCGCAATAAATAATTTTACAGGGCATACGTAATGCCTATCTCTGGTATTTTGCCATATAATTGAGACAGTGAGAGCAACAATGGATTAACCCACATTTTTTTCGAAAATGAGTTAGTGGTAATAACGTATTCCAATATGCTCTACTAATCATATATAATAGGAAAACAAATTTTTTAATGTGGGTTAGTCCGTTTGTTGCTCTAACTGCCTCAATTACTATAACATAAATTTGACAGCGATTTGAAGTGATATAGGTATGTGTTACGGTAAAAGCGTTAATTTAGTAATTGTATACAATTCCTAGCAGTTCCTAGTCAATGTATGCCTAAAATACATATAACCTAACCTAAAATCGTCCGAAAATGAATACATTGACTGCATCACGCTTTTATTGTGGCTCGTCAGCTCGTGTATTCAGGTAACGCTTCAATTTTGCTATGTTTCCATGTTGGCAGTCCTCCCGAGTAGGCGCCAGCTCGTATCCACGAGCTAATTGTAAACTAAATTTGTCACGTGACTTGCTCTGTATTATCGCCAATATGGCGGAACTTATATTTGGGAATGCAATCACGGGCATACGTTGTTTGTCCTTATATGCGCAGATTTTGGACAGGGTGAGGTCTCATTCGAAAGAGGAAGGTTCAATGCAGTCCGCTCTGGTTATCGTTTGAATCACAAAACTCTTTTAGTTATCTACAAATACTTGGAATCTGCGAGTGTATTTTGCCGATTTTTTCTCTACTTTGGATACTCATATTATTACATATCAACATAATCGCTTTGAACCATGACCAGAGCGGGCTGCACTGAACCTCGATTTTTCGCATGAGACGTCGCCCAGCCCAAAATTTGCTCGTATAAGGACGAACAACGTATGCCCGCAAACCCATGTTTCGAGCCAGATGATGTCGGTATACAGCGCGCTGCATTACCCGTGTCTACCCCTTTAAGTATGCGGCATCCTTTTTTTTTTGTTTTGGTGGAAATCCCCACGGATACCCCCCACCCGCGGGGGCGGGCAGGGGGTTATGTGGGACTCGAACCCACTAAAACCACCAAGGTGACCTACCAGCGCCCGGTCGCAGTATACTGGTGCAATGAGTCTTTTAATTTTTGGTGATATAAAAGAAAAAACAATTTGGGACCCCAAATGAGTAGTATCGATTCTGCTAAGTAATAGCAAATAATATTGAAAAACTTTGTTGTGGTTGGTTCGGTGTCGGATACAACAATGAGATAGATCGCATACGTCGACCGTCGCACCTAGCGGTTCTCTCTGACTGCTCGAGTCAGTTGATGCTTATTAACGCCATTAGGAAAGGTGAAGATTGATTATATTTAAACATACCAACACGCCCTCTCAATCTGCACGTTACACACTCAGGCGCTCTCTCTCACACCAAAACCGAGTCCCTCCAGACATCTTTCGTGATTCACGCGGGCCAGCGGCTTCGTCAACACATCCGCGATCATGTCTTTCGTTGATACATGCTTTACAATGAATAATCCAGCAGAAATCGAACGGCGGACATGGTGGTGTTTAATGTCAATGTGCTTCATACGAGCATGAAACACGGGATCATTTGCTAAGCACTGAGCTCCGCGATTATCGATAAAAATCGTCACATTGGCCCAATCATTCAGTCCGAGTTCACACAACATACTCCGTAAGTAAATCGCCTCCTTTGATGCTTCGGCAAGACTGACATATTCGGCCTCTGTGGACGATAGCGCGACAGTACGCTGTTTCTGTGATTTCCACGTAATCGCTGCGCCGCAGAGGAAAAACGCGTATCCCGTATACGATCGACGGTCTATAGGGCAACCCCCCCAATCGGCATCCGTGTATCCAATTAACGGCATATCAGTCTTTGTATATACTAGCCCAATATCTATGGTACCAGCCAAATATCTTAGGACTCTTATTGCCGCGAACCAATGACATTTACGGGGTTTCTCGACGAATTGCGCCAACCTTGACACAGTATTCGCAATGTCCGGACGCGTCGCCACGGACAAATACATAAGCGCGCCGATTAATTCACGATACGGATGTTCTTCACGCGAACATTCAGCGCTCTTTTCATCGAAGCGCAGATTCACCTCCGATGGTGTCGCAACCGGATTGCACTCATTCATACCGTATTGCTTGAGCAATCCCAGTATATAGCCTGTCTGGGAAAGTTCTGCCTGACCCTCACTTTGGTAAATCTCGAGGCCGAGACAATACTCGGCAAGTCCGAGATCTTTTATCTCAAAGTCATCCATGAGTTCCTGTTTGATTCGCATGATACGTTCTACACTGCGCGACGACACGAGAATATCATCCACATACACTAATACAAACAATACATCATCCTCACACACATTAAAAAAGAAACATGGCTCATTCTCCGTAGGCTTCAGACCGATACTTACAAGTTTCTCACACAACCGCGAATACCATTGACGGCCGGATTGTTTCAAACCATACAACGCTTTCTTTAGCCTACACACATCACCACCATTGCGAATGTCCATCAACATTTTTCGCGCACGAGCTCCAACCGCTGAAGTCTTCTCCTTGGACACAATCCGTTGCAGTGTCTCGCTCAACATTTCCGGCATCTTCATGATCACCTCTTCTTCCAATGACCCATTTAAGTACGCCGTTACCACATCGAACTGCCAGATCTTTAGCTCAAACTGCACAGTGAGAGCCAATAACAGTCTCAAGGTCTCCAGTCTCGCTACTGGAGCAAACGTTTGATAGTAGTCGATGCCGTATCGTTGACTATATCCCTTGGCGACCAGCCGAGCCTTGCGTCGCTCCACATTACCGTCAGGACCATGCTTATTCGTGAGCACCATACGACAACCGACAACGTTTCTACATTCCCCCCTTTGAACAATGTCCCACGTATCATTTTTTACTAGGCTCGCGAGTTCGGATTCTATCGCGTCCATCCACTCTTCACGAGCGTCACCGTTTAAGGCATTGTTCATACTGACCTCAGCTACACCGGCAAACACATCATCCACCAAGTCAGATGTAGTCTCGTTACTTTGCGCCTCATCCTCACTGGGCGCCGTTGCCAATCGCGACCGGAACAGCTTCCTAGGACGCCCTCTTGAACCTGTTCGCAACAACCTCGGCCTTCCAGGAGCTCTTACCCTGTTTTCCTCGGCTTCCAATGTTACGACTGGGGAGGCTGGCTGCTCCTGCGGCTTCTCGTTGACCGCCACTGAAGGACGTGAAAATTCCACTGTGGTTGAAGGATCCTTTTCACTCCCTTCTATTTCTTCTGCCGACGTAGGCCACCCGTCAAGAACACGCGTGTCACTTGGATTATTTTGAGTCTCTGCTAAAAACTTTACATCACGGGCCTCCACTATTCGTCGCGCGTTTGGTATCCATATTCGGAAACCTTTTCTTTCTCGGGGATACCCCACAAACACGCCTTGTGCAGATCTCTGCGCAAGTTTATCTTTGCCCGGGTCCTTATCCAACACCGCCGCCTTCGACCCGAATTTTCGAAAGTATTCTACGTTGACTTTATTACCGGTCCATTGCTCATACGGAATCCGTCCATTTAAACCACTCGTGGGACATCGGTTGCGAATATGACAAGCTGTAGCGACAGCTTCTGACCAAAAGGACGCGCTCAAACCAGACTGCAACAATAAACACCTAGACATGTCTAACAAAGTCCGATTCATCCTCTCGGCCACCCCGTTCTGCTGCGGCGTGTGAGGAACAGTCAACCGTCTCTGAATACCTTGGTCCGCTAGGTATTTACTAAATTCAGCACTACAATATTCGCCACCATTGTCTGATTGTAGGCACTTCACCTTCATACCGGTCTGTCTCTCCGCGAGCTTCTGGTAAAGTTTGAACGCGTCAAACACACCACACTTTTGCTTTAAGAAATACACTTCGCACCATCTCGTGCTATCATCAATAAATGTCACAAAGTACTTAGCACTTCCCATGGATTCCGTTCTAAATGGCCCCACAACGTCAGAATACACAATCCTTAATGTCTCTGTACACGGCACTCGTCCTTTAGGAAAAGGTAACGCAGTCATTTTTCCTTTCAGGCACACATTGCAACGCGATAACTGTGCAGCATCCTTGACTTCGACCTTGGGCACCACGCCATCACGTATCAGCGTCATTAGGTCCTTGGAATTCAAGTGGCCTAGCCTCTCGTGCCACAACATTAGGTCCTGACATTCCAAATGAACCGCTTTCGCACAATCTAATTTTTCGCGTACATAGTACAGATCACCTTTCCGGTCTGCAACCATTGAAACTTGCCCACGTCCATCGCGAACATATGCACCCTCTTTGCAAAAAATTACTTCATATCCCTTGTTCGTAATTTTTGCCACGGAGATAAGGTTTGTCCTCAAATCAGGCACATATAAGGTGTCCTTGAACTCAATCAGTTTGTCACTGGCTTCACCTGTCACTGACACATGAACACTACCTTTCCCCTTTACTTCAGCACATGCATTGCTTGCGAGGTTTAGTTTCATCTTCGACGACTCACTCATCGACACAAACGATGCCTTATCACCGCATAAGTGTGCAGTACAGCCACTGTCCAAAAGCCACGCTTTGCTTGTTGTATTTGTCTTTGCTTCACACACATGACTTTCACCATCACTCACTGTATGGTTCACCGCGTATGACTCGTCAACAAGATTCACCGCGTACGACTCGTCAACAAGATTCGCCGATCGCTTCGGCTCAGGCGTCGATTCCTTCGGCTTTCCACGGGCTACATCGGGCTTACCACTCGGACACGAATCTGCCTTATGTCCTGGTGTGCCACACTTAAAGCATTTGAACACGCGTTTGTTTTTCGACCTTGTTGCCCATTTTGCTCGATCTTGGCCTACGGCCATGGCTATGACGTTGCTTCCAGACCCTAACTTGTCCGCTTCGCTCCTCTCTATAATCTTCACTCGCAATTCTTCCGGAGTAGGCAACTTGTCTTTCGTCTCAATTGCACACCGGAAACCCTCGAATGATGCAGGAAGGCTATATAGGAGCATTATAGTTAGCAAATCTCCATTGATTGTAACCTCCATGTTTCCGAGCTTATCTACGGCATCGAAAAACTTCGCTAGGTGGTCTTTCACGTCACCGCCCTCATCCAGTTTTTGAAGCATGAGTTGCTTCAATAATGTCGCTTTCCTTGCAGGACCTCTAGACGCATAGACGGACTTCAATTTTTGCCATAGCGCACTCGACGTTTCACAGCCGCGAACTTGTTTCAACTCAGATGGTTGTATCGACAAAATTAAATCTGCCCTTGCCTTCAAATCCTTATCACGCCACGCGGCCATAATGGCTGCCGTACCATCCTCTGGTTTCACGATGGTTCCGTCCACATATTGCCATAAATCGTTTTTTGTAAGAAGTGCTTCAACTTGCATACTCCACGTGTCGTAGTTATCTTTCGATAACAATTCGATCCGAAAAGCCGACGACGCGTTCGCAGCCATTTTAAACTTCCGCAACCGTTGCAAGACTTTCACTACGACACTATTACAGAGAGCCTGGGCCCATAACCTATTGAAAAACTTTGTTGTGGTTGGTTCGGTGTCGGATACAACAATGAGATAGATCGCATACGTCGACCGTCGCACCTAGCGGTTCTCTCTGACTGCTCGAGTCAGTTGATGCTTATTAACGCCATTAGGAAAGGTGAAGATTGATTATATTTAAACATACCAACAAATAATTAGTTACATACAGTTTTTTTTCTATAAGAAACCAATTGATAAATTGTCAGTAATCATTGACTTTTTAATTGCCTTCCGTGAACTTCCGAAAAAATTGTTTTTTTGTTGTATAACCAACATAATCTTGTCCTTGCTACTGCGGAAAAAGCATTTGCGAATATTTGGCCGTAATGGATTAAATACGTGTATTCTATGTCGCACAGTGGGGGTAAATCCCAAGAAATAGGGAAAAAATGCAACATCCTGTATTTCGCATTTAAAAATGCCGAATATTATTAAGGAAATTGATAAAAAAAAGTGGTAATATACAAGTTTGACGTTATTTAAGAAAATTACGTCAATTCGTCATGAATTAACGTCAATAATTCTAATAAAACTATCGTGCTTATCGACACTGATGATGAGTGATGCTCTAAATGAATTATCAGCGGATCACGGTTTACTACAGCTTTATGACACTGGACGTTTGGCCCCCTACACGATATAAAGTAATTAGGAAACATCTGCCAAGTAACTTGTAGAACAGCGGAACAATTTTTAGGTTTAATCCCCAATTGCTACAAGCTAATACCTCTACGTGCGGCAGGTAATAAATCATGTTTCTCTACAGTATAAAAGAATAATAAGTATGGTCGGAACGTTGACCGTGACGAAAATTAATTTTATGCTCCGCACAATTACCAAAACAAGATGTTCTTATGTTAGATGGAAGTATGTTTCCCTCGCAGTGGGGTAGGAAGCAAAATTATTCTGCAGAAAGACCAGTATGCCTCGTAGAGAGCCACAGAGAGATCCCATATCTTTCAAGTATAAACACGCATTGTAATATCAAAACTGAAGCACGCGCTGTTGTTTTGGATACGAGAGAACGTGGGCCACAAGGATGAGATAGATATTACTGGACAGAGGTGGAAAGCTGCTGTTTCAAAGGAATGTAGTAATTCGGTAATAGGACCGATTGGTCATAATATAATGTCCTCCCTATGCCTATGGTGTTTATATTCAAGAGATAAGAGATCGGCCGCGAATTTGTCGGGAGGACGAAGCAGGCGGCATCCCGCACAGTCAGCGCACTACCTCCCTTTTATCCCTTCGCGAGGCGTATTGATGTTGGATAATACTTTTTAATTGCTATATTGGTATTATCTTTCTCACATCTCGCATATTTAGGTATTATAACAAGTGAATAAGCTGACTTGTGTCTTGCTATGCGAATGCCACAATTCAATGTATATTATATTGTTCATCCATATGAGAAAACTTATTTTCGGCTGAAAAAGCTGATCATATTATAAAAGTCTTTATGGACCAATATACATCGGATCAATATCCAAACATAATAACATTGTGACAATTCGCGGAAGAAAAATACGCTACCAATCAGCTACATGATGCAGCCAAGTTTGTTAACTCTCTTTGGTGATCGTGAGATTCTTATTAAGAATGCAGTACAACACGAAATTACAATGGTATTAAGATGTTTAGAGTGTAATTACACAAGTACTACGTGTGCGTGAACTGACGACAGCGCCAAGCCAGCCAAGTAGCGCTAACGCGAAGCTAACCACGGCCAACCAGCGTTAACACTCTATTTCCATTATATTGGCGCCATTTGACTGGCTTGGCGCTGGCGTCAGTTCACGCACACATTACCACCACTCCTGTAGGTGTTTCCCCCCTCCATTGTTGAGCGTAATCGCTCCTCACCCTGCGCGTATATACGTATTATGTTGACGAAAATTTTGACTGAAGAATCAGAAGAATCAGAAGAAGAAAAATCTTACCGTTTCCGACTGATCCATGAAACGATATTACGATATATCTGTCATGCGTGGACAGATTTTATTGAAATTGATCTTATTCAAAAGCTTATATGCGGTTTACACAAGAAAAATGCCTTTAAATTTAGAAAATATTGCAGGCGTGGTGAGGTATTAATGAAATAGTTTCAGGTTACGTTAGATTAGCCGGGCGACGAGTAAATGATAGCGGTAGCAACAGTCCACATATACGGGGTGTCGAAACATGTACTTGTAGTCGAGACGCTACCGCGTCTGTAGATAACAAGTGAATAAGCTGACTTTTTTCTCTAGCACGGTGAAATAGGGTTCAATGAGGCGACCACCGTTTGTCGTTTATGTACCTATGTAATGTACTGACCCTTACTTATCGTTTTCCTCTGGCTTTCTCTGTAAACATGATTCATACTAACTACCCAAATAATGCGTAAATGGAAACACTGTCATCCCTCCTACCCATCGTCATCTTAGCTAATACGTCTTCTATCCACAATCCTGCCATTATACCCTATCCCGTCATCCCCTCTCTTACATTCCGAAACCTTTAAAACCCATTGCATTCCCTTTAAAAGCCACCAGTCTTAGTCACGGAGTCCAGTTCAAAACAGTTGAATGTCTAATATTCTTAATATCTATATCAATATTTATAAAAACGGTAGTTCAATTATCCTTGTGTCCATTACACCTGACTTCTTGGAGGCCTCGATATGTAATTTACAACCTCATGCGACATTAAATGACCTTATGTTCCAACTTCTTTACTTCGTCTCAGCAAATGATATCGTATTATGAATATAAATGTATGCCCATGCATGAAAGAATATCCCTCCAGAACCGAATAACTATTACCGTTTCGACACAAAAGATGTTCAAAGGTGAAAATATGCAATTTTTTCAAAATCGAATTTCTCACAAACTGAGGGTGATGGCGACAAACGGTTTACGGATTCGTTTTCAACGCACGAAAACCTATAAGAAACGGCTATTGAATGTTACAAGTCCAGATGGCTGTTGAACTGTGTAATATGTGATACGTAGTAAGAAAGCAAGATAATCTAGCCGTACAACTGTAGCTTGCGAAAAAGGAAGATTCGAGAAACATCGACGATCGAGAAGCTTCGCGAAGACGCTTGTTGGCCGCCCATGAGCAGAGATGTGCGGGCGCGGAACCGCGGCTCGGGAAGCCCGTGCTTGACGATGTGTCTGTTGATTTCTGCGGCCGCGGATAGCAACGATTGGGTATAAATTAGAGGCCCGCAGAAGCATTTTCTTCTTCGCTGTTCCGAGAAACAGGACGAAGTAATACCAACGGCCGCTCTCGGACAGCTTAAGGACTCCGGCAGGAGAGTACGGCGATAATACCTGGACGCTTGCTGGAGGGAGAACGCACTAGAGTCTGTTCCTGGCCGCTCGACAGATATGGACAGTACAACGATAATACCTGGACGCCGATCGGCCAAGAGAGTACAGAGCAACACATTAGAAAAAAGAGAGGAGAGTACGGGAGAATATTTTTGGACGCCCGTTCGGTATGGAGAGTTCGATAGAGGAGAGTCGCGAGAGTACAAAGCCCTTTCTTAAATACCCCGTCGTTGAGAGGGGAGAGTACGAGAGAATATACCTGGACGCCCGTTCGATATGGAGAGTTCGGCGACAATACCTGGACGCCAATCGAACGGGAGAGTACAGAGTAACTCCTGGACGCCTCCTTAGAATAAAATCAAGTGCCATCTGCTCAGTAGAATCTAGTAGAATTGTATAAATACAGCGAGACGCAATGTCTGTTTTCCAAAATTTGAAGCCCCGTCCTATGAACCAAATCATGTACTCCTACCAAATCCGTCTAAATCGTGTCTGTCCAGTAGTTATGGGATCAAGTATATTGGAAGCAGGTTCGAATCTGACTGTATAGTTTCGAACAGTTCACGAGTACTTTGGAAAAAAAACACTACTTTCAAGTAGACTCGAACCTTGACGAGAAAGGTTTGAACTCTCTATAAGAACTTTGAGAAATGTCAGCGGTACTTGCAAGTATAATCGAACCCTGACCATTCATAGATTGGAATCCTTTATAATTACCTACTTTAACCAGGAGTTTTCTATTCGGTGCGAGTGAGTGCTTTGTTTTCGGTGAAAATTACCTATGTATAAGTATTCCACATTACATTTAGTTAACTTTATTATCCTTAACAATTATTTTATTTGGCAAATACACAAAATACTCTTAACATTTGTAGCACTTCCGTTTCCGGTCGCGTGGATGACAGGTGCGTGTGAAAGTAAGCGGTTGGGTGAGGTGAAAGAAAGGTGTGTGAGGTGGTGAAGGAGGGCTCGAGAGTGTGGGTGATAGCTGGTGGAGTTGTGAGGAAGGGGTGAGGGATAAAAGTAGAGGGCGGGCGTCTGGCGGTGATAGGGATACAGGAGGTTGTGGGGAGGTTAGAGGTTAGGTGGTGGCGGTAGACGGAAAAAGGCTAGAAGGAGCGTGGAGGGTACTGCGTAGTGGAGAGTGGACAGTGGTGCCGCCGCGCGGGAGTGGAGCGAGGTTGGGAGAAGGGCGTACGGGCTGGAAATTTGAACGGGCGGTAAGGCGAAAGGTAGAAGGATAGAGGAGAAAAGGATAAGTGGATAGGGAGGAGTTGAGAGGAAGGGAGAAGGTCAAACTGCAGAGGAAGGGAAGAGGAGGTGATGAAGGAGGGAAAGGGAAGGAGTACCAGTGAAGAAAGGAAAAGAAAAGATAGTGTAAGTAGTGTGGGCAGCAGCGTGGGGAGCGCGGACAGTCTCTGAGGAAAAAAGCGAGAGAGGGAGGAGGACGCGTGCGTCACTATTTTTTGCCGATCCATCACGCGAAAAGTTAAAAGCAATACATGTAAAATTAATAGCGTATCATCTGATACATAGATAGCATTATTGTAAATTATCAGTTATTAGTTAGAAGAAGATGGCGTATTGTTTAAAATTTAAGAATGAGTAACCAAGTGACTTTAAAAGCGACATATTTTTTTGCCGATAATTCCCTGTGCAATAGGCATCTGGACTCGAATCATTCAATAGCCGTTTCTTATAGATTTTTGTGCGCTGAAAACGAATCTGCAACCCGTTTGTCGCCATCACCCTCAGTTTTTGAGGAAATCGAACAAAAAAAAATGCAAATTTTCAACTTTGAACATCTTTTGTTTTGAAACAGTAATAGTTATTCGCTTGCTCAATGCGTCAAATTATTCTATGGACCCTCCCGAATACAACGATATAAGTTATTATGGCATTATGAACAATTAAATATGTTTAAACAACGATCAAATGGAAAAGGGCACCCGAAATGCACAAATTTTTCCGAAATCTTTCAATATATTTGAAAAACTAAGAAACTAGGAGAAAATCTGACTACTCCACGCAATATAGCAGACATTTTTCCTCCGGAAAAGCATCAACAGCAATCGTAAGTCACGTTTTGTTTTCAATACACAAATGAAATAATTTGGCAAAACGTGCAGTGCCGACTGTTACGCTGTGTGGCAATGGGTACGCTCGCCACCGTTGAACACCACTGCCTATTTCATTTGTGTATTGAAAACAAAACGTGACTTACGATTGCTGTTGATGTTTTTCCAGAGGAAAAATGTAGTTTGGCAAAACGTGCAGTGCCGACTGTTACGCTGTGTGGCAATGGGTACGCTCGCCACCGTTGAGTACCACTGCCTATTTCATTTGTGTATTGAAAACAAAACGTGACTTACGATTGCTGTTGATGTTTTTCCGGAGGAAAAATGTAGTTTGGCAAAACGTGCAGTGCCGACTGTTACGCTGTGTGGCAATGGGTACGCTCGCCACCGTTGAGTACCACTGCCTATTTCATTTGTGTATTGAAAACAAAACGTGACTTACGATTGCTGTTGATGCTTTTCCGGAGGAAAAATGTAGTTTGGCAAAACGTGCAGTGCCGACTGTTACGCTGTGTGGCAATGGGTACGCTCGCCACCGTTGAGTACCACTGCCTATTTCATTTGTGTATTGAAAACAAAACGTGACTTACGATTGCTGTTGATGTTTTTCCGGAGGAAAAATGTCTGCTGCATCGCGTGGAGTAGTCAGATATTTTCCTAGTTTCTTAGTTTTTCAAATATATTGAAAGATTTCGGAAACATTTGTGCATTTTGGGTGCCCTTTTCCATTTGATCGTTGTTTAAACATATTTAATTGTTCATAATGCCATAATAACTTATATCGTTGGATTCGGGAGGGTCCATAGAATAATTTGACGCAACGAGCAACCGAATAACTATTACTATTTCAAAATAAAAGATGTTCAAAGTTGATTTCCTCAAAAACTGAGGGTGATGGCGACAAACGGGTTGCAGATTCGTTTTCAGCGCACAAATATCTATAAAAAACGGCTATTGAATGATTCGAGTCCAGATGGCTATTGCACAGGGAATTATCGGCAAAAAAATATGTCGCTTTGAACAGTCACTTGGTTACTCATTCTTAAATTTGAAACAATACGCCATCTTCTTCTAACTAATAACTGATAATTTACAATAATGCTATCTATGTATCAGATGATACACTATTTATTTTACATGAATTGCTTTTAACTTTTCGCATGACGGATCTGCAAAAAATAGTGACGCGCACTATATCTTCCCTAAAATGATCTAGGTTTTCTGGAAAATACTCAACTTGTAAATCCAAAAAATGCAGTTTCAAGTTCATTAAGCATCCCATATATTGCAAACTTGTTACCATTTTCCCAACATATAGTAACAAAAAGATAACTTCATGTAACTTTGTGGTTGACCGGTTGATTTTAGCAGGTTTTCTTTAAATGGCTGTATCTTTGTTAAAAACCACTCTTTTTCGTTGAGGTTCGGCTTATCTTAAAGATAAAGGCTCACACTTTCTGATAGAATACATCGAAACTGCAAAAAATATTGCTTGCACTCCGCAGCACTTGACAAACATTAAGAAATTTTTACAGTTTAGCATACAACTGTTTAAGGGCGGATTTTACCCCCTGGATACCCATTTCGATAAAAGTAGTTTAAAACATGGAAAACTAGAAAATCCAAATTTTAAAATGGTCTTTGTTTTATCAACGTTGGATGAATTTTAGCGGTGTTATGCGAGTTGGAAGATTGAGCAAATTTGAAAATATTTATTTCCGCGTTTGAGATACAAATGCCCCGTAGTGGGTTGTGGAAATATGTGGAAATACGGTTTTGGGGTTCAGAGGGTTAACCAAGTATGAGATTAGAGGTTATGTGGTCTTGGGGTTTGTAGGTTAGAGAGTTTGACGTTATAAGTTTGTGGAAATAGGATAGGTTGTGCTTATATTGCATATGACAGGTTTACAACAGTTTTTTTTGCAATTTTCCGAGAAACTAGACGTGATGGGCCAAAACGGGTAACGGCTTCGAATTCAGCGACCTAAAATACGCATAGGACAGGTGGTCTAGTTTGTGTAAATTAAAAAAAAAATTTGCACGCTTAACTGAAGATAATTTTATTACGAATATTCACTGAAAATTTCAAGTAAAATATGTCACGTCCCGGGTGAGGTCTTTGGGGACGTGGACAATGGGGAAGGAAGAATACAGGCGCGAATCTGGAATCCAGCACCTTGTGGTTTTGAGGGACTCAGGCGCGAATATTAAATCCGTCACACTGAGGGGTTTTGAGAGGGACTCAGGCGCGAATATTAAATCCGTCACACTGAGATTTTTGAGAGGAACTTAGGCGCGAATATTAAATCCGTCACGCTAGGGTTTGAGGGACTCAGGCGCGAATATTTAATCCGTCACACTGAGATTTTTGAGAGGAACTTAGGCGCGAATATTGAATCCGTCACACTAGGATTTGAGGGACTCAGGCGCGAATATTAAATCCGTCACACTGAGGGGTTTTGAGAGGGACTCAGGCGCGAATATTAAATCCGTCACACTGAGATTTTTGAGAGGAACTTAGGCGCGAATATTTAATCCGTCACTCTAATCGACCAGGGAAGGTAAACGTGTATTTAGAGAACACCCGTTAGGGGACTTCGTATTTGTTTTGGTTTACGAAACAGGATTTACTGTTGCATTAGTGTAAAAGAAACCACGTTCAGTTCTTTTGTATATTGCACGGCTCATGCAGCGGTGTGTTTATAAACACTGGGAGCGCTCTCGCGAATCAGCTGTTGCGGCAGCTTGGTTTCGTTGGGAAGGTTTATGACTCGAGCACACACAATAATTCGAGACGTAGTTGAAAACAAATAGGTTTAATTGTTTTATCGAAACGTTTGTTAATGATAATGTTTGATATTCTTAGTATTAACGGATAACATTTATATAAAAGGCAGTTATTAACAATACGAGCATATGAACATGAAATACATGAGAATAGATCGATGATAATATATGAAATATAATAAGCTTTAGTAAAGTATAATATATGAAATGCAATAAGCGTTAACTCAAGAAAATGATATGTGTAATAAGCGATTATAAGACAAATATAAACAAAATAAGCATTAAGATGATAATACAGAATAATAAATGAATAGCAATAAGCTTTAGAATGACATAAATGTTATTATATATAAAGTAATAAGTAAAATTTATAATATAGAAAAGTAATAAGCGTTATTTATATAGAGAAATATAATGAGGGTGATATTCCTTAATAATGGTAATTAAAATGACTTACAATGGTTGTCGTAGCACTGAATTGAACAATATAAATCTTTGACACCGTTAACGAATACTTTTGATGACACTTTGTCACAGATTCTGCGATGAAAGAGGACGAGGCCTCGCAGGACCTCGTATTTATGTATTTCTACAGGAGTATTGCGGGGGTACGCGCGGTAAAGACCTTGACACATTTCGGAATAAGACGCAGTATGACTTCCGGGGTTTTTATAAACGGTATGGCTATTAATAACCATATTTTGTGTCACGTACGCCAAATGCGTCGTAATTAGGTTTGTGGGGTTTTTATGAACGGTATTGGAGATACTCAACTCTTGGATTGGATTTTAGGTGTTTAATAGGAAAGGGGTTAGAGTGTTTGGACTCTGTTGTGACGTAGAGAGGGGATTGAGACGTGGTCTCGATTTAAGAGGGATTTATAATGAGGGACTTGTTTGAATTCGTTTTTAGAGGGAATGATTCGTGCCTTGCAGGACGAATAGGCGAAGAGGGTTTTGAAACGACCATCTCGTGATGGGGACCGCTAAGGTACATCAGCGAGGTGGAGGTTTGTGTTGATCATCTTGTGTTGTTGACCGCTAAGGTGCAACATCAAGGTGATCGGCTATTGAGGAGATGGTGTAGGAGTTGAGTTCGATAGACTTTGGTGGTGTGATTTTGAGGTTTATGGAATAAGAAACGCGCGAAAAATCGTAGGACGTTACACCTCCCCCCTTATATGAAGAAATGCGTAGCATTTCTTAACATTGGGTTAGGGTGTGGAATTATTTAAGTTGTAAAAGGGGTCTATACGGGGCGAAGGGGCAGTGGCATCCTGGAGCTGCTCTCAGTTGACTGATGTCGGAGCGGGGCAGTCATGTTTGTTGATGACTGTCTCCGGAGGCGCTTCCTGTGGTAATGATGATTGAGATGACTTTAGGTAGAAGGGTTGTGATTTTCCTTCCTTTCCTCTTTTTGAATGGTGATTACAATAAATGTTGCAGTAGCAACTATCTATGATAGAAAAATGGTTAAAGTATTTTACTTGTTTGTTGACTTGGGGTCAACCGGGACTCTCGCGCACGGGGGCAGGACAATCATAATGTCTTTTGTGCCGCAGTTTCCTACTCAGTTTCGATAGGCAACCAAGATATGATTCGTTTTCATTATTTTCAAGAACCGGGGTCCGGCTGGGTATTGCAAATTTCGCGAAAAATAGTTCATGCTTTGTGTATCCAGCGCCTTTGTGGACACTGGTATTATACGAGAACGCAGACAAGTAAATCCATTCGTACCAGTCACTGTATTTACCGATTAACAATTTTAAGCATTCGGTCACAACGAGATGCAATTTTTCTAAAGAGCCGTTAGTCTGTGGGTGAAAGTCTTTGGTTCGGAATTGTTGCATTTTACATTCCCGTGATACTGCTTTCGTGAAATTGCGAGTATTTGCCACTTGGTCGTTGAAAATGGCTCTAAGAGTTCCGAAGTGATAAATGGAATTTTTAATGAATACGTCAACGGTTTTGATTAATGTTAATAGGCTGAGAAGCACGCACACAAAATATTTTATGAATAAGTTCTGGATGGGTAATTTATACGTATTGTCTGCTTTTGTATTAGGTAGTGGTTTACGTATGTTTTCTGGGGAGATTTGTAGTGGAATTTCTAGAAGTGATCTTTTCCGGCGCATCTTTCTGTGTTGTTGAATCTTTTTGCACTTTCCTCCTAAGTGAGCGTTGGATGTGGGAATTGCAGGGTCGACGGTGTTGCTTCCACTCGTCGCCACATGGATCGGAGAACTGGAGAACCGAGGTCTTTTGGAGCTGCTCGGCTTATGTTTGGACTTGTCTTCCAAGTCATCGTCAGATTCTTCACGCGGTCGCTTGGAGCATTTTCCGCTTGCAGGGGGTTTACTTGGAGAATCTTCAGCGACTTTATCGCTTTGCCCGGGATTCGGGTGATTTTCGGAGATTGATTTTTGTAAAATTCTCTCGTTATTCGGGATACAGGGAGTGTAAGCGATTGGCAGGTTCTTTTTAACAACTGCCTGGCTTAATATCCCTCCTATAGCATTTTCAGAGGCCCGATATTCCAGCTCAAAGTTCGGATATTGCAGGATTGGTTCCTTCTGCAATGCCGACTTTAAGTGGTCAGGAGCGGTTTTTTGGGACGATCTCCAGTCAAATGGAGTGTCCTTTTTCTGTATTGAGGTCAAAGGCCGAGCCGTTTTAGAGAATTCCGGGATAAACGTTATGTAATATCCGGTCAGTTCGAGGTAATTTGTAACCTTTTTGGGTGTACAAGGTGCTGAGTAGTTCAGGACGGTTTGGACTTTCTGTCGATCTGGTTTTAGTGTAACCGCGAGAGACTCATGGGAGGTTATGGGAAGGGTTAATTTTGCGTCGTGCGCAGGGGGTGAGAGTGAGTACACCTTCTCGGGTGCCTCGAGATATCGGATCGACGGATCCTGGGGCAAGAGGGACTTGTTTTTTGTTGGGACTGGGATAGGAGTGACGCATTTAGACGTCTTAATCTCTTTTGGCAGTACCCTTATTGTTCCAAGGGTGGAAACTGGGTCCAGAGAGGTGCCACTTAATAGCACTTGCGTCGGATTGATGTCCTGAAATTTTGGCACATTTACGTCGGTACTGGTATTGATTATGAATTCGGGTGTTTTCCGAAATTCTGATGAATGAATTCTCACAGACGGGGCCTGACCAACCGTGTTTATTTGAATGCTACCGGTTCTTACGGTATTGCTAGTATTTTCGGCTTTTTCGTAAGTGGGTACGCTCCTGTTTGGCCTACTCCACTGTTCGTATCCGTCGGTGCCCGACGGGGTATTTCTTGACTCTATTTCCCACAAAGTTCTAGGGTCCTTGTGGACGAGCATGATGCGTTTTCTGCATTCTGAAGTTACGTGTCCGGGTTTCTTGCAATAATCGCAGATTCGGAGCTTTGTAGGTCTCGAAGGGGTAGATCGGTTTTTGTCCCAGTAGGAAACTTGGGGTTTGGGTGTTTGGTACCCATATTCCGCAACGCGGTTTAGAGGGTGTCCTTCGGAAAGTTGGGAGGCTGAATTTTGATTGTTCCAACAGGACCTTGCATCGTGTCCTGTCTTATTGCAAAGTTGGCATACTAATGTAGGAGCTTTTTGTTCGGGGAATCGGAGACGGTCCCTGTCAATCTCGTTGTCCACGAGAATTGCCTGATCGAACGCTTCGTCGAGCGTTCCGAAGTTGCGTTGTAATAATCTCATCCTAATGTAGGGTGGAAGACCATCGACAAATGAATCTAGGGCTAGGCGATCCAGATCCTGAGGGTGATTTCGCGCGGAGTCGCGGTAATATTCACTATCTTCTTCTAAAATGGTGGACCGGAGATCTTTGACGCGCGAAATGTAGTCCAATATGTGCTCGTTGGATCCTTTGATAATGTTTGCAAGTTCTCCTCGATAGTGATTTGATGTTTTCGCGGGGGAGAATGTTCGTTTGAGTTGTTTTATTAAATCACTTACGGAGTCAAAAACCCTATCCTCAACGGCCAAGTACGCATGGTCTTGCAGTTTATTTGTCAACAACCTCGCTAGCTGGGGTTCGGCTTGCGAGGGAATCAGAGCCTTAGCCCTATTGCAGGCTCTCGCGAATTGCAAAACGGATATGTTGTAACCGTTAAAATTTGGGACTGTTTCTATAGCGTCCTTTAATTTGATCTGGGGCGATGGATTCTGGTCCGGAACATTATTATGATTAAATATTTGTTTCCTATCGAAACTGGAGGAACCTGGAGTAGCAAAATTATTCGCAGAAGGCGGGGGTGAAAGAAGTTTTTCCATCGTTGCTTCGATATTTTTTATTTTATCAAAAAGACCTTTAAACGTGGGGTCGAATGATCCGGTGTCTACGCCCGAATGCGTATTGGGTTCTTTATTTACAACGATTTTCGCGTGCAAGCTTTCTATTTCAGCTCGGTTTTGCCGTAATAATTGCACCCGTTCCATTATTTCGGCGGTTGCGATTTCTATAGCGTCAGTGGAACGGCCCGCGTCTCGATTCATTATGCGAGAGTTCTCGGTATCGCCGTACAAGGACATGTTTATTTTAAAATTTATTATTTTCGGCGTCCGGTCGAAAATTACTTAGTGTTGATAATTATCAAACCTTCTATAGCTCTTATTCGAGAGCAAATAACTTTCAAAGCACTCGATGCAGTTTCTTATTGGGCGTTCTGGAATTAGCGAGTTTCTGCATCGAGGGCAGTAGACTGGGGTTCTATACGTAAAATAATAATGAGTCCAATACATCTCTACGGTATCTGCGGGCGCTAGGCTAGAGCATTTTAAGCATATCTCGCTGCCGTCAATAGTTGTAGCTACGCCTCCCGAAATGCAGGTTAGCTCATTTAAATATGCCGTCAAACTTTGTAATCTGCGGCTCCGGTAGGATGGTTGACACCGACTAGGGTGTTCAATGCACATTTTTTAAATATTGGGACCTTGTGGGTACCGCGTCTGAGAATCTATTTCCTATCAACGGTATACGAAGATCCCACCGCTGTCACCAAAAATATGTCACGTCCCGGGTGAGGTCTTTGGGGACGTGGACAATGGGGAAGGAAGAATACAGGCGCGAATCTGGAATCCAGCACCTTGTGGTTTTGAGGGACTCAGGCGCGAATATTAAATCCGTCACACTGAGGGGTTTTGAGAGGGACTCAGGCGCGAATATTAAATCCGTCACACTGAGATTTTTGAGAGGAACTTAGGCGCGAATATTAAATCCGTCACGCTAGGGTTTGAGGGACTCAGGCGCGAATATTTAATCCGTCACACTGAGATTTTTGAGAGGAACTTAGGCGCGAATATTGAATCCGTCACACTAGGATTTGAGGGACTCAGGCGCGAATATTAAATCCGTCACACTGAGGGGTTTTGAGAGGGACTCAGGCGCGAATATTAAATCCGTCACACTGAGATTTTTGAGAGGAACTTAGGCGCGAATATTTAATCCGTCACTCTAATCGACCAGGGAAGGTAAACGTGTATTTAGAGAACACCCGTTAGGGGACTTCGTATTTGTTTTGGTTTACGAAACAGGATTTACTGTTGCATTAGTGTAAAAGAAACCACGTTCAGTTCTTTTGTATATTGCACGGCTCATGCAGCGGTGTGTTTATAAACACTGGGAGCGCTCTCGCGAATCAGCTGTTGCGGCAGCTTGGTTTCGTTGGGAAGGTTTATGACTCGAGCACACACAATAATTCGAGACGTAGTTGAAAACAAATAGGTTTAATTGTTTTATCGAAACGTTTGTTAATGATAATGTTTGATATTCTTAGTATTAACGGATAACATTTATATAAAAGGCAGTTATTAACAATACGAGCATATGAACATGAAATACATGAGAATAGATCGATGATAATATATGAAATATAATAAGCTTTAGTAAAGTATAATATATGAAATGCAATAAGCGTTAACTCAAGAAAATGATATGTGTAATAAGCGATTATAAGACAAATATAAACAAAATAAGCATTAAGATGATAATACAGAATAATAAATGAATAGCAATAAGCTTTAGAATGACATAAATGTTATTATATATAAAGTAATAAGTAAAATTTATAATATAGAAAAGTAATAAGCGTTATTTATATAGAGAAATATAATGAGGGTGATATTCCTTAATAATGGTAATTAAAATGACTTACAATGGTTGTCGTAGCACTGAATTGAACAATATAAATCTTTGACACCGTTAACGAATACTTTTGATGACACTTTGTCACAGATTCTGCGATGAAAGAGGACGAGGCCTCGCAGGACCTCGTATTTATGTATTTCTACAGGAGTATTGCGGGGGTACGCGCGGTAAAGACCTTGACACATTTCGGAATAAGACGCAGTATGACTTCCGGGGTTTTTATAAACGGTATGGCTATTAATAACCATATTTTGTGTCACGTACGCCAAATGCGTCGTAATTAGGTTTGTGGGGTTTTTATGAACGGTATTGGAGATACTCAACTCTTGGATTGGATTTTAGGTGTTTAATAGGAAAGGGGTTAGAGTGTTTGGACTCTGTTGTGACGTAGAGAGGGGATTGAGACGTGGTCTCGATTTAAGAGGGATTTATAATGAGGGACTTGTTTGAATTCGTTTTTAGAGGGAATGATTCGTGCCTTGCAGGACGAATAGGCGAAGAGGGTTTTGAAACGACCATCTCGTGATGGGGACCGCTAAGGTACATCAGCGAGGTGGAGGTTTGTGTTGATCATCTTGTGTTGTTGACCGCTAAGGTGCAACATCAAGGTGATCGGCTATTGAGGAGATGGTGTAGGAGTTGAGTTCGATAGACTTTGGTGGTGTGATTTTGAGGTTTATGGAATAAGAAACGCGCGAAAAATCGTAGGACGTTACAAAACCCGATCAAAATTGACTGAGTTATTAATCCGTCCAGTTTGAACAATGCCGTTTCGAGATAATCGCATTTAAAGTTCTGACAGTAGTAATTCTCTGCAACTCAAAATTCGCAGATGTATACGGTCTGGACGTGTTCAGTGATTCTCTACCTAGTTCTAAACAATATATAAGCTCATAATCCCTCTTATTAGATACATATGGACTCTTGCACATAAACTTTTCGTGCGATTGACGCTGTAACGCGGTTACGTGGTAAACGTGGAGTCCGAGTAATTACTATCTAAGTCGGTCGAATCCGAAGAATTTTACGCGCGTTACAGTACAAATTATTAGTTAATAATTTAAAGAATTTTGTTTGGTATCGGAAATCAAAGATCTAGTCCTATACAGGCCCCGCACTGAGTTATTGTTAGGGATGGATATCCATGTTACGGAAGGTTTAACAGTAACTAACTTTTGCTCAAATGTAAGGTTCAAATGTGAATGATTTTCCTTTTATTCTTTTACTAATGAGGTAGAGTGTCTAGGGAGCCAAGGAAAATCCCAAAATATTGGTTATGCCAATATTGATCCTCCGTTACCTCCGCATGCACAATGTTCGAATAAAATCTCTTTACGTGAGACGACGCTCGCCAATCGTTATTCCGAATTACAATATTTAAAGATAGAATGCGCAACTCACCCACTTTATCGGTATACTTTTAAAAGGTATAAATTTTGGCTGTTTGTCTTTGAACAATATTCAATAGAACGCCTTTCCGTGCCTGGGAAAGAAAGAATCACACTCACAGACTATATTGACGATTATTATAATAGCAGTTATTAATAATAAGCAAACGCAAAAGAGAGTTGAGATCTAACTGAAGATTGATCTCGTATCAAACGGTTTTTATAGCGTAACGTAATTGTTCGAGAAAGTAGCATATTGGCGACATCTCTCAGAGTCACCGTTAATTAGGCGTTGGCAAAGGCCTACTTGTTCACGTGGAGCGACGATCGAGGCCCCTTCCTCCGATTCGCGATCGATGGAAGGGGATGGCTCTTCCTTCCAGGAAATCGACGGCGGTTTCCTGGAAGTTCTTCTTGTTCGCGACGTGCCTGCGGTTAACACATAATTTGCTTACGCTACACTGTCTTGCTTGTGCCTGTGCTTTACTTGAATCCACTCATTTGCTGAGCAGTTCGCTATAAAGTGCTTGCTTGCATCATTACTAATTAATATAAATCAACTGTGCTTATTTGCGAGTAACATTTAATAATTGCGGTGTAAATAGTTGTTTATTTTACGTGACCTTTGTATATAATACATATTCAAACTCTGTTCGTTATACTTGAAACATAACAGTTTTGTTTTGTAAAAGTCCCCAATTCTGCGTGCAGTTCAAAATCCGAATGCAGCTTTCTCGTGCCAATCCGTTTATAAGCTTTCTAACATTTTTGGTCCTTCGAGCCGGATCCGGTGCCTGTGAAACAGTTCGAACGTTCGGTAGTGCCGTCCAACCGTCGCGCGTGACCTCCACCTGCAAAACAGTGAGTCATATCACAACAAGTTAGCACGACCTCAACGGCCTACTCTGTCTCACGAGCGTTTGAACACTAGAGAACAATGGAACCGGTACTTGAAAGTCAAAACGAACTTTCTGGTAGAATCGCACGTGGATACGAAACTGGGAATGTATCGCAAACGAGACTCAGTCGAGGTGGCGCTCTGATCGGAATGCCCAAGATGGCGTACTGAGCATGCGCGTGATGACGCCGTGACGTCAAACCCAACAACGCCAAGATGAGTTTGGCTTCGTGGTTTGAAATAAAAAGGTTATAATAATAAGCATGTGATGTCCCACCATTTTTCCGCGCGGTATTATCCTAACAACATTCTCTCACGAGGCACAAGTTCCCCCTTTTACTAAATCTAAACAAATCCCTCGCCCCAAAAATTCCTTAAATCGAGACCACGATCACCCCTTTCCCGTTAAAAACCCCGAAATCCATTCGATGGGTTGAGCAAATTATTCCACAGCCATAAAAACCCCGGAAATGTAATCGCGAAGAATATTTGGTGTACGTGACAGAAGTGCGTCTAATAATAGACACACCTATTGTAAAAACCCCGGAAGTCCTACTGCGCCTTATTTCTTAAATGTGTCAAGGCCTTTACCGCGCGTACCCCCCGCAACAAACATATAAATACGAGGGGTTCGAGGATCCGTCCTCTTTCGACGAATATCATCCGTAAGGATCGAACGGCCTATCTAGACGAATATTGTTCGAAAGTATCATTAAAACAGTGAAACAAATACCATTTCATCAATCCTTGTAAGCACTTATAATTATCATTTTTACACTTTGCATATCACCATCATCCATTCTTGTATCATTATCATTATTACTTTCATATTATTCTATCTTATAAACGCTTATTGGTCTTATAGTTCTCATTCTGTTATTATTGTTCCCTTTGCTCTTGTATTACTTACATTATCAACGATTATTGCGCACAGTTATTATTTTTGTTCTATCAACGCTTATTGCAATTGCTTATTATTTTGTATTATTAACGCTTATTGCTCATATCGTTCTACCTTATTATCGTATATTGTATCTCATGTTCATACTTACATTGCTCTGTATTACTATTATATAAATGTTATGTGCTAATGCTATATGTCTAACGCATAAACTGTAAAATATAACAACCATCACAAACAGTGTATGGCATGTAAAAGTGTTTTGAATTAATAAACACTCTTTACTTTGGATCACGCTTCGAACGATCGTATATATTCTTCGGTTGCGGAGATTCCCAAACCAAAACAAGTTGCAGCAACAGCTGATCTTGGTCCGCAAACGCGAAGGCGACTACCGTGTTTACAAACGTTCTTTCTCATGGGCCGAGTATAGCCGTATTCCTAGACGGATTTCGTGGAAGCATTACGAATAACCATATGTGAATGCAGCGGCAAATGCAATTGCCCAGTCAAAACAAACAAACCACACTAACGGGTGTCTCCGGGGTGTGTATTCGCCTTTAAACTTTCCCTGGTTGCTTAGAGTGTTGAATTTAACATTCGCGCCTGACCTCCTCTTAAACGCTCAGAGTGACGGACTTAACATTCGCGCCTGACCTCCTCTTAAACGCTCAGAGTGACGGACATAACATTCGCGCCTGAGTCCCTTCAAAATCCTCAGAGTGACGAATTTGACATTCGCGCCTGATTTCCTCTTAAACGCTCAGAGTGACGAATTTCAGATTCGCGCCTGAGTCCCTGCAAAATCCCCAGAGTGAAGGATTTGACATTCGCGCCTGATCACCTCCTAAAATCTCAGAGTGCTGGATTTCAGATTCGCGCCTGTCTTTTCCTTCCCCATAGTCAACGTTCCAAAATACCTCACCCGGAACGTGACAACACTATAAACGAATCGACGCAAGCGCAAAGCCAAGCTCATCTTGGCGTTGATTGATTTGACGTCACGGCGTCATCAAGCGCATGCTCAGACGCCATCTTGGGCATTCTGATCAGAGCGCCACCTCGACCGAGTTTCGTTTGCGATACATTCCCATTTAAAGAAGCTAGATGCGGCCAAAATCACTCAAGGAGCCGTCGAATTGCGTCTGGGAATGTTGCGAACAAATTGGGCGAAATTCGAAAAGCAGCATGATCAGCTGCTTGCGCTAATTGCTCCAGGGAATAGAGATCGGCCGTATTTCAAGGACAATCGCCACGAAGTGACGGAGGAGCTGGTACCTTTTCCAGGAAGCTCTGTTCGTTGACAAGCTACAGATCTTTTTGGCTGATCGTAACGAGTATGGAATGTCGAGCAACTCCATGTCAACGGTCATACATTCCAAGGCCTCCTTACCTCGACTACCATTGCCGGAGTTTGACCGGAGCTACGAATAATGGCCAGGATTTCGGGATAAACGAAAATATTTAATGAATATAAAACGCAGATTTATAAAATTGAGAAACGAGAAGTTAAAACACTATTTAACATGGAAAGATGAGTCCATTCACTATAATCTTTGGAGTCTGTGGCTCGAAATGGAATTTAAGTTAAAGAAAAGAAATTACTATCCACGGACACCTTGGCACGCTCTCCGCGATTGTACGACAAAGAGTGCCTTCAGCCTCGCGCCCCCGGGAGCGTCCGGCCGCGAGGTCCGCTCAGAAAAGCTGACGCTGCAATCCCAACCATGCCCCAGCAACCTATGCATGATGTCATTAGGTGTTTTCACCTTCATCCTTCCATACTTTATACTTGTGCGCTACCGCTGCCAAACAGGGTACTCTCGTCCTCACGCATTCTCGCACTCAGATCATTCCTTTTCATTGATGCGACGATTCGACAGTCGGAAATGCGCTCGACGACGTTTCACCAGAATGCTAGATGCATTGTCAAGATGCACCCCCGCCGCTTACATTTAATCAATGTCGCGAGGTATGTGAACCACTACTCATTTTTGAACGAACTACTGAGAACCACGCTGATGCCTCAGCACAGTCCCACATTCAGGGTACAGCGCAGCGACCAAACGTCGCGACGACGACGGTCCCAGTACCGAGTATCCGTTTTCAAAGATAAAATACAGTAAGCAGGAGTGCGCTCGACGAGGGATTTCCCAGAACGCTAAGCGTTGTCGAAGCACTCTGCCCACTAGCTAAAGAAAACGCAACTAGAGATAGATTTTAAAAATTTTTGAAGTTTCGGGACGTAACAACGCCATGTTACCTATGGCTGCACTCGATTCTGAGCGTTGCGCTATCTACACAAAACTTTTCGTAGTTCCTAGAATTTTTCGAGATCAGGGCCAGGGTCAGGTTAGGTCTTATTTTTGGGCCGGTATATTTCTTCACAAAAAGAAAAGTCGGGAAAAGAATTTTCACGGTGGCTTCCCGGTTTAAGCCAATTAATCGGTGCGTATTGGTGGGTATTATGAACCATGAACAGTTTCTGTACATAAATGCGTTGAAATACTAAACATTTTGTGTATTTAATTTCCCAATGCCTTTTAAATCTGATGTAATTGGTTTTTCTGTAGTGCACAGATATACATTTTTTGAACCTGCAACATAATTCATTGATTTCAGTAAATTAAACATTGAGAAATTGACCAACTTTAAATTTAATATATATATAGGTACCTAAAAGCAATATAAAATCATATGATAATATATGTATATTCAAATCAGATTTTTAAAATTTTAAGGTGGTCTGGAAGAACTATTGACGTATTTTCCAACGCGACGAACGTGTTTCATTATGAGCACATTAATCGTCTCTTATTCTATTTCTTTTCCATCGGCGTTGACTCTGATGGCTGGACTACTTGGTCTGTAAACTGTATGCCAATGGGTAAATAAAACTTTACTTATCAATATTCAATCTCTATTTACTACAATTAGTGTTAATATTGCGGTAAAAGACAAATATTAATAAATGTAGACATAGACGGACCTCCTGTTGATGGTGCCTGGTCAGAATGGGGACCGTGGGCATGCAGCGCAAGTTGTAATGGCGGCACAGGTATTCGAAGACGTCGTTGCAATTCTCCGAAACCGAACATTAGAGGTGAACCTTGTGTCGGACCACATATGATGACTGGGCGCTGCAATGAAATTCTTTGTGGTGATATAACAGAAGGTAACTACAAGAATTATTGTCGGAGAATTTTACGGCACAGATTTTATTATGTGGTTGCCATTAGAATACAAAATCTAAGATATTATGTTGTAGCGGTAGGTGCAGTAAAGAGTTGAAAATAACTGTTTTTTACACTGTCTTTCCACTACTATTCGCACTACAGTTTTAAACGAAAGTAGGTCCCTGTCAGGAAGAAAACTTATGTCAGTGCGAGCGGTGCACGCGGGACAACTCAGGTAAGGGGTTGAACATTGGTAGTCAAAGCCACTGTCGCACGGGGTCTTCCCTCAGAAAAGCTGCAAAATTGAAGAGTATCGTTGAATTACATCAAACCTGCTTAAACGCTAAAATCCATTGTTTCCATTATATCCACTGTAGTCAATTGTGTTATCGAGACATACGCGCCAAAAGCACACAAAATACAGTAGCACAGCACAAGTAAAATAAAAAATATCAGACCTATTGCACTAAAACGTGTGAAAATATTTAAAAAAGCTCAGAGGCTCGCGGGACTGACAGCCCTCATATACAGTGCATATGTCGATGTTTTCCGAATATTAAAAATACATTTCCGCTAGCAGGTATTCACTGCCGTACTGCCAATCAGTATGGACTCGGAGTCCTCGTCTAGCACTGATTGGCTTTCCAAATCACCCTCTCTGCATCCCAATTCCAAGTTCGCGGCTTCCTTCGCCGTGGAAAATGCAGATAGATATAAGGCGATGTGTAGTTCCCGGTGTTGGCCCGATCCGTAGTGGAGACTTACAACCTTCGTTGATACGACACTTAGAGGTCGAGTCTCATTGTGGTTATGTGCGAACATGCTTGCTTGGTTGATGTAATGCATTCGTTTTTTTTCCATAGACCCTTTACAATTTGTCCAGTAAGGACATTTGGTAAATTGTTATAACTTGTAAGTGAGTACATCGCACAGACGTTTATTCCATTGAAAAGCGTCATTTTTGAGTACAGATGTTGTACGTTATTATCCTTGTTTCTGTAACTTTTGTAGTGTGGGCGTCGAATAGAATCAGGTAGTCTGGCTTACGGGGAGGTGAGCAGATCCAAATGGTGCTTTCTCCGGAGTCTACGAGGATGATCGGATGAGTACAGGTCCCTGGCTAGTGCGTTGGGATGGTTTTCTAATCTTGGTTTGTAGCGACCGCATAGTCACGTTATTTCGTCCGAGACTGAGTTTATCTGAAGATCCTTTACGGATTTCATTATTGCGAACATACCATGGTGCGTTCACTATTGTTCGGTGTATAATTGATGCCATGCCCCATGCTTGTATTCCGTACGTCCAGACTGATTTTATAATTGTTTTATATATTAACAGTTTACTTTTTAAACTTAACTTAGAGTGTCTGCTGGTTAGCCAGTACATTTCTTTCCCCTTGATTCGAATTTGTACCCATTTTGTGCGTATGTGTTGTTTCCATGTTAATTTGGAATCAAGATGTAATCCTAAGTATCTAACAAGTTTGGTTTACGGTACAATGTTGTTGTTGAATATAATGTAAGGTATAGCACCCTTCTTTAGCGTAAATGTAATGTGATTATATTTATCGGTGTTTATTTTTATTTTCCATAGATTTAGCCAGAGTTCAAGAGTTCGAATGTGTTGTTGCAAAATATGTGACGCTGTGCGTCGTGGGATCTTCATGAATGGCTAATATAGCTGTATCGTCTGCAAATGTTAACAACGTAGTGTCTGGAGTAGTAGGAATATCAGCTATGTAGAGAGTGTATAATAAGGGTCCTAGAACACTGCCTTGTGGAATTCCAGCATTAAGGGGAGAGACCACTGTAACGGTCCGAAATGTAAGGGTGTTTTCGGGAATTTATTTCAACCAAACAACGCACGTAAATCAATGTATTGCTCAGTGTAGTTAATAGTGTACATATCGAAGGGTAAGAAATTTTTTTTTCAATCAAATTCATGAATCCGTTTCGTGTATACTCTTCGTCAAAATTTGCGCTGCGGCAAAAACATGCTATTCGCGTTGACAGTGCCCAGGCTATATGGTTAATCCGAATTCAAAAAGACTCCGGGATTTTACATAATCAATGGTAAAATAATTAAGGAACTCCCCCCTAAAGCAATTACAATGCTTACCATCATATTCAATGCCATATTAAGACTCAAGTACTTTCCTACCAGCTGGAAAGTAGCTCAAATACTTATGTTACCTAAACCTAAGAAAAACCTACAGACCAATTTCACTACTTCCTATTATGTCCAAGCTACTAGAAAAGGTAATCCTAATTAGAATGAAGGAAATAATCGCGCAAGAAGATCTAATTCCATCGCATCAATTTGGGTTCAGGAACAAGCACGCTACGATTGAACAAGTCCATAGACTAGTAAATAAGATCACCGATGCTCTTGAGAGCAAACAATATTGCACTGCATGCCGTATTCTTGGATATAGAAAAAGCGTTTGACTAGGTGTGGCATGAAGGAATTCTTCACAAAATCAAACAAAGCTTTCCCACTGCTCTCTACCAGCTCATTATGTCATATCTTGAAGATAGAAAATTTTTCGTCAAAATCCGGGACACTACCTCAGACATATACACTATTAAGGGGGGAGACCACTGTAAAAAATCTGAAAAAATCTGAAAATTTCTTTCAATATTCAGGGAATTTTCTGTGACTGTTTCGTTGGGTAGAGCCACGTTTGTGTTACCTATGGAGTTGTTTCGTTCATTGGGTTGAAACGTGTTGTATAAGTGCTCAGCAAACGTGGCAGCATTTTCTAAAGTATTTCTCACCCATGAACCATCGGCTTTCCTTAGTGCAGGTAGGGAAGTAGTAGGTCTTTTCAGCCTTTTGGTGGCTTTCCACAACGAATAGTTGGTATCCTCATTAGGTGAGAGGCTAGAGATGTAGGATTGAAATTCGTCGTTACAATAGTTCTGTATTTATTGTTTGACTTCCTTAGTAATTAAGTTCAGTTTTTTCTTGTTCGTTGGGTTCTTTTGCCTTTGCCAAATGTACTTTAGTTTGCGCTTAAGTTTAATGTTCTGAAGAATATGTTTAGGGTAAGAGTTTATTAATTTTTTACTACTGACCTGTTCAGTGGCATACCATCCCGCCTCCTGAATAACATTAGTAAATTTAGTTGCAGCTGATTCAATTTGTTCAGTATTGTGCAGTGGTATGTTGCAGTTTATGTTTTCTTCCAGATAGTTATTGAAAAGCGACCAGTCAGTAGTGTTATTGCAAAGAGATAGTATTTTTACTATGAGTGTAGGCTTATGTAAATATGTAATTAAGATTGGGGAGTGATCCGAGCTGAGATCTAAGCTGGATTCAACTTTGAAGTGGGTTAGATTTAATCCTTTAACAATTGCAAAATCAATTAAGTCAGGAGATTTATCGTACGCAGCTGGTCAGTACGCGGGTTCACCTGTAGATAAAACGTTTAGGGATAATTTACGGATGGTTTGTTCAAGGATTTTACCTTTAGGCGAGTTGAGCCCCATAGAATATGCTTTGCAGTACAGTCTCCTCCAGCTAGAAACTTGTTACCTAAGGATCTGAAGTAATCGGAGTAGTGTAGCGCAGATAGCCCGTGCTTAGGAGAAGTATATACTGCCGATAAGTTGATTGAACCGTAAGTGGTAGCTTGTAAATATGCGTAATTAATGTTATAGTAAAGGTGATGTTTGATGTTGTCCTTGATGATCACTGCAGAGCCACCGTCGGCTTTATCCGATGGGTGTTTGGTATCGTATTTTACAATATTATTGATCTGCCTTACCTGATGGTTATGCTCTTTTAATTCAATAATGATTCCGTCGACATTAGTTTTAGGGTGCATCCCTCTTAACACAACTTTATAGCTTCTGTCCTTCTTTAATTGATACTTATAAAAGTTAGCATTTTTTTCCTTCAATGCTAGAAATATTTTACTGTAGACCTCAGTGGAATTGGCTTGAACTTTGACGTGGTTATTTACTAGATGTTTTAGCGTGTATGTTGTCAGCTGTTTCTTTTAAGAGGGTTGATAGAGGTTCAATAATTTGAGCGTCGATGTGTATTGGAGGAGGCTTTATATGAACAGACTTCCGGCAGTATGCTGAACGAGTTTTCAAGTGGAATTTCCGACAACCATTTGTCCTCTTGTGTGATTATGTCAACTTGTGTCAACTGAGTGTAAAATGTATTGAAGACCAATGTTGCGCTTTTTATTTGCAACGAGCATCGACACATCGCGAGCAGACAAACATTCAGGCGATCCGCGAATTTACGTCGGAAAACTTACTTTAAGTTTATTTATTAGGAGTTGTTAGTTTCAATTGTCGGAGTGCGTGTGCACTTGTTTTTATTCTGCTGCGTGTTTCAGTGCGGATAAATTTGTGTTCTTTTTTAACCCTCCTTTTTCGAACGTAGTTATCACACTGGGTCAATTTGACCCAGCCAATTTTCAATCGGTTGTTATTTACAAACTATTTGTTAAATTAGGTTGCAAACATTCTGAGATACAGTTTGAATATTGTAGAACGTTCTTGGGAATTAAGTGAACGCAGCGACCGATTATCAGAGGCAACGCCTCCTTTCTCCCGCCGCGCGTCTTGGTCCCCGCAGGGGTCTAGCAGTTTGGAGCGCCTCTGGCCTGTACCATATGAACCGCGCATAGCGCGTTGACAAACCAAAAACGTATCGACAATCGGGGATGATGTGGAATCCTATTGATACAATGTGGCCTGAATGCGCCACGCGCGGTTTATATGGTACGGGCCTGAGGCGCTCCAAGCTGCTTGGCTGCCACGGGCGCCAAGACGCGCGGCGGGAGAAACGAGGCGTTGCCTCTGAAAATCGGCCGCTGCGTTCACTTAATTCCCAAGCCTGTTGTAGAATATATGCGTATTGTTGAAAGTTCACGTTTATAGTCTCATCATGCCTAAATTTTTTTTTTTTTGAAGGAATAAAGTTCCGACACATGTTTTTTTGTTTAAAAAATCATAACTTTTTTCATTTTTAATATTTTAGCTAAAAATATATAGTTATACTCTTGAGATGTGCTGCTTTGATAAAAAAATAGTCCTATATCCGAGCTTTTAGTGAAGGTATTTAATTTGTATACTGAATGGTGGCATCATTTCGGTTGAAAAACCCATACATTTGTATAGGAAAAAACATTTATTATTATTCCAAGAATATAAGATTTAATTTTAGCAATAACAAAGTATCTTAAATTAAAAACAAGTTTATTGCAAATCGCCACAGTCATTACATAAATTAGTACGGTGCCGGTCGCACATCGGGCGTAAGCATGTGGGACACTGTATTTGTATCCTGTAGTCCAATAACAAATGTGTCCTGATTGTTAAGCGGAGGTTCCGGTCTAGAGCCCCCCAAAATAGGTGATATTTAGGAATTAATTAAAGGAAAACTACTGTATATAATTTAATGGGACTTTTTGCATTGTATTAAGTATGTCTTACATTATAGAAATATATTTTTTGTTTTATAATTAATCATTGCAGACGGCCCTGGGCAGCCGTTAAAGTCAAGGCGTCAAAAAATTGATCCAAATCGGTGGGCGCTGTATCTCCAAAAGTTATTATCCGATTCGAATGAAACCTTTTTTATTTTGAAGATTATTTTTCTGTCTAGGGGGGAAACTAGAAAAAATTACAAAAATGACATTTTTTTTTAGAAAATATCGACACTTAAAGTTTGAAATCACTTTTCCCTGTATTTTTCCTCCTTTCAACGCCTTTGAAAATGATAAATTTTTAATTTTTTATAACTTTTTTTAGTTCCCTTCCTAGCCAGAAGTATATTCTTCAAAATAAAAAAAGTTTCAATCGAATCGGATAATAATTTTTGGTGGTACAACGCCCACCGTTTTGACAACACTGTTTCGAGAAAAACGCGTTTAAAGTTTTACGTGAGCGTCGTGTGGCCGGGTCTTATCCATGCATTTGCTGCTACTCAAATGCCTATAACTTCGTGAATTTTACGAATTTCAACAAATCCTTTTAAACACGTATTCCTAAAAGGTTGAACATTCGAAAAATGAAATAAAAAAAAAATCGATTTTTAGACCGGAACCTCCCCTTAACACGTTGCGTCCGGCACCAAAAATAGTTGACCTTCACCTAAATACAAGAAACAGCTGCACTATGGTAAAAAACGTTGCAAATTTGGAACGACATGCACACACTGATGAACACGTTCGTACTGAATGCGTATGCAAAAGGAAAATTCGGTACCTGAAAAATTTTTCTTCACCTTCCACATTTATTGGGACCGGGCCCAAGAGTTCCATGACGTGACCGTACACGTCACCCGTACGCAACGTGTTAAGTCAGTAGAAGAAAAAACAATTCGTATGAAAATATTTCTATTTTTACTTTTCTGATTAGACTTTCGTTTCCGGTCGCGTGTGTGTTAACTGGGCGTAAGAGGGAGTGGAGTTTGCGAGTGAGGTGGTGATGGAGAGTGGAAAGTGTGAGTGAAAGGTAGAGGGGAGTTGAGGAAGGGACGCAGGATAAAGGGAAAGGGACGGTGTTAGGGGGTGGAAGAAGTACGGGAGGAACAAGGGAGGCATTGGAGATTCGGTGGTGGAGATAGGTGAAAAAAGGTGGGAAGGAACGTGGAGTGTGACAGGTGGCGGCGCATGCGGGAGAAGAGAGAAACAGGAGGGAAGAGCTGCTGGGAAGGCGGTAAGTTTGAAAAAGAGAGAAGACAGATAAAAGGAGCAGCAGAAAAAGTATAAGAGGGTAGAATAAGGGGTAACAGGGCAAGGAAAGTGGGAAAGGGGAAGAAAGGAGAAAGGGGAAAGAGGAGAAAGGAACAGATGGAGACGGACAAAGGGGGAGAAAAAGAAGTTGGAAAGACGGCAAACGAAGGAAGGAATAGAAAGGACAGTGAGAACAGCGTGGGGAGTAGCGCGGGAAGTTTGGACAGTCTGTGGGGAAAAAGAGGGAGAGAGAGGAGGATGCTGGAGCAATGGGGCAGGATAAAGCGAGAGGGTTTAAGAGAAGTTGGAAGACGCGGAGGTCCCCAGAAAATGGAGGTAAAGGGGGGAGGAAGGAGGTAGGAGAAGAAGAGGGATCGCTGCAGGGAATGATAAGGGAAATTATGTTGGAGATGAGGAGGATGAGGGAGGAAATCAGAAGGGATAGGGAAGAGAGAAGAATGATGGAGGAGGAGATAAGGAAGGAGAGGGAGAAGATGAAGAAGGAAAGGGAAGACAGAAGACGGAGGGAGGAAGAGTGGAGAGAGGAAAAGAGGAGATGGGAGGAGGAAATGAGGGAAGAAAGGGTGAGGAGAGGAGGGCTGGTAGAGAAGATAGAAGAATGGGATAGGAGGATGGAGAAGTTAGGGAGATGAGAAAAGGAAAGAAGGGGGAGTGCAGGTGAGGGGTTGAGGGACGAAGGACAAGAGGAGGAATGGAGGATGAGAGTCAGAAGGATAGAAGTCATGCAGGTCAAGGGGAAGGAAAAGGAGAGGCAGTGTTAATGAAGGAATATAAATGGGGGAATGGGGGGTTACTGGGAGTGGAATGGAGGGTGAGAAGGGGTGGGGAGACGAGAAGGAGGGAGGATGGAGAGACGGAGATAGGGAGGGATGAAATAGGAAAAGTGATATGGAATCTAAAGGACGGAAAGCGTGTGGGGGGGGGGGGGGGGGATTCCGAACGAGGTGTGGAAGTATGGAGGCGCGGAAGTGGAGGATTAGCTATGGGGGTTGTGTAAGAGGGTGTGGAAGGGGGAAGGCTTGACCAGAAGGGTTGAGAGAGAGGGTGGTGGTGCCAGTAGTGAAGAAGGGGTTGGGGAAGAAGGTAGAGGAATATAGGGGGTGTTACGTCCCTAATTCTTATTCTGGGGCGTGATTTTTGGGGAGTTTATATTTACGATCCGCTTTCGAGCGAATCCTGGGATTCTACGCTCTGGGATAGTTGAGACCTTGTTATGGGTACATTAACGCGATATTTTAAACTGGTTACCTTTTAATTAATTGATCTGGATCAACGTCCAATGGATTGGGCTGTCTGGGACCCCGTTGGTCTCTGGTGGTTCTGGTGTTTTGGCGGCTGGCCACTCTCCAGTGACCAGGGTGTGCCCGAATGTAGGGATGGTGTGGTTGGTGATAGTCGTAGGTACGACAATCCCCAAAATCTCGTCGCCGGTAACGGGTGCCCTTTGGTAGAGCCAATTTAATTTGCGTAATTGGACGCGTCTTCCCGCACGGTGATTTCTTGGCATTAGTCTTTATTTTTATAGTTCGTGATTCTAACACTTTATATGTTTTTAAATGTTTGTAGTTATAAGTTCGTAATTCTTAGTAGTTTTTCACAATTAGTACTGAATATTCAGTGATTAATCCTTTTTCAATAATAATCGCTCTGCGGGTGGTCCGATCCCTTTTTATAGGGCAGTCGGTCACTCCTTCTCCAGGTTGTCACATGACAATTTAGACGGTGGGAGATGAAATCACCCAATCATCTGCCGTGAGATCCACCTGAAGAATTCTTTCCACAGGGCTATCCGAGTTTTGTTTACTGCAGAATTTGAGCTATTGCGCGCCTATTTCGGTGTCTTCTGTCTTACTTAAGACGTATTTCTGCCGTTATACGAAACTCTCAGCAGCGTCGATAGTTAGATTCTTAGTTTAATTCATTTTTTAGATGCTTACGCTATTGGGTTTTCGATGTGCTCTGTACGATTGCTTTCGTACAGCCCACATACTAGGGATTGAAGTTAATGTACATAGGTTCCGTATTGGAGCTCGATTTACTGGATATAAAGGGAGGGCTGGTTTGTGGCGATGATCAGGAGCACAGCTTCGTGAAGGTGTCGACTCCGCTGGCGGAAGGGGCCTCTGATCCATCAGCTGGCGTCTACTGGTCCCCTTGGTGTGCGCGCGGTTGGCTAGCTGGTGTGCGGCTAGTCAGTGTGTGGCTACCTCCTTCGTGCTGGTTCTCCTGCTCACTGTTGCCGTTGATGATTCTTGACTTGGTTTTCTTATCGCGAGTTTTGATTATAATGCCTTTTCGGCTATGTATTATATTGATAACTTATTAGAGATGGTTATAAAATACTAAAGTACGAAATAGTAAGTTTGAATGATTTAAAGGATTAAATAATAGTAGACTCCACGTCGCGGGACGTGACAGGGGATAACCCTAACACAGACGGCGTACAAGGTGTACGCGTCTGCGTTAGCGGAGAGATTAAGTCTGTAGGTCGAGAAGAAGGGACTGCTGACACTGAGTCAAACGGGCTTTAGGAGGGGGGTGGGGTGTATGGACAATGTATATGTCCTAAATTATTTATTGAACAGGCAAGTGGGAAGAAAGAGGGTGAAAATAGTGGTGCTGTACATAGATATGAAAGCGGCGTTTGACTCGGTGCACAGGGAGGTATTGGTTAGGGCAATGCGAGGAGGGATGTGAGGGAGGAGCTGGTGGGGAGGTACGAGGAGATCCTTTGGGAAACGTCAGGTAGGGTGTGGGTGGGAGACGAGGAGGGGGAGAGGTTTTGGGCGGCGAGAGGGGTGAGGCAGGGGTGTCCGCTGAGTCCGAGCCTCTTCACCCTGCTGGAAGGACTTTCGCGAGAGCAAACTAGCGATTCGTTCGCTTGCCCCCCCCCCCCACTCCTCCGCTGTGAGTGCAATTCCGCCCACCACAACCCCGACGTGACTCTTCGGGGTCTTCCCTGGGGGAGATAACTCCTCCCCCAGATGCCTGCACCGGCGACGCGCGACGGACCACACGTCCGCTTCGCCACTGGGGGGCCGCTGCTACTAAGGCGAGTGGTGTCCCCCGACACCACTCACCTCACGGCCCCGCGATAGAGGCTGTACCCGGCCCTATTCGGTTTGGCTAATGGGCCGGGCGGGGGCGTTGACTGGTCCAGGGGCCGCCCATGAAACGGGGGACGGCCCACTGTAACGGGCCGCCAACTCATCTCCGAGCCTCGATCGCAACAAGGAGCGGCAGGCGTGCCGCTCATACTGGGAGGGCCCTCTGGATGTTAACGGAGCCCTCCCTTACCGTCCCTTCTCCGCCACCGCGAAACACGCGCGCTCCCACCGCGCGGCCGCGGTGGCTCCTGTGGGCGATGGGGTAGCGCATGAACTAGGGGCCACCCTCATCCCATCCCGCTTACTGCGCCCCCCTCTCTCACTGGGGGGCCGCGACGGAGGGCTGGTGAGCACCCTCGGCCTTCCTTCACCTTCCCCGTGTTTCGGGGGAGGCGAGACGACAGCGCGGCAGAAGTCATTAACGGGGGAGCGGGGCGACGTAACCAGACTGCGTCGCCGCTCGACCTCCCCCGGCTCCCGGTCATCTCCGCGCTCGTCATCTCCTGGGGGCCGCGAGGCGAGACGGATGTCCCTGAACCTCTCTGTCCCTCTCCGCCTCTTCCTTTTCGAGCATAACTTGCTCGGCGAAGAGGGACACGGCCACCCAGCAGCCCCGATCTCTCGCCATCCGACGCACGACTGTCGGAAGGTCGAGGTCGGGGCCCAGCTGCGCCTCGAGGACTCGGCGATCATCTAACCACTCCTGGCAACGTGCCAGGGTGTGATGGGCCGAGTCCTCGTCGCCCGAGTCGCAGCATCCTACTTCGGTGATCACCTGCGTCAGGCGGAAGGTCAGCCTGGCATACCCTCGCCCCGCCCATTTGTCTGGAATGGGCAGTAGCGCCCCGACAACGCATCCCTCCCGATGTTCCGGGAAGGACAACCACTGAAGCCATTTGGCGTTCATGCGCTGCCGGGCCTGGCCCCGAGCCACTTCTTGTCCGTTGGCCGCTACGTCCCCCAGGTCGCGGAGTTCTCGTACGGCGGAGTAAACCTCCGCCTCCATCTTCGCTCGCAGATCGAATGGGGGGGACGCGGCCAAAGCGGACAGTCCGGCGTGTGACACCGTGCCATACGCTCGCACGGCTTGGAGGACAACTCGGCGGTGAACTGTAGCTAGGAGCTCACGCCCAACGCGGCAGTCCTCCAGGTCTCCGGCCCATATAGGAGCGCCATACAACGCCATGGACCGGATGACCGTCACATACAGTCGCCGAAGTGCACCGTGACGGGCCCCCAGATTGGGCATGATGCGCGCGAAGGAGAACACCTGTTGCTCCAATTGGCGGCTCAGGCACCTAAAGTGCCACGTAAATCCCCAGTACGTATCCAGGGTCAGCCCGAGATATCTCATAGCCCGGCCGACCGTGATGCACGCGTCTCCGATCCTTAGGGACGCTTCGGAGGAATACCACTCCCAACCCTGTCTGCGAAGCCATAGCGTATCCGTCTTTTCGACGGCGACCCGCAGACCAAGCGTTCCGATCGAGGCGATGATTCGCCGTAGTGCCCTCTCCGTGAGGCTGATCGCCTCCTCCCACCGTCGCCCAGCTGCCACCACCAGCGTATCGTCCGCGTAGCAAACCCACGAGACATCTGGCGATGGCATCGCCACCCGAAGCACCACGTCGTACGCAAAATTCCACAGCAGGGGCCCCAAAACGGACCCCTGCGGAACACCGCGGTGCGTAGTCGCAACCCCCTCCCCGCCCCAGCCAACATACGTGACCACCCGGTGGCGCAAGTAGTCCGAATCAGGCGGTGAAGATATAGCGGGACGCGATGATGTAAGAGCGCCCGCTCAATCGCCGCCTAAGAGACGGTGTTAAACGCGTTGGCAATGTCAAGTGACAAAGATTACCGGCCACAGGGTTGTCGAGGATGTCGCCCGGCAAAGGAGGCCAGGCGACGACGGAGGACGCTAGTTGGGCCGCGCCTACATTCAACTTCTTGAGCACCCATCGTGGGGGCCGTTTACCGGCTCGAGGGGCGCGCGAAGTCAACGACATCATCATCGGGGAGGTAAGACCCACCGCCATACGATACGGCGATTGATCTCGCTAACAGGCGCGACTCATCAGTAACCCCCGCCCCGTTCACTCCACTCGCCACTATCATCGCAGTCGGTGGGTCCTTCCTCTCCTCTATAGGGGCCCCAAGGTCGGCGGATCGAAGAGAGGACTCGGGTGAGTTCCCACCCTTCCCCTTCTTCTTCTTACTTGCCGCCTTGGCGACCCTACTAGATAGAGACATCGAGTCAACTCTGTCTTCAGAGGTCCCGGAATCTTCCTCGTAGCCCTTCTGCTTCCCAAGTCCGGACATGGAAGTAGGCCTTAACCCCAGAGCCTCAACCTCCATCGTCGACAGACCAGGGAGCTCGTCAGATGCCATTATCGCAGCTGGCGGGGCACACCGTTCCAGCCGCAGCAAATCCCCCCGTCACTCTCCTGACCACTCCGTTCACACCAGCAGGTGGGTGGCACGCTGCGCCACCCATTCTATAACCATGCGGAAAACGAACATGTCGGGGCAGCCGAATAGTCGCGGGCCACATGCCTCCCCCCCCCCCCATAAGAGAGGAGGCCCCTGTTCGTGAGGCTACCACATCTGGCCTGGACATGTCCAAATTCCAGGCAGCGCACAGTGGGTTGAAATCCCAGAAACACGGCAAAAATATGAAGACAATCTTTGATATTTACAAAAATGAGTATTCTAGAGTTTTCGAGGTCGCTGATTACGAATTTGAAGTAAAAATGGCAAAAAAACAAAATGGCGGATCCAATATGGCGGACGCGTATACCAAAAAATATCAGATTTGGTCTAAACTTGGTATTCTAGAGTTTTCGAGGTCGCTAAGTACGAATTTGAAGTCACAGTGGCAAAAAACAAAATGGCGGATCCAATATGCAAAAATTCTTTTGTATTTCGATTTTTCGCCGACTTGTAGGGTCTCCTACCACACACGATGCAAAAAGAATTAAACATTTAGTTAACTTCCAAGTTCGATCAAGCATTGTTGTTTGCACAGTTATCATCTCTGATTATCAAAGAACTGAGATTAACTTTCAGATTTTGCTCGTTTTTGCTCCAATCCCTAAAATTACAATTTATTAAAAAATGTTCCCAGTTGATAAAAATAATTTAATATTATTTGCATTCACATCTGAAAATAGCAACATATAAATATATAAATATTTCAATTAACTGCGTTTGCAAAAAAATTATTTTCATGAACTGGGAACATTTTTGAATAAATTGTAATTTTAGGGATTTAAGCAAAAACGAGCAAAATCTGAAAGTTAATCTCAGTTCTTTGATAATCAGAGATGATCAATGCTTGATCGGACTTGGAAGTTAACTAAATGTTTAAATCTTTTTGTATTGTGTGTGGCGTCACCGAACACCATTACGGAGCCTGCGGCGTCCTCCCCCCCCCCCCCGGAGGAGGGAATCGCGCAGGAGTCGGTCTCCGTGTTCTGAATCAGCCGCTCCCCAGTCGTCACCCCTTGCTGAAATCCGAAAGACTCCGCAGTCCCTGTAGCGGGCCGAATCGTGACAACTAGTGTCGAACCGTGAGTCCTAGTGTCGAAGGCACTCGAACTGGACTCCCCCACCCTCCCCTCCACAGGAGCGCCGATCGCGGAACTAAGCGGAGCAAGAGAGAGGGCAGAAAGTGCCTCTTCAACCCCACACGTACCGCGCGGCGCCGTTTGAGATCTCTTCGCAGGAAATGGCTGGATTACTATCCCCGCGTCCGAGAACCGCCCTCTCATAGTCAATAAGAAAAGCCGGTCCTGCTTTTGTGGCTTTTTCTGGGCGGGGGGGGGGGTGACAACATATCGCTCCCACCCACCAGTGACGTCGACCCGAGGCACCAACACAACGTCATCAGACTTATTACATACTTCAGAATGACTGCTGACTGGACAAACTGAGTTGGGCGATTGCCTCCCGATAGCGACGTGGTTTCCGAGGCTTCTTTGTCTTCTTCCATACGGGCGGAAGAATGTCTTAACCTTTCGAGTACGGGGCCTGGATCAATTTTGAACCACCGCTTGAGAGCGCTAACGAACACAGTGACGGAGCTGTGGGGGTCAGCCGCGGCCAAGCGAAATTTTAGCCGTCGGGGGTGTCATAAAAACATAAACCGGGCCTTTCCGGTGACTGTTTGGGGCAATAATGGGAAGTTCCTGACGACTGCGCTGCCGAGTGGCATTCGCGACTGCATAGTTGACGACGACGCATCGCTGCTTTCTTGTGCTTTTGCCCGGGTCTATTATTTTTGTTGGCTTTGTTGTTTTTATCGTTATCATTGTTGTTATTGTTATCGTCGTTATCGTTGTTATCGTTGTTATTCGTGTTATCGTTGTTTTGTTTGTTTGACTTTATATTCGTACAATGTTTGCGTTACGAACCGACGGGCAATCTGCACTTTTTGCGGAAGACAATGAAGACATGCACGACTGTGAACAGTCATCGGATGGTGGAAGTGCATCCAATAGCGACGCTGAGCCAGAGGAGCAAGATTCCGAATCCGACAAAGATGATCCATCAGCATCTACACATCCAGAAAACCAAATGGTAGCTGGACGTCACTGGAACTACATTGCATCCGACAACAGTTCAGTCGAATACCCCCAGCGCAAGTGTTCACTGACAGAAAGAAGTGAGCATGCCGCAATCGTGGATGAATGTTTTCATTTATTCATCAATGAAGAAATCATCCACACCGTCATTTTATACACAAATATGAAGGCAAATAAACACTGGAAACCAGTGGACCGTACGGAAATGGATGCATTTTTTGGACTTCTGCTACTGATTGGACGGTTCAGAGAATCGCGCGAACGCAAGCAGGACCTATGGAAAAGGTCCTTCATAGATATCCTAAGGTATGTTATTATTATTATTATTATTATTATTATTATTATTATATTTATTATTATTATATTTATTTATTATCCTTGTCTTTGGATTTTTGATGGCTTTCGCTTACATCTTCACTTACATCCACACTTACATTTACATTTATGTTTTACTCAGGTATATTCGTTTCGACGATTCCGCCTCACGAGAGGAAAGAAAGGCCACGGACAAACTAGCACCCATAAGAGATGTTACAAATATTTTTACGAAAAATTGTAAAGAATCATATAATGCATCAGACGTTGGATGCGTTGATGAGCAATTGATGACGTTTCGCGGCCGTTGCTCATTCAAAGTGTATATGCCAAACAAACCCGGCAAATACGGGATAAAAATATGGACCCTTTGTGATTCCCAAACCTATTATTGCTGCAATATGGACGTTTATTTGGGGAAACAAGGAAACGCACCAGAGAAACAGCAAGGGCAACGTGTCGTAAGACAAATGACTGATTTCTGGAAAAATTCTGGTCGATGCATGACGATCGATAATTTTTTCACGGACATAAGTTTAGCGGAGTATTTTTTAGATAATAACCTTTATTTAGTTGGAACAATGCGTAAAAATAGGCGGGATTTACCAAAAATGCTAACAGATATACAAAATCGATGTCTATATTCATCTCAATTTCTATTCATGTCCAATATAACGCTGGTATCCTACATGCCAAAATTCCGAAAGTGTGTCGCGCTACTGTCCACATTACACCGCGACCATGAGATATCGGCAGCTGCACAAAAGTTTAAGCCGGAAATTATCAATTATTATAATTCCACAAAAAGTGGAGTCGACGTTTTAGATAAATTAGTGAGGGAGTATTCTTGTAGGCGCTGTACCCGTCGTTGGCCCCTATCCTTATTTATGCACTACATCGACATTGCTGCATATAATGCGTTTGTTATATGGCACGTAAAAAATCCTACATGGGAGAGGAGACATTCATCCACGATGAGGCGTAAATTATTTTTAGAGACATTGGCAAAGGAATTGACTGCCAAAAATATTGACAGACGGGCTACCCAATTTGAGAAACAGGAAGGAGGTCTATTGGCAAATATTGTGAGGGCGATAGAAGCAACGGGGAGAAAAATTGTTAAGAAAACTAGAGTAGGAGGTGTCAAGCGTGCGAGATGTTGCTATTGCGTGGGAAATGACAATAAATACCCCAGCAAATACGAATCGTGCAGTAAACATATTTGTAAGAAACACACAAATTCATGTAATGATGACATTATAAATATTGAATAAATGGAATATTTTTTATAATTCACAAGATTATTTCTTTCATATGTGTACCACAAATATCCAAACGTTCCTAATCCGAAACCGACCGATTCGAGCTCAAGGGATCGTCATTGTGTGTACAATATCGGTGAGGGTCTCGAGCTCGGCGATCATCCAACTTTACGACAGTATCGGCGAGGGTCTCGAGCGACCGTGAATTTGTATTAGTGAACTATTGGTGAGGGTCTGGAGAGACCCAGGCTCAGGACTCGAAGTCCAGTACTCGGAGGGTTAAAGGGCGACAACCCCCCGCCCGGCGGCTCCAAAAGCCACGCAAAAAGGGAAAAGATGTGTAAGTGTGAACGAGTGTAATGTGTGAGTCGCTAGAGCGAAGGAGCGGGATGGAACCACCGCCCACCCTTCCCCCCCCCCCCCGAACCCGCGATGCGTGTATATGTTCCATGGGATGACCGACTTTTGGCAAGGGCGGCCACACCCCCTGCCGGCCGGTAGAGAGGGGATGAATCCCCTCTGTATCGCCCGACAGGGGACAAAGCCACCGCCCTACTGCCCTCTCACCACGGCAAGGCAGTCCAGACTCGGGGCACGTTGATACAACATGTCTCGACTTTCAAAATGGCTTGTTTTAACCACCACTCGTCCGCGGGTTCCGAGAATCGGCGCGAGATGGGTAATTAGCAAGTACCTCTCTCGCTGCCGAAATCCGCGGGCGAGGACATTGTTGTGCCCAGGCAACGCCCAAGCCCACGTGTTAGACATATTACACATATTATATTACGTTATATAAACGTTCGAGATGTTTCGAAGCTAAGACGGCTAGCGACCAATCTTACAATGTCAGCAACACGTGAACGCCTCGCTGCGACCGAGCATAGTAACGCGTACCACGCCCAAGAAGGATATAAAACCAATGCGATTCCAAAAAGAGGAGGATTCTAGACTTGACACTCGACCTGTTAACACGGCTGACACTTCTGTAAACCTCAGTCTAGTATTAATTAGTCTCTGAATAAAGACTTAGTCTCTAAATTTAACCAACTTGGTGTAGTTCACCCAGTAGATCCTAATCTTTTGTTCACTCCCGAACCTACGATATCACCAAATCCCGTACCAGCCTTGCGAGCCATCACGCAGGGCACAACAAATTGGTGGCAGCGGTGGGATAGTGCATCGTAAAAAATTTTACCGAGCCTTGACGCAACCGATTGATCAACGTCGACAGAGGTTGAACTACCTCCGACAATATTATTTGATCATCGCAATCGAACAGGCTAGAACTGGCAATCGTCTCTACCGAGGTAGTACAGAGGACCGAGGAACGGCCTTTGGGAGAAACGTTCGACGCAGTCCGAACGCCGACGAGCCTAGTGACGAGTAAAATCAGCCTGAGAGTGAACGGGTGAATTGACCATTTGACTAACACCAAACCCATCTTCGAGGACGTCGCAAATCCGAGGACCAGGACGCACGAGAAGTACTTTGGGGACCGAGGAACGAGTCGAAGCCGCACCGAAGGACGGACGGAGAGCCGTGCGAAGGAAGCAGCCGTCGGAGCACGCAGTGAACAGCTGTACGGATCGACCTTGCTGGATCCGATTCGTCTCTTATCACCATCTACGGTTCACGGACGAGAGGACGCCTGACCGAGCCGTCGACATGTGGAAAAGAGTAGCGTTGTGAGTAACCGAATACCGTGAAACTAATTATTGTAAACCAGAGTCCTATCAAAATATAGAAACGGTACATGCATGTCTATAGAAGACGAACGCGCAAATCAATTCAAACTTCCGGGTCAGAAAAGCTTGTCAAGATCGTTCGAATCATTTTTTGATAAAAAACTAACCTTCATACGAGAGGAACTAGATCTCCTACCTTCTATAGACTATTCACGACCGTCTCGCCGAACACGACGACCGTCGCCGTTACGATTAAGCGTTAAGAAAAACGACGATTCAAGTGCCGAATCGTCCCCAGAAAACTTTGTAACGCCGAATAGAGAATTCCCGATAGTGCTAGCGGACTTTAGCTTGTTAGATATAGAAGGGACAGAAGATAGAAAAATGTCACTAAATGCTGGAAACAACCTCTTGGTTCCACTACCGGACGTAAAAAGATTATCCACCGCGCTGTCGTTAGTAGATAAATTCATAGGAAAATCGTCGGACGAGCTAGCAGAATTTCTGAAGTCTTATACAAGTGCCGCAGAATTTGTGCCCGAGAATGATCTGCCAAGATTCTTGAAAACGGTGATAGGTACGAAAATTAAAGGCAAAGCAGCCAAGGTACTAGAGTACAAAGAAGTAGATACTTTTGATAAATTAAAAGACATCCTAACTTCCATATTCGTAGACAAAAGGTCCATAGGAGCAGTTGGGGCAGAATTCCATGCCTGCCACCAACGAGAAGGCGAAAGCGTAAAATTATTCGCGTGTAGAGTAGAAGAATTAGCTGGAGAACTATCTGAATTATCGGTAAAACCAGGGAACAGCGATGAAGTAAATAACGCGTTAACAGAATCAGTACAAGAGCGCGCCCTAGACGTTTTCACCCTCGGGTTAAATGTAAAACTGAGAACGATCATAAGGTCTCGTAACTATGCAACGTTGAACGCAGCAATAGCCGCCGCTATAGAAGAGGAACAAGCGATGGGTTTAAACACCTCGCGAAATTACAGGAAATTCGGTAATCACCCCAAGGGAAGGGAAGGATCAAACGTACCGCGCTGTGATCGATGTAATAAATTGGGACATTTAGCAAGAAATTGCTATACGCGATTAAGTATGCCTCGAGAAAACTCCCCGACGCAACAGACGACAGTAAAAAGGGAAGTTCAGCGCGTCACCATGGTCTGCCATTACTGTAAAAAACCGGGACATCTAATCAAAGAATGCAGAGCTAGGGAAAGAGCAAACGGACGAGACTACAGACCGCGCTATACGAATACGAATTACAGACGCGAAGATACCAGACAGAATTTTAATAGAACTCCGGGTCGAGAACCATCTAACGAAAATCAAAATTCCCCTACCACGAGCCGCGGGACAGCCGATGACAGACAAACAAACGCAGGATCTAGGGTAGAATCGTACCGAGCAAATATGGTAGTGACATCCCAACTCGAAAATACGATCGAAATTAGAGCGCCGGAACTAGAAAAGGAAAGAGCGAATATGTTAGTAGACACAGGAGCCGATATTACATTAATAAAGATAGGTAAAGTAAAGGGCGATGTTCAAGCCGAAGAAGAAATAGTATCCTTGCGAGGAATAGCCCCTATGGAAATCAAAACGCTGTGTCTAGTACAATTAAACATAGAAATCGGAAATAAGACAGTAACGCATCCTTGCCGATTAGTTAAAGAAGACTTCCCATTAGAAGCAGACGGAATCCTAGGACAAGATTTTATGGCTAAACACGAAGTATGCATCCGGGCAAACCTAGGAATAGAGATATACGGAATACAATTCCCCTACTCAGGAAGGAACGTAGTTTTAAAACCGCGATCTGAAACCATTCTCCTAGCTAGAACAACTGATAAAGGCGAAGGTATAGTGGAAAGACAATCTATTAAACCAGGAGTATTTATAGGAAACTCGTTAACAGTAGGCCAGAACGGGAAATGTGCCATAAGCGTAATGAACACTACCGCGGACGAAGTCCTTATCAATATGCCAACAGTGACGTTACAAACACTGACGAGCTATGAAACTGACCCGACAGACGCGAATTGCGACAAGGAGCGCGACACGCCGACGTACGTAGTACACGCAGTACACGGGAGAAATAGGATGCAAACCCTGCGCGAAAACCTTAGAACAGATCACCTAAATAAAGAAGAAGAAACCAGCTTACTCGAGCTATGTGAGAAGTATAATGAAATATTCTGTCTAGAAGGAGACAAATTAGGATACACCACGATGGCAGAGCATTCGATTACCCTAATCCCAGATACTAAACCTATATACGTAAAACCGTATAGATTACCTCAAGCGCATAAAGAGGAAGTAAATAGACAAGTTCAGGAAATGGTAGAAGAAGGAATAATTAGTCCAAGCGTCAGCCAGTGGAACGTCCCATTGCTAGTAGTTCCTAAAAAACCAGACGCTTCAGGAAAACGCAAACTCAGAGTAGTAGCAGATTTGAGGCAAGTGAACGACGCGACGGTAGGCGACTCATACCCCTTACCGAATATAACGGACATTCTAGATCAATTAGGAGGAGCAAAATATTTCTCAACCTTAGATTTAGCGTCAGGATTCCATCAAATAGCCATGAAAAAGGAAGATCGTGAGAAAACGGCATTTTCGACACCATACGGCCATTTTGAATATAATAGAATGCCGTTCGGGCTTAAAAACGCTCCCGCGACATTCCAAAGACTAATGAATACCGTATTATCTGGATTACAAGGAATAAAATGTTTCGTGTATTTAGACGATATTGTCGTCTATGGACGTTCACTGAAAGAACACCAAGATCGTCTAGAACTAGTATTCGAACGTATACGCGAGAGTGCCCTGAAACTTCAACCCAACAAATGCGAATTTCTACGAAAGGAAACGATATACCTTGGTCACGTGATAAGTGAGAGCGGTATCAAACCAGACCCTACGAAACTCGACGCGGTAAAAAACTTTCCGATACCCAAAAGAACTAAAGATATACAATCCTTCTTAGGCCTAGCCGGATATTATAGGAGATTCATAGAACATTTTTCACAAATCGCGAAACCTTTGACGCAATTATTAAAGAAAGACCAAGCATACAGATGGACTGCACAAGAGCAGGAAGCCTTCGAGATATTAAAGGAAAAGTTAACAACAGCACCGATACTGCAATACCCCGATTTCACGAAACCATTCGTTCTTACAACAGACGCTTCCGGAAAAGCAATAGGAGCAGTATTATCACAGGGAAAGATAGGTCAAGACCTACCCATAGCATACGCAAGTAGAATACTAAATAAGGCAGAAGAAAATTATAGCACCATAGAAAAAGAATTGTTGGCCATAGTATGGGCAACGCAACATTTTAGACCTTATGTATACGGCACAAAATTTAAAATCGTAACAGACCATAAACCTCTTACTTGGCTTTTTAACGTAAAGGATCCCGGCTCAAGATTAATGAGATGGAAATTGAAGCTAGCAGAATACGATTACACCATAGAATACAAAGCGGGAAAGACAAATAAAAACGCAGACGCCCTCAGTAGAATGTTCGCGATTACGCGAGGGACGAAGCGAAAACTCAACACAGAAACACTAGCCGTCGCCAGTGAAAACGCCGACGAAGAAAACGAATCCCAGTCAGAAGAAGAAAAGAGCGATATAACATATACGGAGGACGACAAAAATCAAATACTGCGCGAATTTCATGACACTCCCTTAGGCGGACATTTAGGAATAAAATGAACCCTGGAACGTATAAAATTAAATCATTCGTGGCCAGGAATGCGCCAAGACGTTGAAAAATACATCTCCAAATGCGAAAAATGTCAGAAAAATAAATTAACAAGAATAACCAAAGCTCCCATGGTAATTACAGACACTCCCACAGAACCATTCGAAAAATGCGCACTGGACATAGTAGGACCTTTACCCGAGACAAGTAGACGAAACAAATACATACTAACCTTTCAAGACTTGTTAACCAAATTCAGCAAAGCTATACCCCTCGAAGATCAGGAAGCAAACACAGTAGCAAAAGAATTCGTCACAAGAATAATCTGCGAATACGGAATTCCACAACGAGTGTTAACCGATCAAGGAACCAATTTCCTTAGCCAAGTGTTCAAAAACGTATGTAAATTGCTTAAAATCGAAAAAATACAAACCACGGCATATCACCCTCAATCAAACGGAGCCCTAGAAAGGAGCCATCGTACGCTAGCAGAATACCTAAAGAACTTTATCACAGAAGACCAGACCGATTGGGACGAATGGCTACCGTATGCAATGTTTACTTACAACACAACCCCACACTCGTCTACTGGCTACACACCCTACGAACTCGTATTCGGGAGACAAGCAACGTTGCCGACCTCACTAAACCAGGCACCGCAACTAACGTATACGTATGACAAATACGCTGAAGAACTACGCGAAAGACTACGGTCCACAAACAACATTGCGCGCGAAACCTTAGAGATCAACAAAGACAAATCTAAAAGGCAATACGATAAAAAGACAGCAGAAAAATCCTTCAAGATAGGAGACCAAATACTATTACACGACGAGACCGTGAGACGCGGAAGATCAAAGAAATTAACCCCCGCTTGGATCGGTCCTTACACGATCCAAGGCGTACATGATAATAATAACTATACCATAATTAAAGGACGACGAACGCTTCGCGTACACGCAAACAGACTAAAACACTTTATCGAATAGTGAGCATAGGAAAAGGACGCAATCGTGAAGGGAAGTAACGATACACGAACAACCAATTACAGTAAAAATTTAAAAAAATTTATTTAAGTAGAAAACTATATATATATAGCAATCACAAAAAAGAAAAATAAGTAGAGAAAATAAGTACTATTCCCCGAAGTAGGACCAAAACTCGGGCGGAGAGTCCGACCGTACAAAATAATCCCCATGACGTTCTGGAACAACAACCAGATATAAATAAAAACGGAGAATTCCACAAAGCAAAAAAAAAAAAAAAAAATTTAATTCTATAATTTATATATTATATTTTAATCTAAGAAACTCACCAAACATGGAACGAATCCTCCAAGAGTCCTCGCAGTCTAGCCATTGCAAAAACTCCGCACGGTACCGCCGAAGGTCTGAACGGTACTCGCGCACCGCGTTCCTGAAGGAAAAATTAAGAAACCCGGGCGGGGCCGGATACTCCAAGCTCTAAAAGTTAAAGATAATACTATAAGGAAAAACACAATTTGACGCCCGCACATACGTCGAAAAAAAAAAAGAAAAAAAAAAAAAAAAATCAAAACAATATAAACACACCAGTAAAAATATCACAATCTCTTGGCACGTCCATGATCGAAAGCATGGTGACGAATGAAACGAAATAAGAAGCGACGAGAAAATCGAGTCCTATGCACTTCACCCCCACTTAAACCTAAGAGAGATAGGAAAGACATTCAGTCCACGCGGCAAAAACTAATCTCGCTCACGCATGAAGAAGACGTCGCAAACAACAAAACGTAACGCCAACTACACCTCAACATTATATTTTACAGAATTACCGCCCTACAAATGACGATACTAGTAATAGGAGGGACGACCCCCGACTCAGACTTCGCTATAAAAGAATTCCAAGATCACCCAGGCATTTACTTCGAAAACATAGGCGACCTACAAATCTACCGAGATAGTTGGAAACTAATACTACACATAGATATATCCCACATTTACCGACGAGAAGCAAACCTCCAGGAAACACTACACGACATACTGTCTCAATGTAAAACACCTTCTACGGACAACCTACAAAAATTCTGTAAAACATTCGGTACAAAAATTCAAGGCAAGGTAGACCGAGTAGCTAAGCTCATAACTTACGTCCAACAGACCATAAGCTCCGCACCAAAACAGCGTCGCGGACTGATAGACGGATTAGGTTACATAGGTAAATCACTCTTCGGATTAATGGATTCCGAAGATAGAAAGAAAATCAATGACCAAATAGAATTCCTCAAACGACAAGACATTAGATTGAAAAATACGATCAAAGGACAAATGCAAATTGTAAGAGCTAACACCGAACTCTTAAACGAGACTATATACAACATACAGGAAAACGAAAAAACCCTTTTAAACGCGACCTGGCAAATTCAATACTTACTACAACAGACGACCGACATAACTAGATTTCGAGAAACCATAGACGAAAACCTCATATTAATAAATAGCGTGGCCGAAACACTCCTACGCGACACACAAGACCTACTAGAATTCATAATGGATATAAAGAAAGGGATTTTAAACCCCCGATTAATACCACCAGCGCAAATCATAACCTACCTCACTTCTGCACTAGCTTATATACCGCAAGGACTAGACTTCCCCATAAGTATAAAATTAGAAAACATGCACGTTTTATATGAAATCCTTACACTCTCTGCCTTTTCGGACACTAAATCAATTACTGTAATACTAGATATCCCACTACTAAACGCGAAAAAATTCAAATTAAGCAAAGTACACCCAGTACCCACTAAGATAAACGAATCATTCTACGCGTACATAGAATCCCTCAATTCCTACGTAGTACTTGACACCTCGGTGCAAGATTATATACAGTTAAGCGAACAGGACTTATCGAAATGTAAAACGATAAACGATTTATATCTCTGCACATCGAACCACCCGATATTCAAAGCGATACCATACGGACCCTGCGAAGTACAGTTGTACACCAAACTAACAGAAAAACCGAACAATTGTAAGATACGAATCATGACTTTGAACCATACAATCCTAATAGAATTACAACAACCAGGCGCATGGATTTACGTCACACCAAAACCGATACAATTAGCAGCGACTTGCGACGATAAAGGCACAAATATGTATAGTATTAAGGACTCTGGTATAATAACAATAAGAAATAAATGTACTATCACTACGGCCGAATTTACGATAGAAACCGGAAAACAATACGGTATAGAAAAAATATGGAACTACTTACCTGGTTACAATTTATCACTAGACGAATTCACACTGCCACAAACCACTGTAAATTCATATCGTAACACAAATTTCGAGCTAAAAAGAATAATCAAACACCCAGAAGAATTGAATAAAGTTAGCAAAAAATTAGACGACTTACAAAACGACCTAGAAAAACCCGAGATTATACCAACCGAGTATCACTACAGCTTCTTTACGCTATCGTCGATAACGGGATTCATAACAATTACATTATGTATCATTGCACTCTATAAATGTATTGTACACTTCAAAGCGAGAACACCGCGACATTGTACAACGGAAAACACAAGTCACGACAAAACCACGCAAAAACCTGAAGCGATAATTAATATAGTTAGTAAGGAAGGAACTTCTTCCACCAGTTCCCTTTGACACATCATAACCATTGTATACAAATATATTATAGTCAAATGTAGACAAATATTGTTAAGACGTATCGTAAGAAAAAGCTATGGCTTTTCCTCCCTTAGGGGGAAGGGATGTTGTGCCCAGGCAACGCCCAAGCCCACGTGTTAGACATATTACACATATTATATTACGTTATATAAACGTTCGAGATGTTTCGAAGCTAAGACGGCTAGCGACCAATCTTACAATGTCAGCAACACGTGAACGCCTCGCTGCGACCGAGCATAGTAACGCGTACCACGCCCAAGGATATAAAACCAATGCGATTCCAAAAAGAGGAGGATTCTAGACTTGACACTCGACCTGTTAACACGGCTGACACTTCTGTAAACCTCAGTCTAGTATTAATTAGTCTCTGAATAAAGACTTAGTCTCTAAATTTAACCAACTTGGTGTAGTTCACCCAGTAGATCCTAATCTTTTGTTCACTCCCGAACCTACGATATCACCAAATCCCGTACCAGCCTTGCGAGCCATCACGCAGGGCACAACAACATATAGGCCGGGGGCATAGGCCTAGTTGGCAGAGACCGCCTCGAGCGAGCGTACTAACAAGTACACCTCTCCCAGACACCTCCTGTGCGATTCCACGTTCTTGTGCCGAAACACGCGTTCTTGCGAAAGACAAGCGCCCGTGTTCACACCAGTTCTCGTGTGTCGACAGCCTGTGTCTCTGCGCATTTTTGAACTCATTCCCTCCCCGGTTCCCAGAAGGACAGCGTCAGCCATCCTCTGGACGCAGGCCGTTATCATTTATCGATCTCCCGAACAGAGTCTCCTCCGTTCTCGGGAGCGTCCCACAGTTTCCGATTCATCCACGGGTTGTGCCCACCGGGTGATCGGACTCAAGACTCTCCGACCAGGGTCTCACGGCAGGGCTTGCCCGCCAGGACACCGAACTGTCAAATCGTCTCTCCTCTCCTCTCTCGCCGCCTCGTCACCGATTTCAAATCGCGCCGCGCTCCGCGCCGCGACACACACCGAATCCCGCGTTAGGTTAAGCCGTATTCACACTGTGTGCCAGCATAGACCTGACCGGGCTCGCCTGTACTTTAGTTTAAGAAATAAACGACCATTACTCAGATCACTTTGCCTCATTCTCTTGGCCACCCGTCCGGTTGTTAACCCGAACGAATCGAGGTTACAACCTGTCATGCAATCGTTCCACCTTCTCCCTTTCCCTCCACCCCACACCTCCGCTCCGTACACCACCACCGGCCACACCAGCTTATCAAAAAGCCATAATCTCCTTTCCTAATCATTTCCAAACAGCGTTTTCCCAATACTCCATACCTCCCCCATTACCACCGCCCCTTTTTTCACACTCTCCCCCACATGCTCCTCCTGCCCCCGTTCCCCATCACTGTGTACCCAGTTATTGGAAGCTCCACACCTCCTCAATTTCCTTCCCCTTCCATCCCCATGTCACACTCTTCCATCTTCCCCCTCCCCTTCTATACCTCATGACATTCGTTTTTTCCATGTTAACCTGCAGTCCCGTCCCATCCACGTACTTCTCCAACTTCCCTATCAACCCCTTCATCCCCTCATACGCCAACGCCTACCTTCACTCCCCCCATCCTCCCTTTTTCAACTCCTCTTCGATATCCGCTATGAGCTTCCCTCAGGCGTGCTATTCCGCCCCTGAGGCTGACCACCCTGGAGGTTTTAATGGGTTCGAGTCCCACATCGAGCCGGGGGTATCCGTGGAGATTACCTCCAGGCCAAAAAAAAGAGGTTAAGGTAGATATAAGGGAAGAAGAGTATGTGAGAAGCGTAGGAAAAAAAAGAGATTCTAACCCCTGGGGGAATCAATAAAGACCAATATATATACTTTTCTGACGGCTTTCAGTCACAAAAATGACTGTACCCGATTTGGAGTAAAAACGACGCCGTTGTCACACATGAGTCAATTTGACCCTACCTCAAATTTCGATGGCTTTCAAACATGCACTGACGCTTCCACACAGTCAGGAAGTATCTCCACTTGTAGGGGATACATGAAAATACTACTACATGGCGCCAGTAGTATAATTCTCACTGATGCCTCAAAGATATCTGTCGTTGTCACATGTTTTCACTTTCGAGATATTGCCGTTGAAAGTTCTAAACACCAATTCTTCTTATTAGCAATGTCTCCTTATTTTATTCTTAGGATATAGACGTATATTTCCCTCACTTTGAATAATATTCAATATTCGAATAATTAACGTAAATAATAATAAACAAAATAGTAATAATTTACATACACTTTAGGCAGACGACACAAGTCCAGTGGACTTAGCATTATGGCTTAATGGCATTAAGAAGAAAATAAAAGAAATGATTACTTTTCCTTCTTTTACTTTCTTTTTTGTCTTCTTTCGTTTTCTTCTATGCTTTGCGTTGTTTTCTGTAAAATACAAGTTACACATTTATTTATCACTGGTATTTCATAGTATGCTGTTTCTAGTAAAATAAAAATATGAAATATAATTTTGCTCATTTTATTTTACACAAAATACGTATAGTATATGTAGATAAATAAAAATAGAAAATAAAAAGCGATCACAAAGGAAAGATACGTCGTATTCTCCAAATTTTGTGGACTTACGTTGTTGTGCCGAATGCGTATTAATTGAATATTGGACTTCGGTTAAATTGCATTATTTTTTTAACGTATAAAATTCGTTTTCATGCACTTTTTCTGATAAAAACATACATCCATTATTGTACAATTGAATTAATGCATAAACTCAAATTTTTTGAAATTGTGACATGGGTCGTTTTTCCTTACAACCACAGATATATGATCGCAAAGTCTCCGGGTCAATTTGATCCAGTGTGACAACCAATTTTTTTACTTGTTTTAGTGCAAGGGATCTGGTTGGGGGGGGGGGGGGGATTCTGTATTTTGCGCGATTTCTGCGGATGTGTATCTGCATAACATAATTGACTACGGTGGATATAATGGAAACAATGGATTTTATCGAGAAGGCAGGACTGATGTAATTCACCGATTCTATTTAATTTCGGATAAAGTAATAAAGAAGAAGTGATAATGTTCGTCGCAAATTCTCTGAGGTGAGTGATCCCGTGCGACAGCGGCTTTCAATACCACTCCTCGACCCCACGTCTGAGTTGCCCTGCGTACACCGCTCCACAGTAGTTGCCTGCTTGTAGGCATATTTTGAAATGCTTATAACTAAACGAAACTTCAACTGCAATATCGTTATTCTTGATTATCATCTTATTCTTGTCTCTAGAATCACCCCTTAAATTTATTCCCACTTGTAGCCGAACATTCTGCATATGTACACTGTACCTACATAGTGGTATAAAAGCGTCCTTACTCGCTATTCATTACTCAACCATGGTCACCACTACAACATGCTCACGGTTACATTATTGTGAATATTTGAGAAATCGTAAAAGGTATAAAAAAAATCAATAAAAATTTTATTATATGATATCCTACAATGGTGATGGGGATAAATTTTTCAACAGTTTTTTCGAGAAATTATTTATCATCGTATTATAGATCTAAAATTTTAAAACTGAATTATACTTATTTTCACGATAACATGAAAACTCACAATTTCTTTGAAGGGTGTTTCCATCCCTAGAACCGTTTCATTATGAAACAAAAAATGGATACGATATTAGCATCATTTGAACTACATTTCTGCAAAGTTCCAAGTTTTTAAGATTTTTCGAGCGGCGGTGACATCCCTTGTTAGTTACCGACTTTTAAACAATACATTCCAGAAATTAAGCCCTAAAATCCCAATTATGATTTACAGTTTGGAAGCATAGCTCTAGTTCCCAAAATCGTGAAATACTAAATTTCTTTTGATTTGATATACTTAAATGTTTTAAATTATCTTATTTGATCTCTAAATAAATAGATTGGTAAGTTATTTAATTTTATGTGATTTTATGAGCAGATACTGTAATGTTGATAAACCGAAATAGTCGAACAAACCATACTGCCCTTTCTGTGAAAGAGTTGCATTCTGTGGTGATTGGGTCAGATTCTGACATTATTAAACTAATTAGTATGGAATCTCCACGTTCGGAATTGCAATGGTCTTTAAATGGTATCTTTGTGCAAGAGGAACCGGGTAGAGTGGAGTTTAATGATTACGATATAGGTATGTATTCACTAATGTTTGAAAATTTATCCCAAATATGCAGTACGAGGTAAAATGTGTAGTATAATGCAATATAAAGGGATATTTATACTTCATATAAAAATAAATCGAAAAGATGGAAGAAAATTTTCTCGTATGATCTTTCGTTTTCGGAATAATCTTGAATTTGAAAATTCATCGAAGCCGAACATTTTCTCGAAAACAGAGTTTTGTATTAAGCCGTGTATCCATCAAATTAGAGATTGCAATACCGGGAAACCGGTTTACTTGTTTCTGGGTAAATCGCGAGAAATACCCTCAAATTTTTAACGGTACAGTATTGTCTCCTTATGGGCTCGGTTTGGTGTACACGATGTGCGTTTTTCGCTATCCCCACCACTTTTGTTTCACTCTTGTCCGGCGAAGGCGAGAGCAAGCGAGAGACACTGGAAGTGAGCAACGGCGGTAGGAGAAAGACGACGCGTTGATGTTTTGTCTCGCTCCGTCTTTCGGACGCCGTGACACTCCGTCCTTTGCGAGCGCGGCGGGCGTGCGCAATGGTCGCGAGTCCATACGGTGAGCACGGGAACCGCTTCGCAAAATCTTGACGCAGCCCGATTCATTCTGAGCGTTCGCGCCCGTCGCACACGCCCGCCGCGCACGCAAAGCGTTCCATCTCGTTCCCCCCTTCGACCAGAAAGAAGCGAGAAACGAACACTCGGAATTAGAGCTGTGTTCATGATATGGGTTCAACGCCGGTCCCGACCAGCGAGCCCACAGCGAGGAAATACTGTATTCGATAAATTACGTATAGCAATATAGCGCAAATATGCGTTCATTAATTCCGCCGACATCTACTATTGTTGTGCCCAGGCAACACCCAAGCCCACGTGTTAGACATATTACACATATTATATTACGTTATATAAACGTTCGAGATGTTTCGAAGCTAAGACAGCCGCTAGCGACCAATCTTACAATGTCAGCAACACGTGAACGCATCGCTGCGACCGAGCATAGTAACGCGTACCACGCCCAAGAAGGATATAAAACCAATGCGATTCCACAAATAGGAGGATTCTAGACTTGACGCTCAACCTGTTAACACGGCTGACACTTCTGTAAACCTCAGTCTAGTATTAAATAGTCTCTGAATAAAGACTTAGTCTCTAAATTTAACCAACTTGGTGTAGTTCACCCAGTAGATTCTAATCTTTTGTTCACTCCCGAACCTACGATATCACCAAAACCCGTACCAGCCTTGCGAGCCATCACGCAGGGCACAACAAATTGGTGGCAGCGGTGGGAATGTGCATCGTAAAAAATTTTTTCCGAGCCTTGACGCAACCGATAGATCAACGTCGACAGAGGTTGAACTACCTCCGACAATATTATTTGATCATCGCAATCGAACAGGCTAGAACTGGCAATCGTCTCTACCGAGGTAGTACAGAGGACCGAGGAACGGCCTTTGGGAAAAACGTTCGACGCAGTCCGAACGCCGACGAGCCTAGTGACGAGTAAAATCAGCCTGAGAGTGAACGGGTGAATTGACCAATTGACTAACACCAAACCCATCTTCGAGGACGTCGCAAATCCGAGGACCAGGACGCACGAGAAGTACTTTGGGGACCGAGGAACGAGTCGAAGCCGCACCTGAAGGACGGACGGAGAGCCGTGCGAAGGAAGCAGCCGTCGGAGCACGCAGTGAACAGCTGTACGGATCGACCTTGCTGGATCCGATTCGTCTCTTATCACCATCTACGGTTCACGGACGAGAGGACGCCTGACCGAGCTGTCGACATGTGGAAAAGAGTAGCGTTGTGAGTAACCGAATAGCGTGAAACTAATTATTGTAAACCAGAGTCCTATCAAAATATAGAAACGGTACATGCATGTCTATAGAAGACGAACGCGCAAATCAGTTCAAACTTCCGGGTCAGAAAAGCTTGTCAAGATCGTTCGAATCATTTTTCGATAAAAAACTAACCTTCATACGAGAGGAACTAGATCTCCTACCTTCTATAGACTATTCACGACCGTCTCGCCGAACACGACGACCGTCGCCGTTACGATTAAGCGTTAGAAAAAACGACGATTCAAGTGCCGAATCGTCCCCAGAAAACTTTGTAACGCCGAATAGAGAATTCCCGATAGTGCTAGCGGACTTTAGTTTGTTAGATATAGAAGGGACAGAAGATAGAAAAATGTCACTAAATGCTGGATGCAGCCTCCCGGTTCCACTACCGGACGTGAAAAGATTATCCACCGCGCTGTCGTTAGTAGATAAATTCATAGGAAATTCGTCGGACGAGCTAGCAGAATTTTTGAAGTCTTATACAAGAGCCGCAGAGTTTTTTCCCGAGAATGACCAGCCAAGATTCTTGAAAACGGTGATAGGTACGAAAATTAAAGGCAAAGCAGCCAAGGTACTAGAGTACAAAGAAGTAGATACTTTTGATAAATTAAAAGACATCCTAACTTCCTTATTCGTAGACAAAAGGTCCATAGGAGCAGTTGGGGCAGAATTCCATGCCTGCCACCAACGAGAAGGCGAAAGCGTAAAATTATTCGCGTATAGAGTAGAAGAATTAGCTGGAGAACTATCTGAATTATCGGTAAAACCAGGGAACAGCGATGAAGTAAATAACGCGTTAACAGAATCAGTGCAAGAGCGCGCCCTAGATGTTTTCACCCTCGGGTTAAATGTAAAACTGAGAACGATCATAAGGTCTCGAAACTATGCAACGTTGAACGCAGCAATAGCCGCCGCTATAGAAGAGGAATAAGCGATGGGTTTAAACACCTCGCGAAATTACAGGAAATTCGGTAATCAGCCCAAGGGAAGGGAAGGATCAAACGTACCACGCTGTGATCGATGTAATAAATTGGGACATTTAGCAAGAAATTGCTATACGCGATTAAGTATGCCTGGAGAAAACTCCCTGACGCAGCAGACGACAGTAAAAAGGGAAGTTCAGCGCGTCACCACGGTCTGCCATTACTGTAAAAAATCGGGACATCTAATCAAAGAATGCAGAGCTAGGGAAAGAGCAAACGGACGAGACTACAGACCGCGCTATACGAACACGAATTACATACGCGAAGATACCAGACAGAATTTTAATAGAACTCCGGGTCGAGAACAATCTAACGAAAATCAAAATTCCCCTACCACGAGCCGCGGGACAGCCGACGACAGACAAACAAACGCAGGATCTAAGGTAGAATCGTACCGAGCAAATATGGTGGTGACATCCCAACTCGAAAATACAATCGAAAGTAGAGCGCCGGAACTAGTGAAAGAAAGAGCGAATATGTTAGTAGACACAGGAGCCGATATTACGTTAATAAAGATAGGTAAAGTAAAGGGCGATGTTCAAGCCGAAGACGAAATAGTATCCTTGCGAGGAATAGCCCCTATGGAAATTAAAACGCTGTGTCTAGTACAACAAACATAGAAATCGGAGATAAAATAGTAACGCATCCTTGCCGATTAGTTAAAGACGACTTCCCATTAGAAGCAGACGGAATCCTAGGACAAGATTTTATGGCTAAACACGAAGTATGCATCCGGGCGAATCTAGGAATAGAGATATACGGAATACAATTCCCCTACTCAGGAAGGAACGTAGTTTTAAAACCGCGATCTGAAACCATTCTCCTAGCTAGAACAACTGATAAAGGCGAAGGTATAGTGGAAGGACAATCTATTAAACCAGGAGTATTCATAGGAAACTCGTTAACAGTAGGCCAGAACGGGAAATGTGCCATAAGCGTAATGAACACTACCGCGGACGAAGTCCTTATCAATATGCCAACAGTGACGTTACAAACACTGACGAGCTATGAAACTGACCCGACAGACGCGAATTGCGACAAGGAGCGCGACACGCCGACGTACGTAGTACACGCTGTACACGGGAGAAATAGGATGCAAACCCTGCGCGAAAACCTTAGAACAGATCACCTAAATAAAGAAGAAGAAACCAGCTTACTCGAGCTATGTGAGAAGTATAATGAAATATTCTGTCTAGAAGGAGACAAATTAGGATACACCACGATGGCAGAGCATTCGATTACCCTAATCCCAGATACTAAACCTATATACGTAAAACCGTATAGATTACCTCAAGCGCATAAAGAGGAAGTAAATAGACAAGTTCAGGAAATGGTAGAAGAAGGAATAATTAGTCCAAGCGTCAGCCAGTGGAACGTCCCATTGCTAGTAGTTCCTAAAAAACCAGACGCTTCAGGAAAACGCAAACTCAGAGTAGTAGCAGATTTGAGGCAAGTGAACGACGCGACGGTAGGCGACTCATACCCCTTACCGAATATAACGGACATTCTAGATCAATTAGGAGGAGCAAAATATTTCTCAACCTTAGATTTAGCGTCAGGATTCCATCAAATAGCCATGAAAAAGGAAGATCGTGAGAAAACGGCATTTTCGACACCATACGGCCATTTTGAATATAATAGAATGCCGTTCGGGCTTAAAAACGCTCCCGCGACATTCCAAAGACTAATGAATACCGTATTATCTGGATTACAAGGAATAAAATGTTTCGTGTATTTAGACGATATTGTCGTCTATGGACGTTCACTGAAAGAACACCAAGATCGTCTAGAACTAGTATTCGAACGTATACGCGAGAGTGCCCTGAAACTTCAACCCAACAAATGCGAATTTCTACGAAAGGAAACGATATACCTTGGTCACGTGATAAGTGAGAGCGGTATCAAACCAGACCCTACGAAACTCGACGCGGTAAAAAACTTTCCGATACCCAAAAGAACTAAAGATATACAATCCTTCTTAGGCCTAGCCGGATATTATAGGAGATTCATAGAACATTTTTCACAAATCGCGAAACCTTTGACGCAATTATTAAAGAAAGACCAAGCATACAGATGGACTGCACAAGAGCAGGAAGCCTTCGAGATATTAAAGGAAAAGTTAACAACAGCACCGATACTGCAATACCCCGATTTCACGAAACCATTCGTTCTTACAACAGACGCTTCCGGAAAAGCAATAGGAGCAGTATTATCACAGGGAAAGATAGGTCAAGACCTACCCATAGCATACGCAAGTAGAATACTAAATAAGGCAGAAGAAAATTATAGCACCATAGAAAAAGAATTGTTGGCCATAGTATGGGCAACGCAACATTTTAGACCTTATGTATACGGCACAAAATTTAAAATCGTAACAGACCATAAACCTCTTACTTGGCTTTTTAACGTAAAGGATCCCGGCTCAAGATTAATGAGATGGAAATTGAAGCTAGCAGAATACGATTACACCATAGAATACAAAGCGGGAAAGACAAATAAAAACGCAGACGCCCTCAGTAGAATGTTCGCGATTACGCGAGGGACGAAGCGAAAACTCAACACAGAAACACTAGCCGTCGCCAGCGAAAACGCCGACGAAGAAAACGAATCCCAGTCAGAAGAAGAAAAGAGCGATATAACATATACGGAGGACGATAAAAATCAAATACTGCGCGAATTTCATGACACTCCCTTAGGCGGACATTTAGGAATAAAACGAACCCTGGAACGTATAAAATTAAACCATTCGTGGCCAGGAATGCGCCAAGACGTTGAAAAATACATCTCCAAATGCGAAAAATGTCAGAAAAATAAATTAACAAGAATAACCAAAGCTCCCATGGTAATTGCAGACACTCCCACAGAACCATTCGAAAAATGCGCACTGGACATAGTAGGACCTTTACCCGAGACAAGTAGACGAAACAAATACATACTAACCTTTCAAGACTTGTTAACCAAATTCAGCAAAGCTATACCCCTCGAAGATCAGGAAGCAAACACAGTAGCAAAAGAATTCGTCACAAGAATAATCTGCGAATACGGAATTCCACAACGAGTGTTAACCGATCAAGGAACCAATTTCCTTAGCCAAGTGTTCAAAAACGTATGTAAATTGCTTAAAATCGAAAAAATACAAACCACGGCATATCACCCTCAATCAAACGGAGCCCTAGAAAGAAGCCATCGTACGCTAGCAGAATACCTAAAGAACTTTATCACAGAAGACCAGACCGATTGGGACGAATGGCTACCGTATGCAATGTTTACTTACAACACAACCCCACACTCGTCTACTGGTTACACACCCTACGAACTCGTGTTCGGGAGACAAGCAACGTTGCCGTCTTCATTAAATCAAGCACCACAACTAACGTACACTTACGACAAATACGCCGAAGAGCTACGCGAAAGACTACGGTCTACAAATAACATTGCGCGCGAAACCATAGAGATCAACAAAGACAAATCTAAAAGACAATACGATAAAAAGGCAGCGGAAAAATCCTTCAAAGTTGGAGATCAGGTACTCCTACACGACGAGACAGTGAGACGCGGAAGATCAAAGAAATTAACACCAGCTTGGATAGGTCCTTACACGATTCGAGAAGTACACGATAATAACAACTACACAATAAATAAGGGACGAAGAACGCTTCGCGTACACGCAAATCGACTTAAACACTTCATAGAATAAGACAGGAATGGGACGAAAGGAAAGAAATAAAATTTACTCTAAGCATAACACAGGTGTAGAGTTATAAGGACGAATAAAAATTTATTTTTTCAAAAAAAAAAAAGATACAGGTACAGGCTATAGCCCGGGCTCGAACTCGTCGTCTGACGAATCGAGAGGACCCCACGAAACACGGGGAGAGGCGGGCAATATAAAATTATCCCCGTGGCGTGCTGGAACAATAACCAGACACGAAAGAATTAAAATAGGGTATACAACCAGGGACCAACAATACTGAAATACAAAAAACACTAAAAAACTCACCGAACAGGGCCCGAATCCCCCAAGAGTCCTCATCGTCCAGCCAAGGCTGGCACTCTTCGCGGTATCGCCGCAGATCCGCGCGATATTCGCGCACCGCTCTCCTGTACTCGAAATTCATGCAGCCCGGTGGAGCTGGATATTCCAGGCTCTATAAATAAACAAATGAAAAAATTTTAGGAAAACACAGAACTCACACCCTTAAACACACCGAGAAAAACACACGATTATATAGACGCACCAGCAAAAAATACACAATGTCGCTTGGAATATTTAAGATCGACAGCATGGTGACGAATGAAATGAAATAAGAGGCAACGAAGAAAATCGAGTCCTATGCACGTCGCCCCACTCCAACTTAGTCCAGATAAAAAGGACATTTAGTCCACGCAGCGAAAACTTATCTCGCGCACGCACGAGATGGACTTCGCAACCAACTGAACGTAACAACAATTACACCTCATAATTATATTTTACAGGATTACCGCCCTACAAATGACGATACTAGTAATAGGAGGGACGACCCCCGACTCAGACTTCGCTATAAAAGAATTCCAAGATCACCCAGGCATTTACTTCGAAAACATAGGCGACCTACAAATCTACCGAGATAGTTGGAAACTAATACTACACATAGATATATCCTACATTTACCGACGAGAAGCAAATCTCCAGGAAACACTATACGACATACTGTCTCAATGTAAAACACCTTCTACGGACAACTTACAAAAATTCTGTAAAACATTCGCTACAAAAATTCAAGGCAAAGTAGACCGAGTAGCTAAGCTAATGAGCGTATGTATAAGTAATGACTTACGTCCAACAAACCATAAGCTCCGCACCAAAGCAGCGTCGCGGACTGATAGACGGATTAGGTTACATAGGCAAATCACTCTTCGGATTAATGGATTCCGAAGATAGAAAGAAAATCAATGACCAAATAGAATTCCTCAAACGACAAGACATTAGATTAAAAAATACGATCAAAGGACAAATGCAAATTGTAAGAGCTAACACCGAACTCTTAAACTAAACTATATACAACATACAGGAAAACGACAAAACCCTTTTAAACGCGACTTGGCAAATTCAATACTTACTACAACAGACGACTGACATAACTAGATTTCGAGAAACTATAGACGAAAACCTCATATTAATAAATAGCGTGGCAGAAACACTCCTACGCGACACACAAGACCTACTAGAATTCATAATGGATATAAAGAAAGGAATTTTAAACCCCCGATTAATACCACCAGCGCAAATCATAACCTACCTCACTTCTGCACTAGCTTATATACCGCAAGGACTAGACTTCCCCATAAGTATAAAATTAGAAAACATGCACGTTTTATATGAAATCCTTACACTCTCTGCATTTTCGAACACTAAATCAATTACTGTAATACTAGATATCCCACTACTAAACGCGAAAAAATTCAAATTAAGCAAAGTACACCCAGTACCCACTAGGATAAACGAATCATTCTACGCGTACATAGAATCCCTCAATTCCTACGTAGTACTTGACACCTCGGTGCAAGATTATATACAGTTAAGCGAACAGGACTTATCGAAATGTAAAACGATAAACGATTTATATCTCTGCACATCTAACCACCCGATATTCAAAGCGATACCATACGGACCCTGCGAAGTACAGTTGTACACCAAACTAACAGAAAAACCGAACAATTGTAAGATACGAATCATGACTTTGAACCATACAATCCTAATAGAATTACAACAACCAGGCGCATGGATTTACGTCACACCAAAACCGATACAATTAGCAGCGACTTGCGACGATAAAGGCACAAATATGTATAGTATTAAGGACTCTGGTATAATAACAATAAGAAATAAATGTACTATCACTACGGCCGAATTTACGATAGAAACCGGAAAACAATACGGTATAGAAAAAATATGGAACTACTTACCTGGTTACAATTTATCACTAGACGAATTCACACTGCCACAAACCACTGTAAATTCATATCGTAACACAAATTTCGAGCTAAAAAGAATAATCAAACACCCAGAAGAATTGAATAAAGTTAGCAAAAAATTAGACGACTTACAAAACGACCTAGAAAAACCCGAGATTATACCAACCGAGTACCACTACAGCTTCTTTACGCTATCGTCGATAACGGGATTCATAGCAATTACATTATGTATCATTGCACTCTATAAATGTATTGTACACTTCAAAGCGAGAACACCGCGACATTGTACAACGGAAAACACAAGTCACGACAAAACCACGCAAAAACCCGAAGCGATAATTAATATAGTTAGTAAGGAAGGAACTTCTTCCACCAGTTCCCTTTGACACATCATAACCATTGTATACAAATATATTATAGTCAAATGTAGATAAATATTGTTAAGACGAATCGTAAGAAAAAGCTATGGCTTTTCCTCCCTTAGGGGGAAGGGATGTTGTGCCCAGGCAACGCCCAAGCACACGTGTTAGACATATTACACATATTATATTACGTTATATAAACGTTCGAGATGTTTCGACGCTAAGACAGCCGCTAGCGACCAATCTTACAATGTCAGCAACACGTGAACGCATCGCTGCGACCGAGCATAGTAACGCGTACCACGCCCAAGAAGGATATAAAACCAATGCGATTCCACAAATAGGAGGATTCTAGACTTGACGCTCAACCTGTTAACACGGCTGACACTTCTGTAAACCTCAGTCTAGTATTAAATAGTCTCTGAATAAAGACTTAGTCTCTAAATTTAACCAACTTGGTGTAGTTCACCCAGTAGATTCTAATCTTTTGTTCACTCCCGAACCTACGATATCACCAAATCCCGTACCAGCCTTGCGAGCCATCACGCAGGGCACAACACTATGTTATCAGTGAAAAAAACTCCAATTACTAATAAAAGCGAAAACCAAAGTATCACATAAAGAACAACATTTGATAAAAAAAAAACAAAAGTCTGAATCAAGTCATCCAAAAAATGGACGTATTTTCAAGTAGAAAAAGTAAGGAGAAAATATATACAAATGGCATATAATTTCTTAATGACTACCTGACTAATAAGTATAGGATCTGAGAGCGCTTTACCCCATTGCTGGATTATTTCGTACACAAATTAGGTCGCGATTAGAAAAGCAAAGTTTAGACAAATTATGTTTTGGCGTATTTATTTGTTAAAAAGAATAGTCAAATAAAACATATTTAATTATGTATGTAAGTTAAGATTCTTTTTCTTTGTTTTCATGGTAAAGATCCATATAAGTATTATCAAAAAGTAAAACAATTACGTCAAGTACATGAAATCACAAAAAAATTGAAGAAAATATACAATCACAAAAAATAGAAGAAAATATACAATCACAAAAAAAATAAAACAAAATATACAATCACAAAAAAATAGAAGAAAATATACAATCACAAAAAATAGAAGAAAATATACAATCACAAAAAATAGAAGAAAATATACAATCACAAAAAAATAGAAGAAAATATACTAACACAAAAAAATAGAAGAAAATATTCAGTCACAAAAAATAGAAGAAAATATACAATCACAAAAAAATAGAAGAAAATATACAATATAAAAGAATATGTGAAATCAAAATGAGCTGCAAGTACATAAAGGTGCTTTCCAACTGCGCTTAACCTGCCGGCGGGCGCACCGTGTAGTCAGTACACGGGGATCTATTTTGGCTGAAAAAACCGTTTTACCGTGATGTATTCTACTCATCACCGGTATGTATGTTTTCAGCGAACATTTTTGCATCATACTACGTACTTGTCAGGTTCAAATTCAATTTGGAAGTGTCTTTGATTGAATGAAAACGAAAGTATGCCGCGAATCCTGCGGCCAACGCGCTCGTGTACTCACAAGTTTTCCAATTATCCGCCTCCGATTGCTTTGATATTTGGATATGTTTTAGAGGACCGAAAAATAACATATACGTATTTTTTTATTTTGGCCTGTTTGCATGTTTAGGGGGTGCAACCACCCCCAATGGTTTTCCAGGTATCCCCGCCTCCGATTGCTTTGATTTTTTTATATGTTTTAGAGAACAGAAAAATAAGATATACGTGTTTTTTTTTATTTTGGCCGAAGCAATCGGTGAATATCTTATTTTTCTGTTCTCTAAAACATATAAAAAAATCAAAGCAATCGGAGGCGGGGATACCTGGAAAACCATTGGGGGTGGTTGCACCCCCTAAACATGCAAACAGGCCAAAATAAAAAAATACGTATATGTTATTTTTCGGTCCTCTAAAACATATCCAAATATCAAAGCAATCGGAGGCGGATAATTGGAAAACTTGTGAGTACACGAGCGCGTTGGCCGCAGGATTCGCGGCATACTTTCGTTTTCATTCAATCAAAGACACTTCCAAATTGAATTTGAACCTGACAAGTACGTAGTATGATGCAAAAATGTTCGCTGAAAACATACATACCGGTGATGAGTAGAATACATCACGGTAAAACGGTTTTTTCAGCCAAAATAGAACTCCGTGTACTAAGTAGAGGCCAGCGCCCGCCGGCAGGTTAAGATGACACAACTACAAATACACAGCTAAAATGCTGTGTTCATACATTCTATTACTCATATCCCGGACATTTTAATTTACCCATCAAAATAAAAGAATCCCATTTAAAAATATTGTCGTAAATTAATAGCTTTACAAAATTAATGATATACAAAAATTGCACGAATTATAACAATGGTTATTTATACAAAGAAAAAAATATATTAAAGAACGTGCAACGAGCACGCCGCAACATTATGTCCAGGCGGCATCGGCGACGTATTGTCTTTCGGCGCCGATGCGCCGCGTTACGTCGGCCGCTCAGGAGTTCTCGGAATGATACGATTGTAAAAAACTTCCGTTCGACGCGAAAGACGACGGCCCTCAAAAGATCCGCACCGAGAACCCGCAACAGTCAAGCAGTCGAATCGAGACTGTCGTAAGGAACGGCACGCTGCCTGTTCGACGTCCAAACTAAATAAAGGATTTAGCGAGCATACGAGGAGTATATAATTCACTTTCCCGTTACCCACAAGATATATTTTTATACAAATAATATTTTAATTGGAATAAATATTTTATACAAAATACTTTGCGCTGCGAAACCGAAAAAATGTTAATTGGTTTAGTATTAATAATTAGTGATGGGACTGATACCAGTCTTTCTCATGAGTTTCAAGTAGTTCGATACCCAAAGTACGTGTTTGGAAGGTTCGATACGTATCGAAATTGTAATTACTTGGTATCGACATTTGATACCAGTAGGTGCTGAAATGAGTACTGAGTAGAATTAGTATCACGGCAACAGTAAAGTATCGATACTATTCGATCCGGAATCAAGCATGCATAGGTATCGAAACCGTAGTGAGTACTTTAGGAATCGAATGGAATCGATTCCCAAATGATACCTACAAAAGTCTCGGTTAAACTCGACTGCGTTCGGGTTCGACGTTGAGCATACAAAGTCTCGCGGCTAAGGGACCCTTGAACAGTTGGACAAGGAAAGAGAATGAATATAACGAGAGAAAGCGAAATAGACGATCCTCTCGTGACGCTAGTCAAACAAAGTGACGCCCGGCAACACGTGGCGAAAACAAGACCCCTCCAAGTGGTTAGTGTACCTGCCTATTAAGAAGTGAGAAATCTTTCAGTTCTGCATTTCTCATCAGATCTTTGCGAAACCGACGCCAATCGATTTCTCATATTTCGCCGATGAAATCAACACTAAGAACGACGTAATTCGGAGCATATTGAAAGAACTTAAATGTAAAATCGATTTATATAATTTCACACTAAGTTCGTTAAAAATAGTCTGATTTACATGAAATGTGGTATAATTTTCATTGGAAAAACATAAGAAATCCATCGGTATCACTTCTATATCGATACGATAAAGAATAAAGAATACAATTTTTCTGAAACAGATAGGAATCGTCGGTCGACCGCAGCGAATCAAGGTTGGCGCCCCGCAGTCGAGGGTGAAATATTCATTTCAGCGTATAAAGAAATTCTTTATTCTTTATCGTATCGATATGGAAGTGATACCGATGGATTTCTTATGTTTTTCCAATGAAAATTATACCCAATTTCATGTAAATCAGACTATTTTTAACGAACTTAGTGTGAAATTATATAAATCGATTTTTCATTTAAGTTCCTTCATTATGCTCCGAATTACGTCGTTTTTGGTGTTAATTTCATCGGCGAAACATAAGGAATCGATTGGCGTCGGTTTCTCAAAGATCTGATGAGAAATGCAGAACTGAAAAATTTCTTCCTTTTTAATGGGTATTCCAACCATTTCGAGGGTCGAAAGTCGCAACACTAGGTGAGTTATCGCCCGGGGGGTAGGAGGGGGGTGTCCTCGCCATCTGGCATCTCGTCGAACCCCAACGCAGTCGAGCTTAAAGGAACGAGAGTTTGTAGGTATCATTTGGGAAACGATTCTTTCCAAGTACTCATTTCTGTTTCGATTCCTATGGCATGCTTGTTTCGGGTTCGAATAGTATCGATACCAAGTCCAGCCAAGATAATGATACCTACAAAGCATCGAACCTTTTGAGTAGGTATCATTTAGGTATCGATACCTTTTGATACCTACGGTACTCATACGTGCTTGAGATGCCATGATACTTCACCGCTAGGTATCGATACTGCTTGAGCGGTATCATTCGCATCACTATTAATAATTTGCAACAACTCCCTTACAATGTATACACACATTCATGAACGCACGCACAAGAAAGAAAGAAAAAGATTAATGCAATTTATACATATTTATTCAGTTTAGCAACACCCAAGCGAACGAATCGCTTGTTTGATCTCGCACAAGTCCCGTCCCTCAGGCGCGCGGCTCCGCGCACGAGGTAGGCCACCCAGGAGGTTTTAGTGGGTTCGAGTCCCACATAACTCCCCCCCGCCCCGCGGGGATTTCCTCCTGGCCAAAAAAAAAAAAAAAGTTTAGCAACACTGTTACAATAAAGAATAGCGGATCGGTGCACAGAAGCTCGTACTCAATTAGCAAAGCACAGAGTTTATTCAAAGCGATTAGGACAGCAAGACAACGTATCTTGTAGAGTTTGTAGATTTAAGTTACAGTTATAATTCGAGTATATTTACAAGGTCAGACACAATAAATTAACAGTTATTTACTCAACACTTTGGAACAATTATTTCACGCACGTTGGTTTAGTTATTACTAAAAGAAGCCTTAGTTTTAAGTGAAGCGTGCGAAGCAAAGTCGCAACGCGTAGCGATTCGAAGTAGTTTCGAAAGAAAGCGCAAGCAATGTGCGTAAGCAAAAGGCACGTGTCACTAGCAGAGAGCGTCTGAATTCCAGGAAATCGGCAGTGATTTCCTGGAAGGAAGAAGAGTCCCCCTTCCATCGATCGCAGGTTGATGGAAGGGGCAGTGATCGACGCTCCACATGAGTCAGCGGGCCGTTACCATTGCCTAATTACCGGTAGGCCTGGGAGATGGCGTAAATAGTGTCGCTTTCGCGAACAAACACCAATTCGAGGAGCATCGCCAAGTATTTTGAATAAAATATTTATTCCTATTAAAATATTATTTGTATTAAAATATATCTGCTTAATATTATTTAATACATTTTTTCTTTGTATAAATAGTCATTGTGATAATTGGCGCAATTTGTGTATATCATTAGTTTTGTAAAGCTATTAATTTACGACAATGTTTTTAAATGGTATCCTTTTTGATGGGATTATATACTTGGCGCGCTTTTTTGTACCTTTTTTTAAAAGAGGTAATTTTGTGGGGATTTCACACATTTTGTAGTGTTTATTAGTGACTGGATAAATTTTTCACCCCCGCGGGGTTATTTTTTTTAATTAACAATATATTATATTGTCATCCAAACTACACACACCTGCAAAGCTACAAGACAATTGGATTGGTGGAATTGGTTTAAATTTGAGTTTCAAGATATGAAACAAACATACAAGAAGCACACAGAGGATCGAAGCTGAATAAAGGTTTAATTAAAGTTTAATTAATATAATACAATATCACAATAAATTTTTTTCTCTGACGTAGATCACACTGCATCATCTTGTGCTTCGATTATCTGTAAATATATAAAATCCACATTTTAGTTACAACATAACTTAGAACTTATAGAAGAAGGGTGGACTTTTCCTATAGTAAGTGTAGAGACTACATAATGTGTCCGAAAGAGGGGAGAGCGTATGACAGAAAGTCTGGTTGGAGGAAATTTAAATGCGAATGGTAATTTATTGAAAATGAACAAAGAAATCCAATATTTTTAACGCACATTTTATTGGTGTTGGTATAAAATTAATGTACTATCTTTATTGGTGAATTGGAATATTGTTAATGGGAAACTAATAAAATTAATGAATAGCGAGGGAACTACAGTGGATTTTAATAAAGTATTAGGAATATCATTCACAAAAGATTGAAAAGTATCAAGGGAGATGTGTGTTCAGCGTACTTTCTTCAATAATGTGACTTGCTTTATGTTGTAAGTAGTATGCTATAATTTTTTTAATTCTCAATGCTAAGCTAATTTGACAAATTTTGTCAATTTACCTTATTTAACAAATTTTCAGAAACTTGTGCGAAACAAGATGTTCCTCTGTGTATCTATAACCTTCTCTGGACAACCTCCAAACCTGTGCATCACCTTCATTCCCATCCAAGCCTGTGCGCCCCCTTCATTTCTATCCAAGCCCACGTGTCTCCTTCATTCCTATAAGCTTTACATAAAAACTGTAATGTAAAAATAGTTTGCTGGTATAAAAACAATATATTGTAGAACTGTAGAACCTTCTCCGGACACCTTCCAAGTCTGTGTGTCCCCTTCGTTTCAATAAGCTCTACATAAATCATCTATTAAAAAATTTTTGTGACTTACCTTGTTAATTGAGACAATAATTCAGTGTCCTATATGTTGTAAAACCTCGTGATATTTCAAACCTTTTGACAGGCCTCCTCATTTAACACTTGCAGGTTATAATTGTTTTGACACTACCTCGACAGATCTACTCTCTGTCTGCTAGCTGTCACATGATAATAATTTGTTACGCGATTGGCCGAAACCCGCATCCAATAAACGACGTGCCTGAGGGACATTTCCTCACCCTTTCATACTCCCCTCTTGCCTAGAAGTGTAGGACGACGACGATGACGGGGACGATGCTGAATTTTAATAACATAAAATTCAGCAAATTGCAACTTTACATCGAAATATCTCAGCTCATAAGGCCCGTAGGAACAAAACGAAGACACTTTTCTTATGTAAATCAAACCCAAGATATCCATTAAGACCATTCAAAACCTAATCGGATCAGCCGTTATTGAGATTCGGAAATCTCAGGGTTCTTGATAGCGAGTCGTGGCGTAATAGATACACTCCGTGTTCGCGCTGCGCATATATATATGTATATAAGTAGGTAATACAAGGGAGTTCTGGACCAAGTGTGGGCGAGGGGGTGAGGCGGGGCGGGGGGGTACCGCACTCTTCCGCGAGATGGGCGAGGGGGTGAGGCGGGGCGGGGGGTACCGCGCTCTTCCGCGAGATGGGCGAGGGGGTGAGGCGGGGTGGCGGGTACCGCGCTCTTCCGCGAGATGGACGAGGGGGTGAGACGGGGCGGGGGGTACCGCGCTCGTAGGTGAGGGGGACGACGTCACAGGAGGGGGATTTTCAAAATTTTCAAAATTTTCAAAATGGCGTCCGCCGCCGCGCAATCTCCGAACACGTGCGGAGATCGGTGCGCAGGCGCGAAAGATAAGGCGCGAAAGAATGTACCGCGGATGCTGTAATTCGACACCGATACCTATTCGAGATTACTTAACCTAAATAGCGCATCCGTCTCGTGAAAGAATGCAACGTCGCCCTCGTATAAACATCCGCCGACGAATTCTGTATTTCGACAACCTCTGACACAGCGCGCAGCGATAACTATTCAAGATTTATTAATTAAATAGCGCAGCTGCCCCATGATCATCATAAAAGAATGTGGCGTTGGATTCGCGTAAACATCCGCCTACGAAAACATAGAGCAATAATTATTCGTGGCTGGGAGAATCCGATACACGTGGTAACGCAACGAGCAAGTTCGTGAGAGAAAGAGAGAGAGAGAAGTCGATGATCATCACCACCACTGCTGCAATATAAATTCACACATTGACGTGTACGTGAATCGACATAAAAGCGACGTTGGTCAGTTCTGCGGACTTCATTACACCACGTACGCTCGAGCGCTAACAGTATCGTTCGTGTCAATTTTTTTTTCGTTAACCAGTATAATCCAAGTATCGCTCTTCGTCGATCGGTATATTCGTATATAGTGCAGATCAAAATGTACAAACGCAGCTTCATCGACTCATCCTGCGCGTCCGGTAACGATGGCGGTTTCCCCAATAAATATCAACAACAATATTGTTACGATTTTGGTTGGGCATAATGCGTATTTACTGAACGGCAACGATAACAGAACATTAACAGCGGGAAACGAATACAATCAGTCAGGCGGAGTACAATATCGAGACGTCTGCTGGCAATGGTGGCTGACTTTCGAGAGACAGCTTGACAGGCGATCGCCTTCTTCTCGCTGTCCTCTTGTCCCGCTCGCGAGCACCAGTGTGCCTTGGATTTCCATCCAAGGGGTGTTCGCAACACTGCTCCCCCCTCCGGAGAAGCGGTCGTCCCGGCCGCTGCAGTCCCTTCAACTCCCGCAGCCGTACCCTGGTCCGGAAGGGTGGAAAGGTCGCCCCGTGGCCCCTTCCGACCGGCGCCTCGGCATTCGCCTTCCCGCCCAGGGAAAAACCACTCCGAAAACCCTGGGCAAGGCGTGGGCACGCGGAATCCTCGGTCCTCGTCCGTTGTCACCGCTGCTTCTGCAGCTGTCCCCCGTCGTCCTGCTGCAGGCTGGGTCGCGCGCAACGGCTCCTTGCGTTTCGCACGCAACAGCTCCTTGCGTCTCGCGCGCAGCAGCTCCTTGTGTCCACACACGCAACAGCTCCTCGCGTATCGCACGCGACAGCTCCTTGCGTTTCCTCGGGATCCCTCGACGGCGGATCCTCCGGGGCTCCAACGGCGGAATCCCGCGCCGCTCCGGAACGTCCCTGGGCGGCTCCGCTCCGTCCAACGCCCCGCAGCGGTCTGGTCGCTCCGGCGCTGCGACCTGGTTCGCCCTCGACGGCAACCTGATTCGTCCTCGACTGCATCCTGGTTCGTCCTCGACGTCCTTCCAGCAGTCCTGAGTGGCCCTTCGCTCTCCGAAGTTCCCTTGCGAAGAAAACGTTGCCCACATTAGTCAGGAACCGAAGACAACCCGTGGGGGCCGCACGAGCCGGAAAACTAGGAAGGAGGGCCGAACGCGCAAGCAGAGGGTCGCAGCTAGTCGCAAGCATGCAAGCGGCCCGACCCCCAGTCCAGCCACCCGTCTCGTCAACCCTGGCTGTCTTCTCTCTTCTTTCCTGCTCGATGGCCCCATTCCTCTTCTTGGCCTCAGGTGCTGAACCAGGGGACCGTCCTGTGCGTCCTGCCAGCGCTCCCGTCTTCGCGACACCCCCTCCAGCCGATCCAAGCAACGCTTGTCCGCCTGGTGGTTGGGGATGCCATTTCCCTCCTGCTGTCCACCCTCCTCTCCTACTTTCTCCTGGGTACCCCGCGAGAACCTCCATTCCGGCCGCGCCGGGGGCTCGTAGGGTCTCCTCCAGGGGGCTAGCGGGGCGCTTTCACGTATGTCCGCACCCCGCTGCGGACTGCCACGCTATTATGGCACATTTGGGGAATTCGGGAGCGCGTGGCCAGGCTGCGGCGGCAGTCCCCCGACACCTTGTCCCTCGTTGTGGGGTATCGTGCTCCCTGAAACAGACTCAAGAGCGGGGGCCGGGCTGCGAAGGCAACCTCCGCAGCCCAGTCCACCGGATTAGCTTAATCTAATCTTCTTCCTTGAGTCCAGTGAAAGTCCTGCGACGTCTTCACTCCTCCTGGGCACGCTTCCTTTTCCTCTTCGTGGTTGGGGCAACCACACTCGTTCTCCTCCAGGACTTCGTCTTCGGACAAATGCTCGAGGTGTTCAACGTTCTGGTCACCCTGGGCTCCCTCTCGTGAGCGGGGGGCTCGCCAGCTCTGCGACGGTATTCGCCCTCGAACTCCCTCCGTCGCAACGCGTCGTGGATCTCTCGACGGTATTCGCCCTCGAACTCCCTCCGTCGCAACTTCGTACTCAGCTACCCCGCCACGGTATTCGCCCTCGAACTCCCTCCGTCGGGTCTTCGTACTCAGTCACGCTGTGACGATATTCGCCCTCGAACTCCCTTCGTCACAGCTCTGCAACTCTGCGCACCTCGGGCGCCTCCTCGTTGCAACAGATCCGCACGCTCACACGGCAGCGCTAGCCCGGTTCCAGGTGTGGTCGACCGGTGCTTCCCCCAAAACGAACGAGCCCAGGTCCCACCGTTTGCAACGGCCTCTCTTCGCTCTTGGAGCCGTTCCTCTCAATTCCTCGATCCGAAGCAGTTCCTCTGGAGATGTCCGGTCCTTCCACACCGCCAGCAGGTTTTCTTCGTGTCGCCGTTTTCCTCGGGTTCCTGGAATCCTCGTTGCCTCGCCGGGAACCTTTCAAAAGTGTTAGAGAATTCAGCCTTCCGGTCTTCCGAGTACCATTCCCGCGACTCGTCCGCGGGACCGCGAGATATCGCCTCAACGGCCTCTATCTCCAGAGCTCTGGTCACGGCGGCTCTTAGAGACGTGAACCCGCCGAGTCGCAGTTCTCGCTGCATAACCGAGCTGGACAACGCTATCACGAACTGGGACGCGGCAAGTTTGTCGCGGACTTCCGCGGGGCAGTCGGCAAATGCGGACTGCGCTAAACGTTCAATTTTGGTGGCAAGCGAGGAGATGCTTTCCCCTCCCCGCTGCCTATGGCTCTGGAAGAGCACGTAGTTCAGATTGGACAAGTTCTTCGCCCCGTAGCGAAATTCTAGCGCCGAAACCAAATCCGCGTATCCCTCGCGCTGAGCGGCGGAGAGCGTCGTGAGGACGCTTCGCGCCGGCCCCCCGAGGGAAGCAACCAAGGCCGTAGCCTTCCTTTCGTCATCCCACCCGTTAGCACGCGCGATAGTCTCGAACTGCACTTTGTACTCCTCCCAGGACGTTTCTCCATCAAAAACTGTCGGTTTCACGGCGTACCCCAAACGGAGTACGCGCGGCTCCGTAAGGGGGGCAGCGGCGGGCGCAACGACGGGGGCGGAGACATGCGTCGGGGTAACACTATTTACACCATTATTTACATCACTATTTGCACCATTATTTACATCACTATTTACATCGCTATGTGCATCATTATTTACAACCGCGACTGTCTCCCCTCTCCGTGAACTCGCGCCGCTGTCAACCGAGCCGCGGGTACCCTGCAACAAGGAGAGTACGACCTGGATGCGATCTTCCATTCCTGTCAACCGGGCCTCGAGGGCCGCCCGTGCTCTTCGGTCGGCGGCTTCCTTTTCCTCCCTGAGACGGTCCTCCCGCTGCCAGCGGGCCTCGTTGACCCTTCGCAGTTCCCGCATCTGTCCCGCGATGTTGAGCTGGAGGCTGGTGAAAAGCTCCCGCAGGGACGGGTCGCCCGATGCTCCGGAAGGGAGGTCCGCAGGGGCCGCGGAAACCGCGGAAGCGCGAGTGGGCATGCCGCTCCGGGCGGGCATCCCACTTCTGACACCAATGTTACGATTTTGGTTGGGCATAATGCGTATTTACTGAACGGCAACGATAACAGAACATTAACAGCGGGAAACGAATACAATCAGTCAGGCGGAGTACAATATCGAGACGTCTGCTGGCAATGGTGGCTGACTTTCGAGAGACAGCTTGACAGGCGATCGCCTTCTTCTCGCTGTCCTCTTGTCCCGCTCGCGAGCACCAGTGTGCCTTGGATTTCCATCCAAGGGGTGTTCGCAACAATATCAACAACAGACCAATATGAGGTACGTACGCGTTACAATACACTTTTCACTTATTTTATTCGTATACTTCATTCACTGTAAACGTAAACGATCAAAGTATTAATTCGCGTATACGTTTCTTACAGTTCTGGATCCGCAACGTCAAAAATAGCGAAAATGTCAAAATCATCGATCATACGGATCCTGGGACGTGATTACCCGTTGACTACAACAGCTTATAAACGTTTAATTATTGGAATTCGCATTGGCATGGATTCGTGCCACGTCGAGATCGCCATAGCCGACAACAAAGGCTGCGAGGTGTGCTTTTCAATGTCGACGTGGAAGCTCCTACTGCAAAACGAGGTGGACATACTCGAACGATTACGTAGCAACGCAACATCGCCCCAAACCCACATCGTAATTGATCATTTGCGACTCGAATTCACGCGTATGCATGATGATCAACTTATTAAAATCACCGATAATCGCGCTGTCATATATATGACTGAAGCCACGATGCGTAAACTATTCGCGTACGAACATTGCATCGATCATATGTTCACTTGGTTGACTGAAAATATGTACTCGGTAAGCAGTAAATATACCGCCTTCGTGGAAGTTCTACGTACCGCTTCCTCACCAACGAATTATACGAAATTAATTTCCGAAAGCGAGCACTTCGAAAAGCATTCATTGATCGATTGCGAATTGTTAGCGTTAGGATTACAATCCATGCTGCGCGATGTAAACCTCGCCATATAATAAAGGTTAACAATTTTTAAATAAATATATTTTTTTTATTCAAAACAGTGTGTATGTTTATTCATATCATCCATGCATGCGTACTTGAATTATAAATCAATATTTGTGTAAACGTTATTCGTATGGGGCGGGATATTCTTGCTTGCGGTGAATGAATCATGTGTAGTCGTCGCCATGATTCTCATCGCTATATGTAGAAACAAAATAAAATAATTCATACATATTTATTCTTGAATAGCAATGCGCGTATAGGATTTACATTAGGTAACGCTACGTATATAATTCCATATTTTATGAACGTTCTCCAGCGCGCAAACGCCATCGTTGTTGTGAAACGCGCATCGCGGGGCATTCGTTGAAGACATAGACTTCAGGTTAGGAACGTCAGGCATGATCCCGCAATAATCATCGTCAACGTCGTAGCCGCCGTCGTCTTCGACAGTTCGACCGTTGTTGTTGATCTTTCGCTCCTTCAGTTCGTACAAATTGCATACATCCTCGACGATTATGTCCGGTAGTAGTTGCAGCATCCAGGTTTTCTTTTCCGCACCTTTCACGATGGCGAAGTCAATGTTAGCGAGTGCGCTGGCGAGCAGTCCTGGAAGTTTCCAGTATGGAACGCAGCCATCAGACCAGCGGAGACCGTGATGATGCTTCGCGAGCCAGGACGCTTGACATTTCTCGAACGAATTCAGATGATTCCAGAAGTATGGCGGCTCGAAGATCCAGTGGCTGATCGTCAGTGTTTCATCGGTATTGCTGCTGCTATCGTTGTTGCTGTTTGTGCGAATCGCGATCTCTTTCACGACGAAGTCGCGTTCGGTTTTGAAACCTTGCATGTCGACAATGGCGAACATCATTACTCTATTAGCGTCAGTAACGAAACAGTAACTGAGGACTTTGACATCGACATCATCGTTTTAAAAACAGTAGGAGTATCCGTAGTAGTAATAGTAGTATTAGTATTAGTAGAAGTAGTAATCGTTGACACACGTACGCTATATTAGTTTGCGTACCATGTTGGTTAAAGGGCCGTATTCGACTATACGATCGTGTATGAACAAACAGACGGCGGAAGTATTAGCGGGGACATTTTCTTTGCATTCGAAATCTATTCGCACGTCCACGGTAGCGCTCTTCAACGATTCGTTTTGCCTAGAACAATCTATGACCACGATAGGCGCGTATTTAAGGAATTCGTTCGCGCTCAGCAACGGTTCTCCGTGACCGTAGTACGATCGGATGAAATTCGCAATCATGTACAATATGTATGCGAATTTCATCCGATCGTACTACGGTCACGGAGAACCGTTGCTGAGCGCGAACGAATTCCTTAAATACGCGCCTATCGTGGTCATAGATTGTTCTAGGCAAAACGAATCGTTGAAGAGCGCTACCGTGGACGTGCGAATAGATTTCGAATGCAAAGAAAATGTCCCCGCTAATACTTCCGCCGTCTGTTTGTTCATACACGATCGTATAGTCGAATACGGCCCTTTAACCAACATGGTACGCAAACTAATATAGCGTACGTGTGTCAACGATTACTACTTCTACTAATACTAATACTACTATTACTACTACGGATACTCCTACTGTTTTTAAAACGATGATGTCGATGTCAAAGTCCTCAGTTACTGTTTCGTTACTGACGCTAATAGAGTAATGATGTTCGCCATTGTCGACATGCAAGGTTTCAAAACCGAACGCGACTTCGTCGTGAAAGAGATCGCGATTCGCACAAACAGCAACAACGATAGCAGCAGCAATACCGATGAAACACTGACGATCAGCCACTGGATCTTCGAGCCGCCATACTTCTGGAATCATCTGAATTCGTTCGAGAAATGTCAAGCGTCCTGGCTCGCGAAGCATCATCACGGTCTCCGCTGGTCTGATGGCTGCGTTCCATACTGGAAACTTCCAGGACTGCTCGCCAGCGCACTCGCTAACATTGACTTCGCCATCGTGAAAGGTGCGGAAAAGAAAACCTGGATGCTGCAACTACTACCGGACATAATCGTCGAGGATGTATGCAATTTGTACGAACTGAAGGAGCGAAAGATCAACAACAACGGTCGAACTGTCGAAGACGACGGCGGCTACGACGTTGACGATGATTATTGCGGGATCATGCCTGACGTTCCTAACCTGAAGTCTATGTCTTCAACGAATGCCCCGCGATGCGCGTTTCACAACAACGATGGCGTTTGCGCGCTGGAGAACGTTCATAAAATATGGAATTATATACGTAGCGTTACCTAATGTAAATCCTATACGCGCATTGCTATTCAAGAATAAATATGTATGAATTATTTTATTTTGTTTCTACATATAGCGATGAGAATCATGGCGACGACTACACATGATTCATTCACCGCAAGCAAGAATATCCCGCCCCATACGAATAACGTTTACACAAATATTGATTTATAATTCAAGTACGCATGCATGGATGATATGAATAAACATACACACTGTTTTGAATAAAAAAAATATATTTATTTAAAAATTGTTAACCTTTATTATATGGCGAGGTTTACATCGCGCAGCATGGATTGTAATCCTAACGCTAACAATTCGCAATCGATCAATGAATGCTTTTCGAAGTGCTCGCTTTCGGAAATTAATTTCGTATAATTCGTTGGTGAGGAAGCGGTACGTAGAACTTCCACGAAGGCGGTATATTTACTGCTTACCGAGTACATATTTTCAGTCAACCAAGTGAACATATGATCGATGCAATGTTCGTACGCGAATAGTTTACGCATCGTGGCTTCAGTCATATATATGACAGCGCGATTATCGGTGATTTTAATAAGTTGATCATCATGCATACGCGTGAATTCGAGTCGCAAATGATCAATTACGATGTGGGTTTGGGGCGATGTTGCGTTGCTACGTAATCGTTCGAGTATGTCCACCTCGTTTTGCAGTAGGAGCTTCCACGTCGACATTGAAAAGCACACCTCGCAGCCTTTGTTGTCGGCTATGGCGATCTCGACGTGGCACGAATCCATGCCAATGCGAATTCCAATAATTAAACGTTTATAAGCTGTTGTAGTCAACGGGTAATCACGTCCCAGGATCCGTATGATCGATGATTTTGACATTTTCGCTATTTTTGACGTTGCGGATCCAGAACTGTAAGAAACGTATACGCGAATTAATACTTTGATCGTTTACGTTTACAGTGAATGAAGTATACGAATAAAATAAGTGAAAAGTGTATTGTAACGCGTACGTACCTCATATTGGTCTGTTGTTGATATTGTTGTTGATATTTATTGGGGAAACCGCCATCGTTACCGGACGCGCAGGATGAGTCGATGAAGCTGCGTTTGTACATTTTGATCTGCACTATATACGAATATACCGATCGACGAAGAGCGATACTTGGATTATACTGGTTAACGAAAAAAAAATTGACACGAACGATACTGTTAGCGCTCGAGCGTACGTGGTGTAATGAAGTCCGCAGAACTGACCAACGTCGCTTTTATGTCGATTCACGTACACGTCAATGTGTGAATTTATATTGCAGCAGTGGTGGTGATGATCATCGACTTCTCTCTCTCTCTTTCTCTCACGAACTTGCTCGTTGCGTTACCACGTGTATCGGATTCTCCCAGCCACGAATAATTATTGCTCTATGTTTTCGTAGGCGGATGTTTACGCGAATCCAACGCCACATTCTTTTATGATGATCATGGGGCAGCTGCGCTATTTAATTAATAAATCTTGAATAGTTATCGCTGCGCGCTGTGTCAGAGGTTGTCGAAATACAGAATTCGTCGGCGGATGTTTATACGAGGGCGACGTTGCATTCTTTCACGAGACGGATGCGCTATTTAGGTTAAGTAATCTCGAATAGGTATCGGTGTCGAATTACAGCATCCGCGGTACATTCTTTCGCGCCTTATCTTTCGCGCCTGCGCACCGATCTCCGCACGTGTTCGGAGATTGCGCGGCGGCGGACGCCATTTTGAAAATTTTGAAAATTTTGAAAATCCCCCTCCTGTGACGTCGTCCCCCTCACCTACGAGCGCGGTACCCCCCGCCCCGTCTCACCCCCTCGTCCATCTCGCGGAAGAGCGCGGTACCCCCCACCCCGCCTCACCCCCTCGCCCATCTCGCGGAAGAGCGCGGTACCCCCAGCCCCGCCTCACCCCCTCGCCCATCTCGCGGAAGAGTGCGGTACCCCCCCGCCCCGCCTCACCCCCTCGCCCACACTTGGTCCAGAACTCCCTTGTATTACCTACTTATATATATTATATACTTGGCGCGAGACACTACCGTGTCTCTTGATAGACAATAATAGTAAGAACTGGTATACAAAATAATAAATGAATAGCAATAAGCTTTAGAATGCGATAAACGTTATTAATATAAAGTAATATGAGAATAATATAATATAGAAAGCAATAAGCGTTATTTATGCGGAGAATATAATGAGGGTGATATAGTAATAATAATTACTTACAATAGTTGTCGTCGAACACTGATTTGAAATCTTTAACACTGCTAATTGACACTTTTCGAATGATACTTCGTTAAAAGAGTAGCGATGAAAGAGTTTAACTCAGCTAATTAACACTTGTCAAATGGACAGAAAAGCGATGAAAGAGGACGAGGCCTCTCAGGACCTCGTATTTATGTATTCTTACAGGAGTAATGCGGGGGTACGCGCGGTAAAGACCTTGACACATTTCGGAATAAGATGTAGTAGGAGTTTTGGGGTTTTTGTAAACAATATGGCTATTAATAGACATATTTATGTCACGTACGCCAAATATGCGTCGCAATTAGGTTTCTGGGGTTTTTATGACTGCGAAAGGAGATACTCAACTCATCGAATGGATTTTTGGGTGTTTAATAGGAAAGGGGTTAGAGTAGCTTGGACTTATTTGAGTCGTAAATAGGGGGTTAAGACTTGGTCTCTTTTTAAGAGGGATTTTGTAACGAGGGACTTATTTGAATTCGTTTTAAAGGGAATGATTCGTGCCTTGTGGGACGAATAGGCGAAGAGGGTTTTGAAACGATCATCTCGTGATGGGGACCGCTAAGGTACATCAGCGAGGTGGAGGTTTGTATTCATCATCTTGTGTTGTTGACCGCTAAGGTGCAACATCAAGGTGATCGGCTATTGAGGAGATGGGGTAGGAGTTGAGTTTGATAGAGTGAATTTGAGGTTTACTAATGGAATTTAGGATAGAAACGCGCGAAAAATCGTGGGACGTCACAGTACAAAATATAAAGAGAAAGATGTCGACACTTCTGCCGAAATTTGATCATTATTTTTTAAACATCGGCCATTTTATCAATTTTCGCAAAAATTGAAATGTTAGATCGTCAATGCCTAGGAAATATATTATAGTTTATGTCATTTTTGGGGTTTTTGCTTCAATTCATCCGATTTCCCGGTATCCGGCCCACCAGTTGGCCATCCGAAAAAAGGACATTTTAAATGGAGACATTGCACGGCATACAAATGCTATTTTGTAAATATTATAAGCTTTTCTTATAGTTCATAATATAGTAAACTAAAACACAAAACCGTATATTAATCGATCGTTTACTTTTCTTATTATCGTTATCTAAAAAGCGTCTGCTCTTTGGGCCCGTTACTGTGTCTTAACCCCTTAAGCGCCGTTGGAAAGCACCTTTATGTACTTGCAGATCATTTTGATTTCACGTATTTTTTTATATTGTATATTTTCTTCTATTTTTTTTGTGATTGTATATTTTCTTCTATTTTTTTGTGATTGTATATTGTCTTCTATTTTTTTTGTGATTGTATATTTTTTTCTATTTTTTTGTGATTGTATATTGTGATGTCCCACTGTTTTTCGCGCGGTCTTATTCCAAATCTATTCGTAAAACCTCAAAATCACTCCACCAAAGTCCCTCAAACTCAACTCTTACCCCATCTCCTCAATCGCTGATCACCTTGATGTTGTACCTTAGCGGTCACCAACACAAGATGATCGATACAAAACTCTACCTCGATGCTGTATCTTAGAGGTCCCCATCACGAGATGATCGTTACAAAACCTCCTTCGCCTATTCGCCCTATGAGGCACGAATCCTTCCCTCCAAAACGAATTCAAACAATCCCTCGTTACAAAAACCCTCTTAAATCGAGACCACGTCTCAATCCCCTCTCTACGACTCACTGAATCCAAGCCACTCTAACCCCTTTCCTATAAAACACCCAAAATCCATTCGATGAGTTGAGTATCTCCTTTTACAGTTATAAAAGCCCCAGAAATCTAATTACGACGCATATTTGGCGTACGTGACATAAATATGTCTATTAATAGCCATACCGTTTACAAAAACGCCGGAAGTCCTACTGCGTCTTATTCCGAAATGTGTTAAGGTCTCTACCGCGCGTACCCCCGCAATACTCCTGTAAAAGTACATAAATACGAGGTCCTGAGAGGCCGAATCCTCTTTCATCGCTATTCATTTGACAAAGTATACTCAAAAGTGTTAACTAGCTGTGTTAAAGATTCAAATCAGTGATCACCAGTCACTAATTATTGTAAGATATTATAATTACCATTAATATTGCATATCACCATCATGATATTATTTGTATTATTATTTACTTTTGCGTTCTAAAGCTTATCGCTTTTCATTTATATTTTTGTATTAATAACGCTTATTGCATTCTATATTATATTATTTTCATATTTCTTTATGTTAATAACGCTTATTGCATTCTAAAACTTATTGCGACCATTTGTATTTTGTATTACTATTCAAATTATTGTTTTCTATTCAAACATTTATTGCTTATATCATTCTACGTTATTATCGCTTAAAGTATTTCATTTCATGTCTTATATATTGTACCTCATGTCCATACATATATAATATATCATAGTTCATTATATAAATGTCATGTGCTAATGCTAAAAGTCTCACGCATTATTATTACTAAACGCTATAAAACTTCAGCAAAGTTATCATAACCTATTTGTTTTCAATCACGTATCGAATTACAGTAATGCCTCGTTAGAATCACGACGATCGGGGCTAGCAGCGTGATAGGTACTAACGCGATGCTGATACTATTTCGTGCCGACGACAACTTCGCGTCGACTCTTTTGTTCTCTCTCGCACATATCGGATTCTCTCACTCTCGACTGAAGGATGCCATGAAATGATGGGGATAGTGAGCGTGATTATAACGCATGGTAAAAACGTGACACTAACGACGAATTACTGTATTGTGTGCATCCTTGGTTTTAACGATTCCAAACCAAAACAAGCTGCCGTAACAGCTGATTCCCGTTCGTGAACGCGAGAACGCTTCCAGTGTGTATAAACATACTATTGCATGAGCCGTGCAATCCACGGAAATACTAAGCGTGGTTTCTTTTACATAAATGCAATGGTGAATCCTATTACATAAACCAAAACAAATACAAGGTACTCTAACGGGTGTTCTCAGAGTGTATATTTACCTGTTAAACCTTCCCTGGTCGATTAGAGTAACGGATTTAATATTCGCGCCTGATCATCTCCAGAAATTCTCAGAGTGACGGATTCAATATTCGCGCCTAATTCCTTCCAATCCCCAGAGTGACGGATTTAATATTCGCGCCTGGTCTTCCCTCAAAATCTCAGAGTGCTGGATTTTAGATTCGCGCCTGTCTTTTCCTTCCCCATAGTCATCGTTCCTAAAGACCTCACCCGGGACGTGACAATATTTTCTTCTATTTTTTTGTGATTGTATATTTTCTTCTATTTTTTTTTGTGATTTCATGTACTTGGCGTAATTATTTTACTTTTTTGAAGTTATTTTATAGAGATCTCATTTCATTTTACAAAGATAATTTGCATACAGCAGGCATGGAACTAAAGTGAACGCAGCGGCCGTTTTTCGGAAGCAACGCCTCCTTTCTCCCGCCGCGCGTCTTCGTCCCCGCGGCGGGCCTAGGAGCTTCGAGCGCCTCAGACCCGTACCATATGAACCGCGCGTGGCGCATTGGGGCGACATTGTATCAATAGGTTTCCACATCGACCCAGAGAGCACGATTGTCGATGCGTTTTTGTTTTGTCAACGCGCCACGCGCGGTTCACGTGATACGGGCCTGAGGCGCTCCACGAACCTGGGCCGCCGCGGGGGCCAAGACGCGCGGCCGGAGAAAGGAGGCGTTGCGTCCGAAAAACGGCTGCTGCGTTCACTTTAGTTCCATGCCTGGCATAGAGAATAACTTCAGATACTTTTCAATATTATAAATTATTATTATATTGTTGCGCCGGGGTGTTTCCGGCACCGACCACCCCGACGCAAAGGAGTAATAAAAGGTAGACACGGGTGCACGACACAACTATATTTGGCGCGGCCTATGAAAGACAGTATAACCCGCGCGTCCGAACGCTACGGCGTTCGGTACAAGACAGTCTTCGGCGTCGTCCTGATAGTCTTCTCGAAGGGGGTTGATTCTCTTCTGTCTTCCGCTGCGAGCACCAGCAGGCCATGCACGGGCCTATACCCGGTGTTCGCAACAATATTACTAGTCGATGACTGGATAATTTTTTCATCCTCTCAGGGTTATTTTTTTTTTAAATGTATTGTACTACGCACACCTGCAAAGCTTCAAGACCATTGGATTGGTGGAATTGGGTTAAATATGAATTTTCAGAGATAAAGTAAGCATACAAGAAGGAAACAGGGGATCGAAACTAAATAAAATCGTTTAATTAATATAATAATAATAATAATACTATGTTCCAATAAATTATTTTCTCTGACATAGATCACACTGCATCATCTTCTGCTTCGATTATCTGTAAATCAATAAAATCCACATTTTAGTTATTTTAGTTACAACTTAACGTAGGGTAAATAGCCCAATTACTGACACATTAAGCGTTAGCGCTGATATTTTCTTATAGTTTTGTACTTATAGACTAAAAGTGTATGTTGTTCTTGTTATTTATTATTTTTTAATATGTTTACTTGATGAACAAAAATTTGGTGGATCTTGAAACTTCGATTTTTATGTATAAATTCATCAATTTCCAAAATATATTACGGGATCTATTACTGACACCCTTCAAATGTATTTGACTGAATGAATTACTGACACCCCAATTACTTCCAGCTAACCTAATACTATTTATCTGTCATTTTAAGGTTACGTCGTGTCATGTACATGAACAACTACTGCTATGACAGTAATACCAAAATGCTTGAAACGCTTGTACCAATCACTGTCACCCAATTAATACGTAAAAAGACTTAATGAATCGTTGAATTCGCATCTTTATTACTTTCTATGATGCTTATATTATTTTGTTGAGGTTTGAAGCGGATTCGTTCTCACGGTCGCGTCATAGACATCGCTTTATTTATGAGTGTTTGGGCAGCAGGGCATTTGTAACGACGCCGATTGGTCGACAGTCGTCGCGGCCCGAGTTTAGGCAGAGTTGTTTAGGTTTCTCAAGAGTTGCAGGGTGAGATAAACCAGAACCGCAGTTCCGGGTATTGCTACGTGCCTTCGAAGAGGCCTTTTCCCACCACCATCGAATTTAGAGCGCAGGTTGCAAAAGAATCCAGCTCTTCGGGAGCAATATAAGGAATTCCTGCGAGAATACGCAGCTTTAGGGCACATGCGTGAGGTCAGTCAAGATGACGATAATTCAGGATTTTACCTGCCGCATCGTGCGGTTGTGAAGGAGTCGAGCGCCACCACGAAGGTTAGGGTAGTTTTTGACGCCTCGGCTAAAAGTTCCAGCGGGGTTTCTCTCAATGATGCCTTGTTGACCGGTCCGACAATTCAGGACAGCTTGTGGTCGATTTTATTACGATTCCGTTTTCATAATGTTGTTTTAACGGCAGACATCGAGAAGATGTACAGGCAGATTTTAGTGCGCCCCGAAGACACTAATTATCAAAAGATTTTGTGGCGTGATTCATCAGATGAACATGTCAAGACGTTTAAATTACACACAGTAACGTACGGTACTTCGGCAGCTCCATTTCTCGTGGTTCGATGTTTGAAGCAGCTCGCGGTAGATGAGTCGAGCAAATTTCCAGATGCGTCGCAAGTTTTCGAACGGGATTGTTATGTCGACGACTTGCTTACGGGGGCTCCTAGTATTAAGGAAGCTTTCAAGTTAAGAGATGATTTGGTCGCGCTGGCTAAATTGGGAGGACTCCATCTCAGACAGCGGGCTTCAAATGAGTCTAAGTTAGTGGAAGATTTGGAGAGTCATAACAGTCAGAAGGCCTTGTGCTTAGATGATACGGTTGTTAGGAAAACGTTAGGAGTTTTCTGGAGGTCCTCTACAGACGATGTATTCTATGTGATCAAACCTTTTCCAGGATCACAACAGTTCACAAAAAGAGTAATCTTGTCTCAAGTTGCTCAGCTGTTCGATCCATTCGGTTTGATAGGGCCAGTCGTAATTAGGGCAAAAATTTTTATGCAACAGCTTTGGAAAGCTAATGTCGGTTGGGACGATGCTGTTCCACAGAGTCTACAACAGTCTTGGGTCGATTTTAGAAGCGAACTTCATTGTTTAAATAGTTTCTCTGCTCCGCGAAAGGTAGTCGTTGATCAGGCTACGCATTTGCAACTTCACGGTTTTTGCGATGCCAGCGAAAGCGCATATGGAGCATGCATATATATTAGAAGCACTACAAATCAGTGTAACCACAGCGTGAGTCTTTTATGTGCGAAGTCACGAGTCGCTCCGGTCAAAATTATATCGTTGCCACGACTCGAACTTTGCGCGGCTAGACTATTATCTAAATTATTTCGAGAAGTCTTGAAGGCTTTGCCTACCGTCGGGTTTGACAAGGTAAGGTTTTGGTCAGATTCCAGCGTAGTACTACAGTGGATCAAAACAGCACCAAACGTGCTGAAAACCTTTGTGGCAAATAGGGTTACTAAAGTTCAAAATGAAACTGACCCGCAAGCATGGTTTCATGTGGCTACGCACGACAATCCAGCGGATTGCATTTCAAGAGGGCAATCTCCGTCACAATTTCTTGTCAATAAGATCTGGTTAGAGGGTCCTCAGTGGCTGGCACAGGAAGAAGTTTGTTGGCCGGTCAGTATTATCACGCTAGCTACGGTTCCTGAAAAGCGGAACATAGTCACGCTGACTTTGAACAAAGTGTCGAATGATTTACTGACTAGGTTCTCGTCAATCAATCTTTTGAATAGAGTCGTCGCGTATATTTTCCGATTTTGTTATAACGCTACGCATCGAATAAAGACCATAGGTGAACTAACGCCTGACGAGATTAGTAAAGCCCACGGAATAATCTTACGCGAAATGCAGGCAGAGGTTTTCTCCATCGAAATTGATAATTTAAAGAAGGGAATTCCACTTCCTAGAGGAAGTAAAATTTTGAATTTAACGCCGTTTCTAGACGAACAGGGTTTACTTAGAGTCGGTGGTAGATTGAAGCACGCGCTTTTGTGTTATGCACAAAAGCATCCGATTTTATTACCTCGTAATCATACAATTACAGAGTTGATAATACGGCGCGAGCATCTACGACACTGGCACGCCGGTATTCAGGCAACTTTGAATGCCGTGCGACAAATTATTGGCCGATTGACGGCAGAAACGGGACAAGGCGCGTCATTCATCGATGTGTGCGCTGTTGGAGGCATAGTCCCAGGGTACCAAACTACATTATGGGAGATTTGCCTAAAGATAGAGTGACGCAGTCCCGACCTTTTCAAAATGCTGGAATAGATTATTGCGGTCCGTTTTACGTCAAGGAGAAGAAGTTTCGTAACCGTACTAGAGTAAAGGTTTACGTTTCGATTTTCGTTTGTTTTGCGACAAAGGCCGTGCATTTGGAATTGGTCACAGATCTCACAGCGGAGGCATGTTTAGCCGCAGTTAGACGTTTCTTTCCTAGGCGAGGAAGATCAAAAAATATATACACAGACAACGGTACTAACTTCGTTGGTGCTAAGAATGAAGTCATGCAGCTTCAGGCTTTTTTAGCGTCTGATGAATATCAGAAGAAATTCCAACATTTTCTAAGCAATGAAAATATTAATTGGCATTTCTCGCCTCCCCGTTCACCGCATTTTGGCGGGCTTTGGGAAGCAGCGGTAAAGGCTTTTAAATCACACTTTTATAGAATCATTGGTGAGGAACTGTTCACTTATGAACAATTTAACACCCTGATAATTGAAATCGAAGCCATCTTAAATTCACGTCCTTTGACTCCACTTTCCTCTGATCCCAATGATTTCGCTGCTCTTTCCCCATGCCATTTTTTAATCGGCGATTCGCTGTACAGCTTACCGGAGAGTGATTTACTTGATGTTCAAACTAATAAGCTCTCCCTTTGGCAACACGTTCAAAAGGTGAAGCAGCATTTTTGGTCACGCTGGCACAAAGAGTATTTACAGATCCTGCATACTCGTAAAAAATGGCATCTTGGGGACAGTTTTTCCTTCAAAAAAGGAACTTTGGTTGTAATCAGAGAGGACAACACCCCACCACTCCAATGGAAGCTTGGACGAATTGTAGACATTCATCCAGGAGAAGATAACATTGTGCGTGTTGTCACGGTTCGGACAAGTCACGGAACTTATAAGCGTAGTGTAAAAAGACTTTCGCCATTACCGATAGAAAGCCCAGATTCGGATCATTAATCCAAATAGGCTAATTACAATGTCATAAGACATAAGCATCGTCGTTTATATTACAAGCTTTTATTTAGCTTCACTTGTGAGTTTGTGAGTTTGTTCGTTAGTTAGTTTGTGAGGATGAAATCTTGTAAGCTAATTTTGACCCACTTCCACATGTCCGATCGACTTGAAATTTGGCACACATACGTAGTTTCGATGACAATACAATATTTTCATGTCTCCAACCTGATTATGGAATCAGGAAAGCAGGTAACGGGTTATCCTCTCGCTAGAGTCTTCAATGGCAATGCCGCCGATAAGCCGTGCCTCGATGGGTTTCGAGGACTTCGACCCTCGAGACCACGGGGGGCCGTACAATGTTGCCCCTAAGAAGTGACAAATCAAAAATTCTACATTTCTCGTCGGATCTTGGCGAAAGTGGTGTGAATCGATTCCTTATGTTTTCCCGATGAATATGGTAAAAAAACGACACAAATCGGATCGTAATTAAGGAATCTTCATAATAAATTGTTTTCCATAACTTCGTAAAAAATAATTAGATTTACATGACATTTGATATGATTTTCATCGGAAAAACGTAAGGAATCGATAGGCGTCACTTCAATATCGATACGATAAAGTATAAAGAATTATTTTATTTATGAAACAGGTAAGAATCCTAGGTCGACCGCAGCGATTCGAGGTCGGCTCCCCGCGGTCGAGAGTAAAATATTCATTTAAGCATATTAAGAATTTCGTTATTCTTCATTCTTCATCGTGTCGATATGGAAATGACACCAATGGATTCCTGGTGTGCTCCGGATTAAAATCATACCAAATATCATACAGATCGGACTACTTTTACATAAGGAATGCAATGCACTGCAATGTTACAGACTGCAATGTACTTCATACTACAGTAATTCGTACCAGGCGATCTTAGAGCATATATACATGGAGGTTTCACTGCCTCCAAACTGTCGCCAACATCAAATACGAACATCGAGAGAGAGAGAGAGAGAGAGAGAGAGAGAGAGAGAGAGAAAGAGAGAGACGGTACAAACACAACTGTAGGATGGCCAAGTTGTGATGATCGTCTCTCCGAGGATTTGTCGGGATAGCGTCAGTCGGGAGGCCGGGTTCAATTAATTGTTCTGCTATGGGGAGATCGTCTCAAATTTATTAGTCCTATCTTGCGTTTATTATTTACATTCGTTGATAACAGCGGTAGGTCGGGTGTCTCGGCCTCGGCGGTGGCGAGAGTGGGAAAGACCGGTCGTCTCTCTCTCTCGCTTAGTACGGTAGGTCGGAAGAGACCGGACGGCGTCTCTATATCGGAACGGTGGGAGGACAGAGACCGGGCAGCGTCCGGGCGTCTCTATATCGGAACGGTGGAGGGAACAGAGACCGGGCAGCGTCCTGGCGTCTCTATATCGGAACGGTGAAAGGACAGAGACCGGGCAGCGTCCGGGCGTCTCTATATCGGAACGGTGGAGGGACAGAGACCGGGCAGCGTCCGGGCGTCTCTAAATCGGAACGGTGGAAGGACAGAGACCGGGCAGCGTCCGGGCGTCTCTATATCGGAACGGTGGAGGGACAGAGACCGGGCAGCGTCCGGGCGTCTCTAAATCGGAACGGTGGAAGGACAGAGACCGGGCAGCGTCCGGGCGTCTCTAAATCGGAACGGTGGAAGGACAGAGACCGGGCAGCGTCCGGGCGTCTCTATATCGGAACGGTGGAGGGAACAGGATGGTATCTGATCCTGCGATCAGCGGATATACTCGGACTTCTCTACTAGCTTGCGTGTGCCGGGCAACATCCAGACAGGCGGTCTAGAGAGGGGGGTCCGTAGCCCCACTCGAACTGCCGGTCCTCCGTCGCGTCGGGGCTTATGTCCCGATTCTCGGAAATTCCCAGCAGCGAGAAACCGACGCGCTCTAGCGGCGCGGTGGGGACTGAGCGTCATTTGACGCGTTGCGAGGCCGGCGTACCTCGGTCGCGTTCGGCCACCTTCGGTCGTGGCCGTCGGTGCTCTCGGTCGCTCGCTTACTTCTCGTCGCACCGCTTTGCGTGCGGTTCCTCGTGCTGGGACGCTACGTCACATCCCCCTCTTTCTTCGGAGCGGGATGCGAACGTAATAATGCGCGGTACGGTGGTTTCGTTTGCATCGTTCGTTTATTTTGCTTATTGCCTAACTTATGCACACTGGCTACCCGTCACCTTTACTGGCTAACCTATCCTATGATATCTTAAGCTAACTTAAATTTAATGAGGGTTGGGGAAATACGGCGTAGCTGGATGGTCCGTCCGTCCTGGCGGACACGGAAACGCTGTCCCTCTCGGAGGCGCTCCAGGTCGACGATGGTCCATCCCTGGTGGTCCTCCGTGTCCTTGGCTGCGCACGAAGGCCCTGGTGCGGTATCGGCGGGGGGCCTCGATGTCGGGGTCCTGTCCCTGCTGGCTGCTGGGCGGCGTTCCGGTACTGGGGTTTGCAGTGGCGGGACTGGTGGCGGCGCCTCCGGCTCTTTGCCTGGCGGCTGCGTCCGTGGAGGGCCGCGGGCCCGCTTGGGTGCGGGGGCGGCCACGCGGTCGGACGGCTGGCGCTTTGAGGTCGTCGGGTGTCGGGCGGTTGTCGGGCCGGTGGAGGGCGGTGCTGGCGGGCTGGTGGAGGTTGAGGGCCGTGGCTCGGTCCCTGGTGCCGGTACTGGTGGTTGTTCTGTCCGTGGTCCCCTCCAGGGCACGACCCGTGGTCTCGGTGGCCGCGCCGGCTCCTGCCTCGTAGGTGGCTTCGGGAGCGCCGGTGGTGTCCTCGGGGCTGGGGACGGGGTCCTCGCCAACAGTGGGATGTCCTTGCCCGGTGTTGGTGGCAAGGACGGTGGCCGGCGGTTGCTGGGTGGCGGTGAGTCCTCGTCCGAGGATTCCCCGAACAGTTCCCGAAACTTTTGCCGGAGTCGAGGGCTCTCGAGCTCCGGCATGTGGATTTCGAGCAGGTCGTCCATGATGTGCCTGCGATATCTCGGTGCCTTTGTCTTGGCTTGTGTCGAAATTGCTTCCGGGTTCGTCGAGCCGTCCTTGGGTCGGTGGTCCGCTGTTGCTATTATTTTCTCCGCAGGGCTTTAAATCCTTCACGTGGGCCCGGCTGCTGCGGTTGGAGCTGTCCTTTAAAATAACGATGTTTGGTCCTTGAAACTTGTTGACTCGGTACGGGCCTGCGAACTTCGGTGCGAGTTTCGCTGTGAAGCCTTGTGCCGCGTCTGACAGGTGGTGCTCTCGCCTCATTACCTCGGTGCCAATCGTTGGTTTCCAGTCGCGGCGGTGTAGATTAAAATGTTTCCGCTGTGTTTCGAATGCTCGGGCCTGGTTCCGGCGGGCTAGCGCGAGGGTGTCTTGGAGGTGCTCGAGCTGTTGTTGGCGGAACCGGGTATCAGTGTTGTCGGGGTCTGGCGGGACCGCGTCCGGTGGGTGGTACAGGGCGGCCGGTGGCCCCAGTTCTCGTCCATACGTTAGGAAGGCTGGAGTGAACCCCGTGCTCTCGTGTTTGGCCGTGTTGTAAGCAAAGACGAGCTCGTGGATCCACCGGTCCCAATGGCGGTGATTCTCGGCGGTGTATTGGGCGATCATCGTTTTCAAGACTCGGTTTACGCGTTCGACAGGATTGCATTGCGGGGAGTACGGTGGTGTTTTTCGGTGTTCGCTTCCTGCGTCCTTGAGGAGATTTCCGAACTCTCTGCTCTCGAACTGGCGTCCGTTGTCGGTGATAACGACGCGGGGGCAGCCGTGTCGCAGCAGTATCAAGTCCTTCAAGGCTCTGGTCACCGCTGGCGCGGTAGCTTGCCGTAGGGGCTGGACCTCTACCCATTTGGTGAATTTGTCCTGAAATACGCACAACGTGGTATGGCCCTTACTGGACCGGGGAAGAGGGCCGACGAGATCCGCGGAGACCACCTCCCAGGGCTGGAGGACGGGCGTCGTGTACATTTGTCCCGCCGGTGCTTGTTGTTGGACTTTGTACTTCTGGCACGTGATGCAATTGCGGACGTACTTGGCTGCTTCCCGAAACATCCCTGGCCAGTAGTAACGTTCGGCGAGTCGGGCCGCGGTCTTGGTGATCCCCAAGTGTCCGGCGGTCGGGGCGTCGTGGTTTTCGGCCAATACGAGGGGGCGCATTGGCCGCGGTATGCACAGCTTCCATTCGTTTTCTGGGTGGATGGCTCGTCCGGTGCAGTCGGGGAATCGGCGGTATAGCTGTCCTTCAAAGAGCCGGTATTCCGGGTGCTGCTTCGGTTCCCGCTGGACTTGTGCCTTTGTGCGAGCGTGCCAGGCGCAATCTGGCGGATCGTCGGCTGTGTGTATTTCGTCGGGCTGCCTGGAGAGTGCGTCGGCCACCAGATTGTTGGCTCCTTTGCGATATCTGATCGTGAAATCATATTGTTGGAGTTCCAAACTCCATCGGGCGAGGCGACCGGATGGGTCCTCGATGTTCCGCAGCCATTTGAGGGCTTGGTGGTCGGTTATAACGATGAAGTGGTAACCCTCTAGGTAGGGTCGCATCTTCCGAATCCCCCATACTACTGCCAGGCACTCTTTTTCGGTGGTGGAGTAATTGCGCTCGGCCGGGTTGAGTGTTCGGCTGGCATAGGCGATGACGTGTTCGGCTTGCTCATTTTCCTGGGTGAGTACCACGCCGAGTCCCTCGTCGCTGGCGTCGGTTTGCAGGGTGAACGGTTGGGAGAAGTCTGGGCACGTCAATATAGGTGCGGCGGCTAGCTGGCGTTGGAGGGTGTGGAAGGCCGCGTCCTCCTCCGGGCCCCAGGTCCACTGGCGTTTCTTCTGGAGGAGTTTGGTCAGTGGCGCGGTGGTGTCGGCGAAGTGCGTGATGAATCTCCTGTACCACGACACCATTCCCAGAAATCTGCGTAGTTCTCGGAGGTTGGTGGGGGCCGGGATGCTTAGAATGGCTTGGACCTTCTCGGGGTCGGTTTTGACTCCCTGGGCGGTCACCATGTGTCCCAGGTATTTGAGTTCGGTTCGGCAGAACTCGCATTTTTCGGGATTAATTCGCAGGTTCGCGGCCTGTAATCGGTGCAGGACTTCGCGGAGATTTTGCAAATGTTCCTCGAACGTTCGGCCTAGTATGATAATGTCGTCCAGGTACGCGAACGCGCGTGGTTCTAGTTCGGGTCCGATTACTTGATCCAGGAGGCGCTGAAATGTGGCGGGGGCGGAGTGCAAGCCGAAAGGCATGACCCGAAACTGGTACAGTCCCCGGCCGGGCACAGTAAAGGCGGTAATCGGTCGGCTTTCCGGGGCGAGGGGTACCTGCCAGTATCCGTTGGCCAGGTCAATGGTTGAGATGAAACGGGCCTCTCGAAGCTTGCTGAGCGTGGCCTCCACTTGGGGAAGTGGATAGGCGTCTTTTTCGGTAACCTGATTTACGCGCCGGAAGTCGATGCAGAAGCGTCGTTTCCCGTTCTTCTTGCGCACCAGGACGACGGGCGAGCTCCATGGGCTTCGGGAGGGCTCGATAATGCCCTCGGCCAGCATTTTATTCACCTCTTCATTGATGATTTGTTGCATGGCCGGGTTGCGAGGTGTGTAGCGCTGTTTAAGGGGTGCGGTCGGTTTCAGACGGATGGTATGTTCGGTGAGCTGCGTGGTCCCTTGTAGGGCCTGGAATTTTGGTAGTTCTTCGTCCAGCAATTGTTGCAACGCTTCTGCCTGCGTCGGGGTGCATGCGCTGATTCCGTTGGCTGTTTCGAGGACGGCCGCGTCGGGGATCAGAACACGACGTCCGAGGGTCATACGGACCCTTAGTTTTCTCAGGGCGTCCATGCCGAGGATGACCGGGTGCGTGAGTGCCGGTAGGACGGCGTATTGGTGTGTTAGTTTCTGGTGCTCTACCCGGGCCGAACTTCGGAGGTCCCCGGCGAGGGTTGCCTCGAAGCCGTCGGCTAAACGGACTCGCTGTTGGGTCGGGGCGAGTGAGTCGCCGTGGCGGAGGCAGTGTTTGGCCACGTCGCTGCGTACGTACGAACGTGTGGCTCCCGTGTCCAGTAGGGCTCGGTATCGGCGGCCGTGTAGAGTGATGGTAAGAAACGGGCGCGTTGTCTGGTCCGGCTGATTTACTGGGGCGCGGGAGTGGCCGGTGGTCGGGACGTGCCCTTGTCTCCGGGCCCCGCGGCGTTTCCCGCCGGTGGCCGGCAAGGACAGTCTCGGGAGAGGCGGCCGTCTTGTCCGCAGTGCGAACAGAACAGCCGCGCCGGTTGTCTGCAGTCTTGCCGTCGGTGCCCCCGTTGTCCGCACCGCCAGCAGCACGTTTCACGGCTGTACTCGGTGGCCGCAAGTGCTGAACTGGCGGTTCGAGGTCTTGGTGGGTCGGTAGTTCCGGTTTTAGGTACGCTGGCCTTTTTGTCTTTTTCTATTGCCTCGTATTCGATGGCCAGCTCGAGGAGGGCCGTTATGGTGGGGCAGTCTTTTCGCCGTATGTACTGTCTGTATGCGGGCGAGAGGTTGCGGTGAATTAGGTCCAGTTGTAGGTCCGGTGTGAACTGGCCGTGGCGTCGTATGAGCGTCCGTATCCCCGTGAGGTACTCGCTGGCTCGCTCCCCAGGTTTCTGTTTCCGGTGGAGTATCTCCTCTTCGAGTTCGTACTGGCTGGTGGTGGGAATGTAATATAGGCGGAAGCTTTTTTCGAAGTCCGCCCAGGTGGTCCACTCGAGCCGGTTGCTGCGGTGCCAGAGGAGGGCCTGGCCTCGTAACAGCTCGGGTAGGCAACGGAGGAGTAGATCCTCGGTTATACCGTAGCCTTCCTGTAGCTCGCATATCCGTTCCAGGAAGTCGCGTGCGTCTTTGGTGCCGTCGAAGTGGCACCCCCACTTGCGGACGCGGTCCATGGCGTTGGCGATCGGTGGGGGTGCGTAGGTGGCGTCCTGTTCGGTGACCATGATGGACGGAGGCGGGATGCCGGTCGTTCCGTCGGGCGTTTTGGCTCTGTTCGGTTCTGCCATCGAGGCGGTGCCAAGCAGGTGCTGGCGGAGTCGAGCGCGTAATTGATCGAACGAGCCGTCGGTGCTTTCGCCCGCTGCTTCGAGGGCTCCGACGAGTTCTGCTTTATTCAGGTGGTAGAGTCGGGTGAGCGCCGAGCTCATCTGTAGGTTTTTTTTTGTTTTTCGGGTCCCTGTTCGGGCGCCAATTTGTGATGATCGTCTCTCCGAGGATTTGTCGGGATAGCGTCAGTCGGGATGCCGGGTTCAATTAATTGTTCTGCTATGGGGAGATCGTCTCAAATTTATTAGTCCTATCTTGCGTTTATTATTTACATTCGTTGATAACAGCGGTAGGTCGGGTGTCTCGGCCTCGGCGGTGGCGAGAGTGGGAAAGACCGGTCGTCTCTCTCTCTCGCTTAGTACGGTAGGTCGGAAGAGACCGGACGGCGTCTCTATATCGGAACGGTGGGAGGACAGAGACCGGGCAGCGTCCGGGCGTCTCTATATCGGAACGGTGGAGGGAACAGAGACCGGGCAGCGTCCTGGCGTCTCTATATCGGAACGGTGAAAGGACAGAGACCGGGCAGCGTCCGGGCGTCTCTATATCGGAACGGTGGAGGGACAGAGACCGGGCAGCGTCCGGGCGTCTCTAAATCGGAACGGTGGAAGGACAGAGACCGGGCAGCGTCCGGGCGTCTCTATATCGGAACGGTGGAGGGACAGAGACCGGGCAGCGTCCGGGCGTCTCTAAATCGGAACGGTGGAAGGACAGAGACCGGGCAGCGTCCGGGCGTCTCTAAATCGGAACGGTGGAAGGACAGAGACCGGGCAGCGTCCGGGCGTCTCTATATCGGAACGGTGGAGGGAACAGGATGGTATCTGATCCTGCGATCAGCGGATATACTCGGACTTCTCTACTAGCTTGCGTGTGCCGGGCAACATCCAGACAGGCGGTCTAGAGAGGGGGGTCCGTAGCCCCACTCGAACTGCCGGTCCTCCGTCGCGTCGGGGCTTATGTCCCGATTCTCGGAAATTCCCAGCAGCGAGAAACCGACGCGCTCTAGCGGCGCGGTGGGGACTGAGCGTCATTTGACGCGTTGCGAGGCCGGCGTACCTCGGTCGCGTTCGGCCACCTTCGGTCGTGGCCGTCGGTGCTCTCGGTCGCTCGCTTACTTCTCGTCGCACCGCTTTGCGTGCGGTTCCTCGTGCTGGGACGCTACGTCACAAAGTGTTGCAAAATCATAAGGCACCATTTCACTACGGGCTGTTTGGTTAAGCCTAACCAGATGCAGCTACCACGACACGTACGGCAACGATGGGCCCGACCAGCGCGATGCTATACCCATCATAAAATAATTTAAGGTCCTTACGGGGCTTTCCCCAGCGACAACGAGAAAAGTTTCCGTGGCGAAGGAAAAAGGCAGTCTTCTTCGAAACTGAAAACGAGAAAGACCTCCCTCACGTAGTTTCTTTGTATTCACGCACAATAAATAATTATTGTATCAAGCTTAGACGACGAGATATCGTGAATTTACGGTGCCTCTTAAAGTGTAGATCTTTGTATGTATAGTGTAGCCCTTACCAGGGTTAGATCCTTAGATGGACTGCGCATTGAGGAATTAGACTGTTCTAAATTAAGTGGCAAGACACCATGTAATAACGAGGCTATAGCAGATATGCAAAGAATAATCTATTTTATTAAGTGAAGAGAATTTAATTTAGATAATACAGATTAAAATTCTGGAATACTAAAAAGCATAAAATAAATTAAAATAAAAAATTTTGTTTTTAAAAACAAGCTTTTATTAAAATGTACTAAATAAATTAAAATAAAAAAAAATTAAATTAAAATGTACTAAATAAAATGTACTGAAAAAAGAAAAATAATTTTGTTACCGGCCATAAACGAATTCCCTCATATGACCAAACATAAAAGCGTGGGGCGTAAATATTGAAATGCCCTTTCTTGGTCTTTATAAATATTTTATGTAAAAAGGGCATTTCAATATTTACGCCCCACGCTTTTATGTTTGGTCATATGAGGGAATTCGTTTATGGCCGGTAACAAAATTATTTTTCTTTTTTTAGTACATTTTAATTTAATTTTTTTTTAATTTTAATTTATTTAGTACATTTTAATAAAAGCTTGTTTTTAAATTTTTTTTTTCTATCATTTATATAACGTTTGCCGTCATTAATTTGACTAAGTATATTATGTGTATGTCTTTGATAAGGCATGTGTTCATTTAGATGTATATGTCTTGCTTACGTTTTTCGTTGTTTTATTTGCGTTTCATATTATGTTGTGTGTTGTGTGATGAGTGTTATTCTTTAATGTCGCGTGGTGTTCACGCATATATATCTAACAACTTAATAAAACCTGAGTAGTTAGGCTATGAGAGTTCTGGCTCAAGTGGAGGCGAGGGGGTGAGGCGGGGAGGGGGGTACCGAGTTCGTAGGTGAGGGGGATGACGTCACAGGGGAGGGGGATTTTCAAAATTTTCAAAATGGCGTCGCGCGCGCAGAGTAAGTTCGTGGGCGAGGGAGTTGACGTCACGGGGGAGGGGGAGGATTTTCAAATTTTCAAAATGGCGTCGCGCGCATTTCGTGTTGGCGCCACCTACTGGACGTTTAAGGTACATTGGGCCCGCGTCGATATTTGGGCCCGTCTTGGTAAATTTTCCAGGTTTTTTCATACATTTCGGGTGGGCGCCACCTATTGCACGTTTAAGGTACTTTGGGTCCGCCATGGTAAATTTTCCAAGGTTTTCATACGTTTCGTGCTGACGTCACCTGTTGCATGTCTAAGGTATATTTGGGCACGCGTCGCCGCCGCGCAATCTCCGTACGTGTGCGGGGATCGGTGCGCAGGCGCGACCGCGACCGATTCGTGGAAATTCAAATCGCGTTTTCGATGATGATTTCTGAGAAAGAGGGTGGACCATGATTTCTGAGAAAAGATAAGGAAATATTTGAATCGTGGGACCGATACAGCACACGTGCAATGATATAAACATAGAGCGATAATTATTATTATTATTATAAATCAATCATCGCGATAGCCCATGGAATAGCCCATGTTGTGCCCAGGCAACGCCCAAGCCCACGTGTTAGACATATTACACATATTATATTACGTTATATAAACGTTCGAGATGTTTCGAAGCTAAGACAGCCGCTAGCGACCAATCTTACAATGTCAGCAACACGTGAACGCCTCGCTGCGACCGAGCATAGTAACGCGTACCACGCCCAAGAAGGATATAAAACCAATGCGATTCCAAAAAGAGGAGGATTCTAGACTTGACACTCGACCTGTTAACACGGCTGACACTTCTGTAAACCTCAGTCTAGTATTAATTAGTCTCTGAATAAAGACTTAGTCTCTAAATTTAACCAACTTGGTGTAGTTCACCCAGTAGATCCTAATCTTTTGTTCACTCCCGAACCTACGATATCACCAAATCCCGTACCAGCCTTGCGAGCCATCACGCAGGGCACAACAAATTGGTGGCAGCGGTGGGATAGTGCATCGTAAAAAATTTTACCAAGCCTTGACGCAACCGATTGATCAACGTCGACAGAGGTTGAACTACCTCCGACAATATTATTTGATCATCGCAATCGAACAGGCTAGAACTGGCAATCGTCTCTACCGAGGTAGTACAGAGGACCGAGGAACGGCCTTTGAGAAAAACGTTCGACGCAGTCCGAACGCCGACGAGCCTAGTGACGAGTAAAATCAGCCTGAGAGTGAACGGGTGAATTGACCATTTGACTAACACCAAACCCATCTTCGAGGACGTCGCAAATCCGAGGACCAGGACGCACGAGAAGTACTTTGGGGACCGAGGAACGAGTCGAAGCCGCACCTGAAGGACGGACGGAGAGCCGTGCGAAGGAAGCAGCCGTCGGAGCACGCAGTGAACAGCTGTACGGATCGACCTTGCTGGATCCGATTCGTCTCTTATCACCATCTACGGTTCACGGACGAGAGGACGCCTGACCGAGCCGTCGACATGTGGAAAAGAGTAGCGTTGTGAGTAACCGAATACCGTGAAGCTAATTATTGTAAACCAGAGTCCTATCAAAATATAGAAACGGTACATGCATGTCTATAGAAGACGAACGCGCAAATCAATTCAAACTTCCGGGTCAGAAAAGCTTGTCAAGATCGTTCGAATCATTTTTTGATAAAAAACTAACCTTCATACGAGAGGAACTAGATCTCCTACCTTCTATAGACTATTCACGACCGTCTCGCCGAACACGACGACCGTCGCCGTTACGATTAAGCGTTAAGAAAAACGACGATTCAAGTGCCGAATCGTCCCCAGAAAACTTTGTAACGCCGAATAGAGAATTCCCGATAGTGCTAGCGGACTTTAGCTTGTTAGATATAGAAGGGACAGAAGATAGAGAAATGTCACTAAATGCTGGAAGCAACCTCTTGGTTCCACTACCGGACGTAAAAAGATTATCCACCGCGCTGTCGTTAGTAGATAAATTCATAGGAAAATCGTCGGACGAGCTAGCAGAATTTCTGAAGTCTTATACAAGTGCCGCAGAATTTGTGCCCGAGAATGATCTGCCAAGATTCTTGAAAACGGTGATAGGTACGAAAATTAAAGGCAAAGCAGCCAAGGTACTAGAGTACAAAGAAGTAGATACTTTTGATAAATTAAAAGACATCCTAACTTCCTTATTCGTAGACAAAAGGTCCATAGGAGCAGTTGGGGCAGAATTCCATGCCTGCCACCAACGAGAAGGCGAAAGCGTAAAATTATTCGCGTGTAGAGTAGAAGAATTAGCTGGAGAACTATCTGAATTATCGGTAAAACCAGGGAACAGCGATGAAGTAAATAACGCATTAACAGAATCAGTACAAGAGCGCGCCCTAGACGTTTTCACCCTCGGGTTAAATGTAAAACTGAGAACGATCATAAGGTCTCGTAACTATGCAACGTTGAACGCAGCAATAGCCGCCGCTATAGAAGAGGAACAAGCGATGGGTTTAAACACCTCGCGAAATTACAGGAAATTCGGTAATCACCCCAAGGGAAGGGAAGGATCAAACGTACCGCGCTGTGATCGATGTAATAAATTGGGACATTTAGCAAGAAATTGCTATACGCGATTAAGTATGCCTCGAGAAAACTCCCCGACGCAACAGACGACAGTAAAAAGGGAAGTTCAGCGCGTCACCATGGTCTGCCATTACTGTAAAAAACCGGGACATCTAATCAAAGAATGCAGAGCTAGGGAAAGAGCAAACGGACGAGACTACAGACCGCGCTATACGAATACGAATTACAGACGCGAAGATACCAGACTGAATTTTAATAGAACTCCGGGTCGAGAACCATCTAACGAAAATCAAAATTCCCCTACCACGAGCCGCGGGACAGCCGATGACAGACAAACAAACGCAGGATCTAGGGTAGAATCGTACCGAGCAAATATGGTAGTGACATCCCAACTCGAAAATACGATCGAAATTAGAGCGCCGGAACTAGAAAAGGAAAGAGCGAATATGTTAGTAGACACAGGAGCCGATATTACATTAATAAAGATAGGTAAAGTAAAGGGCGATGTTCAAGCCGAAGACGAAATAGTATCCTTGCGAGGAATAGCCCCTATGGAAATCAAAACGCTGTGTCTAGTACAATTAAACATAGAAATCGGAAATAAGACAGTAACGCATCCTTGCCGATTAGTTAAAGACGACTTCCCATTAGAAGCAGACGGAATCCTAGGACAAGATTTTATGGCCAAACACGAAGTATGCATCCGGGCAAACCTAGGAATAGAGATATACGGAATACAATTCCCCTACTCAGGAAGGAACGTAGTTTTAAAACCGCGATCTGAAACCATTCTCCTAGCTAGAACAACTGATAAAGGCGAAGGTATAGTGGAAAGACAATCTATTAAACCAGGAGTATTTATAGGAAACTCGTTAACAGTGGGCCAGAACGGGAAATGTGCAATAAGCGTAATGAACACTACCGCGGACGAAGTCCTTATCAATATGCCAACAGTGACGTTACAAACACTGACGAGCTATGAAACTGACCCGACTGACGCGAATTGCGACAAGGAGCGCGACACGCCGACGTACGTAGTACACGCAGTACACGGGAGAAATAGGATGCAAACCCTGCGCGAAAACCTTAGAACAGATCACCTAAATAAAGAAGAAGAAACCAGCTTACTCGAGCTATGTGAGAAGTATAATGAAATATTCTGTCTAGAAGGAGACAAATTAGGATACACCACGATGGCAGAGCATTCGATTACCCTAATCCCAGATACTAAACCTATATACGTAAAACCGTATAGATTACCTCAAGCGCATAAAGAGGAAGTAAATAGACAAGTTCAGGAAATGGTAGAAGAAGGAATAATTAGTCCAAGCGTCAGCCAGTGGAACGTCCCATTGCTGGTAGTTCCTAAAAAACCAGACGCTTCAGGAAAACGCAAACTCAGAGTAGTAGCAGATTTGAGGCAAGTGAACGACGCGACGGTAGGCGACTCATACCCCTTACCGAATATAACGGACATTCTAGATCAATTAGGAGGAGCAAAATATTTCTCAACCTTAGATTTAGCGTCAGGATTCCATCAAATAGCCATGAAAAAGGAAGATCGTGAGAAAACGGCATTTTCGACACCATACGGCCATTTTGAATATAATAGAATGCCGTTCGGGCTTAAAAACGCTCCCGCGACATTCCAAAGACTAATGAATACCGTATTATCTGGATTACAAGGAATAAAATGTTTCGTGTATTTAGACGATATTGTCGTCTATGGACGTTCACTGAAAGAACACCAAGATCGTCTAGAACTAGTATTCGAACGTATACGCGAGAGTGCCCTGAAACTTCAACCCAACAAATGCGAATTTCTACGAAAGGAAACGATATACCTTGGTCACGTGATAAGTGAGAGCGGTATCAAACCAGACCCTACGAAACTCGACGCGGTAAAAAACTTTCCGATACCCAAAAGAACTAAAGATATACAATCCTTCTTAGGCCTAGCCGGATATTATAGGAGATTCATAGAACATTTTTCACAAATCGCGAAACCTTTGACGCAATTATTAAAGAAAGACCAAGCATACAGATGGACTGCACAAGAGCAGGAAGCCTTCGAGATATTAAAGGAAAAGTTAACAACAGCACCGATACTGCAATACCCCGATTTCACGAAACCATTCGTTCTTACAACAGACGCTTCCGGAAAAGCAATAGGAGCAGTATTATCACAGGGAAAGATAGGTCAAGACCTACCCATAGCATACGCAAGTAGAATACTAAATAAGGCAGAAGAAAATTATAGCACCATAGAAAAAGAATTGTTGGCCATAGTATGGGCAACGCAACATTTTAGACCTTATGTATACGGCACAAAATTTAAAATCGTAACAGACCATAAACCTCTTACTTGGCTTTTTAACGTAAAGGATCCCGGCTCAAGATTAATGAGATGGAAATTGAAGCTAGCAGAATACGATTACACCATAGAATACAAAGCGGGAAAGACAAATAAAAACGCAGACGCCCTCAGTAGAATGTTCGCGATTACGCGAGGGACGAAGCGAAAACTCAACACAGAAACACTAGCCGTCGCCAGCGAAAACGCCGACGAAGAAAACGAATCCCAGTCAGAAGAAGAAAAGAGCGATATAACATATACGGAGGACGATAAAAATCAAATACTGCGCGAATTTCATGACACTCCCTTAGGCGGACATTTAGGAATAAAACGAACCCTGGAACGTATAAAATTAAATCATTCGTGGCCAGGAATGCGCCAAGACGTTGAAAAATACATCTCCAAATGCGAAAAATGTCAGAAAAATAAATTAACAAAAATAACCAAAGCTCCCATGGTAATTACAGACACTCCCACAGAACCATTCGAAAAATGCGCACTGGACATAGTAGGACCTTTACCCGAGACAAGTAGACGAAACAAATACATACTAACCTTTCAAGACTTGTTAACCAAATTCAGCAAAGCTATACCCCTCGAAGATCAGGAAGCAAACACAGTAGCAAAAGAATTCGTCACAAGAATAATCTGCGAATACGGAATTCCACAACGAGTGTTAACCGATCAAGGAACCAATTTCCTTAGCCAAGTGTTCAAAAACGTATGTAAATTGCTTAAAATCGAAAAAATACAAACCACGGCATATCACCCTCAATCAAACGGAGCCCTAGAAAGAAGCCATCGTACACTAGCTTATATACCGCAAGGACTAGACTTCCCCATAAGTATAAAATTAGAAAACATGCACGTTTTATATGAAATCCTTACACTCTCTGCCTTTTCGGACACTAAATCAATTACTGTAATACTAGATATCCCACTACTAAACGCGAAAAAATTCAAATTAAGCAAAGTACACCCAGTACCCACTAAGATAAACGAATCATTCTACGCGTACATAGAATCCCTCAATTCCTACGTAGTACTTGACACCTCGGTGCAAGATTATATACAGTTAAGCGAACAGGACTTATCGAAATGTAAAACGATAAACGATTTATATCTCTGCACATCGAACCACCCGATATTCAAAGCGATACCATACGGACCCTGCGAAGTACAGTTGTACACCAAACTAACAGAAAAACCGAACAATTGTAAGATACGAATCATGACTTTGAACCATACAATCCTAATAGAATTACAACAACCAGACGCATGGATTTACGTCACACCAAAACCGATACAATTAGCAGCGACTTGCGACGATAAAGGCACAAATATGTATAGTATTAAGGACTCTGGTATAATAACAATAAGAAATAAATGTACTATCACTACGGCCGAATTTACGATAGAAACCGGAAAACAATACGGTATAGAAAAAATATGGAACTACTTACCTGGTTACAATTTATCACTAGACGAATTCACACTGCCACAAACCACTGTAAATTCATATCGTAACACAAATTTCGAGCTAAAAAGAATAATCAAACACCCAGAAGAATTGAATAAAGTTAGCAAAAAATTAGACGACTTACAAAACGACCTAGAAAAACCCGAGATTATACCAACCGAGTATCACTACAGCTTCTTTACGCTATCGTCGATAACGGGATTCATAACAATTACATTATGTATCATTGCACTCTATAAATGTATTGTACACTTCAAAGCGAGAACACCGCGACATTGTACAACGGAAAACACAAGTCACGACAAAACCACGCAAAAACCTGAAGCGATAATTAATATAGTTAGTAAGGAAGGAACTTCTTCCACCAGTTCCCTTTGACACATCATAACCATTGTATACAAATATATTATAGTCAAATGTAGACAAATATTGTTAAGACGTATCGTAAGAAAAAGCTATGGCTTTTCCTCCCTTAGGGGGAAGGGATGTTGTGCCCAGGCAACGCCCAAGCCCACGTGTTAGACATATTACACATATTATATTACGTTATATAAACGTTCGAGATGTTTCGAAGCTAAGACAGCCGCTAGCGACCAATCTTACAATGTCAGCAACACGTGAACGCCTCGCTGCGAACGAGCATAGTAACGCGTACCACGCCCAAGAAGGATATAAAACCAATGCGATTCCAAAAAGAGGAGGATTCTAGACTTGACACTCGACCTGTTAACACGGCTGACACTTCTGTAAACCTCAGTCTAGTATTAATTAGTCTCTGAATAAAGACTTAGTCTCTAAATTTAACCAACTTGGTGTAGTTCACCCAGTAGATCCTAATCTTTTGTTCACTCCCGAACCTACGATATCACCAAATCCCGTACCAGCCTTGCGAGCCATCACGCAGGGCACAACACATTGCACCGCGACATGCAGTGTGTTTATGTTTGAATCGTGGGACCGATACAGCGCACGTGCAATGATGTAAACATAGAGCGATAATTATTATAAATCAATCATCGCGATAACCCATGGAATAAACATTGCACCGTGCTATGCCGTGTGTTTATATCTGAACAGGATCGAACGCGTTTTTGGCGCCTACGTGCACGCGCTTCGTGCCGTGTGTTTATGTTTGAATCGTGGGACCGATGCAGCGCACGTGCAATGATGTAAACATAGAGCGATAATTATTGTAAATCAATCATCGCGATAGCCCATGGAATAAACACGACATTGCATTCCATGATGATTTCTGAGAAAGAGGGTGGTACATGATTTCTGAGAAGTCATACAGCGCACCGCGACATGCAGTGTGTTTACATCTGAACAGGATCGAACACGTTTCGGGCGCCTACGTGCACACTCCTCGTGCCGTGTGTTTATGTTTCAATCGTGGGACCGATACAGCGCACGTGCAATGATGTATACATATAGCGATAATTATTCGGGGAAGAGTTCCGAGTATTTTAATGATCGAGGAGGAGACTGTAAGTTAATCGTCGCGATAGCCCATGGAGTAAACACAACATTGGACCGCGCCATGCAGTGTGTTTATAGTAGGTAAGTGGAAGCGGGACCGGGACCGTGTAAGGGTGAAAAGAGTTCGATATAGGCCCGTGGGCATCTGATTAACGCGAGCCCTTCATCCGCGATGCCGCAGTTGGACCACCAAACGCTTATGATCGAGAAGCATAAAATCCGGGACGTGTTAAGCCCACAGTCATTATTCGAGACATCGTGGAACATTATCGTTCAAAACGGATTTATGCAATTGTCGCATCACCACCGTCAATTGCTACGCCATATCGCGCGATACAGTACTGCGAGCAAATGCACATTGTATTGCATTGTTGGTGATAAAGATGTGCATCGCAAGCATGTGAAGTACTTTACCGCGATCGTGTGTACACCGTTAACGCTTCTGCAAGACATTGAGAACGGCGCGGTCGAAGTGTACAAAGTGTTGTGTCCTCGAACATTGACTATCACCGTGGACTCGTTTTTGTGTCGTGAATTAGCAAGATTTTTGGATGAGCACCCGACACCGATTATGCGACTACACTCGAAGCGTCTCATTTTGCCGTTGGGTTTCCCATATGCGATCACCGACCGCATCACCTGGAAGAGTCGTATCACCCATTCGACACTATTCGTGCGTGTCTGGTAGACAAAAAAAAACCTTTGTGAATAAGTGAACATGGAGGGGTTCATGGACACGTACAGGGTTTTGTCCCAGATGTCTAAGCTTTTACGCTCTATTGCGGAATTCCGAGATTGGGTGGATCATTGCGACACGTGCCTGCAGCTCATCATCCAGTACCAGAGCAGCGGAGGAATGTCAGTGGCCGCGAAACAACGCCTAGTGTCGCTGATCACGCGAATCAAGACATTGCGCGCGATCGTGCGGGAAAAGTTTTCGCGAGTCGGTTGCGGTGTCTCGGGCCGATCGACTGCACCCAAAGTCGTATGGGAAGACGTGGAATCGGCGTTTATAGGCCGTATTTCAACCGGTGCGGTTATCAACGTGGGACACGTCGATCCGCGACGATTTTTAGAGGGTGCTCGACGAATTGTGATCTCGCGCGTCACGAACGCTATCACGGCATACAAGAGCGTGTCTGTGAATACGAACTTTAACGCGGAGTTTATGTTGGGTGAGAATACGGAGATGAAAAGTTTCGGTACGCGAAATCGAGTACTGTTCATGACTTCGAACGTTCGCGAGTGGTACTCGAAGCACGTGGTCGCTCCCACGCTAGTGATGCTCGAGGAGTTTCAAGATCACGACAGTGGATGGACCTTAAGGGCAGTGCTAAATATTCTAGTGAATATTAATAAGCACAATCCACTTCGAGGCGGTTGCAACGTACCGCTTCCGCGCGCCGTCGTCCTGAAGAAAGCGGTGGTGAACATAAAGAATAGAGACAATGCGTGTTTCTTGTGGGCTGTCGTTGCCAGTTTGTACCCTGTTGCTGCGAATAGTGATAGGATCGCATCGTACCATCACTACTTGGATGTGTTTCGTACGGGCGATATGACTCTACCCGTAACGTTGGACCAGCTGACAAAGTTCGAGAGGATGAACGACGTGTCGGTGAACGTGTACGCATGGTCCGACGGAAGCTGCGCACCTCTACGTTTGACCGAGGACAAGCGAGAGAGGCACGCGAACCTCCTACTGGTGCAGGACCCCAACGAGCCTCAACGTTATCATTTCGCGTGCATTCGCAGCATGTCGAGACTCATATAGAAACAGCTCGGCAAACACAATGGACAAGTATTCGTTTGCGAAAGGTGAGTAAAATATGGTATATTTCGATCGATGTGTTATTGATTATTATGTTGTATTATTAATACTATTATCGTTGCAGATGTCTCAGCTTCTTTCATTCGAACGTGCAATTGACGATGCACAACGTGGACTGCCAACGTCTGAACGAGTGCGCCGTCGAATTGCCGTCCCTGAAGGATAAATGGTTGCAGTTCAAGAACTTTAAAAATAAGGAACGAGCGCCATTCATCATTTACGCGGACTTCGAATGTATGCTGGAGGACGTAGAGCCTGCGGAGCAGAGTCGGACGTATACATACCAGCAGCATAGAGCGTACAGCGTGGGATATTACATCCATTGTTCCACCGACGCGTCTCTGTGCCGTTATCGCGCGTATCGTCACGAATCCGAGTGCGTGAAGTGGTTCGTGCAAGAACTTCGAGACTTTGCGAACATTGCGTATTCGTGGTTACGGAACGCGAAACCGATGAACTCGTTAACGAAACAACAGTGGCGTAGTTTTAACGAAGCGATCGAGTGTCACGTGTGTGGACAACCTTTCGTCGAGGGGGATAAAAAAGTGCGCGACCATTGTCACTCGACGGGCGAGTACCGAGGCGCGGCCCACGTGTCGTGCAACTTACAGTTTCAACGATCGTACACGATACCGGTAGTGTTTCATAATTTATCAGGCTACGACGCGCATTTCGTGATTAAGGAGTTGGCGTCCGCGTTCGAAGGACAGATCGACCTGCTACCGGTAACGAAAGAGCGGTATATATCTTTCACGAAACACGTCAAGGGAATCGACGCCGAGAACACCGATTGGAAGAGGGGATTGAAATTTCGATTCATAGATTCGTTGAAGTTTTTGGCCGCTAGTTTGGAGAAACTCGCTTCGGACCTTGGCAAAGAATGACTCGCGATTCTACGACGCGAGTTTCAATCCCTGTCGGATGATCAGTTCAATCTCCTTACCAGGAAGGGCGTCTTCCCGTACGACTACGTGACGTCATACATCAAACTTAATGATACGCGTTTACCGTCCCGCGAAGCGTTTTATAATCGGTTGAACGATAGCGCCGCGTCGGAGCCTGATTACGCGCACGCCGCGAACGTGTGGAATACTTTTCGCGTACAGACATTGGGCGAGTACAGTGATTTGTACTTGAAAACAGATGTACTGTTACTCGCCGACGTATTCGAGAGTTTCCGCACCGACTGTATCGCGAGTTACGATTTAGATTCCGCGCATTATTTTACGCTACCGAGTTTCACGTGGGACGCGATGCTCAAGTACACCGGCGTACGATTAGAACTTTTAACGGACGTGGACATGCTACTGTTCGTAGAGCGTGGCATACGCGGCGGTCTGAGTCAGTGCTCGCACAGGTACGCGCGTGCCAACAACAAGTACCTGCCTGCAGGGATGTACGACGAATCGAAGGCATCGACGTATCTGATGTACTTCGACGTCAACAACTTGTACGGATGGGCGATGTCGCAGGCTATGCCGAAAGGTGGGTTTCGATGACTGGACGATGCGACGGCTGCCGCGCTCGATGTATCATCACTATCCGACGGCGAGGACACCGAGGACGGCGAGGACACCGAGGACGGCGAGGACACCGAGGACGCCAAGGAATCCGAGGGATACCTGTTGGAGGTCGACATCGAATATCCTCAGGAGATCCACGACGCCCACGCTGACCTTCCATTCTGCCCGGTGCGCGAGCACGCTCCAGAAGGAAAACAGACCAAGCTACTTGCCACGCTCGACGATAAGGAGCGATACGTCATACATTATCGCTACCTGAAACAGTGCGTGCGACACGGTTTACGCGTAACGCGAATTCATCGGGTGTTGCGATTCGATCAGTCGCACTGGTTGCGCGACTACATTCGATTGAATACCAATTTGAGGACGCGGGCACCCAGCGAATTTCAGAAGACTCTGTATAAATTAATGAATAACGCAGTGTATGGAAAAACGATGGAGAATGTGCGGAATCGCGTAGATGTGCGACTGGTGACGCGGTGGGACGGTCGTTACGGTGCGGAAGCGCTGATCGCGAAGCCGAACTTTCATAGTCGCACGAACTTCTCCGAACAGTTGGTGGCCATCGAAATGCGTAAATTAAAAGTTAAGTTTGATAAACCCATATACGTGGGAATACACGCGTACTTACTGATCGCATCGATGATCGTTAGTATGTAGTGATATCCTCGATTTTGCTTCGCGTACGGACGCATCTCCACCAAATCGGCCTGCCACAAATCATCGTAGCCGCGAATGACGACGCTACGCCGTGGAAAATTTCGTCTCGCGGGAGCGTGTAATTCGTTCACTAATTGCACTCGCTCCTTACTCATGCTTCGCGGGTGGGCGGGGGATGGTTACGACGTTCCAAGGATGTTAGAAGTAGTATGAGTTCCTCGAGTGCTCGCAAAACGCAATCGATACACGTTATTGTACACCTTATTCACCGACATAACGATGCGTATGCGCGAACACCACTGACGCGATGATCACCGAATCGTTCAATTTAAGATATTTATTTATTTATTTATTTATTTATTTATTTATTACGGGACAAGCCCAATTTGTACAATAAAGAAAAACAGTGGCAAAAAGAAAAGAGAGAATTAAGTAAAGTTAAGTACTGCTCCTATCTAAATCTCCGACAATTTTGTGCAGATTGCTTTTAAATGTTTGCAAAGATCCCCCAAAAAAGTTGATGTGGTCTGAGTAGGAATTGGCAACGCTAACGATTCGATTTAAAGGATCGCGAGCACCAAACTTAGATTTGGTGCTTGAACAATAGAAGGGTGTTCTTACTCTTAAGTTTCTGGATGGTGCATAGAGGGAGATATTCCGCAAAAGGGCAGGACAGTCGATACCCCCATTAACAATATTGAATAAAAAACATAGATCGGCAATTCGCCTACGCTCCGATAATGTAGATAGGTTCAGGGACGCAAGAATTTGGTCATAGTTATGATTCTCGCGAGACATTGGACGGCCCAATTTGTAAGCGGCAAACCTTAGGAATTTGTGCTGAACTCTTTCAAGCAGTGAGACGTATTTCAACTGCAAGGGGGACCATATTATAGACGCATACTCTATTATAGGTCTCACTACAGTGATATAAAGCAGTCTTAAGGTATGAATACTCTGGAAATCCGACGCGAAGCGTAAGACAAACCCGAGTGTTCTAATAGCAGAGTTAGCAGTGACTCTAAAGTGTTTAGAGAAATCTAATGTTGGAGATAAGTGCACTCCCAGATCCTTAATCTCATCGGTCACCGCTAACTCAGTATTGCCAAGCATATAAGGATGAACAATCGGGTTAGTGCTGCGCGATGATCTCATAACGTAACATTTGGCAAGGTTAAGGCCCATCCTATTCCTTTTACACCAGTCCTCAAAATTATTGATGTCTGATTGCAAATCAAGAGCATCCTGATAACAGGATATCTTTCTAAAAATTTTAAGATCATCAGCATATAGGAGGAAACTACTATGCCTGAAAACATCGACAAGATCGTTAACAAAAATATTAAAAAGCAGAGGCCCAAGGTGAGAGCCTTGCGGTACGCCAGAGGTAGCTTCAATAGGTGAAGACCACGTACTCCGAATTTTCACAATTTGACGACGGTCCGATATGTAGCTTTCGAGCCACGACAGTATATTACCTTTGCAGCCTAAGGCCGATAGCTTCGCAAGTAAAATAGAGTGGCACACCGAATCAAAGGCTTTACTAAAATCGGTGAAAATAGTGTCCACCTGCGAAAAAGCGTCAAGGGAGGTCGAGATGTAATTGCAGTAAACAGCCAGGTTAGTAACAGTGGATCGACCAGACATGAAACCATGTTGTTGATCGCAGATGATATCAGAGAAAAAGTGCCCCAATCTTTCAGTCATGATGTCTTCAAGCATTTTAGGCATTACATTGCTAATGCAGATGGGCCTATAATTACTAACTTCCGTCGCGCTCCCTGATTTGAGAATGGGAGTAATCAGATTGACTTTCCAGCGCGCAGGAAAATAGCCAGCCTTTAAAGAACGATTAAAAATAATCCACAAAGGACGTGACAATATAAAGCAGCATGATTTGAAAAATATTGGAGGAATACCGTCTGTGCCAGGGCCCTTGTTCACATCCAAGGACTTAAGCCTATTGAAAATGTCACTAATATTAATGTAAAGATCAGCTATACAGGTACTATATCCATTGTCAGGTAAGGGGAGCGCGGCGGAAACCGGGACGTAAACCGTACCGAAGTAGGATGCGAATAGATTAGCCGTAGAGAGATCGTCCGTGGATCTCTGCAAGTTATTGAAGGTTACTAGCGGTATCCCAGGTGATTTACGCTTTGTGTTTACAAAACCCCAGAAGGATTTGATGTTATGTTGCATAGTCGCTTCTATATTGTGAGTGTAGCTTTGGTAACATTGTTTAGACACGCTCTTGCAATCAGTTCGCAGCTTTGAGAAACATAAGTAATCTGAGAAGGAGCATGTTCTTTTAAATCTCCGGTGCGCATAGTTTTTCTCTCTAATGAGTTTGATTAGATGCGGTGAGAACCATTTAGGATACGAAATCCGTCCAGCAGTAGCCGTTGGAATGAAGTGTTCAATAGCAAAGTATAAATGACTATACAAGATATCTACGGCTTCGTCAAGATCAGGGATCATAAGCAAATCGTCCCACCGTATCCCATTCAAATAATTACAAATTTCACGATAGTCACCGCGTCTAAAATTAAAGTATTCATGGTTATCCCGTGCAGTGTGACACACACCCGAGGTTCGAATAGTAATATGTAACGGGGGGTGATAGTCATCACAAGGGACTAATTCCTCAATAGATCGAGCGCAGATGGCATTATTGTTTGAGAAAAACAGATCGAGAGTGTTGCCTCCGGTGTTTCGGATGGCGTTCAACTGATAACAATTATGATAATTAAAAGTCTGTAGTATACAATCTGCAGATGACATTTCGTTGAGAGAAATACCAGGCCGCGATGAAAAGGAGAGCGCAGAGTAACCATTGATCCAGTCTATGTGAGGAAGATTGTAGTCTCCACAGATGCAGACATCACAGTCCGGATGCAGGTTCAGAGCTTCCATGATAGTATTGCAGTGATCATCATATAGTGCACTCGGAGATAGAGGTGGTAAATAAACCGCCCCCAGTACAGCGGTGTTCTTGCCGTTGTAAACCGCTACAAATATTTGTTCAATGTTTCTACAGGTTATAAAGATTTCCGAGCATCGCAATGCGCTCTTAACTGCAAGGAGAACACCTCCGCCTCTATTATGTGCACTAGTGAGCCTTGAACGGTCGCAGCGAAAAATTGTGTACTCGTCGAGACCCAGTTCACTGCTCAAAATACGCTCATCCAGCCAAGTCTCAACCAAACAAATCACATCATAAGTTGTAATGGAATGTGCAATGACTAGGCGTAAATCATTAAGTTTGGTACGAAGCCCACGGACGTTCTGGTAGTATAATGTTAGATTCTTTGTGAGTTTTTTGGACCATTACTCTTGTTAACTATCTTAGGAGTCCCATTGACATATCTTATTGTCTTACTGTTATCGTTCATACTGCGTAATTCCTCCCGTAAGTTATTTAGATGACTACGTTGCCTAACAGTATAATCCTGAGAAATCCTTGCTGGGCCATCATATTTATTTTTATTCATCAGAATCTTCCTAGTTATATTCGGCGAGTTTAAGGTAACGCATATAGGCCGCGGTTTATTGGGATTCACTTTTCCCAGCCTCTTAAGCGTATAATGTAATTCACCATCCGAGGCATCATCAGCTAGGACCTTACGGAGAATACTCTCAACGGCATTGTTGTCCGAAGCAAAATTAGCTTCTTCCATGTTAAAGAGGATAAGATTGTTGGCACGCCTATTCCTATCGTTTATTTCCTCGATAATATTCTCATCTACACTGGTTGTGGCATTTTCTAGTTTAGAGACTCTATTCGTAATCTCCGCCAATGTGTTATTTACGACCTCCAGGTTCGACTGAAAGACCATTAATTCATTTTCCAACTTAGAGAATTTAACATCTAGCAAGTTCTTGATTTTGTCGAGAAGGTCTTCATTACTCATGGCGTTTGTCGGCGATAATGGGGAAGCAGTGGTTGCCTGATCTTTACAGTCCAATAATCTGCGGGTATTCCATGGATGAGCACAGCGCTGTAGACAGTTGCTACCGGGGTGCGAAGCAGTACCGCAAGAGTTGCATACTACAGGATTAGCAACGGTAGTAGAGCACCCCTTACATATAACCTTTTTGGTAGTACTCATCATGCAGATTATATTCTACTTGGAGAGTAAGATGAGAGTTGACAGTCACTGGTATATTGTATTGCGATCCAGGCAGTACACGTATACACGCACACTAAGGTCCCACGCAATGTAAACACCCAGGTAACGGAAAGATCAATTAGCCTATCTGTAACACTTGCTTAGAGTTTATATGAAAACGCAAAAATATCCGGCATCCGGCATCACAGCCGATAACAGTCGATGCACAATATGAACAACACGAAATTACATCGATCGACAAACAAAAATCGAAACGAGAGCTCACATATATCCCAGTTTAAAAGTCACAAAGTCAGGAGCAAGACGGTAATACGTCAATTCACAATGCCAGCTCGCGCACAATTCCATGTTTAGCCTCAGGAAGTTCCTCCACGATGGATGCGATTTCGTTATCGTGACCCGTGTGACCTGCCGCGCGAGATGCCACGAGCAATCTCAGTCTATCGATCAATTCGTTCGGATCGTCCCAGTACACATAATCGATCGCGTTATCGGTAACCGTCATCGATTCGTCGATTGGTAATCCTTGTCCTCGTCGTGTGACCGCGTCGCCCGCGCCCCCATTCATACCCATGCCCCTAACGCGTCTGACACCCGACGTCCGCACCCCACCGATTATCGCGGATATGATTTTCTTATACTTGTACCCCCTGTTACCCAGCGTGCGCTTACTCGGCGAATGGTTTCGCTTATGCGCGTTCGTTGATAGTAAGATGCGTCGGTACGAGTGCATATCCGCGTGCTAACGCTGGGTATTCGCATGAACAGCAGTTCGTACAAACCCCGAGTTCCCGCGTATCGCGTTCCGTTGACGCGAACGTCGTCACCGTCCTCGTCGATTGTGAGTACGGAATCGCCGATCATTAGGTCTTCGTCGGACCCCAAGTATACGCCGTCCACGTTATCGATTCGTTTCTTTGTATCGGTGAAGAACAGACGCAGGTATTCTCGCGACAAGGGTCCTTTGGCGTTCCGTACATACACTTCGATATCGTCGACGGGGTTGCGCAGCGAATCCAAATCGTGAACCTTTGCTGATGACTCATCATCCTGAATTTTTTCATCGGCTTTGTCGTCGACATCATCAACAACATCATCGTCAACATCGTCAACATCGTTTACATCGTTGTTATTGGCGTCGTCGTCGCCGTCGTCGGTGTTGTTGTCGTTGTCAATGTTGTTGTCATTGTTGTTATCGGTGTCGTCATCGTCGTCGTTATCGTCGTTGTCATCATCGTCGTCGTCGTCGTCGTCATAGTCGTTAGAATCTGGAAGGTTATTTCGACTTTCCTTGGTTAACAACGGAGTAACGGGTCGAAGTCTCTTCGATGATTGTTGTTGTTGTTGTTGTTGATCGTATTCGTGTTTCCTCTTCACTGGTCGCGATCGAGGCGTTGAGCTCATTTTCAACGCGGACGAGTTTTTGATCAATCGTTTCAGCGGTTCGACGATGGGACGCGTACTCGCCTCCACAGCCGCTTCCGTAGCCATTTTACCAATTTTCAAGGCCAAGCACTTTTTACGTATAACGTCGCTGACTTTGGCGATTTCCACCTTTGCGTCCGCGCTCCGACGTTTCGTTCCTTTTTGATGTTTCGTCCCTTTTTGTCGATAACGTCGGCGATGTTTTTGCGAATGCTTCGGGTCGTCGTCGGTGTTCGGGGTTATAGCAGTCGTTGTCGTCGGCGGTTCGTTGGCCATTTCGTGTTGCTCAATGAATGACTCGCGGTTTACTGATGTCAGTGAGCTACGACAAACTCGTTAAATCCTCTTCGATATCGACCTTCGTACATGGAACTATCCTTATCGATCACCACGAAATCGTATCGTCGACGCCAACATCTCGCGCACAAGTCGTTGAACGACTCAAACGTCATGTCTGTGTTCACGTGATCGTTGTACACGTGACGCAAGTTCGTACCATCTTGTTTGAACAGCATGAGAAAATTCGAGTTGTCCCTGATCAAATTTTTCGGTATTTTAGCGTACGATTGACATAAATAAAAGCAATCCGCGTTCGCGTGACGGCCCATGGAGAAGTATTCGCGTATCGCGTTCTGTTCGTCGCACGCCACATCGTCGAACACGAAGATCGAATCGGGCCGAGCGTGTCTCGGCGGAACGATCTCAGCGTTGTCCGAGTAGGGAAAGTATTCGATTCCGTCGACGAGCGACAACACCTGTTCGAGATATCGATACTTTGGCTGATGCAACGATTTTGAGTATACGTACACGTTCTCGAAACGCAAACCGTTCGGACTCTCTAGCATACTTAGAAGTACGTTCGTTTTTCCGCACCCGGACGGACCGCAAATCACGCCTCGTACGCTGTGCGGTAATAATGGGCCGTGTCTGTTCGATCGACTCGGATCCCTATCATCCCCGAGCATTCTGCTCGCGGTCACGCGAATAACGTCCGACTGTTTCGCGAATCGCATATTATATAATCAACTATTTATATTCGTGGCATGCGTCGCGCAGGTCACTATCACAGTGATCGGTGACGCGTGCGTACGCGTTTATTATTGTAGTAGCTATCGTGACTATTCTAACGTATATGATTGTATCAACGACCGCAACGTCTCACGGACTAGGGAAGAATCAGAGGAGGAAGAAGAATAATCAGAAGAAGAAGACTGGATCGGGTCTCGTATCATAAACCGTCTGCCGTTCGAACTACACGTTCCAGGTTATCAGTTCTGCGGACCGGGAACGCGTTTGCTAAAGCGATTGGCTCGTGGCGACAAAGGTGTGAATCCTCTGGACGCAGCGTGCCGCGATCACGATATCGCGTACTCTAGTCGCAAGGATTTAGAGGGGCGGCACGAGGCGGATCGTGCGTTAGCCGAACGAGCGCGAGAACGAGTATTCGCGAACGACGCGACCATTGGCGAAAAAGCAGCCGCGACTGGAGTGTGGGCAACGATGAAGGCTAAAACTAAACTCGGCATGGGTATGAGAAGGACGAAACGTAAACAGCGAAAGTCTGGAAGGAAACATCCGCAACGGCGACGACGACATCGTAATCTACGAGTGGCGAAACGCGGTGGCTTTCTTCCATTTCTTCCGTTCGTGCTGCCTGCTTTATCAGCTATCGGGGCATTGGCCGGTGGAGCGGCAGGTATAACCAAAGCGGTCAACGATTCGAAGGCCTCTCGAAAACAGCTGAAAGAGACTTTGCGTCATAATAGGGTGATGGAGGGGCGAGGGATGCATCTGACACGGTACAAGCGAGGCGCGGGCTTGAACCCGAGACGCCAACGACGACTGCGAACAAAGAAAAAAAAAACGCCGATCGCATAGGCGCGTGGCGACGGTGGCGGCGATAACGCAACAACCTATGACGAACCTGCAATTAGAACGTGAATGCACCAGCATCCCGTTCTTTCGAGGAGTGTTTATGCGCGACACGCTTCCTACGCGCGTACGAAGCAACGAATGCGGTATCGCAAATCTGGATGAGAATCGAGGCACCGGTACGCACTGGGTCGCGTACGCCAAACGCGGACCGCGAGTACAGTACTTTGATAGTTTTGGGAATCTGCGACCTCCCGCGGAATTGATCTACTATTTCGGACGCGGTACAACGATCACGTACAATCACAATCGTTTTCAACGTTTCGACGAGATGAGTTGCGGTCGCTTATGCATGCAATTTTTACAGCAAAAGTCTATGGAATTATGGCCTATATACTAATATTACTATCGGTGTGTGTGTGTGTGTGTGTACTAAGATTATGTTACAATGTATCCATGCGTAATGGTGATTCACACATTCTATAATAAAGACTCATACTATCGATAAATTGCCGAGTATTCGTACGCGCGCGTCACTTCCCCTCTCTCCGTCTCGCGAGTGTAATCTATGATATGTCGTTCACGCTCACGTTAACGGGTCGCAGCAGCGCGCTCACGGTAAACTATTTTCCACCGATAGATTTGAGTGATGGTCAATACGAATTAGGACTCGCTGACTTGGAGACGTTTCACACGATACCGAACATCGACTCGAGCAACGATAAATTCTATTTCGTCGTGAACTATGACACCGAAAACAACTCAATCGCCGACATCGCTAGTGAATGTATTACGATCCCTCACGGCTCCTACGAATTAGACGCTATCGCCGAGTATCTGAAGCAACGAATACTCGATCGATATCCTCGAAGACGCGGTAACAACGAGAACGATGATGACGGCAAGTACCCTCTAATGCTACGACCTAACAACAACACCATGAAAAGTGAACTGTACTGTTCGTTCTTTGTGGACTTTACGAAACCGAACAATGTGGGTTCGTTGCTAGGATTTTCCCCGAATCGCGTCTTATTACCGAGAATCTGGCACGAATCCGACGGACCCGTTAATATTATAAGCGTTATCGTGATCAGAGTAACATGCAACGTCACTACCGGCGCGTACAGTAACGATAAACAGGTGCACACGATTCATGAATTTTCGCCTCGCGTACCTCCAGGATATAAGACATCGGAAACTCCGCGACATGTCATTTACCTGCCGATCGTCGCACGAGCAATACACGATCTAACGTTGTGCATCGTTGATCAACACGATCGTCCTATAGATTTCCGTGGAGAAGAAATAACGATTCGTTTACACGTTCAACGACGTCCGCGCGATAGGTAGCGTGACCGTACGTGTATGTGCGCGTGTGTAGTATGTTAGTGTTAGATCATACGTATGAATCATCAATCGTCGCTGATACTCCTACCGTCTCTGCATCGCGTCATCTACGCAACCCTTTATCTACAGACGAAAGTGTAAGAAGAGTAAAGACCGGAGGAGCGATAAGAAGAGGACCGGTAAGAAGCATAAGAAAGCCGTTGACTCGTCGAAACGTACGTTACCTACGATCGTTAGGCTTCATCGTCGCATATTAGACGCGTAACCACGATGTCGATTATTTTGGACGTGGCGAATACGCCAACCTTCGACAATCGTATCACGAAGATCGAGTCACACACGTATAATCCGTACGCCAACACGACGTTCGACAATAGCGACGAGATAAGAATCCCCATACAGCAGCAAGATCTGTACACGCTTCCGTGCGAAAGTTTTCTCTACATCGAAGGTCGTGGCACGTTGACAGCGCAAGACGCGAGAGGTCCGCCAACGTCCGCGACCGCTGTTCTCGACAATAATTGCGTCGCGTTCATGTTCGATGAGATTCGATACGAATTGAACGGTGTCGAGATCGATCGTTGTCGAAATCCAGGAATCACTACCACGTTGAAAAATTTCGTTTCGTTGTCAGCCGAGAGAAGCAAAGCGCTTGCGAATGCCGGTTGGAATTATGACATCGATTACGATAAGGATACTTTTCATTCGGGCGCTTTCAATTTCTGTGTACCCCTGAACGTGTTATTAGGATTCTGCGAGGATTACAAACGCATCGTGATGAACGCGCGACACGAGCTAATTCTTATACGAGCGCGAGATGATTCGAACGCGATGCACTGCACCTCCGCCACTGCAATCCCGAAACTTGAGATACGCAATGTGCAGTGGCGTATGCCCCACGTCGTTTTGGAGGAAGTGAATAAACTATCGATGCTTCGTATATTGGAAAGCGGACGACCGATCGCGATGAGTTTCCGATCTTGGAGCGTGCACGAGTATCCATTACTGCAAGCGACAACGAAACATACGTGGACCGTGAAAACTACGTCGCAAATTGAGAAACCACGATACGTGTTATTCGGCATGCAAACGGATCGAAAGAATCGTCCAAATAAACCCGCGTGGATATTCGACCCGAATAATCTTACAAACTTTCGACTCTACCTAAATTCCGAGACGTATCCGTACGATGACATGCAAATAGATTTTCCCAAGTATAAATTTGCGGTCATGTACAATATGTACGCGAATTTCATCCGATCGTACTATGGTCACGGAGAACTGTTGCTGAGCGATAGCGAATTCCTTAAATACGTGCCTATCGTGGTCATAGATTGTTCTAGGCAAAACGAATCGTTGAAGAGCGCTACGGTGGACGTGCGAATAGATTTCGAATGCAAAGAAAATATTCCCGCTAATACTTCAGCCGTCTGTTTGTTCATACACGATCGTATAGTCAAATACGGCCCTTTAACCAACGTGGTACGCAAACTAATATAGCGTGCGTACGAGTTCGATTACTACTACTACTACTACTAATACTACTACTACGAATACTGCTACTGTTTTAAATCGTCGAAATCGAAGACCTCAGTTGCAGTTCCGACATCGTCGTCCGCGGTGCTACCTAAAATGTATAATAATGTTCGCCATTGTCGATCTACAAGGATTCAATATCGAACGCCAGTTCGTCGTCAAAGAGATCGCGATTCGTGCAAACATCAACAACGATAAAACACCGACGATCAGTCATTGGATCTTCGAACCGCCATACTTCTGGGAACATCTGAATTCGCGGGATCACCATCAAGCATCCTGGCTCGCGAAGCATCATCACGGGCTTCGCTGGTCTGACGGTTATGTTCCATACTCCAAACTTCCGGGGCTCCTCGCCAGCGTACTCGCGAACATTGACTTCGTAATCGTAAAGGGTACGGAAAAGAAAACGTGGATGCTGCAACTACTACCTGACATAATCGTTGAGGATGTATGTAATTTGTACGAACTGACGGGACGAAAGATCAACAACAACAACAACAACAACACTCGAACTGTCGAAGACGACGGCGGCTACGACGTTGACGATGATTATTGCGGGATCATGTCGGACATCGTGGACCCTGACGTTTCTAACCTGAGGTCTATGTCTTCAACGAATACCCTTCGATGTGCATTTCACAAGAATTGCGGTGTTTGCGCGCTGGATAATGTCGGGAAAATATGGAATTATATACGCAGCGTTACCTAATGTAAGTCCTACACTCGCATTGCATCTACTTTACGCGTCATATGCAGAGAAACGAATATGTAAGAATTATTTTTTTGTTTTCTATAGCGATGAACACAACGACGGCGGTGATGCGTGCAATGACAGCGACGGATGCTTCCTTTACCCGCGAGCAAGAATATCCCTCCCATACGAACGTTATTTCCCACAAATACAGATTTTATAATTTAAGTACGCATGGATGGATATATATGAATAAACACACACACTGCTTTTGAAAAATATATACATTTATTGAAAAATTGTTGTCCATTTATTATTAAAACATATATATACATGTACTATAGTGGTACCTGGTTTACATCACGCAGCATGGATTGTAATCCTAACGCTAACAATTCACAATCAATCAAAGAATGCTGCTCAAAGGTCTCACTTTCGGAAATTAATTTCACATAATTCGTTGGTACGGAAGCGGTACGTAGAACTTCCACGAAGGCAGCATATTTACTGCTTACAGAGTACATATTTTCAGTCAACCAGGTGAACATATGATTGATGCAATGTTCATACGCGAACAGTTTACGCATCGTAACTTCCGTCATGTATAAGGTAACGCGATTATCGGTGATTTTAATAAGTTGATTATCATGCATACGCGTGAATTCGAGTCGCAAATGATCAATTACGATGGGGGTTTGGGACGATGTTGCGTTGCTGCGTAATCGTTGAAGTATGTCCGCCTCGTTTTGCAGTAGGAGCTTCCACGTTGACATTGAAAAGTATACCTCGCTACCTTTGTTGTCGGCTATGGCGATCTCAACGTGGCACGAATCCATGCCAATGCGTATTCCAATAGTTAGACGTTTATAAGCTGTTGAGGTTAGTGGATAATCGTACGATCGATGGTTTTGGTGTTTTCAACGTTGTAACAAACCCCAAAATGCCCCTTTTCTTTTTCGTTACTAATTTAATTAATAATTATTTAAATACCTACATTCTCATTATAGTCTTGTTATTCTTACATTTATAAAGTGTGTTTAGGATTAATATTAATATTAGCCTAGGATACCGCGGAACGCGAGTATGACGAAAGAGAGAATTGAGTGTAAAGGAGTGGGAGAATCAAACGCATGCGCGATCCTCAGTCGATCAGCGGATCACCGAGAGTAAAGATCGACGAGAGCAAGGATCAGAAGCAATGATTATAATTGGTGCGTTGCAATTGAGAGAGGGAACCGAGCGTTCCACGCGCGCGCTTGCGCATAACTAGTCGCTTTGCAGACCGACTAGAGAACAGATCGAGCGAGACGAGAATGATCGATGCGTAATAGCCAAACTCCATTCCTATTGGTGCGCTCCCAATTCCCCGAATATGTATAAATACGGGCAAGAAGGCCTAGAGATCATCATTATGATTTACAAATTCAAGCCGAACACTACTCTGAATCATTTAAAGCCACTGGCTGATTCCAACCTAATTCAGAAGCTCCAACTTTGGAGGCCGCTTTGCTGGACACTTGGCCGTGCTAATCGTTTAAACCAAGCCATAGTCGCTGGGTTTGACGAGAAGTTCCAGCCTTGGAGGCCGCTTTGCTGGACACTTAGTTGCTGAAGCTTAGCTATTGTCTAAAATTATAATTCTCAGGTTAGTAACAATACTCCTGGGCAACGAGGGAACAAGATTATTCCAGGTGGTAACATCACCCCTGATGAAACAAAGTACCAACTCAAACGATTCTCAGCTTAACATATTCGATATCCTAAATAAATAAACTAACTCTTATATCGACCGAGAGTCATTATCCATATCAAACTCCTAGATCAATAAGTTAACTTCTATATCGACCGAGAGTCATTATCCAAATACCAATTCCTTTATCGACCGAGAGTCATTATCCATATAATAATTCCTTTTATTTGGCAAAACGTCCGTATTAATTATTTAAGTTACATTATTCAAATCGATCGATCAAACGGGTATTTCTTTTGTAGCGACCTAGTGTCGCAACCCAAGACGATCAACAATACTTTTTGTAACGACCTAGAGTCGCAACCTAATTAATTACTTTAATTTCTTTAGAATTAAGGCGTTGAATTATATTTTTTATGTATTATTTAGAAGTGTTTTCTTGAATAAACACTATTTAAGTTAAATTCTTGTTCTTGAATTTCAATTCTTTGTCGCACGCCACACGAACCAATCCTGAAATCCTGTAAAACGTGTCGAGTCACGCGTAGAAACGTTACAACGTTTTTGGCATTGTGGATCCTGAACTGTAAGAAACATGTACACGAAATTAATGTATTGTTCGTTGACGTTTACAGTGAAAGAAGTAAGTGAATGAAGTATGTGTAAAGTGTATATTAATGTATACATACCTCATATTGGACTGTTGATGATATTGTTGCCGTTGGCGTTTATTTGGAACCCCACCAGCGTTGTCGGATGTGCAGGATGAATCGTTTAAGCTTCGTTTGTACATTTTGATATGCAATACGTATGATTCTCATCGACGAAAAAAATGACTCCTGCGATACTTGTTAGCACTTAAGCGTACGTGGTGAACTGATGCCTAAAAGACTAATCCACGTCACTTTATACTGATTCACGCACACGTACACATCAATGTGTGAAAGTATATCACATTAGTGATGGTGATGGTCAATGCGTCTATGTATACCACACAAGGGATAGAGAATACGCGGTAAATTCAAATCAAATACGATTGACTTACAGTCTCCTCCTCGATCATTAAAATACTCGGAACTCTTCCCCGAATAATTATCGCTATATGTTTACATCATTGCACGTGCATCGGTCACACGATTCAAACATAAACACACGGCACGAAGCACGTGCACGTAGGCGCCAAAAACGCCTTCGATCCTGTTCAGATATAAACACACGGTATAGCACGGTGCAATGTTTATTCCATGGGTTATCGCGATGATCGATTTATAATAATTATCGCTCTATGTTTACATCATTGCACGTGCGCTGTATCGGTCCCACGATTCAAACATAAACACACTGCATGTCGCGGTGCAATGTTTATTCCATGGGCTATCGCGATGATTGATTTATAATAATAATAATAATTATCGCTCTATGTTTATATCATTGCACGTGTGCTGTATCGGTCCCACGATTCAAATATTTCCTTATCTTTTCTCAGAAATCATGGTCCACCCTCTTTCTCAGAAATCATCATCGAAAACGCGATTTGAATTTCCACGAATCGGTCGCGGTCGCGCCTGCGCACCGATCCCCGCACACGTACGGAGATTGCGCGGCGGCGACGCGTGCCCAAATATACCTTAGACATGCAACAGGTGACGTCAGCACGAAACGTATGAAAACCTTGGAAAATTTACCATGGCGGACCCAAAGTACCTTAAACGTGCAATAGGTGGCGCCAACCCGAAATGTATGAAAAAACCTGGAAAATTTACCAAGACGGGCCCAAATATCGACGCGGGCCCAAAGTACCTTAAACGTCCAGTAGGTGGCGCCAATACGAAATGTATGGAAAACCTGGAAAATTTACCAAGACGGGCCCAAATACCGACGCGGGCCCAAAGTACCTTAAACGTCCAGTAGGTGGCGCCAACACGAAATGCGCGCGACGCCATTTTGAAAATTTGAAAATCCTCCCCCTCCCCCGTGACGTCAACCCCCTCGCCCACGAACTTAATCTACGCGCGCGACGCCATTTTGAAAATTTTGAAAATCCGCCTCCCCTGTGACGTCATCCCCCTCACCTACGAACTCGGTCGACGCCATCTTGGAATCTCCCTCCCCTGTGACGTCATTCCCCTCACCTACGAACTCGGTACCCCCCTCCCCGCCTCACCCCCTCGCCCATCTCGCGGAAGAGCGCGGTACCTCCCCCCGCCCCGCCTCACCCCCTCGCCTGCACTTGAGCCACAACTCTCATAGCCTAACTACTAACCTGTATTAATGGGTTTCAAATATTTTCAATATTTGCGGTTAGTGAATTAGTCTCAATTTTTACTGTCATGTGTCTTTTCAGCATAAGATTATTTGCTATGTTCTTTGTTTCTGTTGAACGCGATCGTTCAAGGTGGGCGATATGTTGAGGTTTGAAGCGGATTCGTTCTCTCGGTCGCGTCATAGACATCGCTTTATTTATGAGTGTTTGGGCAGTAGGGCATTTGTAACGACGCTGATTGCTCGACAGTCGTCGCGGCCCGAGTTTAGGCAGAGTTGTTTAGGTTTCTCAAGAGTTGCAGGGTGAGATAAATCAGAACCGCAGTTCCGGGTATTGTTACGTGCCTTCGAAGAGGCCTTTTCCCACCACCATCGAATTTCCCATGGTCGAAGTCACCAATAGTCATGGGTTTTTCCACCCACCCTTATTCTAAGCGACCAATGGCTAAAGGCTTTGGTTCTGCTCGGGAGACGAACGCTAAATCGAAGGCAGATCGAAACGAGCGCTCAACCGATAGAGTCCATAATTGTTCTTTCACACTTGTTTTTAATATACAGTCCACTCTTTGTTATCGTTAATATAAAGTGTAATTATTTACCACCCATCCACATCACTAATACGGCTTAGAGAAACGATTACGGCTTAGCAGTCTCGCACGAGCATTTTCGTATTCAACATATTTAAAGTATTATATTTTGTTATGTTGATAGCTTAAATATTACAATTACAGCATTTTCTTTGACGCCCGGTTTCACTCAGCGATATATGCATGCGATACGCCTATGATGGATACCGATTTTCATTGGACTTTTGAGAATCGTCGTGTGAACGGTCCCATAATGATAACATCGGTATCTAGAGACGCGGTAGCGTTTTGACGCCAAGTACATAAAAGACACCCTGTATATGTCGACTGTCGCTACTGCTATCATTTACTCGTCGCCCGGCTAATCCAACCTAACCTGAAACTTATTTCATTAATATCTCATCACGCTAGCAATATTTTCTAAATTTAAAGGCATTTTGCTCATATAAACCGCATATAAGCTTTCGAATGAGACCAAAATCAATAAAATCGGTTCACGCATATCAGAGATATGATAATATCGTCTCATGCATCAGTCGGAAACTATCAGATTTTTCCTCTTATGATTCTCCTAGGGCGGTAATCACAGTCGCGTCTTGATCTCAAGACCATCTCAAGCATTTGCTTAAGATGCCGCCTAGATTCATAGTTGCGTCTGAAGGTCGTGTCTTGAGCATTTACTTGAGGAAAATCTTTTTCAAGTAAGTAAATCCTTGTATGACGTCACATGTGTCAAAATAGACGGTAAAGCGAGATTATATTTTCAAGACGACGTGTTACATGTCTTGAGACCGTCTTGAGATTCCACCAGAAGAATGTCCGCTGTAGAGGGGGAACATCTACGGCAGTGGCCGTTATGTGTGTGTTATGATTCCATCACCCATGTACCAGCACGTGATGATCCCCCTCCACTCCAGAGATTCTATTCCCCAGCAACGTGTTGAAAGTTTAAACTGTCAAATACTTCCGCCATTACCTGCATAAGAGAAACGAAAAATGAATTTTGAAGACGATACCGACATTGATATTGATATTAGCGATATTGACGAAGATGATTATATAGCGGACAATAGAGTCGTTAGAAGGTATATTCGGGACGTGCAAAATCCATTTGAATATTACGATGAAAATGAATTTAAAAGGCGATTTCGATTTAATAAGGACTCTGTATTACATGGTATTTTACCAAGAATTATTGACGGACTGGCGAAAATAAATAATCGTGGTGGGGGAAATAGTTTAGTGGAGTGGAAGGGGAGTGACATATGCATGTGATGAGTGTGACCCATATACGGTATATGGGCCATCACGCATGTAACAGGGTAATCCTGGAGGAACTGGACTTTTGAGAAAAAATTGCGATATTTCAAAATTGATCTTTGTTAAGTTTACACTAAAAATGGGAATATTTTTCAATTTCGCTTTTAAATTTTTAATTAAATTGGTACTACAAAACGTTAAAAAGCGAGAAGTGTATATATTTTTCTTTACCACCATCCCAAAATTGCCCCCCTTGATATCCGTTTCATAAAAACACGATTCTTTATTCTGTCGTATCGAAGTCCTGGAAGTCATCGTGAGGCACCACGGGGGGCATCCTCGCCATTCCGGAGACTCCCTGATAAACTGTTCCCCCAGCCAGTGGCGTATTTAATGTAAACAGTGCCTAGGGCAAGCGTAGAATTTGCGCCCCCCCCCCCCCCATTCATATCATTCCAATTCCATCTTTCTTATCTACTTTTTTGTTAAAAGTGTGCATCACACAAAACATTTTATTTTCTCGATCATGTACAAACTACATTACTACTTTTCTAGCTTTCACTGCTGCAAACTGGTCTATGATGTCCTCAAAGTTGGTCCTTTCCACTTCTTCTCTCTCCACACTTAATAGAGCCACACAGTCTGTCTTGGCCCATAGATGCTCTCAAGTAGGAAAGAATCAAATTTAACTTACTGAATGATCTCTCACAGCTAGCAATGGAAATTGAAATGGTTAACATTATTTGTGTTGCAATGCGTAGCTTGGGGAAAACGCCCTCATCTCCATACTGTACGATGAAATTGAGAAGCCGTTCAGGCCTTGAAATTTTCACAGTGCGAGTCAAAAGCAACATTCTACAATCCAAAATTTCTTCATAAAGCTGCTCCCCATTAATATCACAGATGTAGCTTTTGCCCAAACTTGTGCACATATTTTTTAAGTTGATATTTTCAACACCGTAACACAGTGTGTTGACGTCTAGAAGGAACCCGAAGTTTGAATCGGCATCTTGCAACAGAGCGAATCTTTCGTCCATTTCCACGTGAAGACGGTCGAGTGATTCCTTCATGACTTTCTCCATTTCTTGTCTGGCGGTTGATCCTGCGTCTCTTGAGCTCTTGCCGGGCATCATTTTCTTTCGTCTTCGACGTCTCTCAACCTCAATATTAAATTTTTGACAGAGGGCGAATCCTGTATCCAGTGACTCATTGACTAAAGCTTCTCTTTCGGCGTAAAAATGATCTCTGAGACCTTTCAAATCCAGGGCGGCATCGTGGAAATTCATCGTAGGGTCTTGCAACCTCTTTTGAACTCGGTCAATTGAAATGAGAGCTCCGTTCCAAAATCCTAATAAAGTTAGGAATCTGTAATTTAAGAAGCATTTGGATAGCTGTTCCGCTTCACTTCTTGTTTCACTGTTCTCGTTCTTATCGTCTATCATCGCCTGAAGACCTGGAAGAATCTTTTCAAAATACTTGCTGACGGGCCTCACAGCTTCCACCCTTGCACTCCATCTAGTTTTTGACTCCGACTTTAAAACCACGGGAACGGCGTTTTTCAGTTTTTCCCAGCGTTGTGTTGAACGAGCGAAGAAAACATAGAGGGCTTCGATTGTTCCGAAAAACGTCACCATCAATGGATCCTGTTTTACTGCATGCACACCCACCAAGTTGAGTGAGTGATTGTCGCAATTTACAAACATCGCCAGGTTGTTTTTCTCCTTAATTCGTTGGCTAACGCCGCTTAGGTGTCCTGCCATCACAACAGCGTTATCATAGCACTGGGACCGACAATCTCCTATGTCCATTTCGTCCGCCTCTAGTTGCTTCACAATTACGTCAACCAAGCTCTTCGCATCCTTCTGCTTTATTTCAATAAAGCCTAGGAAAGACTCTCTAACACGGACTGTTTTTGTCTCAAAATAAACTTCTACGTATCTCACAACTTCAGACATCTGCTCTCGGTGTGCCTGATCAGGAGTTGAGTCAAACATTAAACCATAATACTTGGCTTTACGTATGCTCTTTAGTAATCTCAGCCGAACACTGTATGCCATTAGGTGGATGAATTCGTTCTGCACACTTTGTGGAACATAAGATGTTGATCCAGGATGTTTTTCTGCTTGAACTAGGTGCTCTTTCATGACAGGATCAAAAACGGAAAGCAGTTTCACTAAGGCTAGGAAATTACCCACGTTAGAGTCATCGGTCATCTGAAGTGACTCCCTGTGCCCCCGCAGAGGTAGGTTTTGTAGGGCAAGGAATTTTATGCAATGAAGCACTCTCCTCAAGATTTCACGCCACTTTTCCTTTTCCCTTGCAATCTGTGCCTAAAGTTCTACATCAATTATTCCTCTATTTTCAACTAGATTTCTTTCCACTTCTTTCCATTTTGTGAAGGACGCGCGGTGTATCTTGGCATTTTCATGAACGCCCATCCTTTCGGGTGCTTTCCAATTGTTGAAACCTGTTTCCTGTTCCAATGCAGACTGAGGGCTTGATGCGGAAAAGAGAAGGCAGCAAAAACAAAATGCCGACTTTTTACTCGGAGAATAGATCAGCCATGAGCGAATGACTTCCTCACCACGACCATCGGCTAATTTCCTCTTGAACCAATTTTTGTTCATACAACGATTATTTGTCGGAGCGAAAGGTCCTTCGCTATTCTGGAAATACTTTGCACCCAGCCGTATTATTTCTGTTCTCAACGAGTCAGACAATAGTGTTTTTCCTGTGCTCGTGTCGAATTTAACAAGTCTAATGTCATGCTGTTCAATCACTTCTGGAATCACAGTTGTAGGCTCCAGTTAATTAGATTCAGACTCGTCAATGCGCTCGACGTCACCACTTCCACCTCTGCCTGGTTCTTGTGTCGTGTCCTTTACCTCATTACACTTGACTGAATTTACCTCCGCCTGTGATACACTGGAATTTGATCCACCATCGTAATCCAACGTAGCAGGTTAAGGCGCATCGGACATCCGACATGTCGAACTACCTGACGAACTTGCTCCGGCCTCTTTAAAATAGCTTCGAAAAAATTTACTAGACTTTTCGGCTTCATTAGCCTCCAACTTTCGTCTCTTTCGCCCTTCAGTTCCACTTTCCTTCTTAGATTTTATTGCTTCCATTGTTTTCCTACGTTTACTTTCTTCTTTCCCGCGTCCTCAACCGTTTTCCTTCCGCGCGTATCCTTCAAATCAACCATTCGTACCACTTCACGAAATTGGTCAAAGCCACGTGTTGGGCTCGTCAAAAGCAAACGCGACGCTGGACTGTGTTTTGTTTAGTTGCTGTGGTTACGGTGGACGCGTTTTCGGACGAAACGAGCATCGCGTGAAATCTTGCGATACCGCGCGAAGCACCGCGATATCACGCAACGGCGTCGCGAAGTTTCGCGCCAGCATTTGTTATAATGCATATTTTTAAGACAATTACAAACTGACAAACAATTGCGTATAGACATGTGTCTGTAGACAATCCGTATATGTTAAGGATACATACGTTTGCAGTCTACGTACATTTTCTGGCGACATCGCCTGAGTGCCTGCGGACAATGTATGTAGACTGTTTACAGACAATGTCTGTCAGTCTGAACTGGCCATTACTCGTATGTATATGACAATAATTGAAATGGTTGCATCGATAAATATTATTGGTTCGAATTTAGATAATCCTTTTAAAGAAAGTAGAACTGAAGGACGGAAGAGACAATAGTTGGAGGCAAATGAAGCCGAAAAGTCCAGCAAGTTTTTTTCGAAGCTTCTATAAATAGACATGCGAAGCACACGAATAATAAGCGTAAATTACTAACATTAGCCCTCCAAATAAATTTATTCAAGAAACACTATTTCTTTCGGCTTTTTTTTGCCCCCCCCCCCCCCCGGCATTGGCGTCCAGGGCACGAGCCCTACTTGCCCCACCCTATATACGCCACTGCCCCCGGCATTGCTATAATATAACCTCGACGCTCACACGCATTACAGTTTAGTGGTTGGGTTTATATGTTAGTTCATTATATAAATCAATTTTACATCTAATTTCCTTCATTATGCTCCGAATTACGTTGTTCCTGAAATCATTATAAAGCACCGTGAGGGGTTATCCTCGCTATTCCGGAGACTCACCCCGATAAACTGTCCCCCGGCATCGCTATCATATAACCTCGACGGTCACACGCATCAGTCATTACTCACTCACGTTCGAGTATCCTACACCGTCGTCCACCAAGGAACGAACGGAATATCCTTTATCATTGGTTGTTCTAACAGAATTATTCCGAAAGTTTCCGAACGTGAATGAGCAAATGCTTGAGTAAATGCTTTATAAAGTAAATGGATACGACATATAAGCAATCGCTTATTCCAAGCAAATGCTTAAGATCATCTTGAGCAACGACTATGAATACCTGATGTCTTCAGGCAAACAAGATCATCTTCTGTTCTGTTTGAGTTTTTTCCCTGTGTTTATACAGAGATGGCGTTTCAAGCATATTTGCTTCTTTGCCCAACAAACTATAGTCTCATTTTCCCTCCTCTCTCTCCCTTCGGGTCCCAGCAGCGAACGGAGTACCGGGAGAAAGGTGGTGGTTCACCCATCTTTCCCCAGTACCCGCCCCGTGATGCGTAACTTCGGTGATCTAACGAGAACCGGTGTTTCCACCACGGCCACCGCCGCTGGTAGATCATCTTCTGGAAGATGATCTTAAGCATTTGCTCAAGACGCGACTGTGAATACCGCCCCTAGAAATTTTTCGTCATCATGATCAAACATTACGTATATATATTTTTCGTCAAACAGAATATACGTATATACGCGTTACACGTACACCTTCAGTCAAAACGAAACTAACACATGTTTCGTTCTTCTACGTATATACGCGTTACGCGCACACCTTCAGCCAAAACGAAACTAATACATGTTTCGTTCGTCAAACGCTACCTTCACTATGCAATCTACTCCAAATTTTGACATCTTACAGCCAGATTATAACCTGGCGAGTGTGAAATAAGGAAAGTTGTCAAAATTTGAGATACCACGTGTTTTTACAAATATGTATCGTTGTACCATTGAATTGCAACCAAAATGCAGTCTCAAAAACAAGGTAAGTTGCCGAAATTTGAATTGCGACATGTTTGTATATCATCGAACTGCTTTTTATTTGTAACTAAACTGAGGATTTTATGTATATGTAGATAATCGCAGCGTAAAATGATGCTGTAACTTACATATTGTCTGAGTTTTAAATTGACAAATTATCTGAAAGCCTGCGAGGAGGAAGGTATGAGTATTATCTTGATATATGATTGTAAACATACACTTTGCATCTTTGCTAGAGTTTTCTGAAATCCCCATAAAAAAATTTAATATAAATCGGATCAAATTAAAAATTATCTAAAGTCAATTTCTATGCAAATTATCTTTGTAAAAAGAAGTGAGATCCCCCCAAAAAACTTTAAAAAAGTAAAAAAATTACGCCAAGTACATGAAATCAAGTAAATCACAAAATAAAGAAAATAATACTAATAAATACAAAGTAAAAAAAGATGTGAAATTAGAATGAGCTGCAAGTACATAAAGGTGCTTTCCCGCAGCGTGCAAAGGTGACACTGTGTAACACAATAAAAGACAAAAAAAGATGTCCGCGGCCTGGAAGTCAAATACATGGCGTGGCCAGGCGAGGTATTCTCAGATCATCAATACCCATACCCCCCTACCCTCGCAGGCTTTCAGAAAATTTGTCCATTTAAAACTCAGACAATATGAGTACATTTTCATTATATTGCATTTTAAAATAATTGTAAGATCATTCATACACACCGATAGTTTTCCTCTCACAACCTTTCACATAATTTGTCACTTTTAAACTCTGACAGTATGAATACATTTTCATTACTTTGCCTTTTTAAATAATTCTTATTTAGCGACACCTTGACCTTGCCTGGCCACGCCAAGTATTTGACTTCCAGGGCGCGGACATCTTTTTTTTGTCTTTTATTGTGTTACACAGTGTCGCCTTTGCACGCTGCGGGAAAGCACCTTTATGTACTTGCAGCTCATTCTGATTTCACATCTTCTTTTACATTGTATTTATTAGTATTATTTTCTTTATTTTGTGATTTACTTGATTTCATGTACTTGGCGTAATTTTTGTACTTTTTTAAAGTTTTTTGGGGGGTCCATTATACACGTATTGTGATACATGAAGCGCCGTGTCAAACCGGGGTAACGGTTGTCGATGAGATGAGAGTTCGGATGGCCGCCTGCATTCCGGTCGTAAGCAATAAAGTCGTAAAGCTGGTATATGTACCTGGAAACCATGCTGACAGAATATGAAAGGGAAAGTGAGTTTGAAAACAGCTAAATGAAATGTACTTTTCACAGGATATTCTCTGTCCCTAGCAGGTCAAAGTCTTTCGGTCACAGGCTTGTAAGGTGTAAACGCCACGCATCCCGCACATGCACCCACACGTACACACTTTGGGGTTGCAGTATGTACTCCCTTCTTCGCCACAAGCCGCGTGATTGTTGTAAACGTAATTGGTTATAATAGTACTCCGAAGTCGCAAAGAGGCGCAAGTTCAACTTTTGCACATATGAGGCAGTCAGAGCAACAACGAACTAACCCACATTCAAAAAAAGGACAATGTTAAGTCCTAGAGGGGATTACTGACCCAAGAGCGTACAACATATGCTATACACCGTTGGAAAGGTCTCGCCAAGACGAATCGATTGATACCATTTTTAACTTCGAAATCAGATGGGATAACCTCGAAAAATGGCCTCAAAGTTCGAGATTTTGCGGTTTTGAACAAACGAAACCGGCATTAAAAGCCCATCCGGTCCGAGGGACCTCGGGTAGGAGTAGTAATACTAGGACAGTTCTAAACCAGGTCCTCTGAGGGGAGCGCGGGGGCGGGGGGAAGTGAGGGCGCGCGGGGGAGCGCGGCGGAGGGAAACATGGGCGCGGGGCCTGCGGGGGGAGGAAGACCGGTTGCGCGCGCACGTGCCGCGGAGTGGGGGAAGCCGCGATGATGGAGGGGATCAGTCCGGGCCGAGCGGCCGTGGAGACCTCTCCAGACCGGACCCACCGTCGGAAATTTTTTCAGAGGAGGAATGACCCCCAAAAATCTCTTTTAAACCCCAACCCGCCCCACAAATTTTTTCAGAGGGACACGATGACCCCCCCAAATATTTTCCCCCAACACAGAGAAATAATAATTTATTAGACAATGTACTTGGAGGAGGGAAAGAGGTAGAGCATTACTTTAAAGCTAAAATTCTATGGAGGGAAAGAGACAGCGTTACTTGGTGGTACAATCGCGTGCATTCTAAAGATAATTTTTAAAGCGTCGCTGCGTCTCGCGCGATCTCGCGTAACTTGAATCCCCCCGAAGCAGCTGTGCAGGGTGACGTCATTTGACAGCGCGAAGAACGAAATAGAATTATGCAACGTTAGCAAATCTTAAAATTAGGTGGCGAGGAGGAAGACTGGTGAATAAAATTGAGACAGAATATATGTTTAAATATATATTGTTACAAAATGAATATATAAAAATAGAATAAAAAAGGAATATAAAAAAGAATATAAATATAAATACAAAAATAGAAATATAAAAGAAAAATAGAATATAAAAAATATAAAATTTAATATAAAATAGAATATATAAATATAATAAATATAAAAAAAATATAAATATAAAAGAAACGAAAAAAGACGAAAAAAGACGAATAAAAATATAAATATAAAATATAAAAACTATACTAAAAAGGGTGCGGTGGCGATGATGGGGGCGATGATGGGGGCGATGATGGGGGCGACTGAGGTGATGAGAATGATGATGACGATGATGATGATGATGATGGAGGTGCTGGTGACAGTGGCCGTGGCACCCAATATGGGGCCCGCCGCGGCGTCCGCCGCGACACCCTCGTGTCAACCACTGGGCCGATGACCGGCCCCGACCGCTGCATGTACACCCCGAGGGGTGCAACCTGGAGCGCTACACACTCCAGGTTCGCCAGCCAGTCGCGCAAATCTTGGAGTGGCATACCCTAGACCACAGACACAAACGATGATATAACACTGACACATTAAACATATTAAACATAGAACACAAAAAAAAAACAATGCACTACATACTTGTGGAGGTGGCGATGGCGACAATGGCGGCGAGGGCGGTGATGACGGTGAGGGTGGCGGCGACGCCGGCGGCGAATCCCAATCCGCCGACCACTGGGGCGACAGCGGTGGTGAACGCTAGAATATAAAAACCCACGATATAACCAATTGACACAACCGCCTGATTTTAATGTAACACAATTTCAACAGTTGAACGCGATAAATGTTAAAAATATTGTTATGTACATACCTCGGGGTCACACTCCGGAGCGATTCGCGTTAATCCCATTTTGTTCAAAATTTCACTTTAAAAAACAGATAATGTGATTGAACGTCTTGTCGCTGTGACAGTTTGATGAGCATCTGGTCTCGATGCATCTCCAGGTCCTCGCATGCAAAAACCCTCCTATCACGAAATCGAGAAGTGCATAGCTTTGCAAAAGTAAGATGTCTTTGTTCTTCACCATCGTCATCACAGGTCACATGCATTTACGCTGACCATACTCTCCTTCTATGCATCTTCTCCGAATTATCCACTGGCTATCCTCTCCTTCTTCACATTCGTCTTCTTTCCTTTCTTCTTTGACACATCATTCAACTAGACCATATCACTTTGATCGAGTATCGAACGTGTATCAAACGTCTATCATACCACTTTCAACGTCTAACATACCACTCTGAACGTGTATCAAACGCCAAACGTACCACTTTCAACGTCTAACATACCACTCTGAACGTGTATCAAACACCAAACGTACCACTTTCAACGTCTAACATACCACTCTAAACGTGTATCAAACGTCTATCACACCACTTTCAACGTCTATCACACCACTTTCAACGTCTATCATACCACTTTCAATGTCTAACGTATCCCTCTGAACGTGTATTGAACGGGTATCGAAGGGGGTATCGAACGGTTTCTACATAATAATTACAACTATCGTCTTAATCTAGCGTACATGCAGGAGGTTGGGGGAATGTGAAGAAAAAAAAACATTTATGTATTAAAATTGATTATATTTTATTTAAGCATTTCTCTCTAGCGTTTAGACCACCAGTTGAATATTTTAAATACATTTTGCATGGCACAGTGCTTTGCGTGTCTGCCACAACGCAGAGTATTAACAACATTTAGCTTATTTAGGGATTTGATATCCTCGTATTCAATGTCCAGCGTCTCGATGATCACGGCCGCTCTCGTATTTTCATCGAGGAACTCCGCAAGCCAGTCGCGTTTCTGCAGCCCTTTAACGTATACTATATGGGATGTGTCATCTTCTTCGTCGATCGCATCAGCTACAGCTTTCGTAATTAGCCGTTTAGCCATACTGTACGGAACGTCACCATCGTCCCACCGTAGTCCGTGATGTTTTGCCACCAACCACCGAATGCTTGATTTGTCGGATTTCATAAGAAGAAATTGTGGCATAGGACTCCCAAAAATATAGTGCGAGAGAATTGTCCCCTTGCGTAGGACAGCTACTTCCTTCGCGACAAATCTTCCATCGACGATGAATCCTTGCAGGTCAACGAATGTTGGTACAGCCATTATCGGTACAATTTAGAGGTCCACTCGCTTTCAAGACAGGCGAGAGAATGCAGTTTTTCTCGTAAAGCATCTCAATTTTCACGATTACATTTTGTGCAAATTTGACACATGAGAGGGCGGGCAAGTAGCAATTTAATTCATTTTGCGCACCACGTTAGTCAGTGGATTGTACTCAACCACCCGATCGTGCAAAATCAGACAGTAGGCTGTAGTATTTGCCGGCACATTCTCTTTACACTCGAATTCTATGCGCACATCCACGGTACCATTCTTGATCGACTCATTTTGTCGCGAGCAATCGATCACCACGATGGGTCCAAATTGTAAAAATTCAGCCACAGTGAATAATGCCTCGTTGCAACTATGCCCATAATATGATTTACCGAATTGCGTATACATGTGATACAAGATGGCATGCTTATTCTTGTCAAAGTCCAAGTTCATGTCATCGTATGGGTAAAATTCCGAGTTGAGAAAAACTTTTACATTGGTCAATTTACAGTTATTGAACTTAGTAACGTCTTCGCTCATCACATTCCTTCGACCAGTCTGTAGAGCAAGGATCACGCATCGCGGCTTTTCCAGCTGTGCAGATGCCTTCACGGCCCACGAATGCTTGGTCGTGCTTTGTAACAGAGGATACTCGTACAGATCCCACGATTGAAAACAAATGCTCAGGTTTTGTCCACTTTCCAAAGTACGTAGCAACGATAGCTTATTAATGTCGTTCAGCGTCACATGAGGCATCCGCCATTGTAGTTTAAGTAATTCAATTTCTGGTTCCAACATCGGTGATCCTATCAGAGCATTGTTGTCGTTGCGCGATCGTATTAAAATCAATTCGTGACGCGCATTAATAATCATGTGTTTGTAGTCCTCGCAAAACCCCAGCAAATATTTGAGTGGGATGCAAAAATTGAAATGATTTTTCACTATTAGCCCATCGCGTCGTTTCAAGCCCCATCCGGCATTCTCCATATTTTTGTCTTCGTCAGATGTCAGCGATACATAGTTTTTAAGCGTGCTAGTTATTCCAACGTTTCTGTTGCGATCAATCTCCACGCCGTTCAGCTCGTATCGAATCTCATCGAATAAGAACGCCATACAATTATTTCCCAACATCACCGTTAACGCATCATTTGCCTTATTTATCTTCAATTTCCCTTCCACATAGAGGAAACTTTCGCACGGTAATGTGTATAAATCCTGCTGCTGTATCGGTATTCTTATTTCATCGCTGTATCCAAACGTCGTGTTAACGTATGGGTTGTATGTGTGGGTCTCAAGCTTGACGATGCGTTCATCAAACGTCGGCTTCCCTCCAATGCTTAGAATATCATCCATTTGTTCCCCCCAACTTAAATGCGCACAATGAATCCCAAAGATTTCAAAAATGCAATGTTCGCAGCACTAAGCCTCTTCTTTTTAGCGTGATCAGAGCTGTTGCAGTTGTTGGTGTTGTAAACAATTTCACTTGGAAGAAACAGGTTTCTGGAGTCGTTCAATACAAGCATCTCTTTCGCACCACACGTATTATCGTCGTCGTCGTCGTACGTGCAGTCTGATGGTAATCTCTTCACCTCGAAAATCGAGCAACCGTCCGTCTTGATCCACAACGCGTATCGTCAGATCCGTAATGATCCGTGCGGTGATTGGAAGGTAAATGATCTGTGCGGGCGTTTCCGATATCTTATATCCTGGTGGAACTCTCGGAGAAAATTCATGTATCGTATGTACACGCCTCCCATTGTTGTATGCACCAGCGGTCACGCTACATTCTATGCGAATAATGTTCACGTTCATGATATTAATTGGATCGTCCGATTGGTGCCATCGTTCTGGTGCTAATACCCGATTCGTTGAGAATCCCAGTAGCGATCCAATGTTGTTGGGCTTTGTAAAGTCTACGGTGAACCGACAGTACAGCTCGCTTTTCATGGTATTGTTATTGGGACGCAACACTATAGGATACGCATCGTTGTCACCGTCATCGTTGCTGTCATCGGTACCACCAAGATTTTTAGGATACCGCTCGAGTAATCGCTGCTTCAAGTACTTGGCAATGGCATCTAGTTCGTAGGAGCCGTGGGGAATCGTAATGTATTCATGAGTGGTGTCAACACTGTTGTTTACGATGAAGTAGAATTTATCGTTGCTCGAGTCGATGTTCGGTATTGTGTGATATGTTTCAAAGGTTGTTAGACCAAGCTCGTAATCATCATCGCTCAAATCTATGGGTGGAAAGTAGCTCACCGCGAGAGTGCTACTCTTGCCGGTTAGAGTGAATGTTAACGACATATTCTGCTCGAACTGTTCGACTAGTACTGAATCAGAGTGGTGGGAAATCAATCCTTAAATTTGACGCCGATCGTTTGTAGAAAGCGTAGACATAGTTGTCCACAATTGCTCTGATCGTACTTCTGATAAGACGTTCGATTGTATTCAATTTTCACATCATCCTTATCCAGATATTTTACCAATTCCATAGGTGGTAGAAGATTCCCAAAGCTGTCGAAATATATAGCTCGACACCCTCTCTTCGCATATGCCACCCAATGAGTCCCCGACCCCTCGACATCGTCCAAGTTTACGATACCACTCTCGTTTCGACGTACTCCTCCAGCTGGTAACGCGTTACGCATAAAAACACCTCTAAAGAATGGAATATGCATACGTTTTGCCAACTCCTCCAATTGCATATCGGTAGTTACGCCCGCAGGCATTTTTATTTTCTTTTCGACGTTTTTTTTTTTCGTTTGGATATTCCTTGTCCGCGCTTGTATGGCGCGAGATAAAGTCCGCGTCCTTCCATGGAGCGATTATGGCGTTGTATTTCCTGCAGCTGACGTTGCGCCGCCTTATTATCGTTCACCGCCTTGGCAATGCCCGCCGCTCCACCAGCCAATGATCCGAGAACACCCAACAGCGGGAGAAGTGGTAATATACCACCCCGTTTTGCCACCGGAAGAATCCGCTTTTGTGATGCTCTCTTTGGAGTCCTTTTGCGGTTTTTTGTTTTCATCCCCATTCCGATCTTCGTCTTGGCCTTCATAGCGGCCCAAACAACCGTAGCGGCACCTCTTTCACCCAGAGTCGAGTCTCGCGCAACGATTCGTTTTCGCGCTTTGTCAGCGAGAACGTTATCTGCCGCGTGCCTTTCGCCGAGGTCGTTGCTACGCGAATATGCAATATCGTGTTCGCGACACGCTGCGTCCAACGGATTGATACCTCGATCCCCTCTAGCCAATCGTTTTGTCAGATGAGTTCCTGGACCGCAAAACTGGTATCCTGGGATGTGTAATTCGATGGGTAGCGCGTTTATCGCCCGATTTAACAAACCACAACCTTTCTTTACTCTCGTCGGTGACATTCGCTACAGTTTTTAATCAATGGTGCTGGACCGTCGATATGCGTTCGCTGCCAAGAGCGATTATAATGTTCCAAGCACCGGCGATACTGCTGAACCTCAGAATCGACTTTTATATGCTCGGGGAGTCTGTCCCACAACTGATCAATATGCCTGTCAAACTCTCGCAGTAGAATAATTTTTGGTATATATTTCAACTGCTCAGAGGTTAGGTCTCGAATATCGTAATTATCCGACAGGATCAGTAGCATTTTGAATACTGAGCTGTGGTGTTTCGGCGCGGACCTATAAATAGGGCGCATCACCGCCTCGACGTATCAAAATCATTTTTCACGGTTCGCGGGGAGGATGCGATTCGTGCGACAACCTGTAACGATACGCGTGACAAATTTTGACAATAAATCGCGAGTGATGTCTTCGAAAACAAAACGCAGACATGGTAGCATGCTACCAAACACTATCCGCTGCGTCATTTGTGGTCCATCAAATTGTGGAAAGACCAACGTGCTGGTCAGCTTGTTGGAAAGTCCTCACGGTGTCCGCTTCGAGAACGTGTACGTGTATTCCAAGTCGTTGCAACAGCCGAAATATCAGTACTTGGAGAATTTATTGACGCCGATAGATGAAATTGGCTACTTTACATATTCGAATAACAGTGACGTCATCCCACCGAGCGAATCGCTTCCGAATTCAATTTTTATCTTTGATGACGTGGCATGTGACAAGCAAGATACGATACGAGAGTACTTTGCAATGGGGCGCCACTCTAACGTTGACTGCTTCTATCTCTGTCAGACGTATGCAAAGATTCCCAAACATCTTATACGCGACAATGCCAATCTTTTGATTCTGTTTAAGCAGGATGGTACCAACTTGAAACATGTGTACAACGATCATGTAAACACTGATATGCCTTACGAGGATTTCTGCGCTTTGTGTCATAATTGTTGGCAACGGGAGTATGGTTTCGTGGTGATAGACAAGGATAGCGCAATGTCCAATGGACGTTATAGAAAGGGATTTAACGAGTTTGCCGTACCGTGAGATGGTCAATTGTCGTCAACACGTCGGTGGGAAAGCAACGTCTACGGTACAGCGATGATCGATATCGATAGTCTGGAGATTAAGGATCGCGAGAGAATAGTGAAGGAAATTGCAAAAACCAGCGAAGCCATTCGCCGGAAACATCAGGCTTTGAAGACTGGCAAGATGGAGGAAGATATCGCGTTGGAGAAATACTTTAAACCTATCATCGAACCACTAAAACATATTGCGGCAAATACCGCAGCGGCAGAAGCTGACGCATCGCCGCTGATGAGCACAGATGTTGAAGGGAATGAAACATTAACGCCTAAAACAAAAATCCATCCGAAACAGAACATATCACGCAACAGAAAGAGGAAACAACACATGTCGGCGGAATATTCACCCATAACCTCAACACCAGTTCAAGCGAAGCGAAACCGGCAGAATGTCGGATCAAACGATTCTCTGGCTCCTCTCACACCAATAAGTACATTACCCAATGTACAATCGTTCTCAGCCATTGATGACGTTTTCGAAACTAGTCCCAATGAGTCGTTTGTAACATCTATTAGACAGCAATTCCAAACATCCGAGGGACAAGAAACGTTTCGCAGTCATTTCGGCCCGCTGGGGCAAAAATACATGAGCGCAATCCTAAGTGGTGATAGGGATACAACAATGGACTATGTGTATGGTGTATACTTTAGCAATAGTGGAACGATGCTTGGGGATAAGGCTTTCGATATAGACAAGGATGATAATATAATCATAGATGGTGTAAAATACAGAGGAACACCCGGTCTTTACGAACTGATTTTCAAGAGAATTCCCGATGATGCAGTATACACCGATGCCGATAAACAAAAATACAAAAGTATACTGCTGACGACGAATGCCCACAGACGCGACCATGCCGCTCACAATCCTATATTAGGCAACAAGGGACACAAGTACAAATATGTAATTGCACCGCTACTCCCTCGCGCATCGGCTAGTAGGGCAGGGAAAGGTCTAACGGTACCGCGAGCCATGGTGGTAAACGATAACAAGATTGATTATGTGCACTGGGACGATCCCAACGAGCTGGTGGATCGAATGCGTTTGCTTGAAGCGTCGCGTCAGGCGGGTAACAACTCTCACGATCCTGAAATTCTATCGATTATCGAGGAACTCCGCGAGGTAGGCCTCATTATAAATTAAACCGCGCGCCGATGATGTGCGCTGTATGCATCGAGATGTCGATCAACAAATTTGGGGTGTCGCTCGAGAAGAGTGGAGCAGCTACAATGGACTATTACAAATGGAGCGGTTTGCTTCGAAATTACATGCGAGATAACACCCTTTGCGTGGCTGGTGTCGACTTCGATGCGAAATCACGCAAGATACGACGCGTAGCTCAGCCGGTGGCTGACACCGATGCCGCCAATAAACTATACGTGGAAAAGAGCATTAAACTTTTGAGAGAGCAGCAGGAAGAATTAGAGAGGAAGCTGGTCATGTTTCAAAGGGATATGCTGACGTTGCAAAACAGCGTTCAAAAGATATCACAGGCGTTGAATTCTATCCCACGGCAGCACTGTGAAGGTGAATCATGCGAGACGGTTGAACTTGTCCAGAATTTCCTCAGACCGATGGGAAGGACATAATACATGTACACGATAATTATCGCATCATTCATGTCCAATACACCTCTGCGATCAAACATGCAGCCATTATCTAAATCCAAGAGTAAAGAAGAAAACCATGGCTACAAGAAGCTACAACTCGTTGAGGAATTGCATGCTCCAGCTCGAAGACATTTCCCGCGGAGACGCGTCATATTGCACGGATACGACGATCTGTGGCAAGCTGACATTGTAGAAATGCGTCCATACTCGCGATTCAACCAGGGTCACCACTACATACTCACCGTCATCGATGTGTTGAGCAAGTATGCATGGGCGTTGCCGCTCAAAACTAAAAGTGGTGCCGAGGTGACTAAAGCGTTCACAAAAATATTTAGAGATCGATATCCAAAAAATTTGCAAACTGATCAAGGAAAAGAATTTTACAACGCTGATGTGCAGAAACTCTTGACAAAGCACGACATTAATCATTATTCGACGTATTCGGTGATGAAGGCCTCTGTCGTAGAACGTTTCAATCGAACTTTGAAGAACAATATGTGGAAATTGTTTACGCTCAATGGAACCTATAGATGGACCGATGCGCTACCGCGTCTACTTGCAGAGTATAACGCACGAAAACATAGAACCATCAGAATGCGTCCTTGCGATGTTACCCCTGTGATCGCTGATAGGTTGCTAGCCACTGTATACAGCAACATAAAGATCGCTGCTCCAGCGAGATTCAAGTTGGGCGAGTTTGTTCGCGTGAGCAAATTTAAAACCATCTTCGATAAAGGCTATACGCCGAATTGGACAACTGAGGTGTTCAAAATAGCTAAAGTACAGGCAACTAATCCTGCAACCTATCTGCTCGTCGATTCCCGTGGAAAACCCGTTGCTGGAGGATTCTATGAACACGAACTGCAACGCGTCGCCGATCCTGATGTGCATTTAGTGGAAAAAGTGTTGCGTAGAAAGGGGGATAAGGTATATGTCAAGTGGTTGGGGTTTGATAAATCACACAATTCATGGATAAATAAAAATAATGTATTGTAAAAATAATAATACATGGTTCAATAAATACAATGATACATATATGTAAATGTGTAAACAATTTTTACTTTAACACATTAATCCCACTATTTATAATCCATTTAATATATACAATGATATACATATGCAATAATTCCACTATTTATAAGAATAATTTACATATATTTGTGAAGAATATTATACAATAAATACAATTTCTATTTTACATCGATTTTTTTACAATGGAATTTTATAATGATATTTTACAATGGGATATTATAATGTCCCCAGGGTAGAGTGTCGGTCGAATCGGGTACGATATGCCGCTTGTCATCGTATGGGCTTAGAGCGATTTTGGATTCCGAAATGGTGTACACTTTATGATATTTAGACCGTATACATGATTGTCTGCGAACCATTTCGATCTCCCTATGCAAACACTGCGCGTAGTCGTCGAAAGTTATCGTCCTGGCTACAACGTTGGTCTTGACACCTTTCGCCTTTTTCATATCTTTTTTGCCGTCTACGCGAAGTGCATACATTTTCGCTCTAAGACCTATGAATTCAGTCATTATCGCACCGTTATTTTCATCCTTCATCAGCCCTGGAACCTTCTTATTTACACGCGGCATATTATATGCATTGTCAGTAGGATAATCGCTTGTGTCGAATCTACCGATATTGTGTTTCATGGTCTCGTAGATATCGTCGCATCGAATATGGTAAATGAGACTGTCTGTGTCTGTGTATAGAATTTTACAATTTTCCCCATGCTCGGGCGACATGTACTCGTGATGAAATTCATACAAACAAATTTTTGATATGTCCAGAATGCACATACCCACGTATATCGGTTTGTTGAATTTCACCTCGAGTTTTCGCAATTCAACAGCTATTAAATTTTCCAAAAAAACACTTCTGCTGTGGAAATTCGGTTTCGCGATCATTGCCTCCGCGCCATATCGCCCTTCCCAATGTGTTAACAGTTTTACATCCACATGATTTCGTACATTTTCCATAGTTTTGCCAAATACCGCGTTGTTCATCAATTTGTACAAATTTTTTTCAAAGTCGTTTGTCGCGCTTGTTCTGAACCGTGTATTGAGTTCGATGTAATCGCGGAGCCAAGGAGATTGAACGAATTGAAGCACGCGGTGTATCTTTGTAATACGAAGACCGTGACGGGTGCACTGCTGCAGGTTGCGGTAATGGATAACGTAACGCTGCTTATCATATACCGTCGCGAGTAACTTGTCCTGTCTGCTGCCAGGTGGTTTGGCACGCGTCGGGCAGAACGGTAGATCGGCATGAGCGTTGTGCAGACGTTGTGGATATTCCAGATCTACCTCGAGAATGTACCCCATGAGCGAATCGACTTCGATTGATGATACATCAAAATTTACAGCATCTTCGACCCATTGAAATTTAGCGTATGGTAGGGATTGACACATTGCCCACCCATACAAATTATTCACATCAAAGTACATCAAGTACGATGACTCTTCCGATGCGTCGTAAGATGACATGTACTTGTTATTGGCATGTGCGTATCTCCCGGAACATTGACTTAAACCCCCACGTATACCGCGTTCGATAAACATGACCATATCGACGTCGGTGAGCAATTCGAATGTGATTTTGGTATGTTTTAGCATGGCATCCCATGTGAAACCTGGTAGAGTATAATAATGCGCCGAATCTAATCCATAACTTTTGATACAACTTTCGCGAAAATTTTCAAAAATATCAGCCAATAACAAGACATCAGTTTTCAAATACAAGTCGCTGTATTCGCCCAAGGTTCTAATCCCAAAACGCTGCCAGACAGTTTCGGCGTGTGCGTAATCGCTCTCAGATACAGTTTCACCCGTTAACGAACTGTAGAATAACTCGCGCGGCGGTAAGCATGGGTCCTGCAGCTTGTTCACGCAATCAAGGTATTCGTACGGAAAGACACCTTTTCGCGTCAATAAATTGAAATCTTCGGTGGATAATGTTTCAAATTTGGATCGTAAAATTTTTAATTGATCTATGCTAAGAAAAGATGCTAATTTGTCGAGACTAGTATTGAGAAATTTGTACGAGTCGATGAATCGTAATTTAATATTATTTCGCGAGTCTGATTCAGCCGTATCTTCGACATTTTTTGTGAAGGAAATATACTTTTCTTTGGTTATGGGCAATACATCAACGTGACCTTCGAAAGCGGTAGCTATTTCCTCGATAATGAAATGTGAGTCATAGCCTGATAAATTGTGGAAAACTATGGGGATGTAAAACGCGTTTTTATAATTTAAATTGCACTCCGAATGTGCTGGGCCTCTAAACCGTCCAGAGAGATGGCAATGATCGCGAACTCGTATATCATCAGCCTTGAATGGCTCTTCGCAAATATGACAGTCTGTTGCATCGTGAAATGTCGTCAACTGTTCGCTGGTTAAATCAAGCATGGGAACATTACTGTTCAAGATGGGTTTGGCGAAGTTTGCAAATTTTTTCAGTTCGTATACGAACCATGAAACACAATCCGCGTCGCGGCGACATCGATACGTCGATAGCGGTGTATCATACGAGCAATGCATATAATAGGCTATACTATGAACTTTATGGTGCTGATACGTGTGTAATTTGCTATCACCAATTCGGGGGCTGTCCTCTGTTTTCTCGATGATGCATTCGAGATCTGCATACACCACGAAGGGAAGCCGCTCCTTCCTGCACTGGTTCTCGAAACTGATGAAATTTTTACCTTCGCTGGGCAGCACGATGGCGCAATCATTCATCTTGCCGCAGTCCACTGCGTGTATCTCTAGCTTCTCGACAGATCTGAAATAGTGCATACATCTGCAAAAAAAAAACAAATTTTTTTATTTAATTTATTTTCGCGAGACATTTCATCATTTCGCAAGTTTTCTATACATACCGGTCACAGATGAATTTTTTTCCATCGTGCCTGCTCAGCTGTGCGCTCACCAGCCGGGATAAGTTCTTAATCAGTACAAAGTGCCCTACATCACCATGCTCTTGATTCGGTGTGTAGAGCAGGTTGACATGCTGATCCCTCTTGTTGCTGGTGAGACGCAGCGGAAACACCTTCGATCCATTCTCCGCCTCGAAGGTGTACACGTTGATGGAGATGCTATTGAGCTGTTCAAATTTTCCAATTTGTCCCAGAGACATTGGGAACTCAACGCCTTGCAGATTTAGCGTGGAAGCATAGTGCGAGTATGAACTTGGGCGATCGGTATGCTGTTCAGCAGGATGGAGAGCGGCGACCACTGCCCACGCGAAACACGCATTGTCCGGGGATTGTACACTGATCGTGGCTTTCTTCAATATCAATTCCCGCGGCAACTTGATGTGACACCCTGCGCGCAGCGGATTGTACTTGTTGACATTGACGGTGATGTTGAGGATTCGCGTCAATGCCCATCCGCTGTCGCGTTCCTGGAACTCTTCCAGCGATGCCAGGGTGGGTTCGATAATGCATCGTTGGTACCACTCCTGCAGATCAGATGTGCGGAAGAGTTCGCAGTTTCGGGTGTTGATGCTTTTACAAGCATGCTTGTCACCAGCCACAAATTCACCGTTGAACACAGTGTTCACTTTCAGGTTTTGATGTTTCCTCAAAGCACCCCGCACATGCTCCAGCACGATGGTCCCTGCATCTTGGAGGAAGTTGCGCGGCTCGATGTAGTTTGAATTTAGCACGGCACCAGTTAATACGCGGCTATCGAACGCAGCGTCTATTTCGCGCCATAAAAGTCTCGTACTCGAATGTCCGGCACCTTCACGCACGAAACGTCCGCGCAACGAATGTCTCAGTCCTTCGAGATGCGCGATTCGAGCAACCAATGATTGTCGAACACCAATCGATAATCGCGGGTGTTTTATGCGACTCTGTTCTTCCAACGATTCAATGCACTCGTTGCACCGTTCTTCCCACGCGAGGTACTCTTCCCGGGAAATCAATCGTGCAGATTGATCCAACAATTGACTGGTTACTTGCGCGAATTCTTCCATGATCATAAATGGAACGTAAATGTACTGCGTCTTTTTTTTATGCAACACGTTGCAACGATTTGAGACCATGTGCAGTTTAGAGCACATATTTATATCCTCATCATGATTTGGTATCTCTGTCTAACTCTTTTGGCGTACTCCATCCCTCAAATTGCATTAGTTTCTGCTAATACAGCATAATTCATTCTTTTTTGGCGTACCTCCTCCCTCAAATGCATTAGTTTCTGTTGACACAGCATAATTCTTTTTTTTGGCGTACCTCCTCCCTCAAATGCATTAGTTTCTGTTGACACAGCATAATTCTTTCTATGATTCATGCATATGACGAATTAGCGCGCAAGATCATCCGGCATAGTTTCTGCTGATTCCGCATAATTCTAAGATTCGATGTTCCCAAAAGTATTATATTACATTCAACACGTGTCGATATTTTTTATATTACGTTCAACACGTGTCGATATTTTTTATCCTTGAGGATGGGGCTCAAATTACATGCGATCGTGTGATATGCTGTGACATTAAGATTGAAACATATGGAAAAAATTAATAGTTTTAAAATAAAATGTCGTGGTGGGGAAAGCAACTGCACCTCTATTTAAGCCAGTCTCTCGGACGCTATTCAATCAATCGCTCTGGAACCTCTCAGTGACTTTCGACATATACACATACAGTGCTTCGAAAAAAATGTGCAGTACCGGTGTTGCGAATTATTACGTTCCAATCATGCAAGATGATGTATCGTCTTGTAAGAAGAACACATCTAACATGTAAGATTTTAATTTTTTCATACCATATCATCGTTATTTATTTATATGTTTTCCTGATAAACAGTAATTTTCATGATCGGACTCTTAGATCGCATCACACATCACGTATCATGGTTAGAAGATATGCGCTAACGCCTGCATCATATAAATATCTGGAAATTGGCATCAGCGTACAATCTATACCACTGGTGGAAATTGTTCTTGGCGACAATCGTGGGAATCAATTGTTGTTACATCTTCCAACATTGAAAACGCTAATGGAAAAACGCACAGACATCGAAAAACATGCACAATTAATTGGATCAGCACCGCTATGGATTGACGAATTGTTGGTAGAATTTTGTATAATGTATAATTCGCGAATTGTGAAGATGTCGATACATAATAAGTCTTTATATTTCAAATTAGAAACTATGAAGTTTTTATTTAATCTCGAGCGTTGTATCGACCATGTGTATTCACAGCTTTCCGATTATACACATCTTGTCCATGCGAAATTTTCAAATTTTGTCACCGTGTTACAACGACATGATGTTGCTGGTGAAACTTTAGATTCGTGTCACATCGCTAAAACTATATGTGACAGCGAATATTTCGATGGTGAATCTCTTATCGATTGCGAACTGTTGGCATGTGCCATGAATGATATTGTTGACGCTGCTCGCAGCAAATATTAAATTGTACAATTAGTACATTATTTGTAACAATATATATCATAAACATATATAATGTCTCAATTTTATTTATCCGTCTTCCTTCTCTCCTCTCTTTCCATGATTCATGCGTATAACGAATTAACACACAAAATCAGCCGATACAGTTTCGACCGATACAGCATAATTATATGTATGCGCGACTGCATCAATATGTAAGAGATGTGCGGATGAAATTTGAAACTTTTGTTAACTTGCTATAGCAAAAAAAAAAAAGATGTTACCTGTGAAACATTCGTTGCGCATCATGCTGCTAAAATCATACGCGATAGCGAATATTATGTAGATTGCAAACTGGTGGCATGCGCCATCAATGATATTCTAGCTGATGCTCGTAGGAAAAAAAATGTTAAAATTATATTCTTTTTAATTTTAAATAAATTTTTTAAACACATATTATTTGCCCATTTTATTTATTCATCTTTCTCCTCGCCACCTAATTTTAAGATTTGGCGTTTATTTCGTTCGAGCTGAATGATGAGTGTAAAGAAGAAGGGAAAGAAGACATGTGTGAATAGTCATTGAAAATGAAGGTGGAGAACAAAGGTATCTTACTTTTTGCAAAGCTATGCACTTCTCGATTTCAAGTTATGAGTTTAGATGCACGAGCTTGGAGATACAGCGAGACCAGTTGCTCATCAAGCTTGACAGCTGACAGTCTGTTTTTTTTCAAGTGAAACATTTTGTGAAAAAAAAATGGGAATAACACGGATTGCACCGGAGTGCGACCCTGAGGTATGTACTTTAAAATATTTTTAACATTTATTGCGTTTAACTTTTTTAAATCGTGTGAAATCAATGTCAATGTCAATGTTGTATCACGGGTTTCTATCTTCTAGGACTCGCCACCCCCGTCACCACCTGGTTGGCAGTCGTCACCCTCACCATCACCGCCGTCTTCGTCGCCTCCGCAGCCTCGAATTGTATGTAAATGCTTTTGTACATTTTACTATGTTTAATGTGTCAATGATATATCGGCGTTTGTGTATGTGTTACAGAATTATGAACTGTTGGCGGCGCAAATAATGATATTGGAGCAGTTCCTGACTGGGATTATACCTGACAATGCATCCCGGGTGGTACAACCCCTAGATTTGCGGATGCGGCCGCGGTCGGAACTGGTGGTTGGTTCGACGATGGCTGCACGATTACGGCAACCCCGGGTGCCATACAGGCAGATTGGGCCCCTGCAGCGGGCGCGGTCCTCATCACCTGAATGGATAGATGTGAGCAGGCCGCAGCCGTTGCCGTCGTCATCACACCCAGGCTGGGTGATGGCGCCTCCGGGGCCCCCATCGCAATCGACATCATCCTCGCCATCATCATCATCTGTCGATACGGTACCCTGGTGGCCGCCATCGACGCCGTCACAGCCATCGTCACCATCGCAACCATATTCACCATCGCAGTCGCCATCATCGCCATCATCGCCTGCATCGCCTGCAGCGCCCCTGTCGCCCCTGTTACGTGAGGGCGTTGTTCAATTAACAAGTAACAAGTCAACAAAAATTGACTGAGGGAAATCCCACAACACTAAATGGTTGAATCAATAATCGTGTCTTGTTGTCAATTTTGAAAGAGACCGAGCGGTTGAGTCTAATTTCCTCAAGTAACGCTTAACGAATTTTAAAGGGAAAAGTTATAATTTTAACATAATCAGTGATTATTACGCAAAAATCAGGATTGTTTTGGGGCGCGGCTTTCGTCTACAACCCGTACAGGTTGTCCAATCAGGATGTGGTATTTTAGAGGAGACTGGTTCGAAACAAAATCAGACAAATTAAGGAATAATATACCATGTATTACAAAATATATATATAAAAGGAGTTTTTGAAAGGTGGTACAAATTTGGGGAAAATTACATGGATTTGTGTTGTGCCTAATTATATATAAAACTCCAATTACAATGTGTAAAATCCTAGACTCGTTTAGGAGGATTTGAACAGACCAACAATAATTGATCGAGGGGAAACCCACAACCCACGAAGTGGTTGGATCAATAATCGCGGTTTTCTTAATCTTATACATTCACTCGAGTTATTTGAATGATTAGTTTGGTCACAATTTATATTATTTGAAACAAGACAATTTTAAAACGCGTCACACGCCGAAGGGAAAGTAACAGCTAATTGAGGGTAAACCCATAACACACTAGGTGGTTGAATCAGCTGCTGCTTCCGTACAATATCATGGATGGATTGAATCACTCACCAATTCTGTATAAGAGATTTCTAATTCGTATTTTCAAATACTCTCTCTCTCTCTCTCTCTCTGTCTGTCTGTCTGTACGACTTCTCTCTCTCTCTCTCTCTCTCTGTACGACTTGGAGGGTCCCGCGTTTGAGATGGTGAAGCGCAGGAGGGTCGCACAACACACGAATGTCGAAAAAAGGTTCACAATGTTTTTGGTTACACGCGAGAATATTAAAGTTTAATTAAATAAAACGGTTTTAAAACAATTAAGGATTAAACTGGAGAAAAACGCAAAAGTATTAAAGTCTCTACGGGGACTGAGTCCTTCCACGCACTACAAGAAACACGGGAACTCCGGCTCAAGACTATTTTAACGAATAGTAATGTCCCTCGGACAGATCGACCACGCACTATGCGACTTAACAGGCGACTGCCCCGAGCTTTCGCAGGGCAGGCCCGAGCAACCGGGCCTTTGAAACAAAGAGTGTCAAATTGCTGACTCTGCACCTCATGCACACGGCCCAACCGTCATCGCCTCGGAACGTTCCCAGCCTCGCAGTGCTTAGGTTTTCGAGTGCTATCGCATCCGGCGTTCCAAGAACGTTGATGCTGATGAAAGATTTTCTCAAGGAAGAAACGCAGTGGCGTAACGACTTGCATTTAATTATTATTATAATTCAGTTTGTAGATCATTGACAATTGATCGAGGGAAACTCCCATAACTCGCAATGGTTGAATCAGTTGTCAATGACGGTGTAATGGAAATTTAGAAGAAAGTCAAATATAAATGGTCTACTACAATGCTTAAGTTTCCGAAACCCTATCATATCAAGCGTTCTCAGAATATCGCACGGCGTCGGAAGATTGTTGTCGATCTTGCATGGGAAAGTTTGCCGTGGCGTGACAGGCTTTAGGCTGGTTAAACTGTAACTATTGAGAGTTTTCATAGATAACTGACAATTGATTTTAAAAAATAGTCGGCACGTAACACCCCTCCCCCCTTGAAATCATCGTCCCGATGATAACTAGGTGTAAGGACATTTAGAGTGCCGAGTATAATTTATAAAAACGTGGAGTAGTTGCCTGTCACGTCTGAGGGGCATTGCGCTTGTTCCGCTGACATAGATTTCGATTCGATGATTGTGAGGGTCGCCACGCAGGGCGGAGTATACGCATTCTATAAAAGGCCGTCCTATATGTACGCAGCCTTCTATGTTACACTATTGCTATTTTTGAACAATTTCTAACCAGACCACAATCATACACCCCGGTTATCCCTACAAGTCAATTCCCCGAGAACGACAAGTCCTTAAGGAATCGAGCACCGACGTCCGAGTACAATAATTTCGCACACTGTTTCAATACACTTAATGCATCCAGCACGAACTCTTCGCACGTTGGTACACCCGGCGATGTTAAGCCATGATGATGGGTTTTAGACGTTGGTCTCCTCGATGAATTCGTCCATTGTCCACCCATCCGCAGCATTTAGCTCCAGGACTCACGACATGAATTCCATCTGGACAGTCTGATGTTCGTTAGGCTCTGCAATGTATTGTGGTGGAGTTTTTCGGATGTAGGAAAATCGGTGCTCTTAACGCCAAAACTCTGTAGGTTCGGATTGGCCGCCAAGAATGTCTCAAGTATGATGCCGCTACAATTCGCGTAGCGACCAATTGAGAGGTTCCCTCAAGGAATTGACCTGCAGGTACTGCCAGCACCTGAAAGGCCGATGGTCATACGTGAAATGTTGTCACATCCGATCCTTCCAGCGCTGTACAGTTTTTCGCAACCAAGGTCAATAGCCGTGGCCATAGGTTCGTGGGAACCAATTCGTTATCTAAAACAATGTATCTTATAATAATGGCGCATCGCATACAAAGTACCCAATAGAAAACAGTGATTGATACTATCCTGCAGAACTCAGCAATCCGTGGGTCGCAGTCCACAATTCATGGACCATACTCCGGCAGGATGTAAGTTGCTGGAGCGGTGATCGGCTTCATGACAACTGAAGAGCGACTCGGTAGATCCCGCCAGTCGGTGGTGGTCAAATCGTGATGAGCAATTTTTCGAAATACAATCCCAGAACGAATGAACTCTTGATGTTTCATGTGTTCTCCGATGGTTTGCGGAAGTTAGCATGATCCAGGTCATCACAGAGAGAGAGAAGTTACCAATTTTCTTAATTTAATTTGACTCTATTCTACAATTAGATCGGAAACTGAGGCCTAATCATTTCGGTGGTGTAGTAATAGTTTATCTGCATGCTTTACAAATCGTTCGCCAGATTTCTTTTGTAATATAATATTATTTTTTTCCAAAATCCCAACAATTTTGTAAGGACCGTGATATCGACTTCCAAATTTACCTTTCCTGACTTCTACTAAAACGCGTGCCATGTCGCCAATTTTACCTTGGAATGGTCGCGCTTTTTCGTCGTAGTATAATTTTGATTTATGTTTAGCCGATATCAAATTTTGTGCAGCCAACGTCTGCATCTCGGTTAATCGCGTTAATAAATCTCGAAGATAACCGTTATACGTTGGTAGAGATTCGTCTGTAGGGAATGCACTAGGACAGCGTGCTGTTTCGCCAAATACTAATTCATGTGGAGTGAAATTTGTTCCTTCGTGAACAGACGTGTTGTACGAAAATATTGCAAATGGTACTATTTTATCCCAATCATCAAAATCATTTAGGTAATGTTTTATATATTCAGTTAGAACTATATGGCTACGTTCCAAAGCACCATTTGTTTGTGGGCGGTACCCAGAAGTAGTTACATGATTAATTTTGAAAATATTTGCCAATTCTTTTAACACTTTATTAATGAAACTGGTACCTTGATCAGTTAAAATTGCGCGTGGAGCCCCATATTGCAAAACCAAATGCGTGACCAGCGCATGAGCTACAGTTTCTGCTTTTATATCCGGTACAGGAACTGCAATGCAGTATTTCGTAAGATTATCTTGCATAGTTAAAATGTGTCGGTTACCGCTAGGAGTCAATGGAAGAGGTCCCACAGTGTCTAAGGATATTTTATCAAATGGCTTTAATGGTGTATCAGTTATAAGCATGGGTTCACGAGTTTTTGTCCTAACAAGTTTATTTTCTTGACAACTATTGCATGTTCTAATGAAATTTTGAATGTCGTTACGCATCGATGGCCAATAAAATCTTTCTCGAATTCGTTGGTATGTTTTTGTTACGCCCTTATGCCCTCCTATTAAACTTTCATGTAGTTCCGAAATGATTTTCGGACGGAGTTCTTCGGGCGGTAACTGCACGTTTCCGGTGCACACTGTTATTTTGATATCGCTATCCGCAAAAATATTCAATAAGATACCAACTAGTGTACCCTGCGGAAGTGTATCAGTAAGTTCACCGGATTTCGAAATTCTAAAGGTTTTTATACCTGATTGTAAAAGTGTACGTTTTAAATTTTTCAAAGCATTACCTAATTTTGCGACGGAAGTATCATCATAATGCTTTTCTTTGATTACTACACTGAAAATTTTGTATTTACCTCGTGGCGTAACGAGTACTTGGCCTTCTTTTGGCTTTGTATTCCGCAGATTCTCTATGCTTATAGCTCCTATGTCTGCGAGCAAACGACTTATCGGAGTTACCAATTCCACATCAGAAGAAATGAAATGAACATAATTTTCGCGAATGTTTGTTAAACTGTTTCGAGTAAGTTTAATATTCTCTCCGCGTGCGCTTCGGGAGAAGGTCGGTGAAGTTAGTATGTCGGGAAGTATACTTTCCGTTATTTGAATTCCCGGTCGATACTGGTCAATTTTGCTGTAGTCCGTTGATTTAGGAGCAAATGAACGTTTGGGGGTGGAAGGTGGATCAGAAAGCGTTGTGCTTGGTTTGGAATAAGGTGTAGATAGTGCAAGCGGTTTGTTTGATGGTAATGGGGTTGGTATTATGGATCGGCGCGGTGGACGATGAATTAGGGTGTTATCAAATTTTGAGGCATTGTTTGGTTCTTCTTCTTCCTGTATGGATTCCAAATGAGGTCTCCCTATTTCGGATCTCGAAGGCCCTACTTCAGCGCCAGTCGCTTCGGCATTATCTTGACCTCGCGATTTGTATTGCGCCCACAAGTCCTCTGCGCGTTTGTCCAAATCTTCTAGGACCGAATCTTCTGTCTCTAGTTCTGATTCGTCGGATGAATTTTGCAGAATATCGCTATGCTCCTGCAGCGATTTGTCAAAACGATCAAAAGATTCCTGAAGTTCCTGTAGCCTAATGGGTGGAGTAGTATCCAGGTGGATTTCGTTATCGTCATTGGATGGAGGTGCAACCTCTATTGTTATGCCTTCGACAGGTGTTGGTGCCGCGGCAGCTTCATCCTCTGTAGTGTCCAAAACCTCGGACTGGTCTTCTGATAGTACTTCTTTAGAAAGGGTACGTTGGAATTCTTGAACCAATATTGGTGATTTGAGATTAGGAAGCACGCTTTTTCGACCTCGGAATACAGGTGGATCGGTTACCTCAGTAGGCGGTTCCTCTTCGGAATTTTGCGAGGATTCTGTTGTAGTTAATTCCGCGTAATTAATGGGAGGTTTTGATTTTCCCGGTTGCAATGCGGAACGTGTTCTTGTTGCAATTGCACTTTTATCTATTGGGAGTGTAGGCTTACTTTTTCTGATACTTGATTTAACAGGTGGTATGGATCTGGACGTACTCGGAGTTGGTAAAGTTTTACGAGTGGGAGGTTTCTTAATAGGCAAAATTTTTGAAATCCCAGTATTACATTCAGAATCGCTATCGGATGTGTCTTTAGAACTGGAATCGGAACTAGTATTAATTTCTGTTACCGGATTTCGAGACAGAGCATCTGCATTGGAATTTAGACGTCCAGGTTTATGTACGAATTCATAATCATAATCGTGCAATTTTAATCTCCAACGCACTAATCGTTGTCCCGGATCTTTTATCGAATCTATCCATTTTAAAGGCTCGTGATCACTAACCAAAGTAAATTTTTTTCCGTAAAGGTATGGTCGAAAATGTAATATCGCAAAGAGAACTGCTAGGCATTCTTTTTCCGTGGTAAAATAATTTTGTTCCGGCTTCGTTAAATTTCTCGAAAGGTAAGCTACCGGTAAGTCGTGTCCGTCCACATTTTGACTGAGTACGGCTCCTATTGCGTAATCCGATGCATCGGTAGTTAATGTAAATGGTTTATCAAAATCAGGGTATTGCAATATAGGACTCTTGCACAGAGCTTTACGTAAAATTTTGAAACTATTTTTATGTTCTTTCTTCCATACAAATTTAGCATTCTTTTGCAATAATTCTGTAAGAGGCTTGGCTTTGGCTGCAAAATCTTTGATGAATCGGCGATAATATCCGGCTAGTCCAAGAAATTGTCGTACATTTTTTTGATTTTTAGGACGGGGAAAATATTTTACCGCTGTTAATTTCTTTGGATCTGGTCTTACTCCAGAACGACTAATAATATGGCCTAAATATGTGACTTCGGTTCTCAAAAATTCACATTTGTCTGGTTGAAGGGTTAATTTTGCATCATTTAATCGCGTAAACAGACGTCGGACTTTCTTTTCGTGTTCTTCCAAATTTTTCGCGTAAACAACAATGTCGTCAAGGTAGACAAATACTTCCACACCCTGTAATCCGCGCAATACCTGGTCCATCAGCCGTTGAAACGTCGCGGGAGCATTCTTAAGCCCTTCGGGCATACGAATATACTCGTAATGACCATTAGGTGTAGTAAACGCTGTTTTAGCGCGGTCTCGTGGATCCATTTCGATTTGTTGGAATCCACTAGCGAGATCAAAGGTGGAAAAGTATTTCGCTTCGCCTAAGTGATCTAAAATTTCAGTGATGTTAGGAAGAGGATATGCATCACCAATTGTTTTTTCGTTAAGATATCGAAAATCGATTACTATTCTCCACATTGGATTTCCTTCGGAATCAGGTTTCTTTGGTACTATCCAGATTGGTGAATTGTACGGAGAATTTGAAAGTGCAATAATTTTATCTGCCAATTTATTAGAAATTTGACGAGCTATTTCTTTTTGGTGGACTCGTGGAAACCGATATTGCCTAGTGTTAATTGGCAAATCATCTATTGTAGGTATTCGATGTTGTACTAAAGGAGTGGATTCTAATTTGTCACCTGGTAGACGAAATCGTTCAGGAAATTCTTCAATTAATTTAATTACGTGATCTTTTTCTTCGTCATTTAAATGATCTAAACGCAATTTTGATAAAATTCTGGTTACACGGTCCATTGATACCGGTGACTCTTGCTGTTCAGAGTCAGAATCGAAGTATTCGCGTTCTTCAGGAAAATTATGATATTCAAAAGGTAAAATTTCTTGAGGCGGTATTTCTATTTCAATATCTTTTTCCAAGGTATTTATTGCGAGAACATGGCACACGTTGTTTTTAACTTTTACCAGCGCTTCTCCAATATAAATTCCATCTATTGTTTTAATCAGTGGTAAATATCCTTCTTTCAAATTACAGTCGATGGTATCTATGGCGATTGCTTGTCGGGTACGACTACTAATACGATAAACACGCGGCGTACTATTTTTCGGAGGTGCTTCCTCTGGAGGAGTTTCGCCAACAAAATCAATCGGTCGAATTGGTTGACTTTGTGTAACTATTGTATTATGCGCAAATGAAATTTCAGCTTTTTCTTGCCTCAAATAGGCTTTTCCTAAAATACCGTCACTATGTATCGGAAAATTTGATCTTACTACATGAAATAGGACAGGTTGATTCAAAATCGATACTATTGTGGTTCCTAATGTTTTTGGTTTGGCGAGTACGAGTGATTTTGATTTGAATTGTATGAAGGATTTTGGTTTGGTGAATATGGTCTGGACTCCCGAAATCCTACGGAATTCCGTGAATCGGAATTCGAATTTCTGAAACTATTTTGAAAATTTGAATTTTGATTTGTGATTTGCGTCGACTGGGGAATCGGACTCGTGCTCCGTGCCAATTGTGGAACCGTCGAATTTTGTGCGTACGGCGAATTTGACGGAAAACGCGGATCCGGTGGATACGGTGAATAGTATGGTGGATAAGGCATTTGATAAAAAGGTGGGTAAGCCATATAGGGAAACGGGGAATAAGCAGGATATCCATGTTCTGGATATCTACTCGATTCCGTGTTACTTCGCGGTGGTTTAAGAATACCTGTAGGAAATTTTGAATAATCTGAATTTCCAGTTGCGTTTGGACTCGGGCTTCGCGAACGAGAGTCTCCAAAATTTTGATTTCGCGAATCGCGATAAGTGAATAAGCTTTGACGCGAATTACCTTGAACAGGGGAATTTGAACGAGACTCATCCTGCCTTGAGAGAAATAATCTATTTGTATCTCCGGTCGGTATTACTCCAGACCTCATTCGCGTTTCGACTCGCGTCGCATGTTTTAGCGCGTCTTCTAAGGTTTTTGGATCGCGCGCGTCCACGGCCCTGGCTATCTCGTCCGGCAAGCCCCGAATAAATGCTTCTAGCGCACAATCCTTTATCGGGCGCAGCATCTTATCCGCGTATTCGCCATACGAGTCTTCCAGCGCGAGTCGGGCTCCGCTAACCAAGATATTAAGCCGATCATGGAAATCATTTACAGTTTCGTTTCTGCGCATACGGATATTTTCAATTTCATGATGGTAGTATGGATAATCTTTCCCGGGAGCGAATCGAGCTTTCAAATGTTTAATTAATTCGTTTACAGTATTAAAAGTTTTTCCGAAAGTACTATCGCGTGCAGCTCCTTGTAATTTTCCAAGCACTGCTTTTACGAACGGGCCTTCCGACGCAGGCGGCACGAAAACTGCACCGTTTTGCACATCTTGTAAGAAATCTTTCAAAGGTATATTTCTCCCGTTAAAGAAAGGAATATTCAATGTCCCGTGCTGTAAAGCAAAGCATTCTGCCATAGACGTCATCATCGCATTTGTAACTGATAAATTCGCGGACGCGTTAGCGGTTTCGTTGGGGTTAGCCATTTTGCTAAAATTTTAATATATAAATATATAAATAAGCTGAAAATAAATTAGAAGTCGATATCACGGTATTTTTCCTAAAACCTTCAAGCGAACAAAAATATAAAGCGTAACAATCAAATCACATATACCAATTTACATATGTACAGTATTGTATCTTGAACGTCTCAGAAAATACCACAACGGACGGGGTTGACAAAAGCAGAATCCCACTTCTGACACCAGTTTAGCTGTTACGTGAGGGCGTTGTTCAATTAACAAGTAACAAGTCAACAAAAATTGACTGAGGGAAATCCCACAACACTAAATGGTTGAATCAATAATCGTGTCTTGTTGTCAATTTTGAAAGAGACCGAGCGGTTGAGTCTAATTTCCTCAAGTAACGCTTAACGAATTTTAAAGGGAAAAGTTATAATTTTAACATAATCAGTGATTATTACGCAAAAATCAGGATTGTTTTGGGGCGCGGCTTTCGTCTACAACCCGTACAGGTTGTCCAATCAGGATGTGGTATTTTAGAGGAGACTGGTTCGAAACAAAATCAGACAAATTAAGGAATAATATACCATGTATTACAAAATATATATATAAAAGGAGTTTTTGAAAGGTGGTACAAATTTGGGGAAAATTACATGGATTTGTGTTGTGCCTAATTATATATAAAACTCCAATTACAATGTGTAAAATCCTAGACTCGTTTAGGAGGATTTGAACAGACCAACAATAATTGATCGAGGGGAAACCCACAACCCACGAAGTGGTTGGATCAATAATCGCGGTTTTCTTAATCTTATACATTCACTCGAGTTATTTGAATGATTAGTTTGGTCACAATTTATATTATTTGAAACAAGACAATTTTAAAACGCGTCACACGCCGAAGGGAAAGTAACAGCTAATTGAGGGTAAACCCATAACACACTAGGTGGTTGAATCAGCTGCTGCTTCCGTACAATATCATGGATGGATTGAATCACTCACCAATTCTGTATAAGAGATTTCTAATTCGTATTTTCAAATACTCTCTCTCTCTCTCTCTCTCTGTCTGTCTGTCTGTACGACTTCTCTCTCTCTCTCTCTCTCTCTGTACGACTTGGAGGGTCCCGCGTTTGAGATGGTGAAGCGCAGGAGGGTCGCACAACACACGAATGTCGAAAAAAGGTTCACAATGTTTTTGGTTACACGCGAGAATATTAAAGTTTAATTAAATAAAACGGTTTTAAAACAATTAAGGATTAAACTGGAGAAAAACGCAAAAGTATTAAAGTCTCTACGGGGACTGAGTCCTTCCACGCACTACAAGAAACACGGGAACTCCGGCTCAAGACTATTTTAACGAATAGTAATGTCCCTCGGACAGATCGACCACGCACTATGCGACTTAACAGGCGACTGCCCCGAGCTTTCGCAGGGCAGGCCCGAGCAACCGGGCCTTTGAAACAAAGAGTGTCAAATTGCTGACTCTGCACCTCATGCACACGGCCCAACCGTCATCGCCTCGGAACGTTCCCAGCCTCGCAGTGCTTAGGTTTTCGAGTGCTATCGCATCCGGCGTTCCAAGAACGTTGATGCTGATGAAAGATTTTCTCAAGGAAGAAACGCAGTGGCGTAACGACTTGCATTTAATTATTATTATAATTCAGTTTGTAGATCATTGACAATTGATCGAGGGAAACTCCCATAACTCGCAATGGTTGAATCAGTTGTCAATGACGGTGTAATGGAAATTTAGAAGAAAGTCAAATATAAATGGTCTACTACAATGCTTAAGTTTCCGAAACCCTATCATATCAAGCGTTCTCAGAATATCGCACGGCGTCGGAAGATTGTTGTCGATCTTGCATGGGAAAGTTTGCCGTGGCGTGACAGGCTTTAGGCTGGTTAAACTGTAACTATTGAGAGTTTTCATAGATAACTGACAATTGATTTTAAAAAATAGTCGGCACGTAACACCCCCATCACCCCCGTTACCACCTTCCCCCTTTTTAGAATAGTTTTTATTTTATTGTTTTATATATTTTTTCTTTTTTATATTTACTATTATAATTATTATCGTTTTATTCTATATATTTTGTAACAATATATATTTTTAAACATATATTATTTGTCAATTTCATTTACCCGTCTTCCTCCTCGCAACCTAATTTTAAGATTCAGCATTTCTGCTGACGCCGCATAATTATGTATCATTCACGCCTTCTTCGTGCCGCGATAATGACATCACCCTGCACGGCTGCTCCAGGGGGATTCAAGTTACGCGAGATCGCGCGAGACGCAGCGACGCTTTAAAAAATATCTTTAGAATGCACGCGTTTGTACCACCAAGTAACGCTGTCTCTTTCCCTCCCTAGAATTTTAGCTTTAAAGTAATGCTCTACCTCTTTCCCTCCTCCAAGTACATTGTCTAATAAATTATTATTTCTCTGTGTTGGGGGAAAATATTTAGGGGGGTCATCCTGTCCCTCTGAAAAAATTTGTGGGGCGGGTTGGGGTTTAAAAGAGATTTTTGGGGGTCATTCCTCCTCTGAAAAAATTTCCGACGGTGGGTCCGGTCTGGAGAGGTCTCCACGGCCGCTCGGCCCGGACTGATCCCCTCCATCATCGCGGCTTCCCCCACTCCGCGGCACGTGCGCGCGCAACCGGTCTTCCTCCCCCCGCAGGCCCCGCGCCCATGTTTCCCTCCGCCGCGCTCCCCCGCGCGCCCTCACTTCCCCCCGCCCCCGCGCTCCCCTCAGAGGACCTGGTTTAGAACTGTCCTAGTATTACTACTGGTAGGCACCTGAGGAAAACCGAGGGATGCAAGCGATACTCTAGCCGGTTGCGACGGCAAATGTGCCCCACGACGTTCATTTCAGTGCCGTGTTGGACCTGCGTTTGCCCTATGGGCCCCTTTCCTAATGCCCAGTATGAAATCGCCAATGGATTAGTGGCCCATGGGGCAGACGCAGGCCCAACACGGCCCTGAGATGAAGGTCGTGGGGCATTTGCCGTCCCAACCTGCTGGAGTATCGCTTGCATCGTTCGGTTTTTCTTCAGGTGCCTACCCGAGATCCCTCGGGCTGGATGGGCTTTTACTACCGGTTTCTTTTGTTCAAAACCGCAATATCTCGAACTTTGAGGCCATTTTTCGAGGTTATCCCATCTGATTTCGAAGTTAAAAATGGTATCAATCGATTCGTCTTGGCGAGACCTTTCCAACGGTGTATAGCATATGCTGTACGGTCTTGGGTCAGTAATCCCCTCTAGGATTTAACATTGTCCTTTGATTCCTACTTAGTTTGTATGATTAGTAGAGCCTATTGGAATACATTATTACTACTAACTCAGTTTCGAAAAAAAATGTGGGTTAGTCCGTTGTTGCTCTGACTGCCTCATATGTTCCTTATACTTTAGGCTATCGAATAATATAAGTTTCAAGGATATGATAATTAACACCGTCACATAAGTTCTTATACTTTCGTTACTTATCCTTTTTTATATATTTCAATAACATCGAATGAATGCATCATTTCATCTTATGAATAAATGAGAATATTATTAACTAAACCAGTCTGGTTTCCGTCGTGGTCATAGCACTACTACATCCTTGCTGCATTTGTCGGATACTGTTTTGCGTGGCTTCGATTCTAGGCGCTTATCTGCCATCATCTCCTTAGACTTTTCTAAGGCTTTTGATACGATTGATCATGACCTGCTGATTGCTATACTTCGACTTACGGGTTTGTCCCCTATTGTCCTGTCTTTTCTAGAATCGTATCTTTCTTCTCGCACACAGCAGGTCATGCTTAACCAGTTTATGCCTACAGTCTCCTCTATTCGTGCGGTTAAACGTGGTGTTCCTCAAGGCTCAGTACTTGGGCCACTTCTATTCAGTATTTATGTAAGGGATCTGCCCTCAGTCTGCCGCAACTGCCGGGTTTATATGTACGCGGATGATACTCAGCTGGTGAAGGATTTTGATATTGGTGGGGATGACTCTGCTAAACGTGAGATGGCTGCTGACCTGTTACGCCTTACAGCTTGGGCTGACTCCTATGGTTTGCAGTTAAATCCCTTTAAATCATCCTTGCTAGTTGTGGGTTCTCCTGCTCTACGTCAACAGCTGTCGTCTTTTGATGTTTCCTGGGGCTCTGCATCTCTTTCTATGCAGCCCTCAGTTAAAATTCTCGGTGTGACCCTTGATCCTCAGTGGTGTTTTGACCGGCATGTGTCCGTCTTGTGCCGTTCTGCCTTTGCTCGTCTACGGTTCCTGTATCCTTCTCGTCGTATTCTTTCTACCCATACGAAGCTCTCGCTATGTCAGTCACTTGTCATTTCTCTGTTTGACTATGCTGATGTTGTTTATGGCCCTTGTCTCTCTACTCATCTCTCGTCTGTAGTTCAACGTATCCAGAATTCGTGTCTTCGTTATTCCTATAATGTCCGTAAGTTTGACCATATTTCACCGTTTTTCCTTCGCTCCGGCTGGCTCAATGTTAAACAGCGCTGGATCCTCCACCTGTGCTGCATCGTACACAAGACTTTGAACTCGGATACACCTATCTACCTGAGTGAAATTCTATGCAGTAACTCTTGTATGCACTCTGCTTTTGCACCATCTACTATGCGTGGAGCTGATCTGGCTGTGCCTGTGCATCAGACGGCCAAATTTACGGCATCTTTCTCCTATTTATCTTGCTCTTACTATGCTTACTATAATTCTCTTCCTTTGGAAATTCGTCCCCTGTCCTCTATCCCCACCTTTAAATGTGCTGCCCGTTCTTATATTCTTGTACACTATGTGTAACTTCCCTTGCCTTTTGTGGTTCTCTCTCGCCTTTCTGATGTATTGTTAACTTTAATTCTAATTCTTATATGTAATGTTTTTGGGGTTAGGTTGCAAAACAGCAGGTATGCTGAACCTCGCCCTTTCATCACTTGATTCATGTAACTTGTGGTGAATAAAGACGATTTATTATTATTATTATTATTTTCAATACCTGAAATTCCGTCTGTAATTTTTTAAAATTTTATGCAGCAGTTAACTTCGAAATCAAATTCTTCGACCCCAAACAGTCCGCGACTGACCATCTTCATGATGATATACGGTGAAATGTGATCGTAAGTATTTTTCTATCGCGTTCTCACCGAATCGTACCACTGTACGCCCCGGTGCCTTCGTGGCACTCTTTGCTAATCCCAAAGCCATGGCCATTTACAACATACATAGTTTATGACACTACCTTCAATACTAAAGGGCTATTAAAGAGACGGCTGGCTTGCACGTTTTCTTGGGAACAAATAGTCTTTAGGTACAGTTGTAAATACTGTGAAGCATTGTTGGCTTGCATAGTACCGGAAAAAGTCAGTCTGTGTCGAACCTTTGGCAGAGAACCGTCGTGTGATTTTCGAAGTGTGTTGTGCGAACGATTTTGTGTTTTCAATCTGGTGTTTTATACCTTTCATATCCCTCCTGTCTCTTCTGTGTTTCTTCTTCCCAGTTTTTAAAATTTTCGTTGACCAATATGTCTGATAACCATTCCGTAACACCAGTATCCGTTGCTTCTACTTCTAATTATTCGAGAAATAATGCCACTTTAGACGGGACAATTTTTAAAATTGATCCATTAAAGTCGTGCAATAATAACATAGTGGGTGTATGTGTTAAGTGCGAACCCAAGTGCGTTGAAGTGAAAGGACGAAGAGACTCCACGTCAAATTTCCGGTCTTATTTAAAAAGACGGCACGGTCAGCTTATATTAGACGAATATAACCAGCACCTAGAAGGAAAGGAAACTCGAAGAACAGAAGTGACAGCAAACAGTACGCACACGACAAGGAGTTCCAAAAACAACGAAATCACTCAAGATGGTTTCAATAAGCACTTGACAAATTATATTGTCCATTCAATGGCACCTCTGCGGCCGGTCAATGACCCGCATTTTGTCAAAATGCTTGAGTATCTGAAAAATACAAGTAAGTATTCTATTACGAAAATTATTTTCAAGTAAATATATGGTAATTTTTTCCAAACGGGTAGTCTTCGCCGATTTCGATGTCCTTGAAATATGTTGTGAAGGTTAACACTTGGAATAACTTTCCCCTATCACCTATACATATAGCCGTCGTTCGACTATAGTTTTCACGATATTCGCAAAAAACTGTGACCGCTAGTTGGTAGGGATGAGATTAGTTGAGCAGTCTCCCCCTAAGGGGGAAATGTGTTAAACTTTAGCTTGTACACTACCGTGTAAAACTACCGACCAGTTTCTTGCGGAAATGTTGAAAACTAAAGCTGAAAATGAGTGACGGTTATATTTATAGGGAAAAGTTATTCCAAATATTAACCTTCACAACATATTTCAAGGACATCGAAATCGGCGAGGACTATTCCTGTGGAAAAATTACCAAATAAATAAATACATAAATAAATAAAAAAAGTAGGCAAAAAAATAATTATTTATATAATATTAATACATTGCAGATTATAGCGTAAACGTTATAAGCAGAATACACTTAAGCCGTTATATAAAACATTTATTTATTGATAATGTAGGTGAAATTAAAAATAAGCTAAATGATGTACAATTCGTATGTACCACAGCTGATATTTGATCAGCAAAACGAAGGAGCTTTTTAGGAGTAACTGCTCATTAGATTGCTCAAGATTCATACCAAAGAATGTCCGCAGCCTTAGCCTGTAGAAAATTTGGTGGTAACGGTTGTATACTTCAATAATAATGTACAGGATGTATATCAAGTAATGGGCACTTGTTTTAGGGAGGAATCTAGCAATAGTACATATTTAACGAACCGTTACTTTATATGGTTGTAATTCCGAATAGCCTGAGTGGCCGATCGACACGAAGTTTGACGGGAGGGGTGGGGAGGTTGTGTGGGCCGTAATATAAAATTGTTGCTTCGGAAATTTATTAGTTTCCGAGATATTACTAAAAAAGGTTTAGTATTTCTGTGGACTTCCTCAGACACAACTCATTCAACTTTCCAACTTGTTTCGGATTTTAGTATTGGTTGGGTATAGATTAGTGCGGGCCCTGCGCTCTTCGGGGGTACGCGCTTGCTTGCGGGCGTGTAAAGCATGGTGGAGAACCAAGCTGAGTTTGGACATTTGAACCAGAAACCCGCGGATGCGGTCGATCCTATTATACAGGATGGATACCTATTACTCTACTGATATTCAATACTGTAAGGGATAATTCTACAGGCTAAAATAAGACGAAAATATAGAATATAATTTTGTAACACCGCGCTTGGTTTTAGATTTAGGATCCACACGTCGTCCTCACCCCTACCCTCAAACCTCGTGTCGATCGGCCACCTGGGCTATTCGAAAGAATATCCCCTTATATACACCACGTACATTATGTTACAAACGAAATAATTATTAAATTATTAATATTTAGATACACATAGCTACGATGCAATAGCAGAATTGTTACAACAAATTCACTTGGAGTATAATCTGAGCTATCCAAAGCTGACTGGAACAGTCACAGACAATGCGAGTAATTTCGTAAAAGCTTTAAAAATTTTTGGGGTAGAAGCCTCACATGGCAAGAACAATGACAGCAACAACGACAGCAACAATGACAGCAACAATAGTAGCAATAATGACGAGGACAAGGACGACAACAACACTGACGAGGACGAAGACAGCAACACTGACGAGGAATTGGAGGAACAGTTATCGATTACAAACAATACAGACCAAGACATCTCAATATTCGAATTTTTACCTAGACATATCCGCTGCTTTGTGCACACTCTGTCTCTTTGTACGACTAAAGCGAGCGATGAGCAATATCGGGGATATACAAAATTTGCACAAACAAACCATGCATAAATGTAATTTACTGTGGAGTGCTGCATCACACCCAAAATCTGGCGAAATTGTACAACAGATTTTAGACCACACACTAATCAGACCTGGAGACACAAGGTGGAATTCACTATATGACTCCCTACCACAAATACTTCAAACAAAGCAGAAAAATTATTTGCTCTACAAAAGTTTAGGGATGAAGTATATAATCTCAGACCAAGAGTACTTACATATCGAGGAATATACAAATGTTACAAGGCCTGTATTGCATGTTCTACATATTTTACAAGGGGAAAAAAACGTTTTTTATGGAATGGTAATTCCATGTTTATTATCGCTGCAAAATAAATTGCAACATATGCGCAATACTAATGAATGGGCGTACTGTAAACCCATACTGCAATCCATGGAAAACAGTATTGAAACACGATTTGCCGATTATCTTAATTTCACATAGCAGCAGTCCAAGGATGCAGTTATTGCTGCATTTTCACACCCATTCTTTAGGAACAGGTGGTTGTCATATATACCAACTACGAAACATGAAACTCTGATTGCCATTTATAAAGCCGCGTTACAACAACTCCAGACAATAGTCAATTTAAAGAATTAGCTTCATTTTTTGATTTCAAAGAACTATTGACAGTAACAGAGCCCAACCTAGAAACGGACAATAATATACAACTATTAGTACTCGAATATTTCACTAATATTAATAATAATTATACTATTCTAGACACATATCCGGCAATTAAAATTTTTTTTTAAAATATAATACACCAGGCTTGGGAATTAAGTGAACGCAGCGGCCGATTTTCAGAGGCAACCTTCTTTCTCCTGCCTCCTTTCTCCCGCCGCGCGTCTTGACTATCGTGGCGGCCTAGGTCAAGCCGTCATTGTTTGGCTGAAGTTCCCGTTTAGTACGCACCCTATTGGTAGGAGGCGCTGGGTACATCACACACACATACCTAGGTGTATCAGTGAGCACGACACACAACCTTTCGACGTTGGTCAAATGGCGTCCTCACTTTCCCTGGATCGTGGATCGTCGCGTCAGTGACGCGTATGCAGCAGATAGAAGGATATGCAAAGAAATTGAATATATTTTCGTTTCCTATGAAAAGAAGAAATATTCAATTTCAATGTTTATCCTTCTATCTGCTGCATACGTGTCGCTGGCGCGACGATCCGTGGATAGGTTATAAAGCGATGCATTACACGTATACACATACACATACGTACCGATTCACACCGATTCACACATTCACAGTTTAGTACGCACCTTATTGGTAGGAGGCGCTACGAACTCTGCTTCAACGTTCGTAAGAGGGAAGCTTGGCCCCCCTGGCCTAGGTGCTTGGAGCGCCTCAGGCCCGTACCACGTGAACAAAAACGCATCGACAATCATGCTCTCTAGGACAACGTGGAAACCTATTGATACAATGTCGCCCTAATACGCCACGCGCGGTTCACGTGGTACGGACCTGAAGCGCTCCTAGCTGCTCGGCCGTCGCGGGGGTCAAGACGCGAGGCGGGAGAAAGGAGGCGTTGCCTCTGAAAATCGGCCGCTGCATTCATTTAATTCCCAAGCCTGTAATACACCATTGCCGTCATCTGCACCAGTGGAACGTTTATTTTCATTTGCAACGATGCCAAATTCTCCTAAGGCGAACAGACTATCGGACAAGTTGTTTGAAGAACGAGTTGTACTTAAAGCAAATTTGTTAAGTACAAATAAATAATTAGTAACTAAATTTTTTTGATGACGGAAGTGGTGTATTTTATTTTTTTGACGACGGAAGTGGTGTATTTTACAGCAAAAAACTGCTTTATTGCAGGGTGTGTAACATTGTAGTTCACGACGATCGTTGGAAAAAAACTTTTACATATCAATTATATCATTTTAGATACCTGTTTCATTTTGAGACGAACACTGTTCTCTGACTGTGCTATAGTTCCACTGATGTTCGACGTTGAAAAATTACCAAAATCAGAAAAGTTGTCACTATATTTTGATTGTTTTACTACTGTGGGCTCGCATATGTTTTCTAATTGCAACTGCTTTGTGGAACAGATTTTTCAATCGTAATTAATATTGTGTATCAAAACAACTAAACAATCGATTTTTAAATCTTGGATATGACATAACAGCAATTTGCACTGTTCTCTGCAATGGATGAAGATAAATTATGAAAATCGCAACTGTGTTTCGAATGTGATAATTTACTAGAGTACGTTTATTCTTTGAGTTGCAAATATTGTAGCTTTCGCCGCGAAGATAATAAACATGGAAGAACAATTCCATAATACATCCTTCTCCCCTTGTAGTATATCAAGAGCTTCAGTCAGTACAGCTACACATGACAAGTGTTCATTACTATCTAATATATTGTTAAGAGCCACGGCTGCGGCAACGCGAAAGGTTGGATTATTCACAGACGAATAGGTGCGAAACCAGGGAGCTGTTAGGAGGTTGGATTAATCACAGACGAACCTGGTGCGAAACGAGGGAGCTGTTCGGAAGTTGGTAGATTTACAGACGAACCTGATGCGAAATCAGGGAGCTGTAGGATACGGACGAACCTGATGCGAAATCAGGGAGCCGTAGGAGGGTGAGGTTTCGTGGACGAACCCGATGCGAAATCGGGGAGCCACTGGGTTGGAGAAGATTCCTTGTTTTGGATGAATGGTTGCGAACGAACCTGATGTGAGATCAGAGAGTCGCGGGAAATGTTAGTAATGCCTCGTAACACTTAATTAATATTTGATACAACTCGAGCGGTAAAGTTGTATCAGTGGGTGAGTGCTACTAATATTATAAGGATCACAGGGTAAAAGATGGGTTTAACGAATCTACTCGATTTACACGTGAACACCATTCGTATATTGAATAGTCAATTACAATACAAATGTAAGTGTGGCGATTACTAATTAAATAAAGTGTGTAAGTTACCACTAGTTGCACGGTGTTGACGCACTGGCGATGCGGGGCGTAAGAGTGGCTATTACAATATGCTAAATAGAATATAAACCGAACTCGCGGATTCTAATGAGGTTAACTGTTGATTCTGACAGGGACCTTAGCCCGATCTTACTGAATATAACGAACTCTGTACGAGCGTGACACGACGTGACTCTACGCGTGACTTGAACCAACGAGGGTTGAAACCAAAGGGATTATATAGTTCCAAAATGAGTGGGGGTTCATTAGGAGTTTTCCATACAAGGGAATCCTTCTGGGTCGTCGTCATGTCACTCCCGTTCCCATGGTCGTGATCAACAAAAAGGCTTTTAGGGCGTTTTCCCTTCGCAGACGCGAGCTCGAAAAATGGTTGAGAGCGGCGTATGGGAAAATTCCACATACGTAACAATATCGTTGTCTTTAAATAAATTTGTAATATTCCAGCTCCTACAGATTAAAGGACATTTGTCATGAATATCGTAAATTTGTTGTAGGCAATCGTGTAAAAAATTTCAACTTGTTTCACCTTTTACCACATTAACGTGTATTCTCTTCAAATTAGATTTATAATTTACTGACCTTATTGGTCCTTGCATATATACTTCTTTTGACAAACATTTCATGCAGCAAGTCTTTCACGTGGCATCCCCATGCGTTCCAATAATTTTTAATGTATGTATAACTTTAATGATTCCCCTAAGGGTTACATGGGCCTTAACTTACTTAAATTAACTTATCACTAGTTCTTATCCTATCCCTCCGCACGCTTTCTTCCCCTCTCTCTTCCGCTCGCTCTCCCCGCCCGCTCGCCTCCGCCGTCTCCCTCTATCTTAACCTATTCTTATTCTATCCTTAACCTACTCGCTTTCGCTTCTTAACTCTACTCCTCCCTCTACTTTCGCTCGCTTCCCTCGCCTTTGACCTCCATTTCCGTACTTTCACTCCATTCCTTCTTTCGTTCCTTCCTGCCTCCTTCCTTCCTTCCCCCTTTCTCCCCTTTCTTCCTCTCTCTCTCTCCTCTTTCCCTCCCACCTCTTCATCCATTCTTCCCCTTTCCCTCCTTCTTCCAGAATTTCCCTTACCTTTTCCCCGATCCCCTTTTCCTTTCCCTCCTCCCCTGAGCATCTCTCCAGAACGTGATCCCATGTCTCGTCTTCTCCTCCTCCTCCCAATACCTCCCCCCCCCCTCATTTCATTTTCCAGCCTGAATCTGGCTATTCTCCCAAACCTCGCTTCCCCCCATCCTGCCTTCAGGTACTTTGGAACTTCCCCTACCACAATCTCCCTGTACCATTTATTGTACGCTGAGTTCACAATTTGTTCCCTTCTCTCCTCCTCCTGCCTCCTACTGTCTTCCTCCTCCCACCCCTCCCGATCCTCTCGTCCCCGTCCCTTCCCCTCCTTCCATCACCCCTCTCTTCTTTCTGTACTCTATCCTGTCTTTCTCCCACGCTGACAGTTCCGCTCCCCTCCCCTTTCTCTTTCCTTTACGTCTTCCAGACACCATCTGGCCAACTCCCCTCCCTCTCCTCTGCCCAATTTCTCCTCGTATCTCCATGCCCTTCCTCCCGCCCACGTCCTCAGCTTTTTCCTCTTCGTCTCCTCCCTCACCATGTAACCTGGCGTTCTCCAATCCACCCCCAGTGTCCACCTTAAAAACCTTTCCTCCATCCTCTCCATTTCGTCCCTTTCCTTCCACCCCCAAACCTCTGCCCCGTATCCCGCCACCGTCCACACCAATGCGTCATACAACCACATTCTCTTTCCCCAATCCTTCTCAAAATTCCTTTTCCCGATTCCCCATGCCTGCCGCATTACAACCCCCGCCTTTTTCACTCTGTCCCTGACTTGAGCTTCCTGTCCCCCGTTCTTCTTAAACACATATCCCAGGTATTTAAATTCCTTTACCTCCTCTATCTCCTTTCCTTTCCATCTCCAATCCACCTTTCTTTCCCTTCCTTCCCCCTTCCTGAATCTTAACACCTTCGTCTTCTCTACGTTGACCTCCAAACTCTTTCCTTCCAGATATCTTTCCAGCCGCCTTATCATACTCTCCATCTCTTCTTCGTTCTTCGCCAGCAGCACCAGGTCGTACGCATATGCCAACGAGCATATCCTCTTTCCTCTTATTTCTACCCCTCCCCATCCTCCTTTCCTGAGCTCCTCTTCTACGTCTGCTATTAGCAGGTTGAAGAGGATCGGACTCAGGGGACATCCTTGTCTTAGGCCCTTCGCTGTCCAAAATCCTTCCCCTAGCTCCCCTCCCACCTTCACCCTGCTTGTCGTCTCCCTATATATCTCCCTTACTCTTTCTCTCAAACCCTCCCTCACCCCTCTCTTCTCCATGGCCCCCCAGAGCTTCCTCCTGTCTACTGTGTCGAACGCCGCCCTCAGGTCGACGAAAAGCGCCACCAGTTCCCCTTTCTTCCTTTGTACCTGCCTTCCTATTATGTGGTTCAACACATATATGTGATCCACCGTGCCTCTCCCTCTCCTAAACCCCGCCTGGTTTTCCGGTATCATTCCTTTCCCCTCCACCTCCTGTTCCAGCCTTCCTACTAGTATCGACGCATATATCTTGTACAGAGTCGGCATCAATGTCACTCCCCGGTAGTCTTGCACCCTCGCCCCCCCTCCTTTCTTCACCAGCGGTACAATGATGCCTTCTCTCCACCCCTGCGGCCACCCCTCCCCGTCCCATACCCTTTTGCAAATCTCCCCCGGTATCTCTAGACCCCTCTCTCCCCCGTACTTCCATGCTTCATTTGGGATCTCGTCCCCTCCCATTGCCTTCCCTTCTTTCAGCTTCCTCACCACCCTCCTTACTTCCTCTATGCTTATTCCCTCTTCCTCCCCCCTTCTTCCACTATCCTCTCCTCCCATCCTTACCCTATTTTCCACTCCTCCTAGTAGCTCCATAAAATGCTCTTTCCATTCCTCCTTCTTTATCTTTTCGTCCACCCCTCTTCTTTTCTTCCTTCCCCTATTAACTATCTCCCACACTCTATTTTCCGTTTTTGCCTCTGCCACTTCCCTTGTCAGCCTCTCCCTCTCTTCCTCTTTTTTCCTATCGCACAGCTCCTTGTACTCTCCCCTCTTTCTCTTGTACTCCTCCCTGCTCCCCTTCCCACCTCTCCACCTCCTTAACTCCCTTCTCACCTCCTTCTTCTTCTCCCAACATTCACTGTCCCACCACCCTTCCCCCTTCCCCCCGCCTCCTCCCCCTTCCTCATCACCTCCTTTATCGCCTCCGTCGCCTTTATCACAACCTCCTGTATTCCTCCCCCTTCTATGATCATTCCTCCCATCCCCTTCTCGAATTCCTCCTTCATTCTTCCCGTCCATCGTCATTCTCCCACCCTCCTTTCCCTCTTTTTCTTAACTCTCTCCCCCACTCCCCCCTCCCTCATCGTCACCACCATCGGGTGGTGGTCCGATTCCACTCTCTCCCCTACTTCCGATCTTTCCACACCCTCTCTTGTCCTCTCATCCCCCAGCACGTAATCTATTACTGTCTCCCCTCTTCCTCCCGTGTATGTAAATTCCCCCTCTTCGTCCTCCTCCAAGTTTCCATTCATTATCTCCCACCCTGTCTCTTCCACCAGTTTGATTAATTTCCTTGCCTCCCCGTTTATCTTCCTATCCTTTGATTTTCTTCTCCCTCCCTCCTCTTCCTCCTCCCCTCCTTCTACCCTGCCCCCCTGCGTGCCTGTCCTCGCGTTGAAGTCCCCCCCTATAATCACCTTACCTCCCTCTTCCTGTCCCTCCATCCATCCCCTGATCCTTCCCAGTTTCTTCTCCATATCCCCGTTCACATAGACCGCCACTACCGTCCATTCCTGCACCCCCGCTTTTACCCTCTCCACCATCAACCCTTCCTCCTCCCCTTGCCCGTCCTCCTCTTTTCCTGCCAATTCTTCCCTCACCCCTACTATCATGCCTCCCATCGCTCTCCCCTTTCTATTCTTCCTCATCGCCCACTGGGCTCTCCACCTGTATCCTTCCGGGAACCTGCGCCTAACACTATCCCATCTCTTTTCCTCCACCCATGTTTCCATCAGTACTATTACCTCCCATTCCTCCAGCCCCTTCCAGAATTCCTCGTCCTTATTCATCGCCCCCGCTATGTTCCAAAAGGCTATCCTCCAGCTTTTCCTTTCTTCTCCCTGTTTTTCCCTCCCCCCTTCCTCTTTCTTCCTTCTTAGTTTTTTGTCCCGTCTCTTTCTTCTCTCCTTCTTTCTTCTTGATCCTCCTCTTTCCGCCCTCCCTCCGTACTCCCCTCCCTTACTTCCCTCTCTTCCCCTCCTTTCTCTCTCCCTCTCCAGTCTTTTAGCACCTCCCTCCGCTCGTCCCAGAACCACGTTTCTCCGTCCACCACCATTTTCCCATACATCACCCTTACTCTTTTTCCTTTCGCTTCCTCCTCCTCTCCTAACCTCCTTAACTGCCACTGCATCCTTCTTTCCTTCCACGTCATGTCATCTTCTAACCTTTCCTTCCTACCCCTTAGTTTTCCCTTGTTTCTCATTACTTCTCTCTTGGCCTCCATAGACTCCATCCTCACCTCCAGCATCACCTCTTTCCTTTCCTGCTTTCTTCCTCCTATCTCCTTCGCCTCTACAACTCCCCCTTGTATTCCTACTACCGCCAGGATTTCTTTTGCCCTCTGCATCGCCGTTCCCTCCCTGCCTGCTCCCTTTATTACCACGTTCTTTCTTTTCTCTTCCCTTTCTTTCATTTCCAGTTTCCTTTCCACCTCCTGCACCCTTTCCTTCCATTCCTCCCCTTCTCTCTCGCGCCCTGACCCCTCTCCTCGCTTTCCTGTCTCCCTTTCTACCCCCTCCCGCGCCCTCCAGGCCTCCATTGCCCTTAATCTCTCTTCCATTTTTACTAGCCTTTCCTCCTCCAAATCCGCCTCCCTCACCCTTTCCTCCAATCTTGTCATTCTGTCCTCCATCTCCTCCCTTTCTTTTCTCCACCTCTCCTCCCATTCCTCCATCTTCCCTCTCACTTTTTCCATCTCCTCCTTTGCCTCCCTCCCCTGCACCTTCACCTCCCTTAGGTCCCTCCTCATCTCTTCCCTCATTTCCCTGATCAATTTCTCCAGCGTTCTGTCCCCGCTCTCCTTTTCTTTCTCTGGCGACCTCTACACTTTCCTACTTTTCCTGAACGCCTCTTCCTCTTCCCCCCCTTCCTCCTGTCTTTCCCCCTCCTTCTCTCCTTTCCTCTTCCACATCTCCGTGATTTCTAGCATATTTCCTCCGCCTGTGCTCAGACTCCTTTCTCTCCCCAGTTTTTCCACATTCGTCCTTCTGCCTCTCTTTTTCGCCTCTTCTTCCCCCTTTTCTTCTACCTCCTTCTCTCCTATCGCCCTATCTTTTCCCTTTTCCTCTGCCTCTTTCTCTCCTTTCGCCCTATCCTTTCCTATACCCTTTTCCTCTGCCCCCTCTTTCCTTCCTGTCATTTTTCTCGCCCTCTTACCTTCTCTCGGTACCTCCGCTCTCTACCTTATCTCCTGCTCCTCTCCCTCTTACCCTCCCTGCCGTCCGATGTCGCTGCCTTCCTTTCTCTCTCCTCGCTTTGCCGCCTTTTCTTTTCCCGCTCCTTTCTTTCTCGTCTAGCCTTAACCTCAAATTGATCTCTCCCTGTCTGCCTTTCCCTTTCTCCCTCACTCCCCTTTTCCTTGCCCTTTCTCTCCCTTCACGCCCTGTTCTCCCTCTCCCTGCACTCCCACTTTCCACTCCCTGCCCGCCCTGCTAACACCTTTTCCGCTGCTCACACTCGCACCACTCACTCAGCCGTGTCCACTCTTTCACACCGGAAATGGAAGTCCAATAATTTTTAATCTTTGAGTATGTTTAACAGTAATGAGTATGTTTCGTCAAGAATATGCTTCCATTCGTTTGCGGTGCGGTATCTGTCCCCAAAAGCGTTTTTATAATTAGTGTGACGACTGTGAAGATTGTATTTCCGAAAATATGATAAGCTGATTGAAATGTGTTGTATTTTAACAGAAAGAAGCATAGTATTATGTGTATGTTTCCTGATTGTTTAGTATTATTATTATAGTATATTTTAATTTTTTTTTGTTTCTTTGTTTATGTAAGAATATACAAAGTGTTTACGTACATTTATTATATAATACATTTAATCCCGTTTATGTTAATAATAATAATAATTTTTGTCAGGCTGTAATTGATTTCTATAAAACCTAATAACACTAGTTTACAAAATTAAATAAATTTCATGTACATTTGATGAGAGATGACTTTTGTCATGGATTTTCTCCCGCTGAATTCGAAAATCAAAGTTAAAATTTTTTTTATGGAACAGTTTTCAAGATATTGTGATTTTTTCAATTTTTATACATCTTTTCACTTTAAAAACCATACCTGGAGCTAGATGTGCCCGATTTGGTCGTTCTTGGTACCAAATAAAAGACATTGAAATGACGAACAAATATGTACAATGGGATCTTTAATTGGTTAAGCGGTTCAAAAGATATTGATGAAAATAGTCCACATTTTAAGAAAAATTAAATTTTTGAGCTTATTCTGTGGCCATGGAAAAATAGAAACCGATAAAAAAGGTTTCTCTTCATATGCGTAAACCTGATACTTTTACGCAAAAAATAACACCAACCAGAAGTAAATCAACCGAAAAATGACAAAGTTATTAGTGATTGAAGGTGTGATCGTCTCCGGTTCTGAGACGGTTGTCGGTAGGGTGGAGGAGAGGATTCGCCGACTCAGTCGGGTGCCAGGGGTCTTCGAATGAACAAGGCGTAAATAACAATAACAAGGTTTATTCTCCGTTCCGTTCTACAGTCGCGTGGTCGGGCCTTCGTGCCGTGTCTCGTCGGATGCGAGCCCGTTCGGTAAACGTCGGGATCGCTCTGACCTCTTCTCTTGTCGGTTCGGTATATGCTCGCGACAGCGGCGGTGTCCGCTCGTGAGTTTACAGGATCGTAGGAAGGAGTCAGTTGGCCGCTCTAGGATGGCCAATACTGGCGCGTCCACGTCGAGGGTTATACAAGAGAGGCCCGGTACAGTGTGAGCCCCGGCCTATGTAGGCGCAGAGTTATCACTCGGGTGAAGGTCAAAGCGCAAGATGTTACTCTCGGCTTCAATTCGGGAGTGAGGTAGGTAACAGCGCAGTAGTGACTATGGTCGAAACTGGCCACCTCGGATACAGGAGTTTTAAAATGGGTGAGCGGTCTCGGTTTGCTACGGTACTGGCTTGAGAAGCGGAACAGTACTCTCGAGAGAGCTCTCTAATTCGGCCAGACGGCCCCGTCTTATACTGGCACCTGCGCATCTTCGCTTGCGTGACCGGTGGGCCGCGCGGGGCCGCTCCGCGGCATAAGTATGCATTACATTTCTATGCCTATTCGGTGCATATGTACTTGCATTCGTCGCGTCGCCCGCGAGAGCGTAGCCGCCCCGCGGCCGGTGCGTGTAGTTGCCGCGCTGTCTCGCGGCAGTGACGACGCTTCGTCACAAGGGAATTAATCCAAATCTCACATTTTGACAAGTGGCCATGCCGGCAACGGTTTTTTTCGTTCTCACGTTGACGCCACTGCTACAGCGAAAACTGACATTTCGTTTTGAATAAAACAACACAATTTTGATTGTAAAAAAAAATAATTTTTAACTAATATCTAGTAGGATATCCTTTGCACTTAAATGTTCGCAAAAGCGACACCATAACGACATCTCGGGACAATCGTCGATAATTAGGCAGGTGGCAACGGCCTGCTCGCTCATGTAGAGCCCTGATCACGTCCCCTTCCATCGACTCGTGATCTATGGAAGGGGAAGGCTCTTCCTTCCAGGACATCGAGCCAGATTTCCTGGATCGTTCACTCTGATCTTGGCCTCGTCATCGCTTGGTAATTATATTCTGCTTCGCACCTTGCTTGCGCTACTTTTCGCCTTAGCTTCGAAATTCTACGCTTCGCGACATTGCTTCGCAAGATACACTAGTTAGCTTGTTCTTAATACTCTTATTCTAAAATTAATAACTATTGTAAATTAACTATTCACCGTGCGTGTAAAATTTCTATATTTAATGTTGTTTGACCTTGTACAGAAATTCAAATTATAACTATAATTCTAACTCCAAACGTGTAAATGTAAAATTTTCGCTCTTTTAACCTGCCGGTGGGCGCTGGCGTGTACACGGAGTTCAATTTTGGCTGAAAAACCCGTGTTACCATGATGTATTCTACTCAGCACCGGTATGTATGTTTTCAGCGAACATTTTTGCATCATGCTACGTACTTGTCAAGTTCAAATTCAATTTGGAAGTGTCTTTGATTGAATGAAAACGAAAGTATGCCGCGAATCCTGCGGCCAACGCGCTCGTGTACTCACAAGTTTTCCAGTTATCCGCCTCTGATTGCTTTGATATTTGGATATGTTTTAGAGGACCGAAAAATAACATATACGTATTTTTTTATTTTGGCCTGTTTGCATGTTTAGGGGGTGAAACCACCCCTCAATGGTTTTCGAGGTATCCGCCTCCGATTGCTTTGATTTTTGGATATGTTTGAGACAACAGAAAAATAAGATATACGTGTTTTTTTATTTTGGCCTGTTTGCATGTTTAGGGGGTGCAACCACCCCTCAATTGTTTTCCAGGTATGCCCGCCTCCGATTGCTTTGATTTTTGGATATGTTTGAGAGAACAGAAAAATAAGATATACGTGTTTTTATATTGTGGCCGAAGCAATCGGAGGCAGGGATACCTGGAAAACCATTGAGGGGTGGTTTCAACCCCCTAAACATGCAAACAGGCCAAAATACAAAAACACGTATATCTCATTTTTCTGTTCTCTCAAACATATCCAAAAATCAAAGCAATCGGAGGCGGGCATACCTGGAAAACCATTGAGGGGTGGTTGCACCCCCTAAACATGCAAACAGGCCAAAATAAAAAACACGTATATCTCATTTTTCTGTTTTCTCAAACATATCCAAAACTCAAAGCAATCGGAGGCGGATACCTCGAAAACCATTGAGGGGTGGTTGCACCCCCTAAACATGCAACCTGGCCAACATAAAAAAACACGTATACCTTATTTTTCTGTTCTCTAAAACATATCCAAAAATCAAAGCAATCGGAGGCGGGCATACCTGGAAAACCATTGAGGGGTTTCAACCCTCTAAACATGCAAACAGGCCAAAATAAAAAAATACGTATATGTTACTTTTCGGTCGTCTAAAACATATCCAAATATCAAAGCAATCGGAGGCGGATAATTGGAAAACTTGTGAGTACTCGAGCGCGTTGGCCGCAGGATTCGCGGCATACTTTCGTTTTCATTCAATCAAAGACACTTCCAAATTGAATTTGAACCTGACAAGTACGTAGTATGATGCAAAAATGTTCGCTGAAAACATACATACCGGTACTGAGTAGAATACATCACGGTAAAACGTTTTTTTTAGCCCAAATAGATCCCTGTGTACTGAGTACACGGTGCGCCCGCTTGCGCGAGTCCGGGGCGCGCGCCCGCCGGCAGGTTAATAACTATTTGTGCCGCTGTAAACTGCTTTGAACTGCAACTGCACGTATACTTGTGCCTATAAACGATATAAGTGTTAAACAATATACTTTACCTTTGAACCTATAAATATAACTCGTCTCTTGCGTCTAAATAGTTTTGCTCGTATCTCGTTATTCACACCTATAAATCTCTAACGCTGATCCGCTAAAATTGCATTTATAACATAATGACTTCTTTTAGTCTATTTAGCATTGATTCCACCAATTTTGTTGTCACTTCCGCTTCAATTTTAAGTCATTCTTCCTTTAGTTCAGCAATAAATGCTTGACGATTGGTAGTTTACTGTTTCCGTACTCTTCTTTTAAGTTCTTCCCAGAGGTGTTCTATGGGGTTCAAATCCGATGACTGGGGGGGAGGGGGGGGGGGGGTTGTAACAATTTTGGTGCGTTATACAGATCCATTCCTTGACAATTCGTGATGAGTGCTTCGGATCGTTATCGTATTGGAATAAGTAAGAGTTTTGTAATCCAAGTTTTGCTGCACTTTCTTTCAAATTTGATTTTAAAATATTTAAATACATAAAACGATCCATTATGCCATCTATTATGTGCAAATTTCCAACTCCATTTGCACTCATGCATCCCCATACCATAACAGACCCGCCTCCGTGTTTGACAGTAGGGACTAAATTCCTCGATTTCATTTCTTCTCTTGGCTTCCTCCATACCATTCTTCTTCCATCCGAACCAAATAAGTTAAATTTCGACTCATCGGAAAATATAACTTTATTCCAAAACTCTTTAAATTTGCTCACGTACTGCTTTGCGAATTGCAGCCTCTTCATTCTGTTTATTTTACTTACGAACGGTGTTTTCCTCGCTATACGCCTATGCAAACCAGCATTTTTCAAAACATTTCGGATTGTTTGTTGTGTAACTGTCGTTCCTGACGCTTTTTTTAACGTCGTGGCTAAATTAGATGCACTAACATGACTGTTTTTTTGTACTTCACGTACAATTATCCGTTCTTCTCTAACGCTGATTTTCTTTGGTCGCCCGATGCGATGCTTATTCTCCAATTTATTTTCACTTTTATATTTTTTTATTATATAGCCGACGGTAGAATGCGATTTGCCTGTAAGATTTCCTATTTCTCTGTACGTTTTGCCTTCATTAAACATCTTCACGATAATTTTTCGCTCGCCCAAAGAAGTTTCTTTAGTTTTAGGGCTCATTGTTAGTTAGCACTGTGAAACTGCACAACTGAACGCGTGGATTGTTGCCACTGAAGTACGAGAAGCTTACAATGTAATGAGAAGCGATTGTCTTGTTCATTACGGCATTGTTCATCTGTCCAAATACTTTTTTTGGCGCGTTATACTACACTTGACAAAGATTTATTATTTTCTGGATGTAAAACTAAGGTTTATATTTTTTCCTTATAGCAGAAGTAAAGTATAATGTTTAAGCTTTCATTTTGTTATAGTTAAGATCCGCTTAATTCTTTTTAATGGTAGTTATATGAATAAATATCAAAGTCGATGCTCTGTCCAAATACTTTTTTTACTAACTATACTTGGCACGACATACTACCGTGTCTCTTGATGTGCACATTTCGCATCGTGTGTGGACGCATAGGGTGACGTGGCGTTTCAGTAGTGTGTTGCCGCCTTAAGGGCCGAGCGGAAGAGAACGACTGTTTATATTAAGCCGGATCCAGACTTGAATGCGTATACGCTGAGCAAGGCTGAACGCGCACGAATGACGCATGCGGAGGGGCCGAAACTGCCTTCTGTCTTTCGTCACCAAAATTCTATGCTAAGCTTAGCCGACTCCGTAGTCGTAAAGATGGCATCGAAGGAACACCTCTTTATTGCGAGCACAGCGTTTCTTTTAACGTGTGACGTAACGTCCCAGCGGCGAGAGGCCGAGCACGCAGCGGAGCAACCGGGAGTGAGCGAGAGAGAACGAGCGACCGAGCGATCGCGACCGATCCACGCCGAGCGTGGCCGAACCACGCCGGCCCTACGACGCGACGCGTCACAAGCGATGACGCTCATTCCCCACTGCGCCGCTAGAGCGCATCGATTTCTCGCAGCTACTAAATTCAGAGAACCGGGACTTAAGCCTCGGCGCTTCCAGGCCAGACAGTTCGAGTGGCAGACACTACCAGTCTGCCTGCCTGGATGCTGCCCGGTGCACGCGAACTGGAGAAATCTGTTGAACCAGCCGATCGAGCGATCGCCGGCAATTCTGCTTCCTACTCCTGCACCAGAGAGAGACGCCTGGACGTTGCCCGGTCTCCTCCTATGCCATCCCAGAGACGCCTGGACGTTGCCCGGTCTCTTCCTATACCATCCCAGAAACGCCTGGACTGTGACCGGTCTCTACCACTCCTTTTGGAGACGTCTGGACGTTCCCCGGTCTCCACCTTTCCTCTCTGAGGCGCCTGGACGTTGCCCGGTCTCTTCCTATACCGTCCCTGAGACGCCTGGACGTTCCCCGGTCTCCACCTTTCCTCTCTGAGGCGCCTGGACGTTGCCCGGTCTCTTCCTATACCGTCCCTGAGACGCCTGGACGGTGACGGGTCTCTGCCACTCCTTTCGGAGACGTCTGGACGGTGCACAGTCTCTTCCTACTCCGATACCGAAACTCCCAGTACACGGCCGGACACTCTCGCACCGCGACACGAAGCGCGACGACGCACCCACGCACTGTCTCGATACGACGGCGGGACCGTCCCGTTAACGAGCCACCCGACGTCTCGCACGTAAACACCGCGAAGCCTACACGGCCCGATAACCGGTATTGCACCTACTGTACATACTGTAAATATTGGAACCACGAAATAAAAGGACGAAACGGAATCACCAGTATAAGGAGGACATTATTTGACCCTGGCGTACCGACCATAGCTATCATCCTTCTTCCCGGTGTGACTTGCGTCACCAACGTACAAACTATTAAATGGAAAGCGAACTAAAAAAAAAAGTAAGGAGACAATGGTAGATAACAGAACTTTATAAACACAGAAAAGAAGACGGACACAATATTCTGAATGAATTAAAAGTGGAAATTAACACAGGCCAGTTTAAAAATTTTGTACGAATGTCCAGTGAGGATTTTGAAGTGCTGATTTAGATGATCGGACCTAACGTGGCCAAGAAAGATACTTGGTTGAGGGACGCTATTCCCGATTCAGTGTATTCACGGTTGGCAATAATATTACGCTTTCTACCAACAGGCGATTCATATACAAGTTTGCAATATGTTTTTAAAGTGTCGAAGCAAACAATATCGACTATTATAATGGAAGTTTGTCATGGGCTAATTGAAGGTTTAAGAAGTTGTTGTAAAGGTAAGTAAAAACTACAAATTTCATTTTAAAATAACTTTTTATTGTGGGTGTGGGGAGTATGTACAATGTAAAGTTTCATTGTCCGTGGAAGTCGTGGAGTTACGTTTGAATGTAGTTGGGGGATAAATGGGGAGGAATCTGATGGGAAAGGGGTTGTGGGGGATAGCACAGGTTATCTAATTGTCATAATGTCCCGTGTCCGCCTGGAACATAACATTATTTATGTGGTGTTCCACAATCGATGCGACTCGCAGAATATAGTCTCAATTTGTGCGCTATATGCTCCCCGTATGTTCCGAATCTGTCACCTTTTGCCGACGTATTCAATTGTGCAGAAGTGTCTTGCAATATTTTAATCGTCTGTTCTGCTCGAGGATCTTCCTTGTTTCGTGATCCCTTTCGTGCTGGTGGTGGTGATGGTGATGGTGTGATGAATTAATATTCTCTGTTATTCCGGACGGTCCAGCAATTTCGTCATCGTTCGGCGGAGTAGACGGTGTGGTTTGAGCATAGTCAGCCTCCGCCTCCATATCCGATGAAGTTTCCTGTAAAATAATATATCGAATTAGATCGCTGTTCCAATCTCAATTAGTGTTCTTAAAATTTGTGTTTTCCATTTCTTTGCCATTGTTTGGGAATGTGGTAGTTCCAATCACCGCCACACGCACTCACCGCAGCACCTCCCGGACAGCGGAACTCACGGCGGATCTACAATCAATGAGCCGATCAGAACGCCCAACGTTGATCGATTCTCGAGAACGTTCGAGACGACGCCGTACCGGAAACGATCATTCTCGTTCAAACAGTGTGTTTGAGTAGACGCGTCGCTCGCGATCCTCCTTTTCTCATCTTATGAACCCTCAATTGTTCTCGCGCAAGAGCACTGACGCCCATAGTGCATTACGCTCATGGTGCCACAAAAATGACTTGGATTGATTGATTCTGGTAGAGCTATCTTCGTTTCTATCAGAAAGAACCAATCCAAGTCATTTTCTGGCACCAGTGCAGAGTCAGTGTGAGGTACCGAATTCGCTATCAGTCTTACGTTCAAGTACTAGTTCAATGGGCTCGCATGGAATGTGGATCGTTGCGGGTGAAAAGCACGTGATGCAACGATCATCTCGCGCCGCGTGTGTTGAATCATTGCGTATCAGCTCAACTTTGTACATTTTTTACTATCTCACGCTTCGTGCAGTGTATTGTTCACTTTAACAAATCGATGCAATCTCCTTTAAGTACTGTGAAGTGTGTGCACCTTTTCACCATGCAATCCTAACCTCTCCGACATTCAGCGCGCTCAAACCTTAGAGCATATACTATGGAGGTCTCATTGAAAGCTTGAAACTATCGCCAACATGGTGCGAGAGAAAAAGACATAAGGTAAATCCGGCAGGGGCGGTCGGCCTAATATAAAATGGCTATTAAAACTAATATAGAAATTACTTATTTGATCAGAACAAACCTATATGTTCAGAATTTTATGCTAATTCAGAAAAACTGGTCGATATTTGCTTTAAGACAATATTTACTGTAAAACGGGTTGAAAACTGAAGTCATGACATCTGACCACCTTTCCCGAGGTGCCGGAAGAAATGGTTTTCGTCGTTGGCAGAGACCACGCACATAATTATTCATGGAAAATTAACAAACGGTGAAGCAAAATTATTTATGAGTGAATACAACTAGAGATTCATTGATATTTAATTTTTATCCGCTAAACAAGTTGTTGCAGCCGAAATCAGCGCAACAGCTGATCGGCGGATTTAAACGTGCGTGCGAGAGCATGTAAACACGATGACACACCGTTCGGTAAGACGGTTGGCGACGTCACGCGTTTTTGCCGGATTCGAGCGTTACGCGCTTCCGAGAATCCGGCAGTTACTTCTTCGAACACATTTTTCGACATCAACACGCTCTCGCACGCACGGATTACCGTTATTCTTTGTCGCCCAGCGACCCACGATTCGATCAGCAATTAAAACGGCTTCACTAGCCCTCGCGCCCCGCGCATTGTACATAGTTGTACAGATCTTGTTTCGTGTAAATTGCCTGTTTGTGAGTCGTGCAATCGTGCTGTATTTCTGTGGAGTGTTCGTCATCATTGTTAACGACGCCCACGAGCCGAATAAAGAAGTGTTCGTCCACCATCGTTGAGAGGCATCTCTTCCCTTTTTTCTTTTTTTTTTGTTTTACTTGGTGGAAATCCCCACGGATACCCCCCGCCCGCGGGGGCGGGTAGGGGGTTATGTGGGACTCGAACCCACTAAAACCACCAAGGTGATCTACCTCGCGCGCGGAGCTGCGCGCCCGAGGGGAGGGATTTGGACGCGAGATCAAACAAGCGATACGTTCGCTACCCTCCCCCCTTGCGCTTCAATGCAGCCCCGCGCTAGGTCCCCTGAACGGGGTCGTCCCTGGGGGAGTATGACAACCTCCCCCAGCAATATTCTCCGGGACCGGCGACTCGCGACGGATCACGCGCCCGAGTCGCCCCTTCCGGGGTCGCCGCTGCTAGGGCGGTGGTGTCCCCCGACACCCAGCCCCGCGACCCCGCGATCGAGCACCCAACCGGTCGCCGCGCAATGCTTGGTAGCGCGCGGCCGGGCCGGGGCACACTGCGTACCCCGGGGGAAGCTCGATCGCTCAGACGGGAGCGGCGGCTGCCGCTCCCCTGGCGGGGGGGGGGGGGGCTTTAACACGGCCCCCCCCCCCGTTCTCCGTGCCTCGCGACGCCGCCGCGGCCCTGGCGAGTCCGATGCCACGACTCGCCGACCGCGGCGGTCACCCCCGTCGCTTCGTCGTCCGCGGCGGCCCTTCGCGACAACGGGGGCCGCCGCGTTTCCCGACTCCTTCCCGACGTCCCCCGGCGCGCGTCCCCCTCCGACACAGAGGGGGCGGCGCACCGGGGGGCGTAACGGCCGCGCCCGTTGCGCGGCGCGGCCCCATCCCGATCCCCTACAGCGGGGAGCGGCGGGACGGCGCGACCCGGGGCCTGATATCCGGGGGAGCGGGGCGACTTACGCAACTAAGTCGCCGCGCGACCTCCCCCGGCCCCGGGTCATCTCCCTCTCCCGCGCCGCCTCCTTCGGACCGCTTGGCTCGATCCTCCCCGGCCCGCCCTCTCGCGGTCCCTCTCCGCCTCCTCCTTCTCGAGCATTATAGCGTCGGAGAAGGAGGCGACGGCGTCCCAACAGTCCCGATCTCCCGCCATGCGACGCACGACCGTCGCCAGCGAGAGATCGGGACCCAGCTGCAGCTCCAGGACTCGGCGGTCATCGAGCCACTCCGCGCACCTCGCCAGAGTGTGATCCGCCGAGTCCACGTCGCCCCGGCCGCAGCTGTGGCACTGCGGCGCCTCCTCCCGCCCGATGCGACACAAGAAGTCACCGAAGCAACCGACTCCGGTGAGCATATGTGTCAGGCGGAAGGTAAGCCTGCCGTACCTACGCCCCACCCATTCCCCGAGAATGGGCAGCAGCGCCCCGACGACGCGTCCCCCCTGATGTTCCGGGAGGGAGAGCCAGTCGATCCATCTGGCTCCCATGCGTCGCCGGGCCTGGTCCCGCGCGTCGGGTCCGACCGGCGCCAGGGGGTCCCTCGCTCCGCTGAGATCGTGCGAGGCGAAGTACACCTCCGCCTCCATCTCAGCGAGCAGATGGAAAGGAGGGGACCCACCCAGCGCCGACAGCTCGGCGTGTGACACCGTGCGGAATGCCCGCACGGCACGGAGGACCGCGCGGCGGTGGACCCTTGCCAAAAGGTCCCGCCCCACGCGGCAGCCCTCCAGGTCGCCGGCCCAGACCGGCGCTCCGTAGAGCGCCATGGACCGGACGACCGTCACGTATAGACGCCGAACTGCTTCGTGTGGGCCTCCCAGGTTGGGCATGATGCGCCCGAAGGCGAACACCTGTCGCTCCAACCTGGGGCCCAGGACCCGAAAGTGACGCGCGAATCGCCAGTAGGTGTCCAGGGTCAGACCGAGATACCTCATCGATCGGCCAACCCTGATGCAGGCCTCCCCGACTCTTAGAGACGCTCCGACGGGAATGCCAGTTCCCACCCTGTCCGCGAGCCATACCGCCTCCGTTTTATCGGAGGCGACTCGCAGACCGAGCGCCTCTATCGCGGGGATGACGAGCCGCAGTGCTCTCTCCGCGAGGTCTAGTGCTGTCAGCCACCTCGGCCCGGAGGCCACCACCAGCGTGTCGTCGGCGTAGCACACGAACGACACGTCAGGCGATGGCAACTCCACCCGCAGCACCGCGTCGTACGCCAGGTTCCATAGCAGGGGCCCTAAAACGGACCCCTGTGGCACACCGCGGTGCACGCGAGCCACCCCGTCCCCGTCTCGCCCGACGTAGGAGACCACTCGGCCACGGAGGTAGTCCCAGATCAGGCGGCGAAGGTAGAGCGGGACGCGATGGTATACCAGCGCCCGCTCGATCGCCGCCCAGGAGACGGTGTTGAACGCGTTGGCGATGTCTAGAGACACCGCCACGCTGACACCGCCCCCCCCCCCCGACCGCCCGGCGCGACAGCGACCGAACCAGTAGTATGGCATCTACGGTCGATCGCTGCCGCCTAAAACCGAACTGGCGGTCGGACAGATCCGGGAACTCCGCAGCTCCGAGATGGTCCATGAGGCGGGCAGCTATGATCCTTTCCAGGAGCTTGCCCGCCTCGTCGAGGAGACAGATCGGCCGATAGGCCGAGGGTGACTCTGCGGGCTTACCAGGCTTTCGCAGCAGCACCAGCCTCGCCTCTTTCCACGCGCGGGGAAACCTCCCGGTCCTCAAGGCCGCGTCGAAGACGCGCCTGAGGCCGCTCCCTAGGGCGCTCATCGCGCAGACCCAGACACGCCCGGGCACACCGTCCGGTCCGGGTGCAGCGTTCTTCGAACGCATTCGACGCACCGCGGACTCGAGTTCCTCGTCCGAGACCCTGGGGGCATCCGCTATGGCGGTGCCCCACGCGAGCTCCGGATCTCCCGAAGCGTCGACGCCACCCTCCCCCGGAACCGGGGGAGGGGGAAACAGCGCCGACAAAACCTCCAGGAGAAACCGGGGCTCGAGACCCTCCGTGACAGGGGGCGCCCAAGGACCGAGTTTCACGGACACGGCCTTGTACGGGCGCCCCCAAGGGTCCCGATTCAGGGTCTCGAGGAACTCCTCGTGCGAACGGGTCTTGGCCCGGGCTATGGCTGCACGGAGCTCTCTGCGCGCCGCGGAAAACGCGGAGCGCAGCTCCTGCAGCTGGTCCTCCGTCACCCGCCGTCGGTCTTGACGGCGGGCATTGGTGTACTGGCGCTGAGCGCGGACGCTCGTCGCGCGGAGATCGGCGATCTCCTCGCACCACCAGTACACCGACCTCCAACCCCCGCCCGGCGGCCCGACTCGCGGCATCGTGGCGTCGCAGACACGCTGCAACGCCCGCCGGAGCCATAGGGCGCCGTTGGAGGGGTCGTCGAGGACGTCGCCCGGCAGGGAAGGCCAGGCGACGACGGAGGACGCCATCTGGGCCACGCTAGGATCTAGCTTTTTGAGCGCCCAGCGCGGCGACTGTCTACCGGCACGAGCGGGAGGAAGCGTGGCGGCGGAGGTGGCCAGCATCACGTACACGTGATCCGATCCGGTCTCCGACTCCTCCGCCACCCAGCAGTCCGACGTTAACGCCGCGGCCGCGGGGTTCACCCAGACGAGGTCGATGATCGACTCGCCCCGCGACCCGCGAAACGTCGTGACCGCGTAGGGGTTCTTAAGCACGAACTCCATCGCTTCCGCCCACTCGAGGAGCAATTCGCCCCGGCAGTCCGTTCCGGGGGATTGAAGTCCCCCAGTAGGACCACTGGCCGAGCTAATTGGGGGGCTAGAAACGCCCCCACCTCGCTCAGCCGGTCCTCGAACTCCGGGACGCTCAGGCTCGGTGCCAGGTAGCAGCCGACCACGAGGAGGCCTCCCCATTTCGCGCCCATCCAGCCCCGTCCGTGCTGGGCGACCACGCACGACGGGGCTCCTCTTCCCACTTCCCACGTCATCGCCACCTGCCGATCCGGGTTGGTGGACCGAAAGCATCGGTCCGCCAGCGGATACGGCTCGGCGATGACGGCCAGCCCAACGCCCATCCCACGCGAGCCTGCTCAAGCAGGTCGTGCGCTCGCATGGAGTGGCACGCGTTCGCGAGGAGTATCGGGGGGCCTCGAGACATTAGCAAGTCTCAAGGTCGGCCCCCCCCCCGACACCTCCTCTGGCTGGACCGCGCCCCCGTTGGCAATCAGGGGCGCCGGACGCTTCTCCTCGTCGTCCGGGAAGTGGGCACCTCCGTACGAGGCCGCGACCGAGCGCGCCAACCCCAGCGCCTCGGCCGCGTCCTCCTCCCTCGTTGTCGCGCTCGCCGTCGGAGGGACCACCGTGGCCTTTAAAAAGGCCTCCCTCCCGACCGGCGGCTGACACGCCGGGGGGAGCCCTGGGCTGCTCCCCCCTTTCCCTTTTTCTTCCGTCCCCCGCCTACCACGGGGGACCCCCCGCGAGCCGGGGAAGAGAGGCCGCTGGTCGGAGCGTCCGACTCTTCTCGTTCCTTTCTCTTCCCCACGCCCGCTCCGGCCACGGATGCCGAGGCCAGCGGAGCTGTCTCCATAGCCTCCGACGGGGACGCCGGGGGCGGAGACGCGGAGGGCGCGGGGATCGCGGGCGGGACACCCGCGGCGGACGAAGATGCCGGGGTGGGCTTCGCGCCCCTGCGGACCCGGGCCGCAGCGCGGGTCACGGGAGGGGGCCGGCAAGCCGGTCCCCCCATTCTATGCCCAGTGGGCAGGTTCGCCGCCGCGCAGAGCGGGCAGACGGGGGGGGGCCTCGCAGAAGCGGGCCGCGTGTCCGTCTTTACCGCACCGGTAGCACGCGCCGCTCCTGTCCGTGGGGCTGCTGCACTTGGCCCTGACGTGGCCGAACTCTAGGCAGCGGAAGCACTGTAGCTTCCGCTGCGCTAGCGGTACCACGCGGGCCATCAGGGAGTCCACCACGACGGTGGACGCTCTTAACAGTTTGGCAGCAGCTGCCACGGGCGCGCGGACCCAGAGGGAGAATAGTCCGGCGGTGTCCGGTCGCTTAGCGCCGACCGTGACGTCCTCCGCCGGACAGGCCCCCTGGCCCGCACACCCGGAACTCGGCCAGTTTTTGGGGGCACTGCACCTTGATGCCGGTGCCCCCCAGCTGCTCCGCCAGCCTCGCCTTGAGGGCGGCAGCCTTGGCCGAGCTCTGCGATCCTGGAATCTCCAGGATCAACCCCCCGGTCACAGCGCGCCTCGGCCGCATCGCTGCGATGCCGAGGTCGGCGACGTTGATCGCCGCCATCGCGCCCGCGACCCGCGCGGAGAAACTCTCCTCCCCTCCCACGGGGGCGGTGATCGTCACCGCCGCCGTCCTGGGAGCGCGCGGGATCGCAACCGGGGGAGACCCGGGTGTGCGAGCCTGTTGGGGGGCCGCCGTCTTCGGGCGAGCCCCCGCACCGGCACCGCTAGCGGCCGCTCCGGCCGCCCTCCGCGCGGCCCTCTTCGCCTTGCGGCCCACCACCTGCGCCCATGTGCCCTCCGCGGCAACGCCGCTCGGGCCGGGGGCCAAGGCCGGGGTGCTCGACGCCACGGGCGTCGCGGGGGCAGCTGCCCTCGCCTTCCCGGCCTTCTTCTTGGCGGCCCCCTTTTGCTGCTGCTTCGCAGCCGCGGGAGCGCCCGTCTTCGCCCGGACATCGGGCAACACCGAAGCCGGGAGCCCCGAGGGACCGGTCGCCTTCTTCCCCTTCGAGGTCGAGCGGGGGGGGGGCCGTAAGCGGGGGAACAACCCCTCGCTCGCCCGAGGGCGCGCCCGCAGGGCCGCTGGCAGTCGCGCCAGCGCCCGCGACCCGCGCAGCCCCGCTCGGCTTGCCCCCCTTACGGGACGGGGCGGAAACCCCGCTCCCGGCAGAGGCGCCCCCGGCGATCTCGGCCCATTGGAGGGCCAGGGCCGTCGGCTGAGCGGCCGGCCCGGAAGTCGGACCGACCATTACCCGGCCCAGGGCCAGGAGGCGCGCGTCGACGCGCCTCTCCAGGCCCTCCATCCGCCGCAGCACCGCGTCCCACGGCTGCTCGGCAGGAGCGCTCGCTCCGCCGCCACCGGTCGCCGGGCCCGGCGTCGGGGTCGGGGGCAGGGGGGAACGCTCCCTCCTCCTCTTCTTCTTTACCCCCTGCGTCGCCGCGGGAGCGCCGCTCTCAGTCGGCTCGCGCGGCAGAGGGCCAGGCCTCGCTGCCGACGAGGGACCCGGGGCAGCCTCCGGCACGGCACCGCCGTCGTCGGTCCAGGGGGGCACGCAGGACGGGAGGAGCTCGGCGCGGGTGGGCAGCGGGACAGACGGGTGGAAGGGCATAGCCTCCGCCTCCGTCACGTCCATGCCCTTGGCCCTCGCCCGCGTCTCCAGGCGGGTATACTTCCCCCGCAGGAACTCGAGCTCCCGCTCCCTGACGTGCAGGAACTCTCCCAGGGTGTGCGCCTGCTCCGTCAGGGCCCGCACCTGCGCCGCCAGGCTGTGGGACTTTTTCTCCCACTGCCCCTGGCGGAAGACCACCTCCCTGGCCGGCCTATCGGGGTTCTCACCCCTCTCGGCCCTGCCCGTGAGCTCGGAAAGCGCGCCTTATGGCGACGCGGATCGCCCGCATGTCCGTGGTCTTCATATGACCAGCGGCACCCACGACTGCGGCGACCGCGTCCAGCTCGCGCTGGGCTTGTCCGGCGAGCCCCCCCACCGACATTGTCTCGGCCGAGTCCCGGAGGCTCGAGCGCGTCGGCAGGGCCTTCATGCCCGGGCCGAGCCGCCGGGGGTCCGTCCAGACCCCCGGCTTACGTCCGCGCTTGCCCGGCACAAAGCCAGGCCTCCCACCCCCGTCGGTGAGGCCATCCGACGAACACGGTAAGGGGACGTCGCCGGGGCACACCTCCGTCGGCCCCTCCTCCTCGGTCTCCGACGCGACTAGGGGCACAACCCCCCTCTTGCCCTCGCGCCGGGCCGGGCCCGGGACGGGTTCGCTGTCGACGTCCATGGACGCCGACCCCGCCCCACGAGCGCCCGCGCTCGCCCCGGGTCTCCTCTCCTCCCCCTCCTCGTCCGAGGAGATGACGACCGGCCTCGAGACGAGCGCGTCACATCTGTCGAGGACTACGCGGGGGAACCACCGCGCAGCCTCGACCTCCAGCGCCAGCGTCGTCGACCGGGCGGACCCTGCCGGCGACGCGCATCGCGGGGTGGCCGCGATCGAAACGGCGCCCGGGTCGAAACGACCCATGAGCGCCGCGACCCCCTCCCGCAGGTCGAGGAGATGGGACGCCTCCTCCGCCGTCGGAATCTCCACGCTCCTCACGTACGGTGCACCCCTGGTGACACGTGGCACCGCACGCCGAGCGCTCCCGACTCGTGGGGCTGAGGCTTTCGCCTCGCTCGGGACGGGGATGTCCTCCCACTCCCCATCTATGTCTTGCGTCGGGATAGAGCGGTCTCCCGACGCGCACCCCGGTGTAACGGTGCTCGGGCCACCAACCCGACCGTCCCCGGTGATCTCTCCGGCGCACTGGACGCGCCCGGGTGCAGGGGCGTTGGACGCCCCCTCTCCCGTGGGCAGGTCATTCGCATGACCTGTCCCCTCCCCTCCCCTCCCTCCCCGAGGCCAGCAACCCGCGAAACCGCGATCGTATACTGGTCCTCGTACGAGGCCGGTGACCCGCACGAAGCGATCGTGCACCGGTCCTCGCTAGACGGCGACATTACCCGGTCTCCGGTCGGGGGCGTTGTTGACCGGTCGCCAGCCGGTGGTGTATGCGCTACACCGCGTAGTATTGACTCCATAAGTGTCCCACGAGTAATCACTTTAAGGGAGTCGCGCAACGGTAGAGGTGGCCTGCCGTTGCGAAGTCTATACCCGGGCCCCTAAGGGCGCGGGCTATGTCTGGGGGGCGACATTTCCCCAGCCGGATCACGGTTAGGCGGAGCATACCCGCTCCGCCCACGTGCCCCTCGCGAGAGGGACCACGTGCCCTGGCACCACCGTTGGGGCTCAGGGTTGGGGGTTTGATTATAGAGGTTTTTCCTTACCTCGCGATCCGGCCGGTTAAGGCAAGATCATCGGTCCGTGGTGGCTTCGCATACCCTCGCGAGAGATGACTCTCTCGACGAGGAGTCGTCGTTCCACCGCCACGGATTACGATACTCCCGGAAGCGATACGCTTCCTGGCTTCCCCAATAAATTGGGGGACACACCGCAGTCGGGGATAGCGCTCCGCGACTGCGGTCCTGCCCGGCACGCGGATCAGATCCAACGTGCCGCGATGAATGCCATGCCCGCGTCCGCGCCCCTACCCGACAGTGTCGTGTAGGGACCCCGGGAGCACCGACGTGGAGGTGCGGTACATGGTCTTACCCCGGTCGGGCCTCCAACTTCGTCCAAGTTCTCCGCCCTGGGCTGACGCTGGATCCTCCCCTCGCGGCCAAAGGCCCGGGGGGTACCACCAGAGTCGACGACCCAGTTGAGAGAACATGGAACCCATCGGAGTTCCCCATCGACTACATGCCGGCAAGCCGACTGCCGATGTAGCGCCCTTCTAGAGCCATCCACTCCCAGGCATCTCTTCCCTGGCCAGACCAGTAACACTCCCCACGCCACACCAGGCAATCATTTAAACATTTGGTCGTTCGAGCCGGATTGTCTTGAAGAATGGCTTCAACGAACCGGGATGGAGACACTGAAAGCAGTCAGACGTCACCGCCAAGATGGCAGTTGTTGGTCAAGGAGATTCGTCTGCTCCTACAAGGGTCCACTCGCCTCCTCGCCAATTTCAAGAAGATGGGGAAGGCGAAGTTTACGGAGGAGAACGCCAAGGACCGCTTGGCCAAGCTGAACGAGACGTGGGCCCGGTGCGAGGCCCTCAACCTGGAGCTGGAGCTCCTCCTCCCGGACGCCGAGAGGTCGGCGTGCCCGTTCGTCGCGCAGGAGGAGTTCGTCCGGGCCGAAGACGAGTACTGGGCTTCCCGGGACTTTCTCCGAGACGTTATCAAGGGGTTCCAATCGCCGCCTACGTCTGGATCGTCGGAGGGGACCAACTGCGGATACAGCCGTGGCCTTGCGCGCCTTCCATCCATCGCCCTGCCGAAATTTTCCGGTGAGTACACGGAGTGGCCGAGTTTTCGCGATTTGTTCACGTCGCTAGTCATCGGGAACGCAGCGCTGAGTGATACGACGCGGCTACAGTATCTGCACCCGGCGGTGGAGGGTCAGGCGGCCGAGACGATCGCCCATATTACGATAACCGAGGCCAATTTCGGCGCCGCGTGGGCCCTCATGACCCAAGAGTTCGAAAACAAGCGAGCGATCGTCTCGGCACACCTGCGTGACCTTCTCACCGTGCCATCGATGGCCGGTGCGGAGGCCGCGGAGTTGAAACGGTTGCGTGCCCCCCACTAACCGGGCGCTCTCTCTCCTCGCAAACCTGGGCCGCCCCACCGAGCATTGGGATGATGTCATCGTCGCTCTAACTACGATGAAGTTCGATCCTGAGCTACTAGAGGAGTGGGAGCTCTCGCTGGGCGTCAGCACCGAACCCCCGTCATACGCGGAGCTCGACCAGTTCATGAAAACGCGAATTCGGGTGCTCGATGCCTCGCGACTCGCGAAAGAAGCCGCCGAGCCCGATCGCCCCACGGTTGCGAGAGCATCGAGCAGCTCCGTCGCTCGGGTATGCACCACGAATCCCGCGTCAGGTCCGTCGTCATCCGGGACGAAATCCCAGTGCCCTGTGTGTCGAGCGCGACATGCGCTGTACAGATGTACGACATTTAAGGCCCTCCGCCTCGAACAACGTCGTGAAATCGCGGCAGACAAGCGCATCTGTTTTAACTGTCTCGCGCCCGGCCACATGGCCCCGTCGTGCCCCGTCGCAGCTAGCTGCTCGCGATGCAGCCGGCGGCACCACTCGTTGTTCCATCCACCGAACTCCGAAACGGCAAACGGTGCCGACAGTGCCGCCGAAGTCTTGACGGCCAGCGGTGATCAGTCCCCGCGGCCGCGGTAAATTCCATCGCGTCGCCCGCGAGCACGGATGGAGCGCCAGTGTTGCTGGCCACCGCGATCGTCGGTGTTCGGTTATCGGGCGGCGATCTGCTGACCATCCGGGCACTATTGGAACAAGGAGCTCAGGTGTCCCTCGTATCGGAGTCCGTGGTTCAGACGCTGCGGCTCCCACGGCAGGCCAACGCCATCAATTTTATCGGCGCGCTGGACGGCAAATTGGGTACTTCGGAAGCGACGGTGAGATTGACATTGGCGCCGCTCACTGGAACACCCCCGGCGGCCATCAGCATAACCGCCCATGTCGTGTCAAGGGTGTCCTCCTACGTCCCCGAGTGGACCCCGGCCACGCAGCGGAAGGACTTTGCCGGCCTAGACTTCGCTGACCCAGATCCGTCCACCCGTCGCCCGATTGATCTGATCGTCGGCACCGACTACTTCGGAGCCCTATTGCTCCCCGGGCTGCGTCGGGGCACCCCTCGGCCCTGATAGCGCAACAGACAGTTTTCGGATGGATTGTCTCCGGTCCGACCGGTCGTTCGCCCGCCGCCGGTGCGTTGCACCATGTGACAGCCCAGCCCGTACCAGCGGAGGACGACATCCACGCGTTGCTACGAACATTCTGGGAGGTTGAAGAGGTCACCGCGCCGACGACTCTCGCCCCAGACGACGTGCGGTGCGAACAACACTTCGCGAACACGCACTCACGGCGGGCGGACGGTCGGTATATTGTGCGACTCCCGTTGAAGGCCGGACCTCCGCTCGATGTCGGCGATTCTCTGCCGCGCGCGAACGCGCTCCTGCGGTCACTCGACAGGCGCCTCGCGAGGGATGCGACCTTGGAGAAGTCGTATCGCGAATTCCTCGTCGAGTACGAAGCGCTTGGGCATATGGAGGAGGTCGCCGCTCCTCAGAGGGCCGACGCGGTTCCACGGCGGGTATATTTGCCGCATCACGCCGTCGTGAAGCGAACCCCCGGCGCGGACGCCAAGCTGCGCGTCCTTTCAATGCGTCAAGCCCGACGTCGAACGGGACCTCCCTCAACGATCATATGTTGGTCGGCCCAAAATTGCAGCGCGACATTCTGGCTGTACTTCTCCAGTGGCGCCTCCCTCGCTTCGCCCTCAAGGCCGACATCGAGAAGATGTACCGGCAAATCCTCGTGCATCCGAGCGACACGAATCTTCAGTGCATCCTGTGGCCCGTCGCCCCGATACCGTGCCCACCACGTTTCGGTTCCGGACCGTTACTTACGGCAACGCCTCCGCGCCCTATCTAGCCATGCGTGTCCTGCAGCAGCTGGCCACCGACGAAGGAGGGCGATTTCCCCGAGGGCGACAGATTCTCGGGACCCAGTTTTACATCGATGACGTCTTATTCGGAGCGGACGAGATCTCGTCGGCCCTCGCGGATCGCGATGAACTCTGCGCGTTGCTAGATCGGGGAGGATTTGTGCTACGGAAGTGGGCGGCCAATCACCAATCGCTGCTACCGGACAGCGCGATTCCGGCCGCATCCGAATCGCCAGTCCCCTGTGCCCCGGAAGGCTCGGACTTACATTCGGTCCTGGGGATTCACTGGATTCCCCAGGCGGATGCGTTTCGTTACGTGATTGGCCCCCCGTCCGTCCCCGCGACAACAGAGCACCATCCTGTCGGTGGCTGCGCGTCTGTACGACCCGCTCGGCTGGATATCGCCCGCGGTGGTGGTCGCGAAAATCTTGTTACAGGACCTGTGGGTGCGAGGCTCGGACTGGGAAGCTCCGCTTCCGCCGGACGTGCTGCAGGGATGGCAGGACCACGTCTCGTCCCTTCCCCTCCTGGAGTCGCTGCGCATCCCGCGCTGGTGCGGTCACGACGCCTCCATCGCAGTCTGTGAGCTGCACGACTTCGCCGACGCGTCCTCCAGGGCCTACGGCGCGGTCGTCTACTCCAGGATCGTTCGCCGCCACGGGGAAGCAGCGCACGTCACTCTCCTTGCCGCCAAGACGAAGGTCGCGCCGGTCCAAACAATGAGCATTCCCCGACTGGAATTGAGCGCCGCCGTCCTCCTTGCGCGTCTCCTTAGGCGAATAGTTTCTAAAGCCTCCTGGCCTCTCGCGACGGTGCATGCCTGGACGGAATCTCGCGTGGTGCTGGCCTGGATCCAGCGTCACCCCTCCCACTGGAACGTATTCGTCGCGAATCGCGTCTCGGAAATTCAGTCCTCGCTGCCAGCGACCGCGTGGCGTCACGTTCCCACGCAGGACAATCCGGCCGATTGTGCCTCGCGAGGCATGCACCCGCGCGAACTGATAGACCACGAACTCTGGTGGAAGGGGCCGGCGTGGCTTCCGCTGGCAGCATCGGCATGGCCAGCGTGTTCGGTTTCGGAGGACTCGCGACCAGTCGAAGAAGAAGCGCGACGGGTGGTGACCCACGTCACCACGTCACCACGTCGCCCCCTCCCTGTCCGCTGGCCCCGCTGCCAGCCAGTGTGTCCACTTGGCCGCGACTCCTCCGAATTACGGCTCGCGTCCTAGCCTTCGCACGACTGTGCCGTCGCGAGACCGCGGGGGGTGGGGGGCCGCGACTGTCGGAGGTGCAGCGAGCGCGAATCTGGTGGCTCCGATGGCTCCGGGGCACGGCGTTCGCGGACGACATTGCCGCGATTCGGAACGGGACTTCAGTCCGAAGGGCCACTCCGATCCGTCAACTGGCCCCGTGCGTGGATGAGGACGGGTTGATCCGCGTGGGGGAAGGCTACGACATGCCCCTCTCCCGTACGACGCTCGACACCCAGTTGTTCTCCCGGCACACCACGTTTCAGACCTGATTGTTAGTCACGCGCATCTCAGGACGCTGCATGGTGGGCCCCAGCTCACCCTCAGCGTCCTGAGGAATAATTATTGGGTGCTGCGCGCGAGTGCACAGTCTGCACACGGTTCCGGGCCACCGTCGGGACGCAAATAATGGCCGATCTTCCGACCGCGCGAGTCTCGCCGTCCCGTCCTTTCGAGAATACCGGCGTGGATTACGCGGGGCCCATCCTGGCACGACCAGCGAAGGGTCGCAGATACAAAGCCCACAAGGCCTACATCGCCCTCTTCGTATGCATGTTGACGCGGGCCGTGCATTTGGAGCTGGTGTCGAACTACACCACCGCGACCTTCCTCGCCGCGTTTCAGCGGTTCGTCTCCCGCCGGGGTCGTCCTCAGCGCGTGCACAGCGATAACGGCACAAATTTCAGGGGTGCCGCGCGGGAGCTCGGCGCCGCGATCCGCGACGCGGTGGGCTCGCCGGACCTCGCCGCATTCTCCGACACCGAAAACATCGAGTGGAGCTTTATTCCTCCGGCCGCGCCGCATTTCGGGGGATTATGGGAAGCAGGGGTGAAGAGCGCGAAGCACCACCTGCACCGCGTCGTGCGAGACCACACGCTATCATACGAGGAGCTGTCGACGGTGTTCTGCATGGTCGAGGCGTGCCTTAACTCGCGCCCTCTCGTCCCCGCGCCAGGCGACGACGATGACCTCGCGCTCACTCCAGCTCACTTCGTGACCGGCGCGCCTCCGTCAGCGCTGCCCCCGGTCGCGGCGGCGACCGGTCCTGCGTCACTTCGGACGCGATGGGAGCTCGTTCAGCGGATGCATGATCACTTCTTGAGGCCATGGCACGCAGACTACCTCCACTCCCTCCAGCCGCGACGTAAGTGGACCAGCCCAGAGAGAAGTCTCTGCGTCGGCGATGTCGTCGTCCTCAAAGGCGACGACTCCCCGCCGGCGCAGTGGCGACTCGGCCGCGTCTCGCGCGTCCATCCTGGTCCGGACGGTCGCGTTCGAGTGGTGACGGTGCGCACGCACAGGGCGAGTCCCTTCGGCCGATCACTCGCGTCGTTCTTCTCCCGTGTGCCCCTGCGGCTGCTGACGAGACCGCGACGTGAACAATGATTGTACCATCCCATCTCGCAACGGATGTAACGCGCCACTCCGGTCCACCTGTATCTTCACTGCGTGTCACGGCGGGCGGAATGTTGCAGCCGAAATCAGCGCAACAGCTGATCGGCGGATTTAAACGTGCGTGCGAGAGCATATAAACACGATGACACACCGTTCGGTAAGACGGTTGGCGACGTCACGCGTTTTTGCCGGATTTGAGCGATGCGCGCTTCCGAGAATCCGGCAGTTACTTCTTCGAACACCTTTGTCGACATCAACACACTCTCGCACGCACGGACTACCGTTATTCTTTGTCGCCCAGCGACCCACGATTCGATCCGCAATTAAAACGGCTTCACTAGCCCTCGCGCCCCGCGCATTGTACATAGTTGTACAAATCTTGTTTCGTGTAAATTGCGTGTTTGTGAGTCGTGTAATCGTGCTGTATTTCTGTGGAGTGTTCGCCATCATTGTTAACGACGCCCACGAGCCGAATAAAGAAGTATTCGTCCACCATCGTTGAGAGGCATCTCTTCCCTGGCCAGACCAGTGACACTCCCCACGCCTCACCAGGCAATCATTTAAACATAAGTAAAGAACACATAAAAGGAAAGTGAACTACCTACTGGCGATTAGCAAGGCAAATGAATACAAAAGTGAATAAATAAATTAAATAAACAAAAATAATAATAAAATAATAAGAAAAATTAACAAAAATAATAAAAAAATCATAACTCGACCATCTCTCCTTTCTGCAGCGAGAGATAGTATTCTCGCTAGCTTTGAGAGGAAGAGTTAATATGGCCAAATACTTTGGCTGCATTGTCCCTCAATATCTCTACTCTCTTATTATCACAAACATTAAACGAAAATAAACTTAGAAGTATATTTTAAATACGATTCTGTACAACCGCTGTTTGACAAAAGAGGTTAAATATAACCTCAATGTGCCTTTTAAAGTCTATAAATCCAGAAAAACACAGAAGGAGGCAAAATGACGCCATTCATTTGATTGTTTGGCTTCTAGAGAAGGAATTGATCTGCACTTTAACGCATTTTTAACTCTCCTCCAAAGGGGAGACCCCCGAAATCCTACACTACCTCGGCGCCCTCGGAGGTCTCCCCTTTGGTGGTGTCGGGGTGTCTTTTGAATATTTCCCCATGTTAAAAAAAAACTTTAATTTTAATTATTCATTTAACAGAATTAATAATGAACGTTACTACCGTTAGCTGTTTTCTCACTGTTCATACAGTGTGGAAAAAATAAAGTGTGAAAAAATAAAGTATGAATAAATATATAAGACGCAGGCGAAATCGAACTCACGACTGCAACAACACCAAGCCGACGTCATAACGAATGCTCCACGGCATATCTTTAAGTGGAGGTTATGAGGCTTTTATGTTTTATACGAGTGCTATGAAACGTTTAATAATTTACATATAAATATCTCTATTATTAAGGCCCATTGGCAGAAACGCTCCGACAGGTATTTACTTATTTTTTACATAGATTCATCGTGCCAAAGCTCATCAAAATCGATGTGTGCCTCATGGTGTCCTCCCCTTGTTAGGCAATGAAACCGCCATGTATATATGCTCTAAGGCTCAAACGCTATCTAATTCTCAAACAGTCATGTATTCCAATTTTATAGTGGTCCTTCCAGATCATTATACAGGGTGAGTTAATAATAACCGTCTCTTGAAATAACTCGTAACTTATTGTTTTTAGGAAAAAGTGTTTTATGTGAAATATATTGTATTCGGTAGTGCTTGTCGAGCAGACACATTGTTTTTATATATTACTAGCATGCCCCGTCTCGGCTTCGCCCGAGATCGTAGCGTGACTGATACGTGTTTATTAGAATTAATATCTTTTCTATACCTATTATATAAAAACAGAGCCGATTTTTATATTCGCGCAAAACTCAAGACCTGTTGAACTGATCTTCCTCAAATTTTGACACGTTATTCCTATATACTCTAAGACGGACATATGCTATGTAGCATGTCTCAGAAACGCGTTATTAACATGTAAACGCGTTAAAAACATGATTATCTGCGATAATCCAGTTCTCTCGCGAGAAAGTGCTCGAAAAGCTTCGCCACCTGGTGGTAACATCGCGGTACTGCTACGGGCGAGGTATCGCGCGGGCTGAATATGCGCATGCGCGCGCAAGTAGACTGTCGTATATAGGGGTCACGTGGTCGGCCAAACAGTCGTACACGTGAAATCTTTGCATATAAATTACATTTTCATGACGCGTTTCTGAGACATGCTACATAGCCTATGTCCGTCCTAGAGTATGCAGGAATAACGTGTCAAAATTTGAGGAAGATCGGTTCAATAGGTCTTGAGTTTTGCGCGAACATAAAAATCGGCTCTCTCTTTATAAATAGTAAAGATATTGTCTCAGATATCATTGTGGCCTTTAGTTTTTAAAATGACACCGCCTATTTTTTTAAGTACTATGATGTAATCGATAATTTTTGCTCAAAACAATAAATAACGAGTTATTTCAGATAATAGTTGTTCTTCATTCACCCTGTATATATACATATATCGCGTCTTTTATATAGTTATGTGTTTTTCTAGATGCCTTCAACTACGAAAGAGTGGGAAAGCATAGCTTCCCCGTTCGAAAAAATGGAATTTCCCGCACTGCGTGGGTGCAGTGGATGGGAAGCACATTATGTTACAATGTCCTATGAACAGTGGCAGTGAATACTACAGTTACAAATCGTTTTTCAGTATTGTATTGTTTGCTCTTGTAGATGCAGATTGTTTGCGCACGAACGTGAAGCTTCGAGCGTTCGCGATTTAGATTAAGAATTTGGATTAATTTAGCGTATAATAGTTTATAAGGATAGCGGTTAAGAGTAGGCGTTAAGTTTAAACTAGAGGTCACGGACACTTTAAATTTACAAAACGCAGCACAATATATTGCACGTTTGTCTAGTTAAACGAATCACAATTAACACATAAATGTATTCAATATAAGGCGAGAGTTCGAAAGAAGTTGCGTTTGAACCAAGCAGTTTGTTATCCAAGAGTCTGGACAATGCAGTAAAGCGCGAGCACGCGAGATAAGAGACCAAGTATCCGCGCCGGCTTAGCTTGTGGCCGTTTGGGCCAATCCCAAACACAGATTATAATTTTCTATTTGTGAATGTAGGCTGCCAAGGTAGAATTTCGGATAGTGGTGTTTTCAAACACACTGATTTGTACAGAAAGATTGTGTTTGGGAATGCATTAATTCCCAAAGACGCCACACTCGCTTTTGGCGCAGCACCTCACGGACTCAGCACAGATTCACTGATCAACGATCGATCCACCAACCATCGACGAGGATCGACGGTCGATCACCAATGAGCAACGCTGAGTGTCCAGTAATCACCCAATCAGCGCATCGCATGAAGCGGTTTCGGTTCAAAAAAACGTTTCATGACAATTGATCGACCAATTAGATTTCCCCACGTCGATCATCTATCGAGCATGTTCGAGAAGACGCGTAACGGAAATGATCATCCATATTGTATTCACTCTTGTTCACGTAGCGTGCCGGTAGAAACGTGTCGCGTGTGATTCAGCTCTCTGAAGCAACTCATGAAGTTGCTCACCAGTCTTACATAGCTCTCACAAACAATTGTTCTCATGCATTCCTCAAACATCAAATCAGCTCGCGCGTTCGTGCATTAATCGTTCACGATATCGCAGTGTTATTTGTTCCGCGGACGTACTCGTGGTGTCGTGCACGTGTTCGAATGTTCTCACCACGGTTATTCGGCTATTAACTGTAAATCAGTTCAACGCTCACGCTCGACACTGAAGACACTCAACGAGTGTATTTTAATAAACTGACTTTGCTCATTTCAGTGCTGTGCTTTCGCTTACACCTTCTCACCGTCGACCTAACGTCAAACTCCTCCAACGGTTATCAAACTATTTCACAAACAGATTGAAAGAAAAGATTTAGCCTTGCCCGAAAAAGACTCCACTGCCTGGAAGAAATATGAACATGCCTTACGGCATACTAGGTGACGAGGCATTTCCTCTCACCGAAAATATTATAAAACCATATTCGGGAAATCACAATAAAGGAACCAGAGAGAGAATATGTAATTATCGCCTGAGTAGGGCTCGAAGAGTAGTAGAGAATGTTTTTGGTATTGGAAATGGGTTTCTAAATAAACTGCAAACAGCATATTCATTTAAAACTCTAGTTTATTTCACTCAGCTAGGAAGGACGTTGTATCGTACTGAAGGCTACACTCGAAGTGAAGAGAAGAGGCAAAGGCAATATAAAAAGTCCGTTGTCCACTTGAGATATAGGAACAGGCCTGCGTTCTGTCTCTTACCCTGGCAGTTAGGTATAAGGCTCACTCAGCAGACCCATGGGTCCGCTCGCTGACATCTGGTTTACTGTGTTACATGGGCCCTTCAGGTCCATCCCGTGCTCGCTGTCCTCGCGTATTTTTCCTACGACGATTCGGCGGAATCGCCTCGCGCGTGCCGGTCACGTTGTGCTTAGCCCGTAGGGACAACGACCGCGGTCGACCCGGGCCGCGGATATTTCGCAAGTATCGAAGAATTAGTAAAGCAATCAACAAGCCGCCGACGGGGCAGTTTCCCCTACAGTGGGTCCAGGGACAGTGTGGCCAATGAGCCGGAAGCCGCCATTTTCAGTTCCAGCCAAGCCAAGCGCGCGCGATATAGAGTACAACTCTGAAGTTGCAAAAGTACAACTCTGAAGTTGCAAAAGTACAACTCTGAAGTTGCAAAAGTACAACTCTGAAGTTGCAAAAGTACAACTCTGAAGTTGCAAAAGTACAACTCTGAAGTTGCAAAAGTACAACTCTGAAGTTGTAAAGTACAACTTCAGAATGTGTTAGTATATATGTATACTCTCTATACATAAGATCTGCCGGAACTTGCCTGAAAATGGCGGCACCAATCAGCGGCGAGGAACACATTGGCCACACTGTCCCTTGACCCACTGTAGTTTCCCCCATTCCTGGGGACTGTCCGAGGTTCGGCCCGCGATGAGGAACCGCGGGACAGGGAGTCGTTTTCGAGAGCTCGTGCGAGGAAGTTGCGACGATCCAGCGGGCCGTCTAGAAATCGCGATCTCGCCTCTACGTAGATACCGCGACACCCGTCCGGACGGTCGAGATCAGCCCTGGGTAACTCCTTCCGATATACCGCGAACGGCCTAGCCGGGAGAGCCCTTGAGCGAGATACGAACCGGCGTGGAATCCGCGAAGACGTGCGACCGAACGAGATAGAGAGATCATCGACGGACTCCGATTGCGCCGACTTCCGTGTGCTACCCGAGAGCACAGCGAGCGACCACGACCTGCGCTAGGTTGAGCGACCTACAGAGCGTACGAAGCGATAATCGGCAAGCGAGCCGAAACCCGAGCATGCTGCGATAGCAGGGACGGAGGACCGTCCCTAGGATATGTCATAATTATTACTTTAATCGTTCGTAAAGAATACATTTTACTTTATTGTTTCTCCCTAAATCCTGAGTAATCATTGATTTCACCCTCTTACTCCTCATCCTTTCTTGGTAAGTTTAGTCAAGGCGAGCTTTAGCACCTTAACCGAGCAAGAACCCCGCGAATCACCCTAGCCGCTCAGGGCGATTCGCAAAAGTACCTTCAGGACGTAACAACTGCTTTCGTCAGTGGTTCTCACACGTAACCAAATTCATTTTTGTTTTCTGGCTGATGCAATTGTTACTAACAATCCAACATTTGGTATATGTTCTTCAGTGTTCCGGATTTTAAGGAAACCACTGCCATTGCAGCCGGGAAAGCTGAGATTATAATTTAAACAATTGTGTATCTACACAATTTTTTGAGAAAATCGACCACTTCGAGAGCATCATCCTGCCCATCAGGGATGCTGGACAATGAAAGTAATGGGGAATTAGTAGTAGGAAGCTGGAGGACTTTAAAACAAACCACTGGCAACAATTCATCGTTTCTGCCACTTGATAATGTACCTCGTAGTCCGTCAGAAAATTCACAGAACATTAGACGAGAATTTACGGACTATTTCGTTACCAACAGAACTGTCCCATGGCAGAATAACTGTGCATGGCGGAAATTGTTTAAATAAACCCATTTTGTAAAACTTTATTTTTCTCACATTTTGTGTATTTATGATTTGCCTGGGTTGATTCCTGTCGAGCAAAAAATGCATTCTGTGGAATTCGAACCATTTCGATTTGTATACCCAGATAGCACCCAACGTCTTTAAGACGTCCATTTTACGTCTGTTTTTGGTCTGAACGTGTGAGACCATATTAAGACGTCTTTAAGACGTCTGCGCGGAGACATTTTTAAGTCTGTCGACAGACGTCTTTAAGACGTCTTTAAGGCGTCTGTACCAGGACATCTTTGAAACGACTGTGTTAAGGCGTTTTAAAGGCGTTTGTGTCGAGACGTCTTTTAAACGACTGTGTTGAGACTAGAGCTGTTCGGGTATTCGAATATTCGGGCGGCTTGAAGTTCGGACCGAGCCGGGACTCGGTTTTCGAGCCGAGCCGGATACCCGTCAAATTCGGGCGGCCCGAAAAATCCGAGTAGCTCGAATTTGTTTCGGGCGGCTTGAAAAATGCGGGTAGTCCGAATCGTTTCGGGCCGCTCGGAAGAATCGGATAGCTCGAATTGCTTCGGGCCGCTCGAAAGAAGGGTCTAGCTGAAATTGTTTCGGGTGACTCGGACGCAACGCAGTCGCACTGTTTGAACCACATTCAAGGCGTACGGATTCCCCCTCCTTTCGAGCGGCCCGAAACAATTCGGGCTATCCGATTCTTCCGGGCAGCTCGAAACGATTCGGACTACCCGGATTTTTCAAGCCGCCCGAAACAAATTCGAGGTACTCGGATTTTTCGGACCGCCCGAATTTGACGGGTATCCGGCTCGGCCCGGTCAGTCGAGCCGAGCCAGGCTCGGCTTGTTTTATTCGAGTACCCGAACAGCTCTAGTTGAGACGCCTTTTAAACGAGTGTGTTGAGACGTCTTTAAGACGTCTGTCCTGAGATGTTTCTAAGACGTCTATCCGAGTAAGTGTTTAGGACGTCTCTAAGACGTCCATGCCAAGATGTTTTTTAAACAACTGCGTGTAGATGTCTTAAAGACGTACAAGTCATGGCAAGGCCGGTTCGCGATGGATAGTACGCGACCGCCAGGTGGCGACCGGGCCGACGAGCGCTTCTCGCAGGTAGGATACAGCAGTTGTTGCGGATTCAATGGAATAAGTCCTGACGTAAGTCTTACAAACAAACTCTTAGTTGAGCGCCCCTTCCCCTTCGGGGGTCGTACCCCCCAGGTTGTGCCCCTTCGGGGGTCGCACCAGCTCTTTCGATAGTTCAGAGCACACTAAATCACTGACAAAACTCAACAGCAAAACGGGCGTGGCAATTACCACCCGTCGATAAAGTAGAAATCGCGTATATAGATAGGGAAACACGTGCTGTTAGCAACTAAAGCGCTTTAGTCGAGCCCCCAGACCTCGATAAGGTAGCACAACCTGGGTGGTACGACCCCCGAAGGGGAAGGGACGCTCAACTAAGAGTTTGTTTGTAAGACTTAAGTCATGACTTACTTCATTGAATCCGCAACATCCCCCCCCCCCTTGAAAAATCCATCGGAGGTTTTCAAGTTTTACTCCATAGTGGCCGCAGGTTGTAAGGCTGCAACGCTCCTAGTCAGGTGACCATCATCTTCAGAGAGCGACGTCCAACTAGTGGAGCTTGGCACGTCGTCCTCCTTATATTCTGTTATACCAGCAGCTCCCACTCCAGCAAGAGGGCGTAGAGAGGGGACTGGCGGGATGTGGAGAGGGGTAAACGGGGATAAGTAATGGGAAGTGGTGGGGACGACAAGCGGTTGTTTGGGACATTTCTCTGTTAGTTCTTCCTGACCGACTTCTATGAATAGCTTCATGGCCACTCGAAAGGCCCCGTTGTCGTTCTTGAATTGGCAACAGTTGTCCACGGCAACCAGAACGGAGTCAGCAAAAGTATCTGCCGGCCACCATTCTGGAGAACGAACGTTCATGTTGAAACGTCGGCCAGTAGCATTGACGACGAATGGTCCAGAGTTAGTAGATGAAATGCCGAATCCAGGATGGTAAGCACGTAGGACTCCCATAGCACAAGCAACACTCGTCAATCCCGCATTGAGGTGGATGGAACGTATACGGAACGGCCTGTCTTGAAACTTATCGTAGAGATTTTCACGTTTGACGGGCAGGGTTGATGCAGTGGGCAGGTACCCGACGACCAATTCCGATACCACCATTCCAGCGCGACGGCGCTTGTTACGCCGGCGTCTATGCATTATTAGCAGTGGACCCCCCAACTGTGGATCCGGCTCGAAGGACCAGATGTTTAAACGGATGCCTTGGGAAGGCGTTGTGGATAGCCACTGGTATGGCCAGGGAATGGATGCACTCCAACGATTAGAACCAACTCCACTAGTTGGTGGGACGATATATGTATTTTCAGATGGCAATAAAGATTTTTTATAGTAAGTTGCATTTCATTATAAAAGAATGTCTTGAAAATAGCGGTTATTTTCGATCGTCACAGTGGCTTCCCCCCTTAAGCACAGTTCCCAGCGGTGAAAACATTTTTCCGTGTAGAGCCGACAGCGCTGGTTCAAACCGTGAAAATAAACCAGCGCAATAGACCCACCTGTGTAACATATGCTTTAAGCTTATTTATTAACAGCGAAACGCTTTTGTCTCCGTAACCATAAGCCTCCCGAAACTGATTCGGGGACAGAAATTAAACTATTAATAGTTACCATACCAAATTATGTAAAAATTGCATTCATGCAAAGACAATCGCAAATACCACCCGTTAACCCCCTCCAAACGATTTATACTTTAAGAGGCACAATGGCCATAAAATTACACAAATAATAAGAAAAACATAATAACAAGAAGCTTTTTCTGTTTTTATAACATTGCATAAATAATTGTGGCTAAAATAAAAACCAGTTTGTAAAAAAAAGTCGGTGAGACACATATCTCCTAAGCAGTGTCCTTTTTGTACGATGGTCTAATCCTTGCTACTGTCATCTCTTTGTTTTCCTTCTTACTTTATCGCTAGATGATCTTAATAAATGAAAATGAAATGTTTGTTTAAATGTGTAACTCTTTAAAAAGTAATAAATAAAAAATACTTGAAGGTTTTAATATATTTTAAAGATATTTGACCTTACAACGCCTAACATGATCGCTGAAGTTTTGTATCTCATCATTCGTTATACAGGGTGTCCCAAAAATGCTGTGGGTCCTTAAAGGGGGTGATTCGGGGGGTGATTGTAAACAACTTTTTCCTTTGCGAAAAAGTTCTCCGATGTTTCGTTAACGAGATATTAACAAAAAGAACCGACCAATCAGAGCACGAGTTTGACGGCCGAGTTCCCGCGCTAGCGTGGCTACGCGCCGCGCTGCGAGTGTGAACAAGCAACTCGGCATGCAACGAAGAAAATTCCGTAGAATGGCAAATGAAAAAGACGTAACAAATAAAATCGAACGCGTTGTCATGGTTTGTTTGTTATTTAATGTGAATAATGAATAAAGGATAAATGGATGAAAATCACGTGTAACGTAAAAAGACGAATACACGTTTTTCTTTTAGAAGATTCGACAATAATAATTATTTGAAGTGGGAGGATAAGGAATACGTAAATTTCCTTCTGTTAATAACGTAGCCACGAAAAGGTAATGTAACGGGAAATTAACGAAAAGTGATCGTAGTTCGTTATTGTGATAAAAATCCGTAATTCAATAACGGCCAGCACTGTTGCTGATAACGAATAAGTCTGTTTAAAAAGCCCGAATAAATATTATCGCCGGAAATAAGTCATCGCTTGCGTTAAATTTAAAAATGAATGATTACCAATGACGTAACTAAAACTCACCCTTGTTGGAAATTCACCTGCAGCTTGAAAATCTGTGTCACAGGGTCACTGAACCGATCCTGGTCATCGATGGACGAGCCCAGTGCACAGCTGATCCCAGGTATACGACACTACCCAAAGTTAAGGGTCGCAATGTCAGGTGCGTCCAGGTCAACGTGCCGAATATTCACTTCACTGCACGGCTACTAACACTGATCACTTTATTTACTTTTTATGGAACCTGTTGTTCCTACGTTTTAAAAATTGGTGGCCCCGAAAGGGGCCGATTGTTGGCAATTGAAGAATCGGAATATTCTAGCGCAAATGCTCGCGCAGCAGCACTTGCGTTCCCGTCGTTCCGGGCGTACACCCAGAACATCCGGTAGTATTCCTGGGCTGTGAACATTTCTGCAACGCGATTTCTAGCTGACTGACAGGATTTTTTCCAAGCAACTTCCGCTACCCCCAAGTAGCTTCTCTGGTTCCATTATGAGTTAACTCCCACCAGGCCAAGAGGCTTTAGGTAAAAAGAAGCCAGCACACTTTCGGAACACACGTGTTTTGCAGAAGTGCACCGAAAACTTTCACAAAAGCCTGCGATCCGTCCTTCTACTGCCAATGTACCCATTGCTTCGAGATAGAAAACAGACACCACGTGTATCGGTTCGAAAGGGTGCGAAGGGAAGAGGCGGAGAAAGTCTTCGAGTTGCTACAAAGAAGAAAATTCACGTCTGCTACGAGGCGGAACCAATTAAGTCATAAATTATCCGCTGACTTGCGGGATAATACGGTCATAAACCGCGACCCTGGCGAAATGCTCTGGCTGATCAGCCTGATTAATTTTGGAGAACTAGAAATTACAGAGTATTATCCAGCATCAATACGTCTCGCGGAGAGACACAGGAAAAGAAGGGTAGTCCGCTGACTGCGCGTAGTTCCGCCTGCTTCGTCCTACCCTCAAATTAAAGGCGAATCCCTTATCTCTCGAGTATAAAGACGCGCTCGAATTTCAAAACACAAGCACGCGTCGACGTATTCGGTGCGAGAGACTTTGGGCTTGAAGTCCCATTGGCCGCAAACTAACCAATCGGGCCTGCTTATCTCTCGTGTCTAAACACGCACTCGGGTTTCAAAACAAAAGCACGCGTCGACGTATTCGGTGCGAGAGACTGTGGGCTTGAGGTCCGATTGGCCCTGCATCCCTCGCAAATGGCAACTGTCCTCAAAAGGCCCTCTTGACAGCAATATCTCCTCCCCAAGGCCCACCTTCTCTCGCACCGAATACGTCGACGCGTGCTTTTGTTTTGAAATTCGAGTGCGTGTTTAGGCACGAGAGATAAGCAGGCCCGATTGGTTAGTTTGTGGCCAATCGGACCTCAAGCCCACAGCCCTCGGGCCTGCTTATCTCTCGTGCCTAAACACGCGCTCGAATTTCAAAACAAAAGCATGCGTCGACGTATTCGGTGCGAGAGAAGGTGGGCCTTGGGGAGGAGATATTGCTGTCAAGAGGGCCTCTTGAGGACAGTTGCCATTTGCGAGGGATGCAGGGCCAATCGGACCTCAAGCCCACAGTCTCTCGCACCGAATACGTCGACGCGTGCTTTTGTTTTGAAACCCGAGTGCGTGTTTAGACACGAGAGATAAGCAGGCCCGATTGGTTAGTTTGCGGCCAATGGGACTTCAAGCCCAAAGTCTCTCGCACCGAATACGTCGACGCGTGCTTGTGTTTTGAAATTCGAGCGCGTCTTTATACTCGAGAGATAAGGGATTCGCCTTTAATTTGAGGGTAGAACGAAGCAGGCGGAACTACGCGCAGTCAGCGGACTACCCTTCTTTTCCTGTGTCTCTCCGCGAGACGTATTGATGCTGGATAATACTCTGTAATTTCTAGTTCTCCAAAATTAATCAGGCTGATCAGCCAGAGCATTTCGCCAGGGTCGCGGTTTATGACCGTATTATCCCGCAAGTCAGCGGATAATTTATGACTTAATTGGTTCCGCCTCGTAGCAGACGTGAATTTTCTTCTTTGTAGCAACTCAAAGACTTTCTCCGCCTCTTCCCTTCGCACCCTTTCGAACCGATACACGTGGTGTCTGTTTTCTATCTCGAAGCAATGGGTACATTGGCAGTAGAAGGACGGATCGCAGGCTTTTGTGAAAGTTTTCGGTGCACTTCTGCAAAACACGTGTGTTCCGAAAGTGTGCTGGCTTCTTTTTACCTAAAGCCTCTTGGCCTGGTGGGAGTTAACTCATAATGGAACCAGAGAAGCTACTTGGGGGTAGCGGAAGTTGCTTGGAAAAAATCCTGTCAGTCAGCTAGAAATCGCGTTGCAGAAATGTTCACAGCCCAGGAATACTACCGGATGTTCTGGGTGTACGCCCGGAACGACGGGAACGCAAGTGCTGCTGCGCGAGCATTTGCGCTAGAATATTCCGATTCTTCAATTGCCAACAATCGGCCCCTTTCGGGGCCACCAATTTTTAAAACGTAGGAACAACAGGTTCCATAAAAAGTAAATAAAGTGATCAGTGTTAGTAGCCGTGCAGTGAAGTGAATATTCGGCACGTTGACCTGGACGCACCTGACATTGCGACCCTTAACTTTGGGTAGTGTCGTATACCTGGCATCAGCTGTGCACTGGGCTCGTCCATCGATGACCAGGATCGGTTCAGTGACCCTGTGACACAGATTTTCAAGCTGCAGGTGAATTTCCAACAAGGGTGAGTTTTAGTTACGTCATTGGTAATCATTCATTTTTAAATTTAACGCAAGCGATGACTTATTTCCGGAGATAATATTTATTCGGGCTTTTTAAACAGACTTATTCGTTATCAGCAACAGTGCTGGCCGTTATTGAATTACGGATTTTTATCACAATAACGAACTACGATCACTTTTCGTTAATTTCCCGTTACATTACCTTTTCGTGGCTACGTTATTAACAGAAGGAAATTTACGTATTCCTTATCCTCCCACTTCAAATAATTATTATTGTCGAATCTTCTAAAAGAAAAACGTGTATTCGTCTTTTTACGTTACACGTGATTTTCATCCATTTATCCTTTATTCATTATTCACATTAAATAACAAACAAACCATGACAACGCGTTCGATTTTATTTGTTACGTCTTTTTCATTTGCCATTCTACGGAATTTTCTTCGTTGCATGCCGAGTTGCTTGTTCACACTCGCAGCGCGGCGCGTAGCCACGCTAGCGCGGGAACTCGGCCGTCAGACTCGTGCTCTGATTGGTCGGTTCTTTTTGTTAATATCTCGTTAACGAAACATCGGAGAACTTTTTCGCAAAGGAAAAAGTTGTTTACAATCACCCCCCGAATCACCCCCTTTAAGGACCCACAGCATTTTTGGGACACCCTGTATGTTGGTGTTACCTGAATTCGGAAACATCATAAACCACGAGGTATTAAACAGATGGTAATTTCTACCTCACCATAACTAAAATATTTCGATCTTCAAGTTTTCTTTTAGTACTTTTTAAAAAGTTGTGATGTCCCAATAAATTTTCCGCGATACTATTCTAAAGTCTTCCTTATACATCTCAACACAACTCCATCAAAGTCCCTCAAACTCAGGACCAACCCCTTTTACCCAAATCACTGATCTTTTTGACGATGTACCTTAGCGGTCCCCATCTCAAGATGGTCAGTTACAAAACTCCTTCGACTACCCGCCTTACGAGGTGCTAAATCCTTTCTAATATCTGAATTTAAACAAGTCCCTTGTCCCAAAACATCTTAATTCGAGACCTCGTCTCGAAAGCCATTCTCACCCCTTTCCCGTTAAAACGCCCAGAATCCATCCAATGGCTTGAGCATCCCCTTATCAGTAGCTTGAACGAAATCGTGGAAGACTTACTGCGACGCATATTTCACGCATGAATCATAAACACGTCTAATTATAGACTCTCATTTCTTATAAAACAAAAACCCCGGAAGTCCTATTGCGACGCACAATTCGTAAATGGGTCAAGGTGCATACCGCGTACACCCTTCACACCTGGCATTCTTGTAATCCATATACAGTGGGTATAGAAAGTATTCGTACACCCTTTAAAATCGCATAACTTTTTTCAAATTAATCCAAACAACTTGAGTTTTTTTGAGAAGCTAAAAGGATTAGTTTGCTAAGTGACGTGTTTCGTAGTTTTGAAAAAAAAATACAATTTGTCAGAATAGCAAACAAAATAGTAAAGGCTGTTTCCTCAACTTTTTTTCTGAACCTGTAATGAAAATTCAAAAAACCCGTTTGTAGATTTCAGTAAGTTATATACTTGCCTAAAATTTCATCAAAATCGGTTAACGTTGCTCTGAGTTATGAACGTTTAAAGATCACAGAATAAGGCGAAGAATATCATAACTCAGAGCAACGTTAACCGATTTTGATGAAATTTTAGACATGTATATAACTTACTGAAATCTACAAACGGGTATTTTGAATTTTTATTACAGGCTCACAAAAAAAAGTTGAGAAAACAGCCTTTACTATTTTGTTTGGTATTCCGACAAATTGCATTTTTCTTCAAAACTACGAAACACGTCACTTAGCAAACTAATCCTTCTAGCTTCTCAAAAAAAACCTCAAGTTGTTTGGATTAATTTGAAAAAAGTTATGCGATTTTAAAGGGTGTACGAATACTTTTTACAGGGTGTCCCAGCTAACACTGGACAGCGCCTAAAGTATTGTCGCTAAAAATATGAAAAAAATAGGGAATGCATGGTTCGAGGGGGCCAACTTATTAGCCCGAACGAATTTTTTTTCGATTATTATTTTAAAAGATAAGATGGTCATGTTCGGTGTTTCAAATGGAACTAATTTTTTTGAAGTCCTGAGTTGATAGTACGTTAAAAGACAAAATCAATAAGCTTTAATGTATACACTTTATTTCCACTGGTTTTTAAGATATTGCGCTTGCAAATTTACTGATTTTCACTGGAAAAAACCCTCTGGAATAGCAAGGACCGGGGTCGGAGTTACTGGCGCTACGGGTGGCACTACCTGTTGAAATAGATACTTACTTGCCAAAGGTCTACGCCAGGAAAGGCTGGACAATTCTTTTCCGTCAGAAATGCTACTTAGGTAGGTACATCTGCGGTATCGAGAAGCGCACCGTTACTTTTATTTCGAACTTGCTTCTACGCTCGGATGACCGGTTCTTTTGGGAGGGATGCAAGTTCGATTGATTAGGTTAGAAAGTGTGAAAGTTGCTAGACTAAATATCAACCATAGGGAGCAGATTGTATCAGAACCAATCGGATTTGCATCCCTCACAAATGGTTGCTCTCTCGAAGAGGCCCTCTTCACAGCAATACTACCTCCCCAATGCCCACCTTCTCTCGCACGGAATACGTCAACGCATGCTTCTATTTAATATCGGAGCTCGTGTTTATACTCGGGAGGACCACGCGTGGACAGCGGGCTACCCCTTTTCTTCCTGTGTCTCTCCACAAGGAGTATTGACGGTGGATTGTAGGAGCGCAGATGTCCGGATGCCAGTTATTGAATTCAGGAGACGATAGAAACACTTTATTACAAAACACACATGCACTATAATTAAAGTAAATCGTATTCCTCTCGGGCAGGAGTCGCCCGACGCTCGTCGAAGAGATGCGGCCTGCTACCCCGTGGCGAGGGTTGCCCTTCGCAGGACCTCACTCGATTTTTATGGCTTTTTCCGGAAAAAGGTACGAATCCTGGGCCGAGCGTAGCGAATTAGGGTCGAACCGAGGCAGTCGAGGGTGTCACATCCATTACAGCGTATTAAGAAATGCTTTTCTTCATCGTATCGAAAGGAAAGTGTCGCCGATGGATTCCTAATGTTTTTCCGATGAAAATCATACCAAATATCATGCAAATCGGGCTACTTTGACAGAGGCTATTTGTATACCTGAAGTAAAAGTTGTCCGATTTGCACGACATTTGGTATGATTTTCATCGGAAAACCCCAAGGAATCCATCGGCGACACTTCCATATCGATACGATAAAGAATAAGGAATTATTTTAATTCTTAAACAGATACAGGATAATTCTGGAGCAACGCCCGTCAAGGAGATGCGGCCCCTGTTACCCCGTGGCGGGGACAGTCCTTCGCAGGGCCTCACTCGATTTTTATGGCTTTCGACCCTCGAACGGATTTCGAATACCATTATGAATTGAGAACTATTCGGGATTTCCGCGTTTTTCATCGGATCTTTACGAAAACGACACCCACCGATTTCTTATGTTTCGCCGATGAAACTGACACCAGGAACGACGTAATTCGGATTATAATGAAGGAAATTCCATGGAATATCCATTTATATAAAAATTATTTAAGATTTAATATCGACCGGATTTATTAAATTACTATGATTTCGGCGCAAGGTTCGGTCACTTTAAACGTAAAATTCAAAAAGTCGTTTTGCAACTATTCACTTGTCTATAAAATATAGAGTTTCCGACGTTTCGGTCCGGATTTGGACCTTTATCAAGGAAAGATATAAGTATAAGAATATTGCGTGAACTATTGAATTTATTAGTCGGCACGTTCAAATGGTAACGTCCGACACTTGAGTCGGTTGGAAGATGACTGAAGTAAATACCGGGCAAACGACAAGCATTCAGAAGGTGAAAACAAAGGCAAGGCTAAAACAAACCGTTGAATAATATGTATGAACATTCAAATTTCGAAGCAACACCGCTTATAAAACCAGCTTGATTGCTAATATGTCATATGTCATGACATTTTTTTATTTAGGTGTTAGATAGCAACATAATTTTACATAACTTTTAAGATATGTAAGACATAAGTATGATCATAATTGCAGAATTAATAGAGAACTACATCATAAGGCATTACTTTTTTAGTAATGTTGCGTAATATTCTTGTATTTTAGGTGTTTCATACCTAAGATTAACGCTGGGTTGTTTAATCATATGTAGTGTCTCTAGAAGAATTCTCTGATTTAGATTGGTTTCTTTATCTATAATTCTTGCATTTTCAAAATCGAATCTATGATCAAACTCTAATGAGTGCTTGGTTAAAGCATTTTGAAAATGCAAGAATTATAGATAAAGAAACCAATCTAAATCAGAGAATTCTTCTAGAGACACTACATATGATTAAACAACCCAGCGTTAATCTTAGGTATGAAACACCTAAAATACAAGAATATTACGCAACATTACTAAAAAAGTAATGCCTTATGATGTAGTTCTCTATTAATTCTGCAATTATGATCATACTTATGTCTTACATATCTTAAAAGTTATGTAAAATTATGTTGCTATCTAACACCTAAATAAAAAAATGTCATGACATATGACATATTAGCAATCAAGCTGGTTTTATAAGCGGTGTTGCTTCGAAATTTGAATGTTCATACATATTATTCAACGGTTTGTTTTAGCCTTGCCTTTGTTTTCACCTTCTGAATGCTTGTCGTTTGCCCGGTATTTACTTCAGTCATCTTCCAACCGACTCAAGTGTCGGACGTTACCATTTGAACGTGCCGACTAATAAATGCAATAGTTCACGCAATATTCTTATACTTATATCTTTCCTTGATAAAGGTCCAAATCCGGACCGAAACGTCGGAAACTCTATATTTTATAGACAAGTGAATAGTTGCAAAATGACTTTTTGAATTTTACGTTTAAAGTGACCGAACCTTGCGCCGAAATCATAGTAATCCATTTATATAATTTCAAGCTGACTTGACTTGGTTTAAAATAGTCCGATTTACATGAAATTTGGTATGATTTTCATCAGAAAAATATAAGGAATCTATTGGCGCCACTTCACCTTCGATACGATGAAGAAAAGAAGCAAACATTTGAAATCCTGAACAGTTCTTACTTCTTAATAGGCACTCGAACCTCTTCGATGGGCGAAAGCCACACAATCGGGTGAGGCACGGCTGGGGGGGGGGGGTGTCCTCGCCACGGGGTACTAGGCCGCATCCTTTGGCGGGCGTTGCTCCAGAATCACCTTGTACCTGTACTAAGGGGAAGTAGGAGAATATGACTCAATTTTCAACTTCACTAGTCTATTATATCGCACTTCCTTCTACGCTCGAATGGCCGGTTGTTGGGTTCCAGCTAAGAAATAGTGGGTGTTATAAATTTTTTCTTTGATCATAATAATTTCCATATTTTTACCATCCCCTGCACAGTACTTAGTTTTACCCTTGCTCGCACGACGTATCGGCTGAACAATGAAAGGATTATATATCCAGCTTTGTCTTTTTTAATAGATTTAATGCGTGTACATGAAATCGGTATGTTTTTACATAAAACATATTTGTGAGCTTTTTGAAGCAACTACCAAGTAGACGTGGTTGCGTTTCATGCGAACCTGACAACATCAGTTCGCACAATAGCGGAAAATTGTCCACACCAATTGACTTATCACACTGACTGTAGAGCGTCGGTCGCTCTTAGGGTGTCGCCTTTAAAATTAATGAGACGGCCGACGAATTGAAAAAAGTTGTCCGCCAAGTGAAATTGTTTCGCCTGTGTACGAACTTGAAACTTTATTGTAATATGTATAATATAAACTTGTTCTGCGGCCGTTCGGGCAGGCGTCACGAGACGAAGAGACGGCGTCTACTGCTTGAGGCGCGATGCACGCTCGCACTCGCCTTCGGGTGTTATTCGGCGAGCACCGTGGCGATCTTTACACGCGGCACGGAAGGATACATACATGTGACCATTCGCTGAGGTCCGATAATGCGTCCAGCACGGCAGTGCTTCCCATTCATATGGGCGAGTCAACATGCCGCTCCTCTTGATCAGTCTCGTTGATATACCACACCACATTATGAATTATGAACAGAATGGAGCGTATAGGTGCGGTACGGAGGCTTGGCGTCGATTACAAACACGCAGATCAAATTAACTCAACATTGTGACGGTAGGTTACAACTTATGAACTAGTACCTTATGTCTAACAATAAAACATTGGGCGTATATACATGGGTGATGCCGTGATTGAACTTTATGTACAATGAGGAGATTACGTATCTATCGGAAGCGGCGCGATGCGCTTCACGCAGCGCTTGCACTCTCCGTCGTGGACGATGCTCAGGAGCCCTTGTGGCGTTGGCTGATGCGTTCACCTGGATGTTGTTCCTGGCGAATGAAGTGCTCTGCTGATACTGTCGAATTCGCCGGTCCTTGCGTTGGGTGCAGCGCCCTGCGCGCTGCTGTCTCCAGACTGAATTGGCGAAGATGCAGGATGCCACACTCCTGTGCAACTGAATCCCCTCTGGCTGTATGGATGTGGATCATGGCCTTCGTGGCACGAGATTCGGCTCGAATGACTAATTGATGTAGAGCGTCGGTCGAGCAGCATGACAATCTTTACACGCGGCGCGGAAAGACACATACATGTGACTATTCGCTGAGGTCCGACGATGCGTTCAGAACGGCAGTGCTTCCCATTCAGATGAGCGACTTAACACCGACAGTTCATAAAATCATAAAGAAAAATGGTTCATATCCGTATAAGCCGTTTTCACCGCAGAAACTATTGGATACAGATTCTTAACCACGGATTGAAGTTGCGATGCGGATACTGCACAAAATCGGAGCGATGCACAATTTGTACGAAACTTAATGATAACGGACGAATGTACCTACATTTTATACGAAGGGCGTGACATGCCATCAAAATTCACCTACATTGGGTACGAGAAGATAATAACCGCGAATGGGTTTAATGTGGTGTGGTAGGTTTACAATCGAAAAATATATGGACCCAATTGTTTCGAAGGAAATATAACAGAAGCTGTTATACATACTTAAAAGCCGATATATTTAAAATTTCTGGATAATTATGTGGATGATATTTTACACGCCACGCCACTTGCTGAATCGCAAAATTTATGGTTTCAACAAGACGGTGCTGCAGCGATGGTTGAACTCATCATTTCCCAAACGATGGACCGGTTGCGGTTTTATGGGCACAGCATTAGGGATTGCAATCCGGTAAATCGGTTAAAAGTTTTTTATCACTGATAACATTGTAGACAATGTAGCGCATATATGCGTTCATTAATTCCGTCGATATATACAGTATTGTCTCATTGTGGACTTGGTTTGGGGTACACGATGTGGGTTTTTCGCTATCCCCACCATTTCTGTCTCACTCTTGTCCGGCGAAGGCGAGAGCGAGATGGAACGAGAGCGAGCGAGAGGCACTGGAAGCGAGCAAGGGCGGTACGAGACAAACGACGCGTTGATGTTTTGTCTCGCTCCGTCTTTCGGACGCCGTCACACTGCGTCCTTTGCGTGCGCGACGGGCGTGCGCAATGGTCACGGGCCCACGTGTGAGCACGGGAACCGTTTCGCAAAATTTTTACGCAGGCACGATTCCATCTGAGGGTTCGCGCCCGTCGCGCACACTCGCCGCGCACGCAAAGCGTTCCATCTCGCTCCACCCTTCGGCCAGAAAGAAGCGAGAAACGAACACTCGGAATTAGGGCTCTGTTCAGGATGTGGGTTCAACGCCGGTCCGGACCAGCGAGCCCACAGCGAGGAAATACTGTACTACGTTATCAGAGATAAAAAAAACTTTAAACCGATTTACCGGATTGCAAACATGGCCTTTAGGCCGGTTGCCCCTCGACGTGTCTTCCATCATTGAGGATACAATCCCTTATTCGTTTTGAAAATTGTGTCTCTACTTTACTTAACATCTCCGGTGGAATATTATTACACGCCTGTATGATCTTCTCTCTTAACTCGTTTCTATTTTCTACAGGTGTTCGAAATACTAATTGTTTCATGTATCCCCATAAGAAAAAATCAGACGCCGAGAGGTCCGGGGATCTCGGTGGCCAAGCGATTCGTCCATTGCGACCGATCCAGCGGTTGGGAAATGTTGCGTTCAGCCAGTCTGTAACTATATTTGCGTAATGTGCTGGAGCCCCATCTTGTTGAAACTATAAATTACGTCTTTCTGCCAGTGGCATATTGTGGAAAATATCTGCCACATACATTTTCAACATATTTAAATATACTGCACCCGTGACATTTCCATCGAAAATATACGGTCCATATACTTTTCGATTGTGTATATCACACCATACTAAAACTGACTGGCGGTACTGGCTATTGTCTTCTCGTATCCAATGTGGGTTTTCCGCTGCCCACATTCTCGAATTTTGATGGCATGTCATACCATTTGTATAAAATATACATTCATCCGTTATCATGACGTTTCTCACAAAATCTGGATTATCTCCAAGTTACTGAACTATCGACATCGAAAATTGAATCCGTTGTCCGTAATCTCTAGCAAACAATTTGTGCTGTGTGGTCGGTTTGTACGGCTTCAGACCATTTCTTTTTATGATTTTATGAATAGTGGATTTCGATAAGTCGTGGTTTGCTGCAAGTTGCCGAACTGACATCCGCGGATTTGCGTGAAATGCAGCCACGATGTCTATTTCCTGTTCCTCCGTGAATGTTGGGATTGTCTTTTTGAGTGGATGCACACTCCCCGTGGCTTCAAAGAGGTCCCAAACCTTTTTTATCTAAAAACATAACGATTTCATGTAAACGCATTTAATTGATACAAACAAGGCAAAACTGGATATTTAATGCTTTCAAGGTTCCCCCAAACCAACGCGAATATGGTAATAGCCGCCACGTATAAAAAACTGCTGAACCGCGGCGGATCCTCTTCGCGTCGCGATATTCGCGTTGGCTTGAGGGAGCCTCCATTGTTCAGCCCATACGTCGCACAGTGGGGCAAAGTGACGAAGTTTGTGTCAAAATCAAAGAACTTTTGATAGAAATGAGATAGAGCGATGATTTTTTTTTAAATTAAAGCTGAAAGATTGCAGAATAAGGGAAAATTAAAGAAATTATGGTACGAACGTGTGTTAACTTTGAAAATCTGTGATAAACTTGAAATATTACAACAAAATTGTGATTTATCCAATACCATGTACGGTTAGATTTTTTTCTTGACATGTTGTACATCATTTCCGGTAGATTTTGTCACGCTGATTTCAAATCCGTTCGCAAAATTTGGCTACTACCTCAGGATTTTGGAAAAAATCGATTTCAAGGTTAAAAAACGATCGTACCATAATTTCTTTAATTTTCCCTTATTCTGCAATCTTTCAGCTTTAATTTAAAACAATCACCGCTCTATCTCATTTCTACCAAAAGTTCTTTGATTTTGACACAAACTTCGTCACTTTGCCCCACTGTGCGTCGTGCGTGCATGGGTAAAATTTAGTACTGTGCACTGGTGAAAGGATCATTGCGGAAGGAGATTCTACATATTGTGACCAATTGGATCAGCGTTATTTCCAGATGGTGGGTGATTCTGGAGCTACGCCCGTCAAAAGGTGGAATCTGACGGCGCGTGGATCGGCGATTCGGGAGCCCGGCCAAGCCTGTACTCCGTGTCGAGGACAACACCCTGCAGTGCCGCACCGAATTTTATGACTTTCTTCCTCGAATGGGTTGGAGTGTCTATTAAGAAGTGAGAAATCGTCGACTTCAGAATTTCTCATCAGATCTTTGTGAAAACGTGGCCAATTGATTCCTTATGTTTCACCGGTGAAACTAACAGCAAGAACGACGTAATTTGGACCACAATGAAGGAAATTCTATGAAAAATTAATTTCCAGAACCTCACGCTAATTTCGTTAATAATGTGTAGTCAAATTTACATGAAATTTGGTACGATCTTCGTCGGAAAAATATAAGGAATCCATTGGTGACACTTTCATATCGTTACGATAAAAAATAAAGAATTTCTAACTACGCTGAAATGGATATTTCACATTTTCACCCCATGACTATGGGACGCCGACCTCAATTCGCCACGGTCGGCCGAGGATTCATAGCTGCTTCAGAAATTAAGTAATTCTTTATTTTTTATCCTATTGATATGGAAGTGTCACCGATGGTATCCTTATACTTTTCCGACGAAGATCGTACCGAACTTCATGTAAATCTGACTACATATTATGAACTAAATTTGCTTGAGGTTATCGAAGTGAATTTTTCATGGAATTTCCTTCATTGTGGTCCAAATTACGTCGTTCTTGCTGTTAGTTTCACCGGTGAAACATAAGGAATCAATTGGCCACGTTTTCACAAAGATCTGATGAGGAATGCGGAAATCCTGGACATTTCTCACTTCATAATGATATTCGAAACCCGTTCTAGAGTTGAAAGCCATAAAAATCGGTGCGGCATTGCGGAGGGTTGTCCTCGCCACACGGTACCAGGTCCCATCGTTTGACGGGCATAGTTCCAAAATCACCTGTACTAGTTTTTCCACCTCTACACAGTACCAAAGAGTTTCTTTTCCCTGTCATCTTTTTTACCAAGTCGCGTTAACCCCTTCACTCCTAACGCCGAATATATCCGGCATCCATAGAACGATCCGCAGGGACGGACGTCGGATGTATCCGGTATCCACGAAACAACACGTAGAGACGAACGCCGATTAAGCTAGGTTTACATTAGTTTGGTTCTGTTATCCACTGATTCATTTTCAAACATTCCACTCGCTTGCGGCTTGATCGGAACGCACCGCCGTAGCGAAAAGAGTACACTCGTGGCGCGGGCTCCCGGTCGGTAGCGGCGCTCCTACGGATCGGGGCGCCGTAGCAAAAGGGTTAAAGGTTCAGTATTTAACTATATGTGTTTCACTAAATGAAGATAAAGACTTACCGTTCTCGCACTTAGTTTTTGTCGATCGGGATATCGTTGTTGGAATTCTTCACTGACCTGACGATACGACAAATGTTTGTTACCACGTAACAACACCAATTCACAGTGAGATACATGCTTAAATTTCACCTCTTCGCGCCAAAGAACTATTGGGCACTGTCAACGTCTAATGACTTCTGACCCACAGACTGTTTGCTAAGTCTGAGGAAAATTTGCCAGAAGATGCTATTGGCCCTTTCGAAAGGAAGGAACTTCTTCCTCATTGGTTGGAAATATCCATGTAGATGGTTAAAAGATGCAAAGGGGAAGTTTTTTATGGTTAACGAAAAAAATTTATAACACCCACTATTTCCTAGCTGGAACCCATCATGACCATCCGAACGTAGAAGGAAATGCGAAATAAAATACTACTTATTCCGTCTTACGGGACAAAAGAGAGGCTAGCTGAGGATGAAGAGAAATGCATTTAATGTTTACGATTGGCAATTTAGTAATTTCGAGGGACAGTTCTTCGACATCTGTTCGGTTTCTACTTAGAAAGCAATAGAACATGCTGTCTTCTTGGATTTCGACACCTTTCGCTCTGAGTTAATATACGTAGGTAGTGCTGCGCTGGTGGGTGGTCGCCTCAGTAATTACGGATCGGAACGTACCGTTGTACCTGACCACAAGCTCGCGGGACATTTCAGTCCTAAACCGCGACCACGGGGCGAAACACTCCGGCCGATCAGCGTGTTTAATTTACGGGAACCAGATGTGGCATTTTTCTTTCCCCCTAGCTAAGCTCTCTACGTTCCACGCTATGACAGAAAGAAGACGTTCCTATGTTATATTGAAGAATGTTTCCCTGGCAATGGAGTAGGAAACGAAATTACTCTAAAGAAGTGCCAGTACCTCTGGCGGTGAGACACAGTAAGAAAAGGGGTACACCGTTGAAAGCGCATGGTTCCGCCTGCATCGCCCTCCTCTCAAATTAAAGACGGATTCCTTATCTCTCGAGTATAAACGCGCGTTGCAATTTCAAAACAAAAGCACGCGAGACGTATTGGGTGCAAGAAAAGGTCTCCCCCTGGTACCCCGTGGCGAGGACAACCCCCCCCCCCAGCCGTGCCTCACCCGATTGTGTGGCTTTCGACCCTCGAAGAGGTTCGAGTGCCTATTAAGAAGTGAGAACTGTTCAGGATTTCAAATGTTTGCTTCTTTTCTTCATCCTATCGAAGGGGAAGTGGCGCCAATAGATTCCTTATATTTTTCTGATGAAAATCATACCAAATTTCATGTAAATCGGACTATTTTAAACCAAGTCAAGTCAGCTTGTAATTATATAAATGGATATTCCATGGAATTTCCTTCATTATAGTCCGAATTACGTCGTTCCTGGTGTCAGTTTCATCGGCGAAACATAAGAAATCGATGGGTGTCGTTTTCGTAAAGATCCGATGAGAAACGCGGAAATCCCGAATAGTTCTCAATTCATAATGGTATTCGAAATCCGTTCGAGGGTCGAAAGCCATAAAAATCGAGTGAGGCCCTGCGAAGGACTGTCCCCGCCACGGGGTATCAGGCAGAGTTGGGCATTATTCGGCTAAATTTTTATTCGAATAAGTATTCGAATAAATTTCTGCGAATAAATTTTTATTCGAGTAATCTTCGAATAAAAAATTCGAATAAAATGACATTATTCGACAATAACGAATAATTATGTATTTGATTGAAAACTTATCCGAATAATTTCTTATTCGAATAAGAATTTAGTCGACCCAACGGACGAATAAAATGATCACGTGATTTCGGCGATGTATCATGACACCACTGACTGACACCCGTGAGACCTAATGTTTTAGGTTAAGTAACTCTTGTCATAGCTCGCACTTTGTAGGAAGATGTAAGACCGCGGTACTACATAGAGTGGCGTTTTGATTTATTTTAAATAAAATTCGCTCACGGCAATCCATTTAAACTAATGAAAAAATCAATCTCTTCAAATTATAAGCGTTCATTGAACGTTTTTAAATACATACAAATAGTCATGCGAATATTCACATATGCATATATTCCAAGTTAGTTATAGAGCAACTTATGTTATGTTTTTTGGCTAATTACTAAATTGGAAACAAGTTACTTATAATTGAATTATATTAGAAGGATTAGGAAAAAAATATACACACTTTTTTAAAATTTGTTTTTATATTGTTTCTTTATTCAACAAATTTCCTTTTAAAACTACTCTTTGCTCAAATAAGGCATCGCTTAGCCTATTTGCTTTTCCTGAATTGATAATGGTGGCGAAGGAAAATAATCGTTCCACCGGTGCTGATGAAGGCAATGTGGTATTATACTGTAGAAATGTGTTTGATTGGTGGGAAATTATTTAAAATGCTGTACTCGTTATTAGACTAAGCGATGCATTATTTGAGTATAGAATGGTATTAAAAGGAAATTTGTTGGATTAAGATACAATATAAAAACACATTTTATGAAAAGAGTGTATATTTTTTTCCTAATCCTTCTAATATAATTCAATTATAAGTAACTTGTTTCCAATTTAGTAATTAGCCAAAAAAACAGAGCATAAGTTGCTCTATAATTAACTTGGAATATATGCATATGTGAATATTCGCATGACTATTTGTATGCATTTAAAAACGTTCAATGAACGCTTATGTTGGACACAGTACAGACTTCCATCGATAGATGCCGGGTATCACATTTATTCGTCGTTCATTCAGGTCGAATAACGAATAAGTTCTTATTAGAACGAATCTGGCTAGAATAACGGTACAGATTTATTCACGAATAACGAATAATTTTTCGTCGAATGAAATCGTCATTTGTTATTCGCAGATAAATCTTGGGTATTTATACGAATCCGTATCCGAATGATAATTTAGCCGAATAATGCCCAACTCTGGTATCAGGGGCCGCATCTCCTTGACGGGCGTTGCTCCAGAATCACCCTGCATCATTTATGCAGTGTGTGACCCGACTACCCTCCGCGTAATCGGTCCGCGCGAAGCGGGGCGCAAGTTCGATCATTACTGATAAGTACTGACACTTCTGCCAGAGAGGAATACGATTTACTTTAGTTATAAGACATGTGTGTTTTGTAATGAAATGTTTTCATCTTGCCAAACTCTCCTGAATTCAATAACTGGCATCCAGACATCTACGCTCCTACAATCCACCGTCAATACTCCTCGTGGAGAGACATAGGAAGAAAAGGGATAGCCCGCCGTCCACGCGTGGTCCTCTCGAGTATAAATTCGAGCTTCGATATCAAAATGAAAGCATGCGTTGACGTATTCCGTGCGAGAGAAAGTGGGCATTGGGGAGGTAGTATTGCTGTGAAGAGGGCCTCTTCGAGAGAGCAACCATTTGTGAGGGATGCAAATCCGATTGGTTCTGATACAATATGCTCGCAATGGTTGAAATTTAGTCTAGCAACTTTCACACCTCCTAACCTAACCAATCGAACTTGCATCCCTCCGAAAAGAACCGGTCATCCGAGCGCAGAAGCAAGTGCGAAATAAAAGTAACTGTGCGCTTCTCGATACCGCAGATGTACCTACCTAAGTAGCATTTCTGACGGAAAAGAACTGTCCAGCCATTCCCGGCGTAGACCTTTGGCAGGTAAGTATCTGTTTCAACAGGCAGTGCCACCCGTGGCGCCAGTAAGACCGTCCCCGGTCCTTGCTATTTCAGAGGGTTTTCTTCCAGTGAAAATCAGTAAATTTGCAAGCGCAATAGTTAAAAAATCCAGTGGAAATAAAGTGTATACATTATAACTTATTGATTTTGTCTTGGAACGCACTATCAACTCAGGACTTCAAAAAAATTAATTCCATTTGAAAAACCGAACTTGACCATCGTATCTTTTAAAATAATAGTCGAAAAAATTCGTTCGGGCTAATAAGTTGGCCCCCTCGAACCATGCATTCCCTATTTTTTTCAGATTTTTAGCGACAATACATTAGGAGATATCCAGCTGTACACTCTTCCCGCGGACACCCTGTACATAGCCTGAGGACATACATACATAGCCTGATAAACAAAAACTCCTTTGCGTGCCGCAGTCGGGTAAAAAGAAAACTACTTACGGAGCAAATATACAGTGGATGCATAAGATGATGTTCTTACAAAAATGTAAGGCCCTTAAAGAAATGTAGGTCGCTTACAACTGTTCAAAACTAAATATATCAAAAATTATAAACCGTTTACGCCTAAAACCATATACAGGGTGTCCCATATACAGTCTCCTAACACTCAAACCTAAAATATTTTCGTTCTTTTTATTGGTACGATAAAATATCTAAGAAAAAAATGTTTGCTTCAGAGGTTCAATTATTGTGTTCACTTGTAGACAAATAAATCAAGACAAGAATTCGACAGAAGTTTTCCCGCCAGCTGAATTAAACGTGGTTGAACTGTTCAGTGGCCAGCACGTTCACCTGATTTAATGTCACTCGATTTACTTTTCTGGGAAACATTAGAAAATAAAGTGTACGCCAATGTACCAACAATTGCTGATGATATGCGTCAACCTATTATAGCATAATGTAGGAATATCACCCCCGAGATATTGACTAATGTGCAATAGTTCTTATAAAGCAGATTACAAAAACGTTTAAATACTGTCGGTCACAATTTGGAACATATTCTCTAACAGCCTATTTTTGTACATTTAATATTATGAAATAAATATTTCCTGCCTACGTTAAATTATCCTTTTGTAAGAATAACTCCTCCGAAGGTCATTTGAAAATCAACAAATTATATATGGTTGATTTTGTTTTTTTACTGACTATAACGTTGCACTAATGAAAATACGTCATACAATTTCGGAAACTATAACACTGGGGAAAATTTTTTCTTTATCACTACAATTGCCCCTCTGAAAAAACAGCAGAGATATTTTAGGTTTAAATGTTAGCTGACTCACCCTGTATAATCTGCATTGGCAGTATGAAATCTACATGTGAGCAAAGTTGTATTAAGGGAGTATACCCGTTTGAACCCTCGGAAAATGTATACATTTTGTGGATTTTTTTACAAGTCAGCGGTTTGATGCAGATTTCCCGTTTTTTACTATATTTACATAGTATTATGAACTACTCAAAAAAAAGTTTCAGTTCAAAAACTATTGTTTTTGGGAAGTTATGCATACACAACCGAAAGTATTTCGATTTTAGACGGTTAAACGGTGGCCCTGAAAACAGCTGTATGTCATGTCTGAAATCAAAAACAATAAACTTTCTTATAAAGTATGTCAATAGCTATCGTCCAACGAAGCCAATTTTGAAAATTTTGAAAAATAAAGAAATGGTGACAGATCAAAGGTAAAGTTAAATTTTTCTAAGAAAAAAATCCACCTTTTTCTTTATAAATAATAAACGGGGAATCGGAATAAAAAAGCCTTCGTTGGACGATGTGAAATCCTATTATGATTCTGCATGCAAAATTGGAAGTGAATTGGTTGAACATAGCGCGAGTTTTTAAGGCCACCGTTTAGCCATCTAAAATCGGGAGACTTTCGGACATGTATTATTCATAACTTCCAAAAAACGATGGTTTTTTAACTAAAACTTTTCTTTTAAGTAGTTCATAATACTATGTAAAGATAGTAAAAAAAACGGGAAATCTGCATCCAGCCGTTGACTTGTAAAAAAATCCACAAATTTTACTCATTTTCCGAGGGTTCAAACGGGTATACCCCCTTAAAACCTTCGACGAAGACTTCGGGCGGTTCCGTCGTAAGTTGAAAATATAGAATAAATTTATTTCGTCTGAGGCTTTGTTTTCGAGAAAATTAGGTTGAGGCGTAGCTTATCGATTCAGAAATAACTACAGTAAATTCTCACTTCAAGATTGCCACAGTTTGTTTGTTTTATTATCGTCTTTATCCCCCCTAATTGGGGGGGGGGGGTCCCCCTCGGAACCAGACAAGAGTAAAAGATGGCATTCACTCTTACTCATTTGCTATCACTTTCTCACTCGCTGTCCCTTTCTTTGACTATCGACTGTCGCTATCGACAAAACATACTAAACACGACCACGAGCGGAAATACTGTGCTAATCGCTTGCGCTATTGACTTTATTCGATTCTGCCCGGTCCCGAGTGATGATCTTACAACGAGAAATTACAGTACTTCTATTCGTGGCTATGTTTATAATATTGGCCCGGTGACTGGTCGCACATTCCACACTATTATCTTGAGTGTAACAATGTACAAAAACAGAAGGTAATTATTTTCATGTCTGTTTAGAAATATTTAAGGCCTTTCCGAATGACTCTGGCGTTTATGCAATGACCTTACGCCGAATCGATGGGACGTACTCAATCATCAAAATGATAAGTTTGGCTGTAATTCCATCAAAGGAGAACTTACAAATAAGGGAAAGTCTAAGTATGGTCGCAATATGCCATTGTACAATCTTAGGTCATGTTTATTCGGAGCTTCAAGTATCCTGGCAAATACAAAATAAGACGTGGAAGGATTATGGTATCACTCTGCCCGTTGCTGCAGATACTATGCATGTTCTAACAGTTAATAGGACACATGAAGGAATGTGGCAATGCATTGTCACCCAAGATGACTTACACTTTAAGTGGATCACAAATATAATTTTCGTCAAAGGTAAGTTAATCCTACATTCCTCTTATATTTATACCCTGATAACCATCTGCCGGCAGTCTGGCAGCAGATTGACGGCAGGGCCTGCCAGGAGAGCGCAGGATCTGCCGGCAGCTGCGGCGCAACCTACGTCCGCATTCGACAACGGATATGCCGGCAGGCCCTGCCGGGCAGAGCCTGCCGGCAGACGGACGGCAGATCGACGGCAGATCCTGCCGTTCGCCTGACACGTATAACAGCGCCATCTGAGGGTCAGAATTGGCAAAGAATTCCCTACGCGTGACGTCACACGGCCGCCCCTACAGGTGTATCCCTACCCTTACATAACTACCAAGGAGATATTGCAATTTATTAAATAATTAATTGTATTTATTTCAAAAAAGTATTTATTTATTTTTCTTTAATAATATGTGATTACAGTGTGATTACAATTGTTACAAAATAATATAAGTAGCGCATATAAATCCAAAGAGGAACTTTCAATATTTACATTAACAAATCAATATACAGTACGTCCCTTAACCAGTGGTGCGTAGTAGGGGTGACATCAGATCTTTTATTTAATATCTTCGACTTCTTTTTTGTGTAGAATCATCATATTCCCTGATGTGTTTGCGCTGAAAACAAATAGAACATTAGTAAAAAATTAAACGTAACGTATGAATAAACAGGATACATGCGATACTTACTTCAGCTCCATCTCCGCACAGCACACACCCTAAGCAATCATGCATGCTCCTGCGAACATTAATATTTATAAGAAAACATGTGTTAAATTATTATTTACGAAACAAGTCGCTAAATATTCGCACTTCGCGCAAAACCCTATTTTGCTGTCTTACACATAATGTGACTCTCGATTTCCGCGACGTAGATAATTTGTAAATTATTCAATTCCATAATTACGTTTGCCTTCTGGATACGTCGGGATGATTTGTCTGGATATTGATGCTTAGGAACACGTGGAATATTCTTCGATTTTGCCGGCACTGACTGTCACTGCCAGTGACTGCCACCCCAAACCACGAAAACGAAAGCAAACTGGACGTAGATTCTTGACCAATCATGAGTTTCGGCACTATAGCGCAGCCAATCCGAGCGTAGCCCATTGTACCGCCAAATTGCTACACATGGTACATCTACATACCAATTATTCAATGTGGTATCCGTTGTGCTTGAACACGAAGACTCGAAGAATATTCCACGTGTTCCTAAGCATCAATATCCAGACAAATCGTCCCGACGTATCCAGAAGGCAAACGTAATTATGGAATTGAATAATTTACAAATTATCTACGTCGCGGAAATCGAGAGTCACATTATGTGTAAGACAGCAAAATAGGGTTATGCGCGAAGTGCGAATATTTAGCGACTTGTTTCGTAAATAATAATTTAACACATGTTTTCTTATAAATATTAATGTTCGCAGGAGCATGCATGATTGCTTAGGGTGTGTGCTGTGCGGAGATGGAGCTGAAGTAAGTATCGCATGTATCCTGTTTATTCATACGTTACGTTTAATTTTTTACTAATGTTCTATTTGTTTTCAGCGCAAACACAACAGGGAATATGATGATTCTACACAAAAAAGAAGTCGAAGATATTAAATAAAAGATCTGATGTCACCCCTACTACGCACCACTGGTTAAGGGACGTACTGTATATTGATTTGTTAATGTAAATATTGAAAGTTCCTCTTTGGATTTATATGCGCTACTTATATTATTTTGTAACAATTGTAATCACACTGTAATCACATATTATTAAAGAAAAATAAATAAATACTTTTTTGAAATAAATACAATTAATTATTTAATAAATTGCAATATCTCCTTGGTAGTTATGTAAGGGTAGGGATACACCTGTAGGGGCGGCCGTGTGACGTCACGCGTAGGGAATTCTTTGCCAATTCTGACCCTCAGATGGCGCTGTTATACGTGTCAGGCGAACGGCAGGATCTGCCGTCCGTCTGCCGGCAGGCTCTGCCCGGCAGGGCCTGCCGGCAGATCCGTAGTCGAATGCGGACGTAGGTTGCGCCGCAGCTGCCGGCAGATCCTGCCGCCAGATCTGGTTATCAGGGTACATACCTTAGACACTATTAAAAAAAATTTATTTATATTTACCTTTAATTATGACAAACGATTACAGATAAATTCTTTAACACAATAAAATTATATAGACGTTCAATCTAAATGGTATTAAAACTATACTATGTACTACAGTTGTACAATATTTTATATGGAATGTAAATGTTTAGAATTATTTGCGAAGGAAAGCATTAAGTTTACTACAATTTTGAGGTTACACTACATCTTGGGTAGTTTAGGAAATACATTTCCGTCTGCTTATAATTGAGGTGTACGCATTGTATTAGTGAGCGTGCGCATGTAAATTTGATTTTTTTTACGCGTGTTTAGTGAGAGTAAAGAGTCTAGGGTCATTAGGTGCCTTTACACGGTCGTTCCGGCGCGCGTTCCGGCGCGTCACACGCCGCGCGGCACGCCAAAGTACGTGAACGCTGGAGCGACGCTCCTTCGTGCACGCCAGAAGATTATACTCGCCACTACTTAGAGACAGCGAGTTCGGGCTCCCATTTCTACGTCGACTCCACATGCTTTTTACACGATCCACCGCAGTGGTGTACTACTTGTTCGATGTATATCATCGATCTGCGAAATGATCGGCAAGACACGATCGCGATATACGTTCGCGAAAAGTATAGAAATTCCTCGATATGCCTGGCTTATACCATAAATGCTGTTACAGTAGAGTAAACTGAAACATCTGTTTTTAGAAAGCTACATTTGGTTGACCTGAAGGTACTATAAATTCTGGAAATGGTTTATGAGTCAGTTATGACGACTGTAAAATTTTACAAGGGTACTTGTAAAAAATGTCCAAATGTTTCCCCGACAATGCGATGGCAAATGAAATTGCAGTTAACACATTCCCTGTTGTGACGATCATAATTATTACTATCAACGGCAATAATTACCATGTCACTGCTTGTTTTAATATAAAAACTAATATTAATAGACAATAAATACATATCGGTATGCAAGTGATGTTATTTCTAAGATAAATGATGAAGAGATGTAAAATATGCAAGATGTTTTGAAGAAGGGGGTAGTCTTCTGAATGCTCGGGATGCAGGTCAAATTTTTCACCCACGCTCTTGCGTGGCGCGCAAGAGAGCACCACAATCCTGCTCGCGCGCCAGAAAGCACCACGCTCCTGCCCGCGCTCCAACCTCGACTCCAGAAGAGTTTACATAAGAGACAGAAAATGTAGTTAGAAAAGGAAAAAACGACACTTGAAACCAGGCTCGTCGCGCGCCTCAGGATTTCTGACAGTGCAGAAATCCTGAGGCGCGCGACGAGCCTGGCAGCCAAGACTCCAGAGGCAACGCTGTAGATAAGCCGTGCCTCGATGGGTTTCAAGGACTTCGACCCTCAAGACCAGGGGGGCCGTACAATGTTGCCCCCTAAGACGTGGCGAATCAAAAATTCTACATTTCGCACCGGATCTGGGCGAAAGTGGCGTGGATCGTTTCCTTATGTTTTCCAGATGAAAATGGTCCAAAAACGACACAAATCGGATTGTAATTAAGAATTCTTCATAATAAATTGATTTCCATAACTTCGTTAAAAATAGTCCGATTTACATGAAATTTGGTATAATTTTCATTTAAAAAACGTAAAGAATCCATCGGTATCACTTCCATAATGATACGATAAAGAATGAAGTATACAGTGTTTCTGAAACAGGTATGAATCCTCGGCCGACCGCAGCGAATCGAGGTCGGCGACCCACAGTCGAGGGTGAAATATTCATTACAGCGTATTAAGAAATTCTTTATTCTTCATCGTATCGATATGGAAGTGATACTGATGGATTTCTCATGTTTTTCAAATGAAAATTATACCAAATTTCATGTAAATCGGACTATTTTTAACGAAGTTATGGAAATCAATTTATTATGAAGAATTCTTAATTACAATCCGATTTGTGTCGTTTTTGGACCATTTTCATCTGGAAAACATAAGGAAACGATCCACGCCACTTTCGCCCAGATCCGGTGCGAAATGTAGAATTTTTGATTCGCCACGTCTTAGGGGGCAACATTGTACGGCCCCCCCTGGTCTTGAGGGTCGAAGTCCTTGAAACCCATCGAGGCACGGCTTATCTACAGCGTTGCCTCTGGAGTCTTGGCTGCCAGGCTCGTCGCGCGCCTCAGGATTTCTGCACTGTCAGAAATCCTGAGGCGCGCGACGAGCCTGGTTTCGAGTGTCGTTTTTTCCTTTTCTAACTACATTTTCTGTCTCTTATGTAAACTCTTCTGGAGTCGAGGTTGGAGCGCGGGCAGGAGCGTGGTGCTTTCTGGCGCGCGAGCAGGATTGTGGTGCTCTCTTGCGCGCCACGCAAGAGCGTGGGTGAAAAATTTGACCTGCATCCCGAGCATTCAGAAGACTACCCCCTTCTTCAAAACATCTTGCATATTTTACATCTCTTCATCATTTATCTTAGAAATAACATCACTTGCATACCGATATGTATTTATTGTCTATTAATATTAGTTTTTATATTAAAACAAGCAGTGACATGGTAATTATTGCCGTTGATAGTAATAATTATGATCGTCACAACAGGGAATGTGTTAACTGCAATTTCATTTGCCATCGCATTGTCGGGGAAACATTTGGACATTTTTTACAAGTACCCTTGTAAAATTTTACAGTCGTCATAACTGACTCATAAACCATTTCCAGAATTTATAGTACCTTCAGGTCAACCAAATGTAGCTTTCTAAAAACAGATGTTTCAGTTTACTCTACTGTAACAGCATTTATGGTATAAGCCAGGCATATCGAGGAATTTCTATACTTTTCGCGAACGTATATCGCGATCGTGTCTTGCCGATCATTTCGCAGATCGATGATATACATCGAACAAGTAGTACACCACTGCGGTGGATCGTGTAAAAAGCATGTGGAGTCGACGTAGAAATGGGAGCCCGAACTCGCTGTCTCTAAGTAGTGGCGAGTATAATCTTCTGGCGTGCACGAAGGAGCGTCGCTCCAGCGTTCACGTACTTTGGCGTGCCGCGCGGCGTGTGACGCGCCGGAACGACCGTGTAAAGCCACCTATTCTACGCCAACTCGATCACTTTTTTCCCTCGATGTCTCAGATTTTGTTCAAACTTGAATATGTTGTAGTCCTCGTGAAAGTATGGGGTGTTTAATTCACCATTTTGTCGTTTTCGAATTAGTTTAAAAAATATAGGGCGTTGAATTTTGCGATTTTTACCTAGTTTCATGAAAATGGGTTGTACTTATGCATTTTTAACTCGGAAACTATTTGTCGGATTTAGTTGATCCAAACGTTTTTGTAACCTAGAAGGATTAGCCTTCCTGAATATTTTTCTTCCCGGTTAAAAAATCATTTTTACAATAATGAAAATTATAAATAAAGTTTTATTTTGCAAATTGTGGCTCAAGGTCACGATTTTAAAAATCCGAAAAAATACCACCATATTCGCTGAAGAATTTTCTATAAAATCAGCCTTCTTCTTGTTGGTAATTTGTATATTCAACGTCGCAGGAAGCTATTAAAGAGGGCGGCGCGCGCCGTTTCAGGTAAGCGGGCCGCGCGCTCCGCTATTACGGTCGCCTGACCATACGCCTCGCACCCTCTATTACTTCAATCAGGTCTAACAACGGTAGAAACAATAACGACAGCTCACGTATTCATCACGAGGGTGTCATTTATACCTGCAGAAGAATTTTACTAACCCACTCTTGGCCAATGCTACTTTTTTTATAATAATCAGATTTGTAAGTACCAGCTTGACTGTTCGTTGATTATTTGTTGAAAAAGTGCCATTGCTCGATGGAAACCACGAGAAGGTGGTGGGTTCTTTCCATCAGGAGTGGATAAGGATGGATTAGGAAGGTTGGCATGGATAGGATCACTTGGAATAGCGAGGTTAAGGGATGCAAGTAAGAAAACGGTCGAAACTATTTCATTGTGCTGAACACAGTGCCAGCTTCATCGCACGAGCAAGTTTTGCATAAAATTTTTTTGTCTGAGATTGGCGTGTAGCTATGGAAACTTCTAGTGCCAGTAATAGGTAATGCTGCTGTAAAGCGAGCTTCTAAGGTGATAGCATGTTCTGTTTGTTCATCCTGACTTACGTAATCGAAAGTAATATTTGTAAAAGATGTCTTTGCCCATTCAAATAAGTCTCGGGGTGTAAGAATTTGATTGTCTAATGGTCTTTGTAAGCTTGCACGCATTGCAAGTCTTTTTACGGAACCTCAAATTCCATCACATGGTCCTTTACCGTGTGCCGTTGCAAAAAAATGCCATTCAGCAGCAACACCGAAGTCGCTAATGTGATGTGTCAAATTTATGAAATTTTTTCTATTTTTATATTGTGCAGCCGCGCCATCGGAAAAGTATATTATTTTTTTAACTGTTCCTGGAAATATATCTGTAAGGTATTTCAGTAATCGCTTTTGAAATAAGTGAACAGCAGCTGTATTATGTTCTAAGCTTTCAGAAATGATAACAAAATTGTAATGAGTTTGACCTTTATCATCTCTGCTATATATTACAAAAAGCATGAATAGTAACTTGTTTCTTACTCCAATAGTAATTCTGTATTTCATCTTGGACTACAAAACTGTAATTTTCAGAAAAATCACCAATTATTACGAATTCACCGTTATCTATTGATTCTTTCATTTTATTTAAATACAAACTCTGCGTTTTAGCGGTGTAATCGTGTGACTGCAAAGTGGCAATCTTTTCACGCAAGTGTTGTAAAAATTCGTCACACGAAGATGTAATCGTAAGTAAAGAAGATCTATCAGTATGGGTCCAACTTTTAAAATTGACATCTGTTATGTAATTAGAATCAAAAAAGATTTCAAATTGTTGTTACGAGCCGAGGCTGAGGGCAATGAGAATGGGGGCTGCGAGGCCGAGGATTGAATTTGGTTGTTTGAGTTTGTTAGTAGCGGACGAACCGGGGTCTGGTATCCCCGGGAGCCGCTATGAGGAGGTTGGATGTCGTGGACGAACCGGGGTCTGGTATTCCCGGGAGCCACTAGGAAGGTAAGCTTCACGGACGAACCGGGGTCTGGTATCCCCGGGAGCCGCTGGGAAGGTGGAAATCGTGGACGAACCGGGGTCTGGTATCCCCGGGAGCCACTAGGAGGTTGGTTGTCGTGGACGAACCGGGGTCTGGTATCCCCGGGAGCCACTAGGAATGTTAGTTTAGCCTCGTAACTTTATAATGCGGTACACCTTGAGCGGTAAAGGAGTACCTATGTGGGGTTATCTCCAAGAGGAAATTCAGATGATGGTTGATTCAAATAAAAGAACTCTGAATTAGAAATAACAAATTCTATTCTATAAATTCAGTCTTTTACAATTGTTACAGTTTATGTTTGTCGCGGTACCTAAGTCCACCTCTCGGTTTTGACGCACTGAGAAATGCGGGGGTCTCAAAGAGTTTAATAGTAACAACACCTATCAGCAACTCTACGTGCTGTCTGGTTTAAGTTGAAGTAATAAGCCTCTTTCGTCTATGAGTACTAGATTTCAAATGAGCCCACGAGTGTGGATTCGTGGCCCTTTTTATACAGTGAAATTCGGCTAGAAAGTAGTGGGGATATGAGTGCCTTCATTGAATATTAGTTTTTCGGGGAAAACTCGGTTGCATCACACCATTGCAGGAAACGGTGACCTCGCCGGGTCACGTGCATTCCGGACACCCGAAAGGGTTTAGAAAGTGAAAGATAAATCTGCGTACGTAACATTGTGAATAAATATTATCGAACCCGGGACAAGAATTGCATTTTCCAAAATGACAAGAGGAAGTTGGTGTATCACATATAATTGACTTTAAAATATCTTTATATTTCGTTATAATATTTTCCCTTATTCTGCAATCTATCAGCTTTAATTTAAAAAAAAATCATCGCTCTATCTCAATTCTATCAAAACTTCTTTGATTTTGACACAAATTTCGTCACTTTGCCCCGCCGCTGCGCCGAACAGTGGAGCAAAGTGACGAAATTTGTGTCAAAATCAAAGAACTTTTGATAGAAATGAGATAGAACGATGATTTTTTTTTTAAATTAATGCTGATAGATTGCAGAATAAGGGAAAATTAAATAAATTATGGTACGAACGTTTTTTAACTTTGAAAATCTGTGTTAACCTTGAAATCGATTTTTTTTCAAAATCTTGAGGTAGTAGATAAATTTTGCGAACGGATTTGAAATCAGCGCAACAAAATCTATAGGAAATGATGTACAACATGTCAAGAAAAACTTCTAACCGAACATGGTATTGGATAAAACATAATTTTGCTCTAAAATTTGAAGTTTAACACAGATTTTCAAACGTAAAAAACGTTCGTAACATAATTTCATTAATTTTCCCTTATTCTGCAATCTGTCAGCTTTAATTTAAAAAAAAAATCATCGATCTATCTCATTTCTATCAAAAGTTCTTTGATTTTGAAACAAACATCGTCACTTTGCCCCACTGTGCGACGTTACTCTACGCGTGACTGTACTGCTTTTAACCAACGAGGGTTGAAACCAAAGGGTTTATATAGTCCCAAAATGGGTGGGGATTCGTTAGAAATCTCCATATAAGGAAATTCGTATGGTCGTCGTGTCACTCCCGTTCCCATGATCGTGATCCAGATGGTCGAGATCATGACCCCCTTAGTGGTATGTGATAAACAAAAAGGCTATTAGGGCGTTTTCCCTTCGCAGACGCGAGCTCGAAAAATGGTTGAGAGCGGCGTATGGAAGAATTCCACATACGTAACATCTCCCCCCTTAGACAAAACATCGCGATTCTCGTGATGCTTTTCAAAAGAAGGGAAAACGCCCCACAAATCCTTTTATAAGCAAAGTGTAAAATAGAATTGTCGGGTGTAGTGTGGTGTAATTAGTGTACTTATCGCTAGGTATTGCCGGGTGTAGGAGTTTAGTCGTCGCTGGGTACAGTGTAGCCAAGCTGCAACCAGTGTTCTATGACGTCCAGTGGTGGTTGTCCGGGTAGCCGGTCGAGTGACAGCGTTGCTGTGAGGCCGTCCGGCGTTGATTGGACGTTGGCGAGGAGGCCTTTCCTTCTCGCCATAACCATCTCGGCGATCTGCGTCGTCCTCTGGAGCGGTCGGCGGGAACGTAGCTTAACTCCCCTCAGCCGAATCCTTACTGTCTGCCAGGGGAGGGCATGGAACCGGGGTGGCAGGGACCGCAATTCGGTGACGGGGCCGTCGATGGCTATGCCATAGTCACCTAAGAAGGTGGTGCAGGTGGTTCCGTTAATTTTGATGATTTCGCCACGGAGCCACCCCTTCCTATCAAACTTTATTGTCACGAATCGTCTCGGCTTGATGCTGTCCATCGTTGGCAGACACAAATGCTCTCTCGACTCCATATAATTGTTCAGGTCGCGTAACACGACCTTTGCTGCCTCCGCATATTTGTCCAAACAGACCCAGAATGTGGCGGGGTCCTCCACGTACATCACCAAGCAGCGGCATGTTTTCCCGAGGTCGTGCACCGAGATGGTTCTCATGTCTGCGTTTTTTCGTGACGATCTGCTCCCCAGGTGTCCAATCCCTGATGTTTTCGTCCGTCACCTCCTTGATGTCCAGCCAATTCGGAATACGCTTTGCGGCGCTTCTACTAGTTGTTTGGGTCCCCGCTGCCTTGGATGAGATTTTGCGGGTCGAACAGCTTCGACCTTTTCGGACGAGTCCTCTAGTGCTGTGGCTATACGGCCTTGATGACAATACGGTACCCACTCGAGGTAAAGTTTCCCAAAAACCGTGGTGTCCTGTCTGAACTGCGATGGTCCTTTTACTTTCTTCTGGAGTGGTTTGTGTAGCAATGTTCTTAGACATGGAGACTAGGTTTGTACTGAGTTAAGGGGACTGATGCCATGCTTTTATAGGGAAGAAACCCTTATCTCGCCCTGTTCGCGAAAGCGACACTATTTACGCCATCTCCCAGGCCTACCGGTAATTAGGCAATGGTAACGGCCCGCTGACTCATGTGGAGCGTCGATCACTGCCCCTTCCATCAACCTGCGATCGATGGAAGGGGGACTCTTCTTCCTTCCAGGAAATCACTGCCGATTTCCTGGAATTCAGACGCTCTCTGCTAGTGACACGTACCTTTTGCTTACGCACATTGCTTGCGTTTAGTTCGAGTATTTCTAGGCTTCGCGACTTTGCTTCGCCAGCGACTAATTGCTTCGCTTGAGCTTATTAACGATTTCAAATCACTACTTCTTTGTGATAATTAGTGCTACGTGCTTGTGTCAATAACTGTTAAGTTTATTGTGTTTGGCTTTGTAAATACATTTAAATTATAACTCAAAATTATACGTTGTCGTGCTGTCCTAACTATTGTAGAATAAAATCTGTGCTTCGCTAATTGTGTAAGAACTTCCGTGCACCGATCCGCTAGTCTTTATTGTAACACGCCCCCACCCTGAAACTATTCGTGTAGCGGAGGGAGTTTCTCGTGGGAGTGGTTTCATCCCCTTAGAAGACAGTGGCACACGGGCTGTGATTTTCGGATGTAATTGGTATATTTATTGGTGTTTCTTGGTTCTCTTTAGGGGATTCTGTTTTATTGTTGTGTTGACGAGGTTTGCATTTTATAACCAACATTATATTTACTATAATCAGTATTACTACTGTTAGATACCTACTTCGCGACTTTCCCTTTTCCCACGCATCTGGTCATCGTCACCCCCTAAGACCCTTAGCCCCTTTCGAGCGAACGTGACTTAACCAAAAACAAGCGGATTAGGCCATGGGTCCCAAGGCCCCTTCCAAAGAGAAAGCTAACGTCTCAGTCACAACCGACTTTCTAAAAACCACCTCTTCCTCCCTTACTCAACGACCAATCCTAGCTCCATTTTCCACACCCTCGCAATAGAAACTACCAATAGCGTTCTCCGTTTTCTCTACGTTCTTTTCCTCCGTACGTCTTCAGCAGCAGATCTATCTTGTACTTCGCACTAGCAACTAGAAAAACCTTGCTTGTAATAAAGGACAATTTTATACAAGTATTTTGTACTTGCATTCTCCCGGGTTCACGACACAAAATTGGCGCAGTCGGTAGGACTCGTCAGCAGTTAAAGAATAGTGAAACTTTATTTAAAGTGTTCTTCGCTGTGGATTTTAATCCTTCGTGACGGGAAATAACAGTGTCAACCCTGAGAAAAAGAGTCTACGGATCCAGATATCCACTGCAGAGAAGGAAGTCAACCGTTAGCACGCTCAAGGACTCCTTCACTGGTAGACGGCAGGTACATTTTTTTTTTTTAATTTCGTTGCTTCATAATCACTTTAGTACTCAATATCCCTTATAATGTCTAATCCGGAGTCTTCTGAAACTCTAAACCCCTCCGATGACTCTTCCCAAATGGAACTTCCTATAGAATTCTTAACTGATCTAATTCCAAAAGAGTTCTCCGGTAATCGTTTCGAACTTGGGCAATTTATAGCTAATTGCAATAATGCGGATAGTCTCGCGACTGGTCGACAGAAAATTCCGCTGTTGTATTTTATTCTATCGAAAATTTCGGGACACGCCAAAGAGCAGCTTACTTTTCAAAAGTTTGATACTTGGTCTGAGCTGAAAGAACAATTGAAAAGGCTATATCAAGATAAAAAACATTATTGTCAGGTAATGGAGGAACTAAATAGTTGTAGGCAATCGCATTCTGAAAGTATCAGTTCTTTTTATCAAAGATTGCAGAAGCTTTCTTCGAGAGCTTTAAGTGCTATTCAGCAATATTCGAACGATCCATTAGAAATTCCTGGAAAGAAAAAGGCTGTAGAAGAAATTACATTAAATCGTTTTATTTATCATAGCTCTTCACAAATCTCTCAGATGCTTAGATGGAAAGATTTTGACAATTTAAACTCCGCGCATACGGCAGCTATTTCGGAAGAACGCGCTTTGAATATACATAAATACCAGCAACAAAAATTTTGTAGTATCTGTAACAAAACTAATCACGATACCTCACAATGTCGATTTAAATCGTCAAATCCTGGTCAGTCCAGAGTCGTTAATAGTATTCAAACTCCAAATCAAAGTCACAGATATGATAACCAGCAGCGTCATTCTCAACCCCCTATCCAACAGCAGCATCACTCTCAACCCCCTATCCAACAACAGCATCATTTTCAACCCCCTATCCAGCAGCAGCATCATTTTCAACCCCCTATCCAACAGCATCGATATCAGCATCCATATCAAAGTCAAGGTCAGGGTCCGTCCCACCAAAGCACACATTCTTATCAAAATAAAGCTTGTAATTATTGCAAAAAACAAGGCCATCTTATTTCGGAATGTAGAAAGAGATTATATGTTAATAGTCAGCGGGAACAACCACTGAATCCAACACATAACATGCAACAAACAAATAACGCAAACGTTAATTTAAACTCGAACGAGTCCCCCGTGCCGAACACCACAACGGAGGACCGAATTTCTCAATTAATGGTGTTCGAGAGTTAAATGTCTTAATATCCAATGATAATCTTGATTTTATCAAAGTTTTTTCTCCAAATTCGAAGAATTCTAGTAACGCTTTCAAGTTCTTAATTGATACGGGCGCGAATGTATCTCTCATTAAGGCTTGTAAATTACACCCAGATACTGTGTTTGATTCGAAGGATAAACTAGTATTACACGGTCTTAGTGCGAATAACCCCGTAGAAACCGTTGGAAGTTGCCGTATACCTGTGCGGTTTTATGATGATTCTATTGATATTAAATTCTATATTCTAAATGAAGCAACAAACGTCCCATTTGACGGCTTGTTAGGGAAGGATTTTTTACAAAATGAGTCAGCGACAATTGACTACGAGTCACATACGTTAACCCTTAGGTCGGTAACAGTTCCAATTCCATTAAATTGCGAAAATTCTGGGCGCGAAGAAATTCATTTAATTAATCTTAAGGCTAGAACAGAAACACTTATTGAGATCCAGGTAGAAAATCCTGAAATTAAAGAGGGCATTATTCCGCGAATACAATTAAGGAAAGGAGTTTATTTGTCTAAAGCTATTACTAAAGTTAATAAAAATAACAAAGCCTATGCAACAATCTTAAATACAAGGATAATAGATCAACAGATATTGCCTATCTCAGTATGTTTGGAACCACTTCCGCGAGATTCTATAATTCTATCAATGGGCAATTCAAATATTGGTCCGGTAAGCCGTACAAATCTTCTGCGAAAGAATTTAAGATTAGATCATTTAAACGCTGAAGAAAAGAAGGCAGTATTAGACATTTGCACCACATATAATGATATTTTCTATTTTTCTGACGATGCATTAACAATCACGAACGCGATGCAACATGAAATCAGCGTTACAAATCCTGCTCCTATACATAGTAAAACTTATAGATATCCTGAAGTGCACAAAGCTGAGGTTAACAAACAGATAGAAAAAATGCTTAAGCAAGGTATTATAGTACCCTCTATTTCTCCGTGGTCAGCCCCTTTGTGGATAGTTCCAAAGAAACCTGATGCCTCCGGGGAGAAAAAGTGGAGAATTGTTATTGATTTTAGAAAACTCAACGACGTCACAGTCGGTGATGCTTACCCGTTACCAAATATCACTGATATTCTAGACCAATTGGGCCATTCTAAATATTTTACTACTTTAGACCTAGCATCAGGGTTCCATCAGATCCCCATGCATGATCGCGATCGAGAGAAAACAGCTTTTACAACACCCTTAGGCCATTATGAGTTTACGAGAATGCCGTTTGGGCTCAAGAACGCTCCAGCCACGTTTCAAAGACTGATGAATACCATTCTAACTGGTTTACAAGGGCTTCAATGTTTCGTATATCTCGACGATATCGTCATTTATGCATCATCCATAGAGGAACATTCAAAAAAATTGATATCTATTTTTGATCGTCTTAGGAGTAACAATTTAAAATTACAACCTGAAAAATGTGAGTTCATGCGTCGAGAAGTTGCATATTTAGGACATGTAATATCTGATAAAGGCGTTCAGCCGAATCCGGAGAAAACTGATGCAATAAAAAATTTCCCAACTCCTAAAAATCAACAAGATATTAAAAGTTTCCTAGGACTTGTTGGTTATTATAGAAAATTTATAGAAGGTTTTGCTGGAATAGCTAAGTCTCTGACAATCTTATTAAAAAAGGATATACCATTTGAGTGGACTAGTGATCAACAAGAATCTTTTGACAAGTTTCGTAATATATTAACAACTCAGCCGCTTCTTCAGTTTCCCGATTTTAACAAAGAATTCCTTCTTACTACGGACGCTTCCAACTACGCGATAGGTTCAGTATTGAGTCAGGGTGTGATTGGAAAGGATCTGCCTATTGCATATGCTTCGCGTACATTAAGTGGTAGTGAACAAAATTATAGTACGATAGAAAAGGAGTTACTTGCCATAATATGGAGCACTAACTATTTTAGGCCTTATTTATATGGCAGGAAGTTTATTATAATAACTGATCATAAACCATTGGTCTGGCTTTTCAATTCTAAGGATCCGGGCAGTCGACTAATACGTTGGCGACTGAAACTGGAGGAATATGATTATAAAATCGTCCATAAAGCAGGGAAACTTAACTCAAATGCGGATGCGTTATCTCGTCCTCCTTGCGTTAATGTTGTACACGCCAATGATTCTTTTGAAAATTTTATACAATACCATTATAAAACACTAGAAATTCCCAAGGTCAAATCGATGCCTTGCGACAAGTTTAAATACTTTCCTAATGTATTGTTTTATTCACGAGATCTTGATGAGAATAATTTATTTTCGGAAGCGATACGAGATCAATATGATTTATCAACCATTAAAGAACCTGATGATTTGAACTCATTCATTGCACTTGTTAAGAATTCTCAGACTTCCTATCTTTGCATTTGTAAGCAGTTCCATTTTGATAAATTAGATTATAAAGCGATATTTTATTCATTACGCAATTTAAAAACTCATTTGGAAGAAAAGAGTTATTCAGGCAATCTTTATATCCATGATGTAACGATAAACAACAAAAATATAAAGAAGGATATGTTTTGCGAAATAGTTTATTATATTTTCGAAGACACCAATATTGCACCTACTATTTTAGATACTCAAAGAATCACACCGAAATCAGACGAAGAAATTTTGAAAATTTTGCAAGATAATCATGACTCAAAATTAGCTGGTCATTCGGGATTTCTCAGGACATATAAAAGAATTAAAGAATTTTATAAATGGGATAAGATGAAAAAAGATATCAAAAGATATATAAAGAAATGTGCATCTTGTCAAGTTAATAAGACGAATTTTAGACCTTCTAAAGCTCCTATGGAAATTACTTCTACATCTACTATACCCTTTGAAAGACTTGCAATTGATGTAGTTGGGCCTCTTCCACAGACTATTAATAATAATCGATTTATACTGACCATGCAAGATGACTTAACTAAATTTTCCTATGCTGCTCCTATACCGAACCATGAATCACAGACAATTGCCATGGAATTATCCAAGTTTATCACATTATTCGGGATCCCAAAAACCATACTTTCTGATCAAGGAACCGATTTCACATCTCGTCTAATGAAAGATTTAACAAAATTATTTAATACGAAACACATACTATCTTCTCCCTATCATCCTCAAACTAATGGCGCTCTGGAAAGGTCTCATTTGACTTTGAAGGATTATCTCAAACATTTTATTAACGACAAACAGACAGATTGGGATGAGTTTATAAGTTTTGCTATGATGGCATATAATACTCACGTCCACAAATCAACTGGGCATACACCGTATGAGGTTCTTTTCGGTAGTAAACCATACCTGCCCAATAGCATAACTCGTGAACCCTCGTTGAATTACTCATACGATGATTACGTAATCAATTTAAAGCAAAAATTAAATCATACGCAAAAGGTAGCAAGGGATAACATGATTCAATCTAAGTTAAAATCGAAATCTTATTATGATAATAAAATCATTACTCATTCGTATAAAATTAATGATATGGTATATATTTTGAACAAGCAACATAAAACGGGATTGAATAAGAAACTTTGTTCAAACTTTAAGGGACCTTACAAAATAACTCAAATTAATCCCAATAATACCATCCAAATATTAAAGAATGGAAAACTAGTGACGTATCATACTAATTTGCTGAAACCATCTGTTTCAGGCGATCAAGATGACTGACCGGCATTACTTCCTAGTTATCCTATTCGCAATCTTTACTTTAATTATTCCTAGTCATTTCCTGGGAACTACCCAACTTTATTATAAAATCTTCCGACTTAGTAATCATGTAGGGTTATATTATAATCACTTAAGCAGGGTACAGTTAACTAATTCAAAATATACCTTATTAATGTACGTTGATCTTGCCACAGTCAATCAACAATATGACCAATTGCTTAAATCTTATACTAAATCTTTAAATATGTGCACATGGAAGCCGAATCAAAACATAAGCGATGTCAATGCATATTTTTGTCAGAATTCTTTTCAAACTATAAATTCACGCATCTCAGCGATTAAGGGCAAAATCCAAATCATAAATTTCATGTCAACCAGTAAATCGAATTCAGAGAACAATATCTCTAAGAGAGGATTACTTGATGGCACATCTTATGTTTTACATTGGCTATTCGGTACTCCTGATGCCAAGGATGCCAAATTCTATAAAGAAGCAATCGAATCAGTTATCCATGACAATAGGAATGTACAGTTGCTAATGAAGCAGCAAATTGCCGTAATAACTAATACGATTCAAAACTTTAATGCATCTATTCAAGGGCTTAAAGCTGACGAAGAGAAGCTCAATAGTAATATAAAGCTATTCAATGATTTTTCAAGCTCGACCTCCAACCTATTGAATGATCTTTACGTACGACATATTATCTTGGAGCAAATATTCCTATTATCTCAAATGACTTTAAACCTTGATAATTATTATAGTCTCCTAATCTCGTCGGTAACGTTGGCGAGAAATGAAATATTACACCCACAAATAATATCTTCGCAAGATCTTTTTAATGAATTAAATAATATTACTTTGCAAAGTGGACAGCAGTGGCCTATACCATTAACATATTCTAACATGTACAAATATAGTAAATTGAGTAAGTTAGATGTCATACACGTTAACAACAAATTAGTTTTCGTTATTAGAATTCCGCTAGTTGATGAGTTGCCTTATGATCTATACGAAACGTTACCTCTCCCAGTTCCTCATAATCATCCCGATACTTATTCTTACATTGAACCTAATTACCCCTACATCCTATTGAGTACAGACAAGGTGTATTATGCACAGCTTCGAAATTTGGAAAAATGTACCAAAGTCAATGGACAGGGACGCATCTGTCTTGTCAAACATATACAAACAACATCTGGTCAACCATCCTGTGAAGCAATTCTGCTTACATCTACTATTCGAAGAATACCAACGTCTTGTAACACTCGCACAGTCCAGGCTGATTTTGAGACGTGGCACTACCTCGAAAATAACGAATGGTTATTCGTTATCAGTCAACCGCTGGAACTAACGCTGTCGTGTTCATCAACACACATCGAGGACATCGAGTTAAAAGCTACCGGCATCATTCAGATTGAACCGCAATGCAAGGGTTATACACAGATCGTCGTCCTGGAGCCAACGCAAGATGTCACAACAAATCGCACTCATAAATCCATTCCATATAATATCGTGGAAGACGATTGCTGTTTTACGGATTTTAAGAATTCTACCATTATACCGGTACGATTAGCACCGATTAAAGCCACCAACATGAAAGTTGAAGAATTTAAGTATAGCAATCACAAACTAATGCAGCTAGATACATTACTGCAGGAACAGTTGAATAAACCAGTCGTTGTTCAGCAGAATCACTGGTATACCATCGCTTTAAGCGTAATAGTATCCATAATCGGTATGATAATCACCGTCAACATCTTACGGTGGTGCGGTTTATCCCGACTAATCAACAAATATCTCTGCTTCATGAGGGAGGGAAGGACAACAAGCGATAGTTGTTGTTTTAAAATCATCAACACTAACATCAACGCCACACCTGGCACAAGAATGCAGCTATCACAGATTTCGGAAGAGGAAGAAGAATTTTATCCCCAGTCAATCCATCTGGTCGAGGATCGCAGCCGAAGCAGTACTCCTACCAGGCCCATCGAACACCATGGACTAAGGAAATCTACGTCTCGTGCACCTTCTGTGAATATGGACTGAAACTGTTAAAGTGATTTTTTTTATTTTTTTTTATTCCTGAACGAAAATGTGTTTGTGCAATTAATACTTTATGGACTCTATATGCGTTGAATACCGTTGTCACGAACCAGAGGATATTTGTTGCAAGCATTTTACAGTATTACTTTACTTCTTATCACTTTATTATTCACATATTATTTTATTTTATTATTCTAGTTTATTACTCACATGTTGTATTATATTTTTTTTCTCATCACACATACTCTATCACACACACATACTCTATTATTCTATTTTATTATTCGTATTTTATTATTTACATGTTATTCCATTTTGTTATTCGTGTTTAATTAATCATATCTCATTCTATTATTTGTATTAATCATATTATCACTTCCATATTTATATATTGCTATTTTTCTTTACATATTATAAATTTCTCTATCAACAGCTAGATAATTCATAGAAGCAGTTCAAAGATAGGAATGAAATAGAATTAATTTACTTTAAGAACCGTAAATTAATCTTAAGGAGGGAGGTGTTAGATACCTACTTCGCGACTTTCCCTTTTCCCACGCATCTGGTCATCGTCACCCCCTAAGACCCTTAGCCCCTTTCGAGCGAACGTGACTTAACCAAAAACAAGCGGATTAGGCCATGGGTCCCAAGGCCCCTTCCAAAGAGAAAGCTAACGTCTCAGTCACAACCGACTTTCTAAAAACCACCTCTTCCTCCCTTACTCAACGACCAATCCTAGCTCCATTTTCCACACCCTCGCAATAGAAACTACCAATAGCGTTCTCCGTTTTCTCTACGTTCTTTTCCTCCGTACGTCTTCAGCAGCAGATCTATCTTGTACTTCGCACTAGCAACTAGAAAAACCTTGCTTGTAATAAAGGACAATTTTATACAAGTATTTTGTACTTGCATTCTCCCGGGTTCACGACACTACTATGCCTCCGATACAGGAAAAGGTTGAGATCTGTACTTGTCGAATGGATGTTTGATGAGTTGCGAAATTCCTAGCTCGTTGTTCTATTTCGGTAAGTGATAGTGCTGTCGGCAGATCCTCCCATTTTGTTGGTTTCTGCTCGTTCACTTTCAAGGCCTCAAAATGATACTCGGTAACCTCTGGTATAATTATTGATAGATTATAAGGTTTGGAGGGGTAATATTCGATATTTTGCGAGGCATCAATGGTTTCTAATGTTTTTAGTTGTACTGAGTCTATTGTTGCTTGGCAACCGGGTTGTAGTCTAAAGACTCCAATCGCAGTGATATTTCGTGTTATCGGTTTCTTTCCTTTGCAATAAATTTGTGCCTTTTTATTTTCTGGCATGAAATAAAGCCATGTAGTTGGTGTATTTAGAGTTTGCCAGTATGGTTTGACTTGTGTGATCAGTTTAATGGTACAAGTGTTCCAATTTATTGAACGGGGGTTCAATAACAGAGTAGATTCGCAAGTTGGTTGTCGATCTGCTTGGTATACTGGTAGGGTAGTTGGTCCCAAAAATTGGTTGTGGTGAAACCGGCAAGTCTTCAAATATTCTTCCGTTGGGGAAAAATATTGCTGTTCATCTGATGAGACGGCAATGAACTGGATTTGTGGCTGTATATACGAAATTACCTTTTTTATTCCAAGGTTGTGTGTCGATGGACATGGATATAGTTTATATAAGCTGTAAGTTTTTCGCTCTAAAAGAGGTATGGTGAGTTCGAAAAGTATCCTTCCCTTTGTGAAAATTACGTTTAAATTTGTTATTTTTTCAATTTGTTCCGTGAGTAGTTCTTCGGGTGTTAGGGGAAATTCATACGCAAGTGTTTCCTTAATCCGTTGAGCTGATCTCAATAATTGTTCAGGCGAAAGAATAGCGGGGTGTAGAATGCCTTGTTTTGCTAGCAAAATTGCGTCTATTAGCAACAGCAAGTTGGTGTTGTAATCTTCCAACCCTCTTTCTATTTCAATTACGGAGTCCCTGATGGATGCTTCGAAACGTAACTTGTTGATGTCTGACTGCGTCTCTTGTAATGCTTCGGAGTGTAGGGCCATCGTTTTCGTTAGTTGAGATATGATTTGAGTTAAATTAACTAACCTCGCATGTGTGAGTGAAAATTCTCCTTTTATGATATGCGTTTGATTCGCTATTATTTCGGTAATGTCGCGTTGATCCTTATAAACTTTGTTTAATTCGCGGTTGTAGTATTCTGCGTCTTCTTGTGATAAGGTTCCAAATAACATTTTACTGAGAGTGCCGATGAATCCAAAAGGTACGCTACGCCGTGGGGATGGTTTTTTAAGATGTGTGGTGTCACCTATTGCGGTGCGTATCAAGTTGCTATAATGTAAAGTATTTTCTTCCTTCTTGATTAACCGAGGTCCCAATTCTTTGCTGAGTCAATTTATGGAATCATGACGGTTGCAGAGTTGATTCATCGCTGAGATATGGTGCTTTATATGTGGAGCATAGCTGAGATACCGAGTAACATCCAGAGATGTGACTAGGCGCCATTCTGATTGGAAGGTCCTTATGTCGGGTAATTTTTCGTAGAAGAGTCCAATGTTTTCTTCGAGCGGCGTAATAATTTGATCATCGCCAATGACAGCGAGAGGTAACAGGAGCAAATATGCGAAAATCATGGTTGATTTTCAACTGTGGATGGAGAGTAAGCATGTTTAAGTTTATCCTGATGCTTGGTGATTAATTTATTATGCGTTCGTAATACTACGTTATTCAGGTCTGTCACGTCTACTATCTGGTACGGTCCGATGTAATGTGGATCAAATTTACTGGTACGTGGTTCCTTGAGTGCGTAAACCAAATTACCTACGTTAAACGTTGCTGGGTTTGCATGGCTATCGTAATAATTTTTCGAACGGATTTTTGCTTTGTTTAGATTATCGGTGGCTATATTACGAATATTAGTCATGTGCGTTATTAATTCTATTAAATAATCTCCATACGACTTTAGTTTTTCACTGGTTGGAAAAGAGGTTGGTTCTCGAGCTGGTTTTCCAAAGATTAATTCATATGGAGTGAAATTTGTTGCTTCGTGAACGGATGTATTGTAAGAGAACATTGCGAATGGTATTAATAAATCCCAGTCTTCATAATTATCCATGTAATGCTTGAGGTATTCGGTGAGGACGATGTGACTTCGTTCCAGAGATCCATTGGTTTGTGGTTTATATCCCGAGGTCGTGATTTGCTTGATTTTGAATATTTCAGAGAGATTGGTCATAAGCGTTCCGATGAAGCTAGTTCCCTTGTCTGTTAGTATTGCGCGAGGTGTACCGTAAATTGCGATGAAATGTCTAGCGAAAGCATCTGCAATTGTAGCGGCTCGAATGTTAGGTATTGCTACGGCTACGCAATATTTTGTTAAGTTATCTTGGATGGTGAGAATATGTCTATTCCCACTGGGTGTAATTGGTAAAGGTCCTACTGTATCCAAGGAAATTTTGTCAAAAGCTCCTATAGGTGTGTCGGTGATTAACATCGGCTGACGAGTTTTCGCTCGAATTAATTTCTGTTCCTGACAACTTTCGCATCTTCGAATGTAGTCTTGAATGTCGTTGCGCATTTGTGACCAATGGAATTTTGATCGGATGCGTTTATAGGTCTTCGTTACTCCTTTATGTCCTCCAATTAGACTATCGTGAGCCTCGCAAATGATGTGCTGTCTGTCTTCTTCGGATGGTCTTGTGATGGTACAATTGCATAGGATAATCTGCATGCCCGTTCCTATGAAAACCTCTTCTAAAATCTTGACAAATTCGTTGGATGGTATTTTGTGAAGGTCCCCCGTGGCAGAAATTCGAAATGATTTAATCTGATTTTGATCTAAGGTGTGTCGAAGAGTTTTCAATCCGTTGAGCACATCTACTCTTTTAATATTATCGAAGAAATTGTCTGAGATTATTATACTGAAGGTTTTAAATAATCCATTATCCGTAGTTATCACACTTCCTTTTTTTTTGGTTGTTCTGCTAGAAGGTGTGGTTTATTGACTAGTTCAGTGTCTAACAGTAATTTTCCAACGGGGTTTATTAAATTGCAGTCGGCAGAAATGAAGTGTACGTAATGACCTTCTTCCGCGGTAAAGGTATTTGAAGAAACGATAATTTTATAAGTCTGGTCTAGTGGGATCTCTTCTAGATCGACAAAATCATTTGAATTCTCCATGTGGGTAGTAAAGAATGGGTAAGGGTCAAGCGTGTGGTCAAAGACCTTAGGTTGTGTTGACCTGCTGTCAGGTGGTTGTCCCACACTTGCTTCGGTCGTAGTTTTTGCAGGTAGCTGGTTTATTGAGGGTTGTAAAGGTTCATCCATGACTTCTGATGATACCTGCGGTGTGCTGAGTAAATCTTGTTGGAAGATTCTTGCATTTTCTATTACAGTATTTTCGAGTGGCTCCTCAAACGATATTAAATTGTCTAATATGGTCTGGTCCTTATCTGAAGGGATGATTTGAGTGGAATTTGCTGCGGGTGAAAAACTGTTTACGGTCTCCTGGCGTTCATCTGGCATGGTTACTTCTTAAGATAAGCTGGGAAAAGATCGGTTTTTGTATATTATTGGAGAATGTTGAACGTTCCCACGTGCGGTTTCTTCTTCTGAGCTGCTGCTTGTCTCTCGGTATTTGGGTCGGCTTTCTCTATCTCGTTGTAACTGTCGTATGCGGTGTCCGATTGTTTCAATATTGGCATCTGTTTTCGGTATCTGGGCTTTGAAATCGGGATCCCGAAGCTCCCGTGGAATAAGTGGTAGGCAGGCAGACGTGGGGTTGCGTGATAATGCGTCTGCGTTCTTATTCGTCTTTCCGGATTTATGGACAACCTGGTACTCGTATTCTAAAAGACGGAGCTTCCATTTCATAAGTCTAGAAGTTGGGTCCTTGACAGAATGTAACCACACAAGTGGTCTGTGATCTGTAACGAGGGTGAACGGGGTTCCGTAGATGTAAGGCCTGAAGTATCTTACGGCGTAAACCATGGCCAAACATTCCTTTTCTGTAGCCGAATAATTCTTCTCAGGTTTATTTAGGCTTCGAGAGGCGTAGGCAATCGGAAGGTCGTTTCCTATCTCCCCTTGGCTAAGTACGGCTCCAATAGCGTAATCAGATGCATCTGTTGTTACAATGAAAGGTTTACTGAAATCAGGGTATTGCAATATGGGCTGTTGACAAAGTTCGTTGCGTAATTGTTTAAAACTCTGATCTTGCTCTTCTGTCCATTTGAATTTGATGCCTTTTCCTAATAAGTTAATTAATGGTTTTGCCTTTGTGGTGAAATTAGGTACAAATCTTCGGTAGTATCCAACAAGTCCCAAGAATTGTTGAATGTTCTTCTGCGATGTGGGTGTTGGAAAATCTTGAACAGCTTTTAACTTTCTAGGGTCAGGTCTTACTCCTTCCTTTGAAATAATATGTCCAAGGTATGCGACTTCTTTTCGCAGGAATTGGCACTTGTTGGTCTGAAGGGTTAATCCGTGTTCTCGAAGGCGGTTTAACAATTTTTTGACTTTGATATTGTGTTCCTGTAACGATGATGCGTATATCACTATGTCGTCCAAGTAGACAAAGAGGTCTGTTCCTTGAAGTCCAGTGAGTGCTTGATCCATCAGGCGTTGAAAGGTGGGTGGTGCATTCTTTAATCCGAAAGGCATTCTAGAAAATTCGTAATGTCCATTTGGAGTAGTGAATGCTGTTTTTGCCTTATCCTTCGGATCCATCTCTATTTGATGAAATCCACTGGCGAGGTCAAAGACTGAAAAATATTTAGCTCCTCCTAATCGATCTAAGATCTCCGTGATTTGAGGTAATGGGTACTTATCAGAAATTGTTATTTCGTTGAGGCCGCGAAAATCTATTACTAGACGCCAACGTTTTACTCCATTTTCGTCTTCTTTCTTTGGGACGATCCATACAGGTGAATTGTATGGCGATTTTGAAGCTGTAATTATACCGTTTGATAACAGCGCGCTGATTTGTTTTTGAATTTCCTTTTGATGTATGAGAGGATAGCGATATTGTCTTGTGTTGATTGGAATATCATTGGATGTATGGATTGAATGTTTAAAGTCGCGGGCCTTCCCAAGTTTATCTCCAGGAAGATAGAATCGGTGGGGAAAATCTCTAACTAGATTAGAAACGAAATCTAGTTCCTCCTTGTTCAAGTGTTTACTGTTTAGGGCTTCTAAGATTTTTTGTATCCTATCTTCGTGTGTTCTGAATTTTGACGGGTGTTCTGCAGCTGGGTAAGAATCTTCGTCCGATGACCCGAAGATATCGAATGGCTCTAATGTTTGTGGTTCTATCTCCACGTCTAGGGGTTCATCGCTGGTATTTGTTGCCATAACATAGCACTTCCCTTTATTGTTACTCACAATTGCTTCCCCTATGTAAAGATGTTCGAGGGTCTTGATACGTGGTAAATATCCTTCCTTAATCCTCGAGTTTGTTATTGTTATAGCAATCTGTTGCGACGTCCGGGGCTCGATACGATGTTTGGTCGATGTCAGTCGCTCCTTTATTTGAGGTAGATCTTGATAGTTTGAAAAACGTAGAGGTCGGGTTGGTTTATTTTTTAATACCAGAGTCCCATGATAATAGGAGATTTCGGCCTCCTCCTGTTTTAAAAATGGGCTTCCTATAAGTCCATCTGCTTCTATGGCAAGCTCTTTTACTACATAGAAAAGTGCAGGGGCTTCGTGGATATGAAGAATTGTTGTTCCTAAAGTATGAATTGGATTAGTGGTAATTCCGGTTAACTCGATTTCTTCCCGAGAACTTATTGTTGCTTTTTCTCCCAGGGCATTAATGACTACTAAATTAACGGATGCTCCACCGTCGATTAAGAATTCTCCCGTTCCTGACTCCAATTCTGGAACCTTGGTTTTGATGCGTGGGGCAGGTGCTTCCTTCATGAGGGTTCCTCTTCGAAGCGGACTGTCCTTTGGCGAGCTTCCTTGTTTCCGCTCATCGTGTCGCCTATACGTTGAGCGCGATCGAAGTTTAAAGATTTGTTTGATTCAACGGACGAATCTCGCGAGTCTCGTTGGTATCTCGGATTACGCGGTTGTTTCCTACAGGACTTTCCGTCATGTCCGGCTGTGCCGCAATGCCAGCAATATAAACTCGGCTTGCGATCTTTATCGGGATTTTTTAAAATAGAATAATGTTTTTCTCCATCATCTGCGTATGATGAGTCGGAGCGATAAGAAGGGGATTTCGAGGGGCTCCGGTGACGCAAAGTCCAGGTCGTCGTGCGTGTCCGTCCTTCTCGTTCCTCTTCAAAACCAGATGTTCTAAGAGACCGATCCCTGTTCTGGTCGTATCTACTCGGAGAAAGTGGGTACGACACTTCGCGGTCGCGGTGACGAGAATCATCGACGTAATGATCTCGGCGAGACCACCTGGAGGGTGATTCATTACGAGGCGACTGTCGTCGATTCCTTAATTTTCTATCTATCTGCAGCACGGCGTCGTAAGCTTGTTCAAGTGTTTGAATATCTTGAGTCTGAGCCGACACTTTCCAGGAAATTCGATCCGGTAAACCATCGATGAAGTTTTCTTTAACGTCCTTTTCCATTTCTTTGACGAAATCTTCAGCGTGATCCAGATACCTTTCCCGAATAGCTCCGCGCGCACAATAAACGAGATGGCTAGTTCTGTCGACGTACTGTCGCAGACTTTCTCCTTCGCGATTTCGACTTGAAAATACGACAAACTTCTCCCAGGCGCGAATCTCTTTTTCAAATGTTGAACTAATTTCTTAACAGAATCGAATTTATGCTCTAACGTGCACCTGCGTGCCGGACCGATCAGTTTCGTTAGTATTATCGCAAGATACTCAGCTTCCGTACCCTCAGGAATCAAAGTTAACCCGTCTTCCACATTTTGTGCAAAGCGCGTCAAGGGTGGACTTTCACCGTCGTAGGTTGGAATTGACATAGTAATATTATGTATACATGTCCGTTGCATCAAAAGCGACATTGAGTTTGCAATTGAAACTGTCAGGTTCATGATATCGTTAGAAGAGACGTTCGCCTGTGCGGTTGCCATTTTTTAAAATTAATAAGTGACTTGACTAGAGAAAACTAGTATATCGTCAATAATAAATTACGAGTGATTTTAACGTATTTAAAAACCCAAATTTTACGGCGATTCTAATGCAGTAGCATCCCACCGCTGTCACCAGTTCTGTTACGAGCCGGGGCTGCGGCAACGCGAGAGGCCGGCGAGAAGGGTATTTCCCAAGGAATATGATTTATGAGTTTGTTAGTTAGGTGCGCGGACGAACCTGATGCGAAATCAGGGAGCCACTAGGATTATTGACGGCGAGGACGAACCTGATGCGAAATCAGGGAGCCTCTAGGAATGGAGTCACACGCGGACGAACCTGATTCGAAATCAGGGAGCCGCAGGAGGGTGAAACGTCATGAACGAACCCGATGCGAAATCGGGGAGTCACTAGGATAAAGTTCACAGACGAACCTGGTGCGAAACCAGGGAGCTGTTAGGAGGTTGGATTATTCACAGACGAATCTGGTGCGAAACCAGGGAGCTGTTAGGAGGTTGGATTATTCACAGACGAACCTGGTGCGAAACCAGGGAGCTGTTAGGAAGTTGGTAGATTTACAGACGAACCTGATGCGAAATCAGGGAGCTGTAGGATACGGACGAACCTGATGCGAAATCGGGGAGCCACTGGGTTGGAGAAGATTCCTTGTTTTAGATGAAAGGTTGCGAATGAACCTGATGCTAAATCAGGGAGTCGCGGGAAATGTTAGAAATGCCTCGTAACTCTTAATTAATATTTGATACAACTCGAGCGGTAAAGTTGTATCAGTGGGTGAGTGCTACTAATATTATAAGGATCACTGGGTAAAAGATGGGTTTAACGATTCTACTCGATTTACACGTTAACACCATTCGTATATTCAATAATCAGTTATTGTACAAATGTAAGTGTCGCGATTAAATAATTAAATAAAGTGTGTAAGTTACCACTAGTTGCACGGTGTTGACGCACTGGCGATGCGGGGCGTAAGAGTGGCTATTTCGAAGTGCCAAATAGAATATAAACCGGACTCGCGGATTCTATGAGGTTAACTATGATTCTGACGGAGACTTTAGCTCGATCTCACTGAATATAACCAACTCTGTACGAGCGTGACACGACGTTACTCTATGCGTGACTGTACTGCTTTTAACCAACGAGGGCTGAAACCAAAGGGTTTATATAGTCCCAAAATGGGTGGGGATTCATTAGAAATCTCCATATAAGGAAATCCGTATGGTCGTCGTGTCACTCCCGTTCCCATGATCGTGATCCAGATGGTCGAGATCATGACCCCCTTAGTGGTATGTGATAAACAAATAGGGCGTTTTCCCTTCGCAGACGCGAGCTCGAAAAATGGTTGAGAGCGGCGTATGGAAGAATTCCACATACGTAACAAGGATACGGATTTTTTCACTATTGTCCGATTCTGCAATAAATTTATCTTTTAATTGTTTAACTATTTCGTTACTATCTTCCACAACACTACTTGAACTACTTTGTGCATCTACTAAACTTGATTTTACAATACTATGGGCGCGGTCTATTTTTTCTAATGTTCTTCTACTAGATTTTAAAGTTTTACTTGTTACTGGAGACTATGGATGTCATTAATATATTGGTGGAACTCACCACCTCGGTTGGATCGATTAAGGATGAATGACTACTTTTTGAACTGTCACTATTGTTAGGTTCTGTCTGCATACGCGCGAATCCAGATGGCCCGGGTTCTGCTATTGCAGTTTCAGGCTGTTCTTTCTTTTCCTTATATAATTTCACGCGACAATTATTGCAAATGAACGTCTTTTCAGTAAGAAATGGAAATGAACAGCACATTTCCAATGATACTTTTCGAAATGTATATGTATACCGTGCATGTCCCTTTTTGTTGAAGGGATTGCAACACCACTGACGCACCATTTTCGAAAATCCACAAACAGATATTGAGACACTAGACGCGCACGATGCGAAAGTTCTCTGTAGACTGAAGACTTTCAAGGACGATGCCTAAGCAGAAATGTATAGCACTATATAAGTTTATTACCATCTTGGCCAAGAATGGGTTAGTAAAATTCTTCTGCGGGTATAAATGACACCCTCGTGATGAATACGTGAGCTGTCGTTATTGTTTCTACCGTTGTTAGACCTGATTGAAGTAATAGAGGGTGCGAGGCGTATGGTCAGGCGACCGTAATAACGGAGCGCGCGGCCCGCTTACCTGAAACGGCGCGCGCCGCCCTCTTTAATAGCTTCCTGCGACGTTGAATATACAAATTACCAACAAGAAGAAGGCTGATTTTATAGAAAATTCTTCAGCGAATGTGGTGGTATTTTTTCGGATTTTTAAAATCGTGACCTTGAGCCACAATTTGCAAAATAAAACTTTATTTATAATTTTCATTATTGTAAAAATGATTTTTTAACCGGGAAGAAAAATATTCAGGAAGGCTAATCCTTCTAGGTTACAAAAACGTTTGGATCAACTAAATCCGACAAATAGTTTCCGAGTTAAAAATGCATAAGTACAACCCATTTTCATGAAACTAGGTAAAAATCGCAAAATTCAACGCCCTATATTTTTTAAACAAATTCGAAAACGACAAAATGGTGAATTAAACACTCCATACTTTCACGAGGACTACAACATATTCAAGTTTGAACAAAATCTGAGACATCGAGGGAAAAAAGTGATCGAGTTGGCGTGGAATGACCCTCATCCAAAAGAATCCCATTTAAAAACATTGTCATAAATTAATACCCATCAAAAAGAATCCCTTTTAAAAACATTGTCGTAAATTAATAGCTTTACAAAACTAATGATATACACCAATTGCGCCAATTTTCGCAATGACTTTTTATACAAAGAAAAAAATGTATCAAATAATATTAAGCAGATATATTTTTATACAAATACATATTTTAAAACGAATAAATATTTTATTCAAAATACTTGATGCTGCTCTCCGAATTGGTGTTGCTAAACTGAATAAATATGTCTGAATCAATAAGTCTGGCCTTGTTTTATTTATTAACCAAGATAATTAACATTTTTTTCATAGAGCAGCGCCAAGTATTTTGAATAAAATATTTATTCGTATTAAAATATTTATTTGTATAAAAATATATCTGCTTAATATTATTTGATACATTTTTTTCTTTGTATAAATAGTCATTGCGAAAATTGGCGCAATTGGTGTATATCATTGTGGTGTCCCACCATTTTTCGCGCGGTATTATTCCAAAATCTATTCGAAAACCTCAAAATCATTCCATCAAAGTCCCTCTAACTCAACTCTTACCCCATTTCCCCAAACACTCTACCTCGATGATGTATCTTGGAGATCCCCATCACGAGATGATCGTTACAAAACCCTCTTCGCCTATTCGCCCTATGAGGCACGAATCCTTCCCTCCAAAACGAATTCAAACAAGTCCCTCGTTACAAATACCCTCTTAAATCGAGACCACGTCTCAATCCCCTCTTTACGACTCACAGAGTCCAAGCAATTCAAACCCCTTTCCTATAAAACACCCAAAATCCATTCGATGAGTTGAGTATCTCCTTTTACAGTTATAAAAGCCCCAGAAATCTAATTACGACGCATATTTGGCGTACGTGACATAAATATGTATATTAATAGCCATACCGTTTATAAAAACCCCGGAAGTCCTACTGCGTCTTAATTCTGAAATGTGTCAAGGTCTCTACCGCCCGTACCCCCGCAATATTCCTGTAAAAGTACATAAAGACGAGGTCCTGAGAGGCCGAGGAATCGTTCATCGACAGAAATTTATCTGTAACAGAACTCTTATATAAAAGTATTATTATAAACTGTTAAATTCAGTGAGTTACGGCAACTATTGTAAGCCATTTTTATTATCTAACATTATTGTGCATATCATCCTCATTCCATATACTATTATTTCGCTTATAACTGCTTATTGCAATCATATTACTCTATTATTTCGCTTATAACTGCTTATTGCAATCATATTACTCTATTATTTGGCTTATAACTGCTTAATGCAATCATATTACTCTATTATTTCGCTTATAACCGCTGATTGCAATCATATTACTCTGTTATTATTAACGTTCATTATTAAAGGTATACTATTCTATGACTTATATTGTACCTCATGTCCATACATATATAGTAAATGTTATAATCATATTATAAATATTATGTGTCAATGCTAAAAGCCCCACGCATAATTATAATAACCACTTGAACAAAGTTAATAAACCGCTTTGTTTAAAATCACGCTTCGAATTATTTGTGTTCACCCATTGGCTACGGACATACTAAAATACAAACTAACGAGTTGGTGAAACAGCTGAGCCCGGTTCGCGAACTCGAGAGCAGTGACAGTGTTTACTAACATTGCTTTGCATAGCCTGTGTACAGCTGCACGTATAGATGCATTTCTCAGGAAATGTTACGAGGAACTTTTTGTGCCTATGCAACGGTAAATCCTATTACATAAACCAAAACAAATACGAGGTATTTTAACGGGTGTTCTCCGAGAGTATATTTACCTGTTAAGCCTTCCCTGGTCGATCAGAGTGACGGATTCAATATTCGCGCCTGATCTCCGTAAAATCCAAAGAGTGACGGATTCAATATTAGTAGTAATACTAGGACAGTTCTAAACCAGGTCCTCTGAGGGGAGCGCGAGGGCGGGGGGAAGTGAGGGCGCGCGGGGGAGCGCGGCGGAGGGAAACATGGGCGCGGGGCCTGCGGGGGGAGGAAGACCGGTTGCGCGCGCACGTGCCGCGGAGTGGGGGAAGCCGCGATGATGGAGGGGATCAGTCCGGGCCGAGCGGCCGTGGAGACCTCTCCAGACCGGACCCACCGTCGGAAATTTTTTCAGAGGAGGAATGACCCCCAAAAATCTCTTTTAAACCCCAACCCGCCCAATAAATTTTTTCAGAGGGACAGGATGACCCCCCCCAAATATTTTCCCCCAACACAGAGAAATAATAATTTATTAGACAATGTACTTGGAGGAGGGAAAGAGGTAGAGCATTACTTTAAAGCTAAAATTCTAGGGAGGGAAAGAGACAGCGTTACTTGGTGGTACAATCGCGTGCATTCTAAAGATAATTTTTAAAGCATCGCTGCGTCTCGCGCGATCTCGCGTAACTTGAATCCCCCTGGAGCAGCCGTGCAGGGTGATGTCATTATCGCGGCACGAAGAAGGAGTGAATGATACATAATTATGCGGCGTCAGCAGAAATGCTGAATCTTAAAATTAGGTTGCGAGGAGGAAGACGGGTAAATGAAATTGACAAATAATATATGTTTAAAAATATATATTGTTACAAAATATATAGAATAAAACGATAATAATTATAATAGTAAATATAAAAAAAGAAAAAATATATAAAACAATAAAATAAAAACTATTCTAAAAAGGGGGAAGGTGGTAACGGGGGTGATGGGGGCGACAGGGGCGCTGCAGGCGATGCAGGCGATGATGGCGATGATGGCGACTGCGATGGTGAATATGGTTGCGATGGTGACGATGGCTGTGACGGCGTCGATGGCGGCCACCAGGGTACCGTATCGACAGATGATGATGATGGCGAGGATGATGTCGATTGCGATGGGGGCCCCGGAGGCGCCATCACCCAGCCTGGGTGTGATGACGACGGCAACGGCTGCGGCCTGCTCACATCTATCCATTCAGGTGATGAGGACCGCGACCGCTGCAGGGGCCCAATCTGCCTGTATGGCACCCGGGGTTGCCGTAATCGTGCAGCCATCGTCGAACCAACCACCAGTTCCGACCGCGGCCGCATCCGCAAATCTAGGGGTTGTACCACCCGGGATGCATTGTCAGGTATAATCCCAGTCAGGAACTGCTCCAATATCATTATTTGCGCCGCCAACAGTTCATAATTCTGTAACACATACACAAACGCCGATATATCATTGACACATTAAACATAGTAAAATGTACAAAAGCATTTACATACAATTCGAGGCTGCGGAGGCGACGAAGACGGCGGTGATGGTGAGGGTGACGACTGCCAACCAGGTGGTGACGGGGGTGGCGAGTCCTAGAAGATAGAAACCCGTGATACAACATTGACATTGACATTGATTTCACACGATTTAAAAAAGTTAAACGCAATAAATGTTAAAAATATTTTAAAGTACATACCTCAGGGTCGCACTCCGGTGCAATCCGTGTTATTCCCATTTTTTTTTTTCACAAAATGTTTCACTTGAAAAAAAACAGACTGTCAGCTGTCAAGCTTGATGAGCAACTGGTCTCGCTGTATCTCCAAGCTCGTGCATCTAAACTCATAACTTGAAATCGAGAAGTGCATAGCTTTGCAAAAAGTAAGATACCTTTGTTCTCCACCTTCATTTTCAATGACTATTCACACATGTCTTCTTTCCCTTCTTCTTTACACTCATCATTCAGCTCGAACGAAATAAACGCCAAATCTTAAAATTAGGTGGCGAGGAGAAAGATGAATAAATAAAATGGGCAAATAATATGTGTTTAAAAAATTTATTTAAAATTAAAAAGAATATAATTTTAACATTTTTTTTCCTACGAGCATCAGCTAGAATATCATTGATGGCGCCTGCCACCAGTTTGCAATCTACATAATATTCGCTATCGCGTATGATTTTAGCAGCATGATGCGCAACGAATGTTTCACAGGTAACATCTTCTTTTTTTTTTTTTTTTTTTTGCTATAGCAAGTTAACAAAAGTTTCAAATTTCATCCGCACATCTCTTACATATTGATGCAGTCGCGCATACATATAATTATGCTGTATCGGTCGAAACTGTATCGGCTGATTTTGTGTGTTAATTCGTTATACGCATGAATCATGGAAAGAGAGGAGAGAAGGAAGACGGATAAATAAAATTGAGACATTATATATGTTTATGATATATATTGTTACAAATAATGTACTAATTGTACAATTTAATATTTGCTGCGAGCAGCGTCAACAATATCATTCATGGCACATGCCAACAGTTCGCAATCGATAAGAGATTCACCATCGAAATATTCGCTGTCACATATAGTTTTAGCGATGTGACACGAATCTAAAGTTTCACCAGCAACATCATGTCGTTGTAACACGGTGACAAAATTTGAAAATTTCGCATGGACAAGATGTGTATAATCGGAAAGCTGTGAATACACATGGTCGATACAACGCTCGAGATTAAATAAAAACTTCATAGTTTCTAATTTGAAATATAAAGACTTATTATGTATCGACATCTTCACAATTCGCGAATTATACATTATACAAAATTCTACCAACAATTCGTCAATCCATAGCGGTGCTGATCCAATTAATTGTGCATGTTTTTCGATGTCTGTGCGTTTTTCCATTAGCGTTTTCAATGTTGGAAGATGTAACAACAATTGATTCCCACGATTGTCGCCAAGAACAATTTCCACCAGTGGTATAGATTGTACGCTGATGCCAATTTCCAGATATTTATATGATGCAGGCGTTAGCGCATATCTTCTAACCATGATACGTGATGTGTGATGCGATCTAAGAGTCCGATCATGAAAATTACTGTTTATCAGGAAAACATATAAATAAATAACGATGATATGGTATGAAAAAATTAAAATCTTACATGTTAGATGTGTTCTTCTTACAAGACGATACATCATCTTGCATGATTGGAACGTAATAATTCGCAACACCGGTACTGCACATTTTTTCGAAGCACTGTATGTGTATATGTCGAAAGTCACTGAGAGGTTCCAGAGCGATTGATTGAATAGCGTCCGAGAGACTGGCTTAAATAGAGGTGCAGTTGCTTTCCCCACCACGACATTTTATTTTAAAACTATTAATTTTTTCCATATGTTTCAATCTTAATGTCACAGCATATCACACGATCGCATGTAATTTGAGCCCCATCCTCAAGGATAAAAAATATCGACACGTGTTGAACGTAATATAAAAAATATCGACACGTGTTGAATGTAATATAATACTTTTCGGAACATCGAATCTTAGAATTATGCGGAATCAGCAGAAACTATGCCGGATGATCTTGCGCGCTAATTCGTCATATGTATGAATCATAGAAAGAATTATGCTGTGTCAACAGAAACTAATGCATTTGAGGGAGGAGGTACGCCAAAAAAAAAAAAGAATTATGCTGTGTCAACAGAAACTAATGCATTTGAGGGAGGAGGTACGCCAAAAAAGAATGAATTATGCTGTATTAGCAGAAACTAATGCAATTTGAGGGATGGAGTACGCCAAAAGAGTTAGACAGAGATACCAAATCATGATGAGGATATAAATATGTGCTCTAAACTGCACATGGTCTCAAATCGTTGCAACGTGTTGCATAAAAAAAGACGCAGTACATTTACGTTCCATTTATGATCATGGAAGAATTCGCGCAAGTAACCAGTCAATTGTTGGATCAATCTGCACGATTGATTTCCCGGGAAGAGTACCTCGCGTGGGAAGAACGGTGCAACGAGTGCATTGAATCGTTGGAAGAACAGAGTCGCATAAAACGCCCGCGATTATCGATTGGTGTTCGACAATCATTGGTTGCTCGAATCGCGCATCTCGAAGGACTGAGACATTCGTTGCGCGGACGTTTCGTGCGTGAAGGTGCCGGACATTCGAGTACGAGACTTTTATGGCGCGAAATAGACGCTGCGTTCGATAGCCGCGTATTAACTGGTGCCGTGCTAAATTCAAACTACATCGAGCCGCGCAACTTCCTCCAAGATGCAGGGACCATCGTGCTGGAGCATGTGCGGGGTGCTTTGAGGAAACATCAAAACCTGAAAGTGAACACTGTGTTCAACGGTGAATTTGTGGCTGGTGACAAGCATGCTTGTAAAAGCATCAACACCCGAAACTGTGAACTCTTCCGCACATCTGATCTGCAGGAGTGGTACCAACGATGCGTTATCGAACCCACCCTGGCATCGCTGGAAGAGTTCCAGGAACGCGACAGCGGATGGGCATTGACGCGAATCCTCAACATCACCGTCAATGTCAACAAGTACAATCCGCTGCGCGCAGGGTGTCACATCAAGTTGCCGCGGGAATTGATATTGAAGAAAGCCACGATCAGTGTACAATCCCCGGACAATGCGTGTTTCGCGTGGGCAGTGGTCGCCGCTCTCCATCCTGCTGAACAGCATACCGATCGCCCAAGTTCATACTTGCACTATGCTTCCACGCTAAATCTGCAAGGCGTTGAGTTCCCAATGTCTCTGGGACAAATTGGAAAATTTGAACAGCTCAATAGCATCTCCATCAACGTGTACACCTTCGAGGCGGAGAATGGATCGAAGGTGTTTCCGCTGCGTCTCACCAGCAACAAGAGGGATCAGCATGTCAACCTGCTCTACACACCGAATCAAGAGCATGGTGATGTAGGGCACTTTGTACTGATTAAGAACTTATCCCGGCTGGTGAGCGCACAGCTGAGCAGGCACGATGGAAAAAAATTCATCTGTGACCGGTATGTATAGAAAACTTGCGAAATGATGAAATGTCTCGCGAAAATAAATTAAATAAAAAAATTTGTTTTTTTTTTTTTTGCAGATGTATGCACTATTTCAGATCTGTCGAGAAGCTAGAGGTACACGCAGTGGACTGCGGCAAGATGAATGATTGCGCCATCGTGCTGCCCAGCGAAGGTAAAAATTTCATCAGTTTCGAGAACCAGTACAGGAAGGAGCGGCTTCCCTTCGTGGTGTATGCAGATCTCGAATGCATCATCGAGAAAACAGAGGACAGCCCCCGAATTGGTGATAGCAAATTACACATGTATCAGCACCATAAAGTTCATAGTATAGCCTATTATATGCATTGCTCGTATGATACACCGCTATCGACGTATCGATGTCGCCGCGACGCGGATTGTGTTTCATGGTTCGTATACGAACTGAAAAAATTTGCAAACTTCGCCAAACCCATCTTGAACAGTAATGTTCCCATGCTTGATTTAACCAGCGAACAGTTGACGACATTTCACGATGCAACAGACTGTCATATTTGCGAAGAGCCATTCAAGGCTGATGATATACGAGTTCGCGATCATTGCCATCTCTCTGGACGGTTTAGAGGCCCAGCACATTCGGAGTGCAATTTAAATTATAAAAACGCGTTTTACATCCCCATAGTTTTCCACAATTTATCAGGCTATGACTCACATTTCATTATCGAGGAAATAGCTACCGCTTTCGAAGGTCACGTTGATGTATTGCCCATAACCAAAGAAAAGTATATTTCCTTCACAAAAAATGTCGAAGATACGGCTGAATCAGACTCGCGAAATAATATTAAATTACGATTCATCGACTCGTACAAATTTCTCAATACTAGTCTCGACAAATTAGCATCTTTTCTTAGCATAGATCAATTAAAGATTTTACGATCCAAATTTGAAACATTATCCACCGAAGATTTCAATTTATTGACGCGAAAAGGTGTCTTTCCGTACGAATACCTTGATTGCGTGAACAAGCTGCAGGACCCATGCTTACCGCCGCGCGAGTTATTCTACAGTTCGTTAACGGGTGAAACTGTATCCGAGAGCGATTACGCACACGCCGAAACTGTCTGGCAGCGTTTTGGGATTAGAACCTTGGGCGAATACAGCGACTTGTATTTGAAAACTGATGTCTTGTTATTGGCTGATATTTTTGAAAATTTTCGCGAAAGTTGTATCAAAAGTTATGGATTAGATTCGGCGCATTATTATACTCTACCAGGTTTCACATGGGATGCCATGCTAAAACATACCAAAATCACATTCGAATTGCTCACCGACGTCGATATGGTCATGTTTATCGAACGCGGTATACGTGGGGGTTTAAGTCAATGTTCCGGGAGATACGCACATGCCAATAACAAGTACATGTCATCTTACGAAGCATCGGAAGAGTCATCGTACTTGATGTACTTTGATGTGAATAATTTGTATGGGTGGGCAATGTGCCAATCCCTACCATACGCTAAATTTCAATGGGTCGAAGATGCTGTAAATTTTGATGTATCATCAATCGAAGTCGATTCGCTCATGGGGTACATTCTCGAGGTAGATCTGGAATATCCACAACGTCTGCACAACGCTCATGCCGATCTACCGTTCTGCCCGACGCGTGCCAAACCACCTGGCAGCAGACAGGACAAGTTACTCGCGACGGTATATGATAAGCAGCGTTACGTTATCCATTACCGCAACCTGCAGCAGTGTACCCGTCACGGTCTTCGTATTACAAAGATACACCGCGTGCTTCAATTCGTTCAATCTCCTTGGCTCCGCGATTACATCGAACTCAATACACGGTTCAGAACAAGCGCGACAAACGACTTTGAAAAAAATTTGTACAAATTGATGAACAACGCGGTATTTGGCAAAACTATGGAAAATGTACGAAATCATGTGGATGTAAAACTGTTAACACATTGGGAAGGGCGATATGGCGCGGAGGCAATGATCGCGAAACCGAATTTCCACAGCAGAAGTGTTTTTTCGGAAAATTTAATAGCTGTTGAATTGCGAAAACTCGAGGTGAAATTCAACAAACCGATATACGTGGGTATGTGCATTCTGGACATATCAAAAATTTGTTTGTATGAATTTCATCACGAGTACATGTCGCCCGAGCATGGGGAAAATTGTAAAATTCTATACACAGACACAGACAGTCTCATTTACCATATTCGATGCGACGATATCTACGAGACCATGAAACACAATATCGGTAGATTCGACACAAGCGATTATCCTACTGACAATGCATATAATATGCCGCGTGTAAATAAGAAGGTTCCAGGGCTGATGAAGGATGAAAATAACGGTGCGATAATGACTGAATTCATAGGTCTTAGAGCGAAAATGTATGCACTTCGCGTAGACGGCAAAAAAGATATGAAAAAGGCGAAAGGCGTCAAGACCAACGTTGTAGCCAGGACGATAACTTTCGACGACTACGCGCAGTGTTTGCATAGGGAGATCGAAATGGTTCGCAGACAATCATGTATACGGTCTAAATATCATAAAGTGTACACCATTTCGGAATCCAAAATCGCTCTAAGCCCATACGATGACAAGCGGCATATCGTACCCGATTCGACCGACACTCTACCCTGGGGACATTATAATATCCCATTGTAAAATATCATTATAAAATTCCATTGTAAAAAAAAATCGATGTAAAATAGAAATTGTATTTATTGTATAATATTCTTCACAAATATATGTAAATTATTCTTATAAATAGTGGAATTATTGCATATGTATATCATTGTATATATTAAATGGATTATAAATAGTGGGATTAATGTGTTAAAGTAAAAATTGTTTACACATTTACATATATGTATCATTGTATTTATTGAACCATGTATTATTATTTTTACAATACATTATTTTTATTTATCCATGAATTGTGTGATTTATCAAACCCCAACCACTTGACATATACCTTATCCCCCTTTCTACGCAACACTTTTTCCACTAAATGCACATCAGGATCGGCGACGCGTTGCAGTTCGTGTTCATAGAATCCTCCAGCAACGGGTTTTCCACGGGAATCGATGAGCAGATAGGTTGCAGGATTAGTTGCCTGTACTTTAGCTATTTTGAACACCTCAGTTGTCCAATTCGGCGTATAGCCTTTATCGAAGATGGTTTTAAATTTGCTCACGCGAACAAACTCGCCCAACTTGAATCTCGCTGGAGCAGCGATCTTTATGTTGCTGTATACAGTGGCTAGCAACCTGTCAGCGATCACAGGGCTAACATCGCAAGGACGCATTCTGATGGTTCTATGTTTTCGTGCGTTATACTCTGCAAGTAGACGCGGTAGCGCATCGGTCCATCTATAGGTTCCATTGAGCGTAAACAATTTCCACATATTGTTCTTCAAAGTTCGATTGAAACGTTCTACGACAGAGGCCTTCATCACCGAATACGTCGAATAATGATTAATGTCGTGCTTTGTCAAGAGTTTCTGCACATCAGCGTTGTAAAATTCTTTTCCTTGATCAGTTTGCAAATTTTTTGGATATCGATCTCTAAATATTTTTGTGAACGCTTTAGTCACCTCGGCACCACTTTTAGTTTTGAGCGGTAACGCCCATGCATACTTGCTCAACACATCGATGACGGTGAGTATGTAGTGGTGACCCTGGTTGAATCGCGAGTATGGACGCATTTCTACAATGTCAGCTTGCCACAGATCGTCGTATCCGTGCAATATGACGCGTCTCCGCGGGAAATGTCTTCGAGCTGGAGCATGCAATTCCTCAACGAGTTGTAGCTTCTTGTAGCCATGGTTTTCTTCTTTACTCTTGGATTTAGATAATGGCTGCATGTTTGATCGCAGAGGTGTATTGGACATGAATGATGCGATAATTATCGTGTACATGTATTATGTCCTTCCCATCGGTCTGAGGAAATTCTGGACAAGTTCAACCGTCTCGCATGATTCACCTTCACAGTGCTGCCGTGGGATAGAATTCAACGCCTGTGATATCTTTTGAACGCTGTTTTGCAACGTCAGCATATCCCTTTGAAACATGACCAGCTTCCTCTCTAATTCTTCCTGCTGCTCTCTCAAAAGTTTAATGCTCTTTTCCACGTATAGTTTATTGGCGGCATCGGTGTCAGCCACCGGCTGAGCTACGCGTCGTATCTTGCGTGATTTCGCATCAAAGTCGACACCAGCCACGCAAAGGGTGTTATCTCGCATGTAATTTCGAAGCAAACCGCTCCATTTGTAATAGTCCATTGTAGCTGCTCCACTCTTCTCGAGCGACACCCCAAATTTGTTGATCGACATCTCGATGCATACAGCGCACATCATCGGCGCGCGGTTTAATTTATAATGAGGCCTACCTCGCGGAGTTCCTCGATAATCGATAGAATTTCAGGATCGTGAGAGTTGTTACCCGCCTGACGCGACGCTTCAAGCAAACGCATTCGATCCACCAGCTCGTTGGGATCGTCCCAGTGCACATAATCAATCTTGTTATCGTTTACCACCATGGCTCGCGGTACCGTTAGACCTTTCCCAGCCCTACTAGCCGATGCGCGAGGGAGTAGCGGTGCAATTACATATTTGTACTTGTGTCCCTTGTTGCCTAATATAGGATTGTGAGCGGCATGGTCGCGTCTGTGGGCATTCGTCGTCAGCAGTATACTTTTGTATTTTTGTTTATCGGCATCGGTGTATACTGCATCATCGGGAATTCTCTTGAAAATCAGTTCGTAAAGACCGGGTGTTCCTCTGTATTTTACACCATCTATGATTATATTATCATCCTTGTCTATATCGAAAGCCTTATCCCCAAGCATCGTTCCACTATTGCTAAAGTATACACCATACACATAGTCCATTGTTGTATCCCTATCACCACTTAGGATTGCGCTCATGTATTTTTGCCCCAGCGGGCCGAAATGACTGCGAAACGTTTCTTGTCCCTCGGATGTTTGGAATTGCTGCCTAATAGATGTTACAAACGACTCATTGGGACTAGTTTCGAAAACGTCATCAATGGCTGAGAACGATTGTACATTGGGTAATGTACTTATTGGTGTGAGAGGAGCCAGAGAATCGTTTGATCCGACATTCTGCCGGTTTCGCTTCGCTTGAACTGGTGTTGAGGTTATGGGTGAATATTCCGCCGACATGTGTTGTTTCCTCTTTCTGTTGCGTGATATGTTCTGTTTCGGATGGATTTTTGTTTTAGGCGTTAATGTTTCATTCCCTTCAACATCTGTGCTCATCAGCGGCGATGCGTCAGCTTCTGCCGCTGCGGTATTTTCCGCAATATGTTTTAGTGGTTCGATGACAGGTTTAAAGTATTTCTCCAACGCGATATCTTCCTCCATCTTGCCAGTCTTCAAAGCCTGATGTTTCCGGCGAATGGCTTCGCTGGTTTTTGCAATTTCCTTCACTATTCTCTCGCGATCCTTAATCTCCAGACTATCGATATCGATCATCGCTGTACCGTAGACGTTGCTTTCCCACCGACGTGTTGACGACAATTGACCATCTCACGGTACGGCAAACTCGTTAAATCCCTTTCTATAACGTCCATTGGACATTGCGCTATCCTTGTCTATCACCACGAAACCATACTCCCGTTGCCAACAATTATGACACAAAGCGCAGAAATCCTCGTAAGGCATATCAGTGTTTACATGATCGTTGTACACATGTTTCAAGTTGGTACCATCCTGCTTAAACAGAATCAAAAGATTGGCATTGTCGCGTATAAGATGTTTGGGAATCTTTGCATACGTCTGACAGAGATAGAAGCAGTCAACGTTAGAGTGGCGCCCCATTGCAAAGTACTCTCGTATCGTATCTTGCTTGTCACATGCCACGTCATCAAAGATAAAAATTGAATTCGGAAGCGATTCGCTCGGTGGGATGACGTCACTGTTATTCGAATATGTAAAGTAGCCAATTTCATCTATCGGCGTCAATAAATTCTCCAAGTACTGATATTTCGGCTGTTGCAACGACTTGGAATACACGTACACGTTCTCGAAGCGGACACCGTGAGGACTTTCCAACAAGCTGACCAACACGTTGGTCTTTCCACAATTTGATGGACCACAAATGACGCAGCGGATAGTGTTTGGTAGCATGCTACCATGTCTGCGTTTTGTTTTCGAAGACATCACTCGCGATTTATTGTCAAAATTTGTCACGCGTATCGTTACAGGTTGTCGCACGAATCGCATCCTCCCCGCGAACCGTGAAAAATGATTTTGATACGTCGAGGCGGTGATGCGCCCTATTTATAGGTCCGCGCCGAAACACCACAGCTCAGTATTCAAAATGCTACTGATCCTGTCGGATAATTACGATATTCGAGACCTAACCTCTGAGCAGTTGAAATATATACCAAAAATTATTCTACTGCGAGAGTTTGATAGGCATATTGATCAGTTGTGGGACAGACTCCCCGAGCATATAAAAGTCGATTCTGAGGTTCAGCAGTATCGCCGGTGCTTGGAACATTATAATCGCTCTTGGCAGCGAACGCATATCGACGGTCCAGCACCATTGATTAAAAACTGTAGCGAATGTCACCGACGAGAGTAAAGAAAGGTTGTGGTTTGTTAAATCGGGCGATAAACGCGCTACCCATCGAATTACACATCCCAGGATACCAGTTTTGCGGTCCAGGAACTCATCTGACAAAACGATTGGCTAGAGGGGATCGAGGTATCAATCCGTTGGACGCAGCGTGTCGCGAACACGATATTGCATATTCGCGTAGCAACGACCTCGGCGAAAGGCACGCGGCAGATAACGTTCTCGCTGACAAAGCGCGAAAACGAATCGTTGCGCGAGACTCGACTCTGGGTGAAAGAGGTGCCGCTACGGTTGTTTGGGCCGCTATGAAGGCCAAGACGAAGATCGGAATGGGGATGAAAACAAAAAACCGCAAAAGGACTCCAAAGAGAGCATCACAAAAGCGGATTCTTCCGGTGGCAAAACGCGGTGGTATATTACCACTTCTCCCGCTGTTGGGTGTTCTCGGATCATTGGCTGGTGGAGCGGCGGGCATTGCCAAGGCGGTGAACGATAATAAGGCGGCGCAACGTCAGCTGCAGGAAATACAACGCCATAATCGCTCCATGGAAGGACGCGGACTTTATCTCGCGCCATACAAGCGCGGACAAGGAATATCCAAACGAAAAAAAAAAACGTCGACAAGAAAATAAAAATGCCTGCGGGCGTAACTACCGATATGCAATTGGAGGAGTTGGCAAAACGTATGCATATTCCATTCTTTAGAGGTGTTTTTATGCGTAACGCGTTACCAGCTGGAGGAGTACGTCGAAACGAGAGTGGTATCGTAAACTTGGACGATGTCGAGGGGTCGGGGACTCATTGGGTGGCATATGCGAAGAGAGGGTGTCGAGCTATATATTTCGACAGCTTTGGGAATCTTCGACCACCTATGGAATTGGTAAAATATCTGGATAAGGATGATGTGAAAATTGAATACAATCGAACGTCTTATCAGAAGTACGATCAGAGCAATTGTGGACAACTATGTCTACGCTTTCTACAAACGATCGGCGTCAAATTTAAGGATTGATTTCTCACCACTCTGATTCAGTACTAGTCGAACAGTTCGAGCAGAATATGTCGTTAACATTCACTCTAACCGGCAAGAGTAGCACTCTCGCGGTGAGCTACTTTCCACCCATAGATTTGAGCGATGATGATTACGAGCTTGGTCTAACAACCTTTGAAACATATCACACAATACCGAACATCGACTCGAGCAACGATAAATTCTACTTCATCGTAAACAACAGTGTTGACACCACTCATGAATACATTACGATTCCCCACGGCTCCTACGAACTAGATGCCATTGCCAAGTACTTGAAGCAGCGATTACTCGAGCGGTATCCTAAAAATCTTGGTGGTACCGATGACAGCAACGATGACGGTGACAACGATGCGTATCCTATAGTGTTGCGTCCCAATAACAATACCATGAAAAGCGAGCTGTACTGTCGGTTCACCGTAGACTTTACAAAGCCCAACAACATTGGATCGCTACTGGGATTCTCAACGAATCGGGTATTAGCACCAGAACGATGGCACCAATCGGACGATCCAATTAATATCATGAACGTGAACATTATTCGCATAGAATGTAGCGTGACCGCTGGTGCGTACAACAATGGGAGGCGTGTACATACGATACATGAATTTTCTCCGAGAGTTCCACCAGGATATAAGATATCGGAAACGCCCGCACAGATCATTTACCTTCCAATCACCGCACGGGTCGTTACGGATCTGACGATACGCGTTGTGGATCAAGACGGACGGTTGCTCGATTTTCGAGGTGAAGAGATTACAATCAGACTGCACGTGCGAAGACGACGACGATAATACGGGTGGTGCGAAAGAAATGCTTGTATTGAACGACTCCAGAAACCTGTTTCTTCCAAGTGAAATTGTTTACAACACCAACAACTGCAACAGCTCTGATCACGCTAAAAAGAAGAGGCTTAGTGCTGCGAACATTGCATTTTTGAAATCTTTGGGATTCATTGTGCGCATTTAAGTTGGGGGGAACAAATGGATGATATTCTAAGCATTGGAGGGAAGCCGACGTTTGATGAACGCATCGTCAAGCTTGAGACCCACACATACAACCCATACGTTAACACGACGTTTGGATACAGCGATGAAATAAGAATACCGATACAGCAGCAGGATTTATACACATTACCGTGCGAAAGTTTCCTCTATGTGGAAGGGAAATTGAAGATAAATAAGGCAAATGATGCGTTAACGGTGATGTTGGGAAATAATTGTATGGCGTTCTTATTCGATGAGATTCGATACGAGCTGAACGGCGTGGAGATTGATCGCAACAGAAACGTTGGAATAACTAGCACGCTTAAAAACTATGTATCGCTGACATCTGACGAAGACAAAAATATGGAGAATGCCGGATGGGGCTTGAAACGACGCGATGGGCTAATAGTGAAAAATCATTTCAATTTTTGCATCCCACTCAAATATTTGCTGGGGTTTTGCGAGGACTACAAACACATGATTATTAATGCGCGTCACGAATTGATTTTAATACGATCGCGCAACGACAACAATGCTCTGATAGGATCACCGATGTTGGAACCAGAAATTGAATTACTTAAACTACAATGGCGGATGCCTCATGTGACGCTGAACGACATTAATAAGCTATCGTTGCTACGTACTTTGGAAAGTGGACAAAACCTAAGCATTTGTTTTCAATCGTGGGATCTGTACGAGTATCCTCTGTTACAAAGCACGACCAAGCATTCGTGGGCCGTGAAGGCATCTGCACAGCTGGAAAAGCCGCGATGCGTGATCCTTGCTCTACAGACTGGTCGAAGGAATGTGATGAGCGAAGACGTTACTAAGTTCAATAACTGTAAATTGACCAATGTAAAAGTTTTTCTCAACTCGGAATTTTACCCATACGATGACATGAACTTGGACTTTGACAAGAATAAGCATGCCATCTTGTATCACATGTATACACAATTCGGTAAATCATATTATGGGCATAGTTGCAACGAGGCATTATTCACTGTGGCTGAATTTTTACAATTTGGACCCATCGTGGTGATCGATTGCTCGCGACAAAATGAGTCGATCAAGAATGGTACCGTGGATGTGCGCATAGAATTCGAGTGTAAAGAGAATGTGCCGGCAAATACTACAGCCTACTGTCTGATTTTGCACGATCGGGTGGTTGAGTACAATCCACTGACTAACGTGGTGCGCAAAATGAATTAAATTGCTACTTGCCCGCCCTCTCATGTGTCAAATTTGCACAAAATGTAATCGTGAAAATTGAGATGCTTTACGAGAAAAACTGCATTCTCTCGCCTGTCTTGAAAGCGAGTGGACCTCTAAATTGTACCGATAATGGCTGTACCAACATTCGTTGACCTGCAAGGATTCATCGTCGATGGAAGATTTGTCGCGAAGGAAGTAGCTGTCCTACGCAAGGGGACAATTCTCTCGCACTATATTTTTGGGAGTCCTATGCCACAATTTCTTCTTATGAAATCCGACAAATCAAGCATTCGGTGGTTGGTGGCAAAACATCACGGACTACGGTGGGACGATGGTGACGTTCCGTACAGTATGGCTAAACGGCTAATTACGAAAGCTGTAGCTGATGCGATCGACGAAGAAGATGACACATCCCATATAGTATACGTTAAAGGGCTGCAGAAACGCGACTGGCTTGCGGAGTTCCTCGATGAAAATACGAGGGCGGCCGTGATCATCGAGACGCTGGACATTGAATACGAGGATATCAAATCCCTAAATAAGCTAAATGTCGTTAATACTCTGCGTTGTGGCAGACACGCAAAGCACTGTGCCATGCAAAATGTATTTAAAATATTCAACTGGTGGTCTAAACGCCAGAGAGAAATGCTTAAATAAAATATAATCAATTTTAATACATAAATGTTTTTTTTCTTCACATTCCCCCAACCTCCTGCATGTACGCTAGATTAAGACGATAGTTGTAATTATTATGTAGAAACCGTTCGATACCCCCTTCGATACCCGTTCAATACACGTTCAGAGGGATACGTTAGACATTGAACGTGGTATGATAGACGTTGAAAGTGGTGTGATAGACGTTGAAAGTGGTGTGATAGACGTTTGATACACGTTTAGAGTGGTATGTTAGACGTTGAAAGTGGTACGTTTGGTGTTTGATACACGTTCAGAGTGGTATGTTAGACGTTGAAAGTGGTACGTTTGGCGTTTGATACACGTTCAGAGTGGTATGTTAGACGTTGAAAGTGGTATGATAGACGTTTGATACACGTTCGATACTCGATCAAAGTGATATGGTCTAGTTGAATCATGTGTCAAAGAAGAAAGGAAAGAAGACGAATGTGAAGAAGGAGAGGATAGCCAGTGGATAATTCGGAGAAGATGCATAGAAGGAGAGTATGGTCAGCGTAAATGCATGTGACCTGTGATGACGATGGTGAAGAACAAAGACATCTTACTTTTGCAAAGCTATGCACTTCTCGATTTCGTGATAGGAGGGTTTTTGCATGCGAGGACCTGGAGATGCATCGAGACCAGATGCTCATCAAACTGTCACAGCGACAAGACGTGCAGTCACATTATCTGTTTTTTTTTTTTTAAAGTGAAATTTTGAACAAAATGGGATTAACGCGAATCGCTCCGGAGTGTGACCCCGAGGTATGTACATAACAATATTTTTTAACATTTATCGCGTTCAACTGTTGAAATTGTGTTACATTAAAATCAGGCGGTTGTGTCAATTGGTTATATCGTGGGTTTTTATATTCTAGCGTTCACCACCGCTGTCGCCCCAGTGGTCGGCGGATTGGGATTCGCCGCCGGCGTCGCCGCCACCCTCACCGTCATCACCGCCCTCGCCGCCATTGTCGCCATCGCCACCTCCACAAGTATGTAGTGCATTGTTTTTTTTTTTGTGTTCTATGTTTAATATGTTTAATGTGTCAGTGTTATATCATCGTTTGTGTCTGTGTTCTAGGGTATGCCACTCCAAGATTTGCGCGATTGGCTGGCGAACCTGGAGTATGTAGCGCTCCAGGTTGCACCCCTCGGGGTGTACATGCAGCGGTCGGGGCCGGTCATCGGCCCAGTGGTTGACATGAGGGTGTCGCGGCGGACGCCGCGGCGGGCCCCATATTGGGTGCCACGGCCACTGTCACCAGCACCTCCATCATCATCATCATCATCGTCATCATCATTCTCATCACCTCAGTCGCCCCCATCATCGCCCCCATCATCGCCCCCATCATCGCCACCGCACCCTTTTTAGTATAGTTTTTATATTTTATATTTATATTTTTATTCGTCTTTTTTCGTCTTTTTTCGTTTCTTTTATATTTATATTTTTTTTATATTTATTATATTTATATATTCTATTTTATATTAAATTTTATATTTTTTATATTCTATTTTTCTTTTATATTTCTATTTTTGTATTTATATTTATATTCTTTTTTATATTCCTTTTTTATTCTATTTTTATATATTCATTTTGTAACAATATATATTTAAACATATATTCTGTCTCGATTTTATTCACCAGTCTTCCTCCTCGCCACCTAATTTTAAGATTTGCTAACGTTGCATAATTCTATTTCGTTCTTCGCGCTGTCAAATGACATCACCCTGCACAGCTGCTTCGGGGGGGATTCAAGTTACGCGAGATCGCGCGAGACGCAGCGACGCTTTAAAAATTATCTTTAGAATGCACGCGATTGTACCACCAAGTAACGCTGTCTCTTTCCCTCCCTAGAATTTTAGCTTTAAAGTAATGCTCTACCTCTTTCCCTCCTCCAAGTACATTGTCTAATAAATTATTATTTCTCTGTGTTGGGGGAAAATATTTGGGGGGGGGGGGGGGGGGGGTCATCCTGTCCTTCTGAAAAAATTTGTGGGGCGGGTTGGGGTTTAAAAGAGATTTTTGGGGGTCATTCCTCCTCTGAAAAAATTTCCGACGGTGGGTCCGGTCTGGAGAGGTCTCCACGGCCGCTCGGCCCGGACTGATCCCCTCCATCATCGCGGCTTCCCCCACTCCGCGGCACGTGCGCGCGCAACCGGTCTTCCTCCCCCCGCAGGCCCCGCGCCCATGTTTCCCTCCGCCGCGCTACCCCGCGCGCCCTCACTTCCCCCCGCCCCCGCGCTCCCCTCAGAGGACCTGGTTTAGAACTGTCCTAGTATTACTACTAATATTCGCGCCTAATTCTTTCCTTCAAAACCCTCAGTGTAACGGATTTAACATTCGCGCCTAAGTTCCCGTTAAGGGGGGACGCCTACCTAGAGCGGTCGAAACAATGCGGTTCTTTGGGATTTCTTTTTAGAAAAACCGTTACACTTTTATTAATAACTATTCATCTATTGTTAAGAGTACATCTGAACGACAGTTCAGTATTTTTTGCATTAATAAATATTAAACGATGTGAGAGTTATAGGCGATGACCGGAATGTCTGTTTTTTTTTAAGCTTTTTGCGGTGACCATCGTAGCTCGTTGCAGTATCATCTAAAATGAAAAATACGAACAGTTTTAGATAGAGTATGAAATTATCTAGGCGCTATCGGGCCCGATTTTGGAAAAATTATTTTGAGACAAAATGGCGTCGCTGCAAAGTTGAACCATCCATTTTCAACAAAAAGGTCGTTCCTTTCTTGGCGTGCAAAAAAAAAACTAAGAAGAAAAAAATAAATCCCTCCGATAGCGCCTAGATAATTTCATACTCTATCTAAAACTGTTCGTATTTTTCATTTTAGATGATACTGCAACGAGTTACGATGGTCACCGCAAAAAGCTTAAAAAAAAAGTCATTCCGGTCATCGCCTATAATTCTCACATCGCTTAATATTTTTTAATGCAAAAAATACTGAACTGTCGTTCAGATGTACTCTTAACAATAGATGAATAATTATTAATAAAAGTGTAACCGTTTTTCTAGAAAAAAATCCCAAAGAACCCGCACTGTTTCGACCGCTCTAGGTAGGCGCCCCCCCTTAAAACCCTCAGTTTGACGGATTTACTATTCGCGCCTAAGTTCCTTCAAAACCCTCAGAGTGACGGATTTAATATTCGCGCCTGGTCTTCCCTCAAAATCTCAGAGTGCTGGATTTTAGATTCGCGCCTGTCTTTTTCCTTCATGTCATCGTTCCTAAAAGACCTCACCCGGGACGTGACATCATTAGTTTTGTAAAGCTATTAATTTACGACAATGTTTTTAAAAGGGACTCTTTTTGATGGGTATTAATTTATGACAATGTTTGTAAATGGGATTCTTTTGGATGGGATTTATATAACGGTGGTCGATAATATAACATAAACATAAGATAAACTAGTATTTGTGATCACTGGTGTGAACAATGGAAGTAATGTTAGCAATGAGTATAACAAAAGAAAGCAATATAAAGCGATAACGTAAGCAGCTAAATGATATAAATGCAGATAAGCAAAGGTAAATAACGTGAAGCAATAAGTATAACAAAAGAAAGTAATATAAAGCGATAACGTAAGGAAATAAATTATATAAAGCGATGAAATAGAATGAATGGCTCTTACAGTGATGTCGAGGGTTGTGATGCTTTCTGGGAACGTTGCACTGAAGCGAATTCTTAGCACTTGATTTATAGAGAGATGGACGATATAAATCTTAATGATTTGAGTAGCGGTTGTTGTCGAACTAACAGTACTAACTGGACTAACTGCCCGCGGTCCATGCGGCGCTGGTATTTATTCAAAGCGATGGAATGTCAGGTATGCGGGGGAATTTGCGGTGTGCGTGATGACTCATCCTTAAAATATGTGTTATGTAATCGGAATGTCTCGATGAGTCCTGCGGGAAATATACGTCGCAATAGCTTAGTTGGCGGTCCTTTGGGGTTTTGAAAAGGGCTCCTCAACCCATTGGGTGGATTTTGTAGGTGTTGGTTGAGGAATTTGAGGGAGGTTTGCATTTGATGTCGATTGGTAAAGGGGGGAGGAAAAGAGGTCTCGATTTAAGAGGGTTTTGGGACGAGGGACCTGTTGAAATTTATGTGTGTGGGAAGAGATCATGCCTTCTAAGGCGAAGAGGGGATTTTATATTTGATCATCCGGATACAAGAACCGCTAAGGTACATCGTCCAGGCGATTTGATGATTGAGAAATGGTTAAGAGTTGTTGTTTTATCGGTACTTATGGATTTGTAGGGAAGATGTTAATTAGGACTGCGCGAAAAACAGTGGGACGTCACAATATAAAACCGGTTTTTTACATTTAAAACCCGGTTTTCGAATTTTACAAATTTATAAATAAAACCGGTTTTTAAAAACCGACAAACCCTATAGATGATGGGCATTTCGAAACAGATGAGACATTAAAGTACAAACGCGGATCATTAATGTTGATGAGAAGAGGCTACAAATAGTGAAAATAGCAAATACTGTTGTAAACATAGATCAGAGTGACCCTTTGGATTTACCTTTAATTTTCGATGAATCTGGCAATCTTATTCTAAATGAAAATTTTGAGAAGATTTATGTAGAAGAAATTGATAAACACTTAGAAAACCTATCACACGAATTAAATCTTAATACGAGTGTAATGCTCGCTTCGCACTGTGCCTGTCCAAAAACTACTTTGCACTCTGTTCAGCCGGAAACTGCTTTGCACTCTGTTCAGTCAGAAACTACTTTGCACTCTATTAAGCCAGAAACTGCTTTTGCATTCGGTTCATCCAGAAACTACATCACACTTGGTAAAATCTACTGTAAATACAGAGAATAGTTGTACTTCCATCTCATTGTCAGCCTACTGGGGACCATACCCTGCCTTGCCAGGAGTCCCTTCGATCGAACTTCCCCCCTCCCCAAGCCGGGGACTTCGCATTTAGGACGCCCGCGACCATCACCCCCTGTCCGGGGGTAGTCAACTCGGCAACGATACGCTCCAGGTCATCCAGGTAATCCTGGACGTCAGCCAGAGCCTTATTTGGGGAGCAGTAGCAGCTAACCACCGCCCAACTATCCACCACCGCTCCCCACGATTCCCGTTGCCGCACAGTGGTCAAAAATCGAGAAAACTTCCCCAAAACATGAATGTGACCTTTGATTTGTTAAAAAATGGGTATACTAAGGTTTTCGAGATCGCTGATTAAGAATCTGAAGTCAAAATTGCAAAAAATAAAATGGCGGACCCACATATCGGAAAAACATCAGATTTGATCTAAACATGGTATCCTGGCGTTTTCGAAGTCGCTGATTACGAATTTGAGGTAAAATTTGCAAAAAACAAAATGGCGGACCCAATATGGTAGACCGCATATCAGAATACATCAAATTTGGTCTAAGCTTGGTAGTTTAGAGTTTTCGAGGTCGCTGATTACGCATTCGAGGTCAAAATTAAAAAAAAAGGCGGACCCAACATCGCGGACCGTATATAAAAAAACATCAAATTTGGTCTAAACTTGGTATCAGCAGCCAACAGTTTGTACTTTGACGGCCTCTAAAAAATAGTTCCGATTTGTTCCACCTTGGGACTTGTTGGAACTTGTTCACATGAATGTAGATCGTCCGAAAAAAGACGCTCCAGTTGCTACTTTTTGCAACTTTGAACCGCAAATCAAACAAACATCAGATTTGGTCTAAACTTGGTATCCTGGAGTTTTCAATGTCGCTGATTAGGAATCTGTGATCAAAATTTAAAAAAAATGGCGGACGCGCATGTCAGACAAACATAAAACTTGGTTTAAGCTTTGTATCAGCAGTCATATGTGGTCAAAATGGGTTTTCTAGCTGGACAAAACTATTTCCGCTTCATCTATGGATCGTTCATCTACGGTCATGAACAGGTCTGATTCTTCTCTTCTACTATCTGCCTTGTACTTACCGCAGTGAAAGATTTTTCAAGCACTTTTAATTTTGGGTTCTCTCCAGCTGCATAACTCATTTTGACCACTCGCGACGGCTGTTGGCTGTCGATACCAAGTTTAGAATACGCCTGATGTTTTTCCGATATGCGCGTCCGCCATATTGACTGCGCCATTTTATTTTTTGCAATTTTGACTTCAGATTCTTAATCAGCGACCTCGAAAACCTCAGTATACCCATTTTTGATCAAATCAAAGGTCACCTTCATGTTTTGGGGAGGTTTTCTCGATTTTTGACCACTGTGCGATTGTTGCCGCGGGCTAAGCACAACGCGATTGCTACACACGAGGCGATTCCGCCGAATCGCCTTTTCGAAAGAAAGCAATGCGAGGACAGCAAGCACGGGATGGACCGGAAGGGCCCATGTAACACGGCAGATAAACACTACTTGACGACTGAGAAAGAGTTGCTCGCCATCGTGTGGAACCTAAAACATTACAAACCTTATCTATTGAGGAAGGAATTTGTAACCAAACCGATCATCAACCACTGACGTGGTTGATGAACGTGAAAGATACTTCGTCGGAACTTATGCGATGGAGGATCTCAATGGAGGAATATCACTACAAGATCCGTTACATGAAGGGTAAGTAGAACCTTGTGGCCGGCGCTTTGAGCCGTAACCCAGTGTGCTTTACCGAGGTACAACCACCAGGCTGGCGAAAAAATTTTGTATTCATAAAGGTGGTCTCAAAGGATGCGCTTCCCCTCCAGTTCGAAACAAGCAATAGGAATGAACTAAGCAAGATGCTCGAGGAAGATATCCTTTTACTGGTGGTAGCCACATATGAAAAATTCGGCAAAGTAACGTGTCAAACTTTCCTAATCGAGGTGTTGCAGTACCTGATATCCGAAGGTATCAACCGCATTTATATGAACCTGGCCAAGTTCGAGAACTTGTACGAAGAGGATAAGAAAAAGCTGAAGACGGTTTTGAGGGACATCTTCAACGACCCCGCAATTACCCTGGAGTTAGGAGCGGAGCTACTAAAGCAAGCCGAAATCGGGGCAGAACAACGACAGGTTTTACAACGATTTCATAAATCTTTAGAGTTTGGACACCAGGGAATAACCAAGATCCCGAAACTTCTCAGCAAACGTTACTACTGACCCGGAATGTACCAGGAAGTGCACGACTATATTGCGAGCTGTGCAGAGTATCAAAGAGAGAAGATCCATAGACAGAGGGAAAGTGCCCCTATGCAGATCACGGACACTGCGACCGAGTTCAACCAGAATATAGCCTTGGACATCGTGGGACCATTCAAAACCACCTAACAAGGGCATTCATACATTCTTACGATCCAAGACAACCTGACAGTGTAGCTTTATTCTCTCGAGGCCCCTATGGAATATCTTTAATTCGTCGCTGGCTGGAGGTATATTTCCGATGGCGTGGAAGAATAGTTTAGTTACGCAAGTTTTTAAGGCTGGGGATCGATCGGATGTGGGGAACTATCGGCCAATAGTTCAACCAAATCTGTAATGCCAAAGTGATTCGAGGAGATTGTTTCTGAATCCTTATCGTTTAAGATCGTCTACTGCCTTTGTGATGAACAGCATGGTTTGTACCGAGGCGCTCTACGACAACCAATCTAGCGGTCTATCATAGTTTCGTGACTGTGGCCCTTGATAAGAACATGCAGGTAGACATGGTGTATACGGATTTCCAAAAGGCTTTTGACACAGTGGACCACTCTATCCTTCTCCGTAAGTTGGGTGCATGGGGTTTCTATGCACCTCTTTTATCGTGGATTCAGAATTATCTTTCCGGACACGAGCAAATTGTAAAGGTATTCAACTGTCTCTCCTCACCGATAATTGTCACCCCAAGCGTTCCTCAGGGGTCTCACCTTGGTCCGTTGCTTTTTAATGTATTCATCAACAATCTCGTTGATGTATTTGTTGGCACCAATTTTTTGCTGTATGCGGATGACCTTAAGGTCTTTAGGAAAATCCATTGTCAATAGGATGCAGTCGTTATGCAGGACAACCTAGATAAATTTGTGCAGTGGTGCAACAGAAATTGTTTAATGCTCCAGACAACGCGTAGTGCTGACGGCCTCGCGTAGAGTTTATAGCGTAAAATTCCCATATAATTTAGCTCGTGTTACGCTAAAGGAGGTATCTGAGATCATTGACCTAGGTGTGTCTATAATGCCGTGTTTCGATTTTAGAAATCATTACATGCGTTGTACTGGCAAGGCATTAAAAACCCTTGGTTTCGTCTCTAGATATGCGAGACATTTTAGGATTAAGGATGCAATTAAGCTGCTATATGTTGCCCTTGTTAGACCGCATGTTAAGTACGCTTCAATCATCTAGAATCCAAAGCACAGCAAATATAGTAGTATGATTGAAAGGGTTCAGCATAAATTTTTGAGGTTTGTTGCTCATCATCTTGGAAGTCCTATGGAATGAACTGACCATAATTATGGCCCTATTATGGCTTCTTTGAATATCCCCACTCTTGCGGATCGTAGACGCATAGCGGATTTGTTCTTCTGATATAATATTCTGAATGGTCATATTGATTGTTCTGTGTTGTTATCCTCTATTTCCTTCAACGCACCTCAAAGGCACATGCGATCCAGGCTCGTCCCGAGACGACCCCAGTATCTCCACAACTCTGTTGATCCCATGAATCGCGCCGTGACAGTAGCCAACCAGCATTTTAATAGTATCGACCCTTTTAACTGTTCTCGAAGTTCGTTCCGATCATTGTTATACCGACTATCGTGTGTCATCTATGATGAAAACTTAGTGCAATAAGTGGGGTCCGCGAGGGACCTGCGTGCCTCGTAGAGAGTTTGAGTTTGAAAATAAGTCAGTCAGTATAAATAAAGAGTTCTACCAGTGCAAAATCATACGAATTCTTTCCCCAGCCTGAAAGCCTAACAATAGGACTTTTTGTATTGTATTAAGGATGTTTTAAACTATTGAAATATATTTTTTGTTTTATAATTAATCATTGCAGACTGCACTGAGGAGTCTTTAAAGTCGACGCGTCAAAAAATTCATCCAAATCGGTGGAGCCTGTAGCACCTAAACCATTGGTCTGAAGTAGAAAACAATGCCAGATTATTAAAGGCCATGAAAAAACTATAAAAATTACATTTTTCCCACTATCGGGTGTCGAAGGATTGTTTATTTGAGCGTAGGAGAGAGAGTTTCTTATGGCTAACGGTCTGACGCCGTATTGCCAAAGAATAGGGATTCTGTTCCTGGAGGATCTGGCCACTGGGGAAGTCTATGCCTTCTGGTATGCGAACTGTGAGAGGCCGCTCAGTCCTTACCCCAGAACTGTCCTAGATCAAGCTTAATTACCACCTTTAGAATGACGTTTCTAACAAATACTTATAATTAATTATAAAGAATATTTTAATAATGGTTGTTCCTTTAATATCTGTTTAACTAATTAAATATGTACAATAGTAAGTACATATGAACAATGGTTATTGCGTGGTATGGTAGGAAGGTTCTATTTTGCCAATAGATGACGCTGGTTGTATGAGTCCCGTGTACACATACACGCGCACTATGTGGCAAATTTTTATTTATTTTGTGATAAATGTATTAAATCTGTCATAAAAATCACTAAATGAATGAAATCATATTTATAACTTTTTTTTTAATAGAGATGGTTTTATGTTTACGTACTATACACTGTATGTTTTGTAGATAATAATAACATTTATATTTAGATTAGTTCGTATACTCTCAAGTTCTAGGGCCTCCAAACTGGCGAACACATTTAATGGAAGATCAAGCAACACGATTTATTTTTAGCTGGTTACCAAATGAGGGATATGTTGGAGTTTTTGCATTGGTTATTTCTTTAATCCTAATTGCGGTTATAATTATGGGAGCCATTACATTTTTAAGGTATGTATACAAGTTTACCGATTATCCGGTAAATCATGGTACCAGGCAAATCCTCCATATACAGCGTGTTTATAAAAATGTGGGACAGATTCTCAGGACCAGTTCTACTTATCAATATAATAAAAGAAAGTTGGTATACACATATGTCCGATAATGCATAGTTACATTGCAGTTACAAGCATTTTTATATTCCTTAAAACACCGTCCCCGAATCTCCAATTTGATACAAAGCAAAGTAAATTTTCAAGAAAATAAATTATTCCTTAACTATTAAGTTTAGGGCTAATAAAGGTCAATACTTTTTTACTTGGAATTCAACATTCTTCGATATTTTGGCATAAAAAAGGTAGCATTCTATTTAAAATAATGAAGTTGACCTTCAGATCTCCGAAATGCCTTCACCTATAAGAAAATTACATGCGCAACATAATGTGCCTCTCCTGTGGCGTATCTAGAGTCGGGCAAGTAGGGCTCGTGCCCTGGGCGCCAATTCCGGGGGTGGAGGGAGCGCAAAAAAAACCGAAAGAAATAGTGTTTCCTCAATAAATTTATGTGGGGGGTTAATGTTAGTAATTTACGCTTATTATTCGTGTGCTCCGCATGCCTCTTTATAGAGGCTTCGAAAAAAACTTGCTGGACTTTTCGATTTCATTTGCCTCCAACTTTCACATCTTGCGTCCTTCAGTTCTACTTTCTTTAAAAGAATTATCTAAATTCTAACCAATACTATTCATCGATGCACCCGTATCAATTATTGGCATATACGAGTAATGGTCAGTACACACTGACAGACATTGTCTGCTGACACTCAGGCGATGTCGCCAGAGAATGTATGTACATAGACTGCAAACGTATGTCTGTAAAGAAGGGATTTCCTATAAGTGTCCGAACGAACGCTTCCAATTGCACGCGTCCAGCTGTATACACACGTTTCCAGGCGCACGTGCCAACAGTGCTTTGGACGCGTTCGTCCGGACGCGTATAAGAAATCTCTCCCTAATGTATACGGATTGTCTACAGACAATTGTTTGTCAGTCTGGACTGGCCTTAAAAATATTCATTACAACAACGTATTGTTGAAAAACAAAGGCTGGCGCGAAATTTCGCGACGTCGTCACGCGACATCGCGGGATTTCACACGATGTTCGTTTCGGCTGATTTGAAGGATACGCGCGGAAAGTAAACGGTCGAGGACGCGGGAAAGAATAAAGTAAGCGTAAGAAAACAATGGAAGCAATGAAATCTAAGAAGGAAAGTGGAGCTGAAGGGCGAATGTGATGAAAGTTGGAGGCAAATGAAGCTGAAAAGTCTAGTAAATTTTTTTGAAACTTTTTTAAAGAGGCCGGAGCAAGTACGTCAATTAGTTCGACATGTGGGATGTCCGATGCGTCTCAACCTGCCACGTTGGATTACGATGCTGAATCAAATTCTAGTGTCTCACAGGAGGAGGCCAATTTAGTCATGTGTAATGAGGTAAAAGACTCGGCAGAAGAACCAGGCAGAGGTGGAAGTGGTGACATCAAGCGCATTGACGAGTCTGAATCTAGTGAACTGGAGCCTACAACTGTTACTCCAGAAGTGATTGAACAGCATGACATTAGACATCTTAAATTCGACATGAACACAGGAAAAGCACTATTGTCTGACTCGTTAAGGGCAGAAGTAATACGGCTGCGTGCAAAGTACTTCCAGAATAGCGAGAGACCTTTCGCTCCATCAAATAATCGTTGTATGAACAAAAATTGGTTGAAAAGGAATTTAGCCGATGGCTGTGGTGAGGATGTCACTCGGTCATGGCTCATCTATTCTCCGACTAAAAAGTCGGTATTTTGTTTTTGCTGCATTCTCTTTTCCGCATTAAGCCGTTAGTCTGCATTGGAACAGGAAACAGGTTTCAACAATTGGAAAGCACCCGAAGGGATGGGCATTCATGAAAATGCCAGGATATACCGTTCTTCCTTCACAAAATGGAAAGAAGTAGAAAGAAATGTAGTTGATAATAGAGAGGTAATTGATGTAGAACTTCCGGCACAGATTGCAAGGGAAAAGGAAAAGTGGCGTGAAATCTTGAGGAGAGTCCTTCATTGCATCAAATTCCTTGCCACATAAAACCTATCTCGGTGGGTGTACAGGGAGTCACCTCAGACGACAGCTGACTCTAACGTGGGTAATTTCCTAGCCTTACTGAAACTGTTTGACTCTGTGCTGTAATCCGCGCCACGGACCCTCCTGTTATAGATGGGAGAATGCCGTTTTGCATAATGTTTCTCATGTGGCAGGAGTAGGGTTGAAAACCTTTCTGGTCCGTAATGTATACAGTATGCGCCAAAATTCAGGAACGCACAGTGGGTTGAAATCCCAGAAACACGGCAAAAATATGAATGCAATCTTTGATATTTACAAAAATGAGTATTCCAGAGTTTTCGAGGTCGCTGATTACGAATCTGAAGTAAAAATGGCAAAAAACAAAATGGTGGATCCAATATGGCGGACGCGTATGCCAAAAAATATCAGAGTTGGTCTAAACTTGATATTCTAGGGTTTTCGAGGTCGCTGAGTACGAATCTGAAGTCAAAGTGGCAAAAAACCAAATGGCGGATCCAATATGGCGGACGCGTATGCCAAAAAATATCAGAGTTGGTCTAAACTTGATATTCTAGGGTTTTCGAGGTCGCTGAGTACGAATCTGAAGTCAAAGTGGCAAAAAACCAAATGGCGGATCCGTATGCCAAAAAAATATCAGATTTGGTCTAAACTTGATATTCTAGAGTTGTCGAGGTCGCTAAGTACGAATTTGAAGTCAAAGTGGCAAAAAACTAAATAGCGGATCCAATATGCAAAAATTCTTTTGTATTTCGATTTTTTGCCGACTTTTAGCGTCTTCTACCACACACAATGCAAAAAGAATTAAACATTTAGTTAACTTCCAAGTCCGATCAAGCATTGTTGTTTGCACAGTTATCATCTCGAATTATCAAAGAACTGAGATTAACTTTCATATTTTGCTCGTTTTTGCTCCAATCCATCAAATTACAATTTATTCAAAAATGTTCCCAGTTCATTACGGGAAACCCCTTAGTATACAATAAGTACAAAGAATGCATAAAAATAAAAGAAATAGAGCCTAAACCATCGAAAATTAGATGACTACTAATTAAACAACCGTGTTATTGTTTAAATAACTGAATAGCCTCGCACGAAAGGAACTAAGCGGACCTACAAAAGGGTCCACCTCATCAAAATGCAGATTAGCGTATTGCATAGCCCTGTTAATAGGGTCCATTGTATAAGACAAATACAACGGCGGCTTATGAACGAAGAGAGGCTTCTTCCGCATCTGACTTACAGGAGCATTATAAGAGACTAGCTCAACTAGGTCAGAGCAATCTAGCAGACCATTAATAATTTTAAATAACAAAACCATGTCCGCAATCAATCTGCGATCAGCAAGGGTAGAGATATTTACGGCTTGCAGAGCGGGGCCATAGTCATGGCTGGTCCTATCCATAGGTTTACCGAGGACACGAGCGACAAATCGAAGAAATTTATGCTGAACCCCCTCAATTAGTTTAACATATTTCGCATGTCGCGGACTCCAAATAGTTGACGCATATTCCACGTGGGGTCTGACCAGGGCAACATACAGCAGCCTCAGAGCTCCAACGTCCCTAAAATGCTTCGCAAATCTACGAATACAACCAAGAGTTCTCAACGCTTTATTGGTACTACGCATATAATGGTTTCTGAAATCAAAGCACGGCGTTATGGACACTCCAAGATCCACCACTTCGGAAACCTCCGTCAACGGTTCATCCAGCAGCCTATAAGGATGAATCAAGCAGACCCTGGCACGAGAAGCTCTGAGTACTACACATTTTGCAGTGTGAAGCTTCATTTCATTCACGGTGCACCACTGCCCAAACCTGTCCAGGTTAAAGATTTTCAAGTCGTCAGCAAATAGCAAGAACTTAGAATTTAAAAATACATCACCAATATCATTAATAAATAAATTAAAAAGCAGCGGACCGAGATGAGACCCCTGAGAAACACCTGAGGTGACACTGACAGGAGAAGATAAACTATTTGATACCTTAACTACTTGCACATGACCCTCGAGGTAACTTTCAATCCAGGACAGAAGTGGCCCACCAAAACCCCAAAGTGACAGTTTCCGAATTAGAATCCCATGACCAACTGTATCAAATGCTTTCCGAAAATCGGTGTAAACCGTATCGGTGAAAACCTATATTCAGCACATCGGACACGAAGTTGTGGTACACCGCCAAATTCGTGGTAGTCGAGCGCTTGGGAACGAACCAATGCTGCTCCTTACACAAGATGCCAGTGAGCTGGGGAGATAACTTTTCCGTGATGATCTCCTCGAATAATTTAGGTAAGATGGGTCTATAATTGTCCACCTCCGAACGGTCACCGGCCTTGAAAATTGGAGAGACCAGGCTAGTTTTCCAAAAAGAAGGAAAAGAGCCACTGACGAGAGAAACGTTGAAGATATTCCAAAGTGGTCTGGATAAAATAAAACTACACCGATTGAGAAAAGTGAAGGAATACCATCAGCTCCAGCGCCAACGTTAGTGTTAAGCGAATTCAATTTAGAATAGATCTCATTAATAGAGATGGAGAGACTATTTAGATTCACCATGTTATAGGTATTAAGGTTCAGATTCAAGGCCGGAGAACCCGAAGATGAACCGTAGACGGAGCCAAAATAAGATGCAAAGAGATTGGCAATGTCAGAGCCCGAAGAAGCTTCACGGTGTCCATAACGCATGTTTACCGGGAGATCACAGACGCCACGCTTGGTATTTACAAAGTTCCAGAAGGACTTGACATTAGTCCGGACAGAGTTCTCGATATACGAAACATACGCACGATTATCATTCTTCAGCAATAGCTTACACTGGGAACGGATCCCAGAAAAATTTAAGGAATCATGAGCGGCATTAGAAAGTTTATAAGCTTTATGTGCTTTCTTTTTATCACGTATCAGATACCTCAAACGCGGAGAGAACCACCGCGGAAAGGAGGAAAATAGCAAAGATCTTATCGGGATATAGGTGCTAATAGCTGAATTTAGATGAAAGTAGAGGCGATCTAAGGCAATACTAAGATCAACACCCGCAGTCTCAGCATCCCAATCAACAGAGTGTAAGTAGTTCAAAATCCCTAGGTAGTCACCGCTCTTGAAATCGAGATACGTGACATTGTCAGGCATACGGTCAGCGGTCGAATGTAGCCCATTTAAACACACGAGTAAGGGTGGATGATACACATCCTGCGAGATAAGGAAATCAATTTCTCTAGCAACAGACGCATTAGTATCATTCGTAAAGATAAGGCCTAATAAACAGTCATGAGCATTGTAAACTTTGTTCGCCTGAATCAGATTACAGTAGTTATATAATTCTAGAAGTACATCAATGGCCGTAGACTCTAAGGAAGATATACTAGACTTTTTAAAACAAGATACACCTGATTCATTAAACCAGACAGCATGAGGGAGGTTAAAATCGCTGAGAATACAGAAAATATCCTCACTAAAACAATGAAAAATCTCAATAACACATTCTACATGCTTTTCATACATCACCGGTCGGGATGCTGGCGGCAGGTATAAGGCCCCCACAATTAAGTGATTAAACCCCAGCCGGACACGGACAAAGAGCTGCTCAAGGTCAACGTAAATCGGTTTTATTCGTGTACAAGGTAGCGTGTTCCTAACCGCCACCAGAACACCACCACCCCTAGAGAAGCTACTCGTGAGATGAGACCTGTCCTCGCGAAAGACATTATATCCCTCAAGCCCAAGTTCGACCGTAGAGATCCCAGAATTCAGCTGCGTTTCAACCAGTATTATAACGTCGTACATGACGGCAGAGCTAAATATCGATGTTGTAAGGACGTCAAGCTTAGTTCTGAGACCTCGGACATTCTGGTAGTATACTAAGGGGGGATTTACGCGTTTTTTGGGGAACGATCCCGAGTACTACCGGTAGAAACAATAGTCGGCTCTCCGCGGACGTAACGAATAGTCTTATCAATTTCGCCTTTCTCGTGGAGCTCCCGTAGTGTTGCCCTCAGCTGATCAAGGGCCAGCCGCTGAGTACGGGTCTTATCATCTGTGATCTTGCAGGGTCCCGTATACTTCAACTTGTTCCTCAGGATGGACTTGACAGAATCAGCTGACTTGAGACCAACACACAGAGGCCTTGGCGATGTACCTTTCAGCTTCCCCAGCCTGCGTGTTTTCACCAACAAATTTTCCGATGGCAGAATTGAGGACAGGATTTCTAATACTCCCTCCGCATCGTGTTTTTTCGATTGGTCAGGAACTGTGCTCTCTGATACCGGCAAACCATGGATAATCAGATTTGCAGCTCTGATTTTCCTGTCGTTAACTTCCGCAATAATTTCATTAATGTCGTCCGCTTGGCGAGCTTCAATTTTATCACAGCGGGTAGCCAGTTGGTGTTGCGCCGATGAAATACTGTCAACTCGTTGATTAAGGTCGAGCACCGAAGAGCGGAGGTTTTCCAAACACAGGAGGCATTGCTCAAGGGTAGAAGTAATTCTGTCGAGACTAGAGAGCTTCTGTTTTATTTCGCCAATTGTGTTGAGGTCTGATCTCACATTATTGAGAGTGGATGTTATAGTGGCAAGATCTGCAGCAACGTTGTCCGCCTGATTCTGAGTTGCAGGTGAAGCAGTGGGTGAAGCAGCGGTGTTGGGTTCAGAGGCCTCGTTACGCTTGTCTGCTTATTGTTTAGCTTACAGCCAGAGCAGATGCCAGATTTCGGCAGAAATTTAGAGCATGCAGAACAGACAGCCATGTTGGTAAAGCAGAGAAGGCTGTAGTAGGCAGAGTATGACAGCAGATTCGGAGAAACAGGCACAAAACCAGCAGAAAAACAGCTGCTTGAATATGGACAGCAGTGTAATACCAGAGAAGCCACAATTTGAAGCACGAAAAAGGCCGAATAATCGGATACACAGATGACGAGAGAATGGTCCTTGTGACCTAGAATATCTGCACTGAGAATATTGCACCATTTGATCCCAAACTTGGACGCCACTTCACATATTAAACCGGCTAAAAGTACTGATTTATTGAGGAGCGACAAGAACACGTGTTGACAGATAGACTGATACCTTATACATGTTATTATTTATGTTGTTATTTTCAGATGTGAATGCAAATAATATTAAATTATTTTCATGAACTGGGAATATTTTTGAATAAATTGTAATTTTAGGGATTGGAGCAAAAACGAGCAAAATCTGAAAGTTAATCTCAGTTCTTTGATAATCAGAGATGATAACTGTGCAAACAACAATGCTTGATTGGACTTGGAAGTTAACTAAATGTTTAATTCTTTTTGTATTGTGTGTGGTAGGAGACCCTAAAAGTCGGCGAAAAATCGAAATATAAAAGACTTTTTACATATTGGATTGTGACGTCCCACGATTTTTCGCGCGTTTCTATTCCAAATTCCATTCGTAAACCTCAAAATCACTCCATCAAACTCTATCAAACTCAACTCCTACCCCATCTCCTCAATCGCCGATCACCTTGATGTTATACCTTAGCGGTCACCAACACAAAATGATTGATACAAACTGATACATAACACCTCGCTGATGTATCTTAGAGATCCCCATCACGAGATAATCGTTACAAAACCCTCTTCGCCTATTCGTCTTACACGGCACGAATCATTCCCTCTAAAACGAATTCAAACATGTCCCTCGTTACAAATCCCTCTTAAGGGAAGAGGACACTGAAAAATCGCGATTTTCGACCATTTCTAAGAATTTTTTTTTTTGCATTTTTGGCAAGTCTGAACCCTTGTTCAACTGTACACAACATGGTTTGACATTTAGTGTTGTCTGTCTACCAGAAAACCTATTCTTCCAAAATGTTGCGAAAGAGCCGAAAACCAAAACCTTCGTTTTTCAGTTAGATAACTCTCTAAGCGGGCCCAAAAGAGTCAGTGGTTGCCGACAGAGGTCAGTCTCTCCGGGTGCTAGACACCATATTTTTTTAAATCTTTCAAAACTCCGGTTTATGTGAGAATACAGAGTGAGATTTTACAGTGCAGTGAACTTAGCTTGTATAAAACGAGTGAAATGGACCTCATTAGCCGAAAATATCGCAAGAGCAAGAGTAGAGTGAAGCGTGCTATTATTATAGGTTATAAAGTGATTGCAGAAAACATATATTTTATCAATTTGATATTTTCTTGTCGGGTTGCACAATTAAGGGGGGAACCTGGTGTAGCGGGTCGAAGAAATCGATTTTTGTTTTTGCATAAATAAATAGTTGAACATTACGGGAATACGTTCCCAAAGCCGCAAAACGAAATTCGAAAAATTAAAGCAGATATGGCCGGTTTTGCTACGGAGCGCCAGGGTACCAGAAAACTTTAAATGCGTTTTTCTCGCAACGACAGTTTTACAATTGGCGGACAATGTAACTCCAAAATATTCAACCGATCGACTTGGCCTTGTGCACGGATATTTGTGAACATTTTCGTCACAGATCTAAGCTATGGGTATAATGATATTGTTTAAATAAATAACTTTTTTTTACACATTTAAGGGGGTATACCCGTTTGAACCCTCGGAAAATGTATACATTTTGTGGATTTTTTTACAAGTCAACGGTTTGATGCAGATTTCCCGTTTTTTAACTATGTTTACATAGTATTATGAACTACTTATAAAAAAAGTTTCAGTTAAAAAACTATTGTTTTTCGGAAGTTACGGATACATGTCCGAAAGTCTCTCGATTTTAGACGGCTAAACGGTGGCCCTAAAAACTCGTGCTACGTTCAACCAATTTACTTCAAATTTTGCATGCACAATCATAATAAGATTCCACATCGCGCAACGAAGGCGATTTTGAAAATTTTGAAAAATAAAGAAATGGTGAGAGATCAAAGGTAAAGTTAAATTTTTCTAAGAGAAAAATCCACTTTTTTCCTTTATAAATAATAAACGGGGAATCGAAATAAAAAAAGCCTTCGTTGCGCGATGTGGAATCTTATTTTGATTGTGCATGCAAAATTTGAAGTAAATTGGTTGAACGTAGCACGAGTTTTTAGGGCCACCGTTTAGCCGTCTAAAATCGAGAGACTTTCGGACATGTATCCGTAACTTCCGAAAAACAATAGTTTTTTAACTGAAACTTTTTTTATAAGTAGTTCATAATACTATGTAAACATAGTTAAAAAACGGGAAATCTGCATCAAACCGTTGACTTGTAAAAAAATCCACAAAATGTATACATTTTCCGAGGGTTCAAACGGGTATACCCCCTTAAGGCAAAATTTCGTTGGAAAGAGGGACCTTTTTTTTCAAGAGGCCGCCATTTGTTCAATTTTGCATCTTTTAAGAAATAAATTGACACGATTCATCCGTACACTCATAAACTAAATGAAAATTGTTCGATTTTTGGTTTTAAATGAAACCAAAAGACGCTACGTTGCCCGCAGTGAACCAATTACGTCGCCAACGGACTGGGCATAAGCCCTTATAACTTTGTTATTTGTTGCTCTTTTTTAATAAATTTTTTTTTTATATCTACCTTAACCTGTTAATTCAATATCCCGAAAGTTTCAGAAAGATCGAATAAGTACTTTCTTTAAAAAAAAAATCGGAAAAATGCCTCGATTTTCAGCTAGTTACACCAGGTTCCCCCCTTAATATGGGTTGTGTACGCTCAATGACATTGAGGAAACAAACAGCTAGGGAAGTTGTATCTGAAACAGCTATAAGTATCGCTATAGACAGAGACAACAGAAGAGAATGCATATCAATCAGGTGAATTTTAGACTATACAAAAAGGAAAAATGCTCTGGAATTTACTCTTTGGATTTAAAATGTATTTATCTCAAAACTTACTTTTTTAATATATTTAATGTTCCTTGCGCAAAACTGTTGGTTTGATTCTCTTGCGGCTTGGCATGCTTCAAGAGTAACATATGACCAACAAAATTGTGTATCGGCATGAAGAAATCTGCAAAACTCTTTGCGCTGTGCTTGCTTTTCCTCAAAATTTTGATGAAACTTTGCATTTTTTACATTTAATAAATTCAATCATTTTTAGCTTAAAAAGTATGAGACGTAGAAACTTCTCGATACACAATTTTTTCCTTTACTATGGACTCTTCTTCGCTGCAAAACCTAGAAGCTGTGGCATTACACACTTTGCGCAGGAACATTTTTGAAGTTATGCTTGATTTTTGTAACGTAATATAAATTCTATGAAAAGCAATGATTAAAACTGAGTCTAGACTGGCATAAGGGCTTTACTTCAAACTTACTTCCTTCCCTTAAGAGGAATTCCGCATGACTCAAATATTTTCGGATTTCAAAATTTCAGTGTCCTCTTCCCTTAAATCGAGACCACGTCTCAATCCCCTCTTTACGACTCATCAAGTCCAAGCCATTCTAACTCCTTTCCTATTAAACACCCAAAACTCCATTCGATGAGTTGAGTATCTCCTTCCGCAGTCATAAAAATCCGAGAAATCTAATTGCGACGCATATTTGGCGTACGTGACATAAATACGTCTATTAATACCCATACAGTTTACAACAGGCATGGAACTAAAGTGAACGCAGCGGCCGTTTTTCGGACGCTACGCCTCCTTTCTCCCGCCGCGCGTCTTGGCCCCCGCGGCGGCCCAGGTTCGTGGAGCGCCCCAGGCCCGTACCACGTGAACCGCGTGTGGCGCGTTGACAAAACAAAAACGCATCGACAATCGTGCTCTCTGGGTCGATGTAGAAACCTATTGATACAATGTGGCCCCAATGCGCCACGCGCGGTTCATATGGTACGGGTCTGAGGCGCTCGAAGCTCCTAGGCCCGCCGCGGGGACAAAGACGCGGGGCGGGAGAAAGGAGGCTTTGCCTCCGAAAAACGGCCGCTGCGTTCACTTTAGTTCCATGCCTGGTTTACAAAAACCCCAGAAGTCCTACTGCGTCTTATTCCGAAATGTGTCAAGGTCTCTACCGCGCGTACCCCCGCAATACTCCTGTAAAACTACATAAATATGAGGTCCTGAGAGGCCTCGTCCTCTTTCATCGACAGAAATTTATCTGTGACAGAACTCTTATATAAAAGTATTATTATACACTGTTAAAATCAGTGAGCCACGGCAACTATTGTAAGCCATTTTTATCATCTAACATTATTGTGCATATCATTCTCTTTCATCGCTATTCTTTTCACGAAACATAAAGTGTCAATTAGCAGTGTTAAAGATTTAAAATCAGTGTTCAACGACAACTATTGTAAGTAATTATTATTACCAGGGACCTGGAACGAAATGTTTTTTCGTTTCGTTTCGGTTCAGTTCCGATAATAATAATTTCGTTTCGGTTAATATCGTTCCTGCTGAACAAATATTTCGTTTCCATCAGAACGAAAAACAAATTTTGTTCCGAACCGGTTATTTCATTTATAAAAAAAACTCGTGTATACTTATTTTAACAATTTTATTGCATTTTTTGTACTTATAAAAAATTATAGGTTATAGTTATGTATAGGGTCTGAACACTGATAGGGCTGACTAGCGTCCCAGATAGCACAGGACGTTTTAAAAACGTCCACGCCTTGATTTGTGAAAATGGACGTTCTTAAAACGTTTTCTGGACCTTTTCTGGACGTTTTAAAAACGTACTTTGCAGACGTTTTAAAAACGTATTTTGCAGCCGTTTTAAAGATAGCCATGTTTGAAGCGTTTCAAAGCGTTTCTCGGAGTGTGGTATGAAATAGCGTGTTAAAGAAAAAGTTATTAAGAACAATGGTTCAGTGCATCGTGCCTTTGTGCAAAAACAGATCAGATTCTGAAAATTGGAAGAAAAGGAATGATGGTAACAGTAACAAACAGAAAGTTACTTTCCACAGGTATTGAGGTTATTTTATTAATTCATAATGGAACAAATTGTTATATTTAATACGTTCACTATCGCCTTTTAAGGAAAAATATATAAAGGTATACTGGGTAGCAAACGTGTTAAAGTAACTATATTTTCAAAAAATATCTTATTTTGAACTTTATTTCTGTTTTTATAGATTTCCAAAGAATTCTGATACTTGTGAAGCTGCAAAGGCCACCATACACGCTGCTTTTTGCTGTTCGATTTGCTTGTACAGTCAAAAGTGAGAATGCAAGACTTGAGCGTGTGTGTCCACAAATCGGTCAATTTAGTGTGGGCGTACTGTCAATTTCATGCCATGAACGCAATTACAAGTTTTGACTGTACAAGCAAATCGAACGGCAAGTAGAGACATTTTTTTAAGACACATTTTATGCACAAAATATTACTCTTTATTACATATAACAAAATTGTGATTTCGCTTCGCGCTAGTCTTTTAGTGTATTGTAAATCAATAACATTTTCAATTGTGAATAATGCAGAGAAAATATTTTCCTCAATACTTTGAAATCTTTCAACGAATTTGTAACAATGTTATAAACATCTATTGTAAGTGCAGATATTTTACATATTCTGTACCTATATTTTGTATAATATGTATAATCTATGTGTACTACCTACATGTTCTACATACTTCATATCTATTTTAAGTGGTATATTCTCTGTATTCGACCTTGTACTGACATTTTCATGTATCTATTGTAAGTAAACGAAATCAATTGTTATCGAGTTTGGTAATATTTTGAAAACAATTTACATCCATAAATTTTTATTTAATCGAACCAGTACCAACCTCCTAAAAACGTCCAGAAAACGTTTTAAAAACGTCCAGAAAACGGTCTGGTTTGTGAAAATGGACGTTTCTAGGACCTTTTCTGGACGTTTTTAAGACGTCCCGAACGTCTGACCTGGACGTTTTAAAAACGTTTTTAAATCGTCTTGGTGCTATCTGGGGTGCTAGGCGAGGCGTTAGGAGTCTTGCCCTCCTAGACATGACTTGCAAACGAAGGCCTCCAACAATATAAACTCTAAAAAAAATTATACAAAATAAAATTAAATTTAAATTTTTTAACCTGAAGTGTACAGAACGGTATTAACCGAAATTTTTATCTCGGTTATATCGTTTTGATTCCTGCAACAGGGTTAAGAATTTCGTTTCTGTTTCTGTTTCTGTTCCGGAAAAATATTTGTTTTTTTTCGTTTATCGTTTTCGTTTCTGTTTCGTTCCGGGTCCCTGATTATTACTTCATGTTATTATTCATCTCCATACTACCAATTATTATCAAAGCTTATTGCAACTTATATATATATTTTTGTATTATTAACGTTCATTATATTGTATTACCTCGTTAACGCTTACAGCGTTCGGATTATTTTCATTCTAAAGCTTATTGCAACCAAATATTATTTTGTATTATCTCGTTAATGCTTATTTTGTTTATATATATATATATATATATATATATATATTTGTCTTACAATCGCTTATATTATTTTCTATACCAACGATGATTGCAATCATTTATTATTTTGTATATTACTTTATACTATTATTACTTATATCATTTTCTTGTGTTAACGCTTATTGCATTTCATATATTATCATCGATTTATTCTCATGTATTTCATGTTCATATTCTTATATTGCTAATAACTACCATTTATATAAATGTTATCTGTTAATGCTAAGAATCCCAAGCATTGTTATAAACGCTCTAACAAGGCTAATAAACCGCTTTGTTTTCAATCACACTTCGAATTATTGTGTGTATCCTCGAGTCATAAACGTTCCAAATGAAACCAAGCCGCCGCAACAGCTGATTCGCGCTCGTGAATGCGAGAGCGCTCCCAGTATTTATAAACACACTGTTGCATGAACCGTGCAATCCATAGAAAAACTAAGCGTGGTTTCTTTTACACGAATGCAACGGTAAATCCTATTACCAGAACCAAAACAAATACGAAGTGCTATAACGGGTGCTCTCCAAGTGTACATTTACCTTCCCTGGTCGATTAGAGTGACGGATATAAGATTCGCGCCTAAGTTCCTCCCAAACCCTCAGTGTGACGGATTTAATATTCGCGCCTAAGTTCCTCCCAAACCCTCAGTGTGACGGATTTTATATTCGCGCCTAAGTTCCTCCCAAACCCTCAGTGTGACGGATTTAATATTCGCGCCTGATCTCCCCTCAAACGCTCAGAGTGCTGGATTCAAGATTCGCACCTGAGTTCCCTCAAAATCCCCAGAGTGACGGATTCAATATTCGCGCCTGGTCTTCCCTCAAAACCTCAGAGTGCTGGATTTTAGATTCACGCTTGACTTTCCCTCCTTCATGTCATCGTTCCCAAAAGACCTCACCCGGGACGTGACAGGATCCATCATTTTTTTTTGCCACTTTGACTTCAAATTCGTACTTGGCGACCTCGAAAACTCTAGAATACCAAGTTTAGACCGAATCTGATATTCTTTTGGCATACGGGTCCGCCATATTGGATCCGCCATTTGGTTTTTTGCCACTTCGACTTCAGATTCGTACTCAGCGACCTCGAAAACCCTAGAATACCAAGTTTTGACCAAATCTCATATTTTTTTGGCATACGCGTCCGCCATATTGGATCCGCCATTTTGTTTTTTGCCATTTTTACTTCAGATTCGTAATCAGCGACCTCGAAAACCCTAGAATACTCATTTTTGTAAATATCAAAGATTGCGTTCATATTTTTGCCGTGTTTCTGGGATTTGAACCCACTGTGGAACGCGATTTATTCGATGCTGGAGACTGTGGGGCCATACAGTGTAGCGCGCTAAGCAAATGACGAATGTCAGGTTCTCCATTTCTCCCGATGAAAATAACGTGAAAAATGACATAACTTTGGCCATAATTAGTGAAATCACATTTAATATTGATTTGCATAGCCTAAAGTTAACTTACTTGTCCTGTTTCGTCGCTGAGCAGTGAGCGCCTGAGCGATAGCCACATCAATAGACTAGACATGGCAATCAAGACAAGCCCGATATTTTACCTACAATTGGCAGTAAAAAAATGCCTTGGAAAGGGTCCCCGAAACCAACGCGAATTTTACGGTGCGGAGCGGATCCGCCGCCGATCAGATAAGGTTGCTCATAAGCCGCTACGTATAAAAAACTGCTGAACCGCGGCGGATCCGCTCCGCGCCGCGATATTCGCGTTGGTTTGGGGCAGCCCGAAAGCGAATAAATTTCACTGCGGAAAAAACGTCTTGGTGAGCGAATCGATATCGCAGTGGAAAAAACGCTGAGAATCCGCAGCCGCAGGGGAAACGTTCCGCGTTGGTCTGAACAACCCCATAAGCCACCACGCATAGTAAATTGCCGTGGATCCATCGCGGAAAAATATCCGCGGCCGCTGCGAATAATCGCGTTGGTCTGGAGGAGCCTTTACTTGAGCATCGCGTCCCGTAAGCGTTAATGGAAATCCACCTTTTTTTTTTGTTTTACTTGGTGGAAATCCCCACGGATACCCCCCGCCCGCGGGGGCGGGCAGGGCGTTATGTGGGACTCGAACCCACTAAAACCACCAAGGTGATCTACCTCGCGCGCGGAGCTGCGCGCCTGAGGGGAGGGATTTGTACGCGAGATCAATCGAGCGATACGTTCGCTACCCTCCCCCCTTGCGCTTCGGTGCAGCCCCGCGCTAGGTCCCATGAACGGGGTCGTCCCTGGGGGAGTATTATAACCTCCCCCAGCAATGTTCTCCGGGACTGGCGACTCGCGACGGATCACGCGCCCGAGTCGCCCCTTGCGGGGTCGCTGCTACTAGGGCGGGTGGTGCCCCCCGACACCCCCGCCCCGCGACCCCGCGATCGAGCTCCCAACCGGTCACCGCGCAATCTTCGATAGCGAGGTCGGGCCGGGACACTGTGCCCCGGGGGAGCTCGATCGCTCAGACGGGAGCGGCGGCCGCCGCTCCCCTGGGGGGGGGGTCTTTAACATAGACCCCCCCCCCGTTCTCCGTTCCTCGCGACGCCGCCACGGCCCTGGCGAGTCCAATGCCACGACTCGCCGACCACGGCGGCCACCTGTCGCTTCGTCGTCCGCGGCGGCCCTTCGTGACAACGAGGGCCGCCGCATTTTTCAACTCCTTCCTGGTGTCCCCCGGCGCGCGTCCCCCTCCGACACAGAGGGGGCGGCGCACCGGGGGCATAACGGCCGCGCTTGTTGCGTGGCGCGGCCCCGTCCCAAACCCCTATGGCGGGGAGTAGCGGGACGGCGCGGCCCGGGGCCTAACACCCGGGGGAGCGGGGCGACTTACGCAACTAAGTCGCCGCACGACCTCCCCCGGCCCCGGGTCATCTTCTCCTCCCGCGCCGCCTCCTCCTTCTCCAGCATTATTGCTTCGGAGAAGGAGGCCATTGCTTCCCAGCAGTCCCGATCCCCCGCCATGCGACGCACGACCGTCGCCAGCGAGAGATCGGGACCGAGCTGCAGCTCGAGGACTCGGCGGTCATCCAACCACTCTGGACACCCTGCCAGAGTGTGGTCCGCCGAGTCCACGTCGCCCTGGCCGCAGCTGTGGCACTGCGGCGCCTCCTCCCGCCCGATACGACACAAGAAGTCACCGAAGCATCCGACTCCGGTGAGCATCTGTGTCAGGCGGAAGGTTAGCCTGCCATACCTGCGCCCCACCCATTCGGCAAGAATGGGCAGCAGCGCCCCGACGACGCGACCCTCCCGATGTTCTGGGAGGGAGAGCCAGTCGATCCACCTGGCTCCCATGCGTCGTCGGGCCTGGTCCCGCGCGTCAGGTCCGACCGGCGCCAGGGGGTCCCTCGCTCCGCTGAGATCGTGCGAGGCGAAGTATACCTCCGCCTCCATCTCAGCGAGCAGATGGAATGGTGGGGACCCACCCAGCGCCGACAGCTCGGCGTGTGACACCGTGCGGTAAGCCCGCACGGCACGGAGGACTGCGCGGCGATGAACCTTTGCCAGAAGGTCTCGCCCCACGCGACAGCCCCCCAGGTCGCCGGCCCAGACCGGCGCTCCGTAGAGCGCCATGGACCGGACGACCGTCACGTATAGACGCCGAACTGCTTCGTGTGGGCCTCCCAGGTTGGGCATGATGCGCCCGAAGGCGAACACCTGTCGCTCCAACCTGGGGCCCAGGACCCGAAAATGACGCGCGAATCGCCAGTAGGTGTCCAGGGTCAGACCGAGATACTTCATCGATCGGCCGACCCGGATGCAGGCCTCCCCGACCCTAAGAGACGCTCTGATGGGGATGCCAGTCCCCACCCTGTCCGCGAGCCATACCGCCTCCGTTTTATCGGAGGCGACTCGCAGACCGAGCGCCTCTATCGCGGGGATTACGAGCCGCAGTGCTCTCTCCGCGAGGTCTAGTGCCGCTAGCCATCTCGGCCCGGAGGCCACCACCAGCGTGTCGTCGGCGTAACACACGAACGACACGTCAGGCGATGGCAACTCCACCCGCAGCACCGCGTCGTATGCCAAGTTCCAAAGCAGGGGTCCTAGAACGGACCCCTGTGGCACGCCGCGGTGCACGTGAGCCACCCCGTCCCCATCTCGCCCGACGTAGGAGACCACCCGGTCGCGGAGATAGTCTCAGATCAGGCGGCGAAGGTAGAGCGGGACGCGATGGTATACCAGCGCCCGCTCGATCGCCGCCCAGGAGACGGTGTTGAACGCGTTGGCGATGTCTAGTGACACCGCCACGCTGACACCGCCCCCTTCGACCGCCCGGTCCGACAGCGACCGAACCAGTAGAATAGCGTCTACGGTCGATCGCTGCCGTCTAAATGGAAATCCACCTTTTTTTTTTTTTTTTTTTTGTTTTACTTGGTGGAAATCCCCACGGATACCCCCCGCCCGCGGGGGCGGGCAGGGGGTTATGTGGGACTCGAACCCACTAAAACCACCAAGGTGATCTACCTCGCGCGCGGAGCCGCGCGCCCGAGGGGAGGGATTTGGACGCGAGATCAAACAAGCGATACGTTCGCTACCCTCCCCCCTTGCGCTTTAATGCAGCCCCGCGCTAGGTCCCCTGAACGGGGTCGTCCCTGGGGGAGTATGACAACCACCCCCAGCAATATTCTCCGGGACCGGCGACTCGCGACGGATCACGCGCCCGAGTCGCCCCTTCCGGGGTCGCTGCTGCTAGGGCGGTGGTGTCCCCCGACACCCCCGCCCCGCGACCCCGCGATCGAGCTCCCAACCGGTCGCCGCGCAATGCTTGGTAGCGCGCGGCCGGGCCGGGGCACACTGCGTACCCCGGGGGAAGCTCGATCGCTCAGACGGGAGCGGCGGCCGCCGCTCCCCTGGCGGGGGGGGGGGGGGCTTTAAGACGGCCCCCCCCCGTTCTCCGATGCCACGACTCGCCGACCGCGGCGGTCACCCCCTTCGCTTCGTCGTCCGCGGCGGCCCTTCGCGACAACGGGGGCCGCCGCGTTTCCCGTCTCCTTCCCGACGTCCCGCGGCGCGCGTCCCCCTCCGACACAGAGGGGGCGGCGCACCCGGGGGCGTAACGGCCGCGCCCGTTGCGCGGCGCGGCCCCATCCCGATCCCCTACAGCGGGGAGCGGCGGGACGGCGCGACCCGGGGCCTGATATCCGGGGGAGCGGGGCGACTTACGCAACTAAGTCGCCGCGCGAGTGGAAATCCACCTTAACTGAATCATCTCTAAGTGCAAGCACGTACCGGTATTTTTAAACTTAATTTTCTCCAAAAAAAAAAAATCTCAGGCAAAAAATGTATTCTACATTTTCGACGTAGTTTAAGCATACAAACTCATCCCTTGCCCGGTTGTACCATGATTTTGCCCCACTTTGTGTTTTATCAAATGTTAAATTAAATTACACATATTAACATTTTGAGTGATGCCAACCTACTTCTATGCTAAGAGATTTATTATCTGTACATGGCTTTCGCATGCTTTCACGCCAATACTTTTTTAAATGCATCGAAAGTATTTTCTGAGAGACCCCGTTGATTTGAAAACAACCCACACTCTTAAGTTTTATATTTCGTGACTTCATTGTTTCAGCAACCTTTCCCCTATGCGGTAGTCGAGCGACTAATAAGTTGTCTTGTAATGACAGCTTTAATTTTTGTATTATAGAGTACAAGTTCACCAAAGCAATATAAATGGATTGACAACATTCACCTGATGAAACTGACTATGAGTTTAACTTCGATGAGATCGCATTTGGACTCATTTTCAATGAAAAACCCGTATCCATCCATTGGTGGCATTCTCATTAAAGTTTAATAGAAAATATAGAAATTTATATTCTTATTAGTGTTAGTATATAGAGTGTCGTCGACAGATATTAGAAAATGAAATGGGTGATTCAGGCGATTCTACGTGACAGAATAAGACAAAAACCAACAGCATCGTATTTCGGTAATTGATGTTTAAAAATTCGGATCAAAAACGCTAGAACAAAACCAATTTTAATGCTGACAGGTTTAATGCAATGCAGTATTACCTAATAGTCCTATGAAGTGTTGTAAGATCGTATTATGACTGCGAGTATTGCAGAATCTATCACTACACCTATGAGATAAGCTACTGTCAATTCATCTTTGTTTTTTTTTACGGCGACTGTATGCGCTCCTACTGACCTAAGCAGCGCGACCTGCTCATCACCGAGTTGCCTCTCATTAGGCGTTCAGGCTCCCAATATTTAAACACGAATAACCAAAATATGAAGCTTCTACCGCAATTTCGTTACCCTTTATTGTCATCTTATTTGGTTATGTAGAACCACCTCTTTTATTTTTTGCTATCTGTTGTCGAACACTCTATGTATTCAAAGCATGAGGCGGACCAGAAAATACTTTTTAAGCAGAAGCGATCGGTCGGGAAGGACTCACTGATATGAAATGGTATTTTGCCATTCCTTGCATCACTTGAAGTGTTAGGATGTACTGCTGCCTGTTATATTCGACTGTATGTTTCAGGGTTCCCCGGTAGATGTTCGCCCTATTAGCATTCTGGAGCATTGGCCATTACGTGTGTATCGATTCGTGAAATTAAAATTCTAAACAATTATTTTATTAATGCGTGAAAGATAATCTCCTTACAAGAATTTTTTCGTTATGTGGTTAAGTTTCCGCTACGCTGAGAGTGGGTTATTGTACTCACCATTTCCAAGATCTATTCAAACAGAATGAATACAATGAAAGCGAATGTAAAGTGGTATGTTACAGACGAAATATGATACTATGTTTCACTAGATCTTTCCCGCAGCTGAAACTTTCATTTACATTGTTAGTTTAAAGAATATTGCAAGATTGTGATGAATAAAACTTGATATAAATTTAATTTGCGTCATAACTTGTTGTATGGCTGATGTTCTTGTCGTCAGTCACTTTCGTACCTGTTCTTATGAACATTGAGGTGTAGATTTACTCGGAGGCGGACATCTAAAAACCTCTTCTTGTAAGTATCATTTACTGGCATATTCCATTTATTAAAATACAATCAAAGCGTACAAATAGTTTCATATGCGGTGCAAGTTTTGTTCACAAGTTTTCTATACCTTTAAGCCGGGTCCAGACCTGAATGCGTATACGCTGAGCAGACTGAGCGCGCATGAATGGCGCATGCGGAGGCGTAGAAAGTGACATTGTGTCTTTCTTCACGAAGTTCTGTGCTTAGCTTAGCCTACTCCGTAGTCGTAAAGATGGTGTGATATCCAGCGAAATAAACATACAGCTCAACCCTCCGACTCATCCTGTTTATCAATACAGGGTGATTCTCCAGCGACGCTTGTCAAAGAGGTGCCGCCTGGTATCCCGTGGCGAGGACAACCCCCGCAGGGCCTCAGCGAATTTTCTGCGTTTCGACCCTCGAAACGGTTGGAATACCAATACAAAGTCAAAAATGTCCAAGAGTTCCGCATTTCTCATCAGATCTTTGCGAAATTGACGTCATTTGATTCCTTATGTTTCGCTGATGAAACTAACACCAAGAACGACGTAATTCGGGCCATAATGAAGGAAATTTCATGAAAAATTAATTTATATCATTTCAAGCTGAATTCGTTGAAAATAGTCGGATTTACATTGTTTGGAAATGTGGTAGTTCCGCTCACTGCCACACTCACTCACCTCCTGGACAGCGGCAATTGCGGCAGATCTAAATCGATTGAGCCGATCGAAGCGGTGCGCTGACGTTCTAGAACGTTATTAGAACGTTCGAGGCGGCGCAAAATGGAAACGATCAGCCCTGTTAGATTCACTCTTGTTCACATAGCGTGTATAGTAGGACGTGTTCTGTGCGATTCTCGTGTCTCTATCAACTTGTGAATTCTCAATGCTCATTGTGCAATATTGTATGATACCTCATCTCAATCATTTACTTTGATTGTGGGCGTCACTCACGTCGATTGTGGATCACCGTGAGTGACGCTAGTAGATAAGCTAAGCGGGTTCTAAATCAACGCGTGGCGAGGGGGTGAAGCGGGGCGAGGGGAACCGCACCGGAGGCGAGGGTGAGGCGAGTGGGGGAACGCGACTCGTGGGGATGAGTCAGTGGAAGGGGAAGCCGGCCCATGTAGCGTCTGGAGGGGGAACATACACGAACGCACGCACACACACGTGAGCGGTGGGGAGGGGGTAATCCGGAGGACGATCCGCAACCCTCTTATTGCCCCAAGGTCAGATCGCACCCCGATATTTTCGTATCGCGTAATCCGAGAATAATGCGCAACAGCGGTGCGCGCTATCTCTGAACCGCGAAAATTCGAAGCGTACTGGAGAGAGACGGACGATATGCATTTATCCTTTTCTAGGATCACAGTCAAAACATACGGCCATCGAAAGTTAGCTTGCGAGATCTTGCGCAACACGAGGTAAGTCGCGTAGAAGATGCAAGTCGAAACCTGCATGGTTATCGCTCCAAAAACGTATTATAGTTGAAGGTCGACTTCCTAGAATAATGCGCAGTAGCGGCAACGTTCGAACAATGAGTGCGAGAGAGAGGTACGATATTTTTGTATATCTCTCTGTCTCTGTTCCTCTCTCGGTCGGAGGTCGGAAAAAACCTACGGCGGTACGTCGCGGAGAAGATGCAATTCGAAACCTACATTGTGTTATGGCGCTATAATGGCGTCAAAAACAGATCACTGTAACGATGGAAGGTTGACTCCCGAGAATAATACGCAGCAGCGGTGCGCGAAAAGTCAAAGCGGGCCGGCGCGTTTCAGGTTGCGATAATGAGTGTAGGTAAACTTTCGAGAAGAATACGCATATGCTTATCTATGATGGTAACTGTGCGACTAATCGTGTTCTTTTTATAAACATTATCGTTTCTTCGATGTCTGCGGTTCACGTCTGCCAAAATATGAGATTAACAATATTTTGCTATGACCATAGATGATTCCATGTACATTCGTATAAACTTTAAGAATTTTCGTGGTTTGTTGATTTCACATAATTCTTCTTCGTTCCCATTTTGTCAGGATGTACCGTAACCATGTAATCTCTGAATAATTTCCTCGTATAATGGTGAATACTCTTCCTTTTAAGTAATAAACCGGTGAGGTATAGGTGTTTCGAGATCGTAACATACCGAGTGTAAGAAATGAAGATCAAATGAGCGCTAATTGTGGGAGAAGTGATATTCTGCGCAGGTAAGAACGGATCGTTTAAGGTAGCAGACAATACAGGTATTCGTATGAAAACAGTAATGTATTTATTGGGAAAGTACATATAGACATGTATACATTAGTATGTTACGTTGCGAGCATCGTTTATCATCGAATCCAAGCATAACGCTAATAATTTGGAATCCAACAAAGAATGTGGTTCGAAATGTTCGTTTTCGGAAATGAGTTTTTCATAATCCGCAGTCGGTGTCGTGCCGGCGCGTATAATGACAACAAAGGACGCGTATTTACTGCTTACAGAGTTTAGACATTCCGACAACCACGAGAACGTATGATCGATGCAGCGATCGTATTTAAACATTTGGCGTATTGTAGCTTCGGTCATGTATATGGTGGAATTGCTATTCGATAATTTAACAGTTCGTTGACCGTTGATTCGCGTGAAGTCGATGCGTAAATGATCGACGACGATAGGATCTTGATACGACGGAGTTGTATCGTTGCGGAAACGCTGAAGTTTCTCCGGTTCTTGCTGCACCACAAGTTTCCATGTAGAAATCGGGAAGCCCAGTTCGTTGGATTTGTTGTCGACTATCGCGATTTCAACGCAGCACGAATCCCGACCGTTGCGAATCCCAATTGCGATACGTTTGTAGGTAGTCAAGGTCAATGGGTAATCACGCCCCATGATTCGTATGATGGCTTTCTTGGGTGATGTTACAGATTTATCACTGTAAGAAACACACGCGCATAGTTAATGCTTCGAACGGTTTCATGTAAATCGAAAAGTATGTATGCATATATGTACTACGTATCTTATATTCGATCGCCGTTGTTTAGTCGGGAAATCCGTATCGTTACACTGGTTGAGATGGTTCTCGCCCATGTAGAAAGTGTCGTCGCAATGTCTTTTAAACATTTTTAAATACGCACTACAACTGAGTCTACTGAACGGTTGCGGATACTAACTATACAGGCGCGAACGTGCGCGATGTAATGTGGTCCGCAAGACCGATCGGTACCTCTTTTATAGAGATGTACACTCACACATGTGCAAAAGTATAGTTTATTGGTGGTGGGGATAGTGGTGGTAGCCATCGTCGTTGCAGGAGGAGAAGGAGGAGGAGGAGGAGGAGGAATATTAAAATAAAATCCTTAACATATTTTCATAAAAATATTACGTTTATTTATGCAGTACGTGTTCATGAAACATGTAAGAAAAAAGGAAAATACTATATAATACAGAAGATAAAAGAAAGTGTAGTGTTACGTGAGGGCGTTAATTTTTAAGCGACCGAGCCGTTGAGTCTAATTTTCTCACGCAACGCTAATGAATTTAAAGGAAAAGTTATAATTTTAACATAATCAGTGATTACGCAAAAACAAATCAGGATTATTTTTGGGTACGGTTTTTGTCTACAACCCATACAGGTTGCCCAATCGGGATGTGGTACTTTGGTAGAGACAGGTTCGAATAGAATGAGACGGATTTAAGTAAGTATTACCATGTATTACAAAAATAAGCAAAAAGGAAAATCGAAAGGTGGTACAAAAATGGGGAATTTACATGGGTTTATGTTATGATTAACAATGAAAAGATTAAATCACCGGATGTAGAATATTACAATATTCTGTGTTTGTTTCGGAGCTTACAATTGTTCTAAACTGGATTCTAAAGCCAGCATACGACGAATACGGTCGCGAACGTTAGTCGATAGACAACAATTGACGGACATAATTAATCGACAATAATTGACCGAGGGAAACCACGTAACACGTAATGGTTGGATCAATTATCACGCGAGTGCTTGATTTTGTACATTCTCTAATTGAAAATGATTTAAAAATGCGATACACGCGGAAGGAAGGTAGAACAGTTTATCGAGGGAGAATTCCCGTAACACACAATGATTGGATCAACTGCCCCCTCCGTACATGGGTAACGAAAAAACAATTTTTATAAGATTGAAAGATTCAAATGATGCACACAATTCATGGACAATTGTTGAATATTGTAACGTAAAGCACTCACCGACCTCGTACACGTAGATTGTTAGGCTTTAATACCTGCTACTATCCTTATTTCTTTCGCTCGAACGCTCACTCTCTCTCGTTTTGGTTCTCGCTCTCTTTCTCTCTCCGCGTGACCTGGAGCGCTGGGCGCCGGTACAAGATGTTGAAACGCGGGAACTTCGCACAATAATCCAATGTCGATGTTGATTCACAATATATATTGTTTTAAATATTAAACGCAAGAATGTAAGTAAGGATTTAACTAGAAGCGGATAGAATTGATTAAGATTTAAAACAGTTGTTTGTGCACGAACGTGAAGCTTCGAGCGTTCGCGATATAGATTTAGATTTAGGCTTAATTTTAATGTATAAAGTAATCGATAAGGATAACCGTTAAGTTTGAACTAAGGTCACAAACACTCTGTATTTACAAGACGTTGCACAATAGAATACAAGTTGTCCACTTAAATTAACACACAGTACCGAACTTAATAAATTATGTTTTAGGATTTATTGAACTATGGCGCGAAAGTACGCGACAAGTTGAGCGCGAACTGAGCCGTTCGAAATAGTAGATTACTGGAGTGTTCCAGAGAAGCGCAAGTACGCTGAAGGAGAAGACTTGTCGTTGCAACGGTTCGAAGAATAAGAGAGCGATCGCGATGATGGATCGGGCCGTTTCGCCGAATTCTGTGACGTCAGCACCCCACCTAACAGCTGCTCGTCCTGAGCAGGACGAAGAGTGCCGCGGTAGAACAAAGCAGTTCGTGCGAGGAAATGAGAGCGCTGCCTAATTAGGTGAGGTGCGCGTCAACAGATGGCCCGACCGATATCATCATCGCGATCGTGCACGACGCAATTTGGTTGCGTTGGCCGCTTTTAAAGTACGCGCGGTTTCGGCAACGAATCTGCGCAGGCTTGGCCTGTGGCCGTTTGGGCCAATACCAAACAACAGTGAAAAACGCAAAAATATATATAAGAGTTTTACGGGGACTCAGTCCTTCCACGTTCTACAAGACACACTGGAAATCCGGCACAAAGACTATTTTTGATCGAATAGTTATATCCCTCGGACAGATCAACCGCGTACCATGCGACTTGTTAGTCGACTGCCTTGAATAGTGAATTAATAGGTAATATTGAATAAGATCATATAATTATATACAGTCTCTACGAGGGAACTGAGTCTTTTCTATGGTCAGTAGTACTCGATAGAACTCTCGCTCGACGACTATTTTAATAAATAGTTAACGTTCCTCGAACAAACGACCGCGCACCATGCGACTTGGTGGCCGATTGTAACGAACGAACGTAGGGTAGGCCCGAGCACTTGGGCCTTTGAACAAAGAGCGGCAAAATTGCTGACTCCGCACCTCATGCACACGGGGACCACACGTCGTCGCCTCGGACCGTTCCCAGCCTTACGGGGCTTGAGTTTATCGCATCCGATATTCTAAGAATGTTGACGGCGTTAGAAGATTCTTGCACGGCAAAATGCAGTGGCGTAACGACTTACATTTAATTTTTATTATAATTCGGTTTGTAGATCATTGACAATTTGATCGAGGGGTACTCCCATAACACGGTATGGTTGAATCAGTTGTCAATGATGGTGTAAAGGAAAGGACAATGTTAAGTCCTAGAGGGGATTACTGACCCAAGAGCCTGCAGCATATGCTATACACCGTTGGAAAGATCTCGCCAAGACGAATCGATTGCATTCCTCGGTTTTCCCTCAGGTGCCTACCTGAGGTCCCTCGGGCCGGATGGGATTTTACTACCGGTTTCTTTTGTTCAAAACCACAAAATCTCGAACTTTGAGGGCATTTTTCGAGGTTATCCCATTTGATTTCGAAGTTAAAAATGGTATCAATCGATTCGTCTTGGCGAGACCTTTCCGACGGTGTATAACATATGCTGTAGGCTCTTGGGTCAGTAATCCCCTCTAGGACTTAACATTGTCCTTTAGAAGAAGGAAAAATATAAGTGGTCTACTACAATACTTGGGTTTTGAAGTACTTATCGCATCAAACGTTCTCAGAATATCACACGGCGTCGGAAGATTGTTGTCGACAATCTTGCATGGGAAAATTTGCCGTGGTGTGACAGGCTTTAAGCTGGGTTAAATTGTAACTATTGAGAATTTTCACAGATAATTGACAATTGATTGAGGGAAATTTCCATAACACACAATGGTTGAATCAATTGTCAATATCTTTAACACTTTGCGTGCGGGAGACTGAGATCACAGTCCGCAACAGACCAAACGTTGAAAGCGGGAGACTGTAATCGCTGCGTGGTGGGAGCGCTCCTGGCAAGCGGGGCAGGCCGCTGCTACGACGATTGGTTTTTGTTACTGATTGATGCACACTCATAAAGACAGGGCACATGTATTTTTGTTATTGGCGGAATCGGCCACATCTACTTACTACAACGTACCAAACAGAGGTTCAGACGGAGCTAGCGGTGGACTGCACCGCCCGTCAGGAGCTTGGCGCTAACCCCACCACTTCTGGCTCGAGAAAAGGACCACCGAGGCAGGTAAACGATTGTTGAAAGAATGCCCCTTCCGAAACTCACCACCCAATGAACTTCTGACTATAAGAAGTTATAAGTTTAAGACTATAATTCCCCGCTACACATCCAGGAGCGTGGAAAATATCGCCCGTATGCAAAGTGTTAAATTTGAAAAAGTAGCCGGCACGTAACAGTAGCGTTAGATTTCACAGCCGCATATATTTCCAGTTTTTCTGCACGTTCTCCAGCGCGCACATACAACCGTCGCCGCCGTTGTGGAAAGCGCATCGTACGGTGTTCGTTGCAGGCATTGCTTTCAGGTTAGGAACGTTCGTGTCAGGCAAGATTCCACAATAATCGTCGTCAACGTCGGAGCCATCGGTATCCTCGTTGTTGTCGTTGTCATCGTTGTCGTCGGAATCGTCGGAGTCGTTGGTGTCGTTCTTCATTTTCTTGTTCTTCTCGTACATCTCAACGATATCTACGATGTGTGGGTCTGTTCGTAGGAGCAGTTGGGATAATCAGGTCTTTTTCTCTATTCCATTCACGAACACCACGTCGACGGTTGCGAGTTCGCGGATGAGCAGTTCTGGAAACCTGTGGTACGGTACCCAGCCGTCGGACCAGCGAAGTCCGTGATGATGCGCCGTGAGCCAGATCGCTTGACGCTTCGCGAACGATAACAGACGAGCGTACGTGTACGGTGGTTCGAAAATCCAATGACAGATTGTCGTTTCCGTGTCGCCAATGTTTGCGAGAATCGCAATTTCCTTAGCGACGAACGTGTTGCGTTCGGTCTTAAATCCTTGCAGGTCGACCACGCCGGATAACATTGTTAGTACGTAGTAGTCTGTAATACAACAACAACAACAACTGTCACCGGCGGCTGCAGATGAGCGACTGACGTTTTTTGTGATTAACCTCATCGGTATAGTAATCATAGACGTAGTCGTTGGAATCATGTGATTTTTCGCACGACGTTTGTCAAACGGTTGTATCTAGAGACGCAGCAGCGTCTCGACGCCAAGTACATGAAAGACACCCTGTATACAAGAAAGACACCCTGTATAAAACACCCTGTATAAATGTCGAACGACTGCCCCTGCCGTTTAACCATGTTCCGAGACCCTGCATATATATGTCGACTGTCGCTACCGCTATCCTTTACTCGTCGCCAGGCTATTCTGAAATTTATTTCATTAATATCTCATCACCCTACAATATTTTTTAAATTTAAAGGCATTTGTCTCATGTAAACCGCATATAACCTTTCGAATGCGACCAAATTCAATAAAATCGGTCCACGCATGACAGAGATATCGTAATATCATCTCATGGATCAGTCGGAAATGGTAAGAAATAATTTTTCTTTTCCTTCTGATTCTTCTTCTCCAGTCAAAATTTGTCGACATAATACGTATACTACGCGTTACACGCACACCTTCACTAATAACACATGTTTCGTTCGTCGACTCTCGGGATCATTCCGCAGGGTATACACCCTTATCTAGAGACGCGGTAGCGTCTCGACGCCAAGTACATAAAAGACACCCTGTACATGTCGACTGTCGCTACTGCTATTATATTACACGTCGCACAGTGGGGTATTCGCACCGAAAAGCCGGACATGACGAGTTTAAAATTTGCTCAATCTTTAAATTCCCATAACTTCGTCAAAATTCATCCAAAATGAATGAAACAAAAACCATTTTAAAGTTTGCGCTGTCTACTTTTTGATTCTTTTAATTACATTCATCGTAATGGTATCTAAAGAGTAAAAATGGCTTTAAAGTGGAGTATATCACATCCCCCCAAAAAACTTCAAAAAAGTAAAAAAATTACGCCAAGTACATGAAATCACAAAAAAATAGAAGAAAGTATACAATCCCCCCCAAAATAGAAGCAAATATACAATATAAAAAAATATGTGAAATCAAAATGAGCTGCAAGTACATAAAGGTGCTTTCCAACTGCGCTTAGAATGACACAACTACAAATACACAGCTAAAATGCTGTGTTCGTACATTCTATTACTCAAATCGCGTACATTTTAATTAACCCATCAGATTAAAAGAATCCCATTTAAAAACATTGTCGTAAATTAATACCTTTACAAAATTAATGATATACAAAATTTGCGCGAATTATAACAATGGTTATTTATATTTTAATAGGAATAAATATTTTATTCAAAATACTTGGCGCTGCGAAACCGAAAAAATGTTAATTGGTTTAGTATTAATAATTTGCAACAGCTCCCTTACAATGTATACCTACACACATTCACGAACGCACGCACAAGAAAGAAAGAAAAAGATTAATGCAATTTATACATATTTATTCAGTTTAGCAACACCAATTCGGGGAGCAGCGCCAAGTATTTTGAATAAAATATTTATTCCTATTAAAATATAAATAACCATTGTTATAATTCGCGCAAATTTTGTATATCATTAATTTTGTAAAGGTATTAATTTACGACAATGTTTTTAAATTGGATTCTTTTATTCTGATGGGTTAATTAAAATGTACGCGATTTGAGTAATAGAATGTACGAACACAGCATTTTAGCTGTGTATTTGTAGTTGTGTCATTCGAAGCGCAGTTGGAAAGCACCTTTATGTACTTGCAGCTCATTTTGATTTCACATATTTTTTTATATTGTATATTTCCTTCTATTTTGGGGGGGATTGTATATTTTCTTCTATTTTTTTGTGATTTCATGTACTTGGCGTAATTTTTTTACTTTTTTGAAGTTTTTTGGGGGGATCTCACTTCTTTTTACAAAGATAATTTGCATATCGAATGACTTTAGATAATTTTTAAAATATTATATTTATTATTATCTTCATTTTTTTGTGATATCAAACTACGAATAAACTTCGGATAATAGGGATTGGTGGAATTGATTTATTTAAAAATTTGAATTTTCAGATATAAAGCAAGCATATGAATAAACTCATTTAATTACCGTCAAGGACCCAGTTTCTGATCAGAACCCAATTCCTGATCAGTTTAGTATATAAATACCAAATAATAAGTTTATCACGATACAAATTTATTCCAAAAAATTATTAAATAATTATGAAGTATTTTTAAATTTATCCGCAAACATTTGATAGCTCATAGTAAAATCTTTTAGGTTGATCAGAAACTGCTCCCTTTGCATCTTAAGTGATCAGGAACTGGGTCCTTGACGGTAATATAATAATAATAATGCTATGTTTCAATAAATTTTTTTCTCTGATGTAGATTGCACTGCATCATCTTCTGCTTCGATTATCTGTAAATAAATATAAAAGCCACATTTTAGTTATATACCTTAATGTAGAACTTATAGAGTAGCCTTTTGCTCTAGTGAGTGTAGAGACTACATAATGTGTCCGAAGGAGGTGAGAACATATGGTAGAAAGTTTTGTTGGAGGATATTTAAAAAATGCTAATGGTAATTTAGCGAAAATGAATGAATAGATTCAATATTTTTATTGGTGTTGGTTTAGTATATTTATTGGTGAATTGAAATATTGTTAATGGAAAACTAGTAAAATTAATGAATAGCGTAGAAACTACTGTGGATTTTATTAATTAAAGTATTACGAATGTCTTTCACAAAAGATTGAAAGCATCAACGGAGATGTGTTTTCAGTGTACTTGCTTTACTAATGTGACTTGCTTTACATTGCAAGCAGTCCACCATAATCTATTTTCTTAATAATTCTTACTGCTATGTCTTTAGACAAATTTTGTCGATTTACCTTATTTGACAAAGTTCCAGAAACTTGTGCGAAATAAGATGCTCTGTCTATCTATCTAATCTTCTCCGGACAACCTCCACGCCTGGGCATTCCCTTCATTTCTATCCATCCAAGCCTGTGCGTCCCCTTCAATTCTACTTTCCAAGCCTGTACGTTTCCTTCATTTTTATCGAAGTCCTGTGCGTCTCCTTCATTTCTATCTATAATATAATAAGCTTTACATAAAATATAAACTGGTATACAAATACAAATATCTGGCAATTTAAATTCAATGCAATTTTCTACTACAATATATTATTTTGTACAAGCATGGTACAAATTTCTAGAAACTTATGCGAAAGAAGGTGCTTCTCTGTCGAACCTTCTCCGGACAACTTCCAAGTCTGCGACTCTACATAAGAAATCTATTAAATAAATTTGGCGACTTACCTTGTTAATTGAGACAATAATTCAGTCGCCTATTTAGTGTAAAAACTCGTGACATTTCAAAGGGTATAGCCGGTTAAGACGGTCAAATATGGCCTTGAACCGAATTCGACTCACGATGGGTCATTCGAAAGCTTATAAAAAAAGAAACATTTGTGGCAAGTTTCAACTTTATATCTCCACCCGGAGGGTAGTAAAGGGCAAAAATAGAAAATCAGGTTTTTGCCGAATTTCTCCTATACTGGGGGATGAAAAATTTTGAAAAAAATCAGAGGCAATTCTGTTATCGGGGCACATATTAGAGAATTGTTTCAGATTTTTAAATTGAAAAACCAAGCTGTGAAAAATAAAAAACGCCAAAAAATGCTGAAAAATGCCGGTTGTGTATCGAAGCAGTCTTGGCACTATAATTATATTTTTACTGTAAGTACGTATCATTGTTACTATTGTCCTGAATTTTTTTCAGATTTTTCAATTTGGTGCGCCGCAGTTAAAAAAATTAAAAACCGAGTTTTTCGTCGTTTTTTCCGTCTGAGAGTAACTAATAGGTCGAATTTTCGTACATACTTTATGGAATACGTCTTTTATGCAATCTTCAATGTCTTCACTTGCAGTAAAACAGCGTAGAAATTAAAAGAACTAAACATGCCGTGACACTACAGTCTAAAATGTGTAGCATATTTTCAACGGCGTCGATGGCGCAGTGGTAAAGTGTTGGACTGCTGAATCGCTGCGAACTTTTTGAACGTCGGTTCGAGCCTCGGAAATTCTAAGTCCGCGCACCAGTGATGCCAGATCGGTGGGTTTTGGCCCACGGCCGCTACCACCACTCCACGACCAAGCGTACCCCCTCCTAGCATCCGTACCGCACCACACAAGCATACCCGTCCCTCCATCCGTGTGCCGAACGCGCTGCCTGGCCACCGCTCTCCGGCGAGAATTCGTTTTCCCGACATCGAAGCGCTTGGCGCGCAAGCGAAAAATCAAGACTTCAAATCCCGGTGCGGATATTACTTTTTTTTTTAATTATTCTCTAATTTCTCTTTCTATATTTTCAACAGACTAAAGGCTTAAAAACTATTAATTTACTAAGCATTTTCGAAGCTTGATTTGCTGCTAAAGTGCGATCCTCTTTTGCCTTGTATCGCACCACTCCAAGCGTACCCTACCTTCTGTCAGTGTGCCGTACGCGCTGCCTGGCCGGCGCTCTCCGCGGAGAATTCATTTCATCGAGGTTTGAACCTCAATGCGAAGATTCTATTTTTTTCATTAATTATTTTATAATTTCTCTTTCTATATTCTCAATAGAATAAAAACTTGAAAACTGTTAATTTACAAAGCATTTTCGCAGCAGGCTAATGTACGATGTTGGTCTTCTACCTTTTGTATACATAAACAGAAATAATTCCTTGAAATGCTACTTACAAAATAAGCACCGTTCTAGGATGAACTCCTTCAAATTCATGTCACAATGAACAGTTATAGAATTGGTGATTTCCGTTTCAGGTAAGCGAGCCGCCCGCTCCGTTATTACGGTCGGCTTACCCCTCGCACCCCAGATTACTGTAATGAGGTTTGAAAACAGTATCGACTGGTCTCGTACCCGTCGCAATAATGTCATTTATACCTACAGAAAAGTTTTATGAACCCACTCTTGGCCAACGACACTCTTTTCGTGTTAATCGGGTTTATATGTATTTGCTTAGTTGCTTGTTGATTATTTACGAAAATTGTGTCATTCGGCTCGCTTACCTAAAACGGAAATCACCGATTCTGTAACTGTTCATTGTGACGTGAATTTTAAGGAGTTCATCCTAGAACGGTGCTTATTTTGTAAGTAGCATTTCAAGGAATTATTTCTGTTTATGTGTACAAAAGGCAGAAGACCAACATCGTACATTAGCCTGCTGCGAAAATGCTTTGTAAATTAACAGTTTTCAAGTTTTTATTCTACTGAGAATATAGAAAGAGAAATTATAAAATAATTAATGAAAAAAATAGAATCTTCGCATTGAGGTTCAAACCTCGATGAAATGAATTCTCCGCGGAGAGCGCCGGCCAGGCAGCGCGTACGGCACACTGACAGAAGGTAGGGTACGCTTGGAGTGGTGCGATACAAGGCAAAAGAGGATCGCACTTTAGCAGCAAATCAAGCTTCGAAAATGCTTAGTAAATTAATAGTTTTTAAGCCTTTAGTCTGTTGAAAATATAGAAAGAGAAATTAGAGAATAATTAAAAAAAAAAGTAATATCCGCACCGGGATTTGAAGTCTTGATTTTTCGCTTGCGCGCCAAGCGCTTCGATGTCGGGAAAACGAATTCTCGCCGGAGAGCGGTGGCCAGGCAGCGCGTTCGGCACACGGATGGAGGGACGGGTATGCTTGTGTGGTGCGGTACGGATGCTAGGAGGGGGTACGCTTGGTCGTGGAGTGGTGGTAGCGGCCGTGGGCCAAAACCCACCGATCTGGCATCACTGGTGCGCGGACTTAGAATTTCCGAGGCTCGAACCGACGTTCAAAAAGTTCGCAGCGATTCAGCAGTCCAACACTTTACCACTGCGCCATCGACGCCGTTGAAAATATGCTACACATTTTAGACTGTAGTGTCACGGCATGTTTAGTTCTTTTAATTTCTACGCTGTTTTACTGCAAGTGAAGACATTGAAGATTGCATAAAAGACGTATTCCATAAAGTATGTACGAAAATTCGACCTATTAGTTACTCTCAGACGGAAAAAACGACGAAAAACTCGGTTTTTAATTTTTTTAACTGCGGCGCACCAAATTGAAAAATCTGAAAAAAATTCAGGACAATAGTAACAATGATACGTACTTACAGTAAAAATATAATTATAGTGCCAAGACTGCTTCGATACACAACCGGCATTTTTCAGCATTTTTTGGCGTTTTTTATTTTTCACAGCTTGGTTTTTCAATTTAAAAATCTGAAATAATTCTCTAATATGTGCCCCGATAACAGAATTGCCTCTGATTTTTTTCAAAATTTTTCATCCCCTAGTATAGAAGAAATTCGGCAAAAACCTGATTTTCTATTTTTGCCCTTTACTACCCTCCGGGTGGAGATATAAAGTTGAAACTTGCCACAAATGTTTCTTTTTTTATAAGCTTTCGAATGACCCATCGTGAGTCGAATTCGGTTCAAGGGCACATTTGACCGTCTTAACCGGCTATACCCTTTGGACAACATACCTTATTTGACACTTGCAGGTTATGATGGAATGACACTTGGTAGGTTATAAAATTCAAAATAGTATATATAGGTATATATATATATACAATGACGGACGACGATCCAGGCCGAATAATCCCGAGAGTCGACGAACGAAACATACACTAGTTTCTTTTGGCTGAAGGTGTGCGTGTGACGCGTATACGTATTATGTCGACGAAAATTTTGACTGGAGAAGAAGAATCAGAATCAGAATCAGAATCAGAAGAAAAATCTTACCGTTTCTGACAGATCCATGACATGATATTACGATATCTCTGTCATGCGTGGACCGATTTTATTGAATTTGGTCATATTCGAAAGCTTATATGTGGTTTACATAAGAAAATTACCATTAAATTTAGGAAATATTGCAGGCGTGATCAGATATTAATGAAATAAGTTTCAGGTTAGGTTGGATTAGCTCGGCGACGAGTAAATGATAGCAGTAGCGACAGTCGCCATATATAGGGTGTCTTTCCTGTACTTTTTTCCTGTACTTGGCGTCGAGACGCTACCGCGTCTCTAGATTGTCAAAATTTCTCGATATCTGTCAAGTTTACGGGCTGCAAACAATGGTCCTTGCAAGTTTTATCTGTACGATTGCAGAATATGATCGTTTGTCTTTAATATAAGTCAAACGTAATTCCAAAAAGATGTTTTTTAACAAAGATATAGGCATTTAAAAGAACTAATGCATAATAATAACTAATTAAATAGATACTAACTAATATGGACAAAAAAAATATTAAATAAATAATAAATAAGTAATTAAATAAGTCATAAATAATATACGAACCCCAATCCTAGCAAAATTTATAACAGTCAAAACTTCAATCGTCACAAACTGACAGATTAATCTAGAGACGCGGTAGCGTCTCGACGCCAAGTACATGAAAAACACCCTGTATATATCGATGTCGCTACAGTGTATCTTTACTCGTCGCGGAGCCACTTTAACCTAATTCTGACATTTATACATTAATATCTCATCACGCCTGCAATATTTTGTAAATTTAAAGGCATTTTTCTCATGTAAACCGCATATCGGCTTTCGAATAAGACCAATTTCAATAAAATCGGTCCACGCATGACAGAGATATCGTAATATTGTCTCAAGGATCTGTCGAAAACGGTAGATTTTTCTTCTGATTCTTCTTCAATCTCAAATTTTTGTCGACATAATGCGTATACGCGTTATTATACGCACACTTTCAGCCAAAACGAACTAATACATGTTTCGTTCATCAATTCCTACCTTCACTATGCAATTTCGTTCATCAATTCCTATCTTCACTATGCAATCTACTCCAAATTTTGACAGCTTACAGTCAGGTTATATACAAAATTTGAGATGCCACGTGTTTTTACAAATATATATCGTTGTACCATTGAATTGCAATCAAAATGCAGTCTCACATACAATTCCGTGAATCTGGAAACACGTACAATTCCATGAATCTGAAAACACGAAAATTCGTGCTACATCTGGCGATAACCCCTTTAAGCACAGAAATTTGTAAACATGAAAATGAAAATTGATACTAAAATCAATTAGATTCCAATAAAACGCATGAATTTGGTAAACATAAACTAATTAATTTAAAAAATACTATTCCATGAAATATACTCAGAAAATGACGTTACGAATGGAAATTTTAATTTTCTAACCACGAAAAACATTTCTCGATTTGATCAAACAATTCATGAAATTGTGCGTGCTTTCAGTTTCACGGAATTGTACGTGCTTTCAGATTCATGGGATTGTAAATTTCAACAGCTGATAATTATTATGCTGTAATTGTAAAACCCCATAAAAAAATTAATATAAATCAGATCAAATTAAAATTTATCTGAAGTCAATTCCTATGCAAATTATCTTTGTAAAAAGAAGTGAGATCCCCCCAAAAAACTTTAAAAAAGTAAAAAAATTACGCCAAGCACATGAAATCAAGTAAATCACAAAATAAAGAAAATAATACTAACCCAGATAACCAGATGTCTGCAATCTGACGTCAGATTGGCAACAGGGTCTGCCGTGGGAGCGCCGAGCCTGACGTCAGATCCGTAGTCATCTGTGTCCGCATTAGGATACGGTCTGCGGTACAGAGCCTGACATCAGGACCCTGACGTCACATGGACAGCAGATTCGCAGGTTAAGGGATGTACTGTATATTGATTTGTTAATGTAAATATTAAAAGTTCCTCTTTGGATTTATATGCGCTACTTATATTATTTTGTAACAATTGTAATCACATATTATTAAATAAAAATAAATAAATACTTTTTTGAAATAAATAGAATTAATTATTTAATAAATTGCAGTATCTTCTTAATAGGTATGTAAGGTTAGGGATACACCTGTAGGGGCGGCCGTGTGACGTCACGCGTAGGGAATTGTTTGCCAATTTTGACCCTCAGATGGCGCTGTTATACGTGTCAGGCGAACGGCAGGATCTGCTGCGAATCTGCTGTCCATCTGACGTCAGGGTCCTGATGTCAGGCTCTGTACCGCAGACCGTATCCTAATGCGGACACAGATGACTACGGATCTGACGTCAGGCTCTGCGCTTCAGATCTGGTTATCAGGGAATAAATACAAAGTAAAAAAAGATGTGAAATCAGAATGAGCTGCAAGTACATAATGGTGCTTTCCCGCAGCGTGCAAAGGCGACACTGTGTAACACAATAAAAGACAAAAAAAAGATGTCCGCGGCCTGGAAGTCAAATACTTGGCGTGGCCAGGCAAGGTATTCTCAGATCATCAATACCCATATACCCCCCCCTCTCGCAGGCTTTCAGAAAATTTGTCCATTTAAAACTAAGACAATATGAGTACATTTTCATTATTTTGCCTTTTTAAATAATTCTTATTCAGCGACACCTTAACCTTGCCTGGCCACGCCAAGTATTTGACTTCCAGGCCGCGGACATCTTTTTTTTGTCTTTTATTGTGTTACACAGTGTCGCCTTTGCACGCTGCGGGAAAGCACCATTATGTACTTGCAGCTCATTCTGATTTCACATCTTTTTTTACTTTGTATTTATTAGTATTATTTTCTTTATTTTGTGATTTACTTGATTTCATGTGCTTGGCGTAATTTTTTTACTTTTTTAAAGTTTTTTGGGGTTCGCTATAGCTTAACAAGAAATAGGCAGCAGCAGACGTATACAGGTCAATTTTATTTTGGAATAATACAAATTTGTATTTATAGTATATAGTAGTAAGGCTAAGGGGATTCTAACTCAGGTCCTCTGAGGGGAGCGCGGGGGCGGGGGGAAGTGAGGGCGCGCGGGGGAGCGCGGCGGAGGGAAACATGGACGCGGGGCCTGCGGGGAGTGGAAGGTCGGTTGCGTGCGCACGAGCCGCGGAGTGGGGGAAGCCGCGATCGTGGAGGGGATCAGTCCAGGCCGAGCGGCCGCGGAGACCTTTTTTTTTTTTTTTGTTTTACTTGGTGGAAATCCCCACGGATACCCCCCGCCCGCGGGGGCGGGCAGGGGGTTATGTGGGACTCGAACCCACTAAAACCACCAAGGTGATCTACCTCGCGCGCGGAGCTGCGCGCCCGAGGGGAGGGATTTGGACGCGAGATCAAACAAGCGATACGTTCGCTACCCTCCCCCCTTGCGCTTCAATGCAGCCCAGCGCTAGGTCCCCTGAACGGGGTCGTCCCTGGGGGAGTATGACAACCTCCCCCAGCAATATTCTCCGGGACCGGCGACTCGCGACGGATCACGCGCCCGAGTCGCCCCTTCCGGGGTCGCTGCTGCTAGGGCGGTGGTGTCCCCCGACACCCCCGCCCCGCGACCCCGCGATCGAGCTCCCAACCGGTCGCCGCGCAATGCTTGGTAGCGCGCGGCCGGGCCGGGGCACACTGCGTACCCCGGGGGAAGCTCGATCGCTCAGACGGGAGCGGCGGCCGCCGCTCCCCTGGCGGGGGGGGGGGGGGGCTTTAAGACGGCCCCCCCCCCCCCGTTCTCCGTGCCTCGCGATGCCGCCGCGGCCCTGGCGAGTCCGATGCCACGACTCGCCGACCGCGGCGGTCACCCCCGTCGCTTCGTCGTCCGCGGGGCCGCGGAGACCTCTCCAGACCGGACCCACCGTCGGAAATTTTTCAGAGGTGGAATGACCCCCAAAAAATCTCTTTCAGACATGACCCGCCCTCAGAAATTTTTTTCCCCTAATATTTTACCCCCCCCCCCCCCCAACACAGAGAAATAATAACTTTTATTGGTGATCAAATAAAGGAGGGAAAGAGGCAGCGTGGCGAGGAGAGAAGGAGGGTAAATGAAATGAAAACAATGAAATATGTTTAAGAATATATTGTTACAATAAAAAACATAAAAATAAAAAATAAAAAAAATTAAAAAAAATGAAAAAAAATTATGGCCTCGGTGGCGATGGGGGCGACGGCGGCGGCGTAAAATCGCCCGCCGCCCACTCGGGTGGTGGCGATGGGGGCGACGGCGGCGGTGTTAGTAAACCCCCCCCAAACCACTCGAGGGGCGAGGACGGCGTCGGCGGCGAGGACGGAGGCCATCAGGGTGGTGTGGCAGATGACGACGACGACCCCGGAGGCGTCCACATCACGGATGGTGGCGATGTTGATCTCGGGGGCGTCATCACCCACCCCTGCAGCGACTGCGGCCTGCTGACATCAATCCACCCAGTTTCTCGCGGTGATGGAGGCCGCGGTCGCCGCAGGGGCCCCACCTGCCTGTAGGGCACCCACGGTTGACTCAACCTTTCCGCCATGGCAGGGCCGATCACCAGCCCCGAACGCCGTCGCGGCTCCTGGTCAGTTGAAGCCTCCTCCTCCAGGAGCCGCGCCAACATCCCCAAACGCCTCATGAGGAAGTCGTTGTTCTAGAACATACACACAAACGTCGATATAATATTAATACTTCAAAACGGACAAAAAAGAAAAAAAAAAGAAAAAAAATACAAAGTATTACATACGATTGGAGGCGGCGATGGCGATGGCGACGGCGACGGCGACGGTGACGGCGATGGCGATGGTGACGGCGTCGGTGTTGGCGGTGGCGAGTTCTGGAAAATAGAACCCACGATATAACACTAACACAACAGCCGTCTGATTTGATCTCGCTCGATTTTAACGGTTAAACGCGATAAATGTTAAAATATATTTTAAAGTACATACCTCAAAGACGTCGGAGCATGGCTCCTCGTCCCACTCGGGTGCGATGCGTTGTTGTACCATTTTTGTCAATTTGATCGCGCACAAAAAAATGTTCTAAACTGCATTCAATGAAGATTTGAATGCAACTGGTCTCGCTGCATCTCCAAGCTCGCGCATCTAAACTCATAACTCGAAATCGAGAAGTGCATAGCTTTGCAAAAGTAGAATGTCTTCGTTCTCCCACCTACATTTTTTTTTCGCTGATTATCCTCCAGCACTTATCTTCATCACTGCCCATCCTCTCCTTTTTCACACGCGTCTTCTTTCCCTTCTTCTTTGACGCATCATTCAGCTAGACCATATCACTTTGAACGGTTTTGAACGCGAATCAAACGGGTTTTGAACGGGTATCGAACGTGAATCGTACCACTTTGAACATGTATCGATCGGGTATTGAACGATGTTGAACGGCTTTGGACGCGAATCGAACGGGTATTGAACGGGTATTGAACGGCTTTGAACGGGTATCGAACGGGTTTTGAACGGGTATCGAACGTGAATCGTACCACTTTGAACGTGTATCGATCGGGTATTGAACGGTATTGAACGACTTTGAACGGGTATTGAACGCGAATCGAACGGGTATCGAACGGTATTGAACGGCTTTGAACAGGTATCGAACGGGTATTGAACGACTTTGAACAGGTATCGAACGGGTTTTGAACGCGAATCGAACGTGAATCGTACCACTTTGAACGGGTATTGAACGGTATTGAACGGGTATTGAACGGCTTTGAACGCGAATCGAACGGTTTTGAACGCGAATCGAACGGTTTTGAACGGCATTGAACAGGTATCGAACGGGTATTGAACGGTTTTGAACGCGAATCGAACGGTTTCTACATAATTAAAACTATCGTCTTAATCTAGCGTACATGCAAGAGGTTGGGGAGGGTGAAGAAAAAAAACATTTATGTATTAAAAATTGGTTATATTTTATTTAAGCATTTCCCTCTGATGTTTAGACCACCAGTTGAATATTTTAAATACATTTTGCAAGGCACAGTGCTTTGCGTGTCTGCCACATCGCAGAGTATCAACTACATTTAGCTTATTTAGGGATTTGATATCCTCGTAGTCAATGTCCAGCGTCTCGATGATTACGTCCGCTCTGGTATTTTCGTCGAGGAAATCCGCAAGCCAGTCGCGTTTCTGCAGCCCTTTAACGTATACTATATGGGATGTGTCATCTTCTTCGTCGATCGCATCAGCTACAGCTTTCGTAATTAGCTGCTTAGCCATACTGTACGGAACGTCTCCATCGTTCCACCGTAGTCCGTGGTGTTTTGCCGTCAACCACCGAATGCTTGATTTGTCCGATTTCGTAAGAAGGAATTGTGACATAGGACTCCCAAAAATATAGTGCGAGAGAACTGTTCCCTTGCGTAGGACAGCCACTTCCTTCGCGACAAATCTTCCATCGACGATGAACCCTTGCAGGTCAACGAATGTTGGTACAGCCATTATCGGTACAATTTAGAGGTCCGTTCGTTTCCCAGACAGACAGGAGAATGCAGTCTTTCTCGTAAAGCATCTCGATTTTCACGATGAAATTTTTGTATGATTTTGACACAGGAGATGGCGCGCAAGTAGCGTGGCAATTTAATTCATTTTGCGCACTACGTTTGTCAGTGGATTGTATTCAACCACCCGATCGTGCAGAATCAGACAGTAGGCCGTAGTATTTGCCGGCACATTCTCTTTACACTCGAATTCTATGCGCACGTCCACGGTGCCATTCTTGATCGACTCATTTTGTCGCGAACAATCAATCACCACGATGGGACCAAATTGTAAAAATTCAGCCACGGTGAATAATGCCTCGTTGCAACTATGTCCATAATACGATTTACCGAATTGCGTATACATGTGATACAAGATGGCATGCTTATTCTTGTCAAAGTCCAAGTTCATGTCATCGTATGGGTAAAATTCCGAGTTGAGAAAAAGTTTGACATTAGTCAATTTACAGTTGTTGAACTTAGTAACGTCTTCGCTCGTCACATTCTTTCGACCAGTCTGTAGAGCAAGGATCACGCATCGTGGCTTCTCCAGCTGTGCGGATGCCTTTACGGCCCACGAATGCTTGTTTGTGTTTTGCAACATAGGATACTCGTACAGATCCCACGATTGAAAACAAATGCTCAGGTTTTGTCCACTTTCCAAAGTACGTAGCAACGATAGCTTATTAATGTCGTTCAGCGTCACATGAGGCATCCGCCATTGTAGTTTAAATAATTTAATTTCTGGTTCCAACACCGATGATCCTATCAGAGCATTGTTGTCGTTGCGCGACCGTATTAAAATCAATTCGTGACGCGCATTAATAATCATGTGTTTGTAGTTCTCACAAAATCCTAGCAAATATTTGAGTGGGATGCAAAAATTGAAATGATTTTTGACTATTGACCCATCGCGTCGTTTCAAGCCCCATCCGGCATTCTCCATATTTTTGTCTTCGTCCGATGTCAGCGATACATAGTTTTTAAGCGTGCTAGTTATTCCAACGTTTCTGTTGCGATCAATCTCCACGCCATTCAGCTCGTATCGAATCTCATCGAATAAGAACGCCACACAATTATTTCCCAACATCACCGTTAACGCATCATTTGGCTTATTTATCTTCAATTTCCCCTCCACATAGAGGAAACTTTCACACGGTAATGTGTATAAATCCTGCTGTTGTATCGGTATTCTTATCTCATCGCTGTATCCAAACGTCGTGTTGACGTATGGGTTGTATGTGTGAGTCTCGAGCTTGACGATGCGATCATCAAACGTCGGCTTCCCTCCAATGCTTAGAATATCAGCCATTTTTTCAACTTAAATGCGCACAATGAATCCCAAAGATTTCAAAAATGCAATGTTCACAGCACTGAGCCTCTTCTTTTTAGCGTGATCAGAGCTGTTGCAGTTGTTGGTGTTGTAAACAATTTCACTTGGAACAAACGGGTTTCTGGAGTCGTTCAATACAAGCATTTCTTTCGCGCCACACGTATTATCGTCGTCGTCGCACGTGCAGTCTGATTGTAATCTCTTCACCTCTAAAATCGAGCAACATTCCGTCTTGATCCACAACGCGTATCGTCAGATCCGTAACGACCCGTGCGGTGATTGGAAGGTAAATGATCTGTGCGGGCGTTTCCGATATCTTATATCCTGGTGGCACTCTCGGAGAAAATTCATGTATCGTATGTACACGCCTCCCATTGTTGTACGCACCAGCGGTCACGCTACATTCTATGCGAATAATGTTCACGTTCATGATATTAATTGGATCGTCCGATTCGTGCCATCGTTCTGGTGCTAATACCCGATTCGTCGAGAATCCTAGTAGCGATCCAATGTTGTTGGGCTTTGTAAAGTCTACGGTGAACCGACAGTAAAGCTCGCTTTTCATGGTATTGTTGTTGGGACGCAACACTATAGGATACAGATCGTTGTCACCGTCATCGTTGTCGTCATCGGTGCCACCAAGATTTTTAGGATACCGCTCGAGTAATCGCTGCTTCAGGTACTTGGCAATGGCGTCTAGTTCGTAGGAGCCGTGGGGAATCGTAATGTATTCATTAGCGCTTTCGGGGCTGTTTTTTACGATGAAGTAGAATTTATCGTTGCTCGAGTCGATGTTCGGTATTGTGTGATAAGTTTCAAAGGTTGTTAGACCAAGCTCGTAATCATCGTCGGTCAAATCTATGGGTGGAAAGTAGCTCACCGCGAGGGTGCTACTCTTGCTGGTTAGAGTGAATGTTAACGACATATTCCGCCCGAACTGCTCGACCAGTACTGAATCAGAGTGGTGGGAAATCAATCCTTAAATTTGGCACCGATCGTTTGTAGAAAGCGTAGACATAGTTGTCCGCAATTGCTCTGATCATACTTCTGATAGGACGTTCGATTGTATTCAATTTTCACAGCATCCTTATCCAGATATTTTACCAATTCCATCGGCGGTCGAAGATTCCCAAAGCTGTCGAAATATATAGCTCGACACCCTCTCTTCGCATACGCCACCCAATGAGTCCCCGGCCCCTCGGCATTGTCCAAATTTACGATACCGCTCTCGTTTCGACGTACTCCACCAGCTGGTAACGCGTTGCGCATAAAAACACCTCTAAAGAATGGAATACGCATACGTTTTGCCAACTCCTCCAATTGCACATCGGTAGTTACGCCCACAGGCATTTTTATTTTCTTTTCGACGTTTTTTTTTTTCGTTTAGATATTCCCTGTCCGCGCTTGTGCGGCGCGAGATAAAGTCCGCGACCTTCCATGGAGCGATTATGGCGTTGCATTTCCTGCAGCTGACGTTGCGCCGCCTTATTATCGTTTACCGCCTTGGCGATCCCCGCCGCTCCACCAGCCAATGATCCGAGAACACCCAACAGCGGTAAAAGTGGTAATATACCACCCCGTTTTGCCACCGGAAGAATCCGCTTTTGCGATGCTCTCTTTGGAGTCCTTTTGCGAGTTTTTGTTTTCATCCCCATTCCGATCTTCGTCTTGGCCTTCATAGCTGCCCAAACAGCTGTAGCAGCACCTCTTTCACCCAGAGTCGAGTCTCGCGCAACGATGCGTTTTCGCGCTTTGTCAGCGAGAACGTTATCTGCCGCGTGCCTTTCGCCTAGGTCGTTGCTACGCGAATACGCAATATCGTGTTCGCGACACGCTGCGTCCAACAGATTGATACCTCGATCCCCTCTAGCCAATCGTTTTGCAAGATGAGTTCCTGGACCGCAAAACTGATATCCCGGAATGTGTAATTCGATTGGTAGCGCGTTTATCGCCCGATTTAACAAACCACGACCTTTCTTTACTGTCGTCGGTGACATTCGCTACAGTTTTTAATCAATGGTGCCGGACCGTCGATATGCGTTCGCTGCCAAGGGCGATTATAATGTTCCAAGCACCGGTGATACTGTCGAACCTCGGAATCGGCTTTTATATGCTCGGGGAGCCTGTCCCACAACCGATCAATGTGTCTGCCAAACTCTCGCAGTAGAATAATCTTTGGTATATATTTCAATTGTTCAGAGGTTAGGTCTCGAATATCCGACAGGATCAGAAGCATATTGAATACTGAGCCGTGGTGTTTCGACGTGGACCTATAAATAGGGTGCATCACCACCTCGACGTATCAAAATCATTTTTCACGGTTCGCGGGGAGGATGCGATTCGTGCGACAACCTGTAACCATACGCGTGACAAATTTTGATGATAAATCACGAGTGATGTCTTCGAAAACAGGACGCAGACATGGTAGCATGCTACCAAACACTATCCGCTGCCTCATTTGTGGTCCATCAAATTGTGGAAAGACCAACGTGCTGATCAGCTTGTTGGAAAGTCCTCACGGCGTCCACTTCGAGAACGTGTACGTGTATTCCAAGTCGTTGCAACAGCCGAAATATCAGTACTTGGAGAATTTATTGACTCCGATAGATGAAATTGGCTACTTTACGTTTTCGAATAACAGTGACGTCATCCCACCGAGCGAATCGCTTCCGAATTCCATTTTTATTTTTGATGACGTGGCATGCGACAAGCAAGATACGATACGAGAGTACTTTGCAATGGGACGCCACTCGAACGTTGACTCTTTCTATCTCTGTCAGACGTATGCAAAGATTCCCAAACATCTTATACGCGACAATGCGAATCTGTTGATTCTGTTTAAGCAGGATGGTACCAACTTGAAACATGTGTACAACGATCACGTAAACACCGACATGTCTTACGAGGATTTCTGCGCTTTGTGTCGTAATTGTTGGCAACGGGATTATGGTTTCGTGGTGATAGACAAGGATAGCGCGATGTCCAATGGACGTTATAGATAGGGATTTAACGAGTTTGCCATACCATGAGATGGTCAATCGTCGTCAACACGTCGGTGGGAAAGCAACGTCCGCGGTACAGCGATGATCGATATCGATACTCTGGAGATTAAGGATCGCGAGAGAATAGCGAAGGAAATTGCAAAAACCAGCGAAGCCATTCGTCGGAAACATCAGGCTTTGAAGACTGGCAAGATGGAGGAAGATATCGCGTTGGAGAAATACTTCAAACCTATCGTCGAACCACTAAAACATATTGTGGAAAATACCGCAGAGATGGAAGCTGAAACATCACCGCTGATGAGCACAGACGTTGAAGGGAATGAAACATTAACGCCTAAAAAAATCCTTCTGAAAGGGAACACATCGCGCAAGAGAAAGAGGAAAGAACACATGTCAACGGAATATTCACCCATAACCTCGACACCAGTTCAATCGAAGCGGAAACGACAGAATGTCGTATCAAGCGATTCTCCGGCTCCACCCACGCCAATAAGTACATTGCCCAATGTGCAATCGCTCTCAATCGTTGATGATGACGTTTTCGAAACTAGCCCCAATGAGTCGTCTGTAACATCTATTAGACAGCAATTCCAAACATCCGAGGGACAAGAGACGTTTCGCAGTCATTTCGGCCCGCTGGGGCAAAAATACATGAGCGCGATCCTAAGTGGTGATAAGGATACAACGATGGACTATGTGTATGGCGTATACTTTGGCAATAGTGGAACGAGGCTTGGGGATAAGGCTTTCGATATAGACATGGATGATAACATAATCATAGATGGTGTAAAATACAGAGGAACACCCGGTCTTTACGAACTGATTTTCAAGAGAATTCCCGATGATGCTGTATACACCGATGCCGATAAACAAAAATACAAAAGTATATTGTTGGCGACGAATGCCCACAAACGCGGTCATGGTGCTAAAAATCCCATATTGAGCAACAAGGGACACAAGTACAAATATGTAATTGCACCGCTACTCCCTCGCGCATCGACTAGCAGGGCGGGGAAAGGTCTAACGGTACCGCGCGCCATGGTGGTAAACGATAACAAGATCGATTACGTACACTGGAACGATCCCAACGAGTTGGTGGATCGATTGCGTTTGTTGGAAGCGTCGCGTCAGGCGGGTAACAACTCTCACGATCCCGAAATTCTATCAGTTATCGAGGAACTCCGCGAGGTAGGCCTCATTATATAAATCCGCGCGCCGACGATGCACACAGTATGCATCGTGATGCCGATCAACAAATTTGGGGTATCGCTCGAGAAGAGTGGAGCAGCTAGAATGGACTATTACAAATGGAACGGTTTGCTTCGAAATTACATGCGAGATAACGCCCTTTGCGTGGCTGGTGCCGACTTTGATGCGAAATCACGCAAGATACGACGCGTAGCTCAGCCGGTGGCCGACACCGATGTCGTCAATAAATTATACGTGGAAAAGAACATTAAACTTTTGAGAGAGCAGCAGGAAGAATTAGAGAGGAAGCTGGTTGTGTTTCAGAAAGATATGCTGACGTTGCAAAACAGCGTTCAAAAGATATCGGAGGCGTTGAATTCTATCCCACAACCGGACAATGAAACTCGTAAAGTTAAAGAGGCTATAACCGCTTTTGCTACGGAGCAGCAACTTGTCCAGAATTTCCTCGGACCGACGAGAAGCACATAATAAATGTACGCGATAATTATCGCGTCATTCGTGTCCAAGACACCTCTGCGATCAAACATGCAACCATTATCGAAATCCAAGAGTAAAGAAGAAAACCATGGCTACAAGAAGCTACAACTCGTTGAGGAATTGTACGCTCCAGCTCGAAGACATTTCCCGCGGAGACGCGTCGTAGTGCACGGATACGATGATTTGTGGCAAGCTGACATTGTAGAAATGCGTCCATACTCGCGTTTCAACCAAGGTCACCACTACATACTTACCGTCATCGATGTGTTGAGCAAGTATGCATGGGCGGTGCCGCTCAAGACTAAAAGTGGTGCTGAGGTGACTAAAGCGTTTGCAAAGATATTTAGAGATCGATATCCGAAAAATTTGCAAACCGATCAAGGAAAAGAATTTTACAACGCCGATATGCAGAAACTCTTGACAAAGCACGACATTAATCATTATTCGACGTATTCGGTGATGAAGGCCTCCGTCGTAGAACGTTTCAATCGAACTTTGAAGAACAATATGTGGAAATTGTTTACGCTCAATGGAACCTATAGATGGACTGATGCGCTACCGCGTCTGCTTGCAGAGTATAACGCACGAAAACATAGAACCATCGGAATGCGTCCTTGCGATGTTACCCCTGCGATCGCCGACAGGCTGCTAGCTACCGTGTACAGCAACATAAAGATCGCTGCTCCAGCGAGATTCAAGTTGGGCGAGTTTGTGCGCGTGAGCAAATTTAAAACCATCTTCGATAAAGGCTATACGCCGAATTGGACAACGGAGGTGTTCAAGATAGTCAAAGTACAGGCAACTAATCCTGCAACGTATCTGCTCGCCGATTCCTGTGGAAAACCTGTTGCCGGCGGATTCTATGAACAGGAGCTGCAACGCGTCACCGATCCTGATGTGCATCTAGTGGAAAAAGTGCTGCGTAGAACGGGGGATAAGGTATATGTCAAGTGGCTGTGGTTTGATAAATCACACAATTCGTGGATAAATAAAAATAATGTATTGTAAAATAATACATGGTTCAAAAAATACAATGATACATATATGTAAATGTGTAAACAATTTTTTTATTTTAACACATTAATCCCACTATTTATAATACAATAATCCCACTATTTATAATACAATAATCCCACTATTTATAATACAATAATTCCACTATTTATAATAAATACAATAATTTATATTTTACAATGGGATATTATAATGTCCCCAGGGCAGAGTGTCGGTCGAATCGGGTACGATATGCCGCTTGTCGTCGTATGGACTTAGAGCGATTTTAGATTCCGAAATGGTGTACACTTTATGATATTTAGACCGTATACATGATTGTCTGCGAACCATTTCGATCTCCCTTTGCAAACACTTCGCGTAATCGTCGAAAGTTATCGTTCTGGCTATGACGTTGGTCTTGACGCCTTTCGCCTTTTTCGTATCTCTTTTGCCGTCTACGCGAAGTGCATACATTTTCGCTCTAAGACCTACGAATTCGGTCATTATCGCACCGTTATTTTCATCCTTCATCAGCCCTGGAACCTTCTTATTTTCGCGCGGCATATTATATGGATTGTCGATAGGATAATCGCTTGTGTCGAATCTACCGATATTGTGTTTCATAGTCTCGTAGATATCGTCGCATCGAATATGATAAATGAGGCTGTCTGTGTCGGTGTATAGAATATTACAATTTGGTCCGTGCTTGGGAGACATGTACTCGTAGTGAAATTCATACAAACAAATTTTCGATATGTCCAGAATGCACATACCCACGTATATCGGTTTGTTGAATTTCACCTCGAGTTTTCGCAATTCAACAGCTATTAAATTTTCCGAAAAAACACTTCTGCTGTGGAAATTCGGTTTCGCGATCATAGCCTCCGCGCCATATCGCCCTTCCCAACGTGTTAAAAGTTTTACATCCACGTGATTTCGTACATTTTCCATAGTTTTACCGAATACCGCGTTGTTCATCAATTTGTACAAATTTTTTTCAAAGTCATTTGTCGCGCTTGTTCTGAACCGTGTATTGAGTTCGATGTAATCGCGGAGCCAGGGAGATTGAGCGAATTGGAGCACGCGGTGTATCTTTGTAATACGAAGACCATGACGCGTGCACTGCTGCAGGTTGCGGTAATGGATAACGTAACGCTGCTTATCGTATACCGTCGCGAGTAATTTGTCCTGCCTGCTGCCAGGTGGTTTGGCACGCGTCGGGCAGAACGGTAGATCGGCATGAGCGTCGTGCAGACGTTGCGGATATTCCAGATCTACCTCGAGAATGTACCCCGTGGGTGAATGGACTTTGATTGAAGACACATCAAACTTTGCAACATCTTCGACCCATTGAAATTTAGCGTATGGTAGGGGCTGACACATTGCCCACCCATACAAATTATTCACATCAAAGTACATCAAATACGATGACTCTTCCAATGCGTTGTAAGATGGCATGTACTTGTTATTGGCATGTGCATATCTTCCGGAACATTGGCTTAAACCCCCACGTATACCGCGTTCGATAAACATGACCATATCGACGTCGGTGAGCAATTCGAATGTAATTTTGGTATGCTTTAGCATTGCATCCCACGTGAAACCTGGTAGAGTATAATAATGCGCCGAATCTAGTCCATAACTCTTGATACAACTTTCGCGAAAATTTTCAAAAATGTCTGCCAATAACAAGACATCAGTTTTCAAATACAAGTCGCTGTATTCGCCCAAGGTTCTAATCCCGAAACGCTGCCAGATAGTCTCAGCGTGCGCGTAATCGCTCTCGGATACAGTCTCGCCCGTTAACGAACTGTAGAATGACTCGCGCGGCGGTAAGCATGGATCCTGCAGCTTGTCCGCGCAATCAAGGTATTCGTACGGAAAGACACCTTTTCGCGTCAATAAATTGAAATCCTCGGTGGATAATGTTTCAAATTTGGATCGTAAAATTTTTAATTGATCTGTGCTAAGGAAAGATGCTAATTTGTCGAGACTGGTATTGAGAAATTTGTACGAATCGATGAATCGTAATTTAATATTATTTCGCGAGTCTGATTCAGCCGTATCTTCGACATTTTTTGTGAATGAAATATATTTTTCTTTAGTTATGGGTAATACATCAACGTGACCCTCGAAAGCTGTAGCTATTTCCTCGATAATGAAATGCGAATCGTAGCCGGATAAATTATGGAAAACTACGGGGATGTAAAACGCGTTTTTATAATTTAAATTGCACTCCGAATGTGCCGGGCCTCTAAACCGTGCGGAAAGATGGCAATGATCGCGAACTCGTACATCGTCAGCCTTGAATGGTTCTTCGCAAATATGACAGTGTGTTGCATCGCGAAATGTCGTCAACTGTTCCAGAGTTAAATCCAGCATGGGAACATTACTGGTCAAGATAGGTTTGGCGAAATTTGCAAATTTTTTCAGTTCGTATACGAACCATGAAACACAATCCGCGTCGCGGTAACATCGATACGTCGATAGCGATGTATCGTAGGAACAATGCATATAATATGCAATACTATGCACTTTATGGTGCTGATACGCGTGTAACTTATTATCTATATCACCCACTCGATTGTCCTCGGTTTTTTCAATGATGCACTCCAGATCTGCATACACCACGAAGGGGAGCCGCTCCTTCCTGCAGTGGTTCTCGAAGCTGAGGAAATTTTTTCCTTCGCTGGGCAGCAGGATGGCGCAGTCATTCATCTTCCCGCAGTCCAGCGAATGGTTCTCCAGCTTCTCGGCAGATCCGAAGTAATGCATACACCTGTAAACACAAAATTTGTTTATTTAATTGTTTCGCGAGACATTTCAATATTTCACAAGTATTCTATACGTACCGATCGCAGATGAATTTCTTTTCCTTGTGTCTGCTCAGCTGCATGCCCACCAGTCGGGATAAGTTCTTGATCAGTACAAAGTGCCCTACATCACCGTGTTCTTGATTCGGCGTGTAGAGCAAGTTGACGTGTTGATCCCTCTCTTGGCTGGTGAGGCGCAGCGGAAAGACCGTCGACCCTTTCTCCTCGTCGAAGGTGTATACGTTGACGGAGACGCTGTTCTGCCGCTCAAACTTCCCTATTTGCTCCAGGGACATTGAGAACTCAATGCCCTGGAGATTTAGCACGGAAGCATAAGGCGGGTATGAACTTGGGCGATCGGCATTTCTTTCAGCAGGATGGAGAGCGGCGACCACTGCCCACGCGAAACACGCATTGTCCTGGGATTGCACGCTAATTGTGGCTTTCCTCAAAGACAATACTCGCGGCAACTTGACGTAACATCCCGCGCGCAGCGGATTGTACTTGTTGACATTGACGGTCAGGTTGAGGATTCGCGTCAATGCCCATCCACTGTCACGTTCCTGGAACTCTTCCAGCGATGCCAGGGTGGGTTCAATGACGCATCGTTGGTACCACTCCTGCAGATCGGATGTGTGGAAGAGTTCGCAGTTTCGGGTGTTGATGCTTTTACAAGCATGCTTGTCACCCGCCACAAATTCGCCGTTGAACACAGTGTTCACTTTGAGGTTTCGATGTTTCCTCAAAGCGTCCCGCACATGCTCCAGCACGATGGTCCCTGCATCTTGGAGGAAGTTGCGTGGCTCGATGTAGTTCAAATTTAGCACTGCACCAGTTAATACGCGGCTATCGAACGCAGTGTCTATTTCGCGCCACAAAAGTCCCGTACTCGAATGACCGGCACCTTCGCGCACGAAACGTCCGCGCAACGAATGTTTCAGTCCTTCGAGACGTGCGATTCGAGCAATCAGCGATTGTTGAACACCGATCGATAATCGTGGGCGTTTCACGCGACTTTGTTCTTCCAACGATTCGATGCACTCGTTGCACCGTTCTTCCCACGCGAGGTACTCTTCCCGAGAAATCAATCGCGTGGATTGATCCAACAATTGGCGTTCTACTTGCGCGAATTCTTCCATGATCGTAAATGGAACGTAAATATAATGTGACTTTTCCACGCAATACGTTGCAACGATTTACGGCTTTGTACAGTTTAGAGCATATATTTATATCCTCATCATGATTTGATATCTCTGTCTAACTCTTTTAGCGCACCCCCTCCATCGAATGTATTAGTTTCTGCTAATACTGTATAATTCATTCTTTTTGGCGTGCCACTCCCCAAATGCATTAGTTTCTGCTGATACAGCATAATTCTTTCTACGATTCACGCGTATGAGGAATTAGCGGGCATGATCATCCGACATAGTTTTTGCTGATACAGCATAATTCTATGATTCGGCGTTCCCAGAAATATTATATTACGTTCAGCACGTGTCGAGACTTTTATCCTTGAGGATGGGACTTAAATTACATGCTGCGACGTTAAGATTGAAACACATTATGGAAAAATTGGTAGCTTTAAAATAAAATGTGGTGGTGGGGAGAAGCAATTGCACCTCTATTTAAGCCAATCTCTCGGATGTCATTCAATCAATAGTCTCAATACCTTTCGACGGAACAAATTGTGCTCTGAAAACAAAATGTGCAGTACCAGTGCCGAAGGAAACGTTGAACGCATGAATTATTACGTTCCGATTGTGCGAGATGATGGTGTTACGAGCCGGGGCTGCGGCAACGCGAGAGGCCGGCGAGAAGGGTATTTCCCAAGGAATATGGTTTATGAGTTTGTTAGTTAGGTGCGCGGACGAACCTGATGCGAAATCAGGGAGCCGCTAGGATTATTGACGGCGAGGACGAACCTGATGCGAAATCAGGGAGCCTCTAGGAATGGAGTCACACGCGGACGAACCTGATTTGAAATCAGGGAGCCGCAGGAAGGTGAAACGTCGTGAACGAACCCGATGCGAGATCGGGGAGTCACTAGGATGATGTTCACAGACGAACCTGGTGCGAAACCAGGGAGCTGTTAGGAGGTTGGATTATTCACAGACGAACCTGGTGCGAAACCAGGGAGCTGTTAGGAAGTTGGTAGATTTACAGACGAACCTGATGCTAAATCAGGGAGCTGTAGGATACGGACGAACCTGATGCGAAATCAGGGAGCCGTAGGAGGGTGAGGTTTCGTGGACGAACCCGATGCGAAATCGGGGAGCCACTGGGTTGGTGAAGATTCCTTATTTTGGATGAAAGGTTGCGAACGAACCTGATGCAAGATCAGGGAGTCGCGGGAAATGTTAGTAATGCCTCGTAACTCTTAATTAATATTTGATACAACTCGAGCGGTAAAGTTGTATCAGTGGGTGAGTGCTACTATAATATTATAAGGATCACTGGGTAAAAGATGGGTTTAACGAATCTACTCGATTTACACGTGAACACCATTCGTATATTCAATAATCAGTTATTGTACAAATGTAAGTGTCGCGATTAAATAATTAAATAAAGTGTGTAAGTTACCACTAGTTGCACGGTGTTGACGCACTGGCGATGCGGGGCGTAAGAGTGGCTATTTCGAAGTGCCAAATAGAATATAAACCGGACTCGCGGATTCTATGAGGTTAACTATGATTCTGAAGGAGACTTTAGCTCGATCTAACTGAATATAACCAACTCTGTACGAGCGTGACACGACGTTACTCTACGCGTGACTGTACTGCTTTTAACCAACGAGGGTTGAAACCAAAGGGTTTATATAGTCCCAAAATGAGTGGGGATTCATTAGAAATCTCCATATAAGGAAATCCTTTGGGGTCGTCGTCGTGTCACTCCCGTTCCCATGGTCGTATTCCAGATGGTCGAGATCAGGACCCCCTTAGTGATATGTGATAAACAAAAAGGCTCTTAGGGCGTTTTCCCTTCGCAGACGCGAGCTCGAAAAATTGTTGAGAGCGGCGTATGGGAAAATTCCACATACGTAACAATGGTGAGGCTCAATGTGGGGAGGATACAGTTGTTTGGTAAGGGTTAATTTTCACATCTTAAAATTTTTATGTTTATTCCTAATACGCGCGAGCAATTTCATAGCTTTGATCGTTCTCTTAGCCCGCACCGAACATCGCGTATCATGGTCAGAAGATACGCATTAACATCCACGGGCAGCAAATACTTGGAAATTGGGATCAGAGTACGGCCTACGATTGATGTAGAAATGGTTCTCGGCGACAATCGTGGGATGTTTCTCACGTTACCATGGGGTACATGGGGTTCGCTATGCGGCAGTCGTACGACCATTGAAGAACGTGCACGATTACCTGGATCACCTTCGATGCAAATGGGCCAATTAACGGTGGATTTTTGTGAAATCTATAATTCCCCGATTGTAAGGATGACACTGCATAATAAGCCGCTGTATTTCAAACCGAATACGGTAACATTTTTATTAAATCTTGAACCATGTTTAGACTATGTGTATCTGCGGCTTTATCAAAATGTAAGAGATGTGCAGACGAAATTTGAAACTTTTGTTAAAGTGCTACAGCAAAGCGGTATTGCCTGCGAAACATTAGATGCGCGTCGTGCTGCTAAAATCATACGTGAAAGCGAACATTACTGTGAGGATTATTATGTAGATTGCGAACTGGTAGCATGCGCCATCAACGATATTCTAGCTGATGCTCGTAGGAAAAAATGTTAAAATTATATTGTTTTAATTTTAAATAAATTTCTTAAACACATATTATTTGTCAATTTCATTTACTCGTCTTCCTCCTCGCCACCTAATTTTAAGATTCGGCGTTTCTGCTAACGTTGCATTATTCTATGATTCGGCGTTCCCAGAAATATTATATTACGTTCAGCACGTGTCGAGACTTTTATCCTTGGGGACTCAAATTACATATGCTACGACGTTAAGATTTCAGCACATTATGGAAAAATGTGGCGGCGGGAGAAGCAATTGCACCTCTATTTAGGCCAGTTTCTCGGATACCATTCAATCAATCGCTCAATAAGTTCCCTTCCCCCCGCCCCCGCGCTCCCCTCAGAGGACCTGAGTTAGAATCCCCTTAGCCTTACTACTGTATATAAAATCTAATTTATTATGGGTACTATATAGTTCGAGAATATTTTTACCTATAATGTATGCATTTTCGGTAGAAGAAGCTTTAATTTCTTTTTTTCAGAAATAATATTTCTTATACATTATTTATGTCCTCGTCCTCGTCCTCGTCCTCATCTTCGTCTTTTTCCTCGCCTCGTCTTCGTCCTCATCTTCGTCTTTTTCCTCGCCTCGTCTTCGTCCTCATCTTAGTCCTCGTCTTCGTCCTCGTCTTCGTTCTCATCTTCGTCCTCGTCTTCGTCCTCGTCTTCGTCCTCGTCTTCGTCCTCGTCTTCGTCCTCGTCTTCGTTCTCGTCTTCGTTCTCGTCTTCGTCCTCGTCTTCGTCCTCGTCTTCGTCCTCGTCTTCGTCCTCGTCTTCGTCCTCGTCTTCGTCCTCGTCCTCGTCTTCGTTTCCAGGAATTATTAGATCAGGTGGTAGGAGCAAATCTATCGTTTCTTTCAAAAATGGCCTTGTTTTTTTTCTTGGTGTTGATCTTATACTTGTTAACAGAGGGTCAGATCTTAACAGCAGTCTATTTATGACATCCTCGTTGCACGACTGCCTTGAAAATTTCCTAGCATAGTTTTGTCTATATTGGCGAAAATGTTTATTTCTTGCTTCAGCGGCCTCTTCGGACAGCTGACCAATAGGCAAAATAGCCTGTTCTATTAGAAGCGCACCATGAATTAGAACTTTATGCAAAGTGGGCGTCATCGAATGCCACGGATATAATTGGACATAAAGCTTTGCTGTATCCGCAGCATATGCTGCAAACTTTTCTATATTAATTTTGTAACCACTAGATATAGCTTCAAGTATAACTCTAAATCTGTATATCAATTCTGTCTCAATCCCTGTTATTGTAGCTGACAGTAGGTGGTTCGAAAAAAATCTACGGCTACTATTCCCGTCATTTGAATTTCCAAATCCGGGTTTTGGCATATCTACTATAAGGCCCATTTTAGTTTTAAATTCCTGTTGGATATTCTTTTTCCTTTCTGCCACTACATGCTTTTCATTCGGAAATTTTATTTGCCACTTTTTTAGTGGCAATTTGTATGATACATGCAGAAGGTTTTCGAATAGTCTTATTCGAGCATGAAGAATAGATAAACCAAATTTTAATGAGCCGGGGTTTATTTCCTTTTCTTTCGACAAATTGTTAAATTCTTTAGATGTAGCGCCGCATATAAAACATTTCTTGGTTGATTTTGTGCCCGTGGCAGCATTACATACCTTACCGTCAACCATCGTAAATAATAATGTATGTGAAACGGATATATTTCTGTTTCCTTCAACTTTTGTTTCTTTCAAATTATTGATCTTGGTTTGTATATAATTTATTTCTGAATTAGTTATATCGTTTGTTTCTTTAACAAATCTTATACGTATGGGCCTACAGTATCTCGGGGATGATGGTGTTGGATTTTGCCAAATTACTGTGTTACGTCCTGAAGGGACTTTTGACGAATCGCCCTGAGCGGCTAGGGTGACTCGCGGGGTTCTTGCTCTTTCAAGGTGCTACAGCACGCCTTGACTAAACTTACCGTGGGAGGATAAGGAGTGAAGGGGTTTAAATCAACGGTGACACGGAATTGAAGGGAAAATAACATAGTAAAATATATTCTGAATGATGGATAAAATAATATAAGAACATACCCTAGGGACGGCGCTCCGTCCCTGCTATCGCAGTGAGCTCGGGTTTCGGCACGCTTGCCGATTATCGCTTCGTACGCTCTGTAGGTCGCTCAACCTAGCGCAGGTCGTGGTCGCTCGCTGTGCTCTCGGGTAGCACACGGAAGTCGGCACAATCGGTGTCCGTCGAGGATCTCGCTATCTCGTTCCATCGCACGTCTTCGCGGAGTCAACGGCGGTTCGTACCTCGCGCAAGGGCTCTCCCGGCTAGGCCGTTCGCGGTGTGTCGGATGGAGATACCCAGGGCTGATCTCGACCGTCCGGACGAGTGTCGCGGTATCTACGTGGAGGCGAGGTCGCGGTTTCTAGACGGACCGCTGGCTCGTCGTAACTTCCTAGCACGAGCTCTCGAAAACGAATCCCTGTTCCGCCGTTCTTCGTCGCGGGCCGAACCTCGGACAGTCCCCAGGAATGGGGGAAACTGCCCTGTCGGCAGCTGTCGATTGCTTCACTAATTCTTCGATATTTGCGAAATATCCGTGGCCCGGGCCGAGCGCGGTCGTTGTCCCTACGGTCGTTGCCACGGGCTAAGCGCAACGCGATTGCTACATACGAGGCGATTCCGCTGAATCGCTATTTCGGAAGAAAGTGACGCGAGGACAGCGAGCACGGGATGGACCTGAAGGGCCTATGTAACACACCCACATTCGCTGCCGTGTGTCGCCCGCATTTACCCATGTTTCGTCCAAATAATAAATGGGTCTTCCCGCCGCTCGGAATTCTTGAATTTTCGTGAAGTACGTACTTGAAGTTCATTTTCTTCAAGAGGCGTTGTAACTTACTCTGCGACATGGTTGGTAAATTTTCGTCATTTCGGATCGCCGCCAAAACTCTCGGAACTGTCGGTAGTTCTCTTCGTTCCCAAAATACGTGCACATGCTTCCTTATTGCTCCAATTTCCTCTTCCGACATCTTCTGCATTGTATCGGGCTTTACCCGCTTCTTCGACGGTGAAGTCACAGTCCCCGTCCTTTTAAATTCTTTTAGACTGTCGATGACGGTACAACGTTCTACGCCGCATGTATTTCCAACCAATTTTATAATTTCCTTGTACTTCATATTCGAAAATTGAGCTTTCTTGTCGTTGTAAATATTTATAATAATCCTCCTTTGTCCAGACTTTTATAAAAATATACCAATGTTTTATAAAAATTGTATTTTACTTAAGTTTTGTATAATAAAATTTATTTGTATATGTCATACTTTGTTGTTATAATTCGTAATATTAATACCGTAAACATTTCAGTATAATACGACTAATAAATAAATTCGTAATATGGCACGAATTTAATAGAATGCACGTTTTATTTGGTTACCCGGTATATGAAAGAGAATCGGAACGGTGCATGGAGAGAGGGAAGCCTGGGTGGTAAAGTGGGGGAACGGAGACCTCGCGACAGCTGAAGAGCTCATTCTACATGCACGAAAAGGTCTATTCTAACATGACTTAGAGTATAGGTATTCTAATTTTTTAGTCATACTTTAAATTCTCCCGTTCCTGCATCACATTAAATAATTGTGTTCGCGTCATGACTTTTGTGTTAGATGGGCCTGCAGTTTGCTCCGAAGAATTGGCAGACATTTTGATATCTATATGTATAAATATTCTCGTTAAATAATTAATATCTGGATAATAAAGTGGAAAATATCTGAGTTAGATGAAAAATGTTTAAGCATACTTACCAAGTATAGGTGAAATTAAATTCAATATGAAAACAAAAAGAAAAAGGCATTGAAAGAGAAACTAAAATATAAGATATAATTATGTAAAAGACAGTTTGAATATATCGCTTTTGACTGCAGAGTCTCTGAAGGCACTGTTTCAACTGAATGCACGCAGAAAGAACAGGCCCAGGTCGAAGTCTTATTTGTAACGTATCATAAACATTGTATGGGTGTTCGTCTCTTTTTGTGAACAGATCGTTCGACTAGTTTCATAGCGCAGCGTCTCGCGGAAGCCCAGCGACAGCAAGCGTACAGGCCTACGTGAAATGCTGCGAGCGCCATACCTACTTAACGAAATTAGCTATAAAAATTGAACTGGGACGAATATGGATCCAAATTTTTTTGCACCGGGATCACAAATCTTTACCAAATCTAGTGACACCTGCAAAAGTATCGGGACGTGCCCGGAAGTATAACAAAATCGTTAATAAAATTTTACAATCGTCAAAAATGTTAGTAAATTATTAATTATCTTCAGATATTAATTTATATACTAGTATAGATGATAACAGCTTGAAAACTGTTCGAAACTGATGTTTACACGTAGCTGAAAAGCTGCTACAATGACAAAGTTTAAACAATTCCAGTAGAACACTTGAAAATCACGAATAAGCGAACGCTGTTTCAGAGAGTGGTTGGGATTGTAAAGTGTGCTATGAAATCTCTTGACTTTCGATTAACTATAGAGGAAGTGCAGTATATTTGGAATACCAGTTTGTTTAAGACGAATAAAAAATTACGACAGAGGATGGGAACAAATTAAACTACATAATATCATAGAGAAACTAATAAACTTTCATATTTCTGAGCGTCAATAAAAATAAAAAACAAAAAGTAACTGAAATTTTGGTGTGAATGAAAAATGACAAGAAGTGTCGATTTCGTTAAGGTGCAGGTAATTTGGAATATCGACATTCCTAAAATATAGATATCTTGAGGAGATATGTATAACACTATAACAGAATGTTTATAAAAATGCTAAGAACGGTTACATACTGCACTCAGTCACGGTTCACACGTTTCTACCAATCTTGAAGATTTAGATGTCTATAAAACAATATTTACACAAATGCTCCTAAAAGGTTATACAGGTGACAGACGAAACTGACGCGGTGGTATCCATTACGCGTGAAACAAAAGCATCGGTAGGCTTTGGAATATTCCAAATTACCTCCATCTTCGGTATTCCGAATTAGCAACATGGCATCGAAACCGAAAATTTCATGTCACACTTTGTATTCTCGAAATTATTGCAAAACTGGCACGGAACCATAGAAGGAAAATGCAAATGAGTCGATTAAGTGTTTAACACTAAAGTTTTGACATATTTTAACGATGATTGGAACGATTGAATATGCGCTGAAAAAGTTTTGCAGATTGACGTTTGCTTCCTCTGCAGATTAAGTCGAAAATGTAAAAATTGCGGTTCATCCACAAATGTCATTAGTTAAGAGGTCATTAGCCCCTATAATCTACGGTGTTACAAATTAAATAGCGTTAGTAGTTTATTAGATACTTCGGTATTCCAAATTACCAACAGTATTCCACATATGCTGCACTTTCTCTACTGCCTTGTGAGTGCACAAATTTAAAAAAGAATACTAATGTATTGTCCCTCAGGCATTCATCTACCTTTAATACTAAAAATTTTACGGTTTACTCAAAATTTTTGAAATTCACTAATGTCCGGCTTTTCGGTGCGAATACCCCACTGTGCGTCGCCCGGCTAATCCAACCTAACCTGAAACTTATTTCATTAATATCTCATCACGCTAGCAATATTTTCTAAATTTAAAGGCATTTTTCTTATGTAAACCGCATATAAGCTTTCGAATGAGATCAAAATCAATAAAATCGGTTGACGCATATCAGAGATATGATAATATCGTCTCATGGATCAGTCGGAAACTAAGATTTTTCTTCTTCTGATTCTCCTAGAAATCTTTCGGCATTAAACATTACGTATATATATTTTTCGTCAATACGTATACGCGTTACACGCACACCTTCAGTCAAAACGAATCTAACACATGTTTCGTCAATACGTATACGCGTTTGTAACGTCCCACGGGGACTCGAACTGGTCAATACCGACCGTCGGTAATACAGAATAGTACTACGTTACCACGCAACCAGCCTATGTTACCGCGCATACCTATTGTACGAACTTTTATACATTAATATTAAACCAAGCATAGATTAAAGAAACAAATATTATAGAAACATTAGAAATAATTAAATATAAGTACTGTCAAAAGCGCAAAACAAAATATAATATAATAAGCGAGAAAACTGCAAATTAAGAAATATTGACTCACTGCGCATGCGCCAGCCCGCCAATTTTCCAGTATAAAAGGAGGCGCACGCAGCGGAGCGCCCAGTTCAAGCTACATTCGAAAACACGCTCTTTAGTTGACGAATGTTTAGACCTAGAGGAAGCTTAAGTTTCAACCAGTGAGATTGAGATCGCTCCGGAAACGGTAGCGGCTGATCCCCAGTGTATAAAAGTTACTGGTGCACCTCTTTGGACTATTTCATTTTAAAACTATAGTACCTTGCTCCTACAAAGGCATTGAGATCGCTCTGGAAACGGTAGCGGCTGATGCACTTGGTAAAAGCGAGGTCTGTTAGAGCATAGAACCAAAACTCTGTCAAAAGAATGAGATCGCTCTGGAAACGGTAGCGGCTGTTCTTACTACAGACATTGCCAAGAGTCTACTAGATCGCTCCGGAAACGGTAGCGGCTGTGCTCTGCAATAAATACTTAGCCACGTAGCATATAATATAAGATAAAAAACGTAAAAAACACAAAAACATAAAATATATAATCGTAGTTGTAAGCAATATTATAATCATTATTAGTTTAAGTGTTGTTTTCCTAATAAAGTCATTGTTAATGTTCCGTCTCCGAGAAGGTGATAAATTAGCAAGGGTTTACCCTGGCAGGCGCCAGAGAGGCTAGGGCCCTAAACATTGTAACTCGGGCGTCTGGACAGTGTCTTCGAGGCGACGGAAACCGTTAACAGTCGTCCTGGGAGATTTTTTGCCCTCTCCTTGGGAACTGAACTGCAGCGTAAAGGTCACGCCTACATTAGGTTTTCACCAATAGGCAGTTGATAATTGAGAGAGAGGAATAGGGCTCCACCCGCACAGAGGCTGTAGGAGATGCCTTGTTGTAGCTAAGCTTCTTCCCGGATTCATTCGTATTCGTAATTCTACCAAAGAACGTTGTATAAGACGCACCAAGCGTACAGACATTTATATTTAATATACTGTTATTGTTTTTCCTACTTGTGCCTCACATTATTAAACGAAACCTTCTCCACCGCCATTAATTTGCCGTTGGAGGCGTAGATCGCGAATTGACACAAGAAATTCTGTCTACGTACGTGAATTACGGAAAATGTAAATTCACGGTCAAAACATTGGTCCTTCGAGCCGGATCTCACCCGTGGAGTGCGTGATCCAATCTTCAATTAAAAGTGAATAAGTTGGGTATACACGTGTAATGTGTAGTCCAATGTAAAGGCCAAGTGATTATTCGAATACAGTTTGGAAATACGTGTGTATTCCGAAGTATCAAGCCAGTCAATTGGCATTCCTCGGATCTGCACCGTGGACATTGAGCTTGTGCAGCCTGCTTCAAGAAGAGTTCCGGTACGAACAGCCGAGAATCTTCGCTGTCTTCCAGCAAATAGGAAGGGGTTCGTGGGATTTTGCCAGCTTTGCTGCCGTCCACCAAGGATCGGAGCTGCGAAGGGGCTACCTGTGTGTTTATCACCTTCCTTCCGACCACCAAGGCTCGGAGCTGCGAAGGGGCTACCTGTGCATTCATCACCTTCCTTCCGTCCATCAAGGATCGGTATTCAAGGGAGGAGTATAGCAGTGGGACCAGGGACGGACAAGCGAGACTACAGCCTAGTACCAGCGACACGTGCCGTGGGCAACACGGCCGCGCTCAGGTAGGAGGTCAACTCACTGTTCCTTCCATTATCAAATCCCTTTCATCCCGGTTTTGACTTTACAATCAATATGGCCGAGGAAATGAAAAAATTAGTAAGATAACGCGGTGCCTATAAAGCTCAATTGACGCGGATTCAAAAGGCGGTACAGCCATCCGTTACGATTGAGGATATAGGAACGTTAGATCAACGCAAAGAAAAGTTAGAAGAAGTTTATAACAACTTCGGAAGTGTTCAATTAGAAATTGAATCGTTAGAGGATAATCCGGAGAATGAAAAAGAACGCGAAGAGTTTGAAACGACGTATTATCAATGCAGCGATGATATTAGGAAACATAGACGCAAGTTAGAGTCAGTGGGTCCAGACAGGAATCTTTCGATGATTAATCGCGCTGCAACTCCAGCAGTTGGTAACGGATCATTAATATTGCCAAAAATTCAGATAAAGCCCTTCGATGGTAGTTTTGCAGAATGGAACAGCTTCCATGAGACATTTCGTAGCCTTATACATGAAAATGATTCTCTTCCGGTGGTGCACAAATTTCTTATGCTCAAATCATGTCTGCGTGGAGACGCGGCTAACGTCATTGATGCAGTAAATGCCACTGAGGAGAATTATTTGGTTGCTTGGGATTTGTTACGAAAAAGATTCCAGAAGCCACGTAAAATCATACAAGCGCACATAAGCGCACTCTTCGAGCTCCCGGAGGTTCGCTCAAGTAACGCAGCTGCGTTACGTTCTTTGGCGGACAAGACCGAAATGCATGTCGGTGCCTTGCGAGCATTAAATCAACCAGTGGATTGGCATGAAATGCTAATTTATATTATAACCGCGAAACTCGACAAAGAGACCCGGATTGAATGGGAGCGGTCAGTAGTAGAGGGCACTAAACCTACATTCGCGGATTTGTTAGAATTCTTAGATAAATATGCTCGAGACATAACGCCTTTGAGCCTGGTCAGTCCTAAACCATCTACTAATAAAGGGGACAAGAATCAAACTAATAAGCGCAATGATCATCCACGCCAGACGTTAGTAGCCAAGGAGTCAATGTGTTGTCCAGTTTGAGAGGATAAACATTACATACAAAATTGCGAGCAGTTCCTAAAATTGGAGCCAGTAGCTCGATTACATCAAGTTAAGAAAGCTAAACTCTGTCATAATTGTTTTCGACCGGGTCATTTGGCTTTCCAGTGTAGTGCGAGTAGTTGTCGACAATGCGATAAGCGCCACAACACGTTGTTGTATTTTGGGGATGCCAAATCAGCCCCAATGGCGAGAGCAACCAATGAGGAACAGTCATCTACATGTGCGGCGACGTTAGTATCGTGTGACCAATCGGAAATTCTATTGTCTACCGCGCGGGTTATAATCTTGGATAGAGAAAATAAGGAGCGCCAATGCAGAGTATTACTCGATCCCGGTTCGCAATCTAACTTCATTACTGAAAACCTGGCGAAGTTTCTCAAGCTAGAGTTACATAAAACCAATATGCCGGTTACGGAGTTAGGTGAGAATAGCAGTTGTGTCAAATATTATACACAGGCGACAATAAAGTCCAGATGTTCAAACTTTTCGGACAGAGTAGCGCTTCTTGTGCTTCCTGCAATTACCGGTCGTTTGCCCTCTCGCCAGGTAGATAGGACAAGGGTACCAATACCCGCCAATATAGATCTAGCCGATCCAGAATTTTACAAACCGACCGCAATAGATGTGCTCCTAGGGGAGTATTTATTTTACAAGCTATTATGCCTGGGTCAGATTAGGCTAGCTAATGATAGATGTGTTTTACAGAAAACTCGCTTGGGTTGGGTAATTTCTGGGGAGGTAGGTGGTTTGCAACACAAGAGTCGACCGACGAGGTGTTTATTTGCAGATCATAAGCTAGGTGAACAAGTGTCGAGGTTTTGGGAAGTAGAAGAATGCGCATTCAAAAGGCATCTTTCAGTAGAAGAGCAGTTGTGCGAAGAGCACTATCAAAAAAGTACTTATCGTGATATCGATGGGCGCTACGTAGTTAGACTCCCGTTTAACGATAAAGTGCGCAGTTTAGGTGATTCATACAAGGGAACACTTAGAAGATTTTATTCGTTAGAACGAAAATTGGAGGCTCAACCGGGTTTAAAGGAGCAATATAAAGAATTTATTGCCGAATACCAGAAGTTGGGGCATATGACCCTGTTGGACGGGGATGTGATAGGCGAAGGGTTCTACCTGCCACATCATGCTATCGTTAAGACAACAAGTCATACGACAAAATTACGCGTAGTATTCGATGCCTCTGCAAAGTCTACCAGTGGAGTTTCACTTAATGACACTCTGATGGTTGGTCCTACTATACAGGATGATATATTTCAATTAGTTGTTCGGTTTCGCTTATATAATTATGTAATCACAGCCGATATAGAGAAAATGTTTAGGCAAATCAAAATGCATAAAGAGAATTTGGGATTTCATAAGATTCTGTGGCGTGAAAATCGGAACGTTCCGATCAGGACTTTCGTATTGAACACTGTCACCTATGGTACATCCTCGGCGCCGTTTTTAGCGGTTCGCACTTTAAAGCAATTGGCTAGAGATGAAGGGCGAGCGTTTCCGCTGGCAGCATCGGCATTGAACGATGATTTCTATATGGATGATCTAATTACCGGGGCTCAAACACTTTCACAAGCCTCCAAGCTTAGGAATGAGTTACATCAGCTACTACAATTGGGGGGCTTCAATCTAAGACAATGGGCTTCTAATGAGCAATCGCCAATCAGAGAATTGGGTGATAAGCTTGGTGCTGATGTAGTTCATTTTAATGCGTCGGAGACTAAGAAGACGTTAGGAATCTGCTGGAATGCGAGGGAGGACACCATTTCATATGCTGTCCGATCTGATTTCAATAGGGAACGAGTTACGAAAAGATATATTTTATCTAGTATTGCGCAGCTGTTCGACCCTTTAGGATTGCTTGGGCCGGTAATCATATCGGCAAAAATCATTATGCAGGACTTATGGAAGGCTAATTTGGGTTGGGACGAAACGGTACCACCAGCTATATTCACCACCTGGACAGATTATGTCACGCAGTTACCTTTGCTAAACGAGTTCCGTATATCGCGGAAGGTCTTAATTACAAATCCCGAAAATACACAATTACATGGCTTTTCGGATGCCAGCGAGAAAGCCTATGGGGCTTGCCTTTATTTGAGGTCGGTCGACAAGCATGGGAAGATCGTCTGCAATTTGGTTTGCGCTAAATCAAGAGTTGCGCCCTTGAAGTCATTATCAGTACCTCGGTTGGAACTTTGCGCCGCGGTATTATTGGTCCGTTTGTATTGCGATACAAAGGACACGTTAAAGATTAAGTTTGACAAGGTTAGATTTTGGTCGGATTCGACAATCGTCTTACATTGGCTAAATTCAGAACCGCACGCGTTAAAAACCTTTGTAGCTAACCGGGTAGCCGAGATACAATCGTATACTCAAGCAAGTGATTGGGCACATGTGTCTTCCGGAGACAATCCGGCGGATTTTATTTCGCGGGGTCAATCTCCGACGGAATTTATGCAGAATCAAGTCTGGTTATCGGGTCCTGATTGGTTGGGGGAATTGGAGGAAATTTGGCCAGATCTCGCGTTATCTCCAATGGAGATTCCTGAACGTCGCAACAAGGTGGCTTTGATAGCTAAGGTTAATTTAGACAAGGCTGATTTATTTTACCGATTTTCATCGTTTCGGAAATTGCAACGCGTCATAGCATATTGTATCAGGTTTCAACAAATAGCATAAAAAAAGGACACGTTTAAGGGAGAGCTCACTATAGCGGAGTTGCAAAAGGCGCACGATGTAATCATAAGGCGAGTGCAATCGCAAGCGTTTGCTGAAGAATTGTATCAGCTGCAGAAGAACCGGCCTATCCGGTCCGGAAGTAGGGTCATAGGTTTGACGCCTTTTATAGATTCTAGTGGCATTATCCGTGTAGGGGGTAGATTAAAAAATGCAGACGTGCCATATTCACAGAAGCACCCGATCCTACTGCCCAAGGCTCATCCGATTACAGCATTAATCATACTACAAGAGCATATTGAAAGTATGCATGCGGGTGTGCAGGGTACGTTGAGTGCGATTCGGCAGAACTACTGGCCGATAGACGGTAAAAATGTTACTCGGTTGGTTGTTCGCAAGTGCATACGCTGCTTTCGGGTAAAACCCTTTGAAAATGCAGGGGTCGATTATTGTGGACCTCTTTTTGTGAAGGAGAAAAGATATCGCAACCAGAAGCGTCTCAAAGTGTATGTTGCTGTTTTTGTATGTTTTCTAACAAAGGCAGTTCATTTGGAGGTGGTTTCGGATCTTACCACCGAGGCGTTTCTGGGTGCTTTGAAGAGATTCTTTGCAAGAAGGGGTAAAGCAAAAAACATATACAGTGATAATGGTACGAATTTTGTTGGGGCTAGAAATCAAATTAAAGAGTTATTTGATTTACTACAATCGGAGGAGCATCGTCGTGTAATTACGCGTTATGGACATGAGCAATCCATTAATTGGCATTTCTCGCCTCCGAATTCACCTCACTTTGGCGGTCTGTGGGAAGCGGCTGTCAAGTCGTTTAAATACCATTTAATACGTACTGTTGGGGATACTTTGTTGACGTTCGAGCATTTAAATACATATGTAATTGAGATTGAAGGACTGTTAAATTCCCGTCCTCTGGCTCCTCTGTCATCCGATCCTAACGACTTTCAAGCCTTAACTCCAGCGCATTTCCTGATCGGTGAGTCATTGACCGCTTTACCTGAGCGCGATTTTATGGATGTACCTGCTAACCGTCTTTCTGCGTGGCAGCATATTCAGAGGATCAAGCAACATTTCTGGGCCAGGTGGCACAAGGAATACGTTAGTGAGCTAAATATGCGTAGCAAATGGAAGCAGGATACAGCTACTAACCTGCAGATCAACGACATGGTTTTATTGCAAGCTGAGACGCTACCACCATTACAATGGGCGCTTGGTCGCATAATGGAGGTCTACCCTGGTACTGATGGAGTGACCAGAGTAGCATCCGTCAAAACGAGCAACGGCATTTACAAAAGATCGGTCAAGAAGCTTTGTGTGTTGCCGATTGATTTAGCATAGCGTTAATTAACGTAAAAACTATAGACACTTTATCGAATTAATAAGTTTTAATTATTAAGTAGTTGTGTCATTGCCTATGCCGTGTGTTGATGGTATTAAGTGTATTGCTCATTCTTTTGTGTTTTCATTTTCGAATAAGATGTATATGGTGTGATTTGCTTAATTTTAGATTAAGATATAATTACAGGGATCTCTACTTCATGATTCACTTAATTCATTATGTAAGCAGGTCTGTGTGTGTGGAGCTGACTTTGTAGTAAGTTGTTGGAGGTTTTCTTTCGAACGTAGCCGTTCAAGGGCCCCGGTATGTTCCGTCTCCGAGAAGGTGATAAATTAGCAAGGGTTTACCCTGGCAGGCGCCAGAGAGGCTAGGGCCCTAAACATTGTAACTCGGGCGTCTGGACAGTGTCTTCGAGGCGACGGAAACCGTTAACAGTCGTCCTGGGAGATTTTTTGCCCTCTCCTTGGGAACTGAACTGCAGCGTAAAGGTCACGCCTACATTAGGTTTTCACCAATAGGCAGTTGATAATTGAGAGAGAGGAATAGGGCTCCACCCGCACAGAGGCTGTAGGAGATGCCTTGTTGTAGCTAAGCTTCTTCCCGGATTCATTCGTATTCGTAATTCTACCAAAGAACGTTGTATAAGACGCACCAAGCGTACAGACATTTATATTTAATATACTGTTATTGTTTTTCCTACTTGTGCCTCACATTATTAAACGAAACCTTCTCCACCGCCATTAATTTGCCGTTGGAGGCGTAGATCGCGAATTGACACAAGAAATTCTGTCTACGTACGTGAATTACGGAAAATGTAAATTCACGGTCAAAACAGTTAAGTTTAAGTTGAATTTAAATTCTTTGTTCTACCAACGAACCCCCACCTATCCTATTCTCGAGGGACGCCGCTCTCCGCTCGAGAACCTGCTAACGCTAGTCGTCCCCGGACAACCGAACGTTACACGTTACACGCACACCTTCAGTCAAAACGAAACTAACACATGTTTCGTTCTTCTACGTATATACGCGTTACGCGCACACCTTCAGCCAAAACGAAACTAATACATGTTTCGTTCGTCAAACGCTACCTTCACTATGCAATCTACTCCAAACTTTGACATCTTACAGCCAGATTATAACCTGGCGAGTGTGAAATAAGGAAAGTTGTCAAAATTTGAGATGCCACGTGTTTTTACAAATATGTATCGTTGTACCATTGAATTGCAACCAAAATGCAGTCTCAAAAACAAGGTAAGTAGCCGAAATTTGAATTGCGACATGTTTGTATATCATCGAACTGCTTTTTATTTGTAACTAAACTGAGGATTTTATGTATATGTAGATAATCGCAGCGTAAAATGACGCTGTAACCTACATATTGTCTGAGTTTTAAATTGACAAATTATCTGAAAGCCTGCGAGGAGGAAGGTATGAGTATTATCTTGATATATGATTGTAAACATACACTTTGCAGCTTTGCTAGAGTTTTCTGAAATCCCCATAAAAAAAACTTAATATAAATCGGATCAAATTAAAAATTATTTTAAGTCAATTCCTATGCAAATTATCTTTGTAAAAAGAAGTGAGATCCCTGTCACGTCCCGGGTGAGGTCTTTGGGGACGTGGACAATGGGGAAGGAAAAATACAGGTGAGAATCTGGAATCCAGCACCTTGAGGTTTTGAGGGACTCAGGCGCGAATATTAAATCCGTCACACTAGGGTTTGAAAGGAACTTAGGCGCGAATATTAAATCCGTCACACTAGGGTTTGAGAGGAACTTAGGCGCGAATATTAAATCCGTCACACTAGGGTTTGAGGGACTCAGGCGCGAATATTAAATCCGTCACACTGTGGGTTTGAAAGGAAATAGGCGCGAATATTGAATCCGTCACACTTAGAATTTCTGGAGGTGATGAGGCGCGAATATTTAATCCGTCACTCTAATCGACCAGGGAAGGTAAACGTGTATTTAGAGAACACCCGTTAGGGCACTTCGCATTTGTTTTGGTTTACGAAATAGGATTTACCGTTGCATTAGTGTAAAAGAAACCACGGTTAGTTCTTTTGTATATTGCACGGCTCATGCAGCAGTGTGTTTATAAACACTGGGAGCGCTCTCGCGAATCAGCTGTTGCGGCAGCTTGGTTTCGTTGGGAAGGTTTATGACTCGAGCACACACAATAATTCGAGACGTAGTTGAAAACAAATAGGTTTATTTGTTTTATCGAAACGTTTGTTAATGATAATGTTTGATATTCTTAGGATTAACGGATAACATTTATAAAAAAGGCAGTTATTAACAATACGAGCATATGAACATGAAATACATGAGAATAGATCGATGATAATATATGAAATATAATAAGCTTTAGTAAAGTATAATATGTGAAATGTAATAAGTGCCTGGCCACGCCAAGTATTTGACTTCCAGGCCGCGGACATCTTTTTTTTGTGTTTTATTGTGTTACACAGTGTCGCCTTTGCACGCTGCGGGAAAGCACCTTTATGTACTTGCAGCTCATTCTGATTTCACATCTTTTTTTACTTTGTATTTATTAGTATTATTTTCTTTATTTTGTGATTTACTTGATTTCATGTACTTGGCGTAATTTTTTTACTTTTTTAAAGTTTTTTGGGGGATACCCTTATACCCTTACGCTGAATACCACGAGGAGGCGGCCATCCATAGCCATTCCCTCCCCCATGGGGGGAGGCCCGTCTTCCCAGGCCGTGCAGGGTAGAGGGTGTGGTCTTCTGGACCAGATGGCAAGTCGTCCCTCCCTGCTCGGCCCCGGTCGTTAAAGGGAGGCTCTCTAACCCCGAGGCAGTGCAGGGGAAATAGATGCGGTCATACCGGGCGGCATGATCAGCTCTGGGGGACCTCCCGCTCTCCGAATGTTTGTATACTCACTGGCTGCATGGCCCGAGTCAGAGATGGGCAGAAAATTATTTTAAATAAAAAATTGTGTTCGAATAAAAGGCAGAAATTTTAAATCGACGGGAATCCATCCGTAGCTTCGGCCAATTTTCTCACTTTCATTTATATTTGTAGCGGAGAAGCTTATATAACTCTGGGCGTGGCTTGGAGGCTGTTTGAGAAACAATTAGTTCAACTTCTCACCACATCCTAGTTTACAGCAGCACCTCCTGGGCAGTGCAACGCACGGCTGATCCATAATCGATCGGCCAACCAAAAGTCAGCGACAATCAATCAACCAATCACTCATCTCCACGTCGATCTACTCTTGAGCATGTTCGAGAAGACGCGTAACGGAAATGCTCATCCATCTTGAATTCAATCTTGTTCACGCAGCGTACAGGTGGAGATGCGGTTTCCTTTGTAATCGTTTCTCACGTAATTCGTGAATTCTCTCGGCTCAATTGTTCTCTATAATACTCAGTCAAAATCACCTACTGAACCAATTCTCAATTCTCTTCTCAAGTCTCATGCGATCATCGATTGTCAATCGCCGCCGGCGTGCAACCGCGTGGTCGTAGTGCGTAATACAATCTCAACGAGTTCGTATTATCCCGAGTTCTGCACAGCGTGCATCGGCTCACTGCTCAACTAACACGACGTGTATTTTACAATAAAGACTACGATCATTTACTCAACATACTGTGTCGTGAGTACCTCTTCACTGTCGATCTCTAACCTCACTTTCCACCAGCGTGCTCAACCACCTCAATCTCGAACAGAGGCCCTCGGACCTCAAGCGCCTTTGCTCGAAGCCGCCGGGTCCTCGAGGCGAGTGACATTGTATCGTTCACCCGTCTAATCTGGAGTACGGAGTTACTCGGCGACGTGTCATCGATTATACAGAAACGGAATTTCTTTATTTTTCATTGTACCAATATGAAAGTGACACCAATGGATTCCTTGTATTCTCCCGATTAAATTGATAAAAAAATATTTAAATCGGGCCAGTTTTAATGAAACGGGCTTTCAATCCTGCAAATTAATTTTATGCGTAATATCGTCCCAGGTCTTAACATGGTCAGGTACGAGTCTCGGCAGCACATGAACGCCAAATGGCTTCAGTGGTTGTCCCTCCCGGAACATCGGGTGGGACGCGTTGTCGGGGTGCTACTGCCCATTCTGGACGAATGGGCGGGGCGAGGGTATGGCAGATTGACCTTTCGCCTGACGCAGGTGATCCCGGAGTAGAATGCTTCGAGGATTACCTGCGTCGTATAGGGCGGGAGGCAACGTCGCGGTGCCACAGCTGCGACTCGGGCGACGAGGATACGGCCGATCACACCCTGGCACGTTGCTAGGAGTGGTTAGATGATCGTCGAGTGCTCGAGGCGCAGCTGGGCCCCGACCTCGACCTTCCGACAGTCATCACCCCCAGTGGCGATGCGGACGTGTGGTCCGTCGCACGTCGTTGGTGCAGGAATCTGGGGGAGGAGTTATCTCCCCCAGGGAAGACCCCGATGAGTCACGTCGGGGTTGTGGTGGGCGCAGTTACACTCAAAGCGCAGGAGGGGGGGCCAAGCGAACGAATCGCTAGTTTGCTCTCGCGGAAGCCCCCCCCCTCCCACAGGCGCGCTACTCCACCCCTGAGGCTGACCACCCTGGAGGTTTTAGTGGGTTCGAGTCCCACATAACTGGGGGATTTCCTCCAGGACAAAAAAAATGGTCAGGTACGAGTGTCTACTCTTTCAACTGCAATATTGACAATACCGTCGATTATACGGCCTAGAATATTAGCTCCGTATTGCGATGTTCTTGACCAGAGTTTCGCATCGATAGAAACTACTTAGCTTCAATTAATGAGTTGTGCATGATTTTAATGACGCACAATTTAATTGCATGTTAAAAACTGAATTACTAATTGTAACTACGAAAATACTTTACGACGTATAACACGAATTTCACGAATTAAGACTGATCCAATTTCATCGAATGAGATTGCTTGCGTTATTTGCGCGTATGGGGTATGTAGGCAAATAGGCAAAGAGAGGGAGAGGGGGAGAGAGAGAGAGAGAAGGACAAGGAGAATTGACAAAAGGAATTTACGGATTGTACCAAGAAGTGTACCATGCAGAATACCACGAGTTTCATTATATATTTTTAATATTTTTCTTCAATCATTGTACACAGAGAAAGATGACAAGAGACGATTCGTACATTCTTTTCCCCTAATATTAGGATTATTAGGTTGGTGTAGATGTTCGTTCGCTTTATTGATACAAAGTGTTTATTAAAAATATAAATATATTTCATACTTTTGAAACGAAAACATTTTCCTTGAATATTTATAATTTTATGTCACTTGTCTGGTAAAAGTTCAACTAGATGAACTGGTAAATTTGGCAATTATAACAAACCGTGTTTTGGAAACACATTCATTTCTTTATGTTTATGTTTAAATGCAGTACGTCAACGTTATGTATTGGTGAGCAATTTTGTGGACAGCACTTCCAATACATTTAAAATTATTTCAACATCAGATACTTCAAATGATACATTCTGTTATTGTTTTTCAATTCGCCTTTTTATGTAGTATAAAAGCATAAGAAGAAAAATATACAGTGCTATTTGATAAACACAAAATATGTACCTTTAATTTCTTATGCAACACACATGCTTTCAAAATTTATGTGAATAAATACTTCATGTTACGTATGGACACTGAATGCAAGTGTCGCCCACGCGAAGACGCGGCGTGATCACATTTTTCCCAGGAAAAGCGAGATCATGCATATCCCCAACAGTTTTAGGCTCAAAGTTTCCAGTATAAAAAGGGGTACGTATGCATGCTCTGGGACTCATGTCTAGTGTAAAGTTCGTAGACGATAGAAGCATTAGTAATATCAGGTTCTATGCCTCTTGAAGCAGATTATACATCATTCCGGACAGGCGAATTACCTAAAACACAAAGCAAAAGCGTTTTTATGGAAAATCGCGTTTAAAGTTGGACATGCAGTATTGTCGTACTATACGCATTAATAATTGCTACCTACGGGTTTCAATCGATGTCTGGTCCATACATTACATCTTCCTCTGATAGATTAAGGTTTTCTATGACCTTCCTTTTTCTTCTTATTTCAATTCTGCCTTCTTTCGTTGGAAGTGAGACACGGCAATCAGCGGAAGTTATGCGAATATTGTTTGAAGTCTGGCTCCATTCCAGGGCGTTTGGACCACAAAAAGTGGTCTTCCATGAGATTTTGCACACTTTACAATTGAAGGTTCCATTTCGATTTTGAGAAAATCCTCCGAGACGTCTTTCGAAGAGTTCTGTATTACGAGGCATAACTAACATTTCTCGCGTCCCCTGATTTCGCATCAAGTTCGTCCACACCCCTAACTAATGAGCTGATAAACCATATTCCTTGGGAAAGGCCTCTCTTGCCGGCCTCTCGCGTTGCTGTAGGCCTGGCTCGTAACAATACCAACGAGTTTCCAAACCTTTTTCTAACTTCAACAATAACAGACAACTCACTTATCGTGGCGACCGATAAGAATTCCTTTTGTTAAAAAGGAGAGTCAGTTTCCTTTTCATTTTTTACAGTTGGCCTTCAAAATCACTCGCTTTTCAAACATTTCGTCAGAAAGTCCATTGCTCTTCGGAGTATGAAACGAGTCTTTCCACTGGAGCGGAGGATGACAACGGAGTATTATATTTTAAGAATACTTTCTGGATATTTGTGTACTTTTTTAAAATGTCAAACTTTGTATCTTCCTCGCCAAAGAAGTGTAACACCTGTAAATAAAATGTCAACAGATTAGGAATACGTATGATCCATTATATATTAATAAATAATAATTATAATAATAATAAAAAATAATAATTTTATTATATTTTACCGGTCCCTTTCGGAAGTATATCCAAATTATATATTTACTTAATGAAAGAAAGTACTAACTTGGAGTGATGCTTTAGACGCATATTCTGCAGGTCCTGGCGTACGCGTGTTTCCAAATTCGAAGAAACTGTTGCGATGAGACGAAGGAGATGGCTGATTGTGAGTGGTTGCGACGTATTTGTCATTAGCTTTCATTTCATCAACTACGGCGTGATTACGGAGCTTCTCCAGTTTCTCTTGTTGATCCTCGGAAATGCACGGGAACCATATATTTTTGAACTCCGGATGCGTTAAAGCAGCCAGGACGGCATTTTGTGATTCCGGGGTGGTGAAATTGAAATACCCTTCGAATCTCGACGTCAACGAGTCGCAAAGGCACGTAACGATTGGTTTACAATATACCCACTCCTTTTCCGTCAGTCTTATCAATTTTCGGCGTAAAGATAGTAAACATGGCAAATGTACTCCATAAAAAATATTGTCAGCTTGTAGAATGTCAATCGCTTCCGCAGTTGGCGCTGTACATTCTAGGTGCTCTTCTAAATAGTTGAAATCATTTTCCCTCAACACATTTTTTATTTCTAAAAGTCTTGTTAAGTCCATCATTTTGTCCTTAATTTGTACAATTTATCGTAGAGAATCATACAAAGAATTCCACCGTGTCTCGCCCGGTCGTTTTAATGTATGACCAATGGTCTCTAGAACTATTTCGGCGGATTTTGACCTTATCGCTGCTTTCCACAACGTGTTGCATTTCTGTATGATGTCCTCATGAATGGCAGATAGCCCTGCATCATCCTTAATTGTCCGTACCATATCTGTTGTAATTCACAAATTGAGAGTGTGTACAGAACACCGTATATGGCGAGGCAGTAAACGAAGCACATTCGCGATATTTGCGTTCACTCGTGTACTTTCTTCATCGCTGTGTAACGTACCACAGGGACTCGAACCGGTCATTACCGACCGTCGGTAAAATAGGACAATATTACATTACCACACTACCTGTACTACAATACCGCGCAGACCCATTGTACATACTTTTATATGTTAATATTAAACTAAGCATAGATTAGAGAAACAAATATTATAGAAACGTTAGAAATAATTAAATATAAGTACTGACAGAAGCACAAAACAAAGTAATATGTAATAAGCGAGAAAACTGCGAAATACAGAATAACGACTCACTGCGCATGCGCCAGCCCGCCAATTCTTCAGTATAAAAGGAGGTGCACGCAGCACTCAGCGCGCTCATTCGAATACGTTCTTGCGACCAACGAATGCTAGTTCCTGGAGGTAACTGAAGTACTATCCAGCAGAATTACAGCACGCTCCGGAAACGGCAGCGACTGGTTCTCAGGGTACAAAGGTACTGTTGCTCCTCTTTGGATCTTTCATTTGAAGGTTGAGAACTGTGTCTTCGCGGAGGTTTCAAGCGTTGCTCCTATTAGTAGGCAGCAGCTTAGCCGCTTAACGAAAGCAAGGTCTACGGAACACTAGAATAAGAACTCTGCCAAGAGTGTCGGGAACCGCTCCGGAAACGGCAGCGGCCGAACTTACGGCAGTAGAACATATACTCAAATTTCGCAAGCGTATTAGAATTAATTAGAATAGATAAACCACAAAACATAAAAAACACAAAAACATTAAACATATAATCGTAGTTGTAAGCATTATTATAGTCATTATTAGTTTAAGTGTTGTTTTAATAAAAGTCATTGTTAAGTTTAAGTTGAATTTCAATTCTTTATTCTACCAACTAACCCCCACCTATCCTATTCTCGAGGGACGCCGCTCTCCGCTCGAGAACCTGTTAGCGTTTAGTCGTTCCCGGACAACCGAACGGTACAGGTTGGATATATTTTTGGTGACAGCGGTGGGATATCTCGTTGAGAAGAATATTTTCGCTTAGTAAAATTACTCCAAAAAGTGAGTATTTTCTTAGAAAATTTTTCTTAAATTCCGTAGAGACTTAAAAGTTTACAATGCCTGACACACTTGGAGAAGAAATGTCTAATTTAGCAATCACTGCGGAGACTCAAAGAGATCCCGAAAATACAAACACTTCAGAAACTTCAGAAACTTCAGAAATTGAAAATATTCCAGGAACCTCAAATCCACAAATTAATATGAATACAGCTACGAATGCATATCCTCACTTACCACACATTAGCTTACGCGACACAGCCGACACAGTACCTTCTTTCGATGGTAGAAATATACCACTACATCAATTTACTAAAAGTTGTCGACATGCACGACGCATGGTAAGTCCTAACGCAGAATACGGATTAGTACAACTTATAAAAAATAATCTGTATGGCCAAGCTTCGAGAGTAGTTCTAAGCGGAGAATATAACACAATCAGCGACCTTATATCTGTATTAACCTCATGTTTCGCTCAATTACACACATCGATTCAATTATACGGCGAACTATCAAAAATTGCACAATTACCGAACGAAACAACAGTAGATTATAGCAGCCGCGTATCTAATCTACTTTTACAAATCAGACATTGTAATACAATAGAAGTACCTGCGCACGAAGCTCAATTTAATATAAATGCAGAACTAAATGCTGTTAAAGCCTTTCTAACGGGTTTAAAGATCGAAATATATAATAGAATACATGAATACACCTTCGGCAGTCTTGATCGCGCTATCAATTGTGCTATCAAAGCAGAAGCAGAATATAACGAATATCAAATAAGAACAAAAATAGCAACTGGAGTAACGCAAAGTAATCAATGTATAAACTGCCTTGGATACGGCCATGACGTCACGAACTGCAGTAGTCAGCAAATATCACGCACCGACTGGCGACAAAAAATCTGTCAACACTGTAAAAAAACAGGCCACACCATACAAAAATGTAGGAGCCTTAACAAAAACCAAAACGATACATTCTGTGACTTTTGCCGAAAGCCAGGTCATATGACACAAGATTGTAGAAGTCGAAGTTACAATGGAAGACCCAACGAATATTGTAGCAGCTGCCGACGAGCAGGTCACATGACGCAAGATTGCAGGAGCCAAGCTACCAGAGCCCCACAGTCCAACGAATATTGCAGCAACTGCCGAAGAACAGGTCACACGACGCAAGATTGTAGAAGTCAGAGTTACACGACCAGAACTCCTCAATCCAATATATACTGCGATTATTGTCGAAGACCGGGTCATGCGGTACAAGAATGTCGAAACCGAGCATACGACAGCATATCCTGCGAATACTGCAAATTTCGAGGCCACACAATAGATCAGTGCAGAAAGAAAATGTACTTTGATAGGAAAGAAAAGGAAGAAGCACAACCCCGTATGGTACGTAGACAGGCCATACTCAGACTCAAAACAGAGCAAATAAGGAAACCACCTAGCATCCTTCTTTCTGATATAGGGTTTAACGGGGGACAAGCAACACTAATGATCGACACGGGATCAGACCGGAACGTAATCAAAAGATGCGCTGTTTCTCCCGATATTCCAATATTCATGGATACCCTATTTGATCTGAATGGCATCACGGATGGTCTACTTAGCACCATAGGATACATCAAAATAAGAACTTTAAATACAGAGATTATCATCCACGTCGTAGAAGACCTATCAGACAGGATGGAATATTAGGAACAGATTTCTTCCAAAGTAACGGAGCAACCATCGACTATACCAGATCGGCAATAACTATTGGACAAGAAACTCTTCCATTCATCGACCCTGAAATGGTCACAATACCAGCTAGAACAAGAAGTCAAATATATGTACGAGTTCTTAATACACAGACCAGCACAGGATCAAATAATAACGGCATGGCATGTTTATTTGCAATAAATACATCCACAAAGGACATTAAAATTCCTGTACCATCGGTCGAATTAGAACCATTTATACAGGGTGTCCCAGCTAACACTGGACAGAGCTATATCTCCTAAAGTATTGTTACTAAAAATCTGAAAAAATAGGGAATGCATGGTACGAGGGGCCCAACTTTTTAGCCCGAACGAATTTTTTTTTCGATTATTATTTTAAAAGATACGATGGTCAAGTTCGGTTTTTCAAATGGCACTAACTTTTTGGAAGTCCTGAGTTGATAGTGCGTTAAAAGATAAAATCAATAAGCTATAATGTATACACTTTATTTCCACTGGTTTTTAAGATATTTCGCTTGCAAATTTCCTGATTTTCAGTGGAAAAACCGTCTCTGGACTGGCAAGGACCGGGGTCAGTTTTACTGTCGTCACGGGTAGCACTGCCTGTTGAAATAGATACCTACCTGCCAAAGGTCTACCCCGGCCCACGGGCTGGACAATTCTTTTCCGTCAGAAATGCCACTTAGGTAGGTACATCTGCAGTATCGAGAAGCGCACCGTTACTTTTATTTCGCACTTGCTTCTACGCTCGGATGACCGGTTCTTTCCGGAGGGATGCAAGTTCGATTGGTTAGGTTAGAAGGTGTGAAAGTTGCTAAACTAAATATCAACCATAGGGAGCAGATTGTATCAGAACCAATCGGATTTGCATCTCTCACAAACGGCTGCTCTCTTGAAGAGGCCTTCTTCACAGCAATACCTCCTCCCCCAATGCCCACCTTCTCTCGCACGGAATAAGTCAACGCATGCTTTTGTGTTGATATCGAAGCTCGTGTTTATACTCGAGAGGTCCACGCGTGGACAGCGGGCTACTCCTTTTCTTCCTGTGTCTCCCCACGAGGAGTATTGACGGTGGATTGTACGAGCGTAGATGTCTGGATGCCAGTTATTGAATTCAGGAGAGGATAGAAACATTTTATTACAAAACACACATGTACTATAATTAAAGTAAATCGTATTCCTCTCGGGCAGGAGTCGCCCGACGCTCGTCGAAGAGATGCGGCCTCTGGTACCCCGTGGCGGGGACAGTCCTTCGCAGGGCCTCACTCGATTTTTATGGTTTTTTCCGGAAAAAGGTACGAATCCTGGGTCGAGCGTAGCGAATTAGGGTCGAACCCCGGCAGTCGAGGGTCTAATATCCATTACAACCTATTAAGAAATTTTTTTCTTCATCGTATCGAAAGGGAAATGACGCCGATGGATTCCTTATGTTTTTCCGATGAAAATCATACCAAATAGCATGCAAATCGGGCTACTTTGACAGAGGCTATTTGTACACCTGATCTAAAAGTTGTCCGATTTGCACGACATTTGGTATGATTTTCATCGGAAAACCCCAAGGAATCCATCGGCGACACTTCCATATCCATACGATAAAGTACAAGGAATTATTTTATTTCTTAAACAGATACAGGGTAATTCTGGAACAGCGTCCGTCAAGGAGATGCGGCCCCTGGTACCCCGTGGCCGGGACAGTCCTTCGCAGGGCCTCACTCGATTTTTATGGCTTTTTCCGGAAAAAGGTACGAATCCTGGGTCGAGCGTAGCGAATTAGGGTCGAACCCCGGCAGTCGAGGGTCTAATATCCATTACAACGTATTAAGAAATTTTTTTCTTCATCGTATCGAAAGGGAAATGACGCCGATGGATTCCTTATGTTTTTCCGATGAAAATCATACCAAATATCATGCAGATCGGACTACTTTGACACAACCTATTTGTATTCTCTGTGTAAAAGTCGTCCGATTTACAAGATATTTGGTATGATTTTCATCAGAAAAACATAAGGAATCCATCGGCGGCACTGTCCTTTTGATACGACGAAGAAAATAATTTTTTAATATGCTGTAATGGATGTGACACCCTCGACTGCCGGGGTTCGACCCTAATTCGCTACGCTCGACCCAGGATTCGTACCTTTTTCCGGAAAAAGCCATAAAAATCGAGTGAGGCCCTGCGAAGGACTGTCCCCGCCACGGGGTACCAGAGGCCGCATCTCTTCGACGAGCGTCGGGCGACTCCTGCCCGAGAGGAATACGATTTACTTTAATTATAGTACATGTGTGTTTTGTAATAAAATGTTTCTATCCTCTCCTGAATTCAATAACTGGCATCCAGACATCTACGCTCGTACAATCCACCGTCAATACTCCTCGTGGGGAGACACAGGAAGAAAAGGAGTAGCCCGCTGTCCACGCGTGGACCTCTCGAGTATAAACACGAGCTTCGATATCAACACAAAAGCATGCGTTGACTTATTCCGTGCGAGAGAAGGTGGGCATTGGGGGAGGAGGTATTGCTGTGAAGAAGGCCTCTTCAAGAGAGCAGCCGTTTGTGAGAGATGCAAATCCGATTGGTTCTGATACAATCTGCTCCCTATGGTTGATATTTAGTTTAGCAACTTTCACACCTTCTAACCTAACCAATCGAACTTGCATCCCTCCGAAAAGAACCGGTCATCCGAGCGTAGAAGCAAGTGCGAAATAAAAGTAACGGTGCGCTTCTCGATACTGAAGATATACCTACCTAAGTGGCATTTCTGACGGAAAAGAATTGTCCAGCCCGTGGGCCGGGGTAGACCTTTGGCAGGTAGGTATCTATTTCAACAGGCAGTGCTACCCGTGACGACAGTAAAACTGACCCCGGTCTTTGCCAGTCCAGAGACGGTTTTTCCACTGAAAATCAGGAAATTTGCAAGCGAAATATCTTAAAAACCAGTGGAAATAAAGTGTATACATTATAGCTTATTGATTTTGTCTTTTAACGCACTATCAACTCAGGACTTCCAAAAAGTTAGTGCCATTTGAAAAACCGAACTTGACCATCGTATCTTTTAAAATAATAATCGAAAAAAAAATTCGTTCGGGCTAAAAAGTTGGGCCCCTCGTACCATGCATTCCCTATTTTTTCAGATTTTTAGTAACAATACTTTAGGAGATATAGCTCTGTCCAGTGTTAGCTGGGACACCCTGTAGAAATACCTATAAGGGAAGAAGACGCAGAAAAATATATAAAAACTAACAGAACTCACCAGTTGTTACAGTTATTAAGGCTAGATCATTTAAATTCAGAGGAACGAGCCAGTATCGAAGAATTAATAAAGGAACACGCGGATAGATTTCATATTCCGGGAGAAAAATTAGAAGCAACAAATAAAGCTTACCATAAAATCATAACGGAAAACGATGTTCCAGTCTTTACGAAACAGTATCGGTATCCTCAGTCATTCAAGGAGGAAGTAAGAAAACAAACCAAAGAATTACTGGAGAAAGGAATAATACAACCTTCTTTATCTCCTTATAACTCACCCATATGGATAGTATTAAAAAAAGAAGATTCGGAAGGAATTAGAAAACCTAGGATAGTAATAGATTTTAGAAAATTAAATGAAAAAACAATTGGAGACGCTTATCCTTTACCAAATATAACTGACATATTAGATCAGTTAGGAAGCGCCAAATATTTTTCTGTGTTCGATCTTGCATCTGGGTTTCATCAAATTCCCATGCATCCAGATGATCGTCATAAAACAGCATTTTCTACAATATATGGGAATTACGAATTTAATAGAATGCCATTTGGACTCAAACACGCACCAGCAACCTTCCAAAGGCTTATGGATTAAGTTCTAACCGGACTTCAAGGAGTAGAGCTCTTCGTGTATTTAGACGACATAGTCATATATGCTAGCTCTCTGAAGGAACATGCAACCAAATTCAAACGACTAAGGGATAGATTAAGAGAAGCAGATCTTCACCTTCAACCCGATAAGTGTGAATTTTTGAAGAAAGAAGTTACATATTTAGGACATATAATAGGCGAATACGGAGTCAAACCTGATCCACGGAAAATAGTAGCAGTTAAAGAATTCCCAACACCAACAACCGTCAAGAATGTAAAACAGTTCTTAGGACTGAGTGGATACTATAGAAGATTTATAAAAGATTTTTCAAAAATTGCAAGACCACTTTCTAATCTCACTAAAAAGGATTATAAGTTCGAATGGACAGATAAACAACAAAAGGCATTTGAAACCTTAAGGGAAGCTCTCTGCAAGGAACCCATACTACAATATCCAGACTTTGAAAAAACATTCAACATAACGACAGGCGCCTCAGGTATTGCTGTAGGTGCAGTTCTTAGTCAGGGAGAAATAGGAAAAGACTTACCGGTAGCTTACGCATCTCGAGTTCTAAATGACGTAGAAACTCGTTACTCACCGACAGAACGAGAACTTTTGGCAATATTATAAGCAGTATTTCATTTCAGACCCTATATTTATGGTATAAAATTCTATCTTATAACAGATCATTAACCTTTAGAATGGCTGCAAACTCTTTCAAACCCGACGTCACGACTAATGCGATGGAAACTTAAACTTGCGGAATATGATTATAAAATTTTGTATAAGCCGGGAAAATATAACACAAATGCGGATGCTTTATCTAGAAATCCGATAGCATTACCGTTAAACGCAAAGCGAGCACACTCAGAAACAAACTCACACGAAAATAAAAAACAAAAACAGTTTCATCAACCGAACACGCGACAAAGGGAAACAACCGCCTCGACCTCAGGAAACCCAGCACCACATAAACAACATAAACTTAGCTCGACTGATTCCGACTCTTCATACGACGAAAGTGATGCAGTAGGAACAAAACGACAACAGTTAAAAAGAAAAATAAAAAGAAACACCTCCTCATCGCAACCGGAGATTAAAAAACAAAGTATAGAAACACATATATTCCCCCAAGACACAGTACCTGCTAAGGTACATATACCCCCCCAAATTACAGTACCTGTTGAAATACATATACCCCCCCAAATTTCGGTACCTATAATTCCTCAAAAAAGAATATTACCTCAAGACAAAACACAAAAAATAAAAAAACATTACGTCCAGAAACTTCAAGAGGACTTAATAGAAGAAATAGATGAGAAAACCATAGTACCAAGACACAATTATAAGGACCCTCCCAAAATCAATGCAGAGTCAAGCACAGACAAAAGTACTCACCATACACCTAAAAGGAAAAAACAAAAATTAAAATCAAGTACAGACACAGCTCCCATAACTCCCATTAAAATCAATCAAGGGAAAATACTTACTCCCCCTTAGTAGTTAGGCTATGAGAGTTCTGGCTCAAGTGCTGGCGAGGGGGTGAGGCGGGGAGGGGGGTACCGCGTTCGTAGGTGAGGGGGATGACGTCACAGGGAAGGGGGATTCCAAGATGGCGTCGACCGAGTTCGTAGGTGAGGGGGATGACGTCACAGGGGAGGGGGATTTTCAAAATTTTCAAAATGGCGTCGCGCGCGCAGGTCGAGTTCGTTGGCGAGGGGGTTAACGTCACGGGGGAGGGGGAGGATTTTCAAATTTTCAAAATGGCGTCGCGCGCATTTCGTGTTGGCGCCACCTACTGGACGTTTAAGGTACTTTGGGCCCGCGTCGGTATTTGGGCCCGTCTTGGTAAATTTTCCAGGTTTTTCATACATTTCGGGTTGGCGCCACCTATTGTACGTTTAAGGTACTTTGGGTCCGCCATGGTAAATTTTCCAAGGTTTTCATACGTTTCGTGCTGACGTCACCTGTTGCATGTCTAAGGTATATTTGGGCACGCGTCGCCGCCGCGCAATCTCCGTACGTGTGCGGGGATCGGTGCGCAGGCGCGACCGCGACCGATTCGTGGAAATTCAAATCGCGTTTTCGATGATGATTTCTGAGAAAGCGGGTGGACCATGATTTCTGAGAAAAGATAAGGAAATATTTGAATCGCGGGACCGATACAGCACACGTGCAATGATATAAACATAGAGCGATAATTATTATTATTATTATTATAAATCAATCATCGCGATAGCCCATGGAATAAACATTGCACCGCGACATGCAGTGTGTTTATGTTTGAATCGTGGGACCGATACAGCGCACGTGCAATGATGTAAACATAGAGTGATAATTATTATAAATCAATCATCGCGATAACCCATGGAATAAACATTGCACCGTGCTATGCCCTGTGTTTATATCTGAACAGGATCGAACGCGTTTTTGGCGCCTACGTGCAGGCGCTTCGTGCCGTGTGTTTATGTTTGAATCGTGGGACCGATGCAGCGCACGTGCAATGATGTAAACATAGAGCGATAATTATTGTAAATCAATCATCGCGATAGCCCATGGAATAAACACGACATTGCATTCCATGAGGATTTCTGAGAAAGAGGGTGGTACATGATTTCTGAGAAGTCATACAGCGCACCGCGCAATGCAGTGTGTTTACATCTGAACAGGATCGAACACGTTTCGGGCGCCTACGTGCACACTCCTCGTGCCGTGTGTTTATGTTTCAATCGTGGGACCGATACAGCGCACGTGCAATGATGTATACATATAGCGATAATTATTCGGGGAAGAGTTCCGAGTATTTTAATGATCGAGGAGGAGACTGTAAGTTAATCGTCGCGATAGCCCATGGAGTAAACACAACATTGGACCGCGCCATGCAGTGTGTTTATAGTAGGTAAGTGGAAGCGGGACCGGGACCGTGTAAGGGTGAAAAGAGTTCGATATAGGCCCGTGGGCATCTGATTAACGCGAGCCCTTCATCCGCGATGCCGCAGTTGGACCACCAAACGCTTATGATCGAGAAGCATAAAATCCGGGACGTGTTAAGCCCACAGTCATTATTCGAGACATCGTGGAACATTATCGTTCAAAACGGATTTATGCAATTGTCGCATCACCACCGTCAATTGCTACGCCATATCGCGCGATACAGTACTGCGAGCAAATGCAGATTGTATTGCATTGTTGGTGATAAAGATGTGCATCGCAAACATGTGAAGTACTTTACCGCGATCGTGTGTACACCGTTAACGCTTCTGCAAGACATTGAGAACGGCGCGGTCGAAGTGTACAAAGTGTTGTGCCCTCGAACATTGACTATCACCGTGGACTCGTTTTTGTGTCGTGAATTAGCAAGATTTTTGGATGAGCACCCGACACCGATTATGCGACTACACTCGAAGCGTCTCATTTTGCCGTTGGGTTTCCGATATCCGATCACCGACCGCATCACCTGGAAGAGTCGTATCACCCATTCGACACTATTCGTGCGTGTCTGGTAGACAAAAAAATCCTTTGTGAATAAGTGAACATGGAGGGGTTCATGGACACGTACAGGGTTTTGTCCCAGATGTCTAAGCTTTTACGCTCTATTGCGGAATTCCGAGATTGGGTGGATCATTGCGACACGTGCCTGCAGCTCATCGTCCAGTACCAGAGCAGCGGAGGAATGTCACTGGCCGCGAAACAACGCCTAGTGTCGCTGATCACGCGAATCAAGACATTGCGCGCGATCGTGCGGGAAAAGTTTTCGCGAGTCGGTTGCGGTGTTTCGGGCCGATCGACTGCACCCAAAGTCGTATGGGAAGACGTGGAATCGGCGTTTATAGGCCGTATTTCAACCGGTGCGGTTATCAACGTGGGACACGTCGATCCGCGTCGATTTTTAGAGGGTGCTCGACGAATTGTGATTTCGCGCGTCACGAACGCTATCACGGCACATAAGAGCGTGTCTGTGAATACGAACTTTAACGCGGAGTTTATGTTGGGTGAGAATACGGAGATGAAAAGTTTCGGTACGCGAAATCGAGTACTGTTCATGACTTCGAACGTTCGCGAGTGGTACTCGAAGCACGTGGTCGCTCCCACGCTAGTGATGCTCGAGGAGTTTCAAGATCGCGACAGTGGATGAACCTTAAGGGCAGTGCTAAATATTCTAGTGAATATTAATAAGCATAATCCACTTCGAGGCGGTTGCAACGTACCGCTTCCGCGCGCCGTCGTCCTGAAGAAAGCGGTGGTGAACATAAAGAATAGAGACAATGCGTGTTTCTTGTGGGCTGTCGTTGCCAGTTTGTACCCTGTTGCTGCGAATAGTGATAGGATCGCATCGTACCATCATTACTTGGATGTGTTTCGTACGGGCGATATGACTCTACCCGTAACGTTGGACCAGCTGACAAAGTTCGAGAGGATGAACGACGTGTCGGTGAACGTGTACGCGTGGTCCGACGGAAGCTGCGCACCTCTGCGTTTGACCGAGGACAAGCGAGAGAGGCACGCGAACCTCCTACTGGTGCAGGACCCCAACGAGCCTCGACGTTATCATTTCGCGTGCATTCGCAGCATGTCGAGACTCATATCGAAACAGCTCGGCAAACACAATGGACAAGTATTCGTTTGCGAAAGGTGAGTAAAATATGGTATATTTCGATCGATGTGTTATTGATTATTATGTTGTATTATTAATACTATTATCGTTGCAGATGTCTCAGCTTCTTTCATTCGAACGTGCAATTGACGAAGCACAACGTGGACTGCCAACGTCTGAACGAGTGCGCCGTCGAATTGCCGTCCCTGAAGGATAAATGGTTGCAGTTCAAGAACTTTAAAAATAAGGAACGAGCGCCATTCATCATTTACGCGGACTTCGAATGTATGCTGGAGGACGTAGAGCCTGCGGAGCAGAGTCGGACGTATACATACCAGCAGCATAGAGCGTCCAGCGTGGGATATTACATCCATTGTTCCACCGACGCGTCTCTGTGCCGTTATCGCGCGTATCGTCACGAATCCGAGTGCGTGAAGTGGTTCGTACAAGAACTTCGAGATTTTGCGGACATTGCGTATTCGTGGTTGCGGAACGCGAAACCGATGAACTCGTTAACGAAACAACAGTGGCGTAGTTTTAACGAAGCGATCGAGTGTCACGTGTGTGGACAACCTTTCGTCGAGGGGGATAAAAAAGTGCGCGACCATTGTCACTCGACGGGCGAGTACCGAGGCGCGGCCCACGTGTCGTGCAACTTACAGTTTCAACGATCGTACACGATACCGGTAGTGTTTCTTAATTTATCAGGCTACGACGCGCATTTCGTGATTAAGGAGTTGGCGTCCGCGTTCGAAGGACAGATCGACCTGCTACCGGTAACGAAAGAGCGGTATATATCTTTCACGAAACATGTCAAGGGAATCGACGCCGAGAACACCGATTGGAAGAGGGGATTGAAATTTCGATTCATAGATTCGTTGAAGTTTTTGGCCGCTAGTTTGGAGAAACTCGCTTCGGACCTTGGCAAAGAACGACTCGCGATTCTACGACGCGAGTTTCAATCCCTGTCGGATGATCAGTTCAATCTCCTTACCAGGAAGGGCGTCTTCCCGTACGACTACGTGACGTCATACATCAAACTTAATGATACGCGTTTACCGTCCCGCGAAGCGTTCTATAATCGGTTGAACGATAGCGCCGCGTCGGAGCCTGATTACGCGCACGCCGCGAACGTGTGGAATACTTTTCGCGTACAGACATTGGGCGAGTACAGTGATTTGTACTTGAAAACAGATGTACTGTTACTCGCCGACGTATTCGAGAGTTTCCGCACCGACTGTATCGCGAGTTACGATTTAGATCCCGCGCATTATTTTACGCTACCGAGTTTCACGTGGGACGCGATGCTCAAGTACACCGGCGTACGATTAGAACTTTTAACGGACGTGGACATGCTACTGTTCGTAGAGCGTGGCATACGCGGCGGTCTGAGTCAGTGCTCGCACAGGTACGCGCGTGCCAACAACAAGTACCTGCCTGCAGGGATGTACGACGAATCGAAGGCATCGACGTATCTGATGTACTTCGACGTCAACAACTTGTACGGATGGGCGATGTCGCAGGCTATGCCGAAAGGTGGGTTTCGATGGCTGGACGATGCGACGGCTGCCGCGCTCGATGTATCATCACTATCCGACGGCGAGGACACCGAGGACGCCAAGGAATCCGAGGGATACCTGTTGGAGGTCGACATCGAATATCCCCAGGAGATCCACGACGCCCACGCTGACCTTCCATTCTGCCCGGTGCGCGAGCACGCTCCAGAAGGAAAACAGACCAAGCTACTTGCCACGCTCGACGATAAGGAGCGATACGTCATACATTATCGCTACCTGAAACAGTGCGTGCGACACGGTTTACGCGTAACGCGAATTCATCGGGTGTTGCGATTCGATCAGTCGCACTGGTTGCGCGACTACATTCGTTTGAACACTGATTTGAGGACGCGGGCAACCAGCGAATTTCAGAAGACTCTGTATAAATTAATGAATAACGCAGTGTATGGAAAAACGATGGAGAATGTGCGGAATCGCGTAGATGTGCGACTGGTGACGCGGTGGGACGGTCGTTACGGTGCGGAAGCGCTGATCGCGAAGCCGAACTTTCATAGTCGCACGATCTTCTCCGAACAGTTGGTGGCCATCGAGATGCGTAAATTAAAAGTTAAGTTTGATAAACCCATATACGTGGGAATGAGTGTACTGGACGTATCGAAAGAATGCCTGTACGAGTTCCATTACGCGTATATGCGCGCGAAATTCGGTGATAAGTGTAAGGTTCTGTACACCGACACCGATAGTTTAATGTATAGCGTGGAATGCGAGGATGCGTATGAAACGATGAAGAGTGACGTCGCCCGATTCGACACGAGTGATTACGCGGTGGACAATCCGTACGGTATGCCCCGCGAAAACAAAAAGGTGCCGGGACTCATGAAAGATGAGAACAACGGCGCCTTGATGACCGAGTTCGTCGGATTGAGGTCTAAGATGTACGCAACTAGAACGTTTAACGCGACAGTGGGGTCTACGAGTGAGACTAAAAAAGTGAAGGGTGTGCGGAGGCACGTGGTCGCGAATCATGTACAATTCGACGATTACATTCGTTGTCTCCGCGATCTCACCGAGAAATCGATTCGGCAGAACAATATACGCTCCAAAGAGCATCATGTGTATACCGTGAGTCAGGAGAAGAACGCTCTCAGTCCGTTCGACGATAAGCGGTGTATTTTAGCCGATCGAGTCGACACCCTTCCGTGGGGTCATTATCGAATCCCCGAGCTCAAGACACACGAACGTCTCCAGCTTGACCCCGACGAGTCCCTCGACAATTCCATTGTTTAGTATGTTTGCATGTTCAGTATGTTTGCATGTTCAGTATGTTTGCATGTTTAGTATGTTTGCATGTTTAGTATGTTGTATGTTTGCATGCACATATGTATATACGTTTCTTTGGGTATTTATTTATGGATATATGTATAGCGTAGAATAGTCAAAATTGTATATAGCGCGGAATAACTAAAATTGTATTTTATACGCGTCGGTATATATGTATATTTTTTCATACTTTTAAGATTAATTGTACGCATATACGAGAAGGTGAAGGAGCATGTGGAAAATTGAATAAACGGACACTGTTTATATATTTATATGTATGTATTTATTTTTCATTCATTTATTTTAGTAACATCGAGTGCGTTCGTGATCGGGAATCATAGAATATCCTTGTTGCTTATCCACGAGTTCCGCGACGAATCGAATCCGAGCCACTTAACGTACACCTGGTTTCCTTTACGACGAATAATCTTCTCGACCAGATAGACGTCCGAATTCGCGACCGAATGTAGTTCGTACTCGTAGAATCCATCCGAGATCGGTTCTCCTGCGGAATCGCGCAGAATGTACGTCACCGGACACGTTGGTTGTACGGTTATGATTTCAAACACCTCGGTTGACCAGTTCGGAGTGTACCCCTTCTCGAAGAGAGTCTTGAACTTGCTCACGCGTACCTTGTCACCAACTTTGAATTTCACGCGTCGTCTAACTCCTTCCGATGCTGAGGGTGAAAGGGATTCATTCGCGGCGAACGACAAACGCGTCGCGGGGGTTACGTCAACGGGTCGGGCGTTGATCGTTCGGTGCTTGCGATGATTGTAGGTGTGTACGAGCGCGGGTAACAGGTCAACCCAACGATAGGACGCGTTCAAGGAGAATTTTTTCCACATGAGGTTTTTCAGCGTGCGATTGAAACGTTCAACGATCGACGCTTTCATCACGCTGTACGTGGAGTAGTGGTTGATTTCGCGAGTCTTCACGCATCGTTGAAACTCCGCGTTGTAAAACTCCTTACCCATGTCGGTTTGTAAATTTCGCGGACATCTATCGCTCTGCTGCAACACGATCGTGAACGCCGCGGTCACGTCGCGTCCACTTTTTGTTTTCACGGGTATGGCCCACGCGTACTTACTGAACGCATCGATGATCGTTAGTATGTAGTGATATCCTCGATTTTGCTTCGCGTACGGACGCATCTCCACCAAATCGGCCTGCCACAAATCATCGTAGCCACGAATGACGACGCTACGCCGTGGAAAATTTCGTCTCGCGGGAGCGTGTAATTCGTTCACTAATTGTATTCGCTCCTTACTCATGCTTCGCGGGTGGGTGGGGGATGGTTACGACGTTCCAAGGATGTTAGAAGTAGTATGAGTTCCTCGAGTGCTCGCAAAACGCAATCGATACACGTTTTTCGTGATCGTTCGTTATTATTAGACGTTTCGGAGCCGTAGCCGCTATTGAGACAGTCATTGATCATCGTCGTCGTCGTAAACCCTCATTCGCTTTTCGCGATTCCTTTCGTTTGTACAGATCCGTGGTCGTCAACTCTTCGAGTCTGTCTTTCAAGTGATCCAAGCGTCGTTCCATCGCGTTATTTAAATCATCCTCTAATCGAGACAATTGCGCGTTAACGATATCCGTCATCGTTCTTTGTACTCGCGTTGTTAGGGGCATGGGTATGAATGGGGGCGCGGGCGACGCGGTCACGCGACGAGGACAAGGATTACCAATCGACGAATCGATGACGGTTACCGATAATGCGATCGATTATGTGTACTGGGACGATCCGAACGAATTGATCGATAGACTGAGATTGCTCGTAGCATCTCGCGCGGCAGGTCACACGGGTCACGATAACGAAATCGCATCCATCGTGGAGGAACTTCGCGAGGCTAAACATATCTTAAATTGAACGATTCGGTGATCATCGCGTCAGTGGTGTTCGCGCATACGCATCGTTATGTCGGTGAATAAGTTTGGCATCTCGTTACGCAATAACAACAACAACAACAACAACAACGACGAAGCGAGAATGGTGTTACGTAGCCCCTTCAGGTCCATCCCGTGCTCGCTATCCTCGCGTCACTGCAAGCCTCTACTATGAAATGGGACCTGACGAGTTTGCGTCAGCACTTGCAGCGCTCAGGGACGCAATAAAAGACGAAAACGCGCGCTCGTTTCGAAACATACCTATCAAAATTAAACACGTAATTACATCGGGATACCGACCACAAACCAACGGTTCCTTCAAAAAAAGTCATGTCGTCCTAGCCGAATATTTAAAACACTATTTGGAAAGATATATAGATTTTCCCCCGCTTAATAACGATTCATGTATTGCCATTCCTTTGCGACCCCTTAGATTTAATAGCGTAACCATAAGTTTAAGCCGCTTAACGAAAGTGTACGCGCGGACAGCTTCACACGGAAGAACGAAACAGCCTCACGAGACCGTTTCGTGTCTAGGTGGGGAGGTGTTACGTAGCCCCTTCAGGTCCATCCCGTGCTCGCTGTCCTCGCGTCACTTTCTTCCGTAAAGACGATTCAGCGGAATCGCCTCGCGTGTAGCAATCGCGTTGCGCTTAGCCCGTGGCAACGACCGTAGGGACAACGACCGCGCTCGGCCCGGGCCACGGATATTTCGCAAATATCAAAGAATTAATGAAGCAATCGACAGCTGCCGACAGGGCAGTTTCCCCCATTCCTGGGGACTGTCCGAGGTTCGGCCCGCGACGAAGAACCGCGGAACAGGGATTCGTTTTTGAGAGCTCGTGATAGGAAGTTGTGACGAGCCAGCGGGCCGTCTAGAAACCGCGCCTCGCCGCCACGTAGAGACCGCGACAACCGTCCGGACGGTCGAGATCAGCCTTGGGTATCTCCATCCGACAAACCGCGAACGGCCTAGCCGGGAGAGCCCTTGCGCGAGGTACGAACCGCCGTTGACTCCGCGAAGACGTGCGACGGAACGAGAGAGAGCGAGAACATTGACGGACACCGATTGCGCCGACTTCCGTGTGCTATCCGAGAGCACAGCGAGCGACCACGACCTACGCCAGGTTGACCGACTGACAGAGCGTACAAAGCGATAAACGGCAAGCGTGCCGAAATCCGAGCCCACTACGATAACAGGGACGGAGCGACGTCCCTTGGGTATGTTCTCATATTATTTTTGTCTTTCTTCTGAATATACTTTACTATGTTATTTCCTCAAACTCCGAGTCACCATTGATTTAATCCCCTTTTCTCCTTATCCTCCCACGGTAAGTTTAGTCAAGGCGTGCTTTAGCACCTTAAAAGAGTAAGAACCCCGCGGGTCACCCTAGCCGCTCAGGGCGATTCGCCAAAAGTCCCTTCAGGACGTAACAATGGCAATGACGAGATTATTGTCCTCGGTGGACGAACGCTTTACCCAAAAAATCGAAACAGCTATCGCGAGCGCTCGACTGGACGCCGAGTATCAACGATCTCAACTCGAAACGCGAGTACAAAGAACGATGACGGATATCGTTAACGCGCAATTGTCTCGATTAGAGGATGATTTAAATAACGCGATGGAACGACGCTTGGATCACTTGAAAGACAGACTCGAAGAGTTGACGACCACGGATCTGTACAAACGAAAGCAATCGCGAAAAGCGAATGAGGGTTTACGACGACGACGATGATCAATGACTGTCTCAATAGCGGCTACGGCTCCGAAACGTCTAATAATAACGAACGATCACGAAAAACGTGTATCGATTGCGTTTTGCGAGCACTCGAGGAACTCATACTACTTCTAACATCCTTGGAACGTCGTAACCATCCCCCACCCACCCGCGAAGCACGAGTAAGGAGCGAATACAATTAGTGAACGAATTACACGCTCCCGCGAGACGAAATTTTCCACGGCGTAGCGTCGTCATTCGCGGCTACGATGATTTGTGGCAGGCCGATTTGGTGGAGATGCGTCCGTACGCGAAGCAAAATCGAGGATATCACTACATACTAACGATCATCGATGCGTTCAGTAAGTACGCGTGGGCCATACCCGTGAAAACAAAAAGTGGACGCGACGTGACCGCGGCGTTCACGATCGTGTTGCAGCAGAGCGATAGATGTCCGCGAAATTTACAAACCGACATGGGTAAGGAGTTTTACAACGCGGAGTTTCAACGATGCGTGAAGACTCGCGAAATCAACCACTACTCCACGTACAGCGTGATGAAAGCGTCGATCGTTGAACGTTTCAATCGCACGCTGAAAAACCTCATGTGGAAAAAATTCTCCTTGAACGCGTCCTATCGTTGGGTTGACCTGTTACCCGCGCTCGTACACACCTACAATCATCGCAAGCACCGAACGATCAACGCCCGACCCGTTGACGTAACCCCCGCGACGCGTTTGTCGTTCGCCGCGAATGAATCCCTTTCACCCTCAGCATCGGAAGGAGTTAGACGACGCGTGAAATTCAAAGTTGGTGACAAGGTACGCGTGAGCAAGTTCAAGACTCTCTTCGAGAAGGGGTACACTCCGAACTGGTCAACCGAGGTGTTTGAAATCATAACCGTACAACCAACGTGTCCGGTGACGTACATTCTGCGCGATTCCGCAGGAGAACCGATCTCGGATGGATTCTACGAGTACGAACTACATTCGGTCGCGAATTCGGACGTCTATCTGGTCGAGAAGATTATTCGTCGTAAAGGAAACCAGGTGTACGTTAAGTGGCTCGGATTCGATTCGTCGCGGAACTCGTGGATAAGCAACAAGGATATTCTATGATTCCCGATCACGAACGCACTCGATGTTACTAAAATAAATGAATGAAAAATAAATACATACATATAAATATATAAACAGTGTCCGTTTATTCAATTTTCCACATGCTCCTTCACCTTCTCGTATATGCGTACAATTAATCTTAAAAGTATGAAAAAATATACATATATACCGACGCGTATAAAATACAATTTTAGTTATTCCGCGCTATATACAATTTTGACTATTCTACGCTATACATATATCCATAAATAAATACCCAAAGAAACGTATATACATATGTGCATGCAAACATACAACATACTAAACATGCAAACATACTAAACATGCAAACATACTGAACATGCAAACATACTGAACATGCAAACATACTAAACAATGGAATTGTCGAGGGACTCGTCGGGGTCAAGCTGGAGACGTTCGTGTGTCTTGAGCTCGGGGATTCGATAATGACCCCACGGAAGGGTGTCGACTCGATCGGCTAAAATACACCGCTTATCGTCGAACGGACTGAGAGCGTTCTTCTCCTGACTCACGGTATACACATGATGCTCTTTGGAGCGTATATTGTTCTGCCGAATCGATTTCTCGGTGAGATCGCGGAGACAACGAATGTAATCGTCGAATTGTACATGATTCGCGACCACGTGCCTCCGCACACCCTTCACTTTTTTAGTCTCACTCGTAGACCCCACTGTCGCGTTAAACGTTCTAGTTGCGTACATCTTAGACCTCAATCCGACGAACTCGGTCATCAAGGCGCCGTTGTTCTCATCTTTCATGAGTCCCGGCACCTTTTTGTTTTCGCGGGGCATACCGTACGGATTGTCCACCGCGTAATCACTCGTGTCGAATCGGGCGACGTCACTCTTCATCGTTTCATACGCATCCTCGCATTCCACGCTATACATTAAACTATCGGTGTCGGTGTACAGAACCTTACACTTATCACCGAATTTCGCGCGCATATACGCGTAATGGAACTCGTACAGGCATTCTTTCGATACGTCCAGTACACTCATTCCCACGTATATGGGTTTATCAAACTTAACTTTTAATTTACGCATCTCGATGGCCACCAACTGTTCGGAGAAGATCGTGCGACTATGAAAGTTCGGCTTCGCGATCAGCGCTTCCGCACCGTAACGACCGTCCCACCGCGTCACCAGTCGCACATCTACGCGATTCCGCACATTCTCCATCGTTTTTCCATACACTGCGTTATTCATTAATTTATACAGAGTCTTCTGAAATTCGCTGGTTGCCCGCGTCCTCAAATCAGTGTTCAAACGAATGTAGTCGCGCAACCAGTGCGACTGATCGAATCGCAACACCCGATGAATTCGCGTTACGCGTAAACCGTGTCGCACGCACTGTTTCAGGTAGCGATAATGTATGACGTATCGCTCCTTATCGTCGAGCGTGGCAAGTAGCTTGGTCTGTTTTCCTTCTGGAGCGTGCTCGCGCACCGGGCAGAATGGAAGGTCAGCGTGGGCGTCGTGGATCTCCTGGGGATATTCGATGTCGACCTCCAACAGGTATCCCTCGGATTCCTTGGCGTCCTCGGTGTCCTCGCCGTCGGATAGTGATGATACATCGAGCGCGGCAGCCGTCGCATCGTCCAGCCATCGAAACCCACCTTTCGGCATAGCCTGCGACATCGCCCATCCGTACAAGTTGTTGACGTCGAAGTACATCAGATACGTCGATGCCTTCGATTCGTCGTACATCCCTGCAGGCAGGTACTTGTTGTTGGCACGCGCGTACCTGTGCGAGCACTGACTCAGACCGCCGCGTATGCCACGCTCTACGAACAGTAGCATGTCCACGTCCGTTAAAAGTTCTAATCGTACGCCGGTGTACTTGAGCATCGCGTCCCACGTGAAACTCGGTAGCGTAAAATAATGCGCGGGATCTAAATCGTAACTCGCGATACAGTCGGTGCGGAAACTCTCGAATACGTCGGCGAGTAACAGTACATCTGTTTTCAAGTACAAATCACTGTACTCGCCCAATGTCTGTACGCGAAAAGTATTCCACACGTTCGCGGCGTGCGCGTAATCAGGCTCCGACGCGGCGCTATCGTTCAACCGATTATAGAACGCTTCGCGGGACGGTAAACGCGTATCATTAAGTTTGATGTATGACGTCACGTAGTCGTACGGGAAGACGCCCTTCCTGGTAAGGAGATTGAACTGATCATCCGACAGGGATTGAAACTCGCGTCGTAGAATCGCGAGTCGTTCTTTACCAAGGTCCGAAGCGAGTATCTCCAAAGTAGCGGCCAAAAACTTCAACGAATCTATGAATCGAAATTTCAATCCCCTCTTCCAATCGGTGTTCTCGGCGTCGATTCCCTTGACATGTTTCGTGAAAGATATATACCGCTCTTTCGTTACCGGTAGCAGGTCGATCTGTCCTTCGAACGCGGACGCCAACTCCTTAATCACGAAATGCGCGTCGTAGCCTGATAAATTATGAAACACTACCGGTATCGTGTACGATCGTTGAAACTGTAAGTTGCACGACACGTGGGCCGCGCCTCGGTACTCGCCCGTCGAGTGACAATGGTCGCGCACTTTTTTATCCCCCTCGACGAAAGGTTGTCCACACACGTGACACTCGATCGCTTCGTTAAAACTACGCCACTGTTGTTTCGTTAACGAGTTCATCGGTTTCGCGTTCCGCAACCACGAATACGCAGTGTCCGCAAAGTCTCGAAGTTCTTGGACGAACCACTTCACGCACTCGGATTCGTGACGATACGCGCGATAACGGCACAGAGACGCGTCGGTGGAACAATGGATGTAATATCCCACGCTGTACGCTCTATGCTGCTGGTATGTATACGTCCGACTCTGCTCCGCAGGCTCTACGTCCTCCAGCATACATTCGAAGTCCGCGTAAATGATGAATGGCGCTCGTTCCTTATTTTTAAAGTTCTTGAACTGCAACCATTTATCCTTCAGGGACGGCAATTCGAAGGCGCACTCGTTCAGACGTTGGCAGTCCACGTTGTGCTTCGTCAATTGCACGTTCGAATGAAAGAAGCTGAGACATCTGCAACGATAATAGTATTAATAATACAACATAATAATCAATAACACATCGATCGAAATATACCATATTTTACTCACCTTTCGCAAACGAATACTTGTCCATTGTGTTTGCCGAGCTGTTTCGATATGAGTCTCGACATGCTGCGAATGCACGCGAAATGATAACGTGGAGGCTCGTTGGGGTCCTGCACCAGTAGGAGGTTCGCGTGCCTCTCTCGCTTGTCCTCGGTCAAACGCAGAGGTGCGCAGCTTCCGTCGGACCACGCGTACACGTTCACCGACACGTCGTTCATCCTCTCGAACTTTGTCAGCTGGTCCAACGTTACGGGTAGAGTCATATCGCCCGTACGAAACACATCCAAGTAGTGATGGTACGATGCGATCCTATCACTATTCGCAGCAACAGGGTACAAACTGGCAACGACAGCCCACAAGAAACACGCATTGTCTCTATTCTTTATGTTCACCACCGCTTTCTTCAGGACGACGGCGCGCGGAAGCGGTACGTTGCAACCGCCTCGAAGTGGATTATGCTTATTAATATTCACTAGAATATTTAGCACTGCCCTTAAGGTCCATCCACTGTCGCGATCTTGAAACTCCTCGAGCATCACTAGCGTGGGAGCGACCACGTGCTTCGAGTACCACTCGCGAACGTTCGAAGTCATGAACAGTACTCGATTTCGTGTACCGAAACTTTTCATCTCCGTATTCTCACCCAACATAAACTCCGCGTTAAAGTTCGTATTCACAGACACGCTCTTATGTGCCGTGATAGCGTTCGTGACGCGCGAAATCACAATTCGTCGAGCACCCTCTAAAAATCGACGCGGATCGACGTGTCCAACGTTGATAACCGCACCGGTTGAAATACGGCCTATAAACGCCGATTCCACGTCTTCCCATACGACTTTGGGTGCAGTCGATCGGCCCGAAACACCGCAACCGACTCGCGAAAACTTTTCCCGCACGATCGCGCGCAATGTCTTGATTCGCGTGATCAGCGACACTAGGCGTTGTTTCGCGGCCAGTGACATTCCTCCGCTGCTCTGGTACTGGACGATGAGCTGCAGGCACGTGTCGCAATGATCCACCCAATCTCGGAATTCCGCAATAGAGCGTAAAAGCTTAGACATCTGGGACAAAACCCTGTACGTGTCCATGAACCCCTCCATGTTCACTTATTCACAAAGGATTTTTTTGTCTACCAGACACGCACGAATAGTGTCGAATGGGTGATACGACTCTTCCAGGTGATGCGGTCGGTGATCGGATATCGGAAACCCAACGGCAAAATGAGACGCTTCGAGTGTAGTCGCATAATCGGTGTCGGGTGCTCATCCAAAAATCTTGCTAATTCACGACACAAAAACGAGTCCACGGTGATAGTCAATGTTCGAGGGCACAACACTTTGTACACTTCGACCGCGCCGTTCTCAATGTCTTGCAGAAGCGTTAACGGTGTACACACGATCGCGGTAAAGTACTTCACATGTTTGCGATGCACATCTTTATCACCAACAATGCAATACAATCTGCATTTGCTCGCAGTACTGTATCGCGCGATATGGCGTAGCAATTGACGGTGGTGATGCGACAATTGCATAAATCCGTTTTGAACGATAATGTTCCACGATGTCTCGAATAATGACTGTGGGCTTAACACGTCCCGGATTTTATGCTTCTCGATCATAAGCGCTTGGTGGTCCAACTGCGGCATCGCGGATGAAGGGCTCGCGTTAATCAGATGCCCACGGGCCTATATCGAACTCTTTTCACCCTTACACGGTCCCGGTCCCGCTTCCACTTACCTACTATAAACACACTGCATGGCGCGGTCCAATGTTGTGTTTACTCCATGGGCTATCGCGACGATTAACTTACAGTCTCCTCCTCGATCATTAAAATACTCGGAACTCTTCCCCGAATAATTATCGCTATATGTATACATCATTGCACGTGCGCTGTATCGGTCCCACGATTGAAACATAAACACACGGCACGAGGAGTGTGCACGTAGGCGCCCGAAACGTGTTCGATCCTGTTCAGATGTAAACACACTGCATTGCGCGGTGCGCTGTATGACTTCTCAGAAATCATGTACCACCCTCTTTCTCAGAAATCCTCATGGAATGCAATGTCGTGTTTATTCCATGGGCTATCGCGATGATTGATTTACAATAATTATCGCTCTATGTTTACATCATTGCACGTGCGCTGCATCGGTCCCACGATTCAAACATAAACACACGGCACGAAGCGCCTGCACGTAGGCGCCAAAAACGCGTTCGATCCTGTTCAGATATAAACACAGGGCATAGCACGGTGCAATGTTTATTCCATGGGCTATCGCGATGATTGATTTACAATAATTATCACTCTATGTTTACATCATTGCACGTGCGCTGTATCGGTCCCACGATTCAAACATAAACACACTGCATGTCGCGGTGCAATGTTTATTCCATGGGCTATCGCGATGATTGATTTATAATAATAATAATAATAATTATCGCTCTATGTTTATATCATTGCACGTGTGCTGTATCGGTCCCGCGATTCAAATATTTCCTTATCTTTTCTCAGAAATCATGGTCCACCCGCTTTCTCAGAAATCATCATCGAAAACGCGATTTGAATTTCCACGAATCGGTCGCGGTCGCGCCTGCGCACCGATCCCCGCACACGTACGGAGATTGCGCGGCGGCGACGCGTGCCCAAATATACCTTAGACATGCAACAGGTGACGTCAGCACGAAACGTATGAAAACCTTGGAAAATTTACCATGGCGGACCCAAAGTACCTTAAACGTACAATAGGTGGCGCCAACCCGAAATGTATGAAAAACCTGGAAAATTTACCAAGACGGGCCCAAATACCGACGCGGGCCCAAAGTACCTTAAACGTCCAGTAGGTGGCGCCAACCCGAAATGTATGAAAAGCCTGGAAAATTTACCAAGACGGGCCCAAATACCGACGCGGGCCCAAAGTACCTTAAACGTCCAGTAGGTGGCGCCAACACGAAATGCGCGCGACGCCATTTTGAAAATTTGAAAATCCTCCCCCTCCCCCGTGACGTTAACCCCCTCGCCAACGAACTCGACCTGCGCGCGCGACGCCATTTTGAAAATTTTGAAAATCCCCCTCCCCTGTGACGTCATCCCCCTCACCTACGAACTCGGTCGACGCCATCTTGGAATCCCCCTTCCCTGTGACGTCATCCCCCTCACCTACGAACGCGGTACCCCCCTCCCCGCCTCACCCCCTCGCCCATCTCGCGGAAGAGCGCGGTACCTACCCCCGCCCCGCCTCACCCCCTCGCCACCACTTGAGCCAGAACTCTCATAGCCTAACTACTCCCCTTCACCACCACCATCCCCGTTATTATCACTCCCACCATTATCTCTCCCACCATTGACTCCCCTGCCATTATCTGTGCCACCCACATCACCTCCACACCATACCACAGGCAAACCAAGAGTAATATCGAATATACCTGTCAAAAAACAAAATATTGAAGTGGAAGATCATCTATGGATGGGAAACAATTTCATAATAACATTTATAAGTACAGAAGGCAAGCCAATAGGACCAACAGTAGAAAATTTATATAAAGAAAGAAATATAAGAGCTCACAAACTTCCATTTCCACTAAAAATTGGAGAGTCAGTAACGATAAGAAGTGGAAAACGTACAATTGTTGGACTTGTTATATCAAATTATCCAACAGAAGAAGATATATACACATCATTAAAAACACTCTACACATACTTGGTACTTAAACAGGCCACAAAAGTATACATAGCAGGAGAAGAAAATAAAATTTCACTCAGACAATTACCAAACTTAATAGAGTTAATATTCATAAACGAAGAACTTCAATTCATTTTTTACGAAGGTACTCTTATAACTCCTTCACATACAAGATAGGCAACAAATCATTAAAGAAATCCATGAAAGGAGGACATAAAGGAATTACCAAAACATACCATCGAATAAGAAGCATATATTATTGGAAAAACATGAAATATGAAATAGCACAATTCGTCAAGACATGTCTAGAATGTCAAAAAACCAAATTAGTAAGAGTGAAAAATAAGGAGCCTATGGTATTGACAGACACACCATTAGATGCCTTTGATAAAATTTCAATGGACATAGTAGGACCATTACCTTTTACAAAAAATGGAAACAGTTATATACTTACAATTCAAGACAACCTAACCAAATATTCTCTTGCAATACCATTAACAAATATAACTGCAAAGGACATAGCTAAAGCATTTACAGAACATTTCATCTGCAAATACGGAAGTCCTAAAGCAATTCTGACTGATCAAGGGCCAAATTTTATGAGTTCCCTTATGAAGAAATTAGCCAGGACATTCCAGATCAAACAATATCGAACCACTTGTTCGTGAGGACGAGTACGTTTGTTTAATTTACCTTATACTACTTATCTATACTTTCTATTGTTCATAGTTATTCTGTTTGCCTTAATAGTTCTTAAACTAATTGTAATTGGCGCCTTAGTGCGGCCGGTGATCGGGCTTGTCTCCTCCTCTCGGTCGTTCCCGCGATTTGGGTGGACCGAGTAGCTTGGATCGCGGGCGCAGTGAGGGGACGGGCAAGTCTATTTACCGGCGTACGGCCTTCCGGCTCTCGCTTCTTGTTCGCGCTACGCTGGTGTAAACACGCGTGTGATTCTCAGTGTCCTTTTCCGCGGGCGACCACGTTTTCGGCCTCGGCCTCTCGAGCCGTTTCTCTTTGTAATTCGCGAATTGTCTCGTTTGCGGCCTCGGTCTTTCGAGCCGTTTCTCTTTGTAATTCGCGAGTAAATCTGTGAGCGAATTGAGACGAGCGAGTCTCGTTTCGCTACGACCAATGGGTCGGAATTAAAACATTTACCATCTTTGAACAAGGATATAAGAACTACCTACTGAATCCACTTAACTGAATCTATCGAAAACGGGCGTGATTAATCCTTTCGTGAGCCGCTAAGGACATTTCGACCAATTTCTGGTCCTTCGAGCCGAAGGGATTGTTCCGGATTAGATGGATTCGGTTGGATTCTTTTCGAGTTCGTGCTCGCGCGCGTGTGCTTCGAGAACCTTCTCTGTACTTCTGTGACACGTGGTGCCAGTGCGAAGGTGTAGTGCGAGACGACTCTTTGCAACTTGACTTCGACTTCCGTGCGGTGCATCGGGAAAAGTGAGTGGATTGTGCTTCTCGATCGTGTGCGAACGCTATTTTCGGGCCCGTTCCGAATTTCTTGTCGCTTTCACGTGTGATCGTGTCCGTTTCCGGTGGGCAAGATGGCGAACTCGCTAGGCGATTTGATCCGCGAACAGGACGAAACCGCTGGACTAATTGAACGGTTTCTGGTCAATCTACGCAAGCTAGGGATAAATAATATTACGCTTTCCGTGCTGGAAACTCGACGGGAACACCTGCAGGCGTATTGGAAGGATTTTTACGAGGGTCATCGCCGTGTAATTCGCATGCCAGATTCGAGCGCCACTGATTATATTAAAAATGATCGATTCTCCGACATTGAGGAGGTCTTTCTTCAACATTCGGCAGTGTTGAAGGATATGCTGCATACGCTGAAACCGGCAAACGAGACAGAATCCAGGGGCGCTTCGATCTCTAGACCTGTGGAGAGCGATGACGACTCCTCACTTCCTAAGTTACCGCTACCGTCTTTCTCATGAGACTACGTGGAGTGGGAGAGCTTCCGCGATCGGTTTCGCTCTTTGATCCATGATTCTACCCGTCTTTCTAAGGTCCGAAAGCTCCAGTACTTGAAGTCCAGCCTAACTGGTGAGGCTGCGACCATGTTGGGGCGCACTCCGATTACAGATGCGAGTTACGATGGTGCTTGAGCGAGTTTGCAGAAACGTTTCGAAAACAAACGGATTCTCTCCGCAGCGCATATGAGGAGGCTTGTGAGCCGTGCGCCAGTGGCGAAAGGAAGCCCTGAGGAAATCAAACGTCTGCTCGATGATTTCCGTCAGGCTATCGACTCGTTCACAGCACTGGGCAGACCTGTAAACGAGTGGGACGAATGGTTCGTCTTTCTTTTCGCGGAGAAGTTGGATTCCACGTCGCGTCTCGCGTGGGAAGTCACGCTTAAGGATCGCACGATCAGCCCTACTTTCTCGGCACTTGAAGACTTCTTCGAGGATCGCGCCCATGCCCTTTTTGCAGCACACAATCCGGATGCGACTGCGCCCTCGAAACAACGTGATGCTACCAAAGGGGCGAAGTCAACGTCCGAACGCTCCAGGACGGCACTTCCGGTGAAAGCTCGCGCTCCATCGAAGAAGGGGAAACCCAGTCGTCAATGTCCGTTGTGTCAAGGAAATCACAACTTGAATTATTGCTCCAAATTCAAGGGAATGAAAGCGGGCGAGCGCAAGGCCCAGGCTATTAAGGTAGGCGTTTGTTTATCCTGCTTCAATCCCGGGCACTTCGTGGCGGACTGCCTTTCCTCCTTTCGGTGTCTGGTGTTGCGATTCTAAGCATCACACACTTTTGCACGATGCTTACGTCGACTCCGAGGTTAAGACGGATGGCATCCCGGAAGCTCAACTAGAATCGATCTCCAAGGTCGTAGTTAATTCAATTTGTGCCAAGCGTTTGGTGCTCTTCGCGACGGCTCGTGTTCGTCTTTGGGCTCCGAACGGAGAATTCATCTCCGTCCGAGCGGTGCTTGATCAGGGCGCTGATGCGTCCTTCGTGAGTGAGTGGGTGGCCCAAACCCTTCGCCTGAAGAGGAAGGCTACGCACGTTGTCCTTGCTGGCTTTCAGGGTCGAGACGTCGGGGTAGCCAAGCACGAGGTTGAGTTGATCGTGACAGCTGACTTCGACTCTTCTTTCAGACATTCATTTCATGCATTGGTGACACGAGCAGTGATGCCTCCGACCCCTTCTCGCCTGGCTTCAGTACCTGTTTGGCCTCACATAAGGGGCCTGCATCTTGCTGATGCGGAGTTCCACACGCCGTCCCAGATTGATATTCTACTTGTTGCTGACGTTTGCTGCACACTGTTCGGAGAGACGCGTCAAGGTCCACCTGGTACTCCTGCGGCAACGCACACACCCTTCGGCTGGGTACTATTTGGTCCGGTTTCCCAGTCAGCTGATGCTGCCAGTCCGGCATCGCGTAGTGTATTCCACACGCGCATCCAAGATCCTTTGTCCGTTGAGCTTCAACGATTCTGGGAGCTAGAGGAGATTTCGGAGCCCACGCCTGTGAGTCCTGAGGACGACTGGTGTGAGGAGAACTTCGTGGCTACTCACCAACGAGATAAGACAGGGCGATATATCGTCCGACTTCCCTTTCGTCGAAACTGTACGACCACACTTGGCTCATCCAGGCCAGCTGTGTTGAGGACGCTGCTCAACAATGAGCGCCGCCAACAGAAGGACCCTCGACTCCGCACTCACTACGTGGACTTCATGGAGGAGTACCGTCGTCTTGGACACATGGAACTCGTGCCAGAGGGATCGAAGGAATCCCTTCAACTTTACCATCTTCCCCACCATGCAGTGTGGAAGGGCGATGGGGAGAACAGTAAAATCCGCGTTGTGTTTAACGCCTCTTGTTCTTCTTCTTCAGGAGTTTCGTTAAACGACCTGCTGACACCCGGTCCGAAGCTACAAACCACGCTGTGGAGCGTTCTGACTCGGTGGAGGCTCTTTCAAATCGTATTCTCCACGGACATCGTCAAGATGTTCAGGCAGATTCTGGTGGACCCGTCGGATCGGGACTGGCAGCGCATCTTGTGGCGTGCTGATCCCAGTCACTCGTTAAATACGTACCGATTGACTACCGTGACATACGGAACGGCTTCCGCGCCGTACCTGGCCTTAAGGGTGCTTCGCCAGCTGGCACTGGACGAGGGCGAGCGTTACCCGCTAGGCGCGCGGGTCCTTTTGCATCACCCTTACGTGGACGACCTTCTGGCTGGCGGCCACGATCTGGAGACTGCGAAAGCAGTTCAACAGCAACTCATTGACATATTGAAGGCTGGGGGCTTCATTCTCAGCAAGTGGGCCAGCAGTCATCCTGCCTTGGATCCGCAGATTTCGGATAAACTACTTCTGGATCCGGACTCGCATGGCGCCTTGGGTCTTGTCTGGACTCCTACTTCGGATACGCTTTCCGTAAGGGGGCCGGCGTTACTTCAGGTCCAGCTGGATCATCGCTGGACCAAGAGAAAGGTGTTGTCGGAACTGGCGCGCCTCTTCGATCCCATGGGCTGGCTCGCCCCTGTGTTGGTACGGGGTAAGATTTTAATGCAGGATCTTTGGCTCTGTGGTGTGGCCTGGGATGAACCAATCCCTCCGGCATTGGCCTGCTCGTGGAGCTCGTTCCGGGAAGACTTGCCTGGTCTCGGGGAAATCAGGGTTCCCCGGTGGATCTCTTACGTTCCAAATAAGGCCCAGGTAGAATTCCACGGGTTCTGTGATGCCTCCGAACGGGCTTATTGCGCTACTGTCTTTCTCAGGGTCCATTGTACGAGCCAAACTGAGGCGTCGTCGAATCTTCTGGTCGCCAAAACCAAGGTCGCTCCGGTAAAGGTTATAAGTGTGCCGCGTCTTGAACTCTGTGGTGCAATTCTTCTTGCTAGGTTACTAACGCAAACGCAGCGAGAGCTGGCACTTCAAGGTGCTTGAACTTTCGTTTGGACCGACTCTTCGGTCCTGATACCCTGGACCCGATCACATGCGTCCCGTTGGAAACCCTTCGTGGCTCATCGAGTGGCAGAAATTCAGCGCCTCTTACCTGACATTCCCTGGCGAAATGTTCGCTCCTTGGACAACCCCGCCGACCTGGCGACCAGAGGGATAGATCTTTCTACCTTCAAGGAACTTACTCTCTGGTGGCGAGGCCCATCGTGGCTAATTCGCTGTCCATCGGAGTGGCCCGAGTCCGAGTTGGACTTGAAGTTGATCGAGGCTCCGGAGCAGCGAAGCACGGTGCTTGCCAACACTGTGCAAGAAGTACGAGAAAATGAGCTGCTAGCCACCTTTACTCGACTTCGTCGTATCATCACTTTGGTTCGACGCTTTATCTTTAATTTAAACCATACTGGTCAACGGCGAACGGGATTCCTTACCTCAAGCGAACTGTCAGAGACGAGGACTCTACTATGTCGACTCAGCCAATTGGAGACATACTCTGATGAAGTTGATTGTCTCCGTAAAGGGAGGCCAGTCAAGGTGTCTTCCTCCTTGGCGCCCCTTCGGGTTTTCCTTGATGAGCAAGGGCTCATCCGAGTCGGAGGCAGGCTACGTCACGCTGCATTGCCATCGGGCTACAAGCATCCGATTGTCATAAGTCAACACTCCTCGTTGGCAAAACCTCTAGTGACTGATGCACATTTGGCCACACTTCATGGTGGTTTTACTTTAACTTGTTGTTATTTGTTACAAGGTTTTTGGATTCCCAAAGGTCGTACTTTGATCAAGGAGGTCGTGCGACATTGCTTACGATGCTTGCGATTCAGTGGAGCCTCTGGAACTCAGCAGATGGGTGATTTACCAGCTGCTCGGCTACAACCCTCCAGACCTTTCCGGAGAAGCGGCGTCGATTACGCTGGACCGCTTATGCTGCGCACTACTAAGGGAAGAGGACACAAGGCTTATAAAGGCTACATTGCGGTGTTCGTGTGCCTCTGCACCAAGGCCGTCCATCTGGAAGTGGTCTCCGATCTAACTGCTATTACCTTTATTGCTGCGTTCCGCAGGTTTGTCTCGCGTCGCGGTCACTGTGCTGAAATGCTAAGCGACAATGCCACTATGTTGTAAAGAATAATCGGAACGGCACTAGAAACAGTTTTAACGAGTAGTTTAAACCGCGATTTATTCTGAGATGATTAAAGCGAACGAAACAATATTATTGTCTATTAATTTAACACGACAGTTATAATTCAAGAGTCCGATTGTTACACAATTATAATTAGATATTTACAAGAGTCAAGCGCACCTTAAAGTTAAGAACTATTTACACAATTATAAGTATATAAGAATGGTCAACACACAATTACACAATAAAATAGTCAATTTAAGCAGGTGAAGCAAAGTCACAATGCAAGCAGTTAGGTGTGCGAAGCAATGCGCAACACAAAGCAGTTCGAAGCAATGTCGAAATCGTAAAGCAAGCCAAGAGGTACAAATTGATTATGATCGTAAAGCAAGCCAATAGTTATAAGTGATTATGTTACCAGTCAAAGTTGAGAGCAGGATCAGAGTGGCCGATTCCCAGAAATCCTGGCCAATTTCTAGGAATCGCTGGCACCCCCTTCCACGTATCGCGAGTCGATGGAAGGGGAAGCGATCTGCGCTCCACATGAGTGAGCAGGCAATTGCCAACTATCTGATTAGCAAAAGTGCCCAAGAGGTGTCGTTACGGTGTTACTTTTCGAACATTCTCCCCGGCATTCATCACTCGATGAATCAGATACGGTGGACAGTCAATAAGTGGCTCGATAGATCAGGCAGAAGTGGCGCCGCTCAGTTCATATGGAGGCGTCCGGCAACTCAAGTGGATTTATTGATCGCGATTTTGTGCAGTGGAATTCTTTAGTGAACATGCATTTTCAGCACTATCGGTAAGTGGAAGAAAGACTAGTTTGGCAATAGGACGTACAAATTCTGAATACGCGGTTTTAACAGTGACCACGCGAGTGAGGTCATCCGAACCAGGGTGTAATTTAACTATACGAGCAAGGGGCCAACGGGCAGGTGAGGTTATCTCGCTTTTAATTAAACATAAATCACCAACGCGGGGCTGGGAACGTTGCTGAGTCCATTTGTTGCGGGCCTGGAGTGACTGCAGATACTCAGTGGTCCAACGTTTCCAGAATTGCAGCCTCATCTGCTGCAGCAAGTGCCATCGCGACAGACGGCTGAGGGGAACGTCCTCGACGGCAGGATCTGGTAAACTCAGTAGGGCGTCGCCAATCAGAAAATGTCCAGGCGTCAGCACCGAGGGGTCCCCGGGGTCGTCCGTCATAGCCTGCAGTGGCCTTGAATTCAGGCAAGCTTCTATTTGGTGGAGGAGTGTAGACATCTCCTCGAAGGTGAGATTCTGGTCGCCGATCACCCTCCTCAGGTGATGTTTGGTTGACTTGACTGCGGCTTCCCAGAGTCCCCCGAAGTGAGGAGCAGCTGGTGGATTGAAACGCCATTCGATGCCATCCTTCAATAGCATGGATTGAATGAGGCCTCGTCCAGCGTCTCGGTGGGCTAGCATCTCCCGCAGCACGCGGTCAGCGCCGACGAAATTAGTCCCTTGGTCACTCTGGATGGTACGGCACAGGCCTCGCCGGGAAGTGAACCGTCTCAGAGCGGCGATGAAGGCCTCCGTGCTACAATCGGACACAAGTTCTAAGTGAATGGCACGAGTGCTTAAACATATAAATAACGCAACATAGCCCTTGTGCGTGCGCTGGCCTCTGCCCCTAACCGCAAGCAGTGATACGGGCCCCGCATAGTCCACTCCGACGTGCAGGAAGGGTCGGGCTGGGTTTACGCGGGAGGCTGGCAGATCACCCATCAATTGCTGTCCTGGTGTAGCTTTCCATCTGATGCAAGGGGGGCAGCTATGGATTATGGCCTTCACGCGTTGTCGGCCCTGCAGAATCCAGTACTGTTGGCGTAGGGTAGCCAAGGTAAGCTGCGCTCCGCCATGCAATGTTCGTCGGTGCGCCTCGATGACCAATAGTTCAGTCAATCGACTGTTTCCAGGTAGCACTACAGGGTGCTTAGCGTCCATCGCTAAAGATGAGTGGTGTAGCCGTCCGCCCACTCGTATTAGACCTTGTTCATCTAGATATGGATTGAGTCGCAGCAGCCGGCTGCGGCTCGGTAGAGGACGACTCAGCTGTAGGTGCTGAATTTCTCCACCAAAGTGCTGCTGTTGCACCAGAGACAGCTAGCGGATCCGGGCTACCTCGATTTCGTCTGGCAGCAAGGAGTTCCCTCTCCTCTTGGCGGGACTGTGAGGCAGCCACCTCAAGCACCACGCAGTAATTCTAAACAGAGAATGAATAGAGGAGTATTGATTTAAAAGGGTCTCCAATGCCGCAGGTTCACCCGACGTCACATTAACTGTAGTCTTTGCTTCCAGATCTGTCAAAGGTATCGTGGGTTGAGTTGCGGTCGTCCAACCAGTAGTAGATGACAGCCATCGTGGTCCAGTCCACCACAAAGCAAAGTCGGGTAGCTGGAGGGGCTGCAAGCCCCTGGAAGCGCAGTCGGCAGGGTTGTCCTGACTGGCTACGTGATGCCACTGTGCGCCAGGTAGTGTCCGCTGGATCTCTGATACACGGTTGGCCACGTAGGTTTTCCAATGCGATGGGTGTCCTTGTATCCATGCGAGAGTGATGGTGGAATCACTCCACAGATGTATGGCAGTTCCAGTCAGGCTCAGGCTCTCGCAGGTGAGAGCCATTAAATTTGTCAGCAGCACGGCAGCGCACAATTCCAGTCTGGGAAGCGAGATCCTTTTTAACGGAGCAACCTTGGTCTTTGCAGTGATTAGCTGGGTGTGGATCATTCCATCGGGCTCCACGACTCGGAGATAGATTACTGCAGCATAGGCCCGTTCCGAGGCGTCAGCAAATCCATGGAGCTCTCGTTGTTGCGACGTGGGTTGTAGTCCGAGCCAACGTGGGATGGTGATGCGATTCAGGGCAGGCAGGTCGGAGAGAAACCGCATCCAGTAATCGGCGTCTGACTGAGGCAAAGGTGAATCCCATTCTAAACGTAATAACCAAAGGGATTGCATAAAGATTTTGGCAGTAACTGTCACTGGGGACAATAATCCTAATGGATCGAATATTTCCGCAATTTTAGATAGAACCAGTCTCCGTGTTATGTTGCTCCCCGGCGTGGTGGGCTGTACTAAGGCTCGGAAGCAGTCGTCCGATAGGCTCCAATGAACGCCCAAGGCTGTGTGGGTCTCACCGGCCTGCCACTTGCATTCGGGAACTGCATCTTCGGAGGGTACTTGTGCCATTAGAGCTGGTTTGTTCGAGGCCCACTTCCTTAGATTAAAACCGCCCGCCTTGCATAGGAGGCGTAGCTCTGTCTGTAACTCGATGGCCTCTTGTTCCGTGTCAGCGCCTGTCAAGACGTCGTCCATGTAAACGTCTTGCTGTAAAATGGCCGCCGCTTTTGGGAATCGCGTCTGCTCGTCCAACGCCAACTGACGTAGCGTGCGAATAGCCAGGTAGGGAGCACAAGCTAATCCATAGGTAACCGTGTTCAGTTGGTATTCTTCTATATCACGGCTCGCATCTTCTCGCCAGAGTACCCGTTGATAGCAGCGATCATCGGGATGGAGCAGGATCTGGCGATACATTTTCTCAATGTCCGCTGTGAGGCAGACTCGATGAATGCGCCACCGGAGAAGCAGGCGTTGAAGATTTGGCAATAAATTGGGGCCCACCATCAAGGCATCGTTGAGGGATTGTCCCGACGTCGTGGTGTACGAGCCATTGAACACCACTCTTAGTTTGGTGGTCGTGCTGCTCTCTTTCATCACTCCGTGATGAGGCAGGTAATAAGCTGACCCTGATAAGCAATTATTTAACTTAGTCATGTGCGTGAGTTGCATATACTCACTCATGAATGTGCAATAAGCCTCGGCGAATGTCTGGTTCCGTTTGAATTTGTCATTCATCCGTTGCAGCATTCTTCTAGCACCTTGGTAAGAATCGCCGAGCTCCGGCGTCTCACAAAATGGCAGGCGAACCATATAGCGCCCGGACGGCAAGCGCTGGTGTGTAGTCCTGTAATGGTCCTCGCACCTTTGTTCTTCGGCGGTATAGGCAGGTGATACCGCTATTTCTTCCTGTTCCCAGAACCGTCGCACCAAAGATAGCAGGTCCTCTTCGGTGGAGCATGGTAGTGTAGTGAAGCAGTGTCTGTCTACCGATTCGCCCTTGGCAATCGGTATAGCAGGGCCAGACACAATCCATCCCAGCGTGGTGTTCTGGCCGATGGGCTCTCCTGGGCGACCCCTAGCAATGCCGTCTAGCAGTATGAGGGCGAAGGCGTCGGCTCCCAGTAGCAGATCAATAGGACCAATGGCGTCGAAGTCTGGATCGGCTAACGTAAGGTCCTTTATGTGTTGCCACGTGGCGGCTCGGCTCACGGGGCGAGGTTGGTAGGACGTGATTCTGTGATCGATCAGTGCAGAGAAGAAGGCAAAGAAGAGAAAACGAGTGTTTCGAGTATTAATAATGTGACGGTGAAATTTTTTACTGCTATTTCAGGTAAGTTCCTATTTTATATTTACTTTCATACATCTAAATATGCCTGGCAAAAGGAAATTACAGAAATATTATATGCGTGCTAAAAAATCTTTGCGTTTATCGTACGATACTTTTCGTCAGGAAGCTTCTACTTCATCGGATATAAGATCTCCAAGTCATAATCCAATTATTGTCAATGAAAACAATTTAGTTTATTCAGATTCTTGGTCAGATAGTAGTATTGAAAACGAAACTTCTGTAGAAAATCTTCAGATTGAAGAAACTACAGAAAGGCAGAATTCCACACATTCAATTCCCGAGTTCTTAGCCAAAAGTAATGATAATGAAAACTTTGATGTTATTTTAGCAGACTGGGCTATAAGCACAATATTTCACATATTGCTATTAATCGTTTACTTTCTATATTACAAAAGCGCGTACCAAATAAATTACCAATAGATGCTAGAAGTCTTTTAAAAACATGTAAGAAAGTAGTTACTAAAGAGATCGAAGCAGGGCATTACTACCATTTTGGTTTAAAGAATTCTATTTTAAACCTCGTTCAATTTGTAGACATTTCTTCTATTAATAACAATATAATTCAAATTAACATTAATATTGACGGTCTCCCAGTAACGAAAAGTACCAATAGTCAAGTGTATCCAATTCTTTGTAGTATCGCGGGATGTAGAAATGTTGAGATGGTTGGTATTTATCATGGTTATCAAAAACCAAAAGATATCAATAGTTTTTTACACGATTTTGTTGAAGAGGCAACAGACCTTATTAATAATGGATTTTTAATTAATGAACATTTGTATCATTTACATGTAAAAGCTTTTATTTGTGATGCTCCAGCGAAGTCTTTAATTAAATGCATAAAAGGTCATACAGGATATCATTCTTGTACGAAATGTGGCATTGAAGGAGATTTTATTGATGGTAGAGTATGTTTTCCTGATCTAAATAATATTTGTTTGAGAACTGATTCTGAGTTTAGATCGCAAGTGGACGATGATCATCATATCGGTACATCCATTTTGCAAAATATTCCGGGTATTAATATGATCGAGTCTTTTCCTTTAGATTATATGCACTTAATTTATCTGGGTGTCATGAAGAAATTACTTTCGACGTTATGGTGCAACGGCAAACCTTCTACAAAAATCTCACACTTGAAATGTTCAAATATATCAAATTCCTTAGTTTCTCTAGCAAAGTGCATACCATTAGAATTTAATCGAAAACCGCGAACTTTAATTGAACTCAAACGATGGAAAGCAACAGAATTTAGACAATTTTTATTGTACACTGGCCCGGTAGTGCTGTTATCCAATTTGCGTAAAGATAGATATTCGAATTTTCTTTCATTGCATGTAGCAGCAACCATTTTATCAAATTCAGAATATTTTGATTCTATTGACTATGCATTTCAGTTATTACAATATTTTGTGAAAACTTTTAAAATATTATACGGTCCTCAGTATATATCACACAATATACACAACCTCATACATATTGCAGAAGATGTTAAGAATCACGGTCCTCTAGATAATTTCAGTGCTTTCCAATTTGAAAACTTCTTACAAACCATTTTAAAATCTATTCGGAAAAACGATAAAGTATTGGAACAAATAGTAAAACGATATATGGAAAAACGTAATATTCTTGTGAAGGAAAAGATGTGTAATGTTAAATTTCCTATTTTTAAAAATGAACATTTTAAAGGACCATTAATAATTAATATAAAAATTACGAAACAATTCAAACGCGTTGATTTCCATCATTTCAGTTTAAAAACTACCGAGCCTAATAATTGCTGTTCTCTTATAAATGGTAATATCATTCTAGTGGAAAATTTAATATTATCGGATGAATCGTATAAAATAGTTGGTAGACAATTTTTGTATCTAAAAGATTTTTATAAGAGTCCTTGTAGATCGTCAAGTTTTGGAATTTTTTTGGTAGAATCTCCTGATTTCGGTCCTTTAGAAATTTTCAATATTTCGGACATATCTAAAAAGTATGTTAAAATACAAATTCAAGGAAAAATTATTCTTTTCCCATTGCTACATTCTAATTGTTCTTCATAAGTATGTATACCTATTTTTTCTTTGGCATTTTACAAATTAAGTAGCTTCATATAGTTCAGCACTTTTAGCACATATATTAATAACATCTGTCCTAACCAACTGTAACATTGCAGTTGTGTTGTATGTAAAGCCAGTAAAATCGTGGGCTACTTTTTTTACCGAACCACAGATGAGTGATATGTTTATATCTTCTAATAGGATTCAAAAGATACGTTTGTAAAAATGCATATTTTACGGCTATTTCAACGCCATGTTGACTTTGATCACTGTCCTTAGGACTTAGTCTGAGTCTAGTTAAAATTATTATTTTTAGATTCTACTCATCATTGAATGCTATCAGAAATGAAAATACCTCACTAGTTTGTGATCCGATAAAAACAAGTTTAACCCAATCGTGGGACGATAGGGCTATTGGCGAACTACCCATGTTCTAAAAAAAAACAGTAACGCACCAGGGTAATACCCCATGTGGGTGGTGTGGAAATTTACCCATACTGTTTAAATACGACATAGGTAATAAAACATAAAAAGCCGCCAATACTGTCACTGCTGGACACGATACACAGGGTACAGGCATCAAGAGACACGGTAGTGTCTCGCGCCAAGTATATATATAGATATATGCGCAGCGCGAGACACAGAGTGTATCTATTACGGCACGCCGCGCTATCAAGTACCCTGAGATTATCGAATCTCAATAACGGCTGATCCGATTAGACTTTGAATGGTCTTAATGGATAGCTTGGGTTTGATTTACATAAGAAAAGTGTCTTCGTTTTGTTCCTACGTGCCTTAGGAGCTGAGATATTTTGATGTAAACTTGCAATTTGCCGAATTTCATGTTAAGATCTTTCATAGTCATCGTCCTACGCTTCTAGGCAAGAGGGGAACATGAAAGGGAGAGGAAATGTCTCCAATATCCACGTCGCTGATTCGCTGAAGGTTTCGGCACTTTCGGCCAATCGCGTAACAAATCGTTGTCACGTGACAGCTAGCAGAGAGCAGAACTGTCGAGGTAAACGTAACCTAAGTAGCTAGTGTCAAACAATTATAACCTGTCAAGTGTGAAATAAGGAAACTAGTTAAAAATTTTTAAGTGACAGGAGTTTTTACACCACAGAGGACACTGAATTATTGTCTCAATTAACAAGGTAAGTCGCCAAAATTTTTCAATAGACTATTTACGTAGAGCATATAGAAACAGAGGGAACGCACAGACTTGGAAGTTGTGCGGAGGAGGTTTGACAGTAAAGCATCTTCTTTCCCAGAAGTTTCGACAAAATAATATATTGTTTTTATACCAGCAAACTATTTTTACATTAGAGTTTTTATGTATAAAGCTTATAGAAATGAATGAAGGGGACGCACGGGCTTATATAGAAACGAAAGGAATGGACAGGCTTGGGTAAAAATGAAGGGGACGCACAAGCTTGGATAGAAATGAAGGGGATGTACAGCCTTGGAGGTTGTCCGAAGAAGGATAGATAGACAGAGAAGCTTGAAAGAAATTTGTCAAATAAGGTAAATCGACGAACTTTGTCAAATTAGCGTAGCATTAAGAATTAAGAAAATTATAGCTTACTGCTTGCAATGTAGAGAAAGTTACATTATTGATTGAAGAAAGTGTGATGAAAACGCATCTCCCTTGATACTTTTCTATCTCTTGTGAAAGATATTTCTAAAACTTTATTTTAAAATCCACCGTAGTTCCCACGCTAATCATTAATTTTATTAGTTTCACATTACCAATATTTAAATTCACTAATGAACATATTAAATTAATTTTATTCCAACACCAATAAATTGTGCGTTAAATATATTGGAGCTCTTCGTTCATTTTTGATAAATTACCATTAGCATTTAAATTTCCTTCAACAAGAGTTTCTGCCATACGCTCTCACCTCCTTCGGACACATTATGTAGTCTCCACGCTTACTATAGGAAAATTCCACCCTTCTTCTAAAACTTCTAAGTTATATTGCAACTAAAATGTGGATTTTATATATTTATTTACAGATAACTGAAGCACAAGATGATGCAGTGTGATCTACGTTAGAAAAAAAATTTATTGTAATATAGTATAATAATATTAATTAAACTTTAATTAAACTTTTATTCAGCTTCGATCCTCTGTGTGCTTCTTGTATGTTTGCTTCATATTTGAAAACTCAAATTTAAACCAATTCCACCAATCCAATTGTCCTGTAACTTTGCAGGTGTGCGTAGTTTGGACGACAATATAATATATTGTTAATTAAAAAAAATAACCTCGACGGGGTGAAAAAATTATCCAGTCATCAATAAACACTACAAAATGTGTGAAATCGTCACAAAATTACTTTTTTCAAAAAAAGGTACAAAAAAGAGCGCCAAGTATATAATCCCATCAAAAAGGATCCCATTTAAAAACATTGTCGTAAATTAATAGCTTTACAAAACTAATGATATACACCAATTGCGCCAATTATCGCAATGACTATTTATACAAACAAAAAAATGTATCAAATAATAGTAAACAGATATATTTTTATACAAATAAATATTTTAATACGAATAAATATTTTATTCAAAATAGTTGGCGCTGCTCTCGGAATTGGTGTTGCTAAACTGAATAAATATGTCTGAATCAATAAGTCTGGCCTTGTTTTATTTATTAACCAAGACACTTAACATTTTTTTCAGAGAGCAGCGCCAACTATTTTGAATAAAATATTTATTCGTATTAAAATATTTATTTGTATAAAAATATATCTGTTTACTATTATTTGATACATTTTTTTGTTTGTATAAATAGTCATTGCGATAATTGGCGCAATTGGTGTATATCATTAGTTTTGTAAAGCTATTAATTTACGACAATGTTTTTAAATGGGATCCTTTTTGATGGGATTATATACTTGGCGCTCTTTTTTGTACCTTTTTTTGAAAAAGGTAAAGGTTACTCGAACTAGCATCGAGGCCGATTTCCTCGTATTTATTCTAGAAATATTCTATCTTTTGTAGTTTCCCAGATAGCAACGAATGTAGAAATAGACATTGAGTGAAAAAGAAAAATGGGATAAGAGTGGCGAGATATATTACAAAGTATTAAAGAATCCCAGATAGATGAAATGCCCGAAATGGAATAATGATACAAAGTACTATTGCCCGGCCGAAAGAAGAATGCATGGAAGAGCGAAACGTTGCGAGCACGAGATAGAGATAGAGAGGGAGAGAGAGAGAGAGAGAGAGAGAGAGAGAGAATACCAATTTTTTATATATTATTTATATTTAACTGTCTTACTTTACTTACACATGATGCGAATAGCTATCGATAACCCTCAACCCACCTTCTACCCATGTTTACGGATTCAGATTTACATTTAATTAATATTTCAATTTTGCAATTATGAATTCGTGGACCATTGTTCAATTTGTGGAGGACAGCACAGTAGAGGCGGTACCATCAAGGTGGTTGGTAGGTGGTCATTGCTATTGGCCATCATTGTTATCACATAACCAAGTTTCAACAGCTATAAAAAAATGTGAACCCATGAAGAAGACTTGGGAAGCACACCAGATAAAACTTTTTAGTAATGGCACTTTTGGTAAGTTAAAGATTTTATAATCCAATGAAATTAAAATAATTACATATTACTTAAAAATGCTTACAGATAATTATGCGAAAGCCAGAGCAAAAGCGAAAGTAGCGGAAGAAACTTCGGATTTGCAGTCAGAAGTTGAACAAACAAACAGAAGAACAAAGAAAGAAAAGGAACGTCCTTTGACTAGTGATACCGATGAATCGGACTCGATACTCCCCCCGCCTCCTGTATTACAAACGAACAAACAGTTAGGTCCGTAAATTAAAAATTTTATGCTATGGAACATTGTACTATTCATAGCTACTTACTTTTTCCTTTTTTATAATTATTTCAATTCTGTAGCAAAGCCGATTATTGTTTTCAGTTGCAAGCATGAAGAATAATGAGAATTTAATCGAGATAGAACCTGCAGAAAATATTCCAATAAATAATAATTATGGAATTATTGGTAACTATTAATAGATCTATGTATAAACTGATTTAAACACAGAAATATTTGTAAGCATGATACCTAACAAATCTAAATTTTCAGAAAACCAAGAAACCACAACAACCACAGAAGTATATTTAAAAAGAATTATAGAGCAGCAGCATTTACTACGGATTATACTGACGGATGTTCTAACCAGAGTAGAAGCAATTGAAAAACATTTGAAAACCAAATTAAATTCTTCCGCAGAGAAAACTTCAATTTTTCAAGGAGACATTCTGTTTCCTACCAATTTTGAAGAAGAATTGCAAAAATTGGAGACTCATTTACAAGATGAGAATAATTTTAGAGACACAGTAATAAATAACACATTAACGATAATGCCCTGTGCAGACGAGTAATGCGGCGTCGACGTAGTTGCGATTTCACACAGGTGACGCTGCGTCAATGAACGCGGCACGTTGATTCGTTAAGGCGGGATTCTCGTATAACAACCCAAAAAATAACTGATATTTCGGAGTTTTTTTTTAAAGAAACGATTGTTAATATTGAATTAAACTCCTTTTGATATAAGGAGGCATCATTATATTTGTAGAAATTTTTTTTATTCGATCCTTTTTATGTATTAATTATTGTGGAATTCTACGATGTAACTCCTGTTGGCGTGACGTATTTTATTAAAGTTACATAGTTTACGCTGGAATTGAAACAAATCTAAAAAGAATTGAAAAATTGAAAAATTTATAGCGTTTGAAAGGAAAAGTAAATTTTATTTTACATAAATTTACTTTGCACCGATGAAAAATGTATTATCACCAAAAACTAAAACTAAATATTTTGGTTCAGTCCCAGCGTAAACTATCTAACATTAAGAAAGTTTAATAGAATGAAACACTATATTTTTATTGATTTTTAAATATAATATATATCGGATTAAAAAAATTTGAGGTAACAGTGGTTCGATCTGAGCCGTACATTTAGTGACGGTGAGCACGATTTCGCCTTTCGTGTGCATTTGAAATGAAAACCAAAGTTGTTTTCATATTCAAAATGGTTTCTATTTACTCCTATTAGAATTGTAAAATCCAGCGGCCTTAGCCGTGATGAATACACCGGTTCTCGTTAGATCACCGAAGTCAAACATCACGGGGCGGAGGCTGGGGAAGGATGGGTGACCACCTTTCTCCCGGTACGCCGCTGCTGCTGGCACTGGAGGGAGAGAGGTGAGAGAGAAAGAGAAGAACAGGAGAGTGTGGATAGGTGCTTGAGGCGCCATCCCACTAAAAGAATAAAGAACCTGAATATGACTAAAGTTCGTTGGGCTATATGAGAAGATTTTCTCGAAATGCCACTCTGGAATAGGACGCACAATAGTGTAAAGAGTGTGCCTGTTCCAGGGAAACAAGAAACCAGAACCAGAATTGTAAAAATTAATGAACAACTTCCAATTTTTTTCTTAGATGGGAGCTCAAAAATCGTACAAAATTGAACTGCTTTGTTTATCGCGTTGCCACATTTCTTTACGTTATTAGATATGAACAATTCTAGTAGGGGCGAAAATAGAAACCATTTTGAGTATGAAAATATCTTTATTTTTCACTTCAGATGGACACAAAAGACGAAATCGTGCTCACCGTCACTAAATGTACGGCCTAGATCAAACCGCTGTTATTTCAAATGTATTGAATTTTTTTAAACCGGTACATATTGTATTTAAAAACTAATAAAAACGTTGTTCAAAGATTCGATATATCCAGTGTTTCTTTCTATTACAAAATAAATCACGAATATCACGTATTTTTAGGACCTTGAAATGCGAATACCCCCTTAAATCATTTGCCACATCGTAGGGGGGATCGCAACGCTCGTGTGCATTCCATCATCAAGAGACACGGTAGTGTCTCGCGCCAAGTATATATATAGATATATGCGCAGCGCGAGACACAGAGTGTATCTATTACGGCACGCCGCGCTGTTACGTACCCTGAGATTATCGAATCTCAATAACGGCTGATCCGATTAGACTTTGAATGGTCTTAATGGATAGATTGGGTTTGATTTACATAAGAAAAGTGTCTTCGTTTTGTTCCTACGTGCCTTAGGAGCTGAGATATTTTGATGTAAAGTTGCAATTTGCTGAATTTCATGTTAAGATCTTTCATAGTCATCGTCCTACGCTTCTAGGCAAGAGGGGAACATGAAAGGGAGAGGAAATGTCTCCAATATCCACGTCGCTGATTCGCTGAAGGTTTCAGCACTTTCGGCCAATCGCGTAACAAATCGTTGTCACGTGACAGCTAGCACTGCTAGCAGAGAGCAGAACTGTCGAGGTAAACGTAACCTAAGTAGCTAGTGTCAAACAATTATAACCTGTCAAGTGTGAAATAAGGACACTAGTTAAAAATTTTTAAGTGACAGGAGTTTTTACACCACAGAGGACACTGAATTATTGTCTCAATTAACAAGGTAAGTCGCCAAAATTTTTCAATAGACTATTTACGTAGAGCATATAGAAACGGAGGGAACGCACAGACTTGGAAGTTGTCCGGAGGAGGTTTGACAGTAAAGCATCTTCTTTCCCAGAAGTTTCGACAAAATAATATATTGTTTTTATACCAGCAAACTATTTTTACATTTAGTTAGATAGACAGAGAAGCATCTTGTTTCGCACAAGTTTCTGGAAATTTGCCAAATAAGGTAAATTGACAAAATTTTTCATATTAGCGTAGCATTAAGAATTAAGAAAATTATGGCGTAGTGCTTGCAGTGTAAAGTAAGTTACATTAGTAAAAAAAGTACGCTGAAAATGCATCTCCCTCGATACTTCCTAATCTTTTATGAAAGATATTCGTAATACTTTATTAAAATCTACAGTAGTTCCCACGCTAATCATTAATTTTATTAGTTTCACATTACCAATATTTAAATTCACTAATGAACATATTAAATTAATTTTATTCCAACACCAATAAATTGTGCGTTAAATATATTGGAGCTCTTCGTTCATTTTGATAAATTACCATTAGCATTTAAATTTCCTTCAACAAGAGTTTCTGCCATACGCTCTCACCTCCTTCGGACACATTATGTAGTCTCCACGCTTACTATAGGAAAATTCCACCCCTCTTCTAAAACTTCTAAGTTATATTGTAACTAAAATGTGGATTTTATATATTTATTTACAGATAACTGAAGCACAAGATGATGCAGTGTGATCTACGTTAGAAAAAAAATTTATTGTAATATAGTATAATATTAATTAAACTTTAATTAAACTTTTATTCAGCTTCGATCCTCTGTGTGCTTCTTGTATGTTTGCTTCATATTTGAAAACTCAAATTTAAACCAATTCCACCAATTCAATTGTCTTGTAGCTTTGCAGGTGTGCGTAGTTTGGACGACAATATAATATATTGTTAATTAAAAAAAATAACCTCGACTGGGTGAAAAAATTATCCAGTCATCAATAAACACTACAAAATGTGTGAAATCGTCACAAAATTACTTTTTTCAAAAAAAGGTACAAAAAAGAGCGCCAAGTATATAATCCCATCAAAAAGGATCCCATTTAAAAACATTGTCGTAAATTAATAGCTTTACAAAACTAATGATATACACCAATTGCGCCAATTATCGCAATGACTATTTATACAAACAAAAAGATGTATCAAATAATAGTAAACAGATATATTTTTATACAAATAAATATTTTAATACGAATAAATATTTTATTCAAAATAGTTGGCGCTGCTCTCGGAATTGGTGTTGCTAAACTGAATAAATATGTCTGAATCAATAAGTCTGGCCTTGTTTTATTTATTAACCAAGACACTTAACATTTTTTTTCAGAGAGCAGCGCCAACTATTTTGAATAAAATATTTATTCGTATTAAAATATTTATTTGTATAAAAATATATCTGTTTACTATTATTTGATACATCTTTTTGTTTGTATAAATAGTCATTGCGATAATTGGCGCAATTGGTGTATATCATTAGTTTTGTAAAGCTATTAATTTACGACAATGTTTTTAAATGGGATCCTTTTTGATGGGATTATATACTTGGCGCTCTTTTTTGTACCTTTTTTTGAAAAAGGTAATTTTGAGAGGATATATATATACATAGCCATAGTAAACCTGCCAATTCGCACAGCGTCACCGGTGTGAAATCGCAATTAAAAGTAGAGTTCTCACTTGATTTAAAAAAAATGGCTAATTTATAGGTCCACGAATTAGCAACAATAGGAGGAGCGAACAATTTTAATTTTGTCAAACGTGTGATGGGAAGTTTAATCACGAATGAATTGGCTATGCAGTATAGTTGGATTGGAAAAAAAGGAAAGAAAAAATTTTATAAGTTGAATGTAGCCAAAGTGGTAATTGGTAAATAGGGTGACCTGTCCAGTGAGTGAACGCTTAAGCTGCGTGTCTCTTAAAATTAGTATTCAAAAGTCGTTATTTAATCCCCTGAATGTTATTTCTGTCAACGAGCTGTTTTATTACTAACGTCAGATATCCCGGAACACAATTCTAGCAATGTTTGATAGTTATAACTTTCATTAAAAGTCTGGTAGAGGATTAAATAAAAAATGGGCAAATGACCAGTGAGTGAACATAAATTTCGAGTGAATGAACAGGGGTACCCCAGTGAGTGAACGGGATAATAACAGAGGTTAGGTTTCGAATGTATTTAGACGATTTTCTGTGCAAATAATTTTTCATTCTCCAATTGCGGTTCCCCAGTGAATGAACACGATATTTTTTAAGAAAACGTGGTTCCTAATGTTTTTATTTAGTGCCCTCGATTAATTAGGACAACTATAATGATCACAAATAAACTTTTTTTTCTTATTATAACAGGTACAATTTTCGTGCCACTATAGGGAGCATGAAGAACACTGAATCCCATCCTCTTTTGGAGGATCCTCAAATAACTGTTCACATTCAGGACATTTTCACTCACATTATTTCGTTTCTTGATTCTCTTTGTTGCCTTCTCCTGTATTCTTCTCCTTCTTCTTTTGTTTTGCTTTTTTTATCACTTCCAATTCAGATTTTTCATTTTCCTTCTCTTCCTTGATTTTTTCTTCTTCATTTTTCTTAACTTCTTTTTTTTTCACCCATGGCAGACTTTTCATTTTTTTCTGTTCCTTGATTTTATTTTCATTTTTCTTATTTTCTCTTTTTCTCATCCTTTCACGCTTTTCTTTTTCTTTCTCTTCCTTGATTTTCTGTTGTTCCATTTTCTTTTCTTCTCTTTTTTCATTTTTTCAGACTTTTCTTTTTCTTTCTCTTCCTTGATTTTCTGTTGTTCCATTTTCTTTTCCTCTCTTTGTTTCATTTTTTCAGACTTTTCATTTTCTTTCTCTTCCTTTATATTCTGTTCTTCCTTTCTCTTTGCTTGTCTTTTTCTTATCCTTTCGAGTTTGATCATCTGTTTTTCTTCCTGTTCTTTTTCTCTTTTTTCTTCCGCATCTCTCCATTCAGGTAGTGTAATGCAGAAGGGCTTATAGTACTTCTCCGTTTTCTTCTTTGAGGTGTTCTCAGCAAGTTGTTGAGAGATATCTAGACGTGTTCGCCAGGCCTGCTCAATTCTGTCTTGATTTGCATTCAATGGCGTGATTGCCTTTCCTTGACTCGGACCATATTGCACACAGTCTTTGGTAGTATCACAATATACAAGATCCTTTATAATATCCTTTTGGATTGGACTGTCATCACCAACGTTATAGTTAAAAAAGTTTTTCCCACTTTCATTGGGAATACCACAGTCATTATTGTTGATAGTAGATGCTAAATTATCTATCTTATTTCTATCATAATTATCATCTAAGTTGTCAATAATTTTATCTCCTATTTCTTGCGAATTATCACAGCAGTCGTTAGGATACAAAGTATCTATATTAGTAACACAGTCATTAATCTTATTTCTATCAAAATTATCATCTAAGTTGTCAATAATTTTATCTCCCATTTCTTGCGAATTATCACAGCAGTCGTTAGGATACAAAATATCTATATTAGTAACACAGTCATTAATCTTATTTCTATCAAAATTATCATCTAAGTTGTCAATAATTTTATCTCCCATTTCTTGCGAATTATCACAGCAGTCGTTAGGATACAAAATATCTATATTAGTAACACAGTCATTAATCTTATTTCTATCAAAATTATCATCTAAGTTGTCAATAATTTTATCTCCTATTTCTTGCGAATTATTACAGCAGTCGTTAGGATACAAAATATCTATATCAGTAACACAGTCATTACTATTACTATTAGATGCTAAATCATCTATCTTCTTTTTATCATAGGTATTATTATAATCTAAGTTGTCAATATACATTATGTCCATACCATGTGTTGGATTGGACTTTTCGGAACTACAATGTGATGTTCCACCAGCTGCTGTTTTTGTGACGCACGTTTTCCAGAGTAGAAAAAGGTTTTTATCATCACCAACTTCGTATGTCCCTTGTTTGAAATGTTCTTGGAATATTTTCAGCCTTTCCTCTTTTATCGTATATTCTATCACATCTTTGGTCGCAGAATAATTGAGAATTGTTGGCGGTCTTTCTTCACTTTCTTCATTAATTTCTCTTCGCCTGACAGAAATGCATTTGCTGTAGTCTATAGCATTGACATTTAATGGAAACAGTCCACAGGTTTTGAAGCTGTTTATTATTATCTCCTTCCTGACAGAATCAAATGCTGGTTGAAATAATTTTGCAAAGTTCTTTTTATTTATACTTATTGCAAGTTGTTTTGTTCTTCTAACGGCACTTTTCCATGCCACTTTCAGAGGGCAAAAAATGCCGACATCACAAGGCTGGATGATATGTGTGGCATTTGGTGGTAAGCAGTAGACAATTATTTTATTCTCAGCACAAAACTGTGACAACTGTAAACTTAAATGGCTTTTGTGACCGTCTAGAAATAATATGACCGGGAGAGGCACATTTTTTTCCTTTAGCCAAGGTGTTAAAACTTTAGTGACGTATTCAAAAAAAGTTGCAGATACCATCCAGCCAGAATCAGAGCGACCAATAGCCCAACCCTCTGGTATGTTGCACACTATTTCAGTAGGGATCCTCTTATATGGGTAAACTACCATAGGTGGTAAGGTTGCACCATCTGCACTATAAGTGCATAATACAGTAATGGACTCCTTTGCATTTCCCAAATTGATCTCATATAAATTGCGAAATTGTTTTGGTCCTAAAACTTTCCCTGTATTAGGGCACGTGAGACACCCAGTTTCGTCACAATTAAGCACTCTCCTACCATCTTTAAATATATCAACATAATTGTTGTCTTCCAAAAACTGTGTCAAATCTGTGAACCAATGGGTCAGATTTTCTTTTGTAACCAATGCCCGTGCTATCGAAATTGCTTCTGTGTTTCGCTTTACAATTTCTGGATGCCTTCTTAAAAATAAAGATAACCATTTGTCGCCTGGCCTGTTATCAGTAAATGGATTTTTCCTGGGACATTCTATCAGCACTTTCTGAATTGAATCCTTGACATCGTCTGCGTGCATAGGAAATCCTAGCTTCGCCTTATCCATAATCCACTTCTCCAAATTGTTCTCCTCCTCATTTGTGAGAATTGTAGCCGGTCCCATCTTCCTCTCCATTGGCACTTTATTTTTAACTTTATTATGTAAAGTCCCCTTGGGGATATTATATACACGTGATGCTTCACTAAGCGACGTCTTTCCCTCCTTTATTTCTTTGACAGCTTCCACTAGACTTTTTTCAGAATATTTAAATCGTTTTTGCTCACGACAGTCTTCCGCACTAGTACTTTTTCTTTTGTCGGACATCTAAAACAAGTACAGTGAAATTTTGGTAGATGATTGATAGCTTGTATTGCTTTCTTTGCCAATTAATATTAAGCTGACACATACGGTGATTGCATGTATATTACAAAAGTATAAAGAGAGAGGAAAGACTGGGTAAGTTGTTCATTCATTGGTAAAGTATCTACAAAGAGCTCACCAATGAATGAACAAGCAGGATTTCTTACCAAAACCCCCTGTTCATTTACTGGTAGGAGATGTTTTTAAGCTGTGCTGGAGCATAAAATGGGTAGTCAACATTTTTTAGGACAAAATAACCTGAAAATCTTTGTAAAATAAGAAATGTCTACATTTGCCAGTGAATGAACGGCCGTTCACCCACTGGTATTCACTGATATCTCACATCCAATGCATGAACACCTAAGAAACTCGACAAATTCTTAGAAATCCGTTATTTCATACGGTATTCTTCGTTAAAGGAACATATAACAATGTAATTATAACCTTAAGGTTATCATAGGACTATTAAATGCACCTCAAAATACAAATTAAAGATATCACGTACCAAGCCTTACCTTGAACTTGTGGGACGCCATGAGGACAAGTGTTAAATAAACGGAATTAATACCGTATTGGTTAGAATTAAACAGAAAAATGTTTTTGCGGAATATCTGCCGGTCTTCACTCTAATAGCGAATTCGGTACCTCGCACTGACTCTGTGCTGGTGCCAGAAAATTACTTGGATTGGCTAGCTCTATAAGAATCAACCAATCCAAGTCATTTTTGGCACATTTTGGCACTAGCACAGAGTCAGTGCGAGATACCGAATTCGCTATAAATGTTAGAGTCGGTTGCAACGTGAATTTATCGCCATAGTCGTTATTTTTTCGAATTATATGCGCTACGTTCACTCACTGGGGGGTGTTCACTCATTGGACAGGTCACCCTATCACGTTTATTTTGTTATTTTTTTAATTTATTCGTATATAATTGAATATATTATTCAACTGAAATTCTAATCTTTAGATGCAGCAGAAAAAGCAAAGCTAGCGAAAGACAGAAAAGAAACTGAGGTTTCTATTCAATCATGGCTTAGGAGGGCCGCAGAACGCAATAAAGTTATTGTGAAAGATGTTTAATTATATGTACTCTATGTATTTCCATAAAGAAATAAAATATAATAATCTATAATCTATATCTACAGTCGGGGACAAAATTATGTGGACACTTTTAAAATCGTATTACTTGTTCAAAATTGGTCCGAACAACTTGAGTTTTTTTGAGAAGCTAGAAGGATTAGTTTGCTAAGTGACGTGTTTCGTAATTTTGAAAAAAGTTGCAATTCGTCGGAATAGCAAAAAAATAGGAAATTTCATTTTTTCAACTTTTTTGTCTGTCCTCGTAATGAAAATTCAAAAAACCCGTTTGTAGATTTCAGTAAGTTATATACGTGCCTAAAATTTCATCAAAATCGGTTAACGCTGCTCTGAGCTATAAACGCTTAAATATCGCAGAATAAGGTCGAAAATTGCGGAAATTCACAGAAATCAGCGATTTTCGACCTTATTCTGCGATCTTTTATCGTTTATAGCTCAGAGCAACGTTAACCGATTTTGATGAAATTTTAGGCACGTATATAACTTACTGAAATCTACAAACGGGTTTTTTGAATTTTCATTACGAGGACAGACAAAAAAGTTGAAAAAATGAAATTTCCTATTTTTTTTTGCTATTCCGACGAATTGCAACTTTTTTCAAAATTACGAAACACGTCACTTAGCAAACTAATCCTTCTAGCTTCTCAAAAAAACTCAAGTTGTTCGGACCAATTTTGAACAAGTAATACGATTTTAAAAGTGTCCACATAATTTTGTCCCCGACTGTATATCATCTTCTATCTATCTATCTTCTATCTTCTGTGCCACAGCAACGCGTGGCCGGGTACAGCTAGTTAATAATATAATTGTATTTTTGCTGGATATTTTCTAATTTTACAAATAAATCGTAAATATGTGTGTACTTCCCAAATGTGTATAATTTATTGTAAAGATAATAAAATCTCCTACACTTTATTTCATAATGTCCAAGTATGCAAATTTAGCATGTGTCAAAAATGACCACGTGCGTCGTCAGACTGTCCCTTGTCAGACTGTTAAAACGTTTACAAAAAGTATAGAAGCTGTTGTGTTTTGTAATTTTAAACATTATTATACCCATTTCAACAAATTACCACAGTGATTTTAAAAATTCTTTAAACGTTCACAAAACGTACACAGAAAGTTACTTTCGAACATTCGGAAAACGTTTCTTATACGCCTTTTAAGACATTACCACAGCGTTTTTAAAAACTCTTTAAACGTTTCCAATACGTACAGAGAATGTTACTTTTGGACATTCAGAAAACGTTCTGAGAATGTTGACACAGCATGTCCTCAGGACGTTCTACTTTGTAAATACGACCTTCCTACGACATTTAATGAACTTTACGGGGACGTACAGGGGACATATGGACACTCTTGGGACATCCTCCGAACGTACAGTACGGCCGGAACGGACGTTCTTTGAACGTACATAATACGTCTTTGTGCTATCTGGGTTATGTATGGAGGAGGTATAAATTTTTTTTTACCACACTACACTTTAGAGTTACACTCTACATACACACACAACATGTAATTAATACTCACACCTAGTTTTAAGCATTTTTATAATAAAACATATTTTTCTTTCTATAAACAGTACAAATTAAATAACCTATAAAAAAATCCATAACCTTCTAAAACACATCCAATAACCTATAACCTCTTAATAACCTGTCAAAAATATAACCTAAAACAGTAGCATAAGAATTATAGTTGCATAGTATTATAAGGTTGCAAACGCAAAAATTTAAAAAAAAAATCCGCTAGAGGGCGCCACCGTAAGAGACCCTGAAAAACACGTTCAAACTCGCGCTTGCGCCATATTTCATTCATCGCCAAGATGCCGAAACGGTCAGGCAATCGACATTTTCGAAACAAAAAAAGCGAGGAATTAAGTAAAATTTTAAAGGAGCTGATGGAGATTCCTCCCCTAATTTCACCACTCCCAATATCGCCGCAGAAAATGGTAACATACCTATAAAAATTCTATTCTCCTTTCAAAATCTAACAAATTCAAACCTTCAAAACACCACTTCACACCCCGCCGAATTCTCCACCGGACGTACTCCCAACTACGCCGGACTTTCCAAAGACCCCGGATTTTAAAATTCCAACGACGCCAGAATTTAAAATCCCAAACCCACCAGCACCGAAGTGGCCACGATTAATCAAGATCGACATTCCGGATTCAGACTGGGAATGGTATAGAACCCTCCCGAAGGAAGATTCCAGGAAAAGAATATGGAGGTTATTGGTGTTACGTATGTGGAATTTCCCATACGCCGCTCTCAACAATTTTTCGATCTCGCGTCTGCGAAGGGAAAACGCCCTAAAAGCCTTTTTGTTTATCACATACCACTCAGGGGGTCGTGATCTTGACCATCTGGAACACGACCATGGGAACGGGAGTGACACGACGACGACCCCGAAGATTTCCTTATATGGAAATCTCCTAACGAACCCCCACTCATTTTTGGGACTATATAAACCCTTTGGTTTCAACCCTCGTTGGTTAAAAGCAGTACAGTTACGCGTAGAGTAACGTCGTGTCACGCTCGTACAGAGTTGGTTATATTCAGTGAGATCGAGCTAAAGTCTCCGTCAGAATCATAGTTAACCTCATAGAATCCGCGAGTCCGGTTTATATTCTATTTGGCACTTCGAAATAGCCAATCTTACGCCCCGCATCGCCAGTGCGTCAACACCGTGCAACTAGTGGTAACTTACACACTTTATTTAATTATTTAATCGCGACACTTACATTTGTACAATAACTAATTATTGAATATACGAATGGTGTTCACGTGTAAATCGAGTAGAATCGTTAAACCCATCTTTTACCCAGTGATCCTTATAATATTAGTAGCACTCACCCACTGATACAACTTTACCGCTCGAGTTGTATGAAATATTAATTAAGAGTTACGAGGCATTACTAACATTTCCCGCGACTCCCTGATCTCGCATCAGGTTCGTTCGCAACCTTTCATCCAAAATAAGGAATCTTCAGCAACCCATTTCCCGCGACTCCCTGATTTCGCATCAGGTTCGTCTGTAAATCTACCAACTTCCTAACAGCTCCCTGGTTTCGCACCAGGTTCGTCTGTGAACTTTATCCTAGTGACTCCCCGATTTCGCATCGGGTTCGTCCACGACGTTCCACCCTCCTGCGGCTCCCTGATTTCGAATCAGGTTCGTCCGCGTGTGACTCCATTCCTAGAGGCTCCCTGATTTCGCATCAGGTTCGTCCTCGCCGTCAATAATCCTAGTGGCTCCCTGATTTCGCATCAGGTTCGTCCGCGCACCTAACTATCAAACTCATAAACCATATTCCTTGGGAAATACCCTTCTCGCCGGCCTCTCGCGTTGCCGCAGCCCCGGCTCGTAACAGAACTGGTGACAGCGGTGGGATGCTACTGCATTAGAATCGCCGTAAAATTTGGGTTTTTAAATACGTTAAAATCACTCGTAATTTATTAGTGACGATATACTAGTTTTCTCTAGTCAAGTCACTTAGTAATTATTAAAAAATGGCAACCGCACAGGCGAATGTCTCTTCTAACGATATAATGAATCTGACAGTTTCAATTGCAAACTCAATGTCGCTTTTGACGCAACGGACATGTATACAGAATATTACTATGTCAATTCCAACCTTCGACGGTGAAAGTCCACCCTTGACGCGCTTTACACAAAATGTGGAAGACGGGTTAACTTTGATTCCTGAGGGTACGGAAGCTGAGTATCTTGCGATAATACTAACGAAACTGATCGGTCGGGCACGCAGGTGCACGTTAGAACATAAATTCGAGTCTGTTAAGAAATTAGTTCAACATTTGAAAAAGGGATTCGCGCCGGGAAGAAGTTTATCGTATTTTCAAGTCGAAATCGCGAAACTAAGCATTCGTGAAGGAGAAAGTCTGCGAAAGTACGTCTACAGAACTAGCCATCTCGTTTATTGTGCGCGCGGAGCTATTCGGGAGAGGTATTCGGATCACGCTGAAGATTTCGTCAAAGAAATGGAAAAGGACGTTAAAGAAAACTTCATCGATGGTTTACCGGATCGAATTTCTTGGAAAGTGTCGGCTCAGATTCAAGACATCAAAACACTTGAACAAGCTTACGACGCCGTGCTACAGATAGATAGAAAATTAAGGAATCGGCGACAGTCGCTCCGTAATGAATCACCCTCCAGGTGGTCTCGCCGAGATCATTACACCGAAGATTCTCGCCACCACGACCGCGAAGTATCGTACCCACTTTCTCCGAGTAGATACGACCAGAACAGGGATCGGTCTCTTAGAACATCTGGTTTTGAAGAGGAACGAGAAGGACGGACACGCACGACGGCCTGGACTTTGCGTCACCGGAGCCCCTCGAAATCCCCTTCTTATCGCTCCGACTCATCATACGCAGATGATGGAGAAAAACATTATTCTATTTTAAAAAATCCCGATAAAGATCGCAAGCCGAGTTTATATTGCTGGCATTGCGACACAGCCGGACATGACGGAAAGTCGTGTAGGAAACAACCGCGTAATCCGAGTTACCAACGAGACTCGCGAGATTCGTCCGTTGAATCAAACAAATCTTTAAACTTCGATCGCGCTCAACGTATAGGCGACACGATGAGCGGAAACAAGGAAGCTCGCCAAAGGACAGTCCGCTTCGAAGAGGATCCCTCATCAAGGAAGCACCTGCCCCACGCATCAAAACCAAGGTTCCAGAATTGGAGTCAGGAACAGGAGAATTCTTAATCGACGGTGGAGCATCCGTTAATTTAGTAGTCATTAATGCCCTGGGACAAAAGGCAACAATAAGTTCTCGGGAAGAAATCGAGTTAACCGGAATTACCACTAATCCAATTCATACTTTAGGAACAACAATTCTTCATATCCACGAAGCTCCGGCACTTTTCTATGTAGTAAAAGAGCTTGCCATAGATGCAGATGGACTTATAGGAAGCCCATTTTTAAAACAGGAGGAGGCCGAAATCTCCTATTATCATGGGACTCTGGTATTAAAAAATAAACCAACCCGACCTCTACGTTTTTCAAACTATCAAGATCTACCTCAAATAAAGGAGCGACTGACATCGACCAAACATCGTATCGAGCCCCGGACGTCGCAACAGATTGCTATAACAATAACAAACTCGAGGATTAAGGAAGGATATTTACCACGTATCAAGACCCTCGAACATCTTTACATAGGGGAAGCAATTGTGAGTAACAATAAAGGGAAGTGCTATGTTATGGCAACAAATACCAGCGATGAACCCCTAGACGTAGAGATAGAACCACAAACATTAGAGCCATTCGATATCTTCGGGTCATCAGATGAAGATTTTTACCCAGCTGTAGAACACCCGTCAAAATTCAAACCCAATGAAGATAGAATGCAAAAAATCTTAAAAGCCTTAAACATTAAACATTTGAACAAGGAGGAACTAGATTTCGTTACCAATTTAGTTAAAGATTTTCCCGACCGATTCTATCTTCCTGGAGATAAACTTGGGAAGGCCCGCGACTTTAAACATTCAATCCATACATCCAACGATGTTCCAATCAACACAAGACAATATCGCTATCCTCTCATACATCAAAAGGAAATTCAAAAACAAACCAGCGCGCTGTTATCAAACGGTATAATTACACCTTCAAAATCACCAAACAATTCACCTTTATGGATCGTCCCAAAGAAAGAAGACGAAAATGGAGTAAAACGTTGGCGTCTAGTAATAGATTTTCGCGGCCTCAACGAAATAACAATTTCTGATAAGTACCCATTACCTCAAATCACGGAGATCTTAGATCGATTAGGAGGAGCTAAATATTTTTCAGTCTTTGACCTCGCCAGTGGATTTCATCAAATAGAGATGGATCCGAAGGATAAGGCAAAAACAGCATTCACTACTCCAAATGGACATTACGAATTCTCTCGAATGCCTTTCGGATTAAAGAATGCACCACCCACCTTTCAACGCCTGATGGATCAAGCACTCACTGGACTTCAAGGAACAGACCTCTTTGTCTACTTGGACGACATAGTGATATACGCATCATCGTTACAGGAACACAATATCAAAGTCAAAAAATTGTTAAACCGCCTTCGAGAACACGGATTAACCCTTCAGACCAACAAGTGCCAATTCCTGCGAAAAGAAGTCGCATACCTTGGCCATATTATTTCAAAGGAAGGAGTAAGACCTGACCCTAGAAAGTTAAAAGCTGTTCAAGATTTTCCAACACCCACATCGCAGAAGAACATTCAACAATTCTTGGGACTTGTTGGATACTACCGAAGATTTGTACCTAATTTCACCACAAAGGCAAAACCATTAATTAACTTATTAGGAAAAGGCATCAAATTCAAATGGACAGAAGAGCAAGATCAGAGTTTTAAACAATTACGCAACGAACTTTGTCAACAGCCCATATTGCAATACCCTGATTTCAGTAAACCTTTCATTGTAACAACAGATGCATCTGATTACGCTATTGGAGCCGTCCTTAGCCAAGGGGAGATAGGAAACGACCTACCGATTGCCTACGCCTCTCGAAGCCTAAATAAACCTGAGAAGAATTATTCGGCTACAGAAAAGGAATGTTTGGCCATGGTTTACGCCGTAAGATACTTCAGGCCTTACATCTACGGAACCCCGTTCACCCTCGTTACAGATCACAGACCACTTGTGTGGTTACATTCTGTCAAGGACCCAACTTCTAGACTTATGAAATGGAAGCTCCGTCTTTTAGAATACGAGTACCAGGTTGTCCATAAATCCGGAAAGACGAATAAGAACGCAGACGCATTATCGCGCAACCCCACGTCTGCCTGCCTACCACTTATTCCACGGGAGCTTCGGGATCCCGATTTCAAAGCCAGATACCGAAAACAGATGCCAATATTGAAACAATCGGACACCGCATACGACAGTTACAACGAGATAGAGAAAGCCGACCCAAATACCGAGAGACAAGCAGCAGCTCAGAAGAAGAAACCGCACGTGGGAACGTTCAACATTCTCCAATAATATTCAAAAACCGATCTTTTCCCAGCTTATCTCAAGAAGTAACCATGCCAGATGAACGCCAGGAGACCATAAACAGTTTTTCACCCGCAGCAAATTCCACTCAAATCGTCCCTTCAGATAAGGACCAGACCATATTAGACAATTTAATATCGTTTGAGGAGCCACTCGAAAATACTGTAATAGAAAATGCAAGAATCTTCCAACAAGATTTACTCAGCACACCGCAGGTATCATCAGAAGTCATGGATGAATCTTTACAACCCTCAATAAACCAGCTACCTGCAAAAACTACGACCGAAGCAAGTGTGGGACAACCACTTGACAGCAGGTCAACACAACCTGAGGTCTTTGACCACACGCTTGACCCTTACCCTTTCTTCACTACCGAAATCGAGGATTCAAACGACCTTGACGATTTGGAAGAGATCCCATTAGACCAACCGCTTAAAATTATCGTTTCTTCAAATACTTTTACCGCTGAAGAAGGACATTACGTACACTTCATTTCTGCTGATTGCAATTTAATAAACCCCGTTGGAAAATTACTACTAGACACTGAATTAATCAAAAAACCAAATCTTCTAGCAGAACAACCAAAAAAGGGAACATGATAACTACGGACAATGGATTATTTAAAACATTTAGTATAATAATCTCAGACAATTTCTTTGATAATATTAAAAGAGTAGATGTGTTCAATGGTTTGAAAATTCTTCGACACACCTTGGATCAAAATCAGATCAAGTCATTTCGAATTTCCGCCACGGGGGACCTTCACAAAATACCATCCAACGAATTCGTCAAGATATTAGAAGAGGTTTTCGTAGGAACAGGCCTGCAGATTATTCTATGCAATTGTACCATTACCACACCATCCGAAGAAGACAGACAGCCTACCATTTGTGAAGCTCACGACAGTTTAATTGGAGGACATAAAGGAGTAACGAAGACTTATAAACGCATCCGATCAAAATTCCATTGGCCACAAATGCGCAACGACATTCAAGACTACATTCGAAGATGCCAAAGTTGTCAGGAACAGAAATTAGTTCGAGCGAAAACTCGTCAGTCGATGTTAATCACCGACAGACCTATAGGAGCCTTCGACAAAATTTCCTTAGATACAGTAGGACCTTTACCAATTACACCCAGTGGGAACAGACATATTCTCACCATTCAAGATAACTTAACGAAATATTGCGTAGCCGTAGCAATACCTAACATTCGAGCTGCTACAATTGCAGATGCTTTCGCTAGACATTTCATCGCAATTTACGGTACACCTCGCGCAATACTAACAGACAAGGGAACTAGCTTCATCGGAACACTTATGACCAATCTTTCTGAAATATTCAAAATCAAGTAAATCACAACCTCAGGATATAGACCACAAACCAATGGATCTCTGGAACGAAGTCACATCGTCCTCACCGAATACCTCAAGCATTACATGGATAATTACGAAGACTGGGATTTATTAATACCATTTGCAATGTTCTCTTACAACACATCCGTTCACGAAGCAATAAATTTCACCCCATATGAATTAATCTTTGGAAAACCAGCTCGGGAACCAAGCTCTTTTCCAACTGGCGAAAAACTAAAGTCATTTGGAGACTACTTAGTAGAATTGATAACACACATGACTCGAATTCGGAATATAGCCTCAGATAATCTAAACAAAGAATCAGAACAAATTAAAACACGCCAATTTTCCGTACACGGCAAAACGATAAGCCGACCGTCTGTCCAAATATGGTCCTGATCACCCTGCTCCCGAAACATACCCTGGCAAGCAGTGAGAGTCTACCTGAAAGGCGTCAAACTACGATCCTGCCGACCGCTCCAGAGGACGACGCAAGTAGCGGAGGTAGTCATGGCGAGAAGGAAGGGCCTCCTCGCCAACATCCAGCCGACATCAACCGGCCTCACAGCAACACTGACGCTCGACCGGCTACCCGTACAACCACCACTGGACCTCATTGAGCACTGGCTGCAGATCGGCTACGAGGTGCCCAGCAACAATTAAATTCTTACACCCCACAACACCTAGCGATAAGTACACCAATGACATTACACTACACCGACAATTCTCAATTACACTTTGCTTGCAAAGGGATTTTTGGAGCGTTTACCCTTCTTTTGAAAAGCATCACGAAAATCGCGATGTTTTATCTTAGGGGGGAGATGTTACGTATGTGGAATTTCCCATACGCAGCTCTCAACAATTTTTCGATCTCGCGTCTGCGAAGGGAAAACGCCCTAAAAGCCTTTTTGTTTATCACATACCACTCAGGGGGTCGTGATCTTGACCATCTGGAACACGACCATGGGAACGGGAGTGACACGACGACGACCCCGAAGATTTCCTTATATGGAAATCTCCTAACGAACCCCCACTCATTTTTGGGACTATATAAACCCTTTGGTTTCAACCCTCGTTGGTTAAAAGCAGTACAGTCACGCGTAGAGTAACGTCGTGTCACGCTCGTACAGAGTTGGTTATATTCAGTGAGATCGAGCTAAAGTCTCCGTCAGAATCATAGTTAACCTCATAGAATCCGCGAGTCCGGTTTATATTCTATTTGGCACTTCGAAATAGCCAATCTTACGCCCCGCATCGCCAGTGCGTCAACACCGTGCAACTAGTGGTAACTTACACACTTTATTTAATTATTTAATCGCGACACTTACATTTGTACAATAACTAATTATTGAATATACGAATGGTGTTCACGTGTAAATCGAGTAGAATCGTTAAACCCATCTTTTACCCAGTGATCCTTATAATATTAGTAGCACTCACCCACTGATACAACTTTACCGCTCGAGTTGTATGAAATATTAATTAAGAGTTACGAGGCATTACTAACATTTCCCGCGCCTCCCTGATCTCGCATCAGGTTCGTTCGCAACCTTTCATCCAAAATAAGGAATCTTCAGCAACCCAGTGGCTCCCCGATGTCGCATCGGGTTCGTCCACGACGTTCCACCCTCCTGCGGCTCCCTGATTTCGAATCAGGTTCGTCCGCGTGTGACTCCATTCCTAGAGGCTCCCTGATTTCGCATCAGGTTCGTCCTCGCCGTCAATAATCCTGGTGGCTCCCTGATTTCGCATCAGGTTCGTCCGCGCACCTAACTAACAAACTCATAAACCATATTCCTTGGGAAATACCCTTCTCGCCGGCCTCTCGCGTTGCCGCAGCCCCGGCTCGTAACATTGGCGTTGTTCGAAACAGTAGCAGCCAACCCGTATAAATCACACAAATAAATATCTTATAAATAAATAACCATAACCACCATATAAATCACTTATTTTGTTACTCTCCTCACACAAATCTCTCGAGGACGAGAGATCCCCCAGGGGGGAGGTGTAACGTCCCACGGGGACTCGTCGGTAAAACAGAATAGTACTACGTTACCACGCAACCAGCCTATGTTATCGCGCATACCCATTGTACAAACTTTTATACATTAATATTAAACCAAGCATAGATTAAAGAAACAAATATTATAGAAACATTAGAAATAATTAAATGTAAGTACTGTCAAAAGCGCAAAACAAAATATAATATATAAATAAAATAATAAATATTGACTCACTGCGCATGCGCCAGCCCGCCAATTTTCCAGTATAAAAGGAGGCGCACGCAGCGGAGCACTCAGTTCAAGCTACATTCGAAAACACGCTCTTTAGTTGACGAATGTTTAGACTTAGAGGAAGCTTAAGTTTCAACCAGTGAGATTGAGATCGCTCCGGAAACGGTAGCGGCTGATCTCCAGTGTATAAAAGTTACTGGTGCACCTCTTTGGACTATTTCATTTGAAAACTATAGTACCTTGCTCCTACAAAGGCATTGAGATCGCTCTGGAAACGGTAGCGGCTGATGCACTTGGTAAAAGCGAGGTCTGTTAGAGCATAGGACCAAAACTCTGTCAAAACAATGAGGTCGCTCTGGAAACGGTAGCGGCTGTTCTTACTACAGACATTGCCAAGAGTCTACTAGATCGCTCCGGAAACGGTAGCGGCTGTGCTCTGCAATAAATACTTAGCCACGTAGCATATAATATAAGATAAAAAACGTAAGAAAACACAAAAACATAAAATACTAGCATGCCCCGTCTCGGCTTCCCCCGAGATCGTAGCGTGACTGATACGTGTTTATTAGAATTAATATCTTTTCTATACCTATTATATAAAAACAGAGCCGATTTTTATATTCGCGCAAAACTCAAGACCTGTTGAACTGATCTTCCTCAAATTTTGACACGTTATTCCTATATACTCTAAGACGGACATATGCTATGTAGCATGTCTCAGAAACGCGTTATTAACATGTAATTATATGTAAACATTCCATGTGTACTGTTTTGCATACCACGTGATAATAAATTTGCAAAACCAGTTTGTACCCCGACGATCATTCTGACATATATATCCGCGATAATCCAGTTCTCTCGCGAGAAAGTGCTCGAAAAGCTTCGCCGCCTGGTGGTAACATCGCGGTACTGCTACGGGCGAGGTATCGCGCAAGTAGACTGTTGTATATAGGGGTCACGTGGTCGGCCAAACAGTCGTACACGTGAAATCTTTGCATATAAATTACATGTTAATGACGCGTTTCTGAGACATGCTACATAGCCTATGTCCGTCCTAGAGTATGCAGGAATAACGTGTCAAAATTTGAGGAAGATCGGTTCAATAGGTCTTGAGTTTTGCGCGAACATAAAAATCGGCTCTCTCTTTATAAATAGTAAAGATATAATCGTAGTTGTAAGCAATATTATAATCATTATTAGTTTAAGTGTTGTTTTTTAATAAAAGTCATTGTTAAGTTTGAGTTGAATTTAAATTCTTTGTTCTACCAACGAACCCCCACCTATCCTATTCTCGAGGGACGCCGCTCTCCGCTCGAGAACCTGCTAACGTTAGTCGTCCCCGGACAACCGAACGTTACAATAGCGTAAAGAAGCTGTAGTGATACTCGGTTGGTATAATCTCGGGTTTTTCTAGGTCATTTTGTAAGTCGTCTAATTTTTTGCTAACTTTATTTAATTCTTCTGGGTGTTTGATTATCCATTTTAGCTCGAAATTTGTGTTACGATATGAGTTTACAGTGGTTTGTGGCAGTGTGATTTCGTCTAGTGATAAATTGTAACCAGGTAAGTAAGGTCGGTATCAAATATACTGGCCGGTGAGTTTCGTTTCGCGAGCAGCGATCGAGGAGAAAACAGCCACCACCATCTGACGATCGTAGATTTGTCTGTTGGAGTTTCGTGGCCATCGCGGGGTATGGTGGGGTCACGGAAACGCTGCTCGGCTCCGCCTGAACCTAGCCGTTTGGCTGTTATTTATTCTTAGCGTAATAGTTGTGTGCGTTACGAAGCTATGCGTAGATCAATACGAGAAGAAGCTAACGAGAAAGTATCAATGTTCTGACCAATAAAGCTCCTGAATTTTTTCGTTGCTGACGCACACCTATTCTGATATGTGTATTTCTACGCTGACAGCTCGGTTTGGCCTACACCCCAGAAGCTTGACACTAACCCCACCACTTCTGGCTCACTCTTGTTTTGTGTGTCGCGTAGGAGTGTTTCTGCCACACTATTTATTAGTATGAGGTTTTCGGCTATAGTTTCTCGAAATTTAGTTATGTCAGTCGTCTGTTGTAGTAGGTATTGAATTTGCCAAGTCGCGTTTAAAAGGGTTTTTTCGTTTTCCTGTATGTTGTGTATTGTTTCGTTTAGGAGTTCGGTGTTGGCAGGCTGACCTTCCGCCTGACGCAGATGATCACCGGAGTGGGGTGCTTCGGTGACTATCTGTGTCGCATAGGGCGGGAGGAAACGCCGCAGTGCCACAGCTGTGGCCGGGGCGACGAGGACTCGGCGGGCCACCCTCTGGCCGGGTGTCCGGAGTGGTTGGACGACCGCCGGGTCCTCGAGCTGCAGCTGGGTCCCGATCTCTCGCTACCGACGGTCGTGCGTCGGATGGCGGGGGATCGGGGCTGCTGGGACGCCGTCGCCTCCTTCTCCGAGACAATCATGCTGGAGAAGGAGAAGGCTGAGAGGGACCGCGAACGGGCGGGTCTTCGACAGGAGGAGGCGCGGCAGATATCTCGGGGCCGGGGGAGGCCGTGCGGCGACTTAGTTGCGTAAGTCGCCCCGCTCCCCCGGTGAACAAATTCATCATTGGTAACAGGAGTAACAGGAGCGGGAGGAACGGCCGCACCCCGCAACGGGTGCGGCGACAACCCCACGTCCCCTGTGGGGGGTGATCGCTTGGACACGGGGGGTTTTGGGAAGGGCGGTGGCTCCCCTCGGTGGGGGCCCCGCGAAAAGGGATGGCGAACGCGGGGCCCGCGAACAGGGCCCCCTACCCAGGAGCGGCGAAATGAACGCCGCTCCCGATGGAGCGATCGAGCTCGCGGGGTTAGTCGGGCGGCCGAAGGTCGGCCGCCCTGCAGGCACGTTGCCAGCCGATCGCCCAAGGTGTCCTCCGGGTTTACACCCGGCGGCCTTTCTCCAGGCCCCCCCCGGGACGCGGCGGCTTGGGCGGCCCTTAAGGCCGTCAACGCCCCGGCCCGGCCGCGCTTCTTTCATTGTCGCGCGGTCGGGTAGTAGCTCGATCGCGGGGTCACGGGACGGGTGGTGTCCCCCGACTAGTAGTAGCGACCCCGGAAGGGGCGACTCGGGCGCGTGATCCGTCGCGAGTCGCCGGTCCCGGAGACCATTGCTGGGGGAAGTCGTGATACTCCCCCAGGGACGACCCCGTTGAGGGGACCTCGCGCGGGGATGCACGAAGCGCAGGGGGGAGGGTAGCGAACGTATCGCTTGTTTGATCTCGCATCCAAATCCCTCCCCTCAGGCGCGCAGCTCCGCGCGCGAGGTAGATCACCTTGGTGGTTTTAGTGGGTTCGAGTCCCACATAACGCCCTGCCCGCCCCCGCGGGCGGGGGGTATCCGTGGGGATTTCCACCAAGTAAAACAAAAAAAAAAAAAGGAGTTCGGTGTTAGCTCTTACAATTTGCATTTGTCCTTTGATTGTATTTTTTAATCTAATGTCTTGTCGTTTGAGGAATTCTATTTGGTCATTGATTTTCTTTCTATCTTCGGAGTCCATTAACCCGAAGAGTGATTTGCCTATGTAACCTAATCCGTCTATCAGTCCGCGACGCTGTTTTGGTGCGGAGCTTATGGTCTGTTGGACGTAAGTAATGAGCTTAGCTACTCGGTCTACTTTGCCTTGAATTTTAGTGCCGAATGTTTTACAGAATTTTTGTAAGTTGTCCGTAGAAGGTGTTTTACATTGAAACAGTATGTCGTATAGTGTATCCTGGAGATTTGCTTCTCGTCGATAAATGTAGGATATATCTACGTGTAGTATTAATTTCCAACTATCTCGGTAGATTTGTAGGTCGCCTATGTTTTCGAAGTAAATGCCTGGGTGATCTTGGAATTCTTTTATAGCGAAGTCTGAGTCGGGGGTCGTCCCTCCTATTATTAGTATCGTCATTTGTAGGGCGGTAATCCTGCAAAATATAATTATGAGGTGTAATTGGTGTTTCGTTTTGTCGGTTGTTAAGTCTTTCTTGTGCGTGCGCGAGATAAATTTTTGCTGCGTGGACAGTCTGTCCTTCTTATCTGCTCTTAGGTTGAAGTGGGGGTGAAGTGCATAGGACTCGATTTTCTCTGTAGCCTCTTGTTACGTTTTAGTCGCCAACATGATTTCCATCATGGATGTCCCTTACGAGATGGTGTTATTTTTATTGGTGGGTCTATTGGTGTTGTGTATCTTTGTGCTGAGCGTGGCGTGTGAGAGTTCGTGTCTCCTTTCTTTGTCAGAGCTTGGAACATCCGGCTCCGCCGGGATTTGTCAGTATTGGCTATCGGCGCGTTGTGCGCGAATATCGGGCAGATCGGCGGCTTTTTTTTCAAAAGAATGCGTTATGGATGGTCTTCGAAGACTCGTGGGGGATACGGGACTTGTTTGGTAAGTTTTCTAGTGCTTTTGTATTTCAGTGTTGTTCGTCCCTGGTTGTATACCCTATTTTAATTCTTTCGTGTCTGGTTATTGTACCAACACGTCACGGGGATATTTCTGTAGTGGCCGCCTCTTCCCGCGTTTCGTGGGGTCTTTCTGACTCGTCGGACGACGAGTTCGAGCCCGGGCTACACACGCCTTAATGCTTGTATCTCTTTAATATTCTAAAAGAATATATTTTTTTCGTTCTTTTAACCCTACACCTGTGTTATGCTTAGAGTAAATTTTTATTTCCTTCCTTTCGTCCCATTCCTGTCCTATTCTATGAAGTGTTTAAGTCGATTTGCGTGTACGCGAAGCGTTCTTCGTCCCTTATTTATAGTATAGTTATTATTATCGTGTACATCTTGAATCGTGTAAGGGCCTATCCAGGCTGGTGTTAATTTCTTTGATCTTCCGCGTCTCACCGTCTCGTCGTGTAGAAGTACCTGATCTCCAACTTTGAAGGACTTTTCTGCTGCCTTTTTGTCATATTGTCTTTTAGATTTGTCTTTGTTGATCCCTATGGTTTCGCGCGCAATGTTATTTGTAGACCGTAGTCTTTCGCGTAGCTCTTCAGCGTATTTGTCGTAAGTGTACGTTAGTTGTGGTGCTTGATTTAGCGCGGACGGCAACGTTGCTTGTCTCCCGAATACGAGTTCGTAGGGTGTGTAACCAGTGGACGAGTGTGGGGTTGTGTTGTAAGTAAACATTGCATACGGTAGCCATTCGTCCCAATCGGTCTGGTCTTCTGTGATAAAATTCTTTAGATATTCTGCTAGTGTACGATGGCTTCTTTCTAGAGCTCCGTTTGATTGGGGGTGATATGCCGTGGTTTGTATTTTTTCAATTTTAAGCAATTTGCATATATTTTTGAATACTTGGCTAAGGAAATTGGTTCCTTGATCGGTTAGCACTCGTTGTGGAATTCCGTATTCGCAGATTATTCTAGTGACGAATTCTTTTGCTACTGTGTTTGCTTCCTGATCCTCGAGGGGTATAGCTTTACTGAATTCGGTTAACAAGTCTTGAAAGGTTAGTATGTATTTGTTTCGCCTGCTTGTCTCAGGTAAAGGTCCTACTATGTCCAGTGCACATTTTTCGAATGGTTCCGTGGGAGTGTCTGTAATTACCATGGGAGCTTTGGTTATTCTGGTTAGTTTATTTTTCTGGCATTTTTCGCATCTGGAGATGTACTTTTCAACGTCTTGGCGTATTCCTGGCCACGAATGGTTTAATTTTATACGTTCCAGGGTTCGTTTTATTCCTAAATGTCCGCCTAAGGGAGTGTCATGAAATTCGTGCAGTATTCGATTTTTATCGTCCTCCGTATATGTTGTATCGCTCTTTTCTTCTTCTGACTGAGATTCGTCTTCTTCGTTGGCGCTTTCACTGGCGACGGCTAGTGTTTCTGTGTTGAGTTGTCGCTTCGTCCCTCGCGTAATCGCGAACATTCTACTGAGGGCGTCTGCGTTTTTATTTGTCTTTCCCTCTTTGTATTCTATGGTGTAATCGTATTCTGCTAGTTTCAATTTCCATCTCATTAATCTTGAGCCGGGATCCTTTACGTTAAAAAGCCAAGTAAGAGGTTTATGGTCTGTTACGATTTTAAATTTTGTGCCGTATACATAAGGTCTGAAATGTTGCGTTGCCCATACGATGGCCAACAATTCCTTTTCTATGTTACTATAATTTTCTTCTGCTTTATTTAATACTCTACTTGCGTATGCTATGGGTAGGTCTTGACCTATCTTTCCCTGCGATAATACTGCTCCTATTGCTTTTCCGGAAGCGTCTGTTGTAAGAACGAATGGTTTCGTGAAATCGGGGTATTGTAGTATCGGTGCTGTTGTTAGTTTTTCTTTCAATATCTCGAAGGCTTCCTGTTCTTGTGCAGTCCATCTGTATGCTTGGTCTTTCTTTAATAGTTGCGTCAAAGGCTTCGCGATTTGTGAGAAATGTTCTATGAATCTCCTATAATATCCGGCTAGGCCTAAGAAGGATTGTATGTCTTTAATTCTTTTGGGTATCGGAAAGTTTTTTACAGCGTCGAGTTTCGTAGGGTCTGGTTTGATACCGCTCTCACTTATCACGTGGCCAAGGTATATCGTTTCCTTTCGTAGAAATTCGCATTTATTGAGTTGAAGTTTCAGGCCACTCTCGCGTATACGTTCGAATACTAGTTCTAGACGATCTTGGTGTTCTTTCAGCGAGCGTCCATAGACGACAATATCGTCTAAATACACGAAACATTTTATTCCTTGTAATCCAGATAATACGGTGTTCATTAGTCTTTGGAATGTCGCGGGAGCGTTTTTAAGCCCGAACGGCATTCTATTATATTCGAAATGGCCGTCCCATACAACACACTCCCATGGCCGGAAGGTTCCATGGGTTCTACTTACTCGTGATATGTCAAACCTTCATCCAATTCACTCAGGTCTTCTGCGCCACAAAACACACACGTTCTAACCATTTTTATTACTTAAAAGCAATTAATAAATAATCACGTTCTAACTATTTACGCTTGTGCTTTCTTACGTGCCTTTGGCTTTGCAACCTGTCACGTGACGTCACACAACGCCTGGAGTTTCACCACGTGGGCTTGGGAAGTTCCATCAGAGCCATTATTATTATTTTTATTGTTATTATTATTGTTCTTGTTGTCGTCTTGTATATAAAAAATATATGAATATTTAATTGTCAGTATTTATTGTAATTTAATTAATTCCCTTACATTTTTTATCCTATCTGTAATATCACACAAATTTTGCCGAAACATCATTGTTGTAAAATTTTCGAAAAGTTACGAGACTGTTTGAGATTAAGATAGGAGAGCACGCTGGAAGCTAGGTTGGGAGTCGACGGTGAGAAAGTTACACGAGGTGCGCGAATGTTGAGTCAAGATGACTAAGTCACTTTATTAAAAATAATGTGCTGGATGAGCACAAGAGTCAAACAAACTCACTAGCGTGAGTTTGAGCAGAGAATTGTACACAAATTATGAACACAAGAGAATGCACAGAGAGATTTCACACGTTGCGTGATGAACAAAGCAAAGTACGTTATCGCGACAAGCGGTATGAAACGAGAGTGAACAAAGGGACGCGGAAAACCGTTGAGCGTCTTCTCGAACAATCCTCGAGAATCGATCAAGAAAGTACGCGTCGTGATTGGACCGCTCGCTTTACGTGTTGATCGGTGATTGGCTGAGCAGGCGCCTAGGAGTATCGATCGCCTGATCGAATATCGATCAGCGGCGTGTACCGCTGCCCGGTAGGTGCTGCGGTGAGCTTGGGTGCGGCGGAGCAAGGAACTAATGGAATCTCAAACATTCTCCCGCCATCAACAGCTGTTCGATGATGTTGATGTAGAATCTGAAACAGGCAAAATTGCCAATTTTGCAATTGGCCTGATTAGTGTCGTAGTGGCAGTCTTGAGCGTCACCACTCTGGTGAGCCCATCCTTTCCTGGGTGAAGGGTGACGACTCGAGCAAGTGGCCACTTGCTTGGTGGAAACCGTTCATCAGTGATGAGCACTAAGGATCCGATCTTGATCTCATTCGATCGGTGGTGCCACTTCGAGATGGAGAGTTGACGTTGGAGATAGTGTGATGACCATTGAGTCCAAAAACGTTGAGTCCGTTGTTGTATAAGCCGCCACCTGGCTGATGGTGAGATGATTTCATGCTCGACAGATGGTTCTGGCAGCGTTGTAAGAGGCTGCCCGATGAGGAAGTGAGCCGGTGTGAGGGTGGAGATGTCTTCAGGGTCATCACTGAGAGGCTCGAGCGGTCGTGAATTTAGCATGGCTTCTATTTGGGTAAGAAGTGTGCAGAATTCTTCGTAGGTGAGTACCGTCTCACTGACGGTTCGCCGAAGATGGTGTTTGATCGACTTCACGACGGCTTCCCATTTGCCTCCCATGTGAGGAGCTGCTGGTGGATTGAAACACCAGCCAGTGTTGTCATTGACAAACAGCTGACTGAGTTGACGATGATCCTGTGTGCCCTGGATGAACATACTCTTGAGAACGGTGTCTGCTCCGACGAAGTTCGTTCCGCAGTCTGAGTGGAGCCTGGTTGGGATTCCTCGTCTTGAGGTGAATCTCCTGTAGGCAGCGATGAATCCTTCTGTCGAGTAGTCTGTGACAATGTCCAAGTGTACAGCTGAGGTCGTAAGACAGACAAAAACACAGATCCAGCCCTTCTGAGTTTTTGCACCTCGCCCTTTCCACGTCTTGAGAGTGATGGGACCCGCGTAGTCAATGCCAGTGTGGGTGAATGGTCGTGAGGGTGCAACTCTCGAAAGAGGTAGTTGGCCCATCAGTTGATGGGCACGGATCCCCCTTTGTCGAGCACACACAACACACCGTAGCACATGAGTCTTGACTGGCGCTCGCCCTCCGATGATCCAATAACTGTTTCTGATGTGAGCGAGGGTGAGCTGGGTCCGTCCGTGCAGAGTTTGTCGATGTGCATGGTCTATAATCAGAATAGACAGACGTGAGTGGCGAGGTAAAATTGCTGGATGCTTACTCTCATACACCATGTGGGCATTGTTGAGTCGGCCTCCAACTCGAATGATTCCTTTTTCATCGATGAAGGCTGTGAGTCGATTGAAGACATGGGATGTTGGCATCGAAGCTCCGGAGCTGAGGACCTTGAGCTCAGTCGAGAAGTAGATTGCTTGTGTAGCCTTGATCCAAAAGTTCCTGGCCCATTCCATGTCTTCTGGCAGGATTGAGATGATTGGCAGAGATAATGGCAACTTCTTCATTCTATTGAGGATTCTGAAACAAACTGAAGTGATGCGATAAAGTTTGTTAAGAGAAGAGTATTTATAAATGAGGTCCCAGTGGTATTTAATTTGTTGAACGTTGAGTAGATTTGAAATTCCTGGACGAGCCTCTAGTGCACTCGAGTCGTCCTTCAAAACTGGTTGAGGTGGCCATGAATCACTGGGTTGAGTGAGCCATGATGGTCCCATCCACCACAGCTCGTGCTGTTCAAGCTGAGCTGTTGTTAAGCCTCTTGATGCGCAATCAGCTGGGTTTGACTTCCCTGGAACATGTCTCCAGTGTGCATCTTGGGTGAGTTCTTGAATTTGGGAGACACGATTCCGTACGTAGTCCTTCCAGCGTGAAGCGTGTGCTTTGATCCAGATTAATGTCACTTGTGAATCCGTCCACAGATGTGTTGTAGCAATGTTGAGCTGCAGAGTTGCTTGAACATACTTCATGAGCTTCGCAACCATCAATGCTGCAGTAAGCTCGAGCCTTGGGATTGTGAGTTTCTTGAGGGGTGCTACCTTTGTCTTGGAGCACACTAGTGTCGACACTTTGTGATTAGTGGACGGTGAGGTTACGGTAAGATAAATTACCGCTGCCATGGCGAGTTGAGAAGCGTCAGAGAATCCATGTAGTTCCACCGTTGAATTGCTGAGAGTGTGAAACCACCTTGGAATTGAGAGCCTGGCCAGGCTTGTAAGATCTTCTCTGATGGTGAGCCAATTGGATGTGACTTGGGATGGCAGAGGCTCATCCCAGCTGATTTTGTGCAGCCATAATTCTTGCAAAAGTGTCTTCGCTCGAATGATGACAGGAGACAAAAATCCTAGCGGATCGAATATCTTTGCTACTTCTGAAAGGATGAGGCGTTTAGAGAGCGTTGAGGTTGAATTCGCCTTTGAGGAGAATGAAAAGTTGTCATTGAACACATTCCAATGTAATCCGAGTATTTTGGTATCGCAGTCGTCTAGTGAAATGATTGAGCCATGGGCTCGTGTGGTCTTTGAAATTGATTCAAGCAACGGAGGGTATGTCGAATGCCATTTGGCAAGTGGAAAACCTCCCGCGTTGCACAGGTCTCTTAATTGTTGAGCAATTGTAATCAGTCTCTCACCTGTGTCAGCGCCGCCGAAGATGTCGTCAACGTATCTGGCATGGGTGATGCATGGCACTGCGAGTGGAAAGCGATGACCTTCGTCTTCCACCAATTGCAGGAGAGCTCGTACAGCCAGAAATGGAGCAGCCTTTGTACCATATGTGACTGTGGTGAGCTTGTAAGGCACTTCCTTGTAGTTGTCATCTATCCAGAGCACCCTTTGGAGGTCTTGATCATCTTCATGCACCTTGACTTGACGATACATCTTTGTCACGTCCGTGGCAAAAATGAACTTGTGCTGACGGATCCACAGTAGCACATCCGTGATGTTGAGAAGAAGATTTGCGCCAGTGTGCATGAGGTCATTGATTGAGTGCCCAGATGTCGTCGGGCTTGATCCATTGAAGACGACCCTCAACTTTGTCGTCTCGCTGTCGAGCTTGATCACTCCGTGGTGTGGTAAATAGAAAACAGAATGAGTGTTAGGTGAAATGGATGGTGCTCTTACCATGTGTTGAAGCTCCACGTATTCCTTCATGAATCCTTGGTACAGATTGCAGTACTCGCTGTCCCTGTTGAGCTTGTTGAGTGTGCGCTTCAAGCAAGCATGTGCAGTCTGATAGGAATTACCAAGTAGATTCGGAGACGATCTGAGAGGGATGCGTACGATGTAACGTCCTGTAGAATCACGAGTGTGTGTCGCTCGAAAGTGATCTTCACATTCCTGTTCTTCAGGGGTGAGTAGAGTCGGTGTGTCCAATGGGAGTTCCTCTTGAATCCAAAACTTGGCCAGTAGATCTTGAAGTGCGTTGTCCTTGTGCTGCACTGTGGCAGAGTGAAGCAAGGAGCGGCGTTGAATGGAATCAACGGTGATTGGTCCAAGAACGAGCCACCCAAAGATTGACAGCTGAGCAATTGGCATTGAAGAATCGCCCTTCCTGATATTGGGCTTGATGATCTGCCCATAGGTATCTGCGCCGATGACAATGTCGATGGGTCTTGACGTCAGAAAGTCTGGATCGGCCAGTTGAAGACCGGTGATGTGTGGCCATTCTTGATGAGGTGATTCCACCGATGGCAGATTTGACGTCAATGCCCTGAGTATGTGTGCTTGTATGTGCACAGTTGCTGGGCAGTAATTGGAGCGAAGCGAAATTAGTGCGACTCCTCGAGTCTGAGTAGCTTTGTTACCTCCAATGCCGAAGACAGAAATTGTTGAATGGATACGTTGGAGCTTGAGCTGAGTAACAAGCTCGTCCTTGATGAAGGTGATTTCGGAGCCTGTGTCGATTAACATCCTGACTGGTATGGACATCACCGATGTGATGAGCTGAGCGTTGGCGGTTGCCAACAGTGTGGTTGAAGCGCTGGTGGACTTGGCTGCTAAATGCACAAATGCTGACTGACCTGTTGAGATGAGTTGAAGACCTGTTGAGCTGATGGTTGGTGTGACGACTGCACCGACGCTTCACTGCGTTGCGTCTTGAGCAGCTCGAGGTTGCGCAGGGGGCTGTGGTTTGTGCAGGTGCAGCATCGTGTGGTGCTGGTCGCCACACGTCTTGCACCTGGTCGTCGACTTGCAGACAGCAGTCTGATGCCGACCGCAGCAGTTCCGGCACAGGTTGTTGCTGGTGATTACCTTGCGCCGGGCTTCCACAGCCATGCCCCTAAACTCCGGGCACATCACCATGAAATGGTCTCCCTTGCAGACGTCGCAGGGGTAGGCTGTGGCCCTCGACCGTTGAGCAGGCTGCGCACTCTCGGATTTGCTGCTAGTCGAGGCGTGGCTGGTCGTCTTCTGAGCTGATCGGGCTGACGGCGTGGATGTTGAAGCCGTTGCCTTCTTCTTTGAGCCCTCCGTCTGCTCCAGAGCAGAGATTTTGGCCTCGATAAAGGCCAAGAGCTTGTCGTACCTCGGGTACTCGGAGGTATTGGCCAGGGACGTCTCCCAAGCCTCCCTTGTCACCTTGTCGAGGGAGTTGGTAAGGGTGTGCACCAGAATGCAATTGTGCATTTCTGTGTGAGCACTGAGTGCCACCAACGACTCGTTTACCTGGTCCACTGTGGCTGCCAAATCCTTCAGGGACGTTGCTGAGCGTGTGGTGATGGAAGGCAGGGTGAGCAGCTTGTCGAGTTGCTCTTGGATCAGCAGGCGCTTGTTAGCAAACCTTTTCGTCAGCATTTCCCAACAGGCCTGGAACGATGAGCCTCTGAGTGGAAAGGCGTTGACGCGCCTCGCCGGTTCTCCACTCAGGCTTGAGCGGAGATAGTGCAGCCGGTCAATTTCCATCAGCTGCGTGTCCTGGATGATGAGGGATGTGAAGAGCTCGCTGAATGTGGGCCATTCAGCGTAGCTGCCAGAGAACTTGGGCAGCTCTATCTCTGGCAGCTTTCCTGCGCGTCCAGGCGTTGGCTTGGCAGGAGCAGCGCGGAGGTCGGCGATGACCTGCACATCCTCCTTGAGGCGGCTCAGGTGGAGCTTCATCTCCCACACCAGCTGCCGCTCTTGTACAGCCACGTCGGTGGCATAATACTCGTGGTCGAGGAATTTTGCCGGCCACACAGATTCGAGGTGTTCGTCCTCTCGGCAGAAAACTTGGTGTATCTCCTCGACCTGAGCCACGAGCAATTGCACTTCGTCTATGGAAGTTGAGTGCGCATGAGACGGCAGCTGTGTTTTAAGTGTGGCTAAAGACTTCAAACGACCCACCTGAGCCCTCGCCTTGATGATGAGCTGCGAGGGGAGCACCGTCGGGGACGCTGATCGTGACCGACCCTTGTCCTGAGCAGAGGTGGCCGTCTGCGTTTCCGTGGGGACGGTGAGCTTTTCCTCCTTGGCGATCTTGGGGGCGTCGGCGGCCTTGACCTCCTTGATGATCTTGGGGGCGTCGGCGGCCTTGACCTCCTTGACGATCTTGGGGATCTCCTTATCTGCCATCGTTGAGATGAGCACAAATCACCACAATCCTACACGCACTACACGCACTACACGCACTTTCACCGTCGCTCCGGCTCGAAGGACCAAATGTTTGAGATTAAGATAGGAGAGCACGCTGGAAGCTAGGTTGGGAGTCGACGGTGAGAAAGTTACACGAGGTGCGCGAATGTTGAGTCAAGATGACTAAGTCACTTTATTAAAAATAATGTGCTGGATGAGCACAAGAGTCAAACAAACTCACTAGCGTGAGTTTGAGCAGAGAATTGTACACAAATTATGAACACAAGAGAATGCACAGAGAGATTTCACACGTTGCGTGATGAACAAAGCAAAGTACGTTATCGCGACAAGCGGTATGAAACGAGAGTGAACAAAGGGACGCGGAAAACCGTTGAGCGTCTTCTCGAACAATCCTCGAGAATCGATCAAGAAAGTACGCGTCGTGATTGGACCGCTCGCTTTACGTGTTGATCGGTGATTGGCTGAGCAGGCGCCTAGGAGTATCGATCGCCTGATCGAATATCGATCAGCGGCGTGTACCGCTGCCCGGTAGGTGCTGCGGTGAGCTTGGGTGCGGCGGAGCAAGGAACTAATGGAATCTCAAACAGAGACCATTACTGTAAAATCTGCGAACAATAATTATTATTGATATATATCAATTAGGGAAAAGTCGATGCAAGAATCGATTCTGGAACCTTTGTTGTAAAATGTCCGGAAGGTTCCGTGAGCATTGCCAGAGAATGGCCTGAGCGCTCCGTGAGCATTGCCAGAGAATGGCCTGAGCGCTCCGTGAGCATTGCCAGAGAATGGCCGGAACGCTCCGTGACCATTGCCAGAGAATGGCCGGAACGTTCCATGAGGCTGGCAGGAAGGTTCCAAGTGGCAATGTTCCACCGCCACATGGCTGGAATGTTGAAGGAAGGTTCCTATGTCCGCCTTTTTGGAACATTCCACGGCAACCCCCATGGAACCTTCCTGCAAGCCTCGGGCAATGGAGTGTGCTGTATGGGGTATGGTGTCGAAAATGCCGTTTTCTCACGATCTTCCTTTTTCATGGCTATTTGGTGGAATCCTGACGCTAAATCCAAGGTTGAAAAATATTTTGCTCCTCCTAATTGATCCAGGATGTCCGTTATATTCGGCAAGGGGTATGAGTCGCCTACCGTCGCGTCGTTCACTTGCCTCAAATCTGCTACTACTCTGAGTTTGCGTTTTCCTGAAGCGTCTGGTTTTTTAGGAACTACTAGCAATGGGACGTTCCACTGGCTGACGCTTGGACTAATTATTCCTTCCTCTACCATTTCCTGAACTTGTCTATTTACTTCCTCTTTATGTGCTTGAGGTAATCTATATGGTTTTACGTATATAGGTGTAGTATCTGGGATTAGGGTAATCGAATGCTCTGCCATCGTGGTGTATCCTAACTTGTCTCCTTCTAGACAGAATATTTCATTATACTTCTCACATAGCTCGAGTAAGCTGACTTCTTCTTCCTTATTTAGGTGATCTGTTCTAAGGTTTTCGCGCAGGGTTTGCATTCTATTTCTCCCGTGTACAGCGTCTACTACGTACGTCGGCGTGTCGCGCTCCTTGTCGCAATTCGTGTCTGTCGGGTCAATTTCATAGCTCGTCAGCGTTTGTAACGTCACTGTTGGCATGTTGATAAGGACTTCGTCCGCGGTAGTGTTCATTACGCTTATTGCGCATTTCCCGTTCTGGCCTACTGTTAACGAGTTTCCTATGAATACTCCTGGTTTAATAGATTGTCCTTCCACTATACCTTCGCCTTTATCAGTCGTTCTAGCTAGGAGAATGATTTCGGATCGCGGTTTTAGAACTACGTTCCCTCCTGAGTAGGGGAATTATATTCCGTATATCTCTATTCCTAGGTTCGCTCGGATGCATACATCGTGTTTAGCCATAAAATCTTGTCCTAGGATTCCGTCTGCTTCTAATGGGAAGTCGTCTCTAACTAATCGGCAAGGATGCGTTACTGTTTTATTTCCGATTTCTATGTTTAATTGTACTAGACACAGCGTTTTAATTTCCATAGGGGCTATTCCTCGCAAGGAAACTATTTCGTCTTCGGCTCGAACATCGCCCTTTACTTTACCTATCTTTATTAACGTAATATCGGCTCCTGTATCTACTAACATATTCGCTCTTTCTTTCACTAGTTCCGGCGCTCTACTTTCGATTGTATTTTCGAGTTGGGATGTCACCACCATATTTGCTCGGTACGATTCTACCTTAGATCCTGCGTTTGTTTGTCTGTCGTCGGCTGTCCCGCGGCTCGTGGTAGGGGAATTTTGATTTTCGTTAGATTGTTCTCGACCCGGAGTTCTATTAAAATTCTGTCTGGTATCTTCGCGTATGTAATTCGTGTTCGTATAGCGCGGTCTGTAGTCTCGTCCGTTTGCTCTTTCCCTAGCTCTGCATTCTTTGATTAGATGTCCCGGTTTTTTACAGTAATGGCAGACCATGGTGACGCGCTGAACTTCCCTTTTTACTGTCGTCTGCTGCGTCAGGGAGTTTTCTCCAGGCATACTTAATCGCGTATAGCAATTTCTTGCTAAATGTCCCAATTTATTACATCGATCACAGCGTGGTACGTTTGATCCTTCCCTTCCCTTGGGCTGATTACCGAATTTCCTGTAATTTCGCGAGGTGTTTAAACCCATCGCTTATTCCTCTTCTATAGCGGCGGCTATTGCTGCGTTCAACGTTGCATAGTTTCGAGACCTTATGATCGTTCTCAGTTTTACATTTAACCCGAGGGTGAAAACATCTAGGGCGCGCTCTTGCACTGATTCTGTTAACGCGTTATTTACTTCATCGCTGTTCCCTGGTTTTACCGATAATTCAGATAGTTCTCCAGCTAATTCTTCTACTCTACACGCGAATAATTTTACGCTTTCGCCTTCTCGTTGGTGGCAGGCATGGAATTCTGCCCCAACTGCTCCTATGGACCTTTTGTCTACGAATAAGGAAGTTAGGATGTCTTTTAATTTATCAAAAGTATCTACTTCTTTGTACTCTAGTACCTTGGCTGCTTTGCCTTTAATTTTCGTACCTATCACCGTTTTCAAGAATCTTGGCTGGTCATTCTCGGGAAAAAACTCTGCGGCTCTTGTATAAGACTTCAAAAATTCTGCTAGCTCGTCCGACGAATTTCCTATGAATTTATCTACTAACGACAGCGCGGTGGATAATCTTTTCACGTCCGGTAGTGGAACCGGGAGGCTGCATCCAGCATTTAGTGACATTTTTCTATCTTCTGTCCCTTCTATATCTAACAAACTAAAGTCCGCTAGCACAATCGGGAATTCTCTATTCGGCGTTACAAAGTTTTCCGGGGACGGTTCGGCACTTGAATCGTCGTTTTTTCTAACGCTTAATCGTAACGGCGACGGTCGTAGTGTTCGGCGAGACGTTCGTGAATAGTCTATAGAAGGTAGGAGATTTAGTTCCTCTCGTATGAAGGTTAGTTTTTTATCAAAAAATGATTCGAACGATCTTGACAAGCTTTTCTGACCCGGAAGTTTGAATTGATTTGCGCGTTCGTCTTCTATAGACATGCATGTACCGTTTCTATATTTTGATAGGACTCTGGTTTACAATAATTAAGTTCACGCTATTCGGTTACTCACAACGCTGCTCTTTTCCACATGTCGACAGCTGGGTCAGGCGTCCTCTCGTCCGTGAACCGGCGGCGGTGATAAGAGATGAATCGGACCCAGCAAGGTCGATCCGTACAGCTGCTTACTGCGTGTTCCGACGGCTGCTTCCTTCGTACGGCTCTCCGTCCGTCCTTCAAGTGCGGCTTCGACTCGTTCCTCAGTCCCCAAATACTCTCGTGCGTCCTGGTCCACGACGTATCGCGTATCGCTTCCGGGAGTATCGTAATCCGTGGCGGTGGAACGACGACCCCTCGTCGAGAGAGTCATCTCTCGCGAGGGTATGCGAAGCCACCACGGACCGATGATCTTGCCTTAACCGGCCGGATCGCGAGGTAAGGAAAAACCTCTATAATCAAACCCCCAACCCTGAGCCCCAACGGTGGTGCCAGGGCACGTGTTCCCTCTCGCGAGGGGCACGTGGGCGGAGCGGGTATGCTCCGCCTAACCGTGATCCGGCTGGGGAAATGTCGCCCCCCAGACGTAGCCCGCGCCCTTAGGGGCCCGGGTATAGACTTCGCAACGGCAGGCCACCTCTACCGTTGCGCGACTCCCTTAAAGTGGTTACTCGTGGGACACTTATGGAGTCAATACTACGCGGTGTAGCGCATACACCACCGGCTGGCGACCGGTCAACAACGCCCCCGACCGGAGACCGGGTAATGTCGCCGTCTAGCGAGGACCAGTATACGATCGCGGTTTCGCGGGTTGCTGGCCTCGGGGAGGGAGGGGAGGGGACAGGTCATGGAAATGACCTGCCCACGGGAGAGGGAGCGTCCAACGCCCCTGCACCCGGGCGCGTCCAGTGCGCCGGAGAGATCACCGGGGACGGTCGGGTTGGTGGCCCGAGCACCGTTACACCGGGGTGCGCGTCGGGAGACCACTCTATCCCGACGCAAGACATAGATGGGGAGTGGGAGGACATCCCCGTCCCGAGCGAGGCGAAACCCTCAGCCCCACGAGTCGGGAGCGCTCGGCGTGCGGTGCCACGTGTCACCAGGGGTGCACCGTACGTGAGGAGCGTGGAGATTCCGACGGCGGAGGAGGCGTCCCATCTCCTCGGCCTGCGGGAGGAGGTCGCGGCGCTCATGGGTCGGCTCGACCCGGGCGCCGTTCCGATCGCGGCCACCCCGCGATGCGCGTCGCCGGCAGGGTCCGCCCGGTCGACGACGCTGGCGCTGGAGGTCGAGGCTGCGCGGTGGTTCCCCCGCGTAGTCCTCGACAGATGCGACGCGCCCGTCTCGAGGCCGGTCGTCATCTCCTCGGACGAGGAGAGGGAGGAGAGGAGACCCGGGGCGAGCGCGGGCGCTCGTGGGGCGGGGTCGGCGTCCATGGACGTCGACAGCGAACCCGTCCCGGGCCCGGCCCGGCGCGAGGGCAAGAGGGGGGTTGTCACCCTAGTCGCGTCGGAGACCGAGGAGGAGGGGCCGACGGAGGTGTGCCCCGGCGACGTCCCCTTACCGTGTTCGTCGGATGGCCTCACCGACGGGGGTGGGAGGCCCGGCTTTGTGCCGGGCAAGCGCGGACGTAAGCCGGGGGTCTGGACGGACCCCCGGCGGCTCGGCCCGGGCATGAAGGCCCTGCCGACTCGCTCGGACCTAAGAAACTGGGCCGAGACGATGTCGGTGGGGGGCCTTGCCGGACAGGCGCAGCGCGAGCTTGACGCGGTCGCCGCAGTCGTGAGTGCCACTGGTCACATGAAGACCACCGACATGCGTGCGATCCGCGTCGCCATAAGGCGCGCTTCGGCGTTGGCCGCGGAGCTCACCGGCAGGGCGGAGAGGGGCGAGAACCCCGACAGGCCGGCCAGGGAGGTGGTCTTCCGCCAGGGGCAGTGGGAGAAAAAGTCCCACAGCCTGGCGGCGCAGGTGCGGGCCCTGACGGAGCAGGCGCACACCCTGGGAGAGTTCCTGCACGTCAGGGAGCGGGAGCTCGAGTTCCTGCGGGGGAAGTATACCCGCCTGGAGACTCGGGCGAGGGCCAAGGGCGTGGACGTGACGGAGGCGGAGGCTATGCCCTTCCACCCGTCCGTCCCGCTGCCCACCCGCGCCGAGCTCCTCCCGTCCTGCGTGCCCCCCTGGACGGACGACGGCGGTGCCGTGCCGGGGGCTACCCCGGGTCCCTCGTCGGCGGCGAGGCCTGGCCCTCTGCCGCGCGAGCCGACGGAGAGCGGCGCTCCCGCGGCGACGCAGGGGGTAAAGAAGAAGAGGAGGAGGGAGCGTTCCCCCCTGCCCCCGACCCCGACGCCGGGCCCGGCGTCCGGTGGCGGCGGAGCGAGCGCTCCTGCCGAGCAGCCGTGGGACGCGGTGCTGCGGCGGATGGAGGGCCTGGAGAGGCGCGTCGACGCGCGCCTCCTGGCCCTGGGCCGGGTAATGGTCGGTCCGACTTCCGGGCCGGCCGCTCAGCCGACGGCCCGGGCCCTCCAATGGGCCGAGATCGCCGGGGGCGCCTCTGCCGGGAGCGGGGATTCCGCCCCGTCCCGTAAGGGGGGCAAGCCGAGCGGGGCTGCGTGGGTCGCGGGCGCTGGCGCGACTGCCAGCGGCCCTGCGGGCGCGCCCTCGGGCGAGCGAGGGGTTGTTCCCCCGCTTACGCCCCCCCCCCGCTCGACCTCGAAGGGGAAGAAGGCGACCGGTCCCCCGGGGCTCCCGGCTTCGGTGTTGCCCGATGTCCGGGCGAAGACGGGCGCTCCCGCGGCTGCGAAGCAGCAGCAAAAGGGGGCCGCCAAGAAGAAGGCCGGGAAGGCGAGGGCAGCTGCCCCCGTGGCGTCGAACACCCCGGCCTCGGCCCCCGGCCCGTGCGGCGTTGCTGCGGAGGGCACATGGGCGCAGGTGGTGGGCCGCAAGGCGAAGAGGGCCGCGCGGAGGGCGGCCGGAGCGGCCGCTAGCGGTGCCGGTGCGGGGGCTCGGCCGAAGACGGCGGCCCCCCAACAGGCTCGCACACCCGGGTCTCCCCCGGTTGCGATCCCGCGCGCTCCCAGGACGGCGGCGGTGACGATCACCGCCCCCGTGGGAGGGGAGGAGAGTTTCTCCGCGCGGGTCGCGGGCGCGATGGCGGCGATCAACGTCGCCGACCTCGGCATCGCAGCGATGCGGCCGAGGCGCGCCGTGACCGGGGGGTTGATCCTGGAGATTCCAGGATCGCAGAGCTCGGCCAAGGCTGCCGCCCTCAAGGCGAGGCTGGCGGAGCAGCGGGGGGGCACCGGCATCAAGGGGTGCAGTGCCCCCAAAAACTGGCCGAGTTCCGGGTGTGCGGGCTCACCGAGCTCGCGACCGTGGAGACGGTTCGGGGGGCAATCGCGGCCCAGGGGGCCTGTCCGGCAGAGGACGTCACGGTCGGCGCTAAGCGACCGGACACCGCCGGACTCTTCTCCCTCTGGGTCCGCGCGCCCGTGGCAGCTGCTGCCAAACTGTTAAGGGCGTCCACCGTCGTGGTGGACTCCCTGATGGCCCGCGTGGTACCGCTGGCGCAGCGGAAGCTGCAGTGCTTCCGCTGCCTAGAGTTCGGCCACGTCAGGGCCAAGTGCAGCAGCCCCACGGACAGGAGCGGCGCGTGCTACCGGTGCGGTAAAGACGGACACGCGGCCCGCTTCTGCGAGGCCCCCCCCCCGTCTGCCCGCTCTGCGCGGCGGCGGACCTGCCCAGCGGGCATAGAATGGGGGGACCGGCTTGCCGGCCCCCTCCCGTGACCCGCGCTGCGGCCCGGGGCCGCAGGGGCGCGAAGCCCACCCCGGCATCTTCGTCCGCCGCGGGTGTCCCGCCCGCGATCCCCGCGCCCTCCGCGTCTCCGCCCCCGGCGTCCCCGTCGGAGGCTATGGAGACAGCGCCGCTGGCCTCGGCATCCGTGGCCGGTGCGGGCGCGGGGAAGAGAAAGGAACGAGAGGAGTCGGACGCTCCGACCAGCGGCCTCTCTTCCCCGGCTCGCGGGGGGTCCCCCGTGGTAGGCGGGGGACGGAAGAAAAAGGGAAAGGGGGGGAGCAGCCCAGGGCTCCCCCCGGCGTGTCCGCCGCCGGTCGGGAGGGAGGCCTTTTTAAAGGCCACGGTGGTCCCTCCGACGGCGAGCGCGACAACGAGGGAGGAGGACGCGGCCGAGGCGCTGGGGTTGGCGCGCTCGGTCGCGGCCTCGTACGGAGGTGCCCACTTCCCGGACGACGAGGAGAAGCGTCCGGCGCCCCCGATTGCCAACGGGGGCGCGGTCCAGCCAGAGGAGGTGTCGGGGGGGGCCGACCTTGAGACTTGCTAATGTCTCGAGGCCCCCCGATACTCCTCATGAACGCGTGCCACTCCATGCGAGCGCACGACCTGCTTGAGCAGGCTCGCATTGAGATGGGCGTTGGGCTGGCCGTCATCGCCGAGCCGTATCCGCTGGCGGACCGATGTTCTCGGTCCACCAACCCGGATCGGCAGGTGGCGATGACGTGGGAAGTGGGAAGAGGAGCCCCGTCGTGCGTGGTCGCCCAGCACGGACGGGGCTGGATGGGCGCGAGATGGGGAGGCTTCCTCGTGGTCGGCTGCTACCTGGCACCGAGCCTGAACGTCCCGGAGTTCGAGGACCGGCTGAGCGAGGTGGGGGCGTTTCTAGCCCCCCAATTAGCTCGGCCGGTGGTCCTTCTGGGGGACTTCAATGCCCACGCTCGCGAGTGGGGCTCCCCCAGAACGGACTGCCGGGGCGAGGTGCTCCTCGAGTGGGCGGAGGCGATGGGGTTCGTCCTTAAGAACCCCTACGCGGTCACGACGTTTCGCGGGTCGCGGGGCGAGTCGGTTATCGACCTCGTCTGGGTTAACCCCGCGGCCGCGGCGTTGACGTCGGACTGCTGGGTGGCGGAGGAGTCAGAGACTGGCTCGGACCACATGTACGTCATGCTGGCCACCTCCGCCGCCACGCTTCCTCCCGCTCGTGCCGGTAGACAGCCGCCGCGCTGGGCGCTCAAAAAGCTAGATGCTAGCGCGGCCGAGATGGCGTCCTCCGTCGTCGCCTGGCCTTCCCTGCCGGGCGACGTCCTCGACGACCCCTCCAACGGCGCCCTATGGCTCCGGCGGGCGTTGCAGCGTGTCTGCGACGCCACGATGCCGCGAGTCGGGCCGCCGGGCGGGGGTCGGAGGTCGGTGTACTGGTGGTGCGAGGAGATCGCCGATCTCCGCGCGACGAGCGTCCGCGCTCAGCGCCAGTACACCAATGCCCGCCGTCAAGACCGACGGCGGGTGACGGAGGACCAGCTGCAGGAGCTGCGCTCCGCGTTTTCCGCGGCGCGCAGAGAGCTCCGTGCAGCCATAGCCCGGGCCAAGACCCGTTCGCACGAGGAGTTCCTCGAGACCCTGAATCGGGACCCTTGGGGGCGCCCGTACAAGGCCGTGTCCGTGAAACTCGGTCCTTGGGCGCCCCCTGTCACGGAGGGTCTCGAGCCCCGGTTTCTCCTGGAGGTTTTGTCGGCGCTGTTTCCCCCTCCCCCGGTTCCGGGGGAGGGTGGCGTCGACGCTTCGGGGGATCCGGAGCTCCCGTGGGGCACCGCCATAGCGGATGCCCCCAGGGTCTCGGACGAGTAAGCCCGCAGAGTCACCCTCGGCCTATCGACCGATCTGTCTCCTCGACGAGGCGGGCAAGCTCCTGGAAAGGATCATAGCTGCCCGCCTCATGGACCATCTCGGAGCTGCGGAGTTCCCGGATCTGTCCGACCGCCTGTCTCGGTTTTAGGCGGCAGCGATCGACCGTAGATGCCATCCTACTGGTTCGGTCGCTGTCGCGCCGGGCGGTCGAGGGGGGCGGTGTCAGCGTGGCGGTGTCTCTAGACATCGCCAACGCGTTCAACACCGTCTCCTGGGCGGCGATCGAGCGGGCGCTGGTATACCATCGCGTCCCGCTCTACCTTCGCCGCCTGATCTGGGACTACCTCCGTGGCCGAGTGGTCTCCTACGTCGGGCGAGACGGGGACGGGGTGGCTCGCGTGCACCGCGGCGTGCCACAGGGGTCCGTTTTAGGGCCCCTGCTATGGAACCTGGCGTACGACGCGGTGCTGCCGGTGGAGTTGCCATCGCCTGACGTGTCGTTCGTGTGCTACGCCGGCGACACGCTGGTGGTGGTCTCCGGGCCGAGGTGGCTGGCAGCACTAGACCTCGCGGAGAGAGCACTGCGGCTCGTCATCCCCGCGATAGAGGCGCTCGGTCTGCGAGTCGCCTCCGATAAAACGGAGGCGGTATGGCTCGCGGACAGGGTGGGAACTGGCATTCCCGTCGGTGCGTCTCTAAGAGTCGGGGAGGCCTGCATCAGGGTCGGCCGATCGATGAGGTATCTCGGTCTGACCCTGGACACCTACTGGCGATTCGCGCGTCACTTTCGGGTCCTGGGCCCCAGGTTGGAGCGACAGGTGTTCGCCTTCGGGCGGATCATGCCCAACCTGGGAGGCCCGCACGAAACAGTTCGGCGACTATACGTGACGGTCGTCCGGTCCATGGCGCTCTACGGAGCGCCGGTCTGGGCCGGCGACCTGGGGGGCTGTCGCGTGGGGCGAGACCTTCTGGCAAAGGTTCATCGCCGCGCAGTCCTCCGTGCCGTGCGGGCTTACTGCACGGTGTCACACGCCGAGCTGTCGGCGCTGGGTAGGTCCCCACCATTCCATCTGCTCGCTGAGATGGAGGCGGAGGTGTACTTCGCCTCGCACGATCTCAGCGGAGCGAGGGATCCCCTGGCGCCGGTCGGACCCGACGCGCGGGACCAGGCCCGGCGACGCATGGGAGCCAGATGGATCGACTGGCTCTCCCTCCCGGAACATCGGGAAGGACGCGTCGTCGGGGCGCTGCTGCCCATTCTCGGTGAATGGGTGGGGCGCAAGTATGGCAGGCTGACCTTCCGCCTGACACAGATGCTCACCGGAGTCGGTTGCTTCGGTGACTTCTTGTGTCGCATCGGCCGGGAGGAGGCGCCGCAGTGCCACAGCTGCGGCCGGGGCGACGTGGACTCGGCGGACCACACTCTGGCCAGGTGTGCGGAGTGGCTGGACGACCGCCGAGTCCTGGAGCTGCAGCTGGGTTCCGATCTCTCGCTGGCGACGGTCGTGCGTCGCATGGCGCGGGATCGGGACTGTTGGGAAGCCATGGCCTCCTTCTCCGAAGCAATAATGCTGGAGAAGGAGGAGGCGGAGAGGGAGAAGAAGATGACCCGGGGCCGGGGGAGGTCGTGCGGCGACTTAGTTGCGTAAGTCGCCCCGCTCCCCCGGGTGTTAGGCCCCGGGCCGCGCCGTCCCGCTACTCCCCGCCATAGGGGATTGGGGCGGGGCCGCGCCACGCAACAGGCGCGGCCGTTATGCCCCCGGTGCGCCGCCCCCTCTGTGTCGGAGGGGGACGCGCGCCGGGGGACATCAGGAAGGAGTCGAGAAATGCGGCGGCCCTCGTTGTCACGAAGGGCCGCCGCGGACGACGAAGCGACGGGTGGCCGCCGCGGTCGGCGAGTCGTGGCATCGGACCCGCCAGGGCCGCGGCGGCGTCGCGAGGTACGGAGAACGGGGGGGGGACCATGTTAAAGTCCCCCCCCCCCAGGGGAGCGGCAGCCGCCGCTCCCGTCTGAGCGATCGAGTTCCCCCCGGGGTACAGTGCCCCGGTCCGGCCGCGCTACCAATCACTGCGCGGCACCGGTTGGGAGTTCGATCGCGGGGTCGCGGGGCAGGGGTGTCGGGGGACACCACCTGCCCTAGCAGCAGCGACCCCGGAAGGGGCGACTCGGGCGCGTGATCCGTCGCGAGTCGCCAGTCCCGGAGAACATTGCTGGGGGAGGTCTTAATACTCCCCCAGGGACGACCCCGTTCAGGGGACCTAGCGCGGGGCTGCACCGAAGCGCAAGGGGGGAGGGTAGCGAAAGTATCGCTCGTTTGATCTCGCGTCCAAATCCCCCCCTCAGGCGCGCAGCTCCGCGCGCGAGGTAGATCACCTTGGTGGTTTTAGTGGGTTCGAGTCCCACATAACCCCCTGCCCGCCTCGCGGGCGGGGGGTATCCGTGGGGATTTCCACCAAGTAAAACAAAAAAAAAAGGTCAGTATAGGGTAAAAGGTCGGATTCTAGATTAAAAACATCTATGTAAGACAATAGCATTTTTTCGATTGGTTCTCTAAATGATTTTTCGATATGAGATAATCTAATCAGTTCTTTAAAGGTAGAGATCTGGTCGTACGTATTTGAATTTTTGATAAGATTGGTTATTTGTACTTGAGACTCACCACAATTGATAAAGCATACTGACGTAGGTTTGCCTTCCAGATAGACGGTTTTTCCAAAACATGTTTTTGGTTGGATTGAAGGTTCTTCCTGAAATTTTAACACGTAATTGTTTAGTTTTAGTTGGTCATTACTGAGCTCAAATTTGTATTTCTTCATAGCGGGTAAACCGAATATGCCGTCTTCTATTATAGGGAAGTTATTTTCGACTATGTGAAATTCAACTGGAGTATGGTAAATATTTGCAATCATTATTTCGTTTGAACTAAAAGTAGTTAGGCTATGAGAGTTCTGGACCAAGTGTAGGCGAGGGGGTGAGGCGGGGCGGGGGAGGTACCGCGCTCTTCCGCGAGATGGGCGAGGGGGTGAGGCGGGGAGGGGGGTACCGAGTTCGTAGGTGAGGGGGATGACGTCACAGGGGAGGGGGATTCCAAGATGGCGTCGACCGAGTTCGTTGGTGAGGGGGATGACGTCACAGGGGAGGGGGATTTTCCAAATTTTCAAAATGGCGTCGCGCGGGCAGGTCGTGTTCGTGGGCGAGGGGGTTGACGTCACGGGGGAGGGGGAGGATTTTCAAATTTTCAAAATGGCGTCGCGCGCATTTCGTGTTGGCGCCACCTACTGGACGTTTAAGGTACTTTGGGCCCGCGTCGGTATTTGGGCCCGTCTTGGTAAATTTTCCAGGTTTTCCATACATTTCGTATTGGCGGCACCTACTGGACGTTTAAGGTACTTTGGACCCGCGTCGATATTTGGGCCCGTCTTGGTAAATTTTCCAGGTTTTTTCATACATTTCGGGTTGACGCCACCTATTGTACGTTTAAGGTACTTTGGGTCCGCCATGGTAAATTTTCCAAGGTTTTCATACGTTTCGTGCTGACGTCACCTGTTGCATGTCTAAGGTATACTTGGGCACGCGTCGCCGCCGCGCAATCTCCGTACGTGTGCGGGGATCGGTGCGCAGGCGCGACCGCGACCGATTCGTGGAAATTCAAATCGCGTTTTCGATGATGATTTCTGAGAAAGAGGGTGGACCATGATTTCTGAGAAAAGATAAGGAAATATTTGAATCGATAATTATTATAAATCAATCATCGCGATAGCCCATGGAATAAACATTGCACCGCGACATGCAGTGTGTTTACATCTGAACAGGATCGAACACGTTTCGGGCGCCTACGTGCACACTCTTCGTGCCGTGTGTTTATGTTTCAATCGTGGGACCGATGCAGCCCACGTGCAATGATGTATACATGTAGCGATAATTATTGTAAATCAATCGGTGCGATAACCCTTGGAATAAACACGATATTGCATTCCATGATAATTTCGGAGAAAGAGGGTGCGTTTATATATATATCTGAGCATTGACTTTTCCCAAGACTAGGACCTCTAAGAAGTACCCTCGAGAAAACGCAATGTCCCCGAAACAATAAATTAGGCATTCCTTTCACGCGAGCAGCTAAGCGATAATTATTCGGGGTAGAGTTCCATGTATTTGCACGATCGAGAACAGGGCGACGTCTCAAGCACCCTTCTCGAGGGTCTGCAAGTCAAGCGTCGTGGGAGCGTGTAAGGGCGAAAAGAATTTGTACATAGACCCGCAGACATCTGGTTTACAGTAAATCAGTGTCATGGTCAAGCGTCGTGGGAGTGTGTAAGGGCGAAAAGAATTCGTACATAGATTTTCATGATTTTAGTAATTTATTTAACTTAGTTATCCCACTGGTCAACATCATCGTTGAATATAGCATCATCAATATCGTTCGTAAAGAATGCATTGTCGGTGATTTCAGTAAATAAATCAACATCAGTAAAAAATACATCAACTTGCGATGGCGTACTCGTATTAAAATCAGACTCGTTAACCTGAACTGCATTGTCACGAACTTCAATCCCCGATATTGTATTGGCATTAATTGCGAAGTCGTCGATTTGTTCCGCATTGGTACATTTCCGCCATACAACAGATTGTGGGGCCTTCTCCCAGCTCGACGGAGCCACATCATCCGGATCATCTTCACCAATGATGAATGAAGTTCGCCTATGCACATCTAGCCAAAAATACATACTCCCGTCTTCACTACGCGGTAAATAGTTGTTTTCGCAGTCACCATTATAGAACACCTTCAAATAAACATCGTCATCATCATCATCATCCTCATCCTCATCGTAAAGATCTTCTGCCTTGTGAAATTCACCACCTCGAATTTCTTCGCATTGCACAGCGACATCCAGGCACGTTCCATATATTTTGGGATGGGATGCGCGACTGGGGATCGCAACAGCAACTTCCCGATACAAATCCACGGGTATAGACATAATCTGAAACCGAATATTTCCTTACAACTCTCAAAAGTTGCGAACTCTCAAAAGTTGCGAACACTCTCAAAAGTTGCGAACTCTCCCAACACAACGATTCACTAAAAATATGGCGGTAGAAACTTACGGTATCAATCGATGAATTTTGTGTGCGTTGGATGGCGAATGATACAACAACAACAACAACAATAAATTTTTAAAACGTTTCTTTTAGTAACGTATGACCCGACTGATGCAGTAGCACGAGAGAACTGATTTTAACGCGGGCATTCTCTGATCATACATACCAAAACATACAGCAATAATTATTGGGGTTAGAGTTCCGAGTATTTTCATGACCGAGGTGGCTGTAAGTTAATCGTCGCGATAGCCCATGGAGTAAACACAACATTGGACCGCGCCATGCAGTGTGTTTATAGTAGGTAAACGACCGTGTAAGGGTGAAAAGAGTTCGATATAGGCCCGTGGGTATCTGATTGATGCGAGCCCTTCATCCGCGATGTCGCAGTTGGACCACCAAACGCTTATGATCGAGAAGCATAAGATCCGCGACGTGTTAAGCCCACAGTCATTATTCGAGACGTCGTGGAGCATTATCGTTCAAAACGGATTTATGCAATTGTCGCATCACCATCGTCAATTGCTACGCCATATCGCGCGATACAGTACTGCGAGCAAATGCACATTGTATTGCATTGTTGGTGATAAAGATGTGCATCGCAAGCACGTGAAGTACTTTACCGCGATCGTGTGTACACCGTTAACGCTTCTGCAAGACATTCAGAACGGTACGGTCGAAGTGTACAAAGTGTTGTGCCCTCGAACATTGACTATCACCGTGGACTCGTTGTTGTGTCGTGAATTAGCAAGATTTTTGGATGAGCACCCGACACCGATTGTGCAACTACACTCGAAGCGTCTGATTTTGTGGTTGCGCGACTACATTCGATTGAACACCAATTTGAGGACGCGGGCAATCAGCGAATTTCAGAAGACTCTGTATAAATTAATGAATAACGCAGTGTATGGAAAAACGATGGAGAATGTGCGGAATCGCGTAGATGTGCGACTGGTGACGCGGTGGGACGGTCGTTACGGTGCGGAAGCGCTGATCGCGAAGCCGAACTTCATAGTCGCACGATCTTCTCCGAACAGTTGGTGGCCATCGAGATGCGTAAATTAAAAGTTAAGTTTGATAAACCCATATACGTGGGAATGAGTGTACTGGACGTATCGAAAGAATGCCTGTACGAGTTCCATTACGCGTATATGCGCGCGAAATTCGGTGATAAGTGTAAGGTTCTGTACACCGACACCGATAGTTTAATGTATAGCGTGGAATGCGAGGATGCGTATGAAACGATGAAGAGTGACGTCGCCCGATTCGACACGAGTGATTACGCGGTGGACAATCCGTACGGTATGCCCCGCGAAAACAAAAAGGTGCCGGGACTCATGAAAGATGAGAACAACGGCGCCTTGATGACCGAGTTCGTCGGATTGAGGTCTAAGATGTACGCAACTAGAACGTTTAACGCGACAGTGGGGTCTACGAGTGAGACTAAAAAAGTGAAGGGTGTGCGGAGGCACGTGGTCGCGAATCATGTACAATTCGACGATTACATTCGTTGTCTCCGCGATCTCACCGAGAAATCGATTCGGCAGAACAATATACGCTCCAAAGAGCATCATGTGTATACCGTGAGTCAGGAGAAGAACGCTCTCAGTCCGTTCGACGACAAGCGGTGTATTTTAGCCGATCGAGTCGACACCTTTCCGTGAGGTCATTATCGAATCCCCGAGCTCAAGACACACGAACGTCTCCAGCTTGACCCCGATGAGTCCCTCGACAATTCCATTGTTTAGTATGTTTGGATGTTCAGTATGTTTGCATGTTTAGTATGTTTGCATGTTTAGTATGTTTGCATGTTCAGTATGTTTGCATGTTTAGTATGTTTGCATGTTTAGTATGTTTGCATGTTCAGTATGTTTGCATGTTTGCATGTTTAGTATGTTTGCATGTTTTGTATGTTGTATGTTTGCATGTTCAGTATGTTTGCATGTTTGCATGTTTAGTATGTTTGGATGTTTTGTATGTTGTATGTTTGCATGCACATATATATATATATATATATATATATATATACGTTTCTTTCTTTGATTATTTATTTATGGATATATGTATAGCGTAGAACGCTCTCAGTCCGTTCGACGACAAGCGGTGTATTTTAGCCGATCGAGTCGACACCTTTCCGTGGGGTCATTATCGAATCCCCGAGCTCAAGACACACGAACGTCTCCAGCTTGACCCCGACGAGTCCCTCGACAATTCCATTGTTTAGTATGTTTGCATGTTCAGTATGTTTGCATGTTCAGTATGTTTGCATGTTTAGTATGTTTGCATGTTCAGCATGTTTGTATGTTTAGTATGTTTGCATGTTTAGTATGTTTGCATGTTCAGTATGTTTGCATGTTTAGTATGTTTGCATGTTCAGTATGTTTGCATGTTTAGTATGTTTGCATGTTTAGTATGTTTGCATGTTCAGTATGTTTGCATGTTTGCATGTTCAGTATGTTTGCATGTTTGCATGTTTAGTATGTTTGCATGTTTTGTATGTTGTATGTTTGCATGTTCAGTATGTTTGCATGTTTAGTATGTTTGCATGTTTAGCATGTTTGTATGTTTAGTATGTTTGCATGTTCAGTATGTTTGCATGTTTGCATGTTTGCATGTTTAGTATGTTTGCATGTTTAGTATGTTTGCATGTTTTGTATGTTGTATGTTTGCATGCACATATATATATACGTTTATTTCTTTGGTTATTTATTTATGGATATATCTATAGCGTAGAATAGTTAAAATTGTATATAGCGTGGAATAGCTAAAATTGTATATAGCGTGGAATAGCTAAAATTGTATTTTATACGCGTCGGTATATATGTATATTTTTTTTTCATACTTTTAAGATTAATTGTACGCACATACGAGAAGGTGAAGGAGAATGTGAAAAATTGAATAAACGGACACTGTTTATCTATTTATATGTATGTATTTATTTTTCATTCATTTATTTTAGTAACATCGAGTGCGTTTGTGATCGTGAATCATAGAATATCCTTGTTGCTTATCCACGAGTTCCGCGACGAATCGAATCCGAGCCACTTAACGTACACCTGGTTTCCTTTACGACGAATAATCTTCTCGACCAGATAGACGTCCGGATTCGCGACCGAATGTAGTTCGTACTCGTAGAATCCACCCGAGATCGGTTCTCCTGCGGAATCGCGCAGAATGTACGTCACCGGACACGTTGGTGGTACGGTTATGATTTCAAACACGTCGGTTGACCAGTTCGGAGTGTACCCCTTCTCGAAGAGAGTCTTGAACTTGCTCACGCGTACCTTGTCACCAACTTTGAATTTCGCGCGTCATCTAACTCCTTCCGATGCGGAGGGTGGAGGGGATCAGGTTCTCCGTGACCGTAGTACGATCGACCGAATTTTGCGTACATATCATACAGGAGCGCGTATTTATACTTATCGAAATCTAAGTTCGAGTCGTCGTACGGATACGTCTCGGAATTTGTCGAACGGCGTCAGAGTAGTGAACGCTGTGGTCACATTGCATTCGGTTTTCGTTTAGGATACGGACCACACGTACTTGCTGAACATACCGATACTCGCGAGTTGATGTTGATGTTGTCGGAGTTGACGTTGGCGTTGTCGATGTTGCTGTTATCTATGTTTTTGTTGTCGATGTTATTGTTAATGTTGTTGTTGTTGTTGTTTTTGATGGCGTTAGGAGGAATATGGGTAAACAATTGCAGGTTAGTTCTGAAAAAATTTCAGTATTGGGTTAGTTCTGAAAAAATTTCGGTATTGGGTTAGTTCTAAAAAATTTTTGACGATGGGCTTGTTACGTCCTGAAGGGACTTTTGGCGAATCGCCCTGAGCGGCTAGGGTGACTCGCGGGGTTCTTGCTCTTTCAAGGTGCTGAAGCACGCCTTGACTAAACTTACCGTGAGAGGATAAGGAGTAAGGGGGTTTAAATCAATGGTGACACGGAATTCAAGGGAAAATAACATAGTAAAATATATTCTGAATGATGGTGTGACGTAGCGTCCCAGCACGCGAAGGATGGAGCACGCGTTAGTCCGATCGGGAGTGAGGGAGACGGCAAGCGCCCGGCCGACTGCGACCGAACCCCTCCGAACCGGGCCGAGGCACACCGGGCTCGCGACGCGTCAGCGCGATGACGCTAACTCCCCACCGCGCCACTAGATCGCGTCGATTTCTCGCTGTTAATAAATTCCGGGAATCGGGACATAAGCCCCAACGCAACGCAGGACAGACACTCGAGTGGTGCTACGGAACCCCCTCCCTAGAGCGCCCAGCTGGATGTTGCCCGGTAAAGCGTACCTAGGAAAACAACGCCGTGTAACCACCGATCGAGCGATCACCATTCCCCGCTGCAGAGACGCCCGGATGCTGCCCGGTCTCTAGCAGCCCACGTCGAGACGCCTGGAAGTTGCCCGGTCTCGACTTTCCCCGTTGCAGAGACGCCCGGATGCTGCCCGGTCTCTAGCCGCCCACACCGAGACGCCTGGAAGTTGCCCGGTCTCGACTTCCCCCGTTGCAGAGACGCCCGGATGCTGCCCGGTCTCTAGCCGCCGTACCGAGACGTCTGGAAGCTGCCCGGTCTCGACTTTCCCCGCTGCGAAGACGATCGGATGCTGCCCGGTCGTTAGCTGCCGTACCGAGACGCCTGGACATAGCCCGACTTCCAGTCGTTCCGCTCCGATAGAAACCTACCGGGATACCGCCCGGTCTCTGTCCCGGCCGTCCCGAGCGTAGAGACACGAGGACGCGGCCCGACCTCCACGGCCCCTCCGTAACAGGCCACCGGGCCACACGTTCGAAACGCCGACCTAGGCCCGCGCCGACCGCCGTATTTACAGTGGAAGTTTGTAATAGGAAACAGAACGAATAATAAAGAAGGACACGATATATACTAAACCGGCGTAACCGAACTCTGGCTTACCGACTACAGTTATTCACGCCGACCCTTACCCCCGGAGTGACAATCGTCACAAATGGCGCCCAAACAGGGACTCGGTCAGTAAGAAAGGAAAACGGCAAATGAGTTCAAGGTTGACAAAACTTTACCAACTAAACAAGGAAGAACTCATCCGGGCCCTTAGAGAGGCCAACCTGGATACCGACGGCAAATTCGACCTGCTACGCACTCGCCTTCGACAGCATATCGTCGGGACAGACACCATGGGGAAAAACGACCAAGAACCAACGCCTAACGCGTCTTCCGACACGACGCCCCTCGTATCTTTCGACGAAACAACGCCCCCTCCGACACCCATCGCGTCCGCCATGGACCGCGTTCGGAAATGGGGTTGCCATTTCGACGGCACCAAGGACGCTCAAAATTTCCTGGAACGAATATGCGAACTCCAGGAAAGTTACGGCATCACGGAAGAGCAACTCCTCCGGTGTCTCCCAGAATTACTCAAGGGCCAGGCCCTACTATGGCACCGAAACAACCGCTCTTCCTGGGATAGCTGGAAAGACTTCGAAGAAAGCTTCCGCCTATATTATATCCCGGTCTTCAGCGAAAACGACCAGGAGGAAGCCATACAACAACGCAAACAAAAGCCCGGAGAACGAGCCAGCGATTATATCACCGACATACAAACAATGATTCGACGATACGGCAAACTTTCGCCCGCCAGGCAGCTCGAACGAATCCACCGTAACCTCTTACCCGAATACCGAGAATTCATCCGCAGTAATAGCTGCACCTCCGTCACAGCACTATTACGGTCTGCCCTCGAATACGAGGGCATACTAAAAGAAAAAAAGACTCGCAGTACCGCTCCCGTAACTGCAACGACCCCTAAGACCCGGACCAACGCAACCGGCCTAAATATTGTCTCCCCCGAGTACAATCGCGAGACTTGCTGCTGGCGATGCGGACAGAGGGGACACCACCGTCAGGACTGTCGCCAGCCAGTACGCCAATTCTGCTCTCGCTGTGGAACGGAAGGCCGATGGTCCCGCGATTGCCCGTGCCAGCCAACGCCGGGAAACGCCACCAGGCCCGGGGGACAGGGCGCCACCCCGACACCAGACGCCACCGCGCCCCACTAACCTCCCCGGACCAGACGGCCCGACCGTTCGTCACCGTTCTACTGTACGGCCGCCGCTACAGGGCCCTACTGGACACCGGGGCCACGTGTTCATACGTCCGCGGAGACGTGGCCCTCCACTGCCAACGCCACGGCAACCTCCCAGCCCCCGCACAACGCTGCGTTCGAATGGCCAACGGACTCGAAGTATCCCTCGCAGGGGACCTTAAGGTAACAGCTCGGGTGGATGGTCAGCCACTAACCCATCATTACGCGATTCTCCCCACACTGGCCCATCCGGTTATCCTGGGAATCGACGCGCTAAAAAAACTACGAGTCCGAATGACCTTCGGGAACCGGATAATGATTCCCGACGCCGCCACCCTTGAAGTTACGCCAGGAATAGCCACCTGCACCCCGGCCCAAATTAAGGCTTTACAACGGCTCCTCGACGAAGAATTACCAAAATTTAAAGGACTACGCGGCACCACCCACCTTACCGAACATGTCATCCGGGTGGAGAACTCGACACCGCTTAGACAACGGTACACACCCCGCAACCCCGCCATGCAGAAAATCATCGACGAAGAGGTCAGCAGAATGTTGGCCGACGGCATCATTGAACCCTCCAGCAGCCCGTGGAGTTCACCAATCGTGCTCGTCCGGAAAAAGAATGGGAAACGCCGATTCTGCATCGACTTCCGCCGAGTCAATCAGGTCACCCAGCGAGATGCGTACCCCTTGCCCCAGGTCGAGGCTACCCTCAGCAAGCTACGGGAAGCCCGCTTTATATCCACCATAGATTTAGCGAACGGATACTGGCAAGTGCCCCTCGCCCCCGAGAGCCGACCGATCACCGCCTTCACCGTGCCTGGACGAGGACTTTATCAATTCCGGGTCATGCCCTTCGGCCTGCATTCAGCCCCAGCTACGTTCCAGCGGTTGCTCGACCTCGTCATTGGCCCTGACATGGAACCACGCGCCTTCGCTTACCTCGACGACATAATCGTGCTTGGACGAACATTCGAGGAACACCTGCAAAATTTGCGCGAGGTGCTACACCGATTACAAACCGCCAACCTAAAAATAAACCCCGAAAAATGTGATTTCGGCCGCACCGAACTAAAGTACCTCGGGCACATGGTAACTACACAAGGAATCAAGACCGACCCCGATAAAGTACAAGCCATACTAGGAATACCGCCGCCGGCCAACATCCGCGAACTACGCCGCTTCCTGGGGATGGTATCTTGGTACCGCCGTTTCATTACCCATTTTTCCGACACCACGGCACCGTTGACGAAGCTGCTGCACAAAAAGCAAAAATGGAATTGGGGTCCCACGGAGGAGACCGCTTTCCACGCTCTGCGACAGCAATTAGCCACCGCCCCGGTACTAGCCTGCCCCGACTTCACCCGACCCTTCACCCTCCAGACCGATGCCAGCCAGGAGGGACTCGGGGTCGTTCTAACCCAGGAATCCGAGGAAGGGGAACAAGTGATCGCATACGCCAGCCGCACACTCAACCAGGCCGAAAGGAACTACTCCACGACAGAGAAGGAGTGTCTAGCGGTAATCTGGGGAGTGCGAAAAATGAGAGCCTACCTCGAAGGATACCAGTTTACCATCCTCACCGACCATCACGCCTTGAAATGGCTACAGACAATCGAAAACCCATCCGGCCGTCTGGCACGCTGGAGTTTGGAACTCCAGCAATATGACTTCACTATCAAATATCGAAAAGGGGCCATGAACTGGGTGGCCGACGCCCTCTCCCGAATACCAGCCGACATGCACACGGTAGACGACCCCACGGGTTGTCCGTGGTACCAACGAATCAAAGAACAAGTCACGACCGACCCATCAAAATATCCCGAATACCGGATTTCCGAAGGACGACTCTACCGCCATATCGCCAACCTCACCGGACCACCGCAGTCCAAGGAACACGAATGGAAAATGTGCGTCCCTCGCCACCTCCGCCCGGCCATCCTGGCCGAAAACCACGACGCACCGACCGCCGGCCACCTGGGGACCACGAAAACAGCCGCCCGACTCGCCCAACGGTACTACTGGCCGGGCATGTTTCGGGAGGCCGCAAAATATGTCCGGCAGTGCGGGTCGTGCCTACAATATAAAGTACAGCAGGAAGCCCCGGCAGGACAGATGCTCACCACACCAGTCACCAAGCCATGGGAAATAGTCTCCGCCGACTTGGTCGGTCCTCTGCCCCGTTCCAGTAAAGGCCACACAACTATGTGCGTATTCCAGGACAAACTAACCAAGTGGGTCGACGTCCAGCCGCTCCGACAAGCCACCGCACCAGCCGTAGCAAGGGCATTCAAAGAACGCATCCTGCTGCGACACGGGTGCCCCCGCATGGTCATCACGGACAACGGCAAACAGTTCGAAAGCCGAGAATTCACGCGCCTCCTCAAGGATGCGGGGAGCGAACACCGGAAGACACCACCCTACTCCCCACAGTGCAACCCAGTCGAGCGAGTAAACAGGGTCCTCAAAACCATGATTGCCCAATACACCGCCGAGAACCACCGCCACTGGGATCAGTGGATCCCCGAAGTGGTATTCGCATATAACACCGCGAAACACGAAAGTACCGGCTTCACACCGGCCTTCCTCAACTACGGACGCGAATTGACTCCTCCCGCCACCCGGTATCAACCACCGGACACAACGTCGGGTAATCTCGAACAAGACAGCACCCGTTTCCGACAAGAGCAAATCCAGGACCTGCAGGACACGCTCGAAGTGGCCCGATATAATCAAGCCCAAGCCTCCGAAAGCCAAAAGAAACATTTCAATCGCAAACACCGGGACTGGCGTCCCGCTCTCGGGTCGAACGTGATGCAGCGCGAGCACCACCTATCCAGTGCGGCGGAAGGCTTCGCCGCAAAACTCGCGCCAAAATTCTCAGGCCCGTACCGCGTAACCAAGCTCCTGGGCCCCAACCTCGTTCTGCTAAAAGACAACAACAACCGCAGCCGCCGAGTTCACGTGAAGGATATCAAACCGTGCGATGAAAACGTAAATAACCAACCGCCAGCCAGAGGGCAAAACGACGAGCCCGAAAACAATGCCAACGCGCTCAACGACGGAAAGGACACAGAGTTGAAGCAGTCGAACCATGGAAGACCTCCTGGAAATACACGCGCCGGAGCTAACGAATCCACGTCGGCGCCAGAGATTTCGCGAGTTGTTCGGGGAGGACTCGGACGAGGACCTACCGCCACCCGACCACCCGCCAGAGCCGTTCTTACCCCCAACACCGGGCAAGAATCTAACACTACCGGAACGGACACCGTCCCCGGTACAACGGCCAACACCGTCGCCGCCACCACCGCCTCGGACATGGGAACCGGAGCCGCGGCAACACACATCCCCCAGACCACCGGTACCGGCAGTCCCCAGGCCGACACGGCCCAGGCCACCGACACCACCCACGGAAACGGTTCACCGTCCCAGGGCACCGAAGCGCCGGCGAAACGAGGCCGAGGCCGGCCGCGTGCACCGAAGGCGCCGCGAAGCACCTCCGCCAGGACCAACTGCAGTCCCCACGACTCCGGAGCACCAACCAGCACCTCCACCGGAAGGTCCACCGCTGCCGAGGCCCCCCGTCGATACCACACCCGGGCCTTCGTCCGCAGCCACAAGGGACACGACCCCCAGGGACCCGGAGGGACGACCGGGCGATGAGGGATGGACAATCGTGGACCTAGAGCACCTACGAGAGGGCCAGCGCTTCCGCGTCCGCCAGGCGGGCCGGACCATCCAGCTCCGTCGCATCTCCCCGACCCTCATTAAATTTAAGTTAGTATAAGTATGTAAAAACCTAGGCTAAGTTAGGTAGTAAAGGTGACGGGTAGCCAACGGGCATAAGTTTAATTAAGTGAGGAAGAATGTAAGCGAAATAAAACCGCGGACATTACAAATAACGCGTACCAAGGAATCAGTGCGTTCGCAGCCCTCTCCGAAGAAAGAGGGGGATGTGACGTAGCGTCCCAGCACGCGAAGGATCGAGCACGCGTTAGTCCGATCGGGAGTGAGGGAGACGGCAAGCGCCCGGCCGACTGCGACCGAACCCCTCCGAACCGGGCCGAGGCACACCGGGCTCGCGACGCGTCAGCGCGATGACGCTAACTCCCCACCGCGCCACTAGATCGCGTCGATTTCTCGCTGTTAATAAATTCCGGGAATCGGGACATAAGCCCCAACGCAACGCAGGACAGACACTCGAGTGGGGCTACGGAACCCCCTCCCTAGAGCGCCCAGCTGGATGTTGCCCGGTAAAGCGTACCTAGGAAAACAACGCCGTGTAACCACCGATCGAGCGATCACCATTCCCCGCTGCAGAGACGCCCGGATGCTGCCCGGTCTCTAGCAGCCCACGTCGAGACGCCTGGAAGTTGCCCGGTCTCGACTTTCCCCGTTGCAGAGACGCCCGGATGCTGCCCGGTCTCTAGCCGCCCACACCGAGACGCCTGGAAGTTGCCCGGTCTCGACTTCCCCCGTTGCAGAGACGCCCGGATGCTGCCCGGTCTCTAGCCGCCGTACCGAGACGTCTGGAAGCTGCCCGGTCTCGACTTTCCCCGCTGCGAAGACGATCGGATGCTGCCCGGTCGTTAGCTGCCGTACCGAGACGCCTGGACATAGCCCGACTTCCAGTCGTTCCGCTCCGATAGAAACCTACCGGGATACCGCCCGGTCTCTGTCCCGGCCGTCCCGAGCGTAGAGACTCGAGGACGCGGCCCGACCTCCACGGCCCCTCCGTAACAGGCCACCGGGCCACACGTTCGAAACGCCGACCTAGGCCCGCGCCGACCGCCGTATTTACAGTGGAAGTTTGTAATAGGAAACAGAACGAATAATAAAGAAGGACACGATATATACTAAACCGGCGTAACCGAACTCTGGCTTACCGACTACAGTTATTCACGCCGACCCTTACCCCCGGAGTGACAATCGTCACAATGGATAAAGTAATGAAATACCCTAGGGACGGCGCTCCGCCCCTGCTATCGCAGTGAGCGCGGGTTTCGGCACGCTTGCCGATTATCGCTTCGTACGCTCTGTAGGTCGCTCAACCTAGCGTAGGTCGTGGTCGCTCGCTGTGCTCTCGGATAGCACACGGAAGTCGGCACAATCGGAGTCCGTCGATGTTCTCGCTATCTCGTTCCATCGCACTTTTTCGCGGAGTCAACGGCGGTTCGTACCTCGCGCAAGGGCTCTCCCGGCTAGGCCGTTCGCGGTGTGTCGGATGGAGATACCCAAGGCTGATCTCCACCGTCCGGACGGGTGTCGCGGTATCTACGTGGCGGCGAGGCGCGGTTTCTAGACGGCCCGCTGGCTCGTCACAACTTCCTATCACGAGCTCTCAAAAACGAATCCCTGTTCCGCGGTTCTTCGTCGCGGGCCGAACCTCGGACAGTCCCCAGGAATGGGGGAAACTGCCCTGTCGGCAGCTGTCGATTGCTTCACTAATTCTTCGATGCTTGCGAAATATCCGTGGCCCGGGCCGAGCGCGGTCGTTGCCACGGGCTAAGCGCAACGCGATTGACACGCGCGAGGCGATTCCGCTGAATCGTCGTAGGAAAAGTGCGCGAGGACAGCGAGCACGGGATGGACCTGAAGGGCCCATGTAACACCTCCCCACCTAGGCACGAAACGGTCTCGTGAGGCTGTTTCGTCGTCAACCCGTGTGAAGCTGTCCGCGCGTTACTTTTCGCTAGACGGCTTAACATTACGATTACGGTATTAAATCTAAGGGGTCGCAAAGGAATGGCAATACATGAATCGTTATTAAGCGGGGGAAAATCTATATATCTTTCCAAATAGTGTTTTAAATATTCGGCTAGGACGATATGACTTCTTTCGAAGGAACCGTTAGTTTGTGGTCGGTATCCAGATGTAATTACGTGTTTAGTTTTGATAGGTATATTTCGAAACGAGCGCGCGTTTTCGTCTTTTCTTGCGTCCCTGAGCGCTGCAAGTGCTGACGCAAACTCGTCGGGTCCCATTTCATAGTAGAGGCTTGCAGCCCCGACGACGCTAAATATTTTCTTTTCTCCATTATGGGTGATGATTACGCGGTTTTTGGTTAATTCCTCGGATAATAGTTTTGTTTCATCGAGGAGTCCGATAGATTTTAGTGTTTTACTAATCTGGCTAGTTAGTATTCTGTCGGCGGATATGAAATGTACATAATTATCCGGAACGGACGTAAGCGTGTTCCTTACAATTTTTACTACACATTTCGTTGTCTGGGCTTCATCTTCCGAGGTGTCCGTCGGGTCTCCCCTGTATTCGGATGATTCATGCGAGACCTTTTGAAAACTGGGTGAGTGGTTGAATGGCCCCACGGTGGCCCCATCTAGCACTTCGATCACATCGGGCCTTAGACTCGTGCTCGACTCTATTTTAGGAGGCGGTGGATCTTCTGATTCTTCCAGTGTCTCACCCTCCGGACATATCATGGTGGATTGCGGAATGTCCAAAGCTTCTTCGTGAAGGGGTATACCCCATGATACTCTTTTCTTCGGGCCTTGTGGCGATTTTGTTTTCTGTGGACTTCCGTTATCGGGGGTTTCTGACGCTTGCCTCCCTTTTCCGAGGGGACTTCCTGCAATGGTAACTTCCATCCTCGTGGTCGGGCCAAGGGGCGTATTTACGGTCCTGTAGGTGGGTTCGAAATTGTCTCCTTCTATATACTCCCAACTGGGTGGTTCGCTCAGACTTTTCAAAAAGGCGAGCATGTCTTCCGTGTATTGGCCTGCGTAAGGGCCCTCGGTTACCATGGGAGAATAGTCTTCGTCAAAATCTTCTATTTCATGGTGGCCCATCGCTCCCTCCTCAACCTTGGAGGTGTATTCGTCGTCAAGGCTCTTCAAGATAGTGATTTCTTCCTGTGTGAACGGGCTTACGCCAGAGTCTTTACTTAGACTGGTAGAATCCTCGTTGGTTTCTTCCGGATTCTCCACTTCATCTTGGAATTCGGGCATTCCCGATCTTCCTTCCGTGGTGTCCAGGGCTTCTGCGTGCAGAGGTGCACACCACAACACCCGCTTCTTTGGGCCTGATCGCAGATCCGTCACCCGAGGGTCGATCATCTCATAACGTGGTGGTTCATCAAGGCTCTTTAAAAAGGCGAGTTGGTCCTCCGTCACTTGGCTTGCGTAAGGGCCCTCGGTTACCATGGGGGAGTAGACCTCTACGAACTCTCCTGAGTCTTCGCTTTCCGACTCCAGATCTATTTCCCGGGGACTAACATCTTTGTGAGGGTTCGATGTTTCCTCCCTTCCCTTATAGGGGAAATCTTCAAGATTCTTCAAGCTGGTGATTTCCTCCCGTGTGAATGGGCCCGAGCTGGAACCGTCACTTGGGATGGTGGAATCTTCGTTGTCGCTCTCAGGCGTAGTTTCTTCCGTGGTTGTGGGGAACGCATGAAAGACCGGATTTTGTGACAGCGCGTCCGAGAAGCGTCGCGGACTCGGGCTTCGAGGTAGTCTTGGGGCCTGCGAGGAATCCCCGCCCGCCTCGTTCCAGTTGAACGAGTGGGCTTGCTGGTTGTTTAAATGATCGCGGTTTTCGGATGGCGTTTCACGTTCACCGGGCCTTCTCTGCTCGCGCAGCTCGTATTCTCGGGACTCGCGAGATTCGTAAGTTCTTGGCTCGCGCGGTTCGTACTCGCAGAATTCATGCTGGGGCTCCGACGGTCTGCGTTCATAGTCTAGCGGACGTTCGCTTTGCCTCGTCAGCAAGGTCGTTGGCGGCAGAGGCTCGCGATAATCCATCTCGCGGCGATAATTGTCACGGTAAAACGGGTCGCGGTGATCTGGATCGCAATAGTATTCATCCTGATAGCAAGGGTAACTGTAAGCAGGGTACGAGGGAAGGGGCTCTCGATAATAATCGTCTCTATAGCGGGGGGAGCTATAACCCGAAAACGGAGAATGATGATCGCTGTACGAGTCATCTTCGTACGGTTGTCTCCATTCGGTCCATTTACGCTGAGGGTCATACGGTGACGGGGGACGCGCGTTCGGTGTGTACCCATACGCGTCATCACGCGGCAAACCGGACAATTCTTGTTCTCGTCTTTGTATGTGCAACGCTAAATCAAACGCGTCGTCTAATGATTCGGGATTTGATAATGCTACTTTGGTCGAAATTCTTTGCGGTAACGCGATGATAAATGAGGTCCGGGCCAATCGCTCCACGTCCTTAGTAGTCCTATTGACATTTTCTCCAATCAATTCTTTTGCTCTTACAATTACCTGTCTGTACAGGCGGTCCACGCGGTGGATAAAGTCTATTAGACGCTCGCGGGGAAACATGTTTATACGTTCGAGTTCTAGCCGGAGCTCCTCATAACCGCGGCAGGGAGAGTATCGGACTCTTAGAAGGGAGAGCAGATCGGCCACGCTTTGACAGTTTTTCCCTTCGACATAGTATCTAATTGGATCCTTTAATTTATATATTAATTCGGTTAAAAAATTTTCTTCCTGACCCGGCGGTACTCGCTTTGAAGCTCTCTGTATTGAGGCAGCGAAGTCCTCCAAGGTTACAAAATCTGGGTCGAAACGGGGAATACTGTCTAGCGCCCTATACACTCTCTCCTCATCTTCTCGAGAACGCCATACGTCTAATACAGACATTTCTAGGTCGTTCGTCCGATATCCAAGGGATGGTCGTCCGCTCGTAGTCGGCGGCAAAGGAGGAGGTGCAATAGGAGGGGCGTTAGCCATGGATTGTGAATCAGAAAAACTTTGCGCGGGGGGTGATCTCAACATACCACCCGTCATTGCAATGTAATAGGAAGTGTAGTCAAGTTATGAGCAGATAATAAATTTTCTAAAAGGAAGTGATGTAAAAAAAAATCAAATCCCACTTCTGACACCAGTTGTTACGTCCTGAAGGGACTTTTGGCGAATCGCCCTGAGCGGCTAGGGTGACTCGCGGGGTTCTTGCTCTTTCAAGGTGCTGAAGCACGCCTTGACTAAACTTATCGTGAGAGGATAAGGAGTAAGGGGGTTTAAATCAATGGTGACACGGAATTCAAGGGAAAATAACATAGTAAAATATATTCTGCCGTTGTGCGCTATATTCCGTGTCGCACCTCCTTCCGGTCATCTTTCCCGAGCTGGTTTTCGAGGAATCTGAGGCACACTGTCAGAGCCAAGAAGAAGGCACACACTCAGTTTAAGCAGTCTCATTCATGGGTCGATTATTTGCATTTTTCGCAGTTACGCTCAGCGTGTAAAGATCTGGTGCGCATAGATTATAGACGCTATATAAGTACGGTGGAATCTAGCATCCCGCTGAACATTAAGTCTTTCTGGAAACATGTCAACTCAAAGCGTGTGGCTGGTGCTTTTCCAGGAGTTATGTTCTCGGGGGACCGTTGCGCAGATTCCGCTACCGATATTGCCGCGCTTTTTGCCAGTCAGTTCTTGTTAAATTTCGCTTCTTCTTCGGCCGGCATACAAGGTTCGAATCTCGGTGTATCATCGTCTGTGGATATACCGCACTTAAATATAGGTCTGTGCGAGGTTTTCGAGGCACTTGGCTCGTTAAATGTCAACAAGGGTCCTGGTAGTGATGGTGTGCCTCCTTGTTTCCTTAAATTATGTCAATACACATTGTCGCGTCCGCTATGGGTTATATTTAACCTTTCGCTGAGGTTGGGGAAGTTTCCTGCTCGCTGGAAATCTAGCCTTGTGACGCCCATTTTTAAATCAGGCGACAGAGCTGATATAAAAAATTATAGGCCGGTTACTATCCTGTGCTCGATGTGTAAAATTTTCGAAAAAATTGTAACGAGTAAACTGACTTTCTTTTGTAAGAACAATATAATCTGTTCTTCTCAGCATGGCTTTGTTCCGGGTCGGTCCACTGTCACTAACTTGGTAGCTTTCGGCAACTATGTTACCACGGCCTTGGATAGGCTAGAACAAATCGACGTCGTGTACACCGATTTTTCCAAGGCGTTCGATTGTGTGGATCATGATTTGCTCGTACAGAAGCTATCTCGTCTTGGTTTCACGGATAGCATGGTGGAGTGGGTCCGTAGTTACCTGAGCGGCAGGTCTTTCGCGGTTAAGGTTCAGGGCACTCTCTCGGAAAGTTTTGTAATTAACTCTGGGGTACCACAAGGGTTTCACATCGGTCCTTTGTTATTTATTATTTTTATTAATGATTTAGTCAGGCAATTTTCCTTCGTTAAACCTCTTTTGTATGCGGATGATTTGAAGATTTTTTCGATAGTAAAGACTTACGATGACGCGCAGCGTATACAATCTGATTTGATCAGTTTATCCTCGTGGTGCAATGCAAATGGCCTCAGGTTAAACATTTCTAAATGTCACGACATGTCCCTCACCCGCAGGAAGAGTGTCCTGAACTACGATTACAATGTGTGCGGAACCTTGCTGGGTAGGATTGAGTGCATACGTGATCTAGGTGTAACCTACAATTCGAGAATGTCCTTTGCCCAGCATGCGCGAAACATATCTGGTTCAGCCATTAGGTCGCTCGGCCTAATCAAAAGATGTTCGGCCGATTTTATGGGAGTATCCTCGTTTCGTCTACTGTATTGTGCATTGGTCAGGCCTCAGCTCGAGTATGCCAACGTAGTTTGGTCACCCCATCAGGCTAAATACAGGATATTGTTGGAAAGGGTTCAGCACAAATTTTTAAGACACGCCAGTTTCGTGCTGGGTAGAGTTATGTCCTTCACGGATCATGATTACGGTCCAATTTTATCCCGCTTAAAAATGGATACGTTGGAAGTACGTAGGTCCGTTTCTGACCTTACCTTTTTGAGGAATTTGTTGGTTGGGGAGATTGATTGCCCTGATATTTTAGGCCTGGTGGGGTTGCCAACGCTTTGGCTAGGCCACTCCGTTTCAAACGGCTTTTCCATACAGGTTTCTTTAGGTCGAACCTAGGGGAAACTGACCCGTTAAATAGAGCCTGTAATACTGCTAACCAGCTGTCGTGTAATGCTGATATTTTTGTCGATTTTCTTCACATTTTCAAAGCTCGAATTTCGTCCGAGTTAAGAGAGTCTACTTAGACTAGTCTCGAAGATTCATTGTTTGCGTGTCGTGGTGAAAGGCGCTCAGGGCGATTCGCCAAAAGTCCCTTCAGGACGTAACAAGCCCATCGTCAAAAATTTTTTAGAACTAACCCAATACCGAAATTTTTTCAGAACTAACCCAATACTGAAATTTTTTCAGAACTAACCTGCAATTGTTTACCCATATTCCTCCTAACACCATCAAAAACAACAACAACAACAACATTAACAATAACATCGACAACAAAAACATAGATAACAGCAACATCGACAACGCCAACGTCAACTCCGACAACATCAACATCAACTCGCGAGTATCGGTATGTTCAGCAAGTACGTGTGGTCCGTATCCTAAACGAAAACCGAATGCAATGTGACCACAGCGTTCACTACTCTGACGCCGTTCGACAAATTCCGAGACGTATCCGTACGACGACTCGAACTTAGATTTCGATAAGTATAAATACGCGCTCCTGTATGATATGTACGCAAAATTCGGTCGATCGTACTACGGTCACGGAGAACCTGATCCCCTCCACCCTCCGCATCGGAAGGAGTTAGATGACGCGCGAAATTCAAAGTTGGTGACAAGGTACGCGTGAGCAAGTTCAAGACTCTCTTCGAGAAGGGGTACACTCCGAACTGGTCAACCGACGTGTTTGAAATCATAACCGTACCACCAACGTGTCCGGTGACGTACATTCTGCGCGATTCCGCAGGAGAACCGATCTCGGGTGGATTCTACGAGTACGAACTACATTCGGTCGCGAATCCGGACGTCTATCTGGTCGAGAAGATTATTCGTCGTAAAGGAAACCAGGTGTACGTTAAGTGGCTCGGATTCGATTCGTCGCGGAACTCGTGGATAAGCAACAAGGATTTTCTATGATTCACGATCACAAACGCACTCGATGTTACTAAAATAAATGAATGAAAAATAAATACATACATATAAATAGATAAACAGTGTCCGTTTATTCAATTTTTCACATTCTCCTTCACCTTCTCGTATGTGCGTACAATTAATCTTAAAAGTATGAAAAAAAATATACATATATACCGACGCGTATAAAATACAATTTTAGCTATTCCACGCTATATACAATTTTAGCTATTCCACGCTATATACAATTTTAACTATTCTACGCTATACATATATCCATAAATAAATAACCAAAGAAAGAAACGTATATATATATATATGTGCATGCAAACATACAACATACAAAACATGCAAACATACTAAACATGCAAACATGCAAACATGCAAACATGCAAACATACTGAACATGCAAACATACTAAACATGCAAACATACTAAACATACAAACATGCTGAACATGCAAACATACTAAACATGCAAACATACTGAACATGCAAACATACTGAACATGCAAACATACTAAACAATGGAATTGTCGAGGGACTCATCGGGGTCAAGCTGGAGACGTTCGTGTGTCTTGAGCTCGGGGATTCGATAATGACCTCACGGAAAGGTGTCGACTCGATCGGCTAAAATACACCGCTTGTCGTCGAACGGACTGAGAGCGTTCTACGCTATACATATATCCATAAATAAATAACCAAAGAAAGAAACGTATATATATATATATGTGCATGCAAACATACAACATACAAAACATCCAAACATACTAAACATGCAAACATACTGAACATGCAAACATACTAAACATGCAAACATACTGAACATGCAAACATACTAAACATGCAAACATACTAAACATACAAACATGCTGAACATGCAAACATACTAAACATGCAAACATACTGAACATGCAAACATACTGAACATGCAAACATACTAAACAATGGAATTGTCGAGGGACTCGTCGGGGTCAAGCTGGAGACGTTCGTGTGTCTTGAGCTCGGGGATTCGATAATGACCCCACGGAAAGGTGTCGACTCGATCGGCTAAAATACACCGCTTGTCGTCGAACGGACTGAGAGCGTTCTACGCTATACATATATCCATAAATAAATAACCAAAGAAAGAAACGTATATATATGTAAGGAAAGAGTATTTCCTAAATTTAAATACTAACGCGCCTCGCGCGTTGTAGAGCGTAGAGTGTAGAGTGGGAGTAGAGAGTCTACCGTATAGAGAGAACGACGACGAGAGAAGAAAAACCGATGCCATAACAAAGCACATGTACATCGTTTGGAACACAATTTCACAGAGCATAACAATACGAGTAATAAAGGACTGAATAAGGAAAAGATAAAGAAGAAACTTTAAATGTCGTTTCTCTCTTTACAGGTAAGATTGTACATACTGTAAATAAGCGCTGTAAATTAACGTAATAAAGAAAATAACCTCTCTTTACAGAGAAACGCTTTCTAGTCTATTCTAAAAAAATACATCCTCCTAGTTCGGAGATAATTGTCTTATAAAACGACATTTTTGGTTAAACAAAAGAAAATGGACATGCTCCAATTCGAATTTGCTGTAGTAGCAGCAAGTGATAACAAATCAAATATATTAGCTATAACCACTATAACCACAAAAGAGGGGAAATGTTTTGCAATACCAGAAGAGCATAAAGGAATAAACAACCATAAGGAAATTATGAAGACAAGCAATTATGCAAAAATAAAAAACACCTTAAAAAAAAGACATCAGACCAGGAAAATATGGATAAAATTGGAAGGAGAACTACAAAATACATATGTAGATGAACAGGGAAATATACAATTTTCAGATCAATACTTAGAAGAAATAGTTATAGAGCAACCCGTAGAGGGAAAAGACAACCTACAACAAATCCTGGAAAAATTAATAGAAGCCACAGAAAAAAAAGAAGGTCAACAAAATCTGAAAAACATTGCAGAGAAATTTATTATAGAAAAGTTCACCAGCAAGAACTCAAATGCAAAGCAATGGATGGAAAATTTTGAAAAAGAATGTATACGATTTAATATAACAAAAGATGAAACAAAGATAGAGATACTAAGGTTATTTCTAGAGAAACCCTGTTTGGATTGGTACAGCTCGATGATCACGAAATTAACAGTGAATTCTGAATGGAAAGAGTGGAAAAGAAAATTTTTAGAAACATTCGCAAACAAAGGATGGAATATGGTCATATATGCTTTTGCATTCAGATATAAAGAAGGACCATTAATTGATTATGCAATGAAGAAGGAGAAACTCATACTAGATATAAACAAATCTATAGACTCCAAAACGCTGATTGATCTCATTGCAACAGGTCTACCCGAATTTATCTTAAACAAAATAGACAGAGACGAACTCAACGATACCACAGATCTGTTCAACGAAATCAGAAAATACGAAAGTATGATATACAAAAAAAACTTTACAAAAACCAAAGATAATAAATTAGATTTTAAGAGAAAAACTGAAGAAAAAAAGCCATGCAAAACTTGTGAAGGTTTAAATAAAGGAACTAGATATCACCCGGAGGAAGCATGCTGGTTCAAAAATAAAAATACCGAACCGGAAAAAACCAATAAAGCTAGAAATGTAAATAATAACTCTATTATAGAAGTGGATTTAAACACAGATAAAAAAAACTAATAACTACACCATTAATTAAGATCAAACTATTAATAGAAGATAAATTAGAGGTAAGCGGTATCTATGATTCAGGTTCACAGATCTCTTTAATAAATTCGAGACTGATCAAAGTAAAAGAAAAAAAAGAAGATGTAAATAAAGCATATATAAAAACGGTTAATGGTGTAAAGAAAACGGATGGTTTGATAACACTTAAGATAAAAATTTTTGAAATTGAAGAAGAGATAGACGTATACATACTCGAAAAGGAAGACTTTGAGGATTTCATAATAGGGTTAGACATGATAAAAAAATTTAGCCTAACCCAGAATGAAAAGTTGGAGATAGAACAGATAAACAAAACAGATATAAAGGAATTACAGAATAAAATTGAGGAAAACTCAATAAAGAAAGAAAATGAGGATAAAAAGATAGAAATGTATTCGATAAACTTCAACGAACACATACAAGAAGAAGAATTTAAAATTACAATAGATCACTTGGACAACCAAAAGAAAAACGAAATTGAAAAAATAATAAAGGAATATAAAACAGTTTATGCAAAAGACAAATACGATATTGGAACGGTTACAGATTATGAAGCCCATATAGATTTACTCGTTGATAAATACTGTAGTAAACGACCATATAGATGCACGATAGAGGACAAAAAAGAAATAGAAGAGCAGATATCTATGTTATTGAAAAAAAATTTAATAGAAGAATCCTACAGCCCGTTTGGAGCCCCGGTAACACTGGCCTTTAAAAAAGACGAAAATAAAAGATCAAGATTATGTATAGACTTCACAGATTTAAACAAAATTATTATACCACAGGCCCAACCATTTCCATTAATAGATGATTTGATAATAAAGACAAGAAATTGTAAATATTTTACTACACTAGATATAAACTCGGCCTTTTGGTCAATACCACTACGCATTGAGGATAGAAGAAAAACAGGATTTGTCACACAGGAGGGACATTTCCAATGGACCTGTCTACCATATGGATTAAAAACATCACCAGCGATTTTCCAACGAATTTTAAGCAACGTTTTAAGGAAACATGGACTCAAAGAATTTGCGGTAAATTACATTGATGATATTTTAATATATTCAACATCTTTTCAAGAACATATAAAACACGTAAAACAAGTATTACAAGCAATAATAAAAGAGGGTTTTAGACTAAAATTTAAAAAATGTACATTCGCTTCAGACTCAGTAAAATATCTGGGGCACGTAATTCAAAGGAACTCAGTAAGACCTTTAAAAGATAATTTAACTTCAATAAGAAATTTCCCAACCCCAAAGACACAAAAAAACATTAGACAATTCCTAGGAAAAATCAATTTTTATAATGAATACATACCGAAAAGTGCAATAATATTAGATCCATTACATAAACTACTAAGGAAAAACGAGAAATTTGTATGGACAGAAAAATGTGAAAACTCTTTCAGACAAATAAAACAACTTTTATGTTCCCAACCAGTATTGGAGATATTTGACAAGGATTTACCAATAAAAATCTATACAGACGCATCTTTAGAGGGTATTGGGGCAATATTAAAACAAACGCAACCAAATAATAAAGATAAGCCAGTGGCATACTTTTCAAAAAAACTGAACGAAGTCCAAAAAAGGAAAAAGGCCATATACTTAGAGTGTCTAGCGATAAAAGAAGCAGTGAAATACTGGCAACACTGGCTTATAGGGAAACCATTTACGGTATACTCAGACCACAAACCTCTAGAGAACATGAACATAAAATCTAGAACAGATGAAGAATTAGGAGACCTAATATATTATTTATCTCAATATGATTTTGTAATAAAATACATACCAGGTAAAGAAAACATAGAAGCAGACTGCTTGAGCAGAAACCCGGTATTGGAACCAGAAGATAACAAAGAGGAATTAATGAAGATAATAAATTTGATAAAAATAGAAGATATAATGACAGACCAACAGCAAAATGAAATAGTAAAAAAAAAAAAAAATTTGATACAAAGAAATGAAATTTATTATAAAAAGATAAAAAATAGAGAGAAAATTATCCTATCAGAAGAATTTAGCAAAAACCTGATAAAACAGGTACATGAAGATTTATGTCACATAGGAATCAGACAGATGCAGAAAAAAATAAGTCCAATATATACAGCGAAAAATTTAACAAAAAATATAACCAAGGTTTGTAAAAACTGCGAAACCTGCATAAAAAATAAATCAAGAGGCCATGGAAAATATGGATCACTGTCACACCTAGGACCAGCAACAAAACCATTCGAAATAATGTCTATAGATACAATTGGTGGCTTTGGCGGAGCCAGATCAACAAAGAAGTATCTACATCTTTTAGTAGATCACTTTACACGATACGCCTTTATCGTAACCTCAAAAACTCAGAGCGCGTGTGATTTTATTAAATTAGTGAAAAATGTGCTAGAAACAGATGAAATCGGAGTAATCCTCACGGATCAATATCCGGGAATTAATTCTACAGAATTTAAAGAGTTTCTGAGTAGGAATAATGTAAAATTAATCTTTACAGCAGTTAACACACCATTCTCCAACGGTTTGAACGAAAGATTAAATCAAACGCTAGTAAATAAAATAAGGTGCAAGATAAACGAAAAAGAAAGAAAAAAAGCTTGGACAACTGTGGCGAAAGAGTGTGTAGACAAATACAACGAGACAGAACACTCAGTCACAAACTTTGCTCCAAAATATTTACTGGATGGCACGGACGTAACCATCCTACCAAAAGAATTAAAGATAAACAAGAAAGAAGATAATTGGATTTTGGACAAACGAATAGCATTAGAAAACACGATAAAATCACACAACTACAATAAAAAATTATTCGATAAAAACCGAAAGCAATATGAATTTAACGTGGGAGACAAAGTCTACGTAGAGAACGGAAACAGACTAAATAGAAGAAAGTTAGACGAACTAAAAATTGGTCCATTTGAAATAATAGAGAAAATATCAAATTCTATCTACAAGATCAACACCGGAAAAAAGAAAACTGAATCAACTTTTTTCCACATAACCAAGTTACAACCAATTAAGACAGAAGAAGGGGAGACAGATAACGAAGAACACGAGGAAAACATGTAAAATACAAGAAAATAAAATTGTTCAGGATTTTCACCCCGGGGGAGGGGGGATGTAAGGAAAGAGTATTTCCTAAATTTAAATACTAACGCGCCTCGCGCGTTGTAGAGCGTAGAGTGTAGAGTGGGAGTAGAGAGTCTACCGTATAGAGAGAACGACGACGAGAGAAGAAAAACCGATGCCATAACAAAGCACATGTACATCGTTTGGAACACAATTTCACAGAGCATAACAATACGAGTAATAAAGGACTGAATAAGGAAAAGATAAAGAAGAAACTTTAAATGTCGTTTCTCTCTTTACAGGTAAGATTGTACATACTGTAAATAAGCGCTGTAAATTAACGTAATAAAGAAAATAACCTCTCTTTACAGAGAAACGCTTTCTAGTCTATTCTAAAAAAATACATCCTCCTAGTTCGGAGATAATTGTCTTATATATATATATATGTGCATGCAAACATACAACATACAAAACATCCAAACATACTAAACATGCAAACATGCAAACATACTGAACATGCAAACATACAACATACAAAACATGCAAACATACTAAACATGCAAACATGCAAACATACTGAACATGCAAACATACTAAACATGCAAACATACTAAACATGCAAACATACTGAACATGCAAACATACTAAACATGCAAACATACTGAACATGCAAACATACTAAACATGCAAACATACTAAACATACAAACATGCTGAACATGCAAACATACTAAACATGCAAACATACTGAACATGCAAACATACTAAACAATGGAATTGTCGAGGGACTCGTCGGGGTCAAGCTGGAGACGTTCGTGTGTCTTGAGCTCGGGGATTCGATAATGACCCCACGGAAAGGTGTCGACTCGATCGGCTAAAATACACCGCTTGTCGTCGAACGGACTGAGAGCGTTCTACGCTATACATATATCCATAAATAAATAACCAAAGAAAGAAACGTATATATATATATATGTGCATGCAAACATACAACATACAAAACATCCAAACATACTAAACATGCAAACATGCAAACATACTGAACATGCAAACATACAACATACAAAACATGCAAACATACTAAACATGCAAACATGCAAACATACTGAACATGCAAACATACTAAACATGCAAACATACTAAACATGCAAACATACTGAACATGCAAACATACTAAACATGCAAACATACTGAACATGCAAACATACTAAACATGCAAACATACTAAACATACAAACATGCTGAACATGCAAACATACTAAACATGCAAACATACTGAACATGCAAACATACTGAACATGCAAACATACTAAACAATGGAATTGTCGAGGGACTCGTCGGGGTCAAGCTGGAGACGTTCGTGTGTCTTGAGCTCGGGGATTCGATAATGACCCCACGGAAAGGTGTCGACTCGATCGGCTAAAATACACCGCTTGTCGTCGAACGGACTGAGAGCGTTCTTCTCCTGTCTCACGGTATACACATGATGCTCTTTGGAGCGTATATTGTTCTGCCGAATCGATTTCTCGGTGAGATCGCGGAGACATCGAATGTAATCGTCGAATTGTACATGATTCGCGACCACGTGTCTCCGCACACCCTTCACTTTTTTAGTCTCACTCGTAGACCCCACTGCCGCGTTAAACGTTCTAGTTGCGTACATCTTAGACCTCAATCCGACGAACTCGGTCATCAAGGCGCCGTTGTTCTCATCTTTCATGAGTCCCGGCACCTTTTTGTTTTCGCAGGGCATACCGTACGGATTGTCCACCGCGTAATCACTCGTGTCGAATCGGGCGACGTCACGCTTCATCGTTTCATACGCATCCTCGCATTCCACGCTATACATTAAACTATCGGTGTCGGTGTACAGGACCTTACACTTATCACCGAACTTCGCGCGCATATACGCGTAATGGAACTCGTACAGGCATTCTTTCGATACGTCCAGCACACTCATTCCCACGTATATTGGTCAAACTTAACTTTTAATTTACGCATTTCGATGGCGACTAACTGTTCGGAGAAGATCGTGCGACTATGAAGTTCGGCTTCGCGATCAGCGCTTCCGCACCGTAACGACCGTCCCACCGCGTCACCAGTCGCACATCTACGCGATTCCGCACATTCTCCATCGTTTTTCCATACACTGCGTTATTCATTAATTTATACAGAGTCTTCTGAAATTCGCTGATTGCCCGCGTCCTCAAATTGGTGTTCAATCGAATGTAGTCGCGCAACCACAAAATCAGACGCTTCGAGTATAGTTGCACAATCGGTGTCGGGTGCTCATCCAAAAATCTTGCTAATTCACGACACAAAAACGAGTCCACGGTGATAGTCAATGTTCGAGGGCACAACACTTTGTACACTTCGACCGTACCGTTCTGAATGTCTTGCAGAAGCGTTAACGGTGTACACACGATCGCGGTAAAGTACTTCACGTGCTTGCGATGCACATCTTTATCACCAACAATGCAATACAATGTGCATTTGCTCGCAGTACTGTATCGCGCGATATGGCGTAGCAATTGACGATGGTGATGCGACAATTGCATAAATCCGTTTTGAACGATAATGCTCCACGACGTCTCGAATAATGACTGTGGGCTTAACACGTCGCGGATCTTATGCTTCTCGATCATAAGCGTTTGGTGGTCCAACTGCGACATCGCGGATGAAGGGCTCGCATCAATCAGATACCCACGGGCCTATATCGAACTCTTTTCACCCTTACACGGTCGTTTACCTACTATAAACACACTGCATGGCGCGGTCCAATGTTGTGTTTACTCCATGGGCTATCGCGACGATTAACTTACAGCCACCTCGGTCATGAAAATACTCGGAACTCTAACCCCAATAATTATTGCTGTATGTTTTGGTATGTATGATCAGAGAATGCCCGCGTTAAAATCAGTTCTCTCGTGCTACTGCATCAGTCGGGTCATACGTTACTAAAAGAAACGTTTTAAAAATTTATTGTTGTTGTTGTTGTTGTATCATTCGCCATCCAACGCACACAAAATTCATCGATTGATACCATAAGTTTCTACCGCCATATTTTTAGTGAATCGTTGTGTTGGGAGAGTTCGCAACTTTTGAGAGTGTTCGCAACTTTTGAGAGTTCGCAACTTTTGAGAGTTGTAAGGAAATATTCGGTTTCAGATTATGTCTATACCCGTGGATTTGTATCGGGAAGTTGCTGTTGCGATCCCCAGTCGCGCATCCCATCCCAAAATATATGTAACGTGCCTGGATGTCGCTGTGCAATGCGAAGAAATTCGAGGTGGTGAATTTCACAAGGCAGAAGATCTTTACGATGAGGATGAGGATGATGATGATGATGACGATGTTTATTTGAAGGTGTTCTATAATGGTGACTGCGAAAACAACTATTTACCGCGTAGTGAAGACGGGAGTATGTATTTTTGGCTAGATGTGCATAGGCGAACTTCATTCATCATTGGTGAAGATGATCCGGATGATGTGGCTCCGTCGAGCTGGGAGAAGGCCCCACAATCTGTTGTATGGCGGAAATGTACCAATGCGGAACAAATCGACGACTTCGCAATTAATGCCAATACAATATCGGGGATTGAAGTTCGTGACAATGCAGTTCAGGTTAACGAGTCTGATTTTAATACGAGTACGCCATCGCAAGTTGATGTATTTTTTACTGATGTTGATTTATTTACTGAAATCACCGACAATGCATTCTTTACGAACGATATTGATGATGCTATATTCAACGATGATGTTGACCAGTGGGATAACTAAGTTAAATAAATTACTAAAATCATGAAAATCTATGTACGAATTCTTTTCGCCCTTACACACTCCCACGACGCTTGACCATGACACTGATTTACTGTAAACCAGATGTCTGCGGGTCTATGTACAAATTCTTTTCGCCCTTACACGCTCCCACGACGCTTGACTTGCAGACCCTCGAGAAGGGTGCTTGAGACGTCGCCCTGTTCTCGATCGTGAAAATACATGGAACTCTACCCCGAATAATTATCGCTTAGCTGCTCGCGTGAAAGGAATGCCTAATTTATTGTTTCGGGGACATTGCGTTTTCTCGAGGGTACTTCTTAGAGGTCCTAGTCTTGGGAAAAGTCAATGCTCAGATATATATATAAACGCACCCTCTTTCTCCGAAATTATCATGGAATGCAATATCGTGTTTATTCCAAGGGTTATCGCACCGATTGATTTACAATAATTATCGCTATATGTATACATCATTGCACGTGGGCTGCATCGGTCCCACGATTGAAACATAAACACACGGCACGAAGAGTGTGCACGTAGGCACCCGAAACGTGTTCGATCCTGTTCAGATGTAAACACACTGCATGTCGCGGTGCAATGTTTATTCCATGGGCTATCGCGATGATTGATTTATAATAATTATCGATTCAAATATTTCCTTATCTTTTCTCAGAAATCATGGTCCACCCTCTTTCTCAGAAATCATCATCGAAAACGCGATTTGAATTTCCACGAATCGGTCGCGGTCGCGCCTGCGCACCGATCCCCGCACACGTACGGAGATTGCGCGGCGGCGACGCGTGCCCAAGTATACCTTAGACATGCAACAGGTGACGTCAGCACGAAACGTATGAAAACCTTGGAAAATTTACCATGGCGGACCCAAAGTACCTTAAACGTACAATAGGTGGCGTCAACCCGAAATGTATGAAAAAACCTGGAAAATTTACCAAGACGGGCCCAAATATCGACGCGGGTCCAAAGTACCTTTAACGTCCAGTAGGTGCCGCCAATACGAAATGTATGGAAAACCTGGAAAATTTACCAAGACGGGCCCAAATACCGACGCGGGCCCAAAGTACCTTAAACGTCCAGTAGGTGGCGCCAACACGAAATGCGCGCGACGCCATTTTGAAAATTTGAAAATCCTCCCCCTCCCCCGTGACGTCAACCCCCTCGCCCACGAACACGACCTGCCCGCGCGACGCCATTTTGAAAATTTGGAAAATCCCCCTCCCCTGTGACGTCATCCCCCGCACCAACGAACTCGGTCTACGCCATCTTGGAATCCCCCTCCCCTGTGACGTCATCCCCCTCACCTACGAACTCGGTACCCCCCTCCCCGCCTCACCCCCTCGCCTACACTTGGTCCAGAACTCTCATAGCCTAACTACTACTAAATTTAGAATGTCCCATTGCAAAGTCTCTTTTCGGTGTTGGTCTTATTCTTCCTGTTCCAACTGCGCTTCGTTTTAGTAGGTTGATTCCTGCTCCTGAGTCCACAAGGAGTGTTCGTTGTTCTTCTCCTGTTGGTCCAACTCGTATAGTTGGTAATCTTCCGGTGACGGAATTGATTCGTAATTTCCCTCCTGAGCTATCGTTGCTTCCATGTTGTTGATTCTGGGAGGTGCTCTTTCCTGAGGTCCTTGTGATTGAAAATTTTGGCAATTGTTTGCAATGTGGCCTATTTTTCCACATTTAAAACATTTCATCTGACTTCTTTGAGCAAGAGGGGTTCTTTCCATTTGGGAAAAGGATCTGGGGACTTGAGTTTGTTGACTTTGGATTGGTTGAGTACTTCTAAGGTGAGGTATAGGATTTGGTCTTGGGTTAAAGGTAGTCATTCTTTTTTCTATAGGTCTCGATCTTTTCATCCTATCTTCTCTGAAGTAGCGTACGATATCGGCAGCTTTCTTTTCGGCTTCTGGTATGTTATATGGTGGGTTGGCTAGTAATATCTGCCCTATTTCAGTTTTTAATACTCGAATGAAATCAATAACAGAGTCTTGTAATATTCTATCATTCATAGCGCGTCTAGTTAATTCGTCGGTGTATTCGTTAGTTATACTGTATTGTAATTTGTTAAATGTTCTTCTAAATCTTATTATATAGCTTTGGACATTCTCGTCGAATCGTTGTCTAATTTCTCTGAGCTGGTCTTGTTGTTCCCTTACTGAAGCTTGGGTTGCTACGTTTCGTCTTAAAGCATCGTATAATTGCGTATATTCCTTAACTGTTACATTACGGATTGCAGTAGCGGATTTGCCAGTTATCTCCTCAATCTTTATCATTTTTAATAGTAGAGATTATTCATTACACATTACGCGCATCTCTCTTACTTCGCGAATGAATTCTTCAACTCCTATATCATCTTCTCCATTTATTTGTGGAATACATTTTATGGCGTCTTTGGCTTTAAGGTTTGGGTTAGTGTATCGCTCAGTTTTCCCCAACGGTGGTGCCAGGGCACGTGTTCCCTCTCGCGAGGGGCACGTGGGCGGAGCGGGTATGCTCCGCCTAACCGTGATCCGGTTGGGGAAATGTCGCCCCCCAGACGTAGCCCGCGCCCTTAGGGGCCCGGGTATAGACTTCGCAACGGCAGGCCACCTCTATCGTTGCGCGACTCCCTTAAAGTGGTTTCTCGTGGGACACTTATGGAGTCGTTACAACACGGTGTAGCATATACACCACCGGCTGGCGACCGGTCAACAACGCCCCCGACCGGCGACCGGGTAATGTCGCCGTCTAACGAGGACCGGTGTACGATCGCTTCGTGCGGGTCACCGGCCTCAAACGAGGACCAGTCTTCGATCGCGGTTTCGCGGGTTGCTGGCCTCGGGGAGGGAGAGGAGGGGACAGGTCATGCGAATGACCTGCCCACGGGAGAAGGGGCGTCTAACGTCCCTGCACCCGGGCGCGTCCAGTGCGCCGGAGACACCACCGGGGACGGTTGGGTTATTGGCCCGAGCACCGTTGCACCGGGGTGCGCGTCGGGAGATAACTCTATCCCGACACAGGACCCAGAAGGGGAATGGGAGGACATCCCCATCCCGAGCGAGGCTAAAGCCTCTGCCCCACGAGTCGGGAGCGCTCGGCGTACGGTTCCACGTATCACCAGGGGTGTACCGTACGTGAGGAGCGCGGAGGTTCCGACGGCGGAGGAGACTTCCCAGCTCCTCGGCCTGCGGGAGGAGGTCGCGGCGCTTATGGGTCGGCTGTACCCGGGCGCTGTTTCGATCCCGGCCTCCCCGCGATGCGTGTCGCCGGCGGGATCCGCCCGGTCGACGACGCTGGCGCTGGACGTCGAGGCTGCGCGGTGGCTCCCCCGCGTAGTCCTCGAAAGATGCGACGGGCCTGTCCCTGGGCCAGTCGTTATCTCCTCAGACGAGGAGAGGGAGGAGAGGAGACCCGGGACGAGCGCGGGTGCTCGTGGGGCGGGGTCGGCGTCCATGGACGTCGACAGCGAACCTGTCGCGGGCCCAGCCCGGTGCGGGGGCAAGAGGGGGGTTGTTCCCCTGGTCGTGTCGGAGACCGAGGAGGAGGGGCCGGCGGGGGATCGTCCCGTCGACGCCCCCTTGCCATCATCGTCCGATGGCCTAACCGACGGGGTTGGGAGGCCCGGCTTTGTGCCGGGCAAGCGCGGAAGTAAGCCCGGGGTCTGGACGGACCCCAAGAGGCTGGGCCCCGGTATGAAGGCCCGGCCGTCGCGCTCGGAGCCCCGCGACTGGGCGGAGACCATGCCGGTCGACGGCCTCGCGGGACAGGCGCAGCGGGAGCTGGACGCCGTCGCCGCGATCATTAGCGCGACGTGGCATATGAAGACCACGGATATGCGCGCCGTGCGGATCGCGATTAGGCGCGCGTCCGCTCTCGCTGCCGAGCTCACCGGCAGGGCCGAGAGGGGCGAGAACCCCGATAGGCCGGCCAGGGAGGTGGTCTTCCGCCGGGGGCGGTGGGAGAAAAAGTCCCACAGCCTGGCGGCGCAGGTGCGGGCCTTAACGGAGCAGGCGCACACCCTAGGTGAGTGCCTGCACGTCAGGGAAAGGGACCTGGAGTTCCTGCGCGGGAAATACGCCCGCCTCGAAGCGCGGGCGTCCCTTGGGGGGTGGAGGTGGCGGATTCGGAGGCTCTGCCCTTCCATCCGTCCGCCCCCCTTCCCACCCGCGCGGAGCTCCTCCCGCCGACTCTCCCCCCCTGGACGCACGCCGCTGCTCCGCCGTTGCCGTCGGCGGCTGCGCCCGGGCCCTCGTCGGCCGCGAGGCCCGGCCGCCTAACGGACGCGCCGGGTGGGGGCCGCGCCCCCGCCGCCAAGAAGAAGAAGAGGGCGAGGGAGGCATCGCCGCCGTCCTCTGTCCCCGCCTCTGGCCCCCCGGCGGGCGACGTCAGCGCCACCGCTGCTGCGGAGCAGCCGTGGGACGCGGTGCTGCGCCGGTTGGGGGAAGTCGAGGCACGGGTCGACGCGCGGCTTCGGGCTCTGGACCGAGGCGAAAGGGCGCCCGGACCGACCGGCGGACCGTCGGCCCTGGCCATGGAGTGGGCCATGATCGGCAAGGAGGGTCCTGCCGAGACCTGGGCTGGGGTCGTCTCCCGCAAGGAGGCGAAGAAGACCGGCAAGCGGCAGGATGCCCGTGTGTCCGCCGGTGGTGGAGGCGCGACGGTGTCTGCGGGCGGCGCGAAGGGCGTCATCCCCGTACTGCCGCCGCCGCCGCCTACCCCGGAGGCGACGACAAAGAAAAAGAAGAAGGCGAAGCAGCCGTCGGGGGTCGTCGCTCCCCTGGCCGGTGCTGCTGTGGGAGGCGGAGATGGTGCTCCGCCCCGGCTCACGCGCACGCAGGTCAGGAGGAGGCGGAGGAGGGCCGCGCGGGCGGCCGAGAAAGCAAAGGCGGCTACGCCCGCTGCCGTTCCGGCCGCTCGGACCGCGACCCCCGGGACGCAGACCCCGGCCCAGAGCACCTGGGCCCAGGTCGTCGGTCGCGGGGCTAAGAGGGCGGCAAAGGTGGCCGCCGGGAAGGGAGGTAAGGGGGCTGCGGCGAAAGCTGCCCCCCAACGGTCCGGCGCACCCGGTCCGGCCCCGGTTGCGATTCCGCGCACCCCTAGAACCGCGGCGGTGGCTATCACCGCCGCGGCTGGGGAGGAGGAGTTCTCCGCGCGGGTCGCCGGCGCGATGGCGGCCATCAAGGTCGCCGACCTCGGCATCACGTCGATGCGACCGAGGCGTGCCGTCACCGGGGGACTGATCCTGGAGATCTCCGGATCTCAGGGCTCGGCCAAAGCTGCCGCCCTCAAGACGAGGCTAGCGGAGCAGCTGGGGGCACCGGCATCAAGGTGCACTGCCCCCAAAAAACGGCCGAGTTCCGGGTGTGCGGCCTCACGGAGTTGTCGTCCGTGGAGACGGTGCGGGGGGCCATCGCGGCCCAGGGGGCCTGCTCGGCGGAGGACGTCGCGGTGGGTGAGATGCGCCGTGACGCCGCCGGGCTGTTCTCCCTCTGGGTCCGCGGACCCGTGGCGGCTGCTGCGAAGCTGTTGAAAGCGACCACACTTGTCGTGGACTCGCTCGTGGCCCGCGTGGTGCCGCTCGCGCAGCGGAAGCTCCAGTGCTTCCGCTGTCTCGAGTTCGGCCACGTTCGGGCCAAGTGCAGCAGCCCCACCGATAGGAGCGGCCTGTGCTACCGCTGCGGTGGCGAGGGGCACGCGGCTCGCTCCTGCGTGGCCCCCCCCCCCGTATGCCCGCTCTGCACGGCGGCTGGCCTCCCCGGCGGCCACAGGATGGGTGGACCGGCTTGTCGGCCACCCCCGGCGGCTCACCCTGGGGCTCGGAGGGCTAAGCCCTCGAAGAGGGCGTCCGAGACGCCTTCAGCCCCGCGCGCGGACGCCTCGCAGGCGCCCGCTGCGTCTTCTCAGGCGGCACCGACCCCGTCGGTGCCCATGGAGACCACCCCGCTGGCCTCGACATCCATGGCCGGTGCGGGAGCCGGGAAGAGGAAGGACCGCGAGGAGCCGACCGCTTCGACTAGCGGTCTCCCTTCCCGGGCGCCTGGGGGGTCCCTTGTGTTAGGTGAGGGGAAGAAGAGGAGGGAGAAAAGGGGGAGCAGCCCAGGGCTCCCCCCCGCGGGTCCGCCGCCGGTCGGGAGGGAGGCCTTTTTGAAGGCCAAGGGGGCCCCTCCGGCGACGGCGAGCGGAACGTCGAGGGAGGCGGACGCGGCCGAGGCGCTGGAGTTAGCGCGCTCGGTCGCGCTCTCCTACGGGGGTGGTTCCCACCTCCCGGATACCGGAAAAGAGGATCCCGGGCCCCCCGATGATGACGTCGGGGGCACAGCCCGATCCGCGGGGGTGTCGGAGGAGGCCGACGTTGACATCGAATCGTAATGTCACGAGGCCCTCCGATACTACTCGCGAACCTTAACCACTCCATGCGAGCGCACGACCTGCTAGAGCAGGCTCGCGTGGAGCTGGGGGTCGGGCTGGCCGTCATCGCCGAGCTGTATCCGCTGGAGGACCGATGTTTTCGGTCCACCAACCCGGATCGGCAAGTGGCGATGACGTGGGAGGTGGGAAGAGGCAACCCGTCGTGCTCGGTCGCCCGGCACGGACGGGGTTGGATGGCTGTGGAGTGGGGGAGCTTCCTCGTGGTTGGTTGCTACGTGGCACCGAGGTTCACCGTCCCGGAGTTCGAGGACCGGCTGAGCGAGGTGGGGGCTTTTCTAGCCCCCCAATTAGCTCGGCCAGTGGTCCTCCTGGGGGATTTCAACGCCCATGCTCGCGAGTGGGGCGCCCCCAGGACGGACTCCCGGGGCGAGGTGCTGCTCGAGTGGGCGGAGGCAATGGGGTTCGTTCTGAAGAACCCCTACGCAGTCACGACGTAACGCGGGCCGCGGGGCGAGTCGACCATCGATCTCGTCTGGGTTAACCCCGCGGCCGCGGCGCTAACGTCGGACTGCTGGGTGGCGTAAGACTGTGAGCCAGCCTCGGATCACATGTACGTGATGCTGGCCACATCCGCTGCCCTGCCTCCCCGTGCCCCTCGAGCCGGTAGACAGCCACCACGCTGGGCGCTCAAGCGGCTCGATGCCGACGCGGCCCGAATGGCGTCCTCCGTCGTCGCCTGGCCTCCGTTGCCGGGCGACGTGCTCGACGACCCCGCGACTGGCGCCGTTTGGCTCCGGCGCGCGTTGCAGTCCGTCTGCGACGCGACGATGCCGCGAGCCCAGGCCCCGGGTGGGGGTCGGAGATCGGTGTACTGGTGGTCGATGGAGATCGCTGATCTTCGCGCGGCGAATCTGCGCGCTCGACGTCAGTACACCAATGCCCGCCGTCGGGACCGACGGCAGGTAACGGAGGACCGGCTGCAGGAGCTGCGCTCCGCGTTTTCCGCGGCGCGCAGGGAGCTCCGTGCGGCCATCGCCCGGGCTAAATCCCGTTCGCACGAGGAGTTCCTCGCGACCCTGAACGAGGACCCTTGGGGGCGCCCGTACAGGACCGTGTCTATCAAGCTCGGTCCTTGGGCGCCCCCTGTCACAGAGGGCCTCGAGCCCCGGTTTCTCCTGGAGGTTTTGTCGACGCTGTTCCCCCCTCCCCTGGTTCCTGGGGAGGGTGGCGTCGACGCTTCGGGGGATCCGGAGCTGACATGGGGCACCGACATAGCGGATGCCCCGGGGGTCACGGACGAGGAGCTCGAGTCCGCGGTGCGTCGAATGCGTTCGAAGAACGCTGCACCCGGACCGGACGGAGTGCCCGGGCGAGCCTGGGCGTGCGCTATGGGCGCCCTAGGGAACGGCCTCAGACGCGTGTTTGACGCCGCGCTGAGGACCAGGAGGTTCCCCCCCGTATGGAAGGAAGCGAGGTTGGTGCTGCTGCGAAAGCCCGGAAAACCCGCGGAGTCACCTTCGGCCTACCGGCCGATTTGTCTCCTGGACGAGGCGGGCAAGCTGCTTCAACGCGTTCTGGCTGCCCGCCTCCTGGACCACCTGGGAGCCGCGGAGTTCCCGGACATGTCCGACCGCCAATTCGGCTTTAGGCGACGGCGATCGACGGTAGACGCTATTCTACTGGTGAGATCGCTGTCGCGCCGGGCGGCCGAGAGGGGCGGTGTGAGCGTGGCGGTGTCATTGGACATCGCCAACGCGTTCAACACCGTCTCCTGGGCGGCGATCGAGCGGGCGCTACTTTACCATCGCGTCCCGCTCTATCTTCGCCGCCTGATCCGGGACTATCTCCGCAACCGGGTGGTCTCTTACGTCGGCCGGGACGGAGACGGGGTGGCTCACGTGCACCGCGGCGTGCCGCAGGGGTCCGTGCTAGGGCCCCTGTTATGGAACCTGGCATACGACGCGGTGCTGCGGGTTGAAATGCCATCGCAAGACGTGTCGCTGGTCTGCTACGCGGACGACACGCTGGTGGTGGCTTCCGGGCAGCGTTGGGCGGCAGCGCTAGACCTCGCCGAGGGGGCACTGCGGCTCCTTATCCCTGCGATGGGGGCGCTCGGTCTGCGAGTCGCCGCTGAGAAAACAGAGGCGATATGGCTCGCGGACAGGATTGGGTCCGGTGTTCCCAACAGAGCGTCCCTGAGGGTCGGGGATGCCTGCGTCAGGGTCGGCCGATCGATGAGGTATCTCGGCCTGACCCTGGATACCTACTGGCGGTTTACGGAAACGCCATTTTCGGGTTCTGGGCCCCCGGTTGGAGCGGCAAGTATTCGCGTTCGCGCGAATCATGCCCAACCTGGGTGGCCCTCACGAGGCGGTTCGGCGACTATACGTGGCGGTCGTCCAGTCCATGGCGCTCTACGGAGCCCCGGTGTGGGCCGGCGACCTGGAGGACTGTCGCGTCGGGCGAGACCTTCTCGCGAAGGTTCATCGCCGCGCGGTCCTCCGTGCCGTGCGGGCTTACCGCACGGTGTCACACGCCGAGCTGTCGGCGCTGGGTGGGTCCCCTCCATTCCATCTGCTCGCTGAGATGGAGGCGGAGGTTTACTTCGCCTCCCACGGTCTCGACGGAGCGAGGGATCCGCTGCCGCCGGAAGAACCCGAGGCGCGGGGCCAGGCCCGGCGACGCATGGGAGCCAAATGGATAGAGTGGCTCTCCCTCCCCGAACATCGGGAGGGTCGCGTCGTCGGGGCGCTCCTGCCCATTCTCGGTGAATGGGTGGGGCGCAGGTATGGTAGGCTTACCTTCCGCCTGACACAGATGCTCACCGCAGTGGGGTGCTTCGGTGTCTTTCTGTGTCGCATAGGGCGGGAGGAAACGCCGCAGTGCCACAGCTGCGGCCGGGGCGACGAGGACTCGGCGGACCACACTCTGGCCAAGTGCCCGGAGCGGCTGGACGACCGCCGGGTCCTCGAGCTGCAGCTGGGTCCCGACCTCTCGCTACCGACGGTCGTGCGTCGGATGGCGGAGGAGCGGGACTGCTGGGCGGCCGTCTCCTCCTTCTCTGAGGTGGTGATGCTCGAGAAGGAGGAGACGCGGCAGATAACCCGGCGCCGGGGGAGGCCGTGCGGCGACCTAGTTGCGTAGGTCGCCCCGCTCCCCCGGTGAACAAATCCACCATTGGCCCCGGGCCAAGCGTAGCCGCGTCTCCCGAGTGAGTGGAGCGGGAGGAACGGCCGCACCCCGCAACGGGTGCGGCGGCAAACCCCCCAGGGGGTTTTGGGAAGGGCGGCGGCTCCCCTCGGTGGGGGCCCCACGAAAAGGGAAGGTGAACAGGGGGGCCGCGAACAGGGCCCCCCACTCAGGAGTGGCGAAAAGAACGCCGCTCCCAATGGAGCGATCGAGCTCGCGGGGCTAGTCGGGCGGCCGAAAGTGGGCCGCTCTGCAGGCACGCTGCCAGCCGCTCGCCCGGGGTGTCCTCCGGGGTTACACCCGGCGGCCTTTTTCAAGGCCCCCTCGGGACGCGGCGGCTTGGGCGGCCCTCAAGGCCGTCAACGCCCCGGCCCGGCCGCGCTACTTTCGTTGTCGCGCGGTCGGGTAGTAGCAGCGACCCCGGAAGAGGCGGCGCCGACGCGTGGTCCGTCTCGCGCCGCCAGCTGAGAGAGAACATAGCTGGGGGAGATAGGATACTCCCCCAGGGAAGGGCCCCCCCCCCCCTCCGGGGGGCTGTTGTGCGCGGAGTCGCACGATGCGCAGGAGGGGAGGGTAGCGAACGTATCGCTAGATTGATCTCGCGGCAAGTCCCTCCCCTCGGGCGCGCGACTCCGCGCGCGAGGTAGACCACCTTGGAGGTTTTAGTGGGTTCGAGTCCCACATAAGTCCCGCGGGGGCGGGCAGGGGGTATCCGTGGGGATTTCCTCCAAGTAAAAATAAAAAAAAAAAAAAATGTATCGCTCAGTAATGTGTTGTTCTGTGCGAACGGTTTCTGCCGTTCCTGACGTATTGGGCATTACATCCCTGGCTGTCATTGCTGAGTGTGTGTCAGTGTTGGCGGTAAGGCCTGAAAAGTCTGTTAGTAGCTCGTCTCCTAGCGTTATTTTGGACATATTGCGTCCTAGAAATTCTATTTCTTTGGTGCGTTTCTTATTTTCTTCGTTAGTTACTTTCTGTGTTTGTTCTAATCACAGAGTTTAGTAAATATCTCGTTTTGCTTTTGCATAGCATCTAAGATTGCACGAGTAGAGTGATCTAGTGTAACGTTGACGGATTCACTTTTCTTCGAGTTAGGCATTACTGATGCAAATGAGTCTGAGCTAGAGAAGCTGTCTTTTCTCGTTCTATACGCCGTAAATGAATCCAGATTTTTTTTTTTTTAGCTTACCGTAGTAAATGCTTGTGGGTCTGGTGTGTCTCTTAGTTGACCGTCGTCCTTCGATAGACACTGGCTGGTATGTCTTCACTGATTCTTTTGATCCTTCAAGCTTCAATGATGCACGTATGCCGAAATCGTAATTTCGTTTACACTGATGTGAATGGATCCTGGCAGGATCGCCAAAATGTAATGTAATTCTTGATAAAAGAATATAAACAAGAATTGAACTCTGTGGACGTATCCACAGATACTTTTTATTACAAGAAATCAGTATAAGTACAACGTTATATGTTCGGAGTTCGCTTTCAGACTGCCTGGTTTTCTGAGGGGTCCGTATTTATATCTGAAGGATTTTCGATGAGTGTACTGGAAGTTATAGACTGTTTGCAAATGATGACTATTGCTATCCGGTATCTGGAAGATATTCGATGAGTAGGCTGTGTGTAGATGATGACTATTGTTGTCAGGTCCTATCTATGGAGGTAAGGGAAGTTTTGGCTCACAAGTGCAACGGCGTGCCGCGCACGATGTTTTCGTCCACTTCAAAAGGGTCTAATTTATGAGCCTCTGCCAGGCGTGCACGTCGAAGACAGTGGAAATTCCAGCCTGCTTTTCTACATCTTGCTTTCTTTATCTGCATAAAGCTAACACCGGCGGTTGGGTCAGTAGCCGAATCAACACCATCACACTTTATACTACTTGAGATGTTTGAAGGGGTTTACTACGTCGCGGTCACCGATTGCTTGAAACTGTGTTTCAAATAAAATGAAGGAAGTTCTCTGCCGTGGCTTCCTTCCCACAGTTCCGCCATCACTTTCAATATCGCTCCGTCAATCGTTATTAGCTAGTGAAGAGAGAATATCGTTTTTATTTATTAAAACGCCGTAACATCGCGTTCGCGATTACCCCGCGTTCATGTTTACCCCACGCTCCCTTACATATATCGTATGTGAAGGCGAAATGAACGGCACATCTGGAAGATTTTAGGTAGAAGCCAAATGAAGCATGATAGAGAAGTAATCTGTTAAGAGCCATAAATACGTAGCGTCCGTTATTATCTCTTAGAAAGTTTTATTTTCAATTTCCGTGAACGTGTTTCTGTAGCGTTAACAACCGCACCTTAATACAGGACGCGTACGACATTCTAGGAGTGTATTCAATAGTTGTTCGGTATGGTAGTCAGCCTCGAGAATGGACAATGGATAACGTTATTTTCCCTTTCACATCTGCCTACCAAATTTCGCTGATTAAGCAGCAGTTCGTCTCGTAAAACTCATACAATATTGTCTTCGCTTTCAATAATTGCCGCTATTCATGAAGGGTAGAAAAACTCGGGTTCGGAAAATCCAGGAACCAATAAAGTCATAAAATTTCGTTAGGAGTCGGTCCCCGAACCTAAGGACGAAGCCTACCCACCTTTTCATGTGTAGGTATGCGACCCCCGTCTAAAATTGGAGGGAAATGCGCCGAATGGCCGAAGCCTGGATCCTCATTTCAATTGGATGAAAGGGTTTAGAGAGGAACTCGGAAGGACATGTAAGAATTAGTGGAGGGGAGCGTTCGAAGGGGAGAAGCTAGGAGCAATATTGTATAAAAGCGGCAGTTCGAGCTTGTCACTTGATCATAGTGTTTCTTTTATCTTTAACGCCATCATGGAAAAGAATATGCTAACGGGAATCGTAGCCACGTGCGTAAATATTTTGCAAACTGAAATGAGCAACAGCAGCAGCAGCAGCAGCAGTAGCAGCAGCGAATATAGTGACAGTGATAACGAAGATTTCCATGCATGTAATACAGACTAGGAAATATTGCATACAATATTTATTGTAAATGAAACTCCTGGACCCGTGGAGCGTCGGGAGCAAATCAATGATTATAAATAAATTGTATTAGAATTTCGACCGTAGATCTTTCTGTTGTGCCCTGCGAGGTGGCACGCAAGGCTGGTAAGGGAAATGGTGATGTCGTAGGTACGGAGTGAATCAAAGATGGGAATCTACGGGGTGCACTACACGGTTATTTTCAGATGTTTCTCTTTATTATAACTTTAACTTAAACTAGACTGGGAATCTCAAGTGTAAAGTCGCGTTAGCACGTCGAGTGTCAAAACCAGAATGTCCGTTAGCTGTGTTCGGTAGGTTTTTATAACCTGCTGGGCGTGGTACGCGTTACTAAGCCCGGTCGCGGCGATGCGCTTACATATTGCTGATTTGATAGATTTGGTCGCTTAGCGGCTAAGCTGGGAAACTTCTCGAACATAGCGAAATGTCATATGATATGTATAATATGTCAGGCGGCGCGTGTGCTTGGGCGTTTCCTGGGCACAACATCCCTTCCCCCTAAGGGAGAAAAAGCCATAGCTTTTTCTTAGCGGTCGGTTAACATTGTTTCTTAACTAGTAATTCGGTACATATGAATATTATTAGTTTACAATTGATACGACCCTTATATAATAAGATTACAATATCTCAAAGGGAATTGGTGGAGGACGTCCCTTCCTTACTAACTATTTTGATTATAGCTTCGGGTTTTTGCGTGGTTTTGTCGCGACTTGTGTTATCCGTTGTACAATGTCGTGGTGTTCTTGTTTTAAGGGGAACAATACATTTGTAGAGTGTAAAGATACATAATGTGACAGTCAAGAATCCTGTTATCGAAGATAGTGTAAAAAAACTGTAGTGATAGTCGGTAGGTATAATCTCGGGTTTTTCCAAGTCATTCTGTAGTTCGTCTAATTTTTTGCTAACTTTGTTTAGCTCTTCTGGGTGTTTGATTATCCTTTTTAATTCGAAATTAGTGTTGCGATACGAATTTACAGTGATTAGTGGAAGTGTGATTTCGCCTAACGTCAAATTGTAGTCTGGTAAGTAATTCCACGTTTTTTCTATTCCATATTGTTTTCCAGTTTCTATAGTAAATTCGGCGGTAGTGATAGTACATTTATTTCTTATAGTTATTATACCAGAGTCCTTAATACTATACATTTTCGTGCCTTTATTGTCGCAAGTCGCTGCTAATTGTATCGGTTTTGGTGTGATATAAATCCATGCGCCAGGTTGCTGTAATTCTATTAGGATAGTGTGGTTCAGGGTCATTACGCGTATTTTACAATTATTCGGTTTTTTTGTTAACTTGGTGTATAACTGTACTTCGCATGGTCCGTATGGTATCGCTTTGAATATCGGGTGGTTAGAGGTGCAGAGATATAGATCGTTAATAGTTTTACAATTCATTAGGTCTTGTTTGCTTAGTTGTATGTAATCTTGCACTGCCGTATCGAGTACTACGTAGGAGTCAAGGGGTTCTATATACGCATAGAATGATTCGTTTACTTTCGTGGGTACTGAATGTACTTTGCTTAGCTTGAACCTTTTTGAGTTTAGCAGTGGAATGTCTAGTACTACGGTTATTGATTTTGTATCTGAAAAAGCTGAGAGAGTAAGGATTTCATATAAGACGTGCATGTTTTCTAATTTTATTCCGATGGGGAAATCTAGTCCTTGTGGTATATGAGCTAGTGCTGATGTGAGATACGTTATGATTTGCGCTGGCGGTATCAATCGTGGGTTTAGGACTCCTTTCTTTATGTCCATAATGAATTCTAGTAGGTCTTGCGTGTCACGCAGGAGCGTTTCTGCCACGCTATTTATTAAAACGAGGTTTTCGTCTATAGTCTCTCGAAATCTAGTAATGTCAGTCGTCTGTTGGAGTAGGTATTGAATTTGCCAAGTCGCGTTTAAAAGGGTTTTTTCGTTTTCCTGTATATTGTATATAGTTTCATTTAGGAGTTCGGTGTTAGCTCTTACAACTTGCAATTGCCCATTGATAGTATTTTTCATTCTACTGTCTTGTCTTTTTAGGAAGTCTATTTGGTCGTTGATTTTCTTTCTATCTTCGGAATCCATTAGTCCGAAAAGTGATTTGCCTATGTAACCTAATCCGTCTATTAATCCGCGACGCTGTTTTGGTGCGGAGCTTATGGTTTGTTGAACATAAGTAATGAGCTTGGCTACGCGGTCTACTTTGCCTTGGATTTTTGTACCGAACGTTTTACAAAATTTTTGAAAGTTTGCAGTAGTAGGTGTTTTACATTGAGTGAGTATGTCGTATAATGATTGCTGGAGACTTGTTTCGCGTCTGTAAATGTAGGATATGTCTACGTGTAGTATTAATTTCCAACTATCTCGGTAGATCTGTAGGTCGCCTATGTTTTCGAAGTAGATGCCTGGGTGATCTTGGAATTCTTTAATAGCGAAGTCGGAGTCGGGGGTCGTTCCTCCCATTAATAGTATCGTCATTAGTTGGGTTGTCATTCTGTAAAATATAATGTTGAGCTGTAGTTGGTTTTACGTGTTGTTGTTTGCTACGTCTACCTCACGCGTGAGTGAGATTAGTTTTTGCCGCGTGGACCGAATGTCTTTCCTATCTCACTTAGGTTTAAGTGGGGCGACGTGCATAAGGCTCGATATTCTCGTCGCTTCTTATTTCGTTTCATTCTTCATCATGCTTTCCGTCCTGGATATCCCGAGGGAAATCGTGCTGTTTTTATTGGTGTGTTTTTAGTGTTAAATGTTGTTCTCTACGAGTGTAGTGGCGCGGGTTGGTGTTTTTCCCTAAAATGTTAATATTTTCGTTTTTATTTTTTTGTTTTTAGAGTTTGGAATATCCGGCTCCTCCGGGTTTCCTAAATTTTTCCTATCGGAAGGCGGTGCGCGAGTACCGTTCGGACATGCGGCGGTACCGCGCGGAATGTTTGTCCTGGCTGGACGAGGAGGATGCATGGGGAATCCGTTCCATGTTCGGTGAGTTTCTTATATAGAAATTGTATACCCTCTTTGTATTGTATTTCTCCCTCTTTTTTTTGAATTCTCTGTTTACATTTTGTATCTGGTTATTATTCCAGAACTCTATGGTGACGTTTTCGAGGGGCCCGTTTCCCGCAAGGTTTCTTGGGTGCTTTTTGATGAAGGTTTTTAATAAAAAAAAAAATAAAAAAAACTTTAATAAACTTAAAAAAAAAATTTTTTTTGTTAATAAATCTTTCTTTTATAATTTTACTTTATACTAGTTGTTCGAGTATGTTTACTTCCTTTCACGATTGCGTCCTCTTCTTATTCTTACTATTCGATAAAGTGTTTTAGTCTGTTTGCGTGTACGCGAAGCATTCGTCGTCCTTTAATTATAGTATAGTTATAGTTATCATGTACGCCTTCGATCGTGTAAGGACCTATCCAAGCGGGGTTTAATTTCTTTGATCTTCCGCGTCTCACGGTCTCGTCGTGTAGTAGTACTTGGTCTCCTATCTTGAAGACTTTTTCGGTTGACTTTTTATCGTATTGTCTTTTAGATTTGTCTTTGTTGATCCCCAAGGTTTCGCGCGCCATGTTATTGGTTGACCGTAACCTTTCACGTAATTCTTCGGCATATTTGTCGTACGTATACGTTAGTTGCGGTGCCTGGTTTAGTGAGGACGGTAACGTTGCTTGTCTCCCGAATACGAGTTCGTAGGGAGTGTAGCTAGTGGACGAGTGCGGGGTAGTATTGTACGTAAACATCGCATATGGTAACCATTCATCCCAATCGGTCTGGTCTTCCGTGATAAAATTCTTCAGGTATTCTGCTAACGTTCTATGGCTTCTTTCTAGGGCTCCGTTTGATTGAGGGTGATAGGCTGTGGTTTGTATCTTTTCGATCTTGAGCAGTTTGCACACGTTTTTGAATACTTGGCTAAGGAAATTGGTTCCTTGGTCTGTTAGCACTCGTTGTGGAATACCGTATTCACATATTATTCTCGTAACGAATTCCTTCGCTACCGTGTTCGCTTCCTGATTCTCGAGAGGTATTGCTTTACTGAACTTCGTTAGTAGATCTTGAAAGGTTAATATGTATTTGTTTCGTCTGCTGGTCTCGGGTAATGGACCTACTATGTCTAGAGCACATTTCTCAAATGGTTCCGTCGGGGTGTCTGTAATCACCATGGGCGCTTTGGTTAATTTCGTTAGTTTATTTTTTTGACATTTTTCGCATCTGGAGATATACTTTTCTACATCTTGGCGCATTCCTGGCCATGAGTGGTTTAGTTTTATACGTTCGAGTGTTCGTTTTACCCCTAGGTGCCCACCTAAAGGCGTGTCGTGATATTCGCGTAGTATTTGATTTTTAAAGTCTTCAGTATATGTCGTATCGTTCGTGTTTTCATCTGGTCGGGTCTTGTCTTCTTCGTTGGTGCTTTCTCCGTCGACGTTCAGTGCGTCGGTGCTGAGTTGTCGTTTCATTCCTCGCGTAATCGCGAACATTCTACTGAGGGCGTCAGCGTTATTATTCGTCTTACCCGCTTTATATTCTATGCTGTAGTCGTACTCTGCTAATTTCAATTTCCACCTCATTAATCTAGAGCCTGGGTCTTTTACGTTAAAGAGCCAAGCCAGAGGTTTATGGTCGGTTACGACGGTAAACTTGGTGCCATATACGTATGGTCTGAAATGTTGTGTCGCCCATACGATTGCTAACAACTCCTTTTCGATAGTACTATAGTTTTCTTCCGCTTTGTTTAACACTCTACTTGCGTATGCTATAGGTAAATCTTGCCCAATCTTTCCCTGCGATAATACTGCTCCTAATGCCTTTCCGGAAGCGTCTGTCGTCAGAACGAATGGTTTCGAGAAATTGGGGTATTGTAGTATCGGTGCAGTTGTTAGTTTTTCCTTCAGTATTTCGAAGGCTTCCTGTTCTTGTGCGGTCCACCTGAATGCCTGATCTTTCTTTAATAATTGCTGCTGCTACAGCAGCATTTAACGTAGCGTAGTTTCTTGATCTAATAATTGTTCTCAATTTTAAATTCAACCCGAGGGTAAAAACATCTAGGGCGCGTTCTTGCACTGATTTTGTTAGCGCCTCATTTACTTCGTCACTGTTCCCTGGTTTTACCGATAGTTCAGATAATTCTCCAGCTAACTCTTCTACTCTACACGCAAATAGCTTTACGCTCTCTCCTTCTCGTTGGTGACAGGCATGAAACTCTGCTCCAACGGCTCCTATAGATCTTTTGTCTACGAATAAGGAAGTTAAGATGTCTTTCAACTTATCGAATGTATCTACATCTTTGTACTCTAATACCTTGGCTGCTTTGCCTTTTATTTTTGTTCCTATCACTGTTTTCAAGAATCGTGACAACTCATTCGAGGGGACAAACTCCGCGGCGCTCGTATAAGACTTCAAAAATTCCGCTAGCTCGTCAGAAGATTTTCCTACGAATTTATCGACTAATGACAGCGCGGTCGCTAATCTTTTCACGTCCGGTGACGGTACCGGGGAGCTATTTTCCACATTTAGTGACATTTTTCTGTCTTCTGTCCCTTCTATATCCAATAAACTAAAGTCCGCTAGTACAATAGGGTATTCTCTATTTGGCGTTACGAAGTTTTCTGGGGACGATTCGGCACTAGAATCGTCGTATTTTCTAACGCTTAGTCGCAAAGGCGACGGTCGAAGTGTTCGGCGAGACGGTTTAGAATGGTCTAAAGAAGGTAGGATATCTAGTTCCTCTCGTACGAAGATAAGTTTTTTGTCAAAAAACGATTCGAATGATCGTGACAAGCTTCTTTGACCCGGGAGTTTAAATCGAATTGCGCGTTCGTCTTCTATAGACATTCATGCACCGTTTCCAGTTTTTTTTTCTTTTTTTTTTTTTTGATAGGACTCTGGTTTACAATAAGCACTTTTACGCTATTCGGTTACTCACAACGCTACTCTTCTCCACATGTCGACGGCTCGGTCAGGCGTCCTCTCGTCCGTGAACCGACGGCGGTGATAAGAGATGAAACGGATCCAGCAAGGTCGATCCGTACAGCTGTTTACTGCGTGCTCCGACGGCTGTTACCTTCGTACGGCTCTCCGTCCGTTCTCTGGGTGCGGCTTCCTCTGGTTCCTCAGTCCCCAAGTCCTCTCGTGCGTCCTGGTCCTCGGATCAGCGACGTCCTCGTAGGTGGATTGTGGTGTTTAGTTAGTTGTAGTTTCACCCGTTCACTCTGAGGCTGATTTTACTCGTCTCCAGGCTCGTCGTCGTTCGGACTGCGTCGAACGTTTTTCTCGAAGACCGTTCCTCGGTCCTCTGTGCTACCTCGGTAGCGACGATTGCCTGTCCTAGCCAATGTGACTGCGAAGACCCAATAATCTTGTCGGAGGTAGTTCAACCTCAGTCGACGTTGATCAATCGGTTGCGTCAAGGCTCGGTAAAATTTTTACGAAGCACTATCCCACCGCTGCCACCAATTGTTGTGCCCTGCGAGGTGGCACGCAAGGCTGGTAAGGGAAATGGTGATGTCGTAGGTACGGAGTGAATCAAAGATGGGAATCTACGGGGTGCACTACACGGTTATTTTCAGATGTTTCTCTTTATTATAACTTTAACTTAAACTAGACTGGGAATCTCAAGTGTAAAGTCGCGTTAGCACATCGAGTGTCAAAACCAGAATGTCCGTTAGCTGTGTTCGGTAGGTTTTTATAACCTGCTGGGCGTGGTACGCGTTACTAAGCCCGGTCGCGGCGATGCGCTTACATATTGCTGATTTGATAGATTTGGTCGCTTAGCGGCTAAGCTGGGAAACTTCTCGAACATAGCGAAATGTCATATGATATGTATAATATGTCAGGCGGCGCGTGTGCTTGGGCGTTTCCTGGGCACAACATTTCAAAAATTAAATCTTGTGGTATCGGCGCACTGATTCGGTCACTATTAAAACAATTCAAAAGCTATTTTGCTAGTTAAAACATTAAAATTTCCAACGTTTCTGTCGTAATTCCGACCTTCATCAAGGAAAGAAAAAATTAAAAACTGCACAGCTTTAAAATCAATAACACGCTTTAAACGTGCGAACGACGAGTCGGTTGGAGAGTGACTGAAGTAAACATGTAACTATATGTCGGAACGATCAGAGGATAAACTCAAATGCGATCTAAACAAACCTCGGAAGGGGAACCGTCAACCGTTTGTAATATTTGAAGAAAAAGAATGAGAACATCATATCAATAAACTGCCAGTGCACCATCAGTTCTTGTTAATATGGTGCAAACTCAATAGAAGTTCAAAACTGTAGTTACATACCATGTTAATATGTAGTGCTAATAACATTGTATAAAAGGGGACACAGAAAATTTTGAGAGACACATTCATAATACCTCACTTTTTTAGTAAGGTTGCGTAATAATTCTGTATTTTAGGTGTTTCATACCTAAGATTTACGCTCTTTTGTTTAATCATGTGTAATGTCTCTAATAAAATTCTCCGATTTAAGTTGGTCTCCCTATCAACAATTTTAACGTTATCAAAATCAAATCTATGATCGAACTCTATTGAATGTTTTGTTAAGGCAGTGTGTTGAAAAGGGGGTAAAAAAATGTTCCTTCTGTGCTCATATACACGTCTTTCTAACAGCGTAGATGTCTGACCAATATACGATTGGTTACACCCCATACATGGAATAGAATAAACAATATTCGAATTTTTTGACGAAGGTATCTTGTCTTTGATTGGAGGGAATAGCTGTTTGGTATACATTGGCAGCTTAAAGATAGTGTGTATTCCCACATTTTTAAAAATTCTTCTTATATCATTCGAAATGTTGTAAATAAAAGGTATGACAACAATGTTTCTCCAACTAATAGGTCCTATTTTTTTGTTTTTCTCCTCTTTACGTTTTTTTACAACTAACGGATGATAAATTTCAAAGACACGTTCGCGAATAACTGTCGAGATCAACTCGCTTGGATAACCATTACGCTTTAACGTGTCTTTTATAAGGAGTAGATTAGCTGGTCGATATTCTGAGTCCGAAAGTAATATAGCCCGATCTATTAGTCCTTTTATTAAACCTATTTTGTGCTGCATGGGGTGAGCGGAAAAAAAGTTGATGTATCTCCCTGACCAACTCGGTTTATGAAACCAGTTTGTACTAAGCTTATCGTTTTTTCTGATAACTATTGTATCCAAAAAACTTAGACAAGAAACTCTTTCAATCTCGAATGTGAATTGTAATCTAGTATGAAAACTGTTAAAAGTGTCAAGTATCATCTGTAGATCTTCTATTTTTATACATGTGATAATGTCATCAACATATCTTTTGTAAAAACTGAGTTGAAACGGTAATTTTGAAATAGAGACCATCTCTAACCTCTCCATTACTAAATTGGCGATAACTGGGGAGATTGGGGAACCCATTGCAGTTCCGAAAATCTGTTTATAATAAACCCCATTAAAAGAAAAGACATTGGCTTCCAACACAAATTTAACTGCCTGGAGAAATTCATCTCTCTTAATGCTAGTATATTGTTTAATTTCATTCCAACGAAGGTATAGCACTTCCAAAGCTAGATCAGTGGGAACATTCGTAAAGAGAGAGATTACATCTAGAGATATCAGCCGCATAGATTCATCCGGAATTTGAAATCTCCTAACCTCTTTGCAAAACTGCCAGCTATCTATTGTGTGGTGCTGAGACTTTCCGACTACATTGCTGAGTATCTTGGCCAAAAAACTTGATAATTTGTATGTGGGGCCCCCAATAGAGGAAACGATAATTCTCCAGGACAGTGTTTCCTTGTGTGTTTTTGGAAGCGCGTATGCTCTAGGCACTGTAGCATTATAAGTCTTTAACACTTCACCTGTGGTTTCATTTATTTGTTTCTTTTTTACCAAATTAGAAATAATAGAGTTCGCCTCTCTTTCGAAGGTACAAGTGTATTCATGCTTACTAACACTATATGTAGTTGCATCATTTAACAGTTTCAATACTTCAGAAATATAAAAATCTTTGTTAACCAAAACAGTGGTATTGCCTTTGTCAGATTTTAAAACCAGTAGGTTATTATTTTCTTTAAAAAATTTTTTTGTTTCAATGACTTCAGATTTGGATAACAACAAGTTATTCGGCTTTGTCAAGTTGGTGGTGTAATTTAAAATTTTATTAACCATTCTGATTCTGGTTGACATTTGGGCGTCATCGTCATTAATTTTCATTAACCCAGACTCGATAGACGCAATAAACTTAGGAGAAGTGATAAAATTTTTTGGAACACAAAGTGCATGTTTCGGTCCCAAAGTTAACACTTTCTTAACATTAGGCGGAATTACTACATCAGAGAGGTTTTTTAACCATTTGTTGTCATGCAAAGTAGAATCATTGTTGTCCACAGAAATAAAACCATTATGATTATTACTAAAATTGTTGTTCTTAACTTCCAGTAAATTGTTGAATTTTCTTATACATTTGTTTTTGTGAATTTTAAAAAGTCTTATGTGTTTTTTCTTTTCAAATGTGCAGAACCTTTCAAATATATGTGAAGGTAGGTTAAACTGAATTTCTTCATTTAACTGTGTTATTTTATTTCTAATTGAATTATGTATATTATGTGTGTCTTTAATAGCTATGTTAAGTAGTTTTTTACAACACCTATTCTGTAGATTCAGCAATTTACTCGAGGCAGATACAGAGACAGTGAAAATACTGGATCTTTTCTTTACATTATTAGAAATAAATTTAGGAATAACATTGTACGTTCGGCATTTTAATAAAAACACTTTCTTGTTACTTATCTTTGTTAATATATATACATTTATATTGGTGATGTGTGGCGCCATCTGGTGCAAGAGAGTGAATGTAGAGAGGAAGCGAGGAGAAGCGTTGCAAGCACCACTACGTTGCAAGTACCAAAGAGATGAAGACATGTGCTGTATTACTTAATGTGATTTATTACTTGTTATTCAAATATATATTTAGTTAATGATAACTGAGTATTGTTCATCATTCCTAGTAAGAATATTAACATGGTAGCAGAGGACCGTGGTTAGTTGTACGGCTGGGTCGTCGAAAGAAAAAGATACGCAATACAGGTTAGAGCACGTGGCAAACCAATTGAAGGAAATAGCTCAACGTGATAAAAGAAAAATCACACTTTGCGTATAAAATTGAAAGTTGGGTCTAAACAATAAGTTTATAGACAATGGAAGACATAAAGATACCGGTGTTTGATGGACAAGATTATAGCAGTTGGAGAAAGAGAATATTAATGTACTTAAAAATGAAAAAATGTGAAGTGGTAATTTCAAAAACAAAACCAGCGACAGACAAAGATGATTGGGAAGAAAAAGACTTACGGGCTATAAACTATATATATAGCGCAATAACAAACAAGCAAATGGAATTAATTAGCGACAAAGAAACTGCTTATGGAATAATAAGTAAATTTGACCAAACATATTTAAGAGAGTCAACAGCACTTCAGATAATTTACAGAAATAAATTAGAAAATATGAGATTGAAAAGTTATAATAATTCTACAGAATTCTTCAACGAGTTCGAAAAGGCAATAAATGAACTGAAAGCGGCTGGTGCAAAGGTAACGGAAAAAGAAAAGCTAAATTATATGCTAAGGACATTACCGGATACCCTGAGTCACATCGGCGATTTCATTGATGTTTTAAAAGAAGAAGATCAAACGACAGAATACGTGAAAAATAAGATCAAAATGGCTGAAATGAAAGTGACTGATACAAGTTCAAATACAAAATCAAATGTCTTTAAATGTGAGAAGAGGACAACGATTGCACAAGATAAAACGTGCTACAGTTGTGGAAAGGCTGGTCATTTCAAATACAACTGCCCGGAATACGCAAAATCTGGAAGGGGTTCATGGAGAGGCGGCTCGCGAGGAGGCGGTAGCCGAGGTTATCAAAATCAACAGCGAGGAGGCACTGGACGAGGAAATTTCTATGGACGTAGCGGTCGTGGCGGTGGAAGTCACTGGCAACGTGGACGAGGCGAGCACCACGTCAACAGTAGTGGTGATCATCAGAAGAGTGGAAATTCATTTTTGACACAGGTTGAAGTTATGTCGGCGGACAAAGAAAATAGTGTAAAGCATAAAGGCAGGATAGATTGGCTCTTAGACAGTGGTTGTACAGACCATGTAATAAACAACGACAAATATTATAGTGATTCGATAATTTTAAAAATACCGGTAAATGTAAAAATAGGTGATGGTACAATATTGGAAGCAACGAAAGTAGGAAATGTTATAAGTAAATTTCAAGTTTTTAATGAAAAGATAGAAATTAAAATGAAAAATGTTTTCTTTGTAGAGAAAATGGACAGAAATTTGATAAGTTATGCAAAAATAACTAATAATAATAAGATAGTTTCCAAAGAGAATACATCTAAGGTTTATAATTCACTTAACGAACTGATTGCAATAGCATGGAAAGAAGGGAGTTTGTATAAAATGTATAGTTATATTGACGAGGAAAAAGAATCAAACATGGCAATGAAAACTGATAAAAGTATGACGTCAAAGGAAAAGTGGCATAGAATTTTGGGACATGTAAATTTTAGTTATTTAAATACAATGTGCAAAAATCATGTGTTAGAGGGTTTACCCGAAGAGATAGAGTCTGATTATTTAAAGTGTGCTACATGTGTTCAAAACAAAATGCATAATTTACCTTTTAAAAATAATAGAACTAAAGCTAACGCTATTCTAGAATTGGTACATACAGATCTAAATGGGCCACATGCAACAACAGGTTTTAATGGTGAAAAGTATTTCTTAACTTTTGTCGATGACTACAGTAAGTTAACTAAGATTTACACGATAAAGTCGAAAAGTGAAGTTCATGACTGTTTTGTAGATTACATAAACTTAGTCGAAAATATGACGGGTTCAAAAGTAAAAAAATTGAGATGTGATAATGGAACGGAATACTTAAATTCAGCGATTTACAAATTTGTAAGAGAAAAGGGAATTTCGATAAATGCTTGCCCACCATACACACATGAATTAAACGGTACTGCTGAGAGATACAATAGGTCGGTTATGGATGTATCTAGGTGTCTGTTAGCAGAAGTAAAAGTACATAATAATTTTTGGCCAGAAGTAGTATGTGCAGCAGCGTACCTGAAGAATAGAACTATAGCTAATACAATAGAAAGAAACAAAACACCATATGAGATATTTTTTAATCAAAAACCTAGTACAAAATACTTGAAAATGTATGGATGTAGAGTATTTGTAAGAGTACCTGAACAAAAAAGAAAGTCAAAATGGGATAGAAAAGCAGATTTGGGAGTATGTATGTATGTATCTTTAATGTTCCCCTTGGGGTTACATGAACTTCCGTTCCAGCTTTCCGCCTTTCTTACCTCTACTTAACCTATTCCTTACACCTAAACTTATCTCTCTACTCTATATACACTATTTACACTATCTACAATTTCGCCTCATCGCCTTCGCACCTCACGCCCGCCGCTCGTCGCTCTCGCTCGCCGCTCGTCGCTCTCGCTCGCCGCTCGTCGCTCTCGCTCGCCGCTCGTCGCTCTCGCTCGCCTCTCACTCGCCACTCTCCGCCCTCGTCCGCCCCTCGCCCTCCCCCCACTCGTCCCCTCTTTATCCACCCCGCTTATTCTATCTTACATTACCCTCTCCCCATTCATCCTTCCTTCCTTCCGTTTCCCCTCTCTCTCTCTCTCTCTCTCTCTCCCCCTCTCTCTCTCTCTTTCTCTCCTTCTCTCTCTCTCTCTCTCTCTTCTCTTGCCCTCTCACTCTCTACCCTCCCCCTTCTCCCCATTCTCCCCCTGACTCTTGCTCCTCTCCTCCTCCAGCGCTCTTAGCCACCCCTCCCCCTCTCCCTCTTCTCCCAATACTTCCCTTACTTTCTCCTGCCAACTACTTTTGTCCCCCCTGTCCCTGCATCTTTCCCAAACATGTTCCCATGTTTCTTCCTCCCCCCCGCAGACTCTACATAGCCTTTTCTCTGCCCCCTCCCAGTACCTTCCTTCCCTTATCTCGCTTCCCAACCTAAACCTTGCAATCCTTCTCCACCTGCTTTCCCCCCACCCCTTTCTCAGGTACTCCGGAAACCCCTCCCCCCTCGTCCACTTATACCACCTGTTGTATCTGGACTCCCTTATCTTTTCCCATGTTTGTCCTTCGTCTTTCTCTCTACCCCTTCTCTCTATCTCTCCAAACCCCTCCCTCCCCCTCTCCCTTAACCTCCTCACCTCCTCTATGTCTAGTCCTACCTCTCTGAAAAACCGCTCCTTTCCTCCTCCCACGCGGACACTCTTCCCTCTTTTCCTTCTCTTTTCTTTATTTCCTCCCAACACTTTCTCGCCAACCCACTCCCTCTTCCCTCCTCCAGCCTCATCTCGAAATTCCACGCCCTTCTTCCTGCTTTTATCCACATCTTCTCCCTCTCCACCTCCTTCCTTACCAAGTACCCCGGCGTTACCCTCTCCACCCCTAACACCCACCTTATAAACCTCTCCTGCATCGCCTCCATCGCTTTCCTTTCCCTCCACCCCCATAACTCCACCCCATAACTCCCCACCGTCCACACTAGCGAGTCGAATGGGGCTAGCCTTCTCCTCGCGTCGTTCCCAAACTTTTTTTTCCCAATCCCCCATACCTGCCTCATTGCCACTGCCGCCTTTCTTGCCCTTTCTGCCACTTGTCCCTCCTGCCCTGCATTCCTTCCTATCTCGTAACCCAAATATGTGAACTTTGTCACCTCCTCTATCCTCCTTCCCTTCCAGCTCCAGCTTAGTTTCTTCCTTCTCCCCCCTCCTTTCGCGAATCTCATAATTTTCGTCTTTTCCACGTTCAATTCAAGCTTCTTCCTGTCCAGGTACCTCTCCAACCTTCCTATCATTCCCCCCAACTCCCCTTCATCCTCTGCCACCAACACCACATCATCCGCGTACGCGAGAGATCTTACTTTTATTCCTCCTATCCTTACTCCCCCCCATCCCCCCTTTCTCAACTCTTCCTCCAGGTCCGCCGTCAGCACATTGAACAGGTGAGGGCTCAGGGGACACCCCTGCCTTACCCCTCTCCCCGTCCAGAAGCTCTCCCCCTCCTCTTCTCCTACTCTTACCCTACTCCTCGTCTCCGTATATAGCTCCTCTATCCTTCTTCTCAGGTCCTCACTTACCCTCCTCTCCTCCATCGCTCTCCATAACACCTCCCTATCTACGGAGTCGAATGCTGCCTTTAGGTCGATGAACAACGCTACCATTTTTCCCCCTGGCTTCTCCGTCCTTCTATTTATGAGGTAGTTTAGCACGTATACGTTGTCCATCGTTCCCATACCTCTCCTAAACCCCGTCTGGTTCTCCGGCACCATTCTACCCTCCTCCATCTCTACCACCAGCCTTTCCGCTAATACCGCCGCATACACCTTGTATAGTGTTGGCATCACCGTCACCCCCCTGTACTCCTCTACCCCCACTCCTTCCCCCTTTTTCACGATCGGGACCACCAACCCCTCTTTCCATTCTTCCGGCCACCCTTCCCCTCTCCATACCCTGTTTAACATTCCCCATGCCCACCCCTGCACTTCCCTCCCTCCATACCTCCACACTTCATTTGGTATTTCGTCCCCCCCCCCATTGCCTTATTATCCTTCAACTTTCCCAATACCTTTGCCACCTCCTCTCACGCTATCCCATCCCTTTCTTCCCCACTTCTCCTCCCTCCTTGATCCCTCACTACTCGCCTTTCTACTCCCCCCAGTAACCTCATGAAATGCTCCTTCCACTCCTTCATTTCTATCTTCTCGTTTACTCTCTTCCTCCTTTTCCTCCCCCTGTTCACTATCTCCCATACCTCTTTCTCATTTCTTACTTCCTCTGCCTCCTTTATGAACCTGTCAGCCTCTTCCTTTTTCTTTTCCTCACATTTTTTCTTATACCGTCTTTTCATCTCCCTGTACACGTCTACCCTCGCCCCCCCCCTTCTCCATCCTCTCAGCGCCTTTCTTGCCTCCCCTTTCGCAACCATGCACTCCTCGTCCCACCACCCCACTTTTCTCTTCTCCTTTTCTCTCCCTCCCTCCTCCAGCCCCCTTCTCAACCTCCGCAATCCCTCCTGCAGCTCCTCCTCTAGTCCTAGTCCCCTTTCCTCCCCTATCCCCGCCACCTCCTCTCTGAATCTCTCCCTTCCTCTCTCGTTCCACCCGCCCCTCTCTGTCCTACCTCTGTTTCCCTTTCCCCTTTTTCTTTCTCTTCCCTCCTCCCTTATCTTCACTATTAGTGGGTGGTGGTCCGATTCTACCCCCTCCCCTACTTCTAAGCTCTCTATCTTATCCACTACTTCTACCTCCCCTAACACATAATCTATAACCGTCTCCCCCCTTGCCCCTGTATATGTGAATTCCCCCCTCTCGTCCCCTTTCATCGTCCCATTCAAACTCCCCCATCCCCTCTCCTCCAGCCACCCCACCAATTTTCTCCCCTCCTTGTTCTCTGTTCTATCCTTCGACTTCCTCACCCCCTCCTCCTCCTCCCCTAACGACCCCCCTCCTTTTGTACCCGTCCTGGCATTCAAATCTCCTCCTATTAGCGTCTCCCCCTCTTTTTCCCCCTTTTCTGCCCACTCCTCCATTCTTTCCAGCTTTCTTTCGAGGTCCCCGCTGACGTATATTCCTACAAAGTTCCACCCCTCTGCTCCTATTCTTGCCCTCACCTCTATTAATCCTTCCTCTCCTATTGTTATCCCCCCTTTGCCTCCCTCTACTAGCTCCTTCCTAACCCCCGCCAACATTCCCCCTTTCGCCCTTCCCTTATTGTTGTCCCTCCTTGCCGCCTGCATTTCCCATATAAATCCTTTCGGCAGTTTCCCTCTTATCGCCCCCCACCCCTTCTCTTCCACCCACGTCTCCATCATTATTATCACGTCCCATCTTCCTATCCTTCCCCAGAATTCCGTATCTTTTCCTGCCAGCCCCGCTACGTTCCACCATACTACCTCCCACCCCTTCCTTCCTCTCTCCCCTTCCCTGCCGTCCTTCCTTCTTTCCTACTCCCTCCTAACCGCCCTTCTCCTGTGGTCCTCCTTTTCCTTCCCCCGGTTTCCCCTTTTCCTCCTCCCTTGCTACTTCTTTTCCCCACTCCCTCCCCCTTATGTCCCTTAGCACCTCGTTTCTTTCGTCCCACTTCCACCAACTTCCCTCTATCATTACCCTACTATATCTCACCCATACCCTTTTCCCCCTCCTTCTTTCCCCCTCCGCTATTGCCTCTAGCTTTCTCTTCATCCTCCTTTCTCGCCACGTTAAATCTGCCTCTATCCTCTCCTTTCTACCAACTAGCTTCTTCTTTTCCTGCATCACTTTTCTTTTCGTTTCCTCTTCTTTTAATTTTACGACCACTACCTCTCCCCCTTCCCCTACCTTTTTGGCCGATTCTATTCCTTCTTGTATCCCCATGATCCTAAATAGCTCCTCCACTCCCTCTTTGACTGTCTTTCCCTTCTCCTCCATACCCCTTATCACAATGTTCTTCCTTCTCTCTTCTCTTTCTTTCTCCTCCATCCTCCATTCCAGCTCCCTAAGCCTTCTTACCATCCCCTCCCCTCCGTCCTTCACACCTCCTATCCACCTCTGTTCCACACTTATCTCCAGCTTTTCCATTCTCTCCTCCAGCCGCCGCCCTCCCGTTCCTCCTAATCTCTCTACCTCTTCTACCCTCTTCCCCAGTTCTCGTACTTCCTTTTTTAACTCCTCCTTTTCCTTTATCCATTTTTCCTCCATCCTCCCCATTTCTTCCTTTAGCCCTTCTATCTCCCCCTTGAGCCACTCCTCCTGCCTTTTCGCCCTTTCCCTAGCCTCCTCTCTACCTTCTGCTATCTCTTCCCTCATACATTTTAACGTCTCCATTATGCACCCTTCCTGACCGCCTTTCCCTGTTGGCGATCTCGCTACTTTCTTACTTGTCCTGAATGCCTTTTCCTTCTCTTCCTCTAACACTATCTCGTCTTCCTGCCTCTCCCTTTTTCTTCTTAATAACTCCTCTATTCCCCCCGTACTATTCCTTCTCTCCATTTTAAATCTTTCTGCGCTCGTCGGCCTACCTTTCTTTCTTTTGTCTTCCTCTCCCTTCTCTTCTACTTCCTTTCTTTCGTTTCCCATTCCTTTCTGCCCTTCTCCACTTTCCCCGACCACACTTTTACCTCCTACGTCTTTCGCCTAACCCTTCCTTCCTCTACCTTATCGACGCCTTCCTCTTTCCTTTCGACTCTCTTCCTTATCTCCTTCTTTGTAATTTTCTCCACCAGGAGTCGCCTACTATATTTCCTCTTCGCGCCTATTCTGTTCCTACACTCCAGCTCTTCTCCCTAACCTCCAAATCGCTCTTTTTACCCTTGTCCCCCGTCTCCCTCTCTCTGCTATTCGTCCCCCTGAGGCCCTTCCACCTTCCTGCAACTCCACCTTTCACCTTCCCCACTCCTTTTCCTCTACACTTCACTCTCACACTCCGCACTCTTCCAATTCTCGCTGCACACGCACTCCTACTCTCCTCACTCAATCACACCGGAAACGGAAGTCCAGATTTGGGAGTATTATTAGGTTATAGTGAAGTAGGATATAGAGTACTGATTAATAATAAAATTACGGTTACTAGACATGTAGATGTTATCGAAGAGGATGTTGAATGTATAGGTTTAAATAGTCAAGATTCAGGGGATGGTTCACAAGAAAAGAATTTAAAGGATATAAAAAACACAAACGAAAATTATGAAAAGTTTAACCAAAACAGTGGGGAAGAGTCTGAGAATATTACTGAAAATTTAAATGAAAAAGAAAAAGAGACTCAACCTGAACTACGAAGGTCACAGAGAGAAATAAAGAAACCTGATAGATTTGATGATAATTATGTTTATAATGGTTACATTTATGTAAATTTTTGTAGTGCTAACAGTCCAGAAAATTTTGGAGACGCCATAAAATGTGATGAGTCTAGATATTGGAAGGAAGCAATGAACAAAGAAATGAGTTGTTTAAATAAGAATAAAACATGGAATCTAGTTGAGAAGCCAAAAAATGTAAAAGCAATAGATTTAAAATGGGTTTACACAAAAAAATCTGAAAATAATTATAAAGCAAGAATAGTTGTAAGGGGTTTCCAACAAAAGGAGATTATACAAGATATATATTCACCCGTGGCAAAAATGCAAACATTGAAAATCTTATTATCTTATAGTTGCCAAAATGGGTTATTTATCGAGCAAATGGATGTGGAAACAGCCTTTTTAAATGGGAAAGTCTATTCTGAAATTTATGTAAAACAACCTCAAGGTTATGAGGATGGAACGGAAAGAGTGTGTAAATTAGACAAGGCATTATATGGACTGAGAGAAAGCTCACGAGCGTGGTATGAATGTTTTGATGAATACTTGAGAGACGTAGGTTTTGAGAGAAGTAAATACGATTATTGTTTATATAGTTTAAGATATAAAAACGAGATCATTTATTTGATATTATTTGTAGATGATTTATTAATATGTTGTAAAAGCAAAGTGAAACTAAAGTACATAAAAAGTTTATTAGCTAGAAGATTCCAAATGAAAGACTTAGGTGAAATTAATACATATCTAGGGATAGAAATTAATTACAATTATAACGAAGGTATTATGACACTTGACCAGGAAAAGTATATTGATTCGTTGACCGAAAAATACCAAATTAAACAAGCCAAATTATATGAAACACCTATGGAGCAAAATTTGAAATTAGAAACTGCGCAGTCTGTATGTGGAGAGATAAAATTTAGAAATTTGATTGGTGCACTTTTGTATATAAGTTCTGGAACAAGGTTGGATATAAGTTATAGTGTAAATTATTTAAGCAGGTTCCAAAACTGTTACAATGAAACACACTATAAGTACGCTATAAGAATTTTAAAGTATTTATATTTGACAAAAGGTTTAAAGTTAACATATAGTAAAAAAGAAAACGTAGAAATTGTAGATTGTTTTGTTGATGCAGACTGGGCAGGAGACATAAATGATAGAAGGTCAACCACAGGATATATAATCAGAACGTATGGAAATGTTGTTTATTGGAAGTCCAGAAAACAAGGTAGCGTAACGAAATCTTCCACAGCTGCAGAATATGTTGCACTATCAGAAGCTATAAGCGAAGTAAAAATAATTAGAGGTGTGTTAAGTAATTTTAATGTAAATATAAGCGAACCGATAAATATCTATGAGGATAATGCAGGAGCTATAAATATAGCAAAGTATGGAAACCTGACGAAAAGGTGAAATCTTTGCATATAAATTACATGTTAATGACGCGTTTCTGAGACATGCTACATAGCCTATGTCCGTCCTAGAGTATGCAGGAATAACGTGTCAAAATTTGAGGAAGATCGGTTCAATAGGTCTTGAGTTTTGCGCGAACATAAAAATCGGCTCTCTCTTTATAAATAGTAAAGATTATGGGCATATGTCTTTACGTCCCTGTTCCAAATGTACAGTTTCTGGTACCCTGATCGGTAGGCATTACGCTTACCATGGGATTAAACATTCTCCTCGAACCGATGAGGAATATATTGAATGCTCAGGCGCAAAGCATCACAAGGAAGGTGCGAACCCATTGTCATCGCTACCGATGGGAATGGTTTCGCAAGTTCCTTTTGAGTATATGCATCTTGTATGCTTGGGCGTAGTAAAGAAACTCTTGTCAGCGTGGGTACTTGGAGAGTATCCACCTTTCTCAAAATTTGACCGCGTGAAAATTTCTGTACTGTCCGCGAGACTGAATAGCGTTAGCAGATATTGCCCCTCAGACTTTGCAAGACGTCCCAGAGATATTGAACTATGCTCTAAATATAAGGCGACCGAATTCCGTCAGTTCCTTCTGCACACAGGGCCAGTTATACTGAGTGGGGTACTGGAGAAAATCCCATACAATCACTTCTTATTCTTACATGCGGCCAAGGCTCATTAAAATCGATGTGTGCCTCATGGTGTGCTCCCCTTTCAGATCCAAATTACCTGACCGCACTGATAGAAAGATCGACGCTAGTACTTGCGGAGGAGACGGAAAAAGAGAATCGGGATGAGAGAAATTCAGGTTTGATTTGAATGATTCTTTAACATATTCGATATCTGCAATTACAATATAATTTACATAATATTTGTAGGCCAAACAGCAGAAAAATCATTTCTCTGGCAGGACAAGGCGGTTTATCTGCTTCTCGAAATGTATCGAGAGAAAGAAGTTGAATTCTCGAAAGCCACTACGCGGAGCACTGAATTGTGGAGCGAAATTGCTCGAGAAATTAATACCCGCTTCCAAAATTACAATTTAAGTGGGCTTCAGTGTTCAAATAAATGGTCTGGGTTCAAACGAATATACAAAAATATTTATGACGAAAGTAGTTAGGCTATGAGAGTTCTGGCTCAAGTGTTGGCGAGGGGGTGAGGCGGGGCGGGGGGAGGTACCGCGCTCTTCCGCGACATGGGCGAGGGGGTGAGGCGGGTACCGAGTTCGTAGGTGAGGTGGATGACGTCACAGGGGAGGGGGATTCCAAGATGGCGTCGACCGAGTTCGTAGGTGAGGGGGATGACGTCACAGGGGAGGGGGATTTTCCAAATTTTCAAAATGGCGTCGCGCGGGCAGGTCGAGTTCGTGGGCGAGGGGGTTGACGTCACGGGGGAGGGGGAGGATTTTCAAATTTTCAAAATGGCGTCGCGCGCATTTCGTGTTGGCGCCACCTACTGGACGTTTAAGGTACTTTGGGCCCGCGTCGGTATTTGGGCCCGTCTTGGTAAATTTTCCAGGTTTTCCATACATTTCGTATTAGCGCCACCTACTGGACGTTTACGGTACTTTGGGCCCGCATCGATATTTGGGCCCGTCTTGGTAAATTTTCCAGGTTTTTTCATACATTTCGGGTTGGCGCCACCTATTGTACGTTTAAGGTACTTTGGGTCCGCTATGGTAAATTTTCCAAGGTTTTCATACGTTTCGTGCTGACGTCACCTGTTGCATGTCTAAGGTATATTTGGGCACGCGTCGCCGCCGCGCAATCTCCGTACGTGTGCGGGGATCGGTGCGCTGGCGCGACCGCGACCGATTCATGGAAATTCAAATCGCGTTTTCGATGATGATTTCTGAGAAAGGGGGTGGACCATGATTTCTGAGAAAAGATAAGGAAATATTTGAATCGTGGGACCGATACAGCACACGTGCAATGATATAAACATAGAGCGATAATTATTATTATTATTATAAATCAATCATCGCGATAGCCCATGGAATAAACATTGCACCGCGACATGCAGTGTTTATGTTTCAATCGTGGGACCGATACAGCGCACGTGCAATGATGTATACATATAGCGATAATTATTCGGGGAAGAGTTCCGAGTATTTTAATGATCGAGGAGGAGACTGTAAGTTAATCGTCGCGATAGCCCATGGAGTAAACACAACATTGGACCGCGCCATGCAGTGTGTTTATAGTAGGTAAGTGGAAGCGGGACCGGGACCGTGTAAGGGTGAAAAGAGTTCGATATAGGCCCGTGGGCATCTGATTAACGCGAGCCCTTCATCCGCGATGCCGCAGTTGGACCACCAAACGCGTATGATCGAGAAGCATAAAATCCGGGACGTGTTAAGCCCACAGTCATTATTCGAGACATCGTGGAACATTATCGTTCAAAACGGATTTATGCAATTGTCGCATCACCACCGTCAATTGCTACGCCATATCGCGCGATACAGTACTGCGAGCAAATGCAGATTGTATTGCATTGTTGGTGATAAAGATGTGCATCGCAAACATGTGAAGTACTTTACCGCGATCGTGTGTACACCGTTAACGCTTCTGCAAGACATTGAGGACGGCGCGGTCGAAGTGTACAAAGTGTTGTGCCCTCGAACATTGACTATCACCGTGGACTCGTTTTTGTGTCGTGAATTAGCAAGATTTTTGGATGAGCACCCGACACCGATTATGCGACTACACTCGAAGCGTCTCATTTTGCCGTTGGGTTTCCGATATCCGATCACCGACCGCATCACCTGGAAGAGTCGTATCACCCATTCGACACTATTCGTGCGTGTCTGGTAGACAAAAAAAACCTTTGTGAATAAGTGAACATGGAGGGGTTCATGGACACGTACAGGGTTATGTTCGGGATGTCTAAGCCGTTGGGTTTCCGATATCCGATCACCGACCGCATCACCTGGAAGAGTCGTATCACCCATTCGACACTATTCGTGCGTGTCTGGTAGACAAAAAAAACCTTTGTGAATAAGTGAACATGGAGGGGTTCATGGACACGTACAGGGTTCTGTTCGGGATGTCTAAGCTTTTACGCTCTATTGCGAGTAGTAAGGCTAAGGGGATTCTAACCCAGGTCCTCTGAGGGGAGCGCGGGGGCGGGGGGAAGTGAGGGCGCGCGGGGGAGCGCGGCGGAGGGAAACATGGACGCGGGGCCTGCGGGGAGTGGAAGGACGGTTGCGCGCGCACGAGCCGCGGAGTGGGGGAAGCCGCGAACGTGGAGGGGATCACTCCGGGCCGAGCCGCCGCGGAGACCTCTCCAGACCGGACCCACCGTCGGAAATTTTTCAGAGGCGGAATGACCCCCAAAAAATCTTTCAGAACTTGGCCCACCCCAAAAAATTTTTTATACCTAACCGAGGGAGGGGACGACCCCCAAATAATTTTCCAAACCATTATGCGATGGAATTGTTTAATACATTATCCAAAATTGTTTCGGACAATGTCGGGAAAGATCGGTGTTTTCACACCGCGTCTTCGGGGAGGGAAAGAGACAGAGCATTACTGTAAAGCTAAAATTTTGGAAGAGGGAAAGAGACAACACTACATAGTGGTACAACCGCTTTCGTTCCAAATCTATCAAGTTTTTTTAAGCATTCAGATTTAGCGTCGCAGCGTCTCGCGCGATCGCATGTAACTTGAATCCTCTACAGCGGCCATGCAAGGTGACATCATTTTCGCACCATGCAGAACGCTCCAGCGAAATAGAATTATGTGGCGTCAGCAGAAATGCTGTTTCTTAAAATTAGGTGGCGAGGAGGAAGACGGGTGAATAAAATTGACAAATAATGTTTTTAAGCAATTTTATTTTAAAATTAAGAGAATAGAATTTTAACATTTTTTCCTACGAGCATGAGCTAGAATAACATTGATGGCACATGCTACCAATTCGCAATCTACATGATACTCCTCGTCGAAGTGTTCGCTATCGCGTATGATTTTAGCAGCACGCCGCGCATCTAATGTTTCGCAGGCAATACCGCTTTGCTGTAGCACTTTAACAAAAGTTTCAAATTTTACTCTCACATCTTCCGCAGTTTGATACATCCGCGGATACATATATTCTATACATGGCTGAAGATTTAATAAAAATGATATTGTGTCCAGTGTGTAATATAGCGAGTCATCACATTGTGTGATCTTTATAATTGGTGTATCAAAGATCCGAAAAAAATCCACCGCTAAACTATCAATCGACATCGAAGGTGATCCAGGTAATCGTGCACGTTCTTCCATGGTTTCACAGTTGTCGAATAGCAAACCCCATGTATGCCATGATAATATGAGATGATTTCCATGATTGTCGCCGAGAAGCACTTCTACATCGACTGTAGGTCCTACGTCGATTCCAATTTCCAAATATTTGCTACCCATGGATGTTAATGCGTATCTTCTAACCATGATACGCGATCCTTGACGCGGACTAAGAGAACAATCGAAGCTATGAAATTGCCCGCTCGTATTAGGATCAAACATAAAAATTTTGAGAAGATGTGAAAATTATGTGTTACCAATCATTATATATATTTTCCCCACATGGAGCTACACCATCATCTCGCACGATCGGAACGAAATAATCCTCACACCCAGCGAGTATTTCATCAATGGTGGTGGTGGTGTACATTTTTTTTTTTTTTTTGTTTCAGAGCACTATTTGTTCCGTCGAAACTCACTGAGGCTGTGACGAGACACTATTTTTCGCGCGCTATTATTTCAACTCTTCCCCATAAATCACTCCATAACTCCACCGAAAGTCCTCAAACTTCAACTCTCACCCCTTCTTTCCCAATCGCCGATCGCCTTGACGATGTACCTTAGCGGTCCCCATCTCAAGACGATCGGTACGAAATCCCCTTTCCTTATTCGCCCTACGAGGCACGATCTCTTCCCTCATATTTACATTTAAACAAGTCCCTCGCCCCAAAAACTCCTTATCTCGAGACCACGTCTCACCCCCTCTCCATGACCAAAGAAGTCAAAGCCACGCTCACCCCTTTCCAATCAAACCTCCAAAAACCCATCCAATAGGTTGAGTATCTCCCCATCAGAAGCCTACGTAAGACCCCGAAAGTCTTATCGCCACGAACATTTCATCCACGTGTCCTTAACTAATTATAGACGCATATCCTATAAAAACCCCGGAAGTCCTATTGCGACGCATATTTCGTAAGTAGGCCAAGGTCCACACCGCGCGTACCCTTCATACCTAACAATCATGTAAAATTCATATAAATACAAGGGCCCGGGAGACAGAGGTCCTCTTTCTGCAGAAACATCACTCGGAAAGTATCATTATAACTATCAAGTGCTTAAAATCAATTTCAACGAATTACTCATCGATATTCATCGTAAGCAATTAATATTAAATATTGTTACACGGTATATCACCCTCATTTATTTCTCATGTACTATTGCTAACTCTTACCATTTATATTACTATTTCATGCTTATTGTTATATATAGCTACCATTGCTAATTCTTATTGTTTTATACCATTATTATCCGCTTATTGCGACGGTCTATTATTTCATGCCTATTGTTTTATATCTCTACCACGATTTATATTCATGTACATCATATCCATACATATATCTTTATAAAGAACCATTTATATAATTGTTTTGTGTTAATGCTAAACGCCTAACGCATTATTATACACTAAATTACCTGCACAATAATATGCATGGCTTATTTGGTGCTACTAACTGAATAAATCAGTTTCATTTAATTCACGCTTCGAGTTATTGTGTTAAATCCTCGAAACGAAGGTTCCCTTCCAAAACAAACTGCTGCAACAGCTGATCGGGCTGCGCGAACACCGGAGTTCTTATAATATTTACCGGGCTTACTTTTACATAGCTCGCGTTCGACCAACGTCTAGACGAATTTCGCGGAATAGCACGGGCGGCTTCTTATGACAATGCAACCGTAAATCCGATTACCAAAACTAAAGTAACAACCACAAGTGGTCTAACGGGTGTCTCCCTGGCGCGCGATTACCTTTAAACCTTCCCTGGTCGATTAGCGTGCAGGATTTAAGATCCTCGCCTGATTTCCCCCTAAACCTAGTGTGTAGGATTTTACATTCTCGCCTAACTCCTGAACCCTCAGCGTGCAGGATTACACATCCTCGCCTGACGCCCGAAAATCCTCAGTGTGTAGGATTTTACATTCTCGCCTGATTCCCGAAAATCCTCAGTGTGTAGGATTTTACGTTCTCGCCTGACTCCTGAAACCCTCAGCGTGCAGGATTACACATTCTCGCCTGATTCCCGAAAATCCTCAGTGTGTAGGATTTTACGTTCTCGCCTGACTCCTGAAACCCTCAGCGTGCAGGATTACACATTCTCGCCTGATTCCCGAAAATCCTCAGTGTGTAGGATTTTACGTTCTCGCCTGACTCCTGAAACCCTCAGCGTGCAGGATTACACATTCTCGCCTGATTCCCGCAAATCCTCAGTGTGTAGGATTTTACGTTCTCGCCTGACTCCCGAAAACCCTCAGCGTGCAGGATTTCACATTCTCGCCTGATTTCTTACCCCACATAGTCATCGTCCCCAAAGACCTCAACCCAGGACGTGACATAATTTTGGTGACAGCGGTGGGATCTCGTTAACTGTCAAAAGGGAAATAGATTCTCTAAAAGTACGGTACCCACAATTGCCTATTTAGCATGTATACAGAACACGTTAGTCCGTGGAAACCAGCTCACACGAGCCACCAATTACAAAGTTTGACGGCATTCATACAGTGGATGATCTGCGTTTCTGGGACCATTGTAGCAAATAACGAAGACGACGAAATTTGCTTAAATTGCTCCCAGCTAGATCCAACAAATACGGTGACAGTATATCGAATTCATTACTACCAAACGCCCTATACGTTCCCTAATTGCCCTCGGTGCAATAATATACTACTTCAAACGCGTCCCATAAGCAGATGCAACGCGTGCACAGAACATTACCTTCTCTCAAGGGAGTTACAATCAATCGAATAATTACCACCAGGGATAGAACGTCCTGATTTTTAAATAACGGCTGCCGGACGCCGAAAATGTCAAACTACTTAAGAAAGTAGAATCGAACGAATTTAACATGTCCGTGTACGACGAAACCGAGGACTCTTGCGTAATGGATCGAGACGCGGGCCCTCCCACTAAAACTGTAGAAGCCGCGGCTTACGAATTAATGGAACGGGTGCAATTGTTAATGCATAAACAAGTTGAAATGGAAAGCTTGCATGCGAAATTTGCTACAAATCCGGAACCCAATACGCGTTCGGGCGTAGTCACCGGATCGGGCGGCCCCACGTTGGAAGGTCTTTCCGACCAGATGCAAGCCATGCGCGGAATGATAGAAAAACTTCTTTCACCACCGCCAATGGCAACTAGCAAACCAGTATTAAATTATAACAATGTTCCGGACCAGGGTCCATCGCCCCAGATCAAATTAAAGGACGCTATAGAAACAGTCCCAAATTTTAACGGTCACAACATGCCCGTTTTGAAATTCGCGAGAGCCTGCAATAGGGCTAAGGCTCTGGTTCCCTCGCAAGCCGAACCCCAGCTAGCGAGGTTGTTGAGAAATAAGCTGCAAGACCATGCGTACTTGGCTGTTGAGGATCGGGTCTTCGACTCCGTAAACGATCTAATCAAACGACTTAAACGTACTTTCTCCCCTGCTAAAACGTCGGACCACTATCGTGGAGAACTCACCAACGTTATTAAAGGAACCAACGAGCACATGTTGGAATATATTTCACGCGTTAAGGACCTCCGATTCACTATCTTAGAAGAGGATAAGGAATATTACCGCGACTTCGCACGGAATCACCCTCAGGATTTAGATCGCCTAACATTAAATTCCTTCATCGATGGCCTCCCGCCCCACATAAGGACAAGATTACTCCAACAACAATTCGAAACCCTCGACGAAGCGTTCGATCAAGCAATTCTCGTGGATAAAAAGATTGATATGGATCGCCTCAGGTTCTCCGAACAGAATGCTCCCAAATTAACCTGCCAACTTTGTGATAAGACAGGTCACGACGCACGGTCCTGTTGGAACAATCAAGGTTCAGCCTCCCAACTTCCCGAAAGACACCCTTTAAACCGCGCTGCGGAATACGGGTACCAAAGACCCAAACCCCAGGTCTCCCATTGGAACGAAAACCGACTTCCTCCTCCTCCGAGATCTACAGAGTCACAAATCTGCGGATATTGCAAGAAGCCCGGACATGTGATCTCAGAATGCAGAAAACGCATCAGCATCATCACCAAGGATCCAAGAACCTTGTGGGAAACAGAGTCTGGAATTACTCCTCCGAGCACCGATGGATGCGTCTCGTGGAGTGAGCCAAGCAGGAGCGCACCCACTTACGATTCAACCCAAGACACCAGGAATACCGTAAAAATCGGTACAGTTCAACTAAATTCAGTTAACGAAGCCCCGTCTGTGATAATGCACTCACCAGACTTCCGGAAAATAATTGAATTAATGATCGACACCGGTACTGAGGTAAACGTATTAAAACTTCAGGCCGTAAAACGATTTCAGGACATAGATCCGACGCAGCAAGTGCTATTACAAGGCATCTCTCCGAACCCTACCTCCACCCTTGGAACAATAAAGGTAACCATTTTGGGCGATGATGTCACGTTCAACGTAGTTGAAGATGACTTCCCAATCAAAACTCAAGGAATAATAGGGTCAGGATTCCTGACGGAGAAAAATGTAACAATAAACTACTTCACGAAGCAGTTGGACCTCAATGGGATTTCCATCCCATTCGTAAACAAGAATTCAGTCGTGTTACCGGCGAGATTACAACCCTCCTTTTTCGTACATACAGCTAATCCGGACCTAAAGGACCAGCTGAAAATTATAAACTCCAGCGAGATTAACACTCTACCTACCATGCCTGCCATCGAATTAGAAAATTTGGATAGAATAATTCCAGAACACAAACCAGTACGACCAAAAGAGACTACGACGCCGACAGGTATCACTCCCATCCCTGACCTAATAAAAAACAAGTCCCTCTTAACCCTGGATCCGTCGATCCACCATCTTGAGGCATCCGCGACGATGTACTCGCTCTTACCCCCTGCGCTATATGCCAAATCAACCCTTCCCCTAAAATCCCAAGAGTCTCTTGCGGCTACGTTGGAACCAAAAATAATGGAAAAATCTGAAGAAATTCCTCCAAAGGCAGGACAATCAATTCAGACAATCTTCAAAGAACCCCCGAATCCCGGGAAGAGCAATAAGGTCGCTGACGCTGCACCTCATACACCAAAACGAATTAAGGAATTCCTTGGTCTGACCGGATATTACAGAGGGTTTATCCCAGAACTTTCTAAAACTGCTCACCCATTGATCTCATTATTGAAGAAAGGCACATCCTTTAACTGGGGACTGTCCCAGCAAACAGCTTTCGACTACTTTAAACCAGTATTGCAGAAGGAAATCATCCTGCAACGCTCGAATTTTGAACTGAAATTCCACGTCACTACAGACGCCCTATCCCATACTTCCCCTGCAGTGGAGGCACGCGCCAAACGACCACGTGAAAAATCTAACTACGACTTGGAGGACTGGCCCAAACGTAGACCAAGCGGTCCCAAGAGGCCTCGATTCTCAAAATCGCCGATCCATGCGCCAACGAGTGGCAGCAACCCCGTCGACCCTGCAATACCCACATCCAGCGCTCACCTAGGAAGAGTACCCAAAAGGATTCAACTGCACAGAAAGATGCGCCGGAAAATATCACCTGTAGAAATTCCACTACCATCCTCCCCAGAAAACATACGTGAACGACTAACTACAACGAAAGTAGACAACACTTATATATTAACCATACAGGGTTTACTCATAAAATATTTTGTGTACGTGCTTCTCAGCCTATACACATCAATTAAGAAAGCCGACACATTTATTAAAAGATTCATTTGTGACTTCGAAGCTCCTAGAGCCACCCTCACCGACCAAGCAGCAAATTTTACTCGCAATTTCACGCAAGCAGTATCACGGAAATGTAAAATCCAACAATTCCGAACCACAGCCTTTCACCCACCGTCTAACGGCTCTTTAGAGAGATTGCATCTCGTTTTGACCGAATGTTTAAAATTGTTAATCGGTAGATACAGTGACTGGGACGAATGGACCAACTTGGCCGCGTTCTCGTACAATACCGGTGTCCAGAAGGGCACTGAATATACTTCACATAAATTATTATTATTATTCGGGAAATTATCTCGGATATCCAGCCGGAAACCGGTTCTTAAAGACATTGAAAACGAAACACACTATGGTTATCTTTCAAAACTGGGTAGAGAACTACGGTGCAAAAGATATTACGATCGCCATGAACACGTGCGCGAGAGTCCCGGTTGACCCCTAGTCACCACAAACGAAATACTCTAATCAATTTTCCGCCTAGATCGTTGCTATTGCAACATTTTTGCAACCACCACTCATGTGGGTATGCCGTTAAGAGGGAAGGAAGGAATATCATATCCCTCCTCTCTAAGGTGTTCTCATCCGTCATCATCATGGAGGCGCCCCCGGAGACAGTCGTCACCAAAGATGACTGCCCCGCTCCAACATCAGTCAACTGAGAGCAGCTCCAAGATGCCACTGCCCCTTCGCCCCGTATAGACCCCTCTTACGAGTAATTAGATCCACACCCCGCGCCTTATTGTTAAGAAATGTACGAATTTCTTCATATAAGGGGGAAGGTGTGACGAGACACTATTTTTCGCGCGCTATTATTTCAACTCTTCCCCATAAATCACTCCATAACTCCACCGAAAGTCCTCAAACTTCAACTCTCACCCCTTCTTTCCCAATCGCCGATCGCCTTGACGATGTACCTTAGCGGTCCCCATCTCAAGACGATCGGTACGAAATCCCCTTTCCTTATTCGCCCTACGAGGCACGATCTCTTCCCTCATATTTACATTTAAACAAGTCCCTCGCCCCAAAAACTCCTTATCTCGAGACCACGTCTCACCCCCTCTCCATGACCAAAGAAGTCAAAGCCACGCTCACCCCTTTCCAATCAAACCTCCAAAAACCCATCCAATAGGTTGAGTATCTCCCCATCAGAAGCCTACGTAAGACCCCGAAAGTCTTATCGCCACGAACATTTCATCCACGTGTCCTTAACTAATTATAGACGCATATCCTATAAAAACCCCGGAAGTCCTATTGCGACGCATATTTCGTAAGTAGGCCAAGGTCCACACCGCGCGTACCCTTCATACCTAACAATCATGTAAAATTCATATAAATACAAGGGCCCGGGAGACAGAGGTCCTCTTTCTGCAGAAACATCACTCGGAAAGTATCATTATAACTATCAAGTGCTTAAAATCAATTTCAACGAATTACTCATCGATATTCATCGTAAGCAATTAATATTAAATATTGTTACACGGTATATCACCCTCATTTATTTCTCATGTACTATTGCTAACTCTTACCATTTATATTACTATTTCATGCTTATTGTTATATATAGCTACCATTGCTAATTCTTATTGTTTTATACCATTATTATCCGCTTATTGCGACGGTCTATTATTTCATGCCTATTGTTTTATATCTCTACCACGATTTATATTCATGTACATCATATCCATACATATATCTTTATAAAGAACCATTTATATAATTGTTTTGTGTTAATGCTAAACGCCTAACGCATTATTATACACTAAATTACCTGCACAATAATATGCATGGCTTATTTGGTGCTACTAACTGAATAAATCAGTTTCATTTAATTCACGCTTCGAGTTATTGTGTTAAATCCTCGAAACGAAGGTTCCCTTCCAAAACAAACTGCTGCAACAGCTGATCGGGCTGCGCGAACACCGGAGTTCTTATAATATTTACCGGGCTTACTTTTACATAGCTCGCGTTCGACCAACGTCTAGACGAATTTCGCGGAATAGCACGGGCGGCTTCTTATGACAATGCAACCGTAAATCCGATTACCAAAACTAAAGTAACAACCACAAGTGGTCTAACGGGTGTCTCCCTGGCGCGCGATTACCTTTAAACCTTCCCTGGTCGATTAGCGTGCAGGATTTAAGATCCTCGCCTGATTTCCCCCTAAACCTAGTGTGTAGGATTTTACATTCTCGCCTAACTCCTGAACCCTCAGCGTGCAGGATTACACATCCTCGCCTGACGCCCGAAAATCCTCAGTGTGTAGGATTTTACATTCTCGCCTGATTCCCGAAAATCCTCAGTGTGTAGGATTTTACGTTCTCGCCTGACTCCTGAAACCCTCAGCGTGCAGGATTACACATTCTCGCCTGATTCCCGAAAATCCTCAGTGTGTAGGATTTTACGTTCTCGCCTGACTCCTGAAACCCTCAGCGTGCAGGATTACACATTCTCGCCTGATTCCCGAAAATCCTCAGTGTGTAGGATTTTACGTTCTCGCCTGACTCCTGAAACCCTCAGCGTGCAGGATTACACATTCTCGCCTGATTCCCGCAAATCCTCAGTGTGTAGGATTTTACGTTCTCGCCTGACTCCCGAAAACCCTCAGCGTGCAGGATTTCACATTCTCGCCTGATTTCTTACCCCACATAGTCATCGTCCCCAAAGACCTCAACCCAGGACGTGACATAATTTTGGTGACAGCGGTGGGATCTCGTTAACTGTCAAAAGGGAAATAGATTCTCTAAAAGTACGGTACCCACAATTGCCTATTTAGCATGTATACAGAACACGTTAGTCCGTGGAAACCAGCTCACACGAGCCACCAATTACAAAGTTTGACGGCATTCATACAGTGGATGATCTGCGTTTCTGGGACCATTGTAGCAAATAACGAAGACGACGAAATTTGCTTAAATTGCTCCCAGCTAGATCCAACAAATACGGTGACAGTATATCGAATTCATTACTACCAAACGCCCTATACGTTCCCTAATTGCCCTCGGTGCAATAATATACTACTTCAAACGCGTCCCATAAGCAGATGCAACGCGTGCACAGAACATTACCTTCTCTCAAGGGAGTTACAATCAATCGAATAATTACCACCAGGGATAGAACGTCCTGATTTTTAAATAACGGCTGCCGGACGCCGAAAATGTCAAACTACTTAAGAAAGTAGAATCGAACGAATTTAACATGTCCGTGTACGACGAAACCGAGGACTCTTGCGTAATGGATCGAGACGCGGGCCCTCCCACTAAAACTGTAGAAGCCGCGGCTTACGAATTAATGGAACGGGTGCAATTGTTAATGCATAAACAAGTTGAAATGGAAAGCTTGCATGCGAAATTTGCTACAAATCCGGAACCCAATACGCGTTCGGGCGTAGTCACCGGATCGGGCGGCCCCACGTTGGAAGGTCTTTCCGACCAGATGCAAGCCATGCGCGGAATGATAGAAAAACTTCTTTCACCACCGCCAATGGCAACTAGCAAACCAGTATTAAATTATAACAATGTTCCGGACCAGGGTCCATCGCCCCAGATCAAATTAAAGGACGCTATAGAAACAGTCCCAAATTTTAACGGTCACAACATGCCCGTTTTGAAATTCGCGAGAGCCTGCAATAGGGCTAAGGCTCTGGTTCCCTCGCAAGCCGAACCCCAGCTAGCGAGGTTGTTGAGAAATAAGCTGCAAGACCATGCGTACTTGGCTGTTGAGGATCGGGTCTTCGACTCCGTAAACGATCTAATCAAACGACTTAAACGTACTTTCTCCCCTGCTAAAACGTCGGACCACTATCGTGGAGAACTCACCAACGTTATTAAAGGAACCAACGAGCACATGTTGGAATATATTTCACGCGTTAAGGACCTCCGATTCACTATCTTAGAAGAGGATAAGGAATATTACCGCGACTTCGCACGGAATCACCCTCAGGATTTAGATCGCCTAACATTAAATTCCTTCATCGATGGCCTCCCGCCCCACATAAGGACAAGATTACTCCAACAACAATTCGAAACCCTCGACGAAGCGTTCGATCAAGCAATTCTCGTGGATAAAAAGATTGATATGGATCGCCTCAGGTTCTCCGAACAGAATGCTCCCAAATTAACCTGCCAACTTTGTGATAAGACAGGTCACGACGCACGGTCCTGTTGGAACAATCAAGGTTCAGCCTCCCAACTTCCCGAAAGACACCCTTTAAACCGCGCTGCGGAATACGGGTACCAAAGACCCAAACCCCAGGTCTCCCATTGGAACGAAAACCGACTTCCTCCTCCTCCGAGATCTACAGAGTCACAAATCTGCGGATATTGCAAGAAGCCCGGACATGTGATCTCAGAATGCAGAAAACGCATCAGCATCATCACCAAGGATCCAAGAACCTTGTGGGAAACAGAGTCTGGAATTACTCCTCCGAGCACCGATGGATGCGTCTCGTGGAGTGAGCCAAGCAGGAGCGCACCCACTTACGATTCAACCCAAGACACCAGGAATACCGTAAAAATCGGTACAGTTCAACTAAATTCAGTTAACGAAGCCCCGTCTGTGATAATGCACTCACCAGACTTCCGGAAAATAATTGAATTAATGATCGACACCGGTACTGAGGTAAACGTATTAAAACTTCAGGCCGTAAAACGATTTCAGGACATAGATCCGACGCAGCAAGTGCTATTACAAGGCATCTCTCCGAACCCTACCTCCACCCTTGGAACAATAAAGGTAACCATTTTGGGCGATGATGTCACGTTCAACGTAGTTGAAGATGACTTCCCAATCAAAACTCAAGGAATAATAGGGTCAGGATTCCTGACGGAGAAAAATGTAACAATAAACTACTTCACGAAGCAGTTGGACCTCAATGGGATTTCCATCCCATTCGTAAACAAGAATTCAGTCGTGTTACCGGCGAGATTACAACCCTCCTTTTTCGTACATACAGCTAATCCGGACCTAAAGGACCAGCTGAAAATTATAAACTCCAGCGAGATTAACACTCTACCTACCATGCCTGCCATCGAATTAGAAAATTTGGATAGAATAATTCCAGAACACAAACCAGTACGACCAAAAGAGACTACGACGCCGACAGGTATCACTCCCATCCCTGACCTAATAAAAAACAAGTCCCTCTTAACCCTGGATCCGTCGATCCACCATCTTGAGGCATCCGCGACGATGTACTCGCTCTTACCCCCTGCGCTATATGCCAAATCAACCCTTCCCCTAAAATCCCAAGAGTCTCTTGCGGCTACGTTGGAACCAAAAATAATGGAAAAATCTGAAGAAATTCCTCCAAAGGCAGGACAATCAATTCAGACAATCTTCAAAGAACCCCCGAATCCCGGGAAGAGCAATAAGGTCGCTGACGCTGCACCTCATACACCAAAACGAATTAAGGAATTCCTTGGTCTGACCGGATATTACAGAGGGTTTATCCCAGAACTTTCTAAAACTGCTCACCCATTGATCTCATTATTGAAGAAAGGCACATCCTTTAACTGGGGACTGTCCCAGCAAACAGCTTTCGACTACTTTAAACCAGTATTGCAGAAGGAAATCATCCTGCAACGCTCGAATTTTGAACTGAAATTCCACGTCACTACAGACGCCCTATCCCATACTTCCCCTGCAGTGGAGGCACGCGCCAAACGACCACGTGAAAAATCTAACTACGACTTGGAGGACTGGCCCAAACGTAGACCAAGCGGTCCCAAGAGGCCTCGATTCTCAAAATCGCCGATCCATGCGCCAACGAGTGGCAGCAACCCCGTCGACCCTGCAATACCCACATCCAGCGCTCACCTAGGAAGAGTACCCAAAAGGATTCAACTGCACAGAAAGATGCGCCGGAAAATATCACCTGTAGAAATTCCACTACCATCCTCCCCAGAAAACATACGTGAACGACTAACTACAACGAAAGTAGACAACACTTATATATTAACCATACAGGGTTTACTCATAAAATATTTTGTGTACGTGCTTCTCAGCCTATACACATCAATTAAGAAAGCCGACACATTTATTAAAAGATTCATTTGTGACTTCGAAGCTCCTAGAGCCACCCTCACCGACCAAGCAGCAAATTTTACTCGCAATTTCACGCAAGCAGTATCACGGAAATGTAAAATCCAACAATTCCGAACCACAGCCTTTCACCCACCGTCTAACGGCTCTTTAGAGAGATTGCATCTCGTTTTGACCGAATGTTTAAAATTGTTAATCGGTAGATACAGTGACTGGGACGAATGGACCAACTTGGCCGCGTTCTCGTACAATACCGGTGTCCAGAAGGGCACTGAATATACTTCACATAAATTATTATTATTATTCGGGAAATTATCTCGGATATCCAGCCGGAAACCGGTTCTTAAAGACATTGAAAACGAAACACACTATGGTTATCTTTCAAAACTGGGTAGAGAACTACGGTGCAAAAGATATTACGATCGCCATGAACACGTGCGCGAGAGTCCCGGTTGACCCCTAGTCACCACAAACGAAATACTCTAATCAATTTTCCGCCTAGATCGTTGCTATTGCAACATTTTTGCAACCACCACTCATGTGGGTATGCCGTTAAGAGGGAAGGAAGGAATATCATATCCCTCCTCTCTAAGGTGTTCTCATCCGTCATCATCATGGAGGCGCCCCCGGAGACAGTCGTCACCAAAGATGACTGCCCCGCTCCAACATCAGTCAACTGAGAGCAGCTCCAAGATGCCACTGCCCCTTCGCCCCGTATAGACCCCTCTTACGAGTAATTAGATCCACACCCCGCGCCTTATTGTTAAGAAATGTACGAATTTCTTCATATAAGGGGGAAGGTGTGACGAGACACTATTTTTCGCGCGCTATTATTTCAACTCTTCCCCATAAATCACTCCATAACTCCACCGAAAGTCCTCAAACTTCAACTCTCACCCCTTCTTTCCCAATCGCCGATCGCCTTGACGATGTACCTTAGCGGTCCCCATCTCAAGACGATCGGTACGAAATCCCCTTTCCTTATTCGCCCTACGAGGCACGATCTCTTCCCTCATATTTACATTTAAACAAGTCCCTCGCCCCAAAAACTCCTTATCTCGAGACCACGTCTCACCCCCTCTCCATGACCAAAGAAGTCAAAGCCACGCTCACCCCTTTCCAATCAAACCTCCAAAAACCCATCCAATAGGTTGAGTATCTCCCCATCAGAAGCCTACGTAAGACCCCGAAAGTCTTATCGCCACGAACATTTCATCCACGTGTCCTTAACTAATTATAGACGCATATCCTATAAAAACCCCGGAAGTCCTATTGCGACGCATATTTCGTAAGTAGGCCAAGGTCCACACCGCGCGTACCCTTCATACCTAACAATCATGTAAAATTCATATAAATACAAGGGCCCGGGAGACAGAGGTCCTCTTTCTGCAGAAACATCACTCGGAAAGTATCATTATAACTATCAAGTGCTTAAAATCAATTTCAACGAATTACTCATCGATATTCATCGTAAGCAATTAATATTAAATATTGTTACACGGTATATCACCCTCATTTATTTCTCATGTACTATTGCTAACTCTTACCATTTATATTACTATTTCATGCTTATTGTTATATATAGCTACCATTGCTAATTCTTATTGTTTTATACCATTATTATCCGCTTATTGCGACGGTCTATTATTTCATGCCTATTGTTTTATATCTCTACCACGATTTATATTCATGTACATCATATCCATACATATATCTTTATAAAGAACCATTTATATAATTGTTTTGTGTTAATGCTAAACGCCTAACGCATTATTATACACTAAATTACCTGCACAATAATATGCATGGCTTATTTGGTGCTACTAACTGAATAAATCAGTTTCATTTAATTCACGCTTCGAGTTATTGTGTTAAATCCTCGAAACGAAGGTTCCCTTCCAAAACAAACTGCTGCAACAGCTGATCGGGCTGCGCGAACACCGGAGTTCTTATAATATTTACCGGGCTTACTTTTACATAGCTCGCGTTCGACCAACGTCTAGACGAATTTCGCGGAATAGCACGGGCGGCTTCTTATGACAATGCAACCGTAAATCCGATTACCAAAACTAAAGTAACAACCACAAGTGGTCTAACGGGTGTCTCCCTGGCGCGCGATTACCTTTAAACCTTCCCTGGTCGATTAGCGTGCAGGATTTAAGATCCTCGCCTGATTTCCCCCTAAACCTAGTGTGTAGGATTTTACATTCTCGCCTAACTCCTGAACCCTCAGCGTGCAGGATTACACATCCTCGCCTGACTCCTGAAACCCTCAGCGTGCAGGATTACACATTCTCGCCTGATTCCCGAAAATCCTCAGTGTGTAGGATTTTACGTTCTCGCCTGACTCCTGAAACCCTCAGCGTGCAGGATTACACATTCTCGCCTGATTCCCGAAAATCCTCAGTGTGTAGGATTTTACGTTCTCGCCTGACTCCTGAAACCCTCAGCGTGCAGGATTACACATTCTCGCCTGATTCCCGCAAATCCTCAGTGTGTAGGATTTTACGTTCTCGCCTGACTCCCGAAAACCCTCAGCGTGCAGGATTTCACATTCTCGCCTGATTTCTTACCCCACATAGTCATCGTCCCCAAAGACCTCAACCCAGGACGTGACATAATTTTGGTGACAGCGGTGGGATCTCGTTAACTGTCAAAAGGGAAATAGATTCTCTAAAAGTACGGTACCCACAATTGCCTATTTAGCATGTATACAGAACACGTTAGTCCGTGGAAACCAGCTCACACGAGCCACCAATTACAAAGTTTGACGGCATTCATACAGTGGATGATCTGCGTTTCTGGGACCATTGTAGCAAATAACGAAGACGACGAAATTTGCTTAAATTGCTCCCAGCTAGATCCAACAAATACGGTGACAGTATATCGAATTCATTACTACCAAACGCCCTATACGTTCCCTAATTGCCCTCGGTGCAATAATATACTACTTCAAACGCGTCCCATAAGCAGATGCAACGCGTGCACAGAACATTACCTTCTCTCAAGGGAGTTACAATCAATCGAATAATTACCACCAGGGATAGAACGTCCTGATTTTTAAATAACGGCTGCCGGACGCCGAAAATGTCAAACTACTTAAGAAAGTAGAATCGAACGAATTTAACATGTCCGTGTACGACGAAACCGAGGACTCTTGCGTAATGGATCGAGACGCGGGCCCTCCCACTAAAACTGTAGAAGCCGCGGCTTACGAATTAATGGAACGGGTGCAATTGTTAATGCATAAACAAGTTGAAATGGAAAGCTTGCATGCGAAATTTGCTACAAATCCGGAACCCAATACGCGTTCGGGCGTAGTCACCGGATCGGGCGGCCCCACGTTGGAAGGTCTTTCCGACCAGATGCAAGCCATGCGCGGAATGATAGAAAAACTTCTTTCACCACCGCCAATGGCAACTAGCAAACCAGTATTAAATTATAACAATGTTCCGGACCAGGGTCCATCGCCCCAGATCAAATTAAAGGACGCTATAGAAACAGTCCCAAATTTTAACGGTCACAACATGCCCGTTTTGAAATTCGCGAGAGCCTGCAATAGGGCTAAGGCTCTGGTTCCCTCGCAAGCCGAACCCCAGCTAGCGAGGTTGTTGAGAAATAAGCTGCAAGACCATGCGTACTTGGCTGTTGAGGATCGGGTCTTCGACTCCGTAAACGATCTAATCAAACGACTTAAACGTACTTTCTCCCCTGCTAAAACGTCGGACCACTATCGTGGAGAACTCACCAACGTTATTAAAGGAACCAACGAGCACATGTTGGAATATATTTCACGCGTTAAGGACCTCCGATTCACTATCTTAGAAGAGGATAAGGAATATTACCGCGACTTCGCACGGAATCACCCTCAGGATTTAGATCGCCTAACATTAAATTCCTTCATCGATGGCCTCCCGCCCCACATAAGGACAAGATTACTCCAACAACAATTCGAAACCCTCGACGAAGCGTTCGATCAAGCAATTCTCGTGGATAAAAAGATTGATATGGATCGCCTCAGGTTCTCCGAACAGAATGCTCCCAAATTAACCTGCCAACTTTGTGATAAGACAGGTCACGACGCACGGTCCTGTTGGAACAATCAAGGTTCAGCCTCCCAACTTCCCGAAAGACACCCTTTAAACCGCGCTGCGGAATACGGGTACCAAAGACCCAAACCCCAGGTCTCCCATTGGAACGAAAACCGACTTCCTCCTCCTCCGAGATCTACAGAGTCACAAATCTGCGGATATTGCAAGAAGCCCGGACATGTGATCTCAGAATGCAGAAAACGCATCAGCATCATCACCAAGGATCCAAGAACCTTGTGGGAAACAGAGTCTGGAATTACTCCTCCGAGCACCGATGGATGCGTCTCGTGGAGTGAGCCAAGCAGGAGCGCACCCACTTACGATTCAACCCAAGACACCAGGAATACCGTAAAAATCGGTACAGTTCAACTAAATTCAGTTAACGAAGCCCCGTCTGTGATAATGCACTCACCAGACTTCCGGAAAATAATTGAATTAATGATCGACACCGGTACTGAGGTAAACGTATTAAAACTTCAGGCCGTAAAACGATTTCAGGACATAGATCCGACGCAGCAAGTGCTATTACAAGGCATCTCTCCGAACCCTACCTCCACCCTTGGAACAATAAAGGTAACCATTTTGGGCGATGATGTCACGTTCAACGTAGTTGAAGATGACTTCCCAATCAAAACTCAAGGAATAATAGGGTCAGGATTCCTGACGGAGAAAAATGTAACAATAAACTACTTCACGAAGCAGTTGGACCTCAATGGGATTTCCATCCCATTCGTAAACAAGAATTCAGTCGTGTTACCGGCGAGATTACAACCCTCCTTTTTCGTACATACAGCTAATCCGGACCTAAAGGACCAGCTGAAAATTATAAACTCCAGCGAGATTAACACTCTACCTACCATGCCTGCCATCGAATTAGAAAATTTGGATAGAATAATTCCAGAACACAAACCAGTACGACCAAAAGAGACTACGACGCCGACAGGTATCACTCCCATCCCTGACCTAATAAAAAACAAGTCCCTCTTAACCCTGGATCCGTCGATCCACCATCTTGAGGCATCCGCGACGATGTACTCGCTCTTACCCCCTGCGCTATATGCCAAATCAACCCTTCCCCTAAAATCCCAAGAGTCTCTTGCGGCTACGTTGGAACCAAAAATAATGGAAAAATCTGAAGAAATTCCTCCAAAGGCAGGACAATCAATTCAGACAATCTTCAAAGAACCCCCGAATCCCGGGAAGAGCAATAAGGTCGCTGACGCTGCACCTCATACACCAAAACGAATTAAGGAATTCCTTGGTCTGACCGGATATTACAGAGGGTTTATCCCAGAACTTTCTAAAACTGCTCACCCATTGATCTCATTATTGAAGAAAGGCACATCCTTTAACTGGGGACTGTCCCAGCAAACAGCTTTCGACTACTTTAAACCAGTATTGCAGAAGGAAATCATCCTGCAACGCTCGAATTTTGAACTGAAATTCCACGTCACTACAGACGCCCTATCCCATACTTCCCCTGCAGTGGAGGCACGCGCCAAACGACCACGTGAAAAATCTAACTACGACTTGGAGGACTGGCCCAAACGTAGACCAAGCGGTCCCAAGAGGCCTCGATTCTCAAAATCGCCGATCCATGCGCCAACGAGTGGCAGCAACCCCGTCGACCCTGCAATACCCACATCCAGCGCTCACCTAGGAAGAGTACCCAAAAGGATTCAACTGCACAGAAAGATGCGCCGGAAAATATCACCTGTAGAAATTCCACTACCATCCTCCCCAGAAAACATACGTGAACGACTAACTACAACGAAAGTAGACAACACTTATATATTAACCATACAGGGTTTACTCATAAAATATTTTGTGTACGTGCTTCTCAGCCTATACACATCAATTAAGAAAGCCGACACATTTATTAAAAGATTCATTTGTGACTTCGAAGCTCCTAGAGCCACCCTCACCGACCAAGCAGCAAATTTTACTCGCAATTTCACGCAAGCAGTATCACGGAAATGTAAAATCCAACAATTCCGAACCACAGCCTTTCACCCACCGTCTAACGGCTCTTTAGAGAGATTGCATCTCGTTTTGACCGAATGTTTAAAATTGTTAATCGGTAGATACAGTGACTGGGACGAATGGACCAACTTGGCCGCGTTCTCGTACAATACCGGTGTCCAGAAGGGCACTGAATATACTTCACATAAATTATTATTATTATTCGGGAAATTATCTCGGATATCCAGCCGGAAACCGGTTCTTAAAGACATTGAAAACGAAACACACTATGGTTATCTTTCAAAACTGGGTAGAGAACTACGGTGCAAAAGATATTACGATCGCCATGAACACGTGCGCGAGAGTCCCGGTTGACCCCTAGTCACCACAAACGAAATACTCTAATCAATTTTCCGCCTAGATCGTTGCTATTGCAACATTTTTGCAACCACCACTCATGTGGGTATGCCGTTAAGAGGGAAGGAAGGAATATCATATCCCTCCTCTCTAAGGTGTTCTCATCCGTCATCATCATGGAGGCGCCCCCGGAGACAGTCGTCACCAAAGATGACTGCCCCGCTCCAACATCAGTCAACTGAGAGCAGCTCCAAGATGCCACTGCCCCTTCGCCCCGTATAGACCCCTCTTACGAGTAATTAGATCCACACCCCGCGCCTTATTGTTAAGAAATGTACGAATTTCTTCATATAAGGGGGAAGGTGTGACGAGACACTATTTTTCGCGCGCTATTATTTCAACTCTTCCCCATAAATCACTCCATAACTCCACCGAAAGTCCTCAAACTTCAACTCTCACCCCTTCTTTCCCAATCGCCGATCGCCTTGACGATGTACCTTAGCGGTCCCCATCTCAAGACGATCGGTACGAAATCCCCTTTCCTTATTCGCCCTACGAGGCACGATCTCTTCCCTCATATTTACATTTAAACAAGTCCCTCGCCCCAAAAACTCCTTATCTCGAGACCACGTCTCACCCCCTCTCCATGACCAAAGAAGTCAAAGCCACGCTCACCCCTTTCCAATCAAACCTCCAAAAACCCATCCAATAGGTTGAGTATCTCCCCATCAGAAGCCTACGTAAGACCCCGAAAGTCTTATCGCCACGAACATTTCATCCACGTGTCCTTAACTAATTATAGACGCATATCCTATAAAAACCCCGGAAGTCCTATTGCGACGCATATTTCGTAAGTAGGCCAAGGTCCACACCGCGCGTACCCTTCATACCTAACAATCATGTAAAATTCATATAAATACAAGGGCCCGGGAGACAGAGGTCCTCTTTCTGCAGAAACATCACTCGGAAAGTATCATTATAACTATCAAGTGCTTAAAATCAATTTCAACGAATTACTCATCGATATTCATCGTAAGCAATTAATATTAAATATTGTTACACGGTATATCACCCTCATTTATTTCTCATGTACTATTGCTAACTCTTACCATTTATATTACTATTTCATGCTTATTGTTATATATAGCTACCATTGCTAATTCTTATTGTTTTATACCATTATTATCCGCTTATTGCGACGGTCTATTATTTCATGCCTATTGTTTTATATCTCTACCACGATTTATATTCATGTACATCATATCCATACATATATCTTTATAAAGAACCATTTATATAATTGTTTTGTGTTAATGCTAAACGCCTAACGCATTATTATACACTAAATTACCTGCACAATAATATGCATGGCTTATTTGGTGCTACTAACTGAATAAATCAGTTTCATTTAATTCACGCTTCGAGTTATTGTGTTAAATCCTCGAAACGAAGGTTCCCTTCCAAAACAAACTGCTGCAACAGCTGATCGGGCTGCGCGAACACCGGAGTTCTTATAATATTTACCGGGCTTACTTTTACATAGCTCGCGTTCGACCAACGTCTAGACGAATTTCGCGGAATAGCACGGGCGGCTTCTTATGACAATGCAACCGTAAATCCGATTACCAAAACTAAAGTAACAACCACAAGTGGTCTAACGGGTGTCTCCCTGGCGCGCGATTACCTTTAAACCTTCCCTGGTCGATTAGCGTGCAGGATTTAAGATCCTCGCCTGATTTCCCCCTAAACCTAGTGTGTAGGATTTTACATTCTCGCCTAACTCCTGAACCCTCAGCGTGCAGGATTACACATCCTCGCCTGACGCCCGAAAATCCTCAGTGTGTAGGATTTTACATTCTCGCCTGATTCCCGAAAATCCTCAGTGTGTAGGATTTTACGTTCTCGCCTGACTCCTGAAACCCTCAGCGTGCAGGATTACACATTCTCGCCTGATTCCCGAAAATCCTCAGTGTGTAGGATTTTACGTTCTCGCCTGACTCCTGAAACCCTCAGCGTGCAGGATTACACATTCTCGCCTGATTCCCGAAAATCCTCAGTGTGTAGGATTTTACGTTCTCGCCTGACTCCTGAAACCCTCAGCGTGCAGGATTACACATTCTCGCCTGATTCCCGCAAATCCTCAGTGTGTAGGATTTTACGTTCTCGCCTGACTCCCGAAAACCCTCAGCGTGCAGGATTTCACATTCTCGCCTGATTTCTTACCCCACATAGTCATCGTCCCCAAAGACCTCAACCCAGGACGTGACATAATTTTGGTGACAGCGGTGGGATCTCGTTAACTGTCAAAAGGGAAATAGATTCTCTAAAAGTACGGTACCCACAATTGCCTATTTAGCATGTATACAGAACACGTTAGTCCGTGGAAACCAGCTCACACGAGCCACCAATTACAAAGTTTGACGGCATTCATACAGTGGATGATCTGCGTTTCTGGGACCATTGTAGCAAATAACGAAGACGACGAAATTTGCTTAAATTGCTCCCAGCTAGATCCAACAAATACGGTGACAGTATATCGAATTCATTACTACCAAACGCCCTATACGTTCCCTAATTGCCCTCGGTGCAATAATATACTACTTCAAACGCGTCCCATAAGCAGATGCAACGCGTGCACAGAACATTACCTTCTCTCAAGGGAGTTACAATCAATCGAATAATTACCACCAGGGATAGAACGTCCTGATTTTTAAATAACGGCTGCCGGACGCCGAAAATGTCAAACTACTTAAGAAAGTAGAATCGAACGAATTTAACATGTCCGTGTACGACGAAACCGAGGACTCTTGCGTAATGGATCGAGACGCGGGCCCTCCCACTAAAACTGTAGAAGCCGCGGCTTACGAATTAATGGAACGGGTGCAATTGTTAATGCATAAACAAGTTGAAATGGAAAGCTTGCATGCGAAATTTGCTACAAATCCGGAACCCAATACGCGTTCGGGCGTAGTCACCGGATCGGGCGGCCCCACGTTGGAAGGTCTTTCCGACCAGATGCAAGCCATGCGCGGAATGATAGAAAAACTTCTTTCACCACCGCCAATGGCAACTAGCAAACCAGTATTAAATTATAACAATGTTCCGGACCAGGGTCCATCGCCCCAGATCAAATTAAAGGACGCTATAGAAACAGTCCCAAATTTTAACGGTCACAACATGCCCGTTTTGAAATTCGCGAGAGCCTGCAATAGGGCTAAGGCTCTGGTTCCCTCGCAAGCCGAACCCCAGCTAGCGAGGTTGTTGAGAAATAAGCTGCAAGACCATGCGTACTTGGCTGTTGAGGATCGGGTCTTCGACTCCGTAAACGATCTAATCAAACGACTTAAACGTACTTTCTCCCCTGCTAAAACGTCGGACCACTATCGTGGAGAACTCACCAACGTTATTAAAGGAACCAACGAGCACATGTTGGAATATATTTCACGCGTTAAGGACCTCCGATTCACTATCTTAGAAGAGGATAAGGAATATTACCGCGACTTCGCACGGAATCACCCTCAGGATTTAGATCGCCTAACATTAAATTCCTTCATCGATGGCCTCCCGCCCCACATAAGGACAAGATTACTCCAACAACAATTCGAAACCCTCGACGAAGCGTTCGATCAAGCAATTCTCGTGGATAAAAAGATTGATATGGATCGCCTCAGGTTCTCCGAACAGAATGCTCCCAAATTAACCTGCCAACTTTGTGATAAGACAGGTCACGACGCACGGTCCTGTTGGAACAATCAAGGTTCAGCCTCCCAACTTCCCGAAAGACACCCTTTAAACCGCGCTGCGGAATACGGGTACCAAAGACCCAAACCCCAGGTCTCCCATTGGAACGAAAACCGACTTCCTCCTCCTCCGAGATCTACAGAGTCACAAATCTGCGGATATTGCAAGAAGCCCGGACATGTGATCTCAGAATGCAGAAAACGCATCAGCATCATCACCAAGGATCCAAGAACCTTGTGGGAAACAGAGTCTGGAATTACTCCTCCGAGCACCGATGGATGCGTCTCGTGGAGTGAGCCAAGCAGGAGCGCACCCACTTACGATTCAACCCAAGACACCAGGAATACCGTAAAAATCGGTACAGTTCAACTAAATTCAGTTAACGAAGCCCCGTCTGTGATAATGCACTCACCAGACTTCCGGAAAATAATTGAATTAATGATCGACACCGGTACTGAGGTAAACGTATTAAAACTTCAGGCCGTAAAACGATTTCAGGACATAGATCCGACGCAGCAAGTGCTATTACAAGGCATCTCTCCGAACCCTACCTCCACCCTTGGAACAATAAAGGTAACCATTTTGGGCGATGATGTCACGTTCAACGTAGTTGAAGATGACTTCCCAATCAAAACTCAAGGAATAATAGGGTCAGGATTCCTGACGGAGAAAAATGTAACAATAAACTACTTCACGAAGCAGTTGGACCTCAATGGGATTTCCATCCCATTCGTAAACAAGAATTCAGTCGTGTTACCGGCGAGATTACAACCCTCCTTTTTCGTACATACAGCTAATCCGGACCTAAAGGACCAGCTGAAAATTATAAACTCCAGCGAGATTAACACTCTACCTACCATGCCTGCCATCGAATTAGAAAATTTGGATAGAATAATTCCAGAACACAAACCAGTACGACCAAAAGAGACTACGACGCCGACAGGTATCACTCCCATCCCTGACCTAATAAAAAACAAGTCCCTCTTAACCCTGGATCCGTCGATCCACCATCTTGAGGCATCCGCGACGATGTACTCGCTCTTACCCCCTGCGCTATATGCCAAATCAACCCTTCCCCTAAAATCCCAAGAGTCTCTTGCGGCTACGTTGGAACCAAAAATAATGGAAAAATCTGAAGAAATTCCTCCAAAGGCAGGACAATCAATTCAGACAATCTTCAAAGAACCCCCGAATCCCGGGAAGAGCAATAAGGTCGCTGACGCTGCACCTCATACACCAAAACGAATTAAGGAATTCCTTGGTCTGACCGGATATTACAGAGGGTTTATCCCAGAACTTTCTAAAACTGCTCACCCATTGATCTCATTATTGAAGAAAGGCACATCCTTTAACTGGGGACTGTCCCAGCAAACAGCTTTCGACTACTTTAAACCAGTATTGCAGAAGGAAATCATCCTGCAACGCTCGAATTTTGAACTGAAATTCCACGTCACTACAGACGCCCTATCCCATACTTCCCCTGCAGTGGAGGCACGCGCCAAACGACCACGTGAAAAATCTAACTACGACTTGGAGGACTGGCCCAAACGTAGACCAAGCGGTCCCAAGAGGCCTCGATTCTCAAAATCGCCGATCCATGCGCCAACGAGTGGCAGCAACCCCGTCGACCCTGCAATACCCACATCCAGCGCTCACCTAGGAAGAGTACCCAAAAGGATTCAACTGCACAGAAAGATGCGCCGGAAAATATCACCTGTAGAAATTCCACTACCATCCTCCCCAGAAAACATACGTGAACGACTAACTACAACGAAAGTAGACAACACTTATATATTAACCATACAGGGTTTACTCATAAAATATTTTGTGTACGTGCTTCTCAGCCTATACACATCAATTAAGAAAGCCGACACATTTATTAAAAGATTCATTTGTGACTTCGAAGCTCCTAGAGCCACCCTCACCGACCAAGCAGCAAATTTTACTCGCAATTTCACGCAAGCAGTATCACGGAAATGTAAAATCCAACAATTCCGAACCACAGCCTTTCACCCACCGTCTAACGGCTCTTTAGAGAGATTGCATCTCGTTTTGACCGAATGTTTAAAATTGTTAATCGGTAGATACAGTGACTGGGACGAATGGACCAACTTGGCCGCGTTCTCGTACAATACCGGTGTCCAGAAGGGCACTGAATATACTTCACATAAATTATTATTATTATTCGGGAAATTATCTCGGATATCCAGCCGGAAACCGGTTCTTAAAGACATTGAAAACGAAACACACTATGGTTATCTTTCAAAACTGGGTAGAGAACTACGGTGCAAAAGATATTACGATCGCCATGAACACGTGCGCGAGAGTCCCGGTTGACCCCTAGTCACCACAAACGAAATACTCTAATCAATTTTCCGCCTAGATCGTTGCTATTGCAACATTTTTGCAACCACCACTCATGTGGGTATGCCGTTAAGAGGGAAGGAAGGAATATCATATCCCTCCTCTCTAAGGTGTTCTCATCCGTCATCATCATGGAGGCGCCCCCGGAGACAGTCGTCACCAAAGATGACTGCCCCGCTCCAACATCAGTCAACTGAGAGCAGCTCCAAGATGCCACTGCCCCTTCGCCCCGTATAGACCCCTCTTACGAGTAATTAGATCCACACCCCGCGCCTTATTGTTAAGAAATGTACGAATTTCTTCATATAAGGGGGAAGGTGTGACGAGACACTATTTTTCGCGCGCTATTATTTCAACTCTTCCCCATAAATCACTCCATAACTCCACCGAAAGTCCTCAAACTTCAACTCTCACCCCTTCTTTCCCAATCGCCGATCGCCTTGACGATGTACCTTAGCGGTCCCCATCTCAAGACGATCGGTACGAAATCCCCTTTCCTTATTCGCCCTACGAGGCACGATCTCTTCCCTCATATTTACATTTAAACAAGTCCCTCGCCCCAAAAACTCCTTATCTCGAGACCACGTCTCACCCCCTCTCCATGACCAAAGAAGTCAAAGCCACGCTCACCCCTTTCCAATCAAACCTCCAAAAACCCATCCAATAGGTTGAGTATCTCCCCATCAGAAGCCTACGTAAGACCCCGAAAGTCTTATCGCCACGAACATTTCATCCACGTGTCCTTAACTAATTATAGACGCATATCCTATAAAAACCCCGGAAGTCCTATTGCGACGCATATTTCGTAAGTAGGCCAAGGTCCACACCGCGCGTACCCTTCATACCTAACAATCATGTAAAATTCATATAAATACAAGGGCCCGGGAGACAGAGGTCCTCTTTCTGCAGAAACATCACTCGGAAAGTATCATTATAACTATCAAGTGCTTAAAATCAATTTCAACGAATTACTCATCGATATTCATCGTAAGCAATTAATATTAAATATTGTTACACGGTATATCACCCTCATTTATTTCTCATGTACTATTGCTAACTCTTACCATTTATATTACTATTTCATGCTTATTGTTATATATAGCTACCATTGCTAATTCTTATTGTTTTATACCATTATTATCCGCTTATTGCGACGGTCTATTATTTCATGCCTATTGTTTTATATCTCTACCACGATTTATATTCATGTACATCATATCCATACATATATCTTTATAAAGAACCATTTATATAATTGTTTTGTGTTAATGCTAAACGCCTAACGCATTATTATACACTAAATTACCTGCACAATAATATGCATGGCTTATTTGGTGCTACTAACTGAATAAATCAGTTTCATTTAATTCACGCTTCGAGTTATTGTGTTAAATCCTCGAAACGAAGGTTCCCTTCCAAAACAAACTGCTGCAACAGCTGATCGGGCTGCGCGAACACCGGAGTTCTTATAATATTTACCGGGCTTACTTTTACATAGCTCGCGTTCGACCAACGTCTAGACGAATTTCGCGGAATAGCACGGGCGGCTTCTTATGACAATGCAACCGTAAATCCGATTACCAAAACTAAAGTAACAACCACAAGTGGTCTAACGGGTGTCTCCCTGGCGCGCGATTACCTTTAAACCTTCCCTGGTCGATTAGCGTGCAGGATTTAAGATCCTCGCCTGATTTCCCCCTAAACCTAGTGTGTAGGATTTTACATTCTCGCCTAACTCCTGAACCCTCAGCGTGCAGGATTACACATCCTCGCCTGACTCCTGAAACCCTCAGCGTGCAGGATTACACATTCTCGCCTGATTCCCGAAAATCCTCAGTGTGTAGGATTTTACGTTCTCGCCTGACTCCTGAAACCCTCAGCGTGCAGGATTACACATTCTCGCCTGATTCCCGAAAATCCTCAGTGTGTAGGATTTTACGTTCTCGCCTGACTCCTGAAACCCTCAGCGTGCAGGATTACACATTCTCGCCTGATTCCCGCAAATCCTCAGTGTGTAGGATTTTACGTTCTCGCCTGACTCCCGAAAACCCTCAGCGTGCAGGATTTCACATTCTCGCCTGATTTCTTACCCCACATAGTCATCGTCCCCAAAGACCTCAACCCAGGACGTGACATAATTTTGGTGACAGCGGTGGGATCTCGTTAACTGTCAAAAGGGAAATAGATTCTCTAAAAGTACGGTACCCACAATTGCCTATTTAGCATGTATACAGAACACGTTAGTCCGTGGAAACCAGCTCACACGAGCCACCAATTACAAAGTTTGACGGCATTCATACAGTGGATGATCTGCGTTTCTGGGACCATTGTAGCAAATAACGAAGACGACGAAATTTGCTTAAATTGCTCCCAGCTAGATCCAACAAATACGGTGACAGTATATCGAATTCATTACTACCAAACGCCCTATACGTTCCCTAATTGCCCTCGGTGCAATAATATACTACTTCAAACGCGTCCCATAAGCAGATGCAACGCGTGCACAGAACATTACCTTCTCTCAAGGGAGTTACAATCAATCGAATAATTACCACCAGGGATAGAACGTCCTGATTTTTAAATAACGGCTGCCGGACGCCGAAAATGTCAAACTACTTAAGAAAGTAGAATCGAACGAATTTAACATGTCCGTGTACGACGAAACCGAGGACTCTTGCGTAATGGATCGAGACGCGGGCCCTCCCACTAAAACTGTAGAAGCCGCGGCTTACGAATTAATGGAACGGGTGCAATTGTTAATGCATAAACAAGTTGAAATGGAAAGCTTGCATGCGAAATTTGCTACAAATCCGGAACCCAATACGCGTTCGGGCGTAGTCACCGGATCGGGCGGCCCCACGTTGGAAGGTCTTTCCGACCAGATGCAAGCCATGCGCGGAATGATAGAAAAACTTCTTTCACCACCGCCAATGGCAACTAGCAAACCAGTATTAAATTATAACAATGTTCCGGACCAGGGTCCATCGCCCCAGATCAAATTAAAGGACGCTATAGAAACAGTCCCAAATTTTAACGGTCACAACATGCCCGTTTTGAAATTCGCGAGAGCCTGCAATAGGGCTAAGGCTCTGGTTCCCTCGCAAGCCGAACCCCAGCTAGCGAGGTTGTTGAGAAATAAGCTGCAAGACCATGCGTACTTGGCTGTTGAGGATCGGGTCTTCGACTCCGTAAACGATCTAATCAAACGACTTAAACGTACTTTCTCCCCTGCTAAAACGTCGGACCACTATCGTGGAGAACTCACCAACGTTATTAAAGGAACCAACGAGCACATGTTGGAATATATTTCACGCGTTAAGGACCTCCGATTCACTATCTTAGAAGAGGATAAGGAATATTACCGCGACTTCGCACGGAATCACCCTCAGGATTTAGATCGCCTAACATTAAATTCCTTCATCGATGGCCTCCCGCCCCACATAAGGACAAGATTACTCCAACAACAATTCGAAACCCTCGACGAAGCGTTCGATCAAGCAATTCTCGTGGATAAAAAGATTGATATGGATCGCCTCAGGTTCTCCGAACAGAATGCTCCCAAATTAACCTGCCAACTTTGTGATAAGACAGGTCACGACGCACGGTCCTGTTGGAACAATCAAGGTTCAGCCTCCCAACTTCCCGAAAGACACCCTTTAAACCGCGCTGCGGAATACGGGTACCAAAGACCCAAACCCCAGGTCTCCCATTGGAACGAAAACCGACTTCCTCCTCCTCCGAGATCTACAGAGTCACAAATCTGCGGATATTGCAAGAAGCCCGGACATGTGATCTCAGAATGCAGAAAACGCATCAGCATCATCACCAAGGATCCAAGAACCTTGTGGGAAACAGAGTCTGGAATTACTCCTCCGAGCACCGATGGATGCGTCTCGTGGAGTGAGCCAAGCAGGAGCGCACCCACTTACGATTCAACCCAAGACACCAGGAATACCGTAAAAATCGGTACAGTTCAACTAAATTCAGTTAACGAAGCCCCGTCTGTGATAATGCACTCACCAGACTTCCGGAAAATAATTGAATTAATGATCGACACCGGTACTGAGGTAAACGTATTAAAACTTCAGGCCGTAAAACGATTTCAGGACATAGATCCGACGCAGCAAGTGCTATTACAAGGCATCTCTCCGAACCCTACCTCCACCCTTGGAACAATAAAGGTAACCATTTTGGGCGATGATGTCACGTTCAACGTAGTTGAAGATGACTTCCCAATCAAAACTCAAGGAATAATAGGGTCAGGATTCCTGACGGAGAAAAATGTAACAATAAACTACTTCACGAAGCAGTTGGACCTCAATGGGATTTCCATCCCATTCGTAAACAAGAATTCAGTCGTGTTACCGGCGAGATTACAACCCTCCTTTTTCGTACATACAGCTAATCCGGACCTAAAGGACCAGCTGAAAATTATAAACTCCAGCGAGATTAACACTCTACCTACCATGCCTGCCATCGAATTAGAAAATTTGGATAGAATAATTCCAGAACACAAACCAGTACGACCAAAAGAGACTACGACGCCGACAGGTATCACTCCCATCCCTGACCTAATAAAAAACAAGTCCCTCTTAACCCTGGATCCGTCGATCCACCATCTTGAGGCATCCGCGACGATGTACTCGCTCTTACCCCCTGCGCTATATGCCAAATCAACCCTTCCCCTAAAATCCCAAGAGTCTCTTGCGGCTACGTTGGAACCAAAAATAATGGAAAAATCTGAAGAAATTCCTCCAAAGGCAGGACAATCAATTCAGACAATCTTCAAAGAACCCCCGAATCCCGGGAAGAGCAATAAGGTCGCTGACGCTGCACCTCATACACCAAAACGAATTAAGGAATTCCTTGGTCTGACCGGATATTACAGAGGGTTTATCCCAGAACTTTCTAAAACTGCTCACCCATTGATCTCATTATTGAAGAAAGGCACATCCTTTAACTGGGGACTGTCCCAGCAAACAGCTTTCGACTACTTTAAACCAGTATTGCAGAAGGAAATCATCCTGCAACGCTCGAATTTTGAACTGAAATTCCACGTCACTACAGACGCCCTATCCCATACTTCCCCTGCAGTGGAGGCACGCGCCAAACGACCACGTGAAAAATCTAACTACGACTTGGAGGACTGGCCCAAACGTAGACCAAGCGGTCCCAAGAGGCCTCGATTCTCAAAATCGCCGATCCATGCGCCAACGAGTGGCAGCAACCCCGTCGACCCTGCAATACCCACATCCAGCGCTCACCTAGGAAGAGTACCCAAAAGGATTCAACTGCACAGAAAGATGCGCCGGAAAATATCACCTGTAGAAATTCCACTACCATCCTCCCCAGAAAACATACGTGAACGACTAACTACAACGAAAGTAGACAACACTTATATATTAACCATACAGGGTTTACTCATAAAATATTTTGTGTACGTGCTTCTCAGCCTATACACATCAATTAAGAAAGCCGACACATTTATTAAAAGATTCATTTGTGACTTCGAAGCTCCTAGAGCCACCCTCACCGACCAAGCAGCAAATTTTACTCGCAATTTCACGCAAGCAGTATCACGGAAATGTAAAATCCAACAATTCCGAACCACAGCCTTTCACCCACCGTCTAACGGCTCTTTAGAGAGATTGCATCTCGTTTTGACCGAATGTTTAAAATTGTTAATCGGTAGATACAGTGACTGGGACGAATGGACCAACTTGGCCGCGTTCTCGTACAATACCGGTGTCCAGAAGGGCACTGAATATACTTCACATAAATTATTATTATTATTCGGGAAATTATCTCGGATATCCAGCCGGAAACCGGTTCTTAAAGACATTGAAAACAAAACACACTATGGTTATCTTTCAAAACTGGGTAGAGAACTACGGTGCAAAAGATATTACGATCGCCATGAACACGTGCGCGAGAGTCCCGGTTGACCCCTAGTCACCACAAACGAAATACTCTAATCAATTTTCCGCCTAGATCGTTGCTATTGCAACATTTTTGCAACCACCACTCATGTGGGTATGCCGTTAAGAGGGAAGGAAGGAATATCATATCCCTCCTCTCTAAGGTGTTCTCATCCGTCATCATCATGGAGGCGCCCCCGGAGACAGTCGTCACCAAAGATGACTGCCCCGCTCCAACATCAGTCAACTGAGAGCAGCTCCAAGATGCCACTGCCCCTTCGCCCCGTATAGACCCCTCTTACGAGTAATTAGATCCACACCCCGCGCCTTATTGTTAAGAAATGTACGAATTTCTTCATATAAGGGGGAAGGTGTGACGAGACACTATTTTTCGCGCGCTATTATTTCAACTCTTCCCCATAAATCACTCCATAACTCCACCGAAAGTCCTCAAACTTCAACTCTCACCCCTTCTTTCCCAATCGCCGATCGCCTTGACGATGTACCTTAGCGGTCCCCATCTCAAGACGATCGGTACGAAATCCCCTTTCCTTATTCGCCCTACGAGGCACGATCTCTTCCCTCATATTTACATTTAAACAAGTCCCTCGCCCCAAAAACTCCTTATCTCGAGACCACGTCTCACCCCCTCTCCATGACCAAAGAAGTCAAAGCCACGCTCACCCCTTTCCAATCAAACCTCCAAAAACCCATCCAATAGGTTGAGTATCTCCCCATCAGAAGCCTACGTAAGACCCCGAAAGTCTTATCGCCACGAACATTTCATCCACGTGTCCTTAACTAATTATAGACGCATATCCTATAAAAACCCCGGAAGTCCTATTGCGACGCATATTTCGTAAGTAGGCCAAGGTCCACACCGCGCGTACCCTTCATACCTAACAATCATGTAAAATTCATATAAATACAAGGGCCCGGGAGACAGAGGTCCTCTTTCTGCAGAAACATCACTCGGAAAGTATCATTATAACTATCAAGTGCTTAAAATCAATTTCAACGAATTACTCATCGATATTCATCGTAAGCAATTAATATTAAATATTGTTACACGGTATATCACCCTCATTTATTTCTCATGTACTATTGCTAACTCTTACCATTTATATTACTATTTCATGCTTATTGTTATATATAGCTACCATTGCTAATTCTTATTGTTTTATACCATTATTATCCGCTTATTGCGACGGTCTATTATTTCATGCCTATTGTTTTATATCTCTACCACGATTTATATTCATGTACATCATATCCATACATATATCTTTATAAAGAACCATTTATATAATTGTTTTGTGTTAATGCTAAACGCCTAACGCATTATTATACACTAAATTACCTGCACAATAATATGCATGGCTTATTTGGTGCTACTAACTGAATAAATCAGTTTCATTTAATTCACGCTTCGAGTTATTGTGTTAAATCCTCGAAACGAAGGTTCCCTTCCAAAACAAACTGCTGCAACAGCTGATCGGGCTGCGCGAACACCGGAGTTCTTATAATATTTACCGGGCTTACTTTTACATAGCACGCGTTCGACCAACGTCTAGACGAATTTCGCGGAATAGCACGGGCGGCTTCTTATGACAATGCAACCGTAAATCCGATTACCAAAACTAAAGTAACAACCACAAGTGGTCTAACGGGTGTCTCCCTGGCGCGCGATTACCTTTAAACCTTCCCTGGTCGATTAGCGTGCAGGATTTAAGATCCTCGCCTGATTTCCCCCTAAACCTAGTGTGTAGGATTTTACATTCTCGCCTAACTCCTGAACCCTCAGCGTGCAGGATTACACATCCTCGCCTGACGCCCGAAAATCCTCAGTGTGTAGGATTTTACATTCTCGCCTGATTCCCGAAAATCCTCAGTGTGTAGGATTTTACGTTCTCGCCTGACTCCTGAAACCCTCAGCGTGCAGGATTACACATTCTCGCCTGATTCCCGAAAATCCTCAGTGTGTAGGATTTTACGTTCTCGCCTGACTCCTGAAACCCTCAGCGTGCAGGATTACACATTCTCGCCTGATTCCCGAAAATCCTCAGTGTGTAGGATTTTACGTTCTCGCCTGACTCCTGAAACCCTCAGCGTGCAGGATTACACATTCTCGCCTGATTCCCGCAAATCCTCAGTGTGTAGGATTTTACGTTCTCGCCTGACTCCCGAAAACCCTCAGCGTGCAGGATTTCACATTCTCGCCTGATTTCTTACCCCACATAGTCATCGTCCCCAAAGACCTCAACCCAGGACGTGACATAATTTTGGTGACAGCGGTGGGATCTCGTTAACTGTCAAAAGGGAAATAGATTCTCTAAAAGTACGGTACCCACAATTGCCTATTTAGCATGTATACAGAACACGTTAGTCCGTGGAAACCAGCTCACACGAGCCACCAATTACAAAGTTTGACGGCATTCATACAGTGGATGATCTGCGTTTCTGGGACCATTGTAGCAAATAACGAAGACGACGAAATTTGCTTAAATTGCTCCCAGCTAGATCCAACAAATACGGTGACAGTATATCGAATTCATTACTACCAAACGCCCTATACGTTCCCTAATTGCCCTCGGTGCAATAATATACTACTTCAAACGCGTCCCATAAGCAGATGCAACGCGTGCACAGAACATTACCTTCTCTCAAGGGAGTTACAATCAATCGAATAATTACCACCAGGGATAGAACGTCCTGATTTTTAAATAACGGCTGCCGGACGCCGAAAATGTCAAACTACTTAAGAAAGTAGAATCGAACGAATTTAACATGTCCGTGTACGACGAAACCGAGGACTCTTGCGTAATGGATCGAGACGCGGGCCCTCCCACTAAAACTGTAGAAGCCGCGGCTTACGAATTAATGGAACGGGTGCAATTGTTAATGCATAAACAAGTTGAAATGGAAAGCTTGCATGCGAAATTTGCTACAAATCCGGAACCCAATACGCGTTCGGGCGTAGTCACCGGATCGGGCGGCCCCACGTTGGAAGGTCTTTCCGACCAGATGCAAGCCATGCGCGGAATGATAGAAAAACTTCTTTCACCACCGCCAATGGCAACTAGCAAACCAGTATTAAATTATAACAATGTTCCGGACCAGGGTCCATCGCCCCAGATCAAATTAAAGGACGCTATAGAAACAGTCCCAAATTTTAACGGTCACAACATGCCCGTTTTGAAATTCGCGAGAGCCTGCAATAGGGCTAAGGCTCTGGTTCCCTCGCAAGCCGAACCCCAGCTAGCGAGGTTGTTGAGAAATAAGCTGCAAGACCATGCGTACTTGGCTGTTGAGGATCGGGTCTTCGACTCCGTAAACGATCTAATCAAACGACTTAAACGTACTTTCTCCCCTGCTAAAACGTCGGACCACTATCGTGGAGAACTCACCAACGTTATTAAAGGAACCAACGAGCACATGTTGGAATATATTTCACGCGTTAAGGACCTCCGATTCACTATCTTAGAAGAGGATAAGGAATATTACCGCGACTTCGCACGGAATCACCCTCAGGATTTAGATCGCCTAACATTAAATTCCTTCATCGATGGCCTCCCGCCCCACATAAGGACAAGATTACTCCAACAACAATTCGAAACCCTCGACGAAGCGTTCGATCAAGCAATTCTCGTGGATAAAAAGATTGATATGGATCGCCTCAGGTTCTCCGAACAGAATGCTCCCAAATTAACCTGCCAACTTTGTGATAAGACAGGTCACGACGCACGGTCCTGTTGGAACAATCAAGGTTCAGCCTCCCAACTTCCCGAAAGACACCCTTTAAACCGCGCTGCGGAATACGGGTACCAAAGACCCAAACCCCAGGTCTCCCATTGGAACGAAAACCGACTTCCTCCTCCTCCGAGATCTACAGAGTCACAAATCTGCGGATATTGCAAGAAGCCCGGACATGTGATCTCAGAATGCAGAAAACGCATCAGCATCATCACCAAGGATCCAAGAACCTTGTGGGAAACAGAGTCTGGAATTACTCCTCCGAGCACCGATGGATGCGTCTCGTGGAGTGAGCCAAGCAGGAGCGCACCCACTTACGATTCAACCCAAGACACCAGGAATACCGTAAAAATCGGTACAGTTCAACTAAATTCAGTTAACGAAGCCCCGTCTGTGATAATGCACTCACCAGACTTCCGGAAAATAATTGAATTAATGATCGACACCGGTACTGAGGTAAACGTATTAAAACTTCAGGCCGTAAAACGATTTCAGGACATAGATCCGACGCAGCAAGTGCTATTACAAGGCATCTCTCCGAACCCTACCTCCACCCTTGGAACAATAAAGGTAACCATTTTGGGCGATGATGTCACGTTCAACGTAGTTGAAGATGACTTCCCAATCAAAACTCAAGGAATAATAGGGTCAGGATTCCTGACGGAGAAAAATGTAACAATAAACTACTTCACGAAGCAGTTGGACCTCAATGGGATTTCCATCCCATTCGTAAACAAGAATTCAGTCGTGTTACCGGCGAGATTACAACCCTCCTTTTTCGTACATACAGCTAATCCGGACCTAAAGGACCAGCTGAAAATTATAAACTCCAGCGAGATTAACACTCTACCTACCATGCCTGCCATCGAATTAGAAAATTTGGATAGAATAATTCCAGAACACAAACCAGTACGACCAAAAGAGACTACGACGCCGACAGGTATCACTCCCATCCCTGACCTAATAAAAAACAAGTCCCTCTTAACCCTGGATCCGTCGATCCACCATCTTGAGGCATCCGCGACGATGTACTCGCTCTTACCCCCTGCGCTATATGCCAAATCAACCCTTCCCCTAAAATCCCAAGAGTCTCTTGCGGCTACGTTGGAACCAAAAATAATGGAAAAATCTGAAGAAATTCCTCCAAAGGCAGGACAATCAATTCAGACAATCTTCAAAGAACCCCCGAATCCCGGGAAGAGCAATAAGGTCGCTGACGCTGCACCTCATACACCAAAACGAATTAAGGAATTCCTTGGTCTGACCGGATATTACAGAGGGTTTATCCCAGAACTTTCTAAAACTGCTCACCCATTGATCTCATTATTGAAGAAAGGCACATCCTTTAACTGGGGACTGTCCCAGCAAACAGCTTTCGACTACTTTAAACCAGTATTGCAGAAGGAAATCATCCTGCAACGCTCGAATTTTGAACTGAAATTCCACGTCACTACAGACGCCCTATCCCATACTTCCCCTGCAGTGGAGGCACGCGCCAAACGACCACGTGAAAAATCTAACTACGACTTGGAGGACTGGCCCAAACGTAGACCAAGCGGTCCCAAGAGGCCTCGATTCTCAAAATCGCCGATCCATGCGCCAACGAGTGGCAGCAACCCCGTCGACCCTGCAATACCCACATCCAGCGCTCACCTAGGAAGAGTACCCAAAAGGATTCAACTGCACAGAAAGATGCGCCGGAAAATATCACCTGTAGAAATTCCACTACCATCCTCCCCAGAAAACATACGTGAACGACTAACTACAACGAAAGTAGACAACACTTATATATTAACCATACAGGGTTTACTCATAAAATATTTTGTGTACGTGCTTCTCAGCCTATACACATCAATTAAGAAAGCCGACACATTTATTAAAAGATTCATTTGTGACTTCGAAGCTCCTAGAGCCACCCTCACCGACCAAGCAGCAAATTTTACTCGCAATTTCACGCAAGCAGTATCACGGAAATGTAAAATCCAACAATTCCGAACCACAGCCTTTCACCCACCGTCTAACGGCTCTTTAGAGAGATTGCATCTCGTTTTGACCGAATGTTTAAAATTGTTAATCGGTAGATACAGTGACTGGGACGAATGGACCAACTTGGCCGCGTTCTCGTACAATACCGGTGTCCAGAAGGGCACTGAATATACTTCACATAAATTATTATTATTATTCGGGAAATTATCTCGGATATCCAGCCGGAAACCGGTTCTTAAAGACATTGAAAACGAAACACACTATGGTTATCTTTCAAAACTGGGTAGAGAACTACGGTGCAAAAGATATTACGATCGCCATGAACACGTGCGCGAGAGTCCCGGTTGACCCCTAGTCACCACAAACGAAATACTCTAATCAATTTTCCGCCTAGATCGTTGCTATTGCAACATTTTTGCAACCACCACTCATGTGGGTATGCCGTTAAGAGGGAAGGAAGGAATATCATATCCCTCCTCTCTAAGGTGTTCTCATCCGTCATCATCATGGAGGCGCCCCCGGAGACAGTCGTCACCAAAGATGACTGCCCCGCTCCAACATCAGTCAACTGAGAGCAGCTCCAAGATGCCACTGCCCCTTCGCCCCGTATAGACCCCTCTTACGAGTAATTAGATCCACACCCCGCGCCTTATTGTTAAGAAATGTACGAATTTCTTCATATAAGGGGGAAGGTGTGACGAGACACTATTTTTCGCGCGCTATTATTTCAACTCTTCCCCATAAATCACTCCATAACTCCACCGAAAGTCCTCAAACTTCAACTCTCACCCCTTCTTTCCCAATCGCCGATCGCCTTGACGATGTACCTTAGCGGTCCCCATCTCAAGACGATCGGTACGAAATCCCCTTTCCTTATTCGCCCTACGAGGCACGATCTCTTCCCTCATATTTACATTTAAACAAGTCCCTCGCCCCAAAAACTCCTTATCTCGAGACCACGTCTCACCCCCTCTCCATGACCAAAGAAGTCAAAGCCACGCTCACCCCTTTCCAATCAAACCTCCAAAAACCCATCCAATAGGTTGAGTATCTCCCCATCAGAAGCCTACGTAAGACCCCGAAAGTCTTATCGCCACGAACATTTCATCCACGTGTCCTTAACTAATTATAGACGCATATCCTATAAAAACCCCGGAAGTCCTATTGCGACGCATATTTCGTAAGTAGGCCAAGGTCCACACCGCGCGTACCCTTCATACCTAACAATCATGTAAAATTCATATAAATACAAGGGCCCGGGAGACAGAGGTCCTCTTTCTGCAGAAACATCACTCGGAAAGTATCATTATAACTATCAAGTGCTTAAAATCAATTTCAACGAATTACTCATCGATATTCATCGTAAGCAATTAATATTAAATATTGTTACACGGTATATCACCCTCATTTATTTCTCATGTACTATTGCTAACTCTTACCATTTATATTACTATTTCATGCTTATTGTTATATATAGCTACCATTGCTAATTCTTATTGTTTTATACCATTATTATCCGCTTATTGCGACGGTCTATTATTTCATGCCTATTGTTTTATATCTCTACCACGATTTATATTCATGTACATCATATCCATACATATATCTTTATAAAGAACCATTTATATAATTGTTTTGTGTTAATGCTAAACGCCTAACGCATTATTATACACTAAATTACCTGCACAATAATATGCATGGCTTATTTGGTGCTACTAACTGAATAAATCAGTTTCATTTAATTCACGCTTCGAGTTATTGTGTTAAATCCTCGAAACGAAGGTTCCCTTCCAAAACAAACTGCTGCAACAGCTGATCGGGCTGCGCGAACACCGGAGTTCTTATAATATTTACCGGGCTTACTTTTACATAGCTCGCGTTCGACCAACGTCTAGACGAATTTCGCGGAATAGCACGGGCGGCTTCTTATGACAATGCAACCGTAAATCCGATTACCAAAACTAAAGTAACAACCACAAGTGGTCTAACGGGTGTCTCCCTGGCGCGCGATTACCTTTAAACCTTCCCTGGTCGATTAGCGTGCAGGATTTAAGATCCTCGCCTGATTTCCCCCTAAACCTAGTGTGTAGGATTTTACATTCTCGCCTAACTCCTGAACCCTCAGCGTGCAGGATTACACATCCTCGCCTGACGCCCGAAAATCCTCAGTGTGTAGGATTTTACATTCTCGCCTGATTCCCGAAAATCCTCAGTGTGTAGGATTTTACGTTCTCGCCTGACTCCTGAAACCCTCAGCGTGCAGGATTACACATTCTCGCCTGATTCCCGAAAATCCTCAGTGTGTAGGATTTTACGTTCTCGCCTGACTCCTGAAACCCTCAGCGTGCAGGATTACACATTCTCGCCTGATTCCCGAAAATCCTCAGTGTGTAGGATTTTACGTTCTCGCCTGACTCCTGAAACCCTCAGCGTGCAGGATTACACATTCTCGCCTGATTCCCGCAAATCCTCAGTGTGTAGGATTTTACGTTCTCGCCTGACTCCCGAAAACCCTCAGCGTGCAGGATTTCACATTCTCGCCTGATTTCTTACCCCACATAGTCATCGTCCCCAAAGACCTCAACCCAGGACGTGACATAATTTTGGTGACAGCGGTGGGATCTCGTTAACTGTCAAAAGGGAAATAGATTCTCTAAAAGTACGGTACCCACAATTGCCTATTTAGCATGTATACAGAACACGTTAGTCCGTGGAAACCAGCTCACACGAGCCACCAATTACAAAGTTTGACGGCATTCATACAGTGGATGATCTGCGTTTCTGGGACCATTGTAGCAAATAACGAAGACGACGAAATTTGCTTAAATTGCTCCCAGCTAGATCCAACAAATACGGTGACAGTATATCGAATTCATTACTACCAAACGCCCTATACGTTCCCTAATTGCCCTCGGTGCAATAATATACTACTTCAAACGCGTCCCATAAGCAGATGCAACGCGTGCACAGAACATTACCTTCTCTCAAGGGAGTTACAATCAATCGAATAATTACCACCAGGGATAGAACGTCCTGATTTTTAAATAACGGCTGCCGGACGCCGAAAATGTCAAACTACTTAAGAAAGTAGAATCGAACGAATTTAACATGTCCGTGTACGACGAAACCGAGGACTCTTGCGTAATGGATCGAGACGCGGGCCCTCCCACTAAAACTGTAGAAGCCGCGGCTTACGAATTAATGGAACGGGTGCAATTGTTAATGCATAAACAAGTTGAAATGGAAAGCTTGCATGCGAAATTTGCTACAAATCCGGAACCCAATACGCGTTCGGGCGTAGTCACCGGATCGGGCGGCCCCACGTTGGAAGGTCTTTCCGACCAGATGCAAGCCATGCGCGGAATGATAGAAAAACTTCTTTCACCACCGCCAATGGCAACTAGCAAACCAGTATTAAATTATAACAATGTTCCGGACCAGGGTCCATCGCCCCAGATCAAATTAAAGGACGCTATAGAAACAGTCCCAAATTTTAACGGTCACAACATGCCCGTTTTGAAATTCGCGAGAGCCTGCAATAGGGCTAAGGCTCTGGTTCCCTCGCAAGCCGAACCCCAGCTAGCGAGGTTGTTGAGAAATAAGCTGCAAGACCATGCGTACTTGGCTGTTGAGGATCGGGTCTTCGACTCCGTAAACGATCTAATCAAACGACTTAAACGTACTTTCTCCCCTGCTAAAACGTCGGACCACTATCGTGGAGAACTCACCAACGTTATTAAAGGAACCAACGAGCACATGTTGGAATATATTTCACGCGTTAAGGACCTCCGATTCACTATCTTAGAAGAGGATAAGGAATATTACCGCGACTTCGCACGGAATCACCCTCAGGATTTAGATCGCCTAACATTAAATTCCTTCATCGATGGCCTCCCGCCCCACATAAGGACAAGATTACTCCAACAACAATTCGAAACCCTCGACGAAGCGTTCGATCAAGCAATTCTCGTGGATAAAAAGATTGATATGGATCGCCTCAGGTTCTCCGAACAGAATGCTCCCAAATTAACCTGCCAACTTTGTGATAAGACAGGTCACGACGCACGGTCCTGTTGGAACAATCAAGGTTCAGCCTCCCAACTTCCCGAAAGACACCCTTTAAACCGCGCTGCGGAATACGGGTACCAAAGACCCAAACCCCAGGTCTCCCATTGGAACGAAAACCGACTTCCTCCTCCTCCGAGATCTACAGAGTCACAAATCTGCGGATATTGCAAGAAGCCCGGACATGTGATCTCAGAATGCAGAAAACGCATCAGCATCATCACCAAGGATCCAAGAACCTTGTGGGAAACAGAGTCTGGAATTACTCCTCCGAGCACCGATGGATGCGTCTCGTGGAGTGAGCCAAGCAGGAGCGCACCCACTTACGATTCAACCCAAGACACCAGGAATACCGTAAAAATCGGTACAGTTCAACTAAATTCAGTTAACGAAGCCCCGTCTGTGATAATGCACTCACCAGACTTCCGGAAAATAATTGAATTAATGATCGACACCGGTACTGAGGTAAACGTATTAAAACTTCAGGCCGTAAAACGATTTCAGGACATAGATCCGACGCAGCAAGTGCTATTACAAGGCATCTCTCCGAACCCTACCTCCACCCTTGGAACAATAAAGGTAACCATTTTGGGCGATGATGTCACGTTCAACGTAGTTGAAGATGACTTCCCAATCAAAACTCAAGGAATAATAGGGTCAGGATTCCTGACGGAGAAAAATGTAACAATAAACTACTTCACGAAGCAGTTGGACCTCAATGGGATTTCCATCCCATTCGTAAACAAGAATTCAGTCGTGTTACCGGCGAGATTACAACCCTCCTTTTTCGTACATACAGCTAATCCGGACCTAAAGGACCAGCTGAAAATTATAAACTCCAGCGAGATTAACACTCTACCTACCATGCCTGCCATCGAATTAGAAAATTTGGATAGAATAATTCCAGAACACAAACCAGTACGACCAAAAGAGACTACGACGCCGACAGGTATCACTCCCATCCCTGACCTAATAAAAAACAAGTCCCTCTTAACCCTGGATCCGTCGATCCACCATCTTGAGGCATCCGCGACGATGTACTCGCTCTTACCCCCTGCGCTATATGCCAAATCAACCCTTCCCCTAAAATCCCAAGAGTCTCTTGCGGCTACGTTGGAACCAAAAATAATGGAAAAATCTGAAGAAATTCCTCCAAAGGCAGGACAATCAATTCAGACAATCTTCAAAGAACCCCCGAATCCCGGGAAGAGCAATAAGGTCGCTGACGCTGCACCTCATACACCAAAACGAATTAAGGAATTCCTTGGTCTGACCGGATATTACAGAGGGTTTATCCCAGAACTTTCTAAAACTGCTCACCCATTGATCTCATTATTGAAGAAAGGCACATCCTTTAACTGGGGACTGTCCCAGCAAACAGCTTTCGACTACTTTAAACCAGTATTGCAGAAGGAAATCATCCTGCAACGCTCGAATTTTGAACTGAAATTCCACGTCACTACAGACGCCCTATCCCATACTTCCCCTGCAGTGGAGGCACGCGCCAAACGACCACGTGAAAAATCTAACTACGACTTGGAGGACTGGCCCAAACGTAGACCAAGCGGTCCCAAGAGGCCTCGATTCTCAAAATCGCCGATCCATGCGCCAACGAGTGGCAGCAACCCCGTCGACCCTGCAATACCCACATCCAGCGCTCACCTAGGAAGAGTACCCAAAAGGATTCAACTGCACAGAAAGATGCGCCGGAAAATATCACCTGTAGAAATTCCACTACCATCCTCCCCAGAAAACATACGTGAACGACTAACTACAACGAAAGTAGACAACACTTATATATTAACCATACAGGGTTTACTCATAAAATATTTTGTGTACGTGCTTCTCAGCCTATACACATCAATTAAGAAAGCCGACACATTTATTAAAAGATTCATTTGTGACTTCGAAGCTCCTAGAGCCACCCTCACCGACCAAGCAGCAAATTTTACTCGCAATTTCACGCAAGCAGTATCACGGAAATGTAAAATCCAACAATTCCGAACCACAGCCTTTCACCCACCGTCTAACGGCTCTTTAGAGAGATTGCATCTCGTTTTGACCGAATGTTTAAAATTGTTAATCGGTAGATACAGTGACTGGGACGAATGGACCAACTTGGCCGCGTTCTCGTACAATACCGGTGTCCAGAAGGGCACTGAATATACTTCACATAAATTATTATTATTATTCGGGAAATTATCTCGGATATCCAGCCGGAAACCGGTTCTTAAAGACATTGAAAACGAAACACACTATGGTTATCTTTCAAAACTGGGTAGAGAACTACGGTGCAAAAGATATTACGATCGCCATGAACACGTGCGCGAGAGTCCCGGTTGACCCCTAGTCACCACAAACGAAATACTCTAATCAATTTTCCGCCTAGATCGTTGCTATTGCAACATTTTTGCAACCACCACTCATGTGGGTATGCCGTTAAGAGGGAAGGAAGGAATATCATATCCCTCCTCTCTAAGGTGTTCTCATCCGTCATCATCATGGAGGCGCCCCCGGAGACAGTCGTCACCAAAGATGACTGCCCCGCTCCAACATCAGTCAACTGAGAGCAGCTCCAAGATGCCACTGCCCCTTCGCCCCGTATAGACCCCTCTTACGAGTAATTAGATCCACACCCCGCGCCTTATTGTTAAGAAATGTACGAATTTCTTCATATAAGGGGGAAGGTGTGACGAGACACTATTTTTCGCGCGCTATTATTTCAACTCTTCCCCATAAATCACTCCATAACTCCACCGAAAGTCCTCAAACTTCAACTCTCACCCCTTCTTTCCCAATCGCCGATCGCCTTGACGATGTACCTTAGCGGTCCCCATCTCAAGACGATCGGTACGAAATCCCCTTTCCTTATTCGCCCTACGAGGCACGATCTCTTCCCTCATATTTACATTTAAACAAGTCCCTCGCCCCAAAAACTCCTTATCTCGAGACCACGTCTCACCCCCTCTCCATGACCAAAGAAGTCAAAGCCACGCTCACCCCTTTCCAATCAAACCTCCAAAAACCCATCCAATAGGTTGAGTATCTCCCCATCAGAAGCCTACGTAAGACCCCGAAAGTCTTATCGCCACGAACATTTCATCCACGTGTCCTTAACTAATTATAGACGCATATCCTATAAAAACCCCGGAAGTCCTATTGCGACGCATATTTCGTAAGTAGGCCAAGGTCCACACCGCGCGTACCCTTCATACCTAACAATCATGTAAAATTCATATAAATACAAGGGCCCGGGAGACAGAGGTCCTCTTTCTGCAGAAACATCACTCGGAAAGTATCATTATAACTATCAAGTGCTTAAAATCAATTTCAACGAATTACTCATCGATATTCATCGTAAGCAATTAATATTAAATATTGTTACACGGTATATCACCCTCATTTATTTCTCATGTACTATTGCTAACTCTTACCATTTATATTACTATTTCATGCTTATTGTTATATATAGCTACCATTGCTAATTCTTATTGTTTTATACCATTATTATCCGCTTATTGCGACGGTCTATTATTTCATGCCTATTGTTTTATATCTCTACCACGATTTATATTCATGTACATCATATCCATACATATATCTTTATAAAGAACCATTTATATAATTGTTTTGTGTTAATGCTAAACGCCTAACGCATTATTATACACTAAATTACCTGCACAATAATATGCATGGCTTATTTGGTGCTACTAACTGAATAAATCAGTTTCATTTAATTCACGCTTCGAGTTATTGTGTTAAATCCTCGAAACGAAGGTTCCCTTCCAAAACAAACTGCTGCAACAGCTGATCGGGCTGCGCGAACACCGGAGTTCTTATAATATTTACCGGGCTTACTTTTACATAGCTCGCGTTCGACCAACGTCTAGACGAATTTCGCGGAATAGCACGGGCGGCTTCTTATGACAATGCAACCGTAAATCCGATTACCAAAACTAAAGTAACAACCACAAGTGGTCTAACGGGTGTCTCCCTGGCGCGCGATTACCTTTAAACCTTCCCTGGTCGATTAGCGTGCAGGATTTAAGATCCTCGCCTGATTTCCCCCTAAACCTAGTGTGTAGGATTTTACATTCTCGCCTAACTCCTGAACCCTCAGCGTGCAGGATTACACATCCTCGCCTGACGCCCGAAAATCCTCAGTGTGTAGGATTTTACATTCTCGCCTGATTCCCGAAAATCCTCAGTGTGTAGGATTTTACGTTCTCGCCTGACTCCTGAAACCCTCAGCGTGCAGGATTACACATTCTCGCCTGATTCCCGAAAATCCTCAGTGTGTAGGATTTTACGTTCTCGCCTGACTCCTGAAACCCTCAGCGTGCAGGATTACACATTCTCGCCTGATTCCCGAAAATCCTCAGTGTGTAGGATTTTACGTTCTCGCCTGACTCCTGAAACCCTCAGCGTGCAGGATTACACATTCTCGCCTGATTCCCGCAAATCCTCAGTGTGTAGGATTTTACGTTCTCGCCTGACTCCCGAAAACCCTCAGCGTGCAGGATTTCACATTCTCGCCTGATTTCTTACCCCACATAGTCATCGTCCCCAAAGACCTCAACCCAGGACGTGACATAATTTTGGTGACAGCGGTGGGATCTCGTTAACTGTCAAAAGGGAAATAGATTCTCTAAAAGTACGGTACCCACAATTGCCTATTTAGCATGTATACAGAACACGTTAGTCCGTGGAAACCAGCTCACACGAGCCACCAATTACAAAGTTTGACGGCATTCATACAGTGGATGATCTGCGTTTCTGGGACCATTGTAGCAAATAACGAAGACGACGAAATTTGCTTAAATTGCTCCCAGCTAGATCCAACAAATACGGTGACAGTATATCGAATTCATTACTACCAAACGCCCTATACGTTCCCTAATTGCCCTCGGTGCAATAATATACTACTTCAAACGCGTCCCATAAGCAGATGCAACGCGTGCACAGAACATTACCTTCTCTCAAGGGAGTTACAATCAATCGAATAATTACCACCAGGGATAGAACGTCCTGATTTTTAAATAACGGCTGCCGGACGCCGAAAATGTCAAACTACTTAAGAAAGTAGAATCGAACGAATTTAACATGTCCGTGTACGACGAAACCGAGGACTCTTGCGTAATGGATCGAGACGCGGGCCCTCCCACTAAAACTGTAGAAGCCGCGGCTTACGAATTAATGGAACGGGTGCAATTGTTAATGCATAAACAAGTTGAAATGGAAAGCTTGCATGCGAAATTTGCTACAAATCCGGAACCCAATACGCGTTCGGGCGTAGTCACCGGATCGGGCGGCCCCACGTTGGAAGGTCTTTCCGACCAGATGCAAGCCATGCGCGGAATGATAGAAAAACTTCTTTCACCACCGCCAATGGCAACTAGCAAACCAGTATTAAATTATAACAATGTTCCGGACCAGGGTCCATCGCCCCAGATCAAATTAAAGGACGCTATAGAAACAGTCCCAAATTTTAACGGTCACAACATGCCCGTTTTGAAATTCGCGAGAGCCTGCAATAGGGCTAAGGCTCTGGTTCCCTCGCAAGCCGAACCCCAGCTAGCGAGGTTGTTGAGAAATAAGCTGCAAGACCATGCGTACTTGGCTGTTGAGGATCGGGTCTTCGACTCCGTAAACGATCTAATCAAACGACTTAAACGTACTTTCTCCCCTGCTAAAACGTCGGACCACTATCGTGGAGAACTCACCAACGTTATTAAAGGAACCAACGAGCACATGTTGGAATATATTTCACGCGTTAAGGACCTCCGATTCACTATCTTAGAAGAGGATAAGGAATATTACCGCGACTTCGCACGGAATCACCCTCAGGATTTAGATCGCCTAACATTAAATTCCTTCATCGATGGCCTCCCGCCCCACATAAGGACAAGATTACTCCAACAACAATTCGAAACCCTCGACGAAGCGTTCGATCAAGCAATTCTCGTGGATAAAAAGATTGATATGGATCGCCTCAGGTTCTCCGAACAGAATGCTCCCAAATTAACCTGCCAACTTTGTGATAAGACAGGTCACGACGCACGGTCCTGTTGGAACAATCAAGGTTCAGCCTCCCAACTTCCCGAAAGACACCCTTTAAACCGCGCTGCGGAATACGGGTACCAAAGACCCAAACCCCAGGTCTCCCATTGGAACGAAAACCGACTTCCTCCTCCTCCGAGATCTACAGAGTCACAAATCTGCGGATATTGCAAGAAGCCCGGACATGTGATCTCAGAATGCAGAAAACGCATCAGCATCATCACCAAGGATCCAAGAACCTTGTGGGAAACAGAGTCTGGAATTACTCCTCCGAGCACCGATGGATGCGTCTCGTGGAGTGAGCCAAGCAGGAGCGCACCCACTTACGATTCAACCCAAGACACCAGGAATACCGTAAAAATCGGTACAGTTCAACTAAATTCAGTTAACGAAGCCCCGTCTGTGATAATGCACTCACCAGACTTCCGGAAAATAATTGAATTAATGATCGACACCGGTACTGAGGTAAACGTATTAAAACTTCAGGCCGTAAAACGATTTCAGGACATAGATCCGACGCAGCAAGTGCTATTACAAGGCATCTCTCCGAACCCTACCTCCACCCTTGGAACAATAAAGGTAACCATTTTGGGCGATGATGTCACGTTCAACGTAGTTGAAGATGACTTCCCAATCAAAACTCAAGGAATAATAGGGTCAGGATTCCTGACGGAGAAAAATGTAACAATAAACTACTTCACGAAGCAGTTGGACCTCAATGGGATTTCCATCCCATTCGTAAACAAGAATTCAGTCGTGTTACCGGCGAGATTACAACCCTCCTTTTTCGTACATACAGCTAATCCGGACCTAAAGGACCAGCTGAAAATTATAAACTCCAGCGAGATTAACACTCTACCTACCATGCCTGCCATCGAATTAGAAAATTTGGATAGAATAATTCCAGAACACAAACCAGTACGACCAAAAGAGACTACGACGCCGACAGGTATCACTCCCATCCCTGACCTAATAAAAAACAAGTCCCTCTTAACCCTGGATCCGTCGATCCACCATCTTGAGGCATCCGCGACGATGTACTCGCTCTTACCTCCTGCGCTATATGCCAAATCAACCCTTCCCCTAAAATCCCAAGAGTCTCTTGCGGCTACGTTGGAACCAAAAATAATGGAAAAATCTGAAGAAATTCCTCCAAAGGCAGGACAATCAATTCAGACAATCTTCAAAGAACCCCCGAATCCCGGGAAGAGCAATAAGGTCGCTGACGCTGCACCTCATACACCAAAACGAATTAAGGAATTCCTTGGTCTGACCGGATATTACAGAGGGTTTATCCCAGAACTTTCTAAAACTGCTCACCCATTGATCTCATTATTGAAGAAAGGCACATCCTTTAACTGGGGACTGTCCCAGCAAACAGCTTTCGACTACTTTAAACCAGTATTGCAGAAGGAAATCATCCTGCAACGCTCGAATTTTGAACTGAAATTCCACGTCACTACAGACGCCCTATCCCATACTTCCCCTGCAGTGGAGGCACGCGCCAAACGACCACGTGAAAAATCTAACTACGACTTGGAGGACTGGCCCAAACGTAGACCAAGCGGTCCCAAGAGGCCTCGATTCTCAAAATCGCCGATCCATGCGCCAACGAGTGGCAGCAACCCCGTCGACCCTGCAATACCCACATCCAGCGCTCACCTAGGAAGAGTACCCAAAAGGATTCAACTGCACAGAAAGATGCGCCGGAAAATATCACCTGTAGAAATTCCACTACCATCCTCCCCAGAAAACATACGTGAACGACTAACTACAACGAAAGTAGACAACACTTATATATTAACCATACAGGGTTTACTCATAAAATATTTTGTGTACGTGCTTCTCAGCCTATACACATCAATTAAGAAAGCCGACACATTTATTAAAAGATTCATTTGTGACTTCGAAGCTCCTAGAGCCACCCTCACCGACCAAGCAGCAAATTTTACTCGCAATTTCACGCAAGCAGTATCACGGAAATGTAAAATCCAACAATTCCGAACCACAGCCTTTCACCCACCGTCTAACGGCTCTTTAGAGAGATTGCATCTCGTTTTGACCGAATGTTTAAAATTGTTAATCGGTAGATACAGTGACTGGGACGAATGGACCAACTTGGCCGCGTTCTCGTACAATACCGGTGTCCAGAAGGGCACTGAATATACTTCACATAAATTATTATTATTATTCGGGAAATTATCTCGGATATCCAGCCGGAAACCGGTTCTTAAAGACATTGAAAACGAAACACACTATGGTTATCTTTCAAAACTGGGTAGAGAACTACGGTGCAAAAGATATTACGATCGCCATGAACACGTGCGCGAGAGTCCCGGTTGACCCCTAGTCACCACAAACGAAATACTCTAATCAATTTTCCGCCTAGATCGTTGCTATTGCAACATTTTTGCAACCACCACTCATGTGGGTATGCCGTTAAGAGGGAAGGAAGGAATATCATATCCCTCCTCTCTAAGGTGTTCTCATCCGTCATCATCATGGAGGCGCCCCCGGAGACAGTCGTCACCAAAGATGACTGCCCCGCTCCAACATCAGTCAACTGAGAGCAGCTCCAAGATGCCACTGCCCCTTCGCCCCGTATAGACCCCTCTTACGAGTAATTAGATCCACACCCCGCGCCTTATTGTTAAGAAATGTACGAATTTCTTCATATAAGGGGGAAGGTGTGACGAGACACTATTTTTCGCGCGCTATTATTTCAACTCTTCCCCATAAATCACTCCATAACTCCACCGAAAGTCCTCAAACTTCAACTCTCACCCCTTCTTTCCCAATCGCCGATCGCCTTGACGATGTACCTTAGCGGTCCCCATCTCAAGACGATCGGTACGAAATCCCCTTTCCTTATTCGCCCTACGAGGCACGATCTCTTCCCTCATATTTACATTTAAACAAGTCCCTCGCCCCAAAAACTCCTTATCTCGAGACCACGTCTCACCCCCTCTCCATGACCAAAGAAGTCAAAGCCACGCTCACCCCTTTCCAATCAAACCTCCAAAAACCCATCCAATAGGTTGAGTATCTCCCCATCAGAAGCCTACGTAAGACCCCGAAAGTCTTATCGCCACGAACATTTCATCCACGTGTCCTTAACTAATTATAGACGCATATCCTATAAAAACCCCGGAAGTCCTATTGCGACGCATATTTCGTAAGTAGGCCAAGGTCCACACCGCGCGTACCCTTCATACCTAACAATCATGTAAAATTCATATAAATACAAGGGCCCGGGAGACAGAGGTCCTCTTTCTGCAGAAACATCACTCGGAAAGTATCATTATAACTATCAAGTGCTTAAAATCAATTTCAACGAATTACTCATCGATATTCATCGTAAGCAATTAATATTAAATATTGTTACACGGTATATCACCCTCATTTATTTCTCATGTACTATTGCTAACTCTTACCATTTATATTACTATTTCATGCTTATTGTTATATATAGCTACCATTGCTAATTCTTATTGTTTTATACCATTATTATCCGCTTATTGCGACGGTCTATTATTTCATGCCTATTGTTTTATATCTCTACCACGATTTATATTCATGTACATCATATCCATACATATATCTTTATAAAGAACCATTTATATAATTGTTTTGTGTTAATGCTAAACGCCTAACGCATTATTATACACTAAATTACCTGCACAATAATATGCATGGCTTATTTGGTGCTACTAACTGAATAAATCAGTTTCATTTAATTCACGCTTCGAGTTATTGTGTTAAATCCTCGAAACGAAGGTTCCCTTCCAAAACAAACTGCTGCAACAGCTGATCGGGCTGCGCGAACACCGGAGTTCTTATAATATTTACCGGGCTTACTTTTACATAGCTCGCGTTCGACCAACGTCTAGACGAATTTCGCGGAATAGCACGGGCGGCTTCTTATGACAATGCAACCGTAAATCCGATTACCAAAACTAAAGTAACAACCACAAGTGGTCTAACGGGTGTCTCCCTGGCGCGCGATTACCTTTAAACCTTCCCTGGTCGATTAGCGTGCAGGATTTAAGATCCTCGCCTGATTTCCCCCTAAACCTAGTGTGTAGGATTTTACATTCTCGCCTAACTCCTGAACCCTCAGCGTGCAGGATTACACATCCTCGCCTGACGCCCGAAAATCCTCAGTGTGTAGGATTTTACATTCTCGCCTGATTCCCGAAAATCCTCAGTGTGTAGGATTTTACGTTCTCGCCTGACTCCTGAAACCCTCAGCGTGCAGGATTACACATTCTCGCCTGATTCCCGAAAATCCTCAGTGTGTAGGATTTTACGTTCTCGCCTGACTCCTGAAACCCTCAGCGTGCAGGATTACACATTCTCGCCTGATTCCCGAAAATCCTCAGTGTGTAGGATTTTACGTTCTCGCCTGACTCCTGAAACCCTCAGCGTGCAGGATTACACATTCTCGCCTGATTCCCGCAAATCCTCAGTGTGTAGGATTTTACGTTCTCGCCTGACTCCCGAAAACCCTCAGCGTGCAGGATTTCACATTCTCGCCTGATTTCTTACCCCACATAGTCATCGTCCCCAAAGACCTCAACCCAGGACGTGACAAGGCTACTGAGCGATTAATTGTATAGCGTCCGGGAACTGGCTTAAATAGAGCTACAATTGCTTCCCCCACTACCACATTTTATTCTAAGCCCAACAATTTTTTCAAAATGATTTTCAATCTTAGCGTCGCTGCGTCTCGCGCGATCGTGTGTAATTTGACTCCTCTGGAGGAGCCGTGCAAGGGGACATCATTTTCACGGCGGGAAGAACGCTCGAACGAAATAAACGCTGAATCTTAAAATTAGGTGGTGAGGAGGAAGACGAGTAAATGAAATCGAGACAGAATATGTGTTTAAGAAATTTTATTTAAAATTAAAAGAATTTTAACATTTTTTCCTACGAGCATCAGCTAGAATATCATTGATAGCGCATGCTACCAGTTCGCAATCTACATAATAATCCTCACAGTAATGTTCGCTTTCACGTATGATTTTAGCAGCACGACGCGCATCTAATGTTTCGCTGGAAACATCGCTTTGCTGTAGCACGTTAACAAAAGTTTCAAATTTTATCCTCACATCTCTTACATTTTGATACAGCCGCAGATACACATAGTCTAAACATGGTTCAAGATTTAATAAAAATGTTACCGTATCCGGTTTGAAATACAGCGGCTTATTATGTAGTGTCATCCTTACAATCGGAGAATTATAGATTTCACAAAAATCCACCGTTAATTGGCCCATTTGCATCGAAGGTGATCCAGGTAATCGTGCACGTTCTTCAATGGTCGTACGACTGCCGCATAGCGAACCCCATGTACCCCATGGTAACGTGAGAAACATCCCACGATTGTCGCCGAGAACCATTTCTACATCAATCGTAGGCCGTACTCTGATCCCAATTTCCAAGTATTTGCTGCCCGTGGATGTTATTGCGTATCTTCTGACCATGATACGCGATGTTCGGTGCGGGCTAAGAGAACGATCAAAGCTATGAAATTGCTCGCGCGTATTAGGAATAAACATAAAAATTTTAAGATGTGAAAATTAACCCTTACCAAATAACTGTATCCTCCCCGCATTGAGCCACGCCATCATCTCGCACGATCGGAACGTAATAATTCATGCGTTCAACGTTTCCTTCGGCACCGGTACTGCACATTTTGTTTTCAGAGCACAATTTGTTCCGTCGAAAGGTATTGAGACTACCGAGTGATTGATTGAATAGCATCCGAGAAACTGACTTAAATAGAGGTGCAATTGCTTCCCCCACCACCACATTTTATTCTAAAGCTACCAATTTTTTCCATAATGTGCTGAAATCTTAACGTCGTAGCATATGTAATTTGAGTCCCATCCTCAAGGATAAAAAGTCTCGACACGTGCTGAACGTAATATAATATTTCTGAGAACGTCGAATCTTAGAATTATGCAGAATCAGCAGAAACTAATGCATTTGGGGAGGAGTAGCGAAGAACGCTCGAACGAAATAGAATTATGCACTGTCGAATCTTAAAATTAGGTGGCGAGGAGGACGGGTGAATAAAATCGAGACAGAATATACGTTTAAAAATATATATTGTTACAAAAAAAATGATAATATAAAGTAAATAAAAAGTAAATAAAATAATAATAATAATAATAATATTAATATAAAATAATGAAAAAAAAATACAAAATAAAAGAAAAAAAATATATAACAATAAAATAAAATAGTAAAAATAAAAAAATTGAAAAAATTATGGCGCCGAAGGTGACGCTGGTGGTGGTGGTGGTGGTGGAATCACCTGCACACAGATACAAACGTTGATATAATAACGATACATTAAACATAATAAACATCACGCACACAAACACAATGTAGTGTCCTACACACTTGCGGAGGCGGCGACGGTGACGGCGACGGTGGCGATTGCGGCGAGGGCTGCTGCCCCCAGTCGCTCGACCATGTGGGCGATGGTGGCGGTGATAACGACGACGGCGATGGTGGTGGCGAGTTCTGGAAAATAGAACCCACGATATAACACTGACACAACAGCTTGATTTTAATCTAACTCAATTTCAACGGTTGAACGCGATAAATGATAAAATATTTTAAAGTACATACCTCAAAGTCGTCCAGTCCGAGCTCTCCAACCCGCTCGGGCATGAGCCTATAATATCCCATATTTAAATAATTTCAACTAAAAAAAATTGTCACTTCAAAAAATGTTCTGAACTGAACTGAACTTTACCAACTGAAGTTTTGAATGCAAATGGTCTCGCTGCGTCTCCAGGCTCTCGCATCTAAACTCTTATCTTGAAACCGAGAAGTGCTTAGCTTTGCAAAAGCTATGTTCTCCACCTGCATTTACGCTGACCAGTCTCACCTTCTTCGAATTATTCACTGGCCATCCTCTCCTTATTCACACGCGTCTTCTTTCCCTTCTTCTTTGACACATCATTCAGCTAGACCATATCACTTTGAACGGTTTTGAACGCGTATCGAACGGTTTTGAACGATGTTGAACGGCTTTGAACGGGTATTGAACGGGTTTGAACGCGAATCGAACGTGAATCGAACGGCTTTGAACGTGTATCGATCGGGTATCGAACGGTTATCGAACGGGTATTGAACGGCTTTGAAAAAAATTTGTACAAATTGATGAACAACGCGGTATTCGGTAAAACTATGGAAAATGTACGAAATCACGTGGATGTAAAACTTTTAACACGTTGGGAAGGGCGATATGGCGCGGAGGCAATGATCGCGAAACCGAATTTCCACAGCAGAAGTGTTTTTTCGGAAAATTTAATAGCTGTTGAATTGCGAAAACTCGAGGTGAAATTCAACAAACCGATATACGTGGGTATGTGCATTCTGGACATATCGAAAATTTGTTTGTATGAATTTCACTACGAGTACATGTCTCCCAAGCACGGACCAAATTGTAATATTCTATACACCGACACAGACAGCCTCATTTATCATATTCGATGCGACGATATCTACGAGACTATGAAACACAATATCGGTAGATTCGACACAAGCGATTATCCTATCGACAATCCATATAATATGCCGCGCGAAAATAAGAAGGTTCCAGGGCTGATGAAGGATGAAAATAACGGTGCGATAATGACCGAATTCGTAGGTCTTAGAGCGAAAATGTATGCACTTCGCGTAGACGGCAAAAGAGATACGAAAAAGGCGAAAGGCGTCAAGACCAACGTCATAGCCAGAACGATAACTTTCGACGATTACGCGAAGTGTTTGCAAAGGGAGATCGAAATGGTTCGCAGACAATCATGTATACGGTCTAAATATCATAAAGTGTACACCATTTCGGAATCTAAAATCGCTCTAAGTCCATACGACGACAAGCGGCATATCGTACCCGATTCGACCGACACTCTGCCCTGGGGACATTATAATATCCCATTGTAAAATATAAATTATTGTATTATAAATAGTGGGATTATTGTATTATAAATAGTGGGATTATTGTATTATAAATAGTGGGATTATTGTATTATAAATAGTGGGATTAATGTGTTAAAATAAAAAAAAATTGTTTACACATTTACATATATATATATGTATCATTGTATTTATTGAACCATGTATTATTTTACAATACATTATTTTTATTTATCCACGAATTGTGTGATTTATCAAACCCCAGCCACTTGACATATACCTTATCCCCCTTTCTACGCAGCACTTTTTCCACTAGATGCACATCAGGATCGGTGACGCGTTGCAGCTCCTGTTCATAGAATCCGCCGGCAACAGGTTTTCCATAGGAATCGGCGAGCAGATACGTTGCAGGATTAGTTGCCTGTACTTTGACTATCTTGAACACCTCCGTTGTCCAATTCGGCGTATAGCCTTTATCGAAGATGGTTTTAAATTTGCTCACGCGCACAAACTCGCTCAACTTGAATCTCGCTGGAGCAGCGATCTTTATGTTGCTGTACACGGTGGCTAGCAGCCTGTCGGCGATCACAGGGGTAACATCGCAAGGACGCATTCCGATGGTTCTATGTTTTCGTGCGTTATACTCTGCAAGCAGACGCGGTAGCGCATCGGTCCATCTATAGGTTCCATTGAGCGTAAACAATTTCCACATATTGTTCTTCAAAGTTCGATTGAAACGTTCTACGACGGAGGCCTTCATCACCGCATACGTCGAATAATGATTAATGTCGTGCTTTGTCAAGAGTTTCTGCATATCGGCGTTGTAAAATTCTTTTCCTTGATCGGTTTGCAAATTTTTCGGATATCGATCTCTAAATATCTTTGCAAACGCTTTAGTCACCTCAGCACCACTTTTAGTCTTGAGCGGCACCGCCCATGCATACTTGCTCAACACATCGATGATGGTAAGTATGTAGTGGTGACCCTGGTTGAATCGCGAGTATGGACGCATTTCTACAATGTCAGCTTGCCACAAATCATCGTATCCGTGCACCATGACGCGTCTCCGCGAGAAATGTCTTCGAGCTGGAGCGTGCAATTCCTCAACGAGTTGTAGCTTCTTGTAGCCATGGTTTTCTTCTTTACTCTTGGATTTCGATAATGGTTGCATGTTTGATCGCAGAGGTGTCTTGGACACGAATGATGCGATAATTATCGCGTACATTTATTATGTGCTTCTCGTCGGTCCGAGGAAATTCTGGACAAGTTGCTGCTCCGTAGCAAAAGCGGTTATAGCCTCTTTAACTTTACGAGTTTCGTTGTCCGGTTGTGGGATAGAATTCAACGCCTCCGATATCTTTTGAACGCTGTTTTGCAACGTCAGCATATCTTTCTGAAACACAACCAGCTTCCTCTCTAATTCTTCCTGCTGCTCTCTCAAAAGTTTAATGTTCTTTTCCACGTATAATTTATTGACGACATCAAGTCGGCACCAGCCACGCAAAGGGCGTTATCTCGCATGTAATTTCGAAGCAAACCGTTCCATTTGTAATAGTCCATTCTAGCTGCTCCACTCTTCTCGAGCGATACCCCAAATTTGTTGATCGGCATCACGATGCATACAGCGCACATCGTCGGCGTGCGGTTTAATTTATAATGAGGCCTACCTCGCGGAGTTCCTCGATAATCGATAGAATTTCAGGATCATGAGAGTTGTTACCCGCCTGACGCGACGCTTCCAACAAACGCAATCGATCCACCAACTCGTTGGGATCGTTCCAGTGTACGTAATCGATCTTGTTATCGTTTACCACCATGGCGCGCGGTACCGTTAGACCTTTCCCTGCCCTGCTAGTCGATGCGCGAGGGAGTAGCGGTGCAATTACATATTTGTACTTGTGTCCCTTGTTGCTCAATATGGGATTTTTAGCACCATGACCGCGTCTGTGGGCGTTCGTCGCCAGCAGTATATTTTTGTATTTTTGTTTATCGGCATCGGTGTATACAGCATCATCGGGAATTCTCTTGAAAATCAGTTCGTAAAGACCGGGTGTTCCTCTGTATTTTACACCATCTATGATTATATTATCATCCATGTCTATATCGAAAGCCTTATCCCCAAGCCTCGTTCCACTATTGCCAAAGTATACGCCGTACACATAGTCCATCGTTGTATCCTTATCACCACTTAGGATCGCGCTCATGTATTTTTGCCCCAGCGGGCCGAAATGACTGCGAAACGTCTCTTGTCCCTCGGATGTTTGGAATTGCTGTCTAATAGATGTTACAAACGACTCATTGGGGCTAGTTTCGAAAACGTCATCATCAACGATTGAGAGCGATTGCACATTGGGCAATGTACTTATTGGCGTGGGTGGAGCCGGTGAATCGCTTGATCCAACATTCTGTCGTTTCCGCTTCGATTGAACTGGTGTCGAGGTTATGGGTGAATATTCCGTTGACATGTGCTCTTTCCTCTTTCTCTTGCGCGATGTGTTCCCTTTCAGAAGGATTTTTTTAGGTGTTAATGTTTCATTCCCTTCAACGTCTGTGTCCATCGACTGTGATGTGTCAGCTTCCATCTCTGCGGTATTTTCCACAATATGTTTTAGTGGTTCGACGATAGGTTTGAAGTATCTCTCCAACGCGATATCTTCCTCCATCTTGCCAGTCTTCAAAGCCTGATGTTTCCGACGAATGGCTTCGCTGGTTTTTGCAATTTCCTTCGCTATTCTCTCGCGATCCTTAATCTCCAGAGTATCGATATCGATCATCGCTGTACCGCGGACGTTGCTTTCCCACCAACGTGTTGACGACGATTGACCATCTCATGGTATGGCAAACTCGTTAAATCCCTTTCTATAACGTCCATTGGACATCGCGCTATCCTTGTCTATCACCACGAAACCATAATCCCGTTGCCAACAATTACGACACAAAGCGCAGAAATCCTCGTAAGACATGTCGGTGTTTACGTGATCGTTGTACACATGTTTCAAGTTGGTACCATCCTGCTTAAACAGAATCAACAGATTCGCATTGTCGCGTATAAGATGTTTGGGAATCTTTGCATACGTCTGACAGAGATAGAAACAGTCAACGTTCGAGTGGCGTCCCATTGCAAAGTACTCTCGTATCGTATCTTGCTTGTCGCATGCCACGTCATCAAAAATAAAAATGGAATTCGGAAGCGATTCGCTCGGTGGGATGACATCACTGTTATTCGAAAACGTAAAGTAGCCAATTTCATCTATCGGAGTCAATAAATTCTCCAAGTACTGATATTTCGGCTGTTGCAACGACTTGGAATACACGTACACGTTCTCGAAGCGGACGCCGTGAGGACTTTCCAACAAGCTGATCAGCACGTTGGTCTTTCCACAATTTGATGGACCACAAATGAGGCAGCGGATAGTGTTTGGTAGCATGCTACCATGTCTGCGTCCTGTTTTCGAAGACATCACTCGTGATTTATCATCAAAATTTGTCACGCGTATGGTTACAGGTTGTCGCACGAATCGCATCCTCCCCGCGAACCGTGAAAAATGATTTTGATACGTCGAGGCGGTGATGCACCCTATTTATAGGTCCACGTCGAAACATGACGGCTCAGTATTCAATATGCTTCTGATCCTGTCGGATATTCGAGACCTAACCTCTGAACAATTGAAATATATACCAAAGATTATTCTACTGCGAGAGTTTGGCAGACACATTGATCGGTTGTGGGACAGGCTCCCCGAGCATATAAAAGCCGATTCCGAGGTTCGACAGTATCACCGGTGCTTGGAACATTATAATCGCCCTTGGCAGCGAACGCATATCGACGGTCCGGCACCATTGATTAAAAACTGTAGCGAATGTCACCGACGACAGTAAAGAAAGGTCGTGGTTTGTTAAATCGGGCGATAAACGCGCTACCAATCGAATTACACATTCCGGGATATCAGTTTTGCGGTCCAGGAACTCATCTTGCAAAACGATTGGCTAGAGGGGATCGAGGTATCAATCCGTTGGACGCAGCGTGTCGCGAACACGATATTGCGTATTCGCGTAGCAACGACCTCAGCGAAAGGCACGCGGCAGATAACGTTCTCGCTGACAAAGCGCGAAAACGCATCGTTGCGCGAGACTCGACTCTGGGTGAAAGAGGTGCTGCTACAGCTGTTTGGGCAGCTATGAAGGCCAAGACGAAGATCGGAATGGGGATGAAAACAAAAACTCGCAAAAGGACTCCAAAGAGAGCATCGCAAAAGCGGATTCTTCCGGTGGCAAAACGGGGTGGTATATTACCACTTTTACCGCTGTTGGGTGTTCTCGGATCATTGGCTGGCGGAGCGGCGGGGATCGCCAAGGCGGTAAACGATAATAAGGCGGCGCAACGTCAGCTGCAGGAAATGCAACGTCATAATCGCTCCATGGAAGGTCGCGGACTTTATCTCGCGCCGTACAAGCGCGGACAGGGAATATCTAAACGAAAAAAAAAACGTCGAAAAGAAAATAAAAATGCCTGTGGGCGTAACTACCGATGTGCAATTGGAGGAGTTGGCAAAACGTATGCGTATTCCATTCTTTAGAGGTGTTTTTATGCGCAACGCGTTACCAGCTGGTGGAGTACGTCGAAACGAGAGCGGTATCGTAAATTTGGACAATGCCGAGGGGCCGGGGACTCATTGGGTGGCGTATGCGAAGAGAGGGTGTCGAGCTATATATTTCGACAGCTTTGGGAATCTTCGACCGCCGATGGAATTGGTAAAATATCTGGATAAGGATGCTGTGAAAATTGAATACAATCGAACGTCCTATCAGAAGTATGATCAGAGCAATTGCGGACAACTATGTCTACGCTTTCTACAAACGATCGGTGCTAAATTTAAGGATTGATTTCCCACCACTCTGATTCAGTACTGGTCGAGCAGTTCGGGCGGAATATGTCGTTAACATTCACTCTAACCGGCAAGAGTAGCACCCTCGCGGTGAGCTACTTTCCACCCATAGATTTGAGCGACGATGATTACGAGCTTGGTCTAACAACCTTTGAAACTTATCACACAATACCGAACATCGACTCGAGCAACGATAAATTCTACTTCATCGTAAACAACAGCCCCGACAGCGCTAATGAATACATTACGATTCCCCACGGCTCCTACGAACTAGACGCCATTGCCAAGTACCTGAAGCAGCGATTACTCGAGCGGTATCCTAAAAATCTTGGTGGCACCGATGACGACAACGATGACGGTGACAACGATCTGTATCCTATAGTGTTGCGTCCCAACAACAATACCATGAAAAGCGAGCTTTACTGTCGGTTCACCGTAGACTTTACAAAGCCCAACAACATTGGATCGCTACTAGGATTTTCGACGAATCGGGTATTAGCACCAGAACGATGGCACGAATCGGACGATCCAATTAATATCATGAACGTGAACATTATTCGCATAGAATGTAGCGTGACCGCTGGTGCGTACAACAATGGGAGGCGTGTACATACGATACATGAATTTTCTCCGAGAGTTCCACCAGGATATAAGATATCGGAAACGCCCGCACAGATCATTTACCTCCCAATCACCGCACGGGTCGTTACGGATCTGACGATACGCGTTGTGGATCAAGACGGACGGTTGCTCGATTTTAGAGGTGAAGAGATTACAATCAGACTGCACGTGCGAAGACGACAACGATAATACGTGTGGCGCGAAAGAAATGCTTGTATTGAACGACTCCAGAAACCCGTTTGTTCCAAGCGAAATTGTTTACAACACCAACAACTGCAACAGCTCTGATCACGCTAAAAAGAAGAGGCTCAGTGCTGTGAACGTTGCATTTTTGAAATCTTTGGGATTCATTGTGCGCATTTAAGTTGAAAAAAATGGCTGATATTCTAAGCATTGGAGGGAAGCCGACGTTTGATGATCGCATCGTCAAACTCGAGACTCACACATACAACCCATACGTCAACACAACGTTTGGATACAGCGATGAGATAAGAATACCGATACAACAGCAGGATTTATACACATTACCATGTGAAAGTTTCCTCTATGTGGAGGGGAAATTGAAGATAAATAAGCCAAATGATGCGTTAACGGTGATGTTGGGAAACAATTGTGTGGCGTTCTTATTCGATGAGATTCGATACGAGCTGAATGGCGTTTAGATTGATCGCAACAGAAACGTTGGAATAACTAGCACGCTTAAAAACTATGTATCGCTGACATCGGACGAAGACAAAAATATGGAGAATGCCGGATGGGGCTTGAAACGACGCGATGGGTCAATAGTCAAAAATCATTTCAATTTTTGCATCCCACTCAAATATTTGCTAGGATTTTGTGAGAACTACAAACACATGATTATTAATGCGCGTCACGAATTGATTTTAATACGGTCGCGCAACGACAACAATGCTGTGATAGGATTATCGGTGTTGGAACCAGAAATTAAATTATTTAAACTACAATGGCGGATGCCTCATGTGACGCTGAACGACATTAATAAGCTATCGTTGCTACGTACTTTGGAAAGTGGACAAAACCTGAGCATTTGTTTTCAATCGTGGGATCTGTACGAGTATCCTATGTTGCAAAACACAAACAAGCATTCGTGGGCCGTAAAGGCATCCGCACAGCTGGAGAAGCCACGATGCGTGATCCTTGCTCTACAGACTGGTCGAAAGAATGTGACGAGCGAAGACGTTACTAAGTTCAACAACTGTAAATTGACTAATGTCAAACTTTTTCTCAACTCGGAATTTTACCCATACGATGACATGAACTTGGACTTTGACAAGAATAAGCATGCCATTTTGTATCACATGTATACGCAATTCGGTAAATCGTATTATGGACATAGTTGCAACGAGGCATTATTCACCGTGGCTGAATTTTTACAATTTGGTCCCATCGTGGTGATTGATTGTTCGCGACAAAATGAGTCGATCAAGAATGGCACCGTGGACGTGCGCATAGAATTCGAGTGTAAAGAGAATGTGCCGGCAAATACTACAGCCTACTGTCTGATTCTGCACGATCGGGTGGTTGAATACAATCCACTGACAAACGTAGTGCGCAAAATGAATTAAATTGCCACGCTACTTGCGCGCCATCTCCTGTGTCAAATTCATACAAATTTTCTTCGTGAAAATCGAGATGCTTTACGAGAAAGTCTGCATTCTCCCGTCTGTCTCGGAAACGAACGGACCTCTACATTGTACCGATAATGGCTGTACCAACATTCGTTGACCTGCAAGGGTTCATCGTCGATGGAAGATTTGTCGCGAAGGAAGTGGTTGTCCTACGAAAGGGAACAGTTCTCTCGCACTATATTTTTGGGAGTCCTATGTCACAATTCCTTCTTACGAAATCGGACAAATCAAGCATTCGGTGGTTGACGGCAAAACACCACGGACTACGGTGGAACGATGGAGACGTTCCGTACAGTATGGCTAAACAGCTAATTACGAAAGCTGTAGCTGATGCGATCGACGAAGAAGATGACACATCCCATATAGTATACGTTAAAGGGCTGCAGAAACGCGACTGGCTTGCGGATTTCCTCGACGAAAATACCAGAGCGGACGTAATCATCGAGACGCTGGACATTGACTACGAGGATATCAAATCCCTAAATAAGCTAAATGTAGTTGATACTCTGCGATGTGGCAGACACTCAAAGCACTGTGCCTTGCAAAATGTATTTAAAATATTCAACTGGTGGTCTAAACACCAGAGGGAAATGCTTAAATAAAATATAACCAATTTTTAATACATAAATGTTTTTTTTTCTTCACCCTCCCCAACCTCTTGCATGTACGCTAGATTAAGACGATAGTTTTAATTATTATGTAGAAACCGTTCGATTCGCGTTCAAAACCGTTCAATACCCGTTCGATACCTGTTCAAAGCCGTTCAACATCGTTCAAAACCGTTCGATTCGCGTTCAAAGCCGTTCAATACCCGTTCAAAGTGGTACGATTCACGTTCGATTCGCGTTCAAAACCCGTTCGATGCGCGTTCAATACCCGTTCAAAACCGTTCGATACCCGTTCCATACCGTTCAATACCCGATCGATACACGTTCAAAGTGGTACGATTCACGTTTGATACCCGTTCAAAACCCGTTCAAAGCCGTTCAAAACCGTTCAATACCTGTTCAATACCCGTTCAAAACCGTTCGATTCACGTTCAAAGCCGTTCGATTTCCGTTCAAAACCATTCGATTCGCGTTCAATACCCGTTCAAAGCCGTTCAATACCGTTCGATACCCGTTCAAAACCGTTCGATTCGCGTTCAATACCTGTTCAATACCCGTTCGATAGACAATCAGAGTGGTACAAGAGGTGTTTGATAGATGTCCAATGTGACATTTCAAGGATGTGGAAAATGAAGGAAAGTAAACATGTAGACAAAATATAAAAGCAAAAAAAAAAAAAATTTATTAAAAAAGTATTCACCAGCGGGTGACAACATTGACAGCACACCCGTTTCTTATGGTATACCACTCATTTTGGGATAAATTAAAATACTCCTCTATGCATGCACTACACTTTTCTGCGGCATGGCGCACATATATCTGTGTTAAACATATTCGGCAATACATAAAATGCATGTAGTGAGTTTGCAGTAACATTATGTCATTGAACCCCTCCTCATAGGATGCTCTATGCATCTGCGGGAGGTGGCGGTAGCACTGGGCACAAATCTTCCGATGGCAGACATCGTTATTGTCGGTATATATCAGGCCTCTGCCTTGCATGCCCACCAGTTCAAGTAATTTTGCATATACGGTGGGGTATAAACCTGGTAATACACCATCCCACGGACCATAATATTCATCATCATGCTCAGCTCCTCGCATTCCCAATGTGTGTAGCACAGGCATTTTTGTATTCGGTGGAATATGGTTCTAATAAAAAAAAAAAAAATGTAATTTTATTAAAAAAAATCTGACACACTATTAGCATGTGTGACAATATGACAATTCCCACACATTTTTATCGATGATTTCCCTCACTATTTTTAGCACTGTTTGTTGCACTACGTACTGTCACCTGATGTTAACCAGCTGTACTTTCTTATTGACAATTTCTTTCACAATTTTTCGCACTGTATGTAACACAACGTGATGCCACTAGATGCTGAACGATTATAACAGCCTCACAGCAGCTCCAGGTCCTGATATGTGGTTCATATCTTGAAAGTTGCATTTTCTGCAAAGTATTATGTTTCTGTTCTTCGTTTTCTTCTTCTCGTTCTTCTACACGGACTCTTCTTTTCTTTATCATGTGGATTTTTGTGAAATCTATAATTCTCCGATTGTAAGGATGACACTACATAATAAGCCGCTGTATTTCAAACCGGATACGGTAACATTTTTATTAAATCTTCAGCCATGTATAGAATATATGTATCCGCGGATGTATCAAACTGCGGAAGATGTGAGAGTAAAATTTGAAACTTTTGTTAAAGTGCTACAGCAAAGCGGTATTGCCTGCGAAACATTAGATGCGCGGCATGCTGCTAAAAATCATATGCGATAGCGAACACTTCGACGAGGAGTATCATGTAGATTGCGAATTGGTAGCATGTGCCATCAATGTTATTCTAGCTCATGCTCGTAGGAAAAAATGTTAAAATTCTATTCTCTTAATTTTAAAATAAAATTGCTTAAAAACATTATTTGTCAATTTTATTCACCCGTCTTCCTCCTCGCCACCTAATTTTAAGAAACAGCATTTCTGCTGACGCCACATAATTCTATTTCGCTGGAGCGTTCTGCATGGTGCGAAAATGATGTCACCTTGCATGGCCGCTGTAGAGGATTCAAGTTACATGCGATCGCGCGAGACGCTGCGACGCTAAATCTGAATGCTTAAAAAAACTTGATAGATTTGGAACGAAAGCGGTTGTACCACTATGTAGTGTTGTCTCTTTCCCTCTTCCAAAATTTTAGCTTTACAGTAATGCTCTGTCTCTTTCCCTCCCCGAAGACGCGGTGTGAAAACACCGATCTTTCCCGACATTGTCCGAAACAATTTTGGATAATGTATTAAACAATTCCATCGCATAATGGTTTGGAAAATTATTTGGGGGTCGTCCCCTCCCTCGGTTAGGTATAAAAAATTTTTTGGGGTGGGCCAAGTTCTGAAAGAGATTTTTTGGGGGTCATTCCGCCTCTGAAAAATTTCCGACGGTGGGTCCGGTCTGGAGAGGTCTCCGCGGCGGCTCGGCCCGGAGTGATCCCCTCCACGATCGCGGCTTCCCCCACTCCGCGGCTCGTGCGCGCGCAACCGACCTTCCACTCCCCGCAGGTCCAGCGTCCATGTTTCCCTCCGCCGCGCTCCCCCGCGCGCCCTCACTTCCCCCCGCCCCCGCGCTCCCCTCAGAGGACCTGGGTTAGAATCCCCTTAGCCTTACTACTATTGCGGAATTCCGAGATTGGGTGGATCATTGCGACACGTGCCTACAGCTCATCGTCCAGTACCAGAGCAGCGGAGGAATGTCAGTGGCCGCGAAACAACGCCTAGTGTCGCTGATCACGCGAAATAAGACATTGCGCGCGATCGTGCGGGAAAAGTTTTCGCGAGTCGGTTGCGGTGTTTCGGGCCGATCGACTGCACCCAAAGTCGTATGGGAAGACGTGGAATCGGCGTTTATAGGCCGTATTTCACCGGTGCGGTCATCAACGTGGGACACGTCGATCCGCGTCGATTTTTAGAAGGTGCTCGACGAATTGTGATTTCTCGCGTCACGGACGCTATCACGGCACATAAGAGCCTGTCTGTGAATACGAACTTTAACGCGGAGTTTACGTTGGGAGAGAATACGGAGATGAAAAGTTTCGGTACGCGAAATCGAGTACTGTACATGACTTCGAACGTTCGCGAGTGGTACTCGAAGCACGTGGTCGCTCCCACGCTAGTGATGCTCGAGGAGTTTCAAGATCGCGGCAGTGGATGGACCTTAAGGGCAGTGCTAAATATTCTAGTGAATATTAACAAGCATAATCCACTTCGAGCCGGTTGCAACGTACCGCTTCCGCGCGCCGTCGTCCTGAAGAAAGCGGTGGTGAACATAAAGAATAGAGACAATGCGTGTTTCTTGTGGGCTGTCGTTGCCAGTTTGTACCCTGTTGCTGCGAATAGTGATAGGATCGCATCGTACCATCACTACTTGGACGTGTTTCGTACGGGCGATATGACTCTACCCGTAACGTTGGACCAGCTGACAAAATTCGAGAGGATGAACGACGTGTCGGTGAACGTGTACGCGTGGTCCGACGGAAGCTGCGCACCTCTGCGTTTGACCGAGGACAAGCGAGAGAGGCACGCGAACCTCCTACTGGTGCAGGACCCCAACGAGCCTCAACGTTATCATTTCGCGTGCATTCGCAGCATGTCGAGACTGATTTCGAAGCAGCTCGGCAAACACAATGGACAAGTATTCGTTTGCGAAAGGTGAGTAAAATATGGTATATTTCGATCGATGTGTTATTGATTATTATGTTGTATTATTAATACTATTATCGTTGCAGATGTCTCAGCTTCTTTCATTCGAACGTGCAATTGACGAAGCACAACGTGGACTGCCAACGTCTGAACGAGTGCGCCGTCGAATTGCCGTCCCTGAAGGATAAATGGTTGCAGTTCAAGAACTTTAAAAATAAGGAACGAGCGCCATTCATCATTTACGCGGACTTCGAATGTATGCTGGAGGACGTAGAGCCTGCGGAGCAGAGTCGGACGTATACATACCAGCAGCATAGAGCGTACAGCGTGGGATATTACATCCATTGTTCCACCGACGCGTCTCTGTGCCGTTATCGCGCGTATCGTCACGAATCCGAGTGCGTGAAGTGGTTCGTGCAAGAACTTCGAGACTTTGCGAACATTGCGTATTCGTGGTTACGGAACGCGAAACCGATGAACTCGTTAACGAAACAACAGTGGCGTAGTTTTAACGAAGCGATCGAGTGTCACGTGTGTGGACAACCTTTCGTCGAGGGCGAGAAAGAAGTGCGCGACCATTGTCACTCGACGGGCGAGTACCGAGGCGCGGCCCACGTGTCGTGCAACTTACAGTTTCAACGATCGTACACGATACCGGTAGTGTTTCATAATTTATCAGGCTACGACGCGCATTTCGTGATTAAGGAGTTGGCGTCCGCGTTCGAAGGACAGATCGACCTGCTACCGGTAACGAAAGAGCGGTATATATCTTTCACGAAACACGTCAAGGAAATCGTGGCCGAGAACACCGATTGGAAGAGGGGATTGAAATTTCGATTCATAGATTCGTTGAAGTTTCTGGCCGCTAGTCTGGAGAATCTCGCTTCGGACCTTGGCAAAGAACGACTCGCGATTCTACGACGCACAGTGGAGTATTTGGCCTGAAAAGCTGGCCAAAATTCTAGATAATTTAGAATTTGTTCAAACTTGGTATATAGGGGTTTTTGGGGTCGCTGATTTTGAATCTGGTGTCAAAACATCAAAATTCAAAATGAGAGCTCCAATATGGCGTCAATAATTGCAGAAAATTGACCAAAATTATTTTTTGTTGTTTAATGAAAAACAGAAATACTTTATTGATCACCAAAAATATATTTGTGTCACAATAAAATAATTCGAGATCAATCAGATGATGATGTCCACGGCTAGCCGTGGAGTATTTGGCCCTAAAAGCTGGGGAAAATTATTTGTTTCGTTTAAATGCAGCCAAATGTAGTTAGAAGTGAGGCAACGTAATTATTTCATAGAATTTTACAATAATATGCACAGGACGTCAAAAAATTTAGAAATAAGTTGATTTATTTACAAGATTTATTTTATTGTGTCATTCCTCGTATTGAGATTTTCGTATTCTGAGTTACATATGTGTCAAGAAATACAATGGTTTCATGTGAGGATATAGTGTGATCATTTAATACAGTTAACAATAAAACATAATGTTTGAGTTTATGTCACATCTGTTGGTTTTATACGTTTATTGGCATTACATGTCTTACTGTAAGGTTCTGGGATTTGCAGACGTTTATGGGTGTTAGAACATAAGCAGATGCATAAAATATTTATAAAATGAATTATGGTTTTGACACTACACATGATCAGTAAACCATGAACAACGACCAGTGCGTATAGTAATAATAAACTGGTGTAAAAGTACAGTTAGCAGTGGACAACGCGAACGCAACGCGACATGTCATGTGATTGCTCAGTGCGTTGCGACAAAGAAAATGCTGGGAAAACCAAAATGGCACGAACAGGCAGCCAATCTTTTTTCTATTGTAAAGAGAAACCTTTACTCAATTTAATGACACCAAAAGAAACACTCGATCTCACACCTAAATATAACAAAATCATTAATGAAATGTTCGAACTGTAATATACCTCACTGAATTATTCGTCATTTTCAAACATCAATAATCACAAAAAGATAGGTAATAAGAAAGTAAATATCATCTGAAAGTATAGTACATATCTACATGAACGGCTTCTGTAAGAAAAAATTGACATTTGTTTACGACATACAAAAATGACTGTTCAGCGAACGGTGTTTCCGAGACTGATCAAGAGAGAAACGTGTACAAAAACAATATTGCCACATTGTTCTTCATACATTCAACTATATCAGGAAAAAAAAAATTTGAGTTTGGACAAAATTTTTCAAATCGACTTTTGGCCAGCTTTTAGGGCCAAATACTTCACTGTGCGACGCGAGTTTCAAACCCTGTCGGATGATCAGTTCAATCTCCTTACCAGGAAGGGCGTCTTCCCGTACGACTACGTGACGTCATACATCAAACTTAATGATACGCGTTTACCGTCCCGCGAAGCGTTCTATAATCGGTTGAACGATCGCGCCGCGTCGGAGCCTGATTACGCGCACGCCGCGAACGTGTGGAATACTTTTCGCGTACAGACATTGGGCGAGTACAGTGATTTGTACTTGAAAACAGATGTACTGTTACTCGCCGACGTATTCGAGAGTTTCCGCACCGACTGTATCGCGAGTTACGATCTAGATCCCGCGCAATTTTACGCCACCGAGTTTCACGTGGGACGCGATGCTCAAGTACACTGGCGTACGATTAGAACTTTTAACGGACGTGGACATGCTACTGTTCGTAGAGCGTGGCATACGCGGCGGGCTGAGTCAGTGCTCGCACAGGTACGCGCGTGCCAACAAGTACCTGCCTGCGGGGATGTACGACGAATCGAAGGCATCTACGTATCTGATGTACTTCGACGTTAACAACTTATACGGATGGGCGATGTCGCAGGCTATGCCGAAAGGTGGGTTTCGATGGCTGGACGATGCGACGGCTGCCGCGCTCGATGTATCATCACTATCCGACGGCGAGGACACCGAGGACGCCGAGGAATCCGAGGAATACCTGTTGGAGGTCGACATCGAATATCCCCAGGAGATCCACGACGCCCACGCTGACCTTCCATTCTGCCCGGTGCGCGAGCACGCTCCAGAAGGAAAACAGACCAAGCTACCTGCCACGCTCGACGATAAGGAGCGATATGTCATACATTATCGCTACCTGAAACAGTGCGTGCGACACGGTTTACGCGTAACGCGAATTCATCGGGGGTTGCGATTCGATCAGTCGCACTGGTTGCGCGACTACATCAGATTGAACACCAATTTGAGGACGCGGGCAACCAGCGAATTTCAGAAGACTCTGTAGAAATTAATGAATAACGCAGTGTATGGAAAAACGATGGAGAATGTGCGGAATCGCGTAGATGTGCGACTGGTGACGCGGTGGGATGGTCGTTACGGTGCGGAAGCGCTGATCGCGAAGCCGAACTTTCATAGTCGCACGATCTTCTCCGAACAGTTGGTGGCCATCGAAATGCGTAAGTTAAAAGTTAAGTTTGATAAACGAATGAAAGAATGCCTGTACGAGTTCCATTACGCGTATATGCGCGCGAAGTTCGGTGATAAGTGTAAGGTTCTGTACACCGACACCGATAGTTTAATGTATAGCGTGGAATGTGAGGATGCGTATGAAACGATGAAGCGTGACGTCGCCCGATTCGACACGAGTGATTACGCGGTGGACAATCCGTACAGTATGCCCCGCGAAAACAAAAAAGTGCCGGGACTCATGACAGATAAGAACAACGGCGCCTTGATGACCGAGTTCGTCGGATTGAGGTCTAAGATGTACGCAACTAGAACGTTTAACGCGACAGTGGGGTCTACGAGTGAGACTAAAAAAGTGAAGGGTGTGCGGAGGCACGTGGTCGCGAATCATGTACAATTCGACGATTACATTCGTTGTCTCCGCGATCTCACCGAGAAATTGATTCGGCAGAACAATATACGCTCCAAAGAGCATCATGTGTATACCGTGAGTCAGGAGAAGAACGCTCTCAGTCCGTTCGACGACAAGCGGTGTATTTTAGCCGATCGAGTCGACACCCTTCCGTTGGGTCATTATCGAATCCCCGAGCTCAAGACACACGAACGTCTCCAGCTTGACCCCGACGAGTCCCTCGACAATTTCATTGTTTAGTATGTTTGCATGTTCAGTATGTTTGCATGTTTAGTATGTTTGCATGTTTAGTATGTTGTATGTTTGCATGCACATATGTATATACGTTTCTTTGGTTATTTATTTATGGATATATGTATAGTGTAGAATAGTCAAAATTGTATATAGCGTGGAATAACTAAAATTGTATTTTATACGCGTCGGTATATATGTATATTTTTTTCATACTTTTAAGATTAATTGTACGCATATACGAGAAGGTGAAGGAGAATGTGAAAAATTGAATAAACGGACACTGTTTATGTATTTATATATATATATATATATATATATATATATATGTATTTATTTTTCATTCATTTATTTTAGTAACATCGAGTGCGTTTGTGATCGGGAATCATAGAATATCCTTGTTGCTTATCCACGAGTTCCGCGACGAATCGAATCCGAGCCACTTAACCTACACCTGGTTTCCTTTACGACGAATAATCTTCTCGACCAGATAGACGTCCGGATTCGCGATCGAATGTAGTTCGTACTCGTAGAATCCACCCGAGATCGGTTCTCCTGCGGAATCGCGCAGAATGTACGTCACCGGACACGTTGGTTGTACGGTTATGATTTCAAACACCTCGGTTGACCAGTTCGGAGTGTACCCCTTCTCGAAGAGAGTCTTGAACTTGCTCACGCGTACCTTGTCACCAACTTTGAATTTCGCGCGTCGTCTAACTCCTTCCGATGCTGAGGGTGAAAGGGATTCATTCGCGGTGAACGACAAATGCGTCGCGGGGGTTACGTCAACGGGTCGGGCGTTGATCGTTCGGTGCTTGCGATGATTGTAGGTGTGTACGAGCGCGGGTAACAGGTCGACCCAACGATAGGACGCGTTCAAGGAGAATTTTTTCCACATGAGGTTTTTCAGCGTGCGATTGAAACGTTCAACGATCGACGCTTTCATCACGCTGTACGTGGAGTAGTGGTTGATTCCGCAAGTCTTCACACATCGTTGAAACTCCGCGTTGTGAAACTCCTTACCCATGTCGGTTTGTAAATTTCGCGGACATCTATCGCTCTGCTGCAACACGATCGTGAACGCCGCGGTCACGTCGCGTCCACTTTTTGTTTTCACGGGTATGGCCCACGCGTACTTACTGAACGCATCGATGATCGTTAGTATGTAGTGATATCCTCGATTTTGCTTCGCGTACGGACGCATCTCCGCCAAATCGGCCTGCCACAAATCATCGTAGCCGCGAATGACGACGCTACGCCGTGGAAAATTTCGTCTCGCGGGAGCGTGTAAGTCGTTCACTAATTGCACTCGCTCCTTACTCATGCTTCGCGGGTGGGCGGGGGATGGTTACGACGTTCCAAGGATGTTAGAAGTAGTATGAGTTCCTCGAGTGCTCGCAAAACGCAATCGATACACGTTTTTCGTGATCGTTCGTTATTATTAGACGTTTCGGAGCCGTAGCCGCTATTGAGACAGTCATTGATCATCGTCGTCGTCGTAAACCCTCATTCGCTTTTCGCGATTCCTTTCGTTTGTACAGATCCGTGGTCGTTATCGACGTCGTCAACTCTTCGAGTCTGTCTTTCAAGTGATCCAAGCGTCGTTCCATCGCGTTATTTAAATCATCCTCTAATCGAGACAATTGCGCGTTAACGATATCCGTCATCGTTCGTTGTACTCGCGTTTCGAGTTGAAATCGTTGATACTCGGCGTCCAGTCGAGCGCTCGCGATAGCCGTTTCGATTTTTTGGGTAAAGCGTTCGTCCACCGAGGACAATAATCTCGTCATTGCCATTCTCGCTTCGTCGTCGTTGTTGTTGTTGTTGTTATTGCGTAACGAAGTGCCAAACTTATTCACCGACATAACGATGCGTATGCGCGAACACCACTGACGCGATGATCACCGAATCATTCAATTTAAGATATGTTTGGCCTCGCGAAGTTCCTCCACGATGGATGCGATTTCGTTATCGTGACCCGTGTGACCTGTCGCGCGAGATGCTACGAGCAATCTCAGTCTATCGATCAATTCGTTCGGATCGTCCCAGTACACATAATCGATCGCGTTATCGGTAACCGTCATCGATTCGTCGATTGGCAATCCTTGTCCTCGTCGCGTGACCGCGTCGTCCGCGCCCCCATTCATACCCATGCCCCTAACGCGTCTGACACCCGACGTCCGCACTCCACCGATTATCGCGGATATGATTTTCTTATACTTGTACCCCCGGTAACAACCCAGCTTGCGCTTACTCGGCGAATGGTTTCGCTTATGAGCGTTCGTTGATAGTAAGATGCGTCGGTACGAGTGCATATCCGCGTCCGTGTACGTGCTAACGCTGGGTATTCGCATGAACAGCAGTTCGTACAAACCCCGAGTTCCCGCGTATCGCGTTCCGTTGACGCGAACGTCGTCACCGTCCTCGTCGATTGTGAGTATGGAATCGCCGATCATTAGGTCTTCGTCGGACCCCAAGTATACGCCATACACGTTATCGATTCGTTTCTTTGTATCGGTGAAGAACAGACGCAGGTATTCTCGTGACAAGGGTCCTTTGGCGTTCCGTACATACACTTTGATATCGTCGACGGGGTTGCGCAGCGAATCCAAATCATGAACCTTTGCTGACGACTCATCATCCTGAATTTTTTCATCGGCTTCGTCGTCGACATCATCAACAACATCATCATCAACATCGTCAACATCGTCAACATCGTCAACATCGTTTACATCGTTGTTATTGGCGTCGTCGTCGTTGTCAATGTTGTTGTCATTGTTATTTTCGGTGTCGTCATCGTCGTCGTTATCGTCGTTGTCATCATCGTCGTCGTCGTCGTCGTCGTCGTCGTCATAGTCGTCGTCGTCGTCGTCATAGTCGTTAGAATCTGGAAGGTTATTTCGACTTTCCTTGGTTAACAACGGAGTAACGGGTCGAAGTCTCTTCGATGATTGTTGTTGTTGTTGATCGTATTCGTGTTTCCTCTTCACTGGTCGCGATCGAGGCGTTGAGCGCATTTTCAACGCGGACGAGTTTTCGATCAATCGTTTCAGCGGTTCGACGATGGGACGCGTACTCGCCTCCACAGCCGCTTCCGTAGCCATTTTACCAATTTTCAAGGCCAAGCACTTTTTACGTATAACGTCGCTGACTTTGGCGACTTCCACCTTTGCAACCGCGCTCCGACGTTTCGTCCCTTTTTGTCGATAACGTCGGCGATGTTTTTGCGAATGCTTCGGGTCGTCGTCGGTGTTCGGGATTATAGCAGTCGTTGTCGTCGGCGGTTCGTTGGCCATTTCGTGTTGCTCGATGAATGACTCGCGGTTTACAGATGTCAGTGAGCTACGACAAACTCGTTAAATCCTCTTCGATATCGACCTTCGTACATGGAACTATCCTTATCGATCACCACGAAATCGTATCGTCGACGCCAACATCTCGCGCACAAGTCGTTGAACGACTCAAACGTCATGTCTGTGTTCACGTGATCGTTGTATACGTGACGCAAGTTCTTACCATCTTGTTTGAACAGCATGAGAAAATTCGAGTTGTCCCTGATCAAATGTTTCGGTATTCTAGCGTACGATTGACATAAATAAAAGCAATCCACGTTCGCGTGACGGCCCATGGAGAAGTATTCGCGTATCGCGTTCTGTTCGTCGCATGCCACATCGTCGAACACGAAGATCGAATCGGGCCGAGCGTCTCTCGGTGGAACGATCTCAGCGTTGTCCGAGTAGGGAAAGTATTCGATTCTATCGACGAGCGACAACACCTGTTCGAGATATCGATACTTTGGCTGATGCAACGATTTCGAGTATACGTACACGTTCTCCAAACGCAAACCGTTCGGACTCTCTAGCATACTTAGAAGTACGTTCGTTTTTCCGCACCCGGACGGACCGCAAATCACGCCTCGTACGCTGTGCGGTAATAATGGGCCGTGTCTGTTCGATCGACTCGGATCCCTATCATCCTCGAGCATTCTGTTCGCGGTCACGCGAATAACGTCCGACTGTTTCGCGAATCGCATATTATATAATCAACTATTTATATTCGTGGCACGCGTCGCGCAGGTCACTATCACAGTGATCGGTGACGCGTGCGTACGCGTTTATTATTGTAGTAGCTATCGTGACTATTCTAACGTATATGATTGTATCAACGACCGCAACGTCTCACGGACTAGGGAAGAATCAGAGGAGGAAGAAGAATAATCAGAAGAAGAAGACTGAATCGGGTCTCGTAAACGGTATCATAAACCGTCCGCCGTTCGAACTACACGTTCCAGGTTATCAGTTCTGCGGACCGGGAACGCGTTTGCTAAAGCGATTGGCTCGTGGCGACGAAGGTGTGAATCCTCTGGACGCAGCGTGCCGCGATCACGATATTGCGTACTCTAGTCGCAAGGATTTAGAGGGGCGACACGAGGCGGATCGTGCGTTAGCCGAACGAGCGCGAGAACGAGTATTCGCGAACGACGCGACCTTTGGTGAAAAAGCAGCCGCGACTGGAGTGTGGGCAACGATGAAGGCTAAGACTAAACTCGGCATGGGTATGAGAAGGACGAAACGTAAACAGCGAAAGTCTGGAAGGAAACATCCGCAACGGCGACGACAACATCGTAATCTACGAGTGGCGAAACGCGGCGGCTTTCTTCAATTTCTTCCGTTCGTGCTGCCAGCTTTATCAACTATCGGGGCATTGGCCGGCGGTGCAGCTGGTATAACCAAAGCGGTCAACGATTCGAAGGCCTCTCGAAAACAGCTGGAAGAGACTTTGCGTCATAATCGGGCAATGGAAGGGGAGGGATGCATCTGACACCGTACAAGCGAGGCGCGGGCTTGAACCCGAGACGCCAACGACGACTGCGAACAAGGAAAAAAAAACGCCGATCGCATAGGCGCGTGGCGACGGTGGCGGCGATAACGCAACAACCTATGACGAACCTGCAATTAGAACGTGAATGCACCAGCATCCCGTTCTTTCGAGCGGTGTTTGTGCGCGACACGCTTCCCACGCGCGTACGAAGCAACGAATGCGGTATCGTGAATCTGGATGAGAATCGAGGTACCGGCACGCACTGGGTCGCGTACGCCAAACGCGGACCGCGAGTACAGTACTTTGATAGTTTTGGGAATCTGCGACCTCCCGCGGAATTGATCTACTATTTCGAACGCGGTACAACGATCACGTACAATCACAATCGTTTTCAACGTTTCGACGAGATGAATTGCGGTCGCTTGTGCATGCAATTTTTACAGCAAAAGTCTATGGAATTATGGCCTATATACTAATATTACTACCGGTGTGCGTGTGTGTGTGTACTAAGATTATGTTACAATGTATCCATGCGTAATGGTGATTCACACCTTCTATAATAAAGACTCATAATATCGATAAATTGCCGAGTATTCGTAAGCGCGCGTCACTTCCCCTCTCTCCGTCTCGCGAGTGTAATCTATGATATGTCGTTCACGCTCACGTTAACGGGTCGCAGCAGCGCGCTCACGGTAAACTATTTTCCACCGATAGATTTGAGTGATGGTCAATACGAATTAGGACTCGCTGACTTGGAGACGTTTCACACGATACCGAACATCGACTCGAGCAACGATAAATTCTATTTCGTCGTGAACTATGACACCGAAAGCAACTCAATCGCCGACATCGCTAATGAATGTATTACGATCCCTCACGGCTCCTACGAATTAGACGCTATCGCCGAGTATCTGAAGCAACGAATACTCGATCGATATCCTCGAAGACGCGGTAACAACGAGAACGACGATGACGGCAAGTACCCTCTAATGCTACGAGCTAACAACAACACCATGAAAAGTGAACTGTACTGTTCGTTCTTTGTGGACTTTACGAAACCTAACAATGTGGGTTCGTTGCTAGGATTTTCCCCGAATCGCGTCTTATTACCGAGAATCTGGCACGAATCCGACGGACCCGTAAATATTATAAACGTTAACGTGATCAGAGTAACATGCAACGTCACTACCGGCGCGTACAGTAACGATAAACAGGTGCACACGATTCATGAATTTTCGCCTCGCGTACCTCCAGGATATAAGATATCGGAAACTCCGCGACATGTCATTTACCTGCCGATCGTCGCACGAGCAATACACGATCTAACGTTGGGCATCGTCGATCAACATGATCGTCCTATAGATTTCCGTGGAGAAGAAATAACGATTCGTTTACACGTTCAACGACGTCCGCACGATAGGTAGCGTGACCGTAGGTGTATGTGCGCGTGTGTAGTATGTTAGTGTTAGATCATACGTATGAATCATTAATCGTCGCTGATACTCCTACCGTCTCTGCATCGCGTCATCTACGCAACCCTTTATCTACAGACGAAAGTGGAAGAAGAATAAAGACGGGAGGAGCGATAAGAAGAGGACCGGTAAAAAGCATAAGAAAGCCGTTGACTCGTCGAAACGTACGTTACCTACGATCGTTAGGCTTCATCGTCGCATATTAGACGCGTAACCACGATGTCGATTATTTTGGACGTGGCGAATACGCCAACCTTCGACAATCGTATCACGAAGATCGAGTTACACATGTATAATCCGTACGCCAACACGACGTTCGACAATAGCGACGAAATAAGAATCCCCATACAGCAGCAAGATCTGTACACGCTTCCGTGCGAAAGTTTTCTCTACATCGAAGGTCGTGGCACGTTGACAGCGCAAGACGCGAAAGGTCCGCCAACGTCCGCGACCGCTGTTCTCGACAATAATTGCGTCGCGTTTATGTTCGATGAGAATCGATACGAATTGAACGGTGTCGAGTTCGATCGTTGTCGAAATCCAGGAATCACTACCACGTTGAAAAATTTCGTTTCGTTGTCAGCCGAGAGAAGCAAAGCGCTTGCGAATGCCGGTTGGAATTATGACATCGATTACGATAAGGATACTTTTCATTCGGGCGCTTTCAATTTCTGCGTACCCCTGAACGTGTTATTAGGATTCTGCGAGGATTACAAACGCATCGTGATGAACGCGCGACACGAGCTAATTCTTATACGAGCGCGAGATGATTCGAACGCGATGCACTGCACCTCCGCCACTGCGATCCCGAAACTTGAGATACGCAAGGTGCAGTGGCGTATGCCCCACGTCGTTTTGGAGGAAGTGAATAAACTATCGATGCTTCGTATATTGGAAAGCGGACGACCGATCGCGATGAGTTTCCGATCTTGGAGTGTGCACGAGTATCCATTACTGCAAGCGACAACGAAACATACGTGAACCGTGAAAACTGCGTCGCAAATCGAGAAACCACGATACGTGTTATTCGGCATGCAAACGGATCGAAAGAATCGTCCAAATAAACCCGCGTGGATATTCGACCCGAATAATCTTACAAACTTTCGACTCTACCTGAATTCCGAGACGTATCCGTACGATGACATGCAAATAGATTTTCCCAAGTATAAATTTGCGATCATGTACAATATGTACGCGAATTTCATCCGATCGTACTACGGTCACGGAGAACCGTTGTTGAGCGCGAGCGAATTCCTTAAATACGCGCCTATCGTGGTCATAGATTGTTCTAGGCAAAACGAATCGTTGAAGAGCGCTACGGTGGACGTGCGAATAGATTTCGAATGCAAAGAAAATATTCCCGCTAATACTTCAGCCGTCTGTTTGTTCATACACGATCGTATAGTCGAATACGGCCCTTTAACCAACATGGTACGCAAACTAATATAGCGTGCGTACGAGTTCGATTACTACTACTACTACTACTACTAATACTACTACTACGAATACTGCTACTGTTTTAAATCGTCGAAGTCGAAGACCTCAGTTGCAGTTCCGACATCGTCGCCAACGGTGCTACCTAAAACGTATAATAATGTTCGCCATTGTCGATCTACAAGGTTTCAATATCGAACGCGAGTTCGTCGTCAAAGAGATCGCGATTCGTGCAAACATCAACAACGATAAAACACCGACGATCAGTCATTGGATCTTCGAACCGCCATACTTCTGGGAACATCTGAATTCGCGGGATCACCATCAAGCATCCTGGCTCGCGAAGCATCATCACGGACTTCGCTGGTCTGACGGCTATGTTCCATACTCCAAACTTCCGGGGCTCCTCGCCAGCGTACTCGCGAACATTGACTTCGTAATCGTAAAGGGTACGGAAAAGAAAACGTGGATGCTGCAACTACTACCTGACATAATCGTTGAGGATGTATGTAATTTGTACGAACTGACGGGACGAAAGATCAACAACAACAACAACACTCGAACTGTCGAAGACGACGGCGGCTACGACGTTGACGATGATTATTGCGGGATCATGCCGGACATCGTGGACCCTGACGTTTCTAACCTGAGGTCTATGTCTTCAACGAATACCCTTCGATGTGCATTTCACAAGAATTGCGGTTTTTGCGCGCTGGAGAATGTTGGGAAAATATGGAATTATATACGCAGCGTTACCTAATGTAAGTCCTACACTCGCATTGCATCTACTTTACGCGTCATATGCAGAGAAACGAATATGTAAGAATAATTTTTTTGTTTTCTATAGCGACGAACACAACGACGGCGGTGATGCGTGCAATGACAGCGACGGATGCTTCCTTTACCCGCGAGCAAGAATATCCCTCCCATACGAACGTTATTTCCCACAAATACAGATTTTATAATTGAAGTACGCATGGATGGATATATATAAATAAACACACACACTGCTTTTGAAAAATATATACATTTATAGAAAAATTGTTGTCCATTTATTATTAAAACATATATATACATGTACTATAGTGGTACCTGGTTTACATCACGCAGCATGGATTGTAATCCTAACGCTAACAATTCACAATCAATCAAAGAATGCTGCTCAAAGGTCTCGCTTTCGGAAATTAATTTCACATAATTCGTTGGTACGGAAGCGGTACGTAGAACTTCCACGAAGGCAGCATATTTACTGCTTACAGAGTATATATTTTCAGTCAACCAGGTGAACATATGATTGATGCAATGTTCATACGCGAACAGTTTACGCATCGTAACGTCCGTCATGTATAAGGTAACGCGATTATCGGTGATTTTAATAAGTTGATCATCATGCATACGCGTGAATTCGAGTCGCAAATGGTCAATTACGATGGGGGTTTGGGACGATGTTGCGTTGCTGCGTAATCGTTGGAGTATGTCCGCCTCGTTTTGCAGTAGGAGCTTCCACGTAGACATTGAAAAGTATACCTCGCTACCCTTGTTGTCGGCTATGGCGATCTCAACGTGGCACGAATCCATACCAATGCGTATTCCAATAGTTAGACGTTTATAAGCTGTTGAGGTTAGTGGATAATCACGCCCCAGGATCCGTACGATCGATGGTTTTGGTGTTTTCAACGTTTTTGGCATTGTGGATCCTGAACTGTAAGAAACATGTACACGAAATTAATGTATTGTTCGTTGACGTTTACAGTGAAAGAAGTAAATGAATGAAGTATGTGTAAAGTGTATATTAATGTATACATACCTCATATTGGATTGTTGATGATATTGTTGCCGTTGGCGTTTATTTGGAACCCCACCAACGTTGTCGGATGTGCAGGATGAATCGTTTAAGCTTCGTTTGTACATTTTGATATGCAATACGTATGATTCTCATCGACGAAAAAAATGACTCCTGCGATACTTGTTAGCACTTAAGCGTACGTGGTGAACTGATGCCTAAAAGACTAATCCACGTCACTTTATACTGATTCACGCACACGTACACATCAATGTGTGAAAGTATATCACATTAGTGATGGTGATGGTCAATGCGTCTATGTATACCACACAAGGGATAGAGAATACGCGGTGTTCACGAAAGTGGCATCTTAGTGACACCTATTGACGTTCTATACTAATTAAGTGGCATAGGCCTGCTCACTCATGTGGAGCGCGAGTCGCGTCCCCTTCCATCGACGCGATTCCTGGAAGGGGGAGGCTTGCGTTTCGTAGAAATTGACCCTGATTTCTGGGAATCGCTCACTCTGCTCTTGATCTCACCATCCCTTGGTAACTATACATTGCTTTACACTTTACCTGCACATTTGCTTGCACTACCTTCGCTTTGCTACGAAACCTAAGCTTCGCGACATTGCTTCGCAACTTAGAATAGTGCTCAACACTTCCTTTCTATATCTAATCATTGTTGTAAATTGACTGTGCGTGTAAGAGTTATATATTTGACGTTGTAATCCTTGTACAGAAATTTAAATTATAATAGAAACTCTAATCAGAACGTGTAATTGTACAGCTTCGCTCGCTTAATAACTATTTGTGCCATTTTAACTGCCACTAAATGTATAATTGTGCCTGTAAAACCATATAAGTGTTAAACAATATACTTTACTTCCGAACCATTAAATTTAATTCGTCTTGCTTAAAGTAATTCGCTCGTACCTCGTTATTCACGTCTATATACTCGCTAACACCGATCCGCTAAATTACACTTGTAACATTTTTTGGTCCTTCGAGCCGGATCCGGTGCCTGTGAAACAGTTCAAACGTTCGGTAGTGCCGTGACCTTCGCGCGTGAACTTCTTCCGCAAGCAGTTTTTCTGTACGAGGTGTCGTCCAACCGTCGCGTGTGACCTCCACCTGCCAAACAATGAGCCACCTTCTTGAAAGTCAACGCGATCTTAACCGCCGAATTACGAATACATTTGAAAATCTGAGGAAGATGGGAGCTGCTAAATTTACCAAAGCCAACGTGTCTTCGCGATTAACAGCCCTTCGCAGGAATTGGGCTAAATTCGAATCGCAACACGACTAATTACTTACCTTAACGTCGGATAAAAAGATAATGGAGGACAAATATTGGGACAATGACGAACCATCGCATACAGAAGAGAAGTTCCTTGAGCAAGAGAGCCTTCTTATGGAAAAGCTAGACGAGATCGAGAAAAATGACAGGATTGTGACTCGTACCATGGAGCGTTTGGCCTCTGAAGAGAAAACGGGTGATCGTTCTACTGCTGCGGCCACTCGTACACCGTCTTCACTTCAAAGATACCGTTACCTACCTTCGGAGGTCAACATAAGGACTGGCCGTCCTTTAAAGGGCTTTTCCGATCGTTAGTAGTCCGAGAACCCACGCTATCGGATGCGGAGCGCCTTCACTACCTCCGCGGTGCTCTTAAGGGTGATGCTGCGCTCCTCCTTCGCAACATTCCGGAGGATGAGGAGAATTTCGAGGCTGCTTGGACGCTGGTTCAGGAACGCTACGAGAATAAGCGACTGATGGTTAAAGCGCAATTAACTACAATTTTTAACTTACCAACTCTTACACGCGAATCTGGAACAGAGCTCAAACGTTTATTCTATACCGTGTGCGATACGGTCAAGGCTCTTGCAAGCATGAAACGTCCCTTCGACGCCAGCGGCGACTGGCTTATCCACTTAATAGTCGAACGGATAGACCCACAAACTCGGCGTGAGTGGGAAACCCTCATCGGGAAGAAGAAGGACCCGCCGACCTTTCCTGAGCTACAGGAATTTCTGGAGGGCAGAGTCAACACTCTTGAGGCCTTGGAGGAAGAACACAAGGGGCCTAAGAATCCATCTGCGAAGCCAGCTACGTACCAGAAGACGGCCAAGACGCATCAGGTCAGTCAAGTCAAGCGCCAACCAGACCCGTGCAGTATCTGCGAGGCATATCATTTCATTTTGTATTGCCGATTATATAAGTCGAAAACAGCTGCCGAGCGCCGCGCGGCCTTACAAACCGCCGGTCTCTGTTACAATTGTCTCAGCAAACATCACGTGCGTGATTGTATCTCGGAGAGGCGCTGCCAGAAGTGCAACGGGAAGCACCATACAACGATTCATGAGGCAATTGAGGACCGTACCTTCGATAAGGAAATCTCTACGAACACTTCGAGCTGTGTGTCAACCTCAGTACCCGCGGTTTTACTGGCCACAGCTAGAGTGAAGGTCTTCCAACAAGGTGGCGGCTCCAGGATGGTGCGCGCACTCGTCGATCAAGGCAGCGAGGTCTCAATCATCACCGAGGCACTGGCCCAGCAGCTAATGCTACCCCGGCGATCTGCTCGTATCAACCTAGTCGGGGTCGGCAGTCGGCAACCGGAACGCATCCGCGGCAGGGTGCAATTAGAATTTTCTGCACATTTCAATTCCACAGATCACCACATGATAGTCGCTCTGATCCTGCCCCGGATTACCTCCTACCAGCCACGAATCGACAGGCGTGCCGATGCGTGGGAGCATCTTAAAGGACTTACACTAGCTGATCCTGATTTCGACGAGGAGGGGCCGATTGATTTGCTGTTGGGAGCCGACGCCTTTGCCCTCGTATTACGCGACGGCATCGCAAGAAGACGACCCACCGAACCCATTGCCCAGCAAACTACTCTGGGATGGATCGTATCCGGGCCCGTTACACCGAACATTGGATCCGAAGACGCTGAACGTCGAGAGCAATCAGCCCTGTCCTGTTCCACCGAGGAGGACCTGCTGCCCTTGGTGCAACGTTTCTGGGAACAGGAGGAAATTGCGGTATCATCCGCTTATACTGCAGAAGAACAGCAGTGCGAAGACCACTTCAGGACGACTCACCAACGCTTGCCGTCCGGACGCTATATGGCTCGCCTGCCATTTCGGGAGACACCGGAACTCGGCCAGTCTCGCCACGGGGCCAGAAGAATGCTGCAAAGAATGGAAGCCAAATTCAAGAAGGATCCATCATTTGCTCAGGCCTACAATTCATTCATGCGTGAGTATATGCAACTCTCGCACATGTCTAAAGTAGCCAATGACTCTACAGAATCCAGCTACTACTTACCACACCATGGGGTGATGAAAGAAAGCAGCACCACCACCCGATTACGTGTGGTATTCAACGGGTCCTTTATCACCACGTCTGGTCGATCTCTCAACGACATGCTACTGGTCGGACCCAATCTCCTGCCCAATCTACAGCAGCTACTCCTCCGCTGGCGGATACATCGGGTCTGCCTCACTGCCGATGTGGAGAAAATGTACCGGCAGATCCTGATCCACCCTGACGATCGACGATACCAGCGAGTCCTTTGGCGAGAAAGTGAGGACCGAGAGATAAGGGATTATCAGCTCAACACGGTCACCTATGGATTAGCGTGTGCCCCTTACTTGGCGATTCGCACGTTACGTCAACTGGCAATGGACGAGCAAACCAGGTACCCCAGGGCAGCCGCCATCCTACAACGAGACGTCTATATGGACGACGTCTTGACTGGAGCAGATTCGGAGCAGGAAGCCATCGATCTTCAAGACGAGCTACGCTTACTTTGCAAGGCGGGAGGATTCAACCTCAGGAAATGGGCCTCCAGTCATCCTGCCGTAATGGAACGAATACCCGCCGAGGATGCCATTCCAGAGTTCAAATGGCAGGCGGGCGAAACTCACTCAGCGCTAGGAGTCAACTGGAGTCCGGCGGACGATTGCTTCCGTGCTCGCGTTCAACCCTCAATGCCGGGGAGCGGGATAACTCGACGTTTGGTTCTGTCAACACTTGCAAGGATATTTGATCCACTGGGCTTGGTATCCCCTGTCACTGTTAACGCCAAAATATTCATGCAATCACTCTGGTTATTACGCTTAGATTGGGACTCACCATTACCACCGGTAGAAGCCGGATACTGGACGCAGTTCTTATCTGACCTGCCGTCGCTAAACCGTATTGCTGTTCCTCGCTGGATCGGAATGAGACCGACACACAGTGGTTCCAAATCCCAAAAAGCTGGCCAAAAGTCCAAAAATGAAGTTTCTATATAAGGAACTTTCACTATTGGGTTCGCTAGTAAATCGCTTTGGGAATTTATTTTGGAAGCTGCTATGTAACGAGCGTTATTATTTTGTTTTAAAATTAATGTCGAATGTATCTCTCGCACGCGTCCCATCGAGCGTTCGGAAAAGGCGAAAAATAATATTGTATTTCGCAGTGCACTGTGAGTCGTGTAGTACATCAATTTTAATTTGGTAAAATGGATTTATCTACTGAAGATATGTACAATTAAAATATGTAAACCAAAGTTTAAAATAGTAACGTACTTAGTAACAAATTAGCAAGAAATTCTTTGAAAATGATTGAAGTCGCGAAAAGGAGAATTACATTCAAACAGAGAAACAGTTTGTTGTTCTTCATTGTTCTGTCACGAGACCTATTAAACGTTATTATATGAACATTTTACTATAAAACTACGTAAAAATTGGCTGCGGATAGTTGCGGATGCGGATTCTGGGCAACTTTTTATTCAACGTTGTAGAAATCTGCCAAAAGGAATCAATGAAGTTATATAGCCAAATTTATTTATGCAGCAATGTTTGTTACTTCAATAAATGCATCATTGTATTTTTTAGGGCATTTTATACACAGAGTATAAACATTTTGCGAGTACAACTAACAATTTCTCTGTATACTTGTCCGCCATATTGGATTCGCCATTTTTTTTACTTTTAAGTTCAGAATCGTAGTCAGCGAACCCAAAAACATAAAAATACCAGTTTTCATGCAAATCGAACGAAGTTATGAGTTTTGGCCACGTTTTCGGGATTTGGGACCACTGTGCGACAGCTCAACGCAGGGAACTACATGGGTTCGCTGATGCCTCGGAACGCGCCTATGCTGCTGCGATCTATCTTCGAGTTCTGGACCCCGACGGCACCGCACGGACCCAGCACGGTCACAGCTAAAACAAAGGTGGCACCGCTGAAGAAGATTTCACTACCTCGACTGGAGTTATGTGCTGCCGTGCTTCTGACAAAACTAATGGCACTTACCTGCGAGAGCTTAGCCATGAGTGGAGCCACTATTCACATGTGGAGCGACTCCACCATTACGCTCGCCTGGATTCGCGGCCATCCGGCCCAGTGGAAGACGTACGTGGCGAATCGAGTGTCCGAAATACAGCGGACACTGCCTGAAGCGCAGTGGCACCACGTGGCCAGCCCGGACAACCCAGCTGACTGTGCCTCCAGAGGACTACGGCCCAACCAATTACCGGAACTAGAACTGTGGTGGACAGGACCGAGCTGGCTGACGAATACCAACGGATGGACCGCCGCCAATCAGCCTCCACTGCCCGAGACCGACTTGGAGGCCCGAACACCTGCGCTAGTGACGTCGGGTGAACCTGCAACAGGCGAGATAATTTTAAAACGATATTCATCCGCTCAATCTCTATTTAGAATCACCGCCTGGTGCTTGCGGTGGCTACGGAGTAATGCTCTAACGAAGCGAGGAGCTTACCTGCTACCAGACGAGATAGAAGCAGCCCGGAACCGCTGGCTGCGCATTGTACAACGCCAGGAGTTTGAATCGGAGATTCAACTACTGCAATCTGGTCAACCTTTACCAAGCCGCAGCCGGCTGCTACGGCTTAATCCGTACCTAGACGCCCATGGCCTCCTGCGTGTTGGAGGAAGGCTACGCCATGCAGCACTACCCATGGACGCCAAACATCAGGTGCTGTTACCTCGAGATAGTAGGCTGACGGAGCTCCTGGTGGACGAAGCCCATCAACGCACACTGCATGGTGGAACACAACTCGTTTTGGCCACACTGCGCCAGAACTACTGGATACTACAAGGAAGACAACGGGTGAAGGCGACAGTACGACGCTGCCCGACTTGCATACGTTGGCGCGCGTCAACTGGACAACAGCTGATGGGAGACTTACCTGCTACGCGTGTAACTCCAGCCCGCCCTTTCCTCCACGTGGGAATCGACTATGCCGGCCCTGTATCGCTGCTAATGTCCCGAGGAAGAGGTCGACGCACACATAAGGGCTATGTTGCGTTGTTCGTCTGCCTGAGCACGCGAGCGGTCCATCTTGAATTAGTTTCTGATTGCAGTACTGATGCTTTCCTCGCTGCCCTGCGCCGCTTCACGTCTCGGCGAGGTCTCTGCACTGTGATCCAGAGCGACAGAGGTACCAACTTCGTGGGCGCCGCCCGCGAGCTGAAGGAGATGCTGTCGACCATTGACAGCTCCCACGACCGTATCCACTCTACACTGTTGAAGGAAGGAATAGAATGGCGATTCAATCCTCCTGCTGCTCCTCATTTCGGAGGACTCTGGGAAGCAGCCGTCAAGTCTACAAAGTACCACCTAAGGAGGGTGGTAGGCGATCAGAACCTCACCTTCGAGGAGATGTCGACGCTGCTCCACCAGATCGAGGCCTGCCTCAACTCCCGTCCACTACAAGCAATGAGCGACGACCCTGGCGACCTGACTCCACTGACGCCCGGTCACTTCTTGATCGGCGATGCACTACTGAGCTTGCCCGATCCTGTCATCGAGGACGTCCCACCTTCTCGTCTCTCTCGGTGGCATCTGCTGCAACAGATGCGGTTGCAATTCTGGAGACGTTGGACCACCGAGTACCTACAATCGCTCCAAGTAAATGGATCCGCCCTCGCCCTCAGCCCCGCGTCGGTGATCTGTGCATAATCAAATCTGAATTAACCTCACCTGCCCGATGGCCTCTTGCGCGAATTACTCACCTGCATCCGGGCAACGATGGGTTAACTCGCGTTGTTACTGTAAAGACTGCTCGTTCAGAATTCGTAAGACCCGTCACTAAATTAGTTTTCTTGCCATTTACACAGAACACCGAACAAATACCTTCACTTCACGATTCAATTACATTAGATCGCGATCAATAATACCACTAGAGTCGTCTGAAGCCTTCACATGAGTTGAGCGGCGCCACCGCTACGCTATAGTCAACGTGATATCGATCGGTGTATCGATCTTGTAACGCTTACCAGATAAATTCAGATTCATCGAGTGATGAATGCCGGGGAGAATGTTCACGAAAGTGGCATCTTAGTGACACCTATTGACGTTCTATACTAATTAAGTGGCATAGGCCTGCTCACTCATGTGGAGCGCGAGTCGCGTCCCCTTCCATCGACGCGATTCCTGGAAGGGGTGGCTTGCGTTTCGTAGCAATTGACCCTGATTTCTGGGAATCGCTCACTCTGCTCTTGATCTCACCACCGCTTGGTAACTATACATTGCTTTACACTTTACCTGCACATTTGCTTGCACTACCTTCGCTTTGCTACGAAACCTAAGCTTCGCGACATTGCTTCGCAACTTAGAATAGTGCTCAACACTTCCTTTCTATATCTAATCATTGTTGTAAATTGACTGTGCGTGTAAGAGTTATATATTTGACGTTGTAATCCTTGTACAGAAATTTAAATTATAATAGAAACTCTAATCAGAACGTGTAATTGTACAGCTTCGCTCGCTTAATAACTATTTGTGCCGCTTTAACTGCCACTAAATGTATAATTGTGCCTGTAAAACCATATAAGTGTTAAACAATATACTTTACTTCCGAACCATTAAATTTAATTCGTCTTGCTTAAAGTAATTCGCTCGTACCTCGTTATTCACGTCTATAAACTCGCTAACACCGATCCGCTAAATTACACTTGTAACACGCGGTAAATTCAAATCAAATACGATTGACTCACAGTCTCCTCCTCGATCATTAAAATACTCGGAACTCTTCCCCGAATAATTATCGCTATATGTATACATCATTGCACGTGCGCTGTATCGGTACCACGATTGAAACATAAACACACGGCACGAAGAGTGTGCACGTAGGCGCTCGAGACGTGTTCGGTCCTTTTTTTTTTTTGTTTTACTTGGTGGAAATCCCCACGGATACCCCCCCCCCCCCCCGCGGGGGCGGGCAGGGGGTTATGTGGGACTCGAACCCACTAAAACCACCAAGGTGATCTACCTCGCGCGCGGAGCTGCGCGCCTAAGGGGAGGGATTTGGACGCGAGATCAAACGAGCGATACTTTCGCTACCCTCCCCCCTTGCGAAATGCGTGTTCGGTCCTGTTCAGATATAAACACACGGCATAGCACGGTGCAATGTTTATTCCATGGGTTATCGCGATGATTGATTTATAATAATTATCGCTCTATGTTTACATCATTACACGTGCGCTGTATCGGTCCCACGATTCAAACATAAACACACTGCATGTCGCGGTGCAATGTTTATTCTGTCACGTCCCGGATGAGGTCTTTGGGGACGTGGACAATAGGGAAGGAAGAATACAGGCGCGAATCGGGAATCCAGCACCTTGAGGTTTTGAGGGACTCAGGCGTGAATATTAAATCCGTCACACTGAGGGGTTTTGAGAGGGACTCAGGCGCGAATAATAAATCCGTCACACTGAGATTTTTGAGAGGAACGTAGGCGCGAATATTGAATCCGTCACACTAGGATTTGAGGGACTCAGGCGCGAATATTAAATCCGTCACGCTGAGAGTTTTGAGGGAAAGCCAGGCGCGAATATTTAATCCGTCACACTGTGGGTTTGAAAGGAGGTAGGCGCGAATATTGAATCCGTCACACTAGGATTTGAGGGACTCAGGCGCGAATATTAAATCCGTCACGCTGAGAGTTTTGAGGGAAAGCCAGGCGCGAATATTTAATCCGTCACACTGTGGGTTTGAAAGGAGGTAGGCGCGAATATTAAATCCGTCACGCTGATCGACCAGGGAAGGTAAACGTGTATTTAGAGAACACCCGTTAGGGCACTTCGTATTTGTTTTGGTTTACGAAATAGGATTTACTGTTGCATTAGTGTAAAAGAAACCACGTTTAGTTCTTTTGTATATTGCACGTCTCATGCAGCGGTGTGTTTATAAACACTGGGAGCGCTCTCGCGAATCAGCTGTTGCGGCAGCTTGGTTTCGTTGGGAAGGTTTATGACTTGAGCACACACAATAATTCGAGACGTAGTTGAAAACAAATATGTTTAATTGTTTTATCGAGACGTTTGTTAATGATAATGTTTGATATTCTTAGCATTAACGGATAACATTTATATAAAAGGCAGTTATTAGCGATACGAGCATATGAACATGAAATACATGAGAATAGATCGATGATAATATATGAAATATAAGCTTTAGTAAAGTATAATATATGAAATGCAATAAGCGTTAGCACAAGAAAATGATATGTGTAATAAGCGATTATAAGACAAATATAAACAAAATAAGCATTAAGATGATAATACAGAATAATAAATGAATAGCAATAAGCTTTAGAATGAGATGAATGTTATTAATATAAAGTAATAAGTAAAATTTATAATATAGGAAAGTAATAAGCGTTATTTATATAGAGAAATATAATGAGGGTGATATTCCTTAATAATGGTAATTAAAATGACTTACAATGATTGTCGTAGCACTGAATTGAACACTTTGAATATAGATCTTTAACACCGTTTATGAATACTTTTTGATGACAGTTTGTCAAAGCTTCTGCGATGAAAGAGAACGAGGCCTCGCAGGACCTCGTATTTATGTATTTTCACAGGAGTATTGCGGGGGTACGCGCGGTAAAGACCTTGACACATTTCGGAATAAGACGTAGTGTGATTTCCGGGGTTTTTATAAACGGTATGGCTATTAATAACCATATTTTGTGTCACGTACGCCAAATGCGTCGTAATTAGGCTTCTAGGGTTTTTATGAACGGTATTGGAGATACTCAACTCTTCGATTGGATTTTAGGGGTTTGATAGGAAAGGGGTTAGAGTGTTTGGGCTCTGTTGTGACGTAGAGAGGGGATTGAGACGTGGTCTCGATTTAAGAGGGATTTATAATGAGGGACTTGTTTGAATTCGTTTTTAGAGGGAGTGATTCGTGCCTTTGTAGGACGAATAGGCGAAGTGGGTTTTGAAACGATCATCTCGCGATGGGGACCGCTAAGGTACATCAGCGAGGTGGAGGTTTGTGTTGATCATCTTGTGTTGTTGACCGCTAAGGTGCAACATCAAGGTGGTCGGTGATTGAGGAGATGGGGTAGGAGTTGAGTTCGATAGAATTTGGTGGTGTGATTTTGAGGTTTATGGAATAAGAAACGCGCGAAAAATCGTGGGACGTCACAATTCCATGGGCTATCGCGATGATTGATTTATAATAATAATAATAATTATCGCTCTATGTTTATATCATTGCACGTGTGCTGTATTGGTCCCACGATTCAAATATTTCCTTATCTTTTCTCAGAAATCATGGTCCACCCTCTTTCTCAGAAATCATCATCGAAAACGCGATTTGAATTTCCACGAATCGGTCGCGGTCGCGCCTGCGTATCGATCCCCGCACACGTACGGAGATTGCGCGGCGGCGACGCGTGCCCAAATATACCTTAGCCATGCAACAGGTGACGTCAGCACGAAACGTATGAAAACCTTGGAAAATTTACCATGGCGGACCCAAATATCGACGCGGGCCCAAAGTACCGTAAACGTCCAGTAGGTGGCGCCAACACGAAATGCGTGCGACGCCATTTTGAAAATTTGAAAATCCTCCCCCTCCCCCGTGACGTCAACCCCCTCGCCCATGAACTCGACCTGCCCGCGCGACGCCATTTTGAAAATTTTGAAAATCCCCCTCCCCTGTGACGTCATCCCCCTCACCTACGAACTCGGTACCCCCCTCCCCGCCTCACCCCCTCGCCCATCTCGCGGAAGAACGCGGTACCTCCTCCCGCCCCGCTTCACCCCCTCGCCTCCACTTGAGCCAGAACTCTCATAGCCTAACTACTGACGAAAATAAAAGAAGTGGCAATTCCCGTAACTCATGGGCATTTTTTCGGTATTTATATATTTTATAAATATGTACATGCGTATTTAATATAAACGTTTTAATTCAAAAAACACTATTCCGAAAATACTATTCGAAAAACATATATATTCTTCTGCATATAAATTAATTATATATAGTAATAGTCTTTATTGTGTCCCCTCGGGGTTTACAATCCTCTTACAACTTACATATAGAAACCTTACTCACTAACCGCTCTTACATCTACTTAATCCTACTCTTATCCTACCCTATTCGCCCGCTCGCTCTTTCGCCACCGCCTCGCACCTCGCACGCACGCTCTCCTCGCCCGCCTCCCCTCCCTCTCCCTTATAAATTAATTATATAGAAATTGATTATTGAATTTCCACTTATATTATAATTAGACGAATTTGAATGTGAGGACAAATTTTGGGGCCTAGATGTATGTCAATGTGAAGCATTATGGACAATTATAATCGTATATTATATGTGATTAGGTGATGGATTCATTGATGCGGGACAAAGTTTCCATGCAACCGCTTGCCGAGGCGATATCATAACATGTACCATCGATAACGACGGCGTCGTCGTCGAAAGATACCACACTGGCAGTAGTCCCTAGAAAGAAAAATAAGTACAGTTACGACTTATAATAAATGAAGTCCATATACGCAGAGAAGCACATAAAACATGATACTGAAAATAAAAAATAATTTAATTTAATGATCCACAAACCAAATATAATGCATTTCTGAATGTTCACGCGCACACACACGCGTTTATGTAAATTATAATATTACTTCAGTTTATATTGTATTTGATAATATATACGATTTGAATTCAAGTATTATTTCCGGTTTCTTAGTTCTGTTATACATTAATCTGAAAATTTCAATGTGTTCTTCTTTCTTAATATTGTTGAAATTATCTATTAGTTACACAAAAAAGAAAAACAACGGAATCATTGGAGATTTGTTTGAAACAAAATCGCCAACAATGGGAGGACACAAAAAAAGGCGGATTGAGGACAAGGGTCGCGAAGAGGCAGCAAAGGCAGCCTGGCGTGAGACACGTTCGACAGAACGCGCAAAAAGACGCGACGACCGCATGAACATACTGCACGCCATGCTGGACACGATAAAATCATTGGTACCCGCAAAAAAATGGTGCACAAATCAAATGTTGGGACATTCCACGCGAAATCGGACACTTTTTGGAGTAACATTTCAGATGTTGCTGAAATTTGAATATATTGTAGTCTTCAGTGATATTTCAACGCACCTCAAAGGATTTTTCAAAATTTTGAATATATTGTAGTCTTTAGTGATATTTAAACGCACCTCAAATTTTTCAAAATTTTGAAAAATCCTTTGAGGTGCGTTTAAATATCACTAAAGACTACAATATATTCAAAATTTTGAAAAATCCTTTGAGGTGCGTTGAAATATCACTGAAGACTACAATATATTCAAATTTCAGCAACATCTGAAATGTTACTCCAAAAAGTGTCCGATTTCGCGTGGAATGTCCCTGATATTGAAAAGATCATTTCATTTTGAAAGGATTAAATAATCGCCCGAAAAATTAAGGTATTTTTAAAGATCTTTTTCTCAGTAAATACAACATATAATGAAATAAATCTTTTTCGTATTTATTAAGGAACTCTTATATTATATTAAAAAAAAGTTAAAGAATGTTATTAATTTATTTTAACTGATTTTTTTTACAGCGTCAATATCTAATACGAGTTCTCAACGTACATGAGTGTTGCTATCGGCTGCAGCGCAATAACCAATTTTTGTTAAAAACCACTAGCATTACTTGCATTATAATGTTTATATTAAGAGATACATGTATGGATATAGTCTTACATGGACCCTTCCGGTTCATCCCGTGCTTGCTGTCCACACGTCACTTTCCTTCGCACTGGCGATTCAGCGGAATCGCCTTGCACGTGGCAGTCACATTGTGCCGAACCGCGAATCGTGCTTGGATGATTTGGTTAGACCAGGCATGGAACTAAAGTGAACGCAACAGCCGTTTTTCGGACGCAACGCCTCCTTAACTCCGGCCGCGCGTCTTGGCCCCCGCGGCGGCCCAGGTTCGTGGAGCGCCTCAGGCCCGTACCACGTGAATCGTGCGTGGTGCGTTGACAAAACAAAAACGCATCGACAATCGTGCTCTGTGGGTCGATGGTCGAGGCGCTCGAAGCTCCTAGGCCCGCCGCGGGGCCGAAGACGCGCGGCGGGAGAAAGGAGGCGTTGCGTCCGAAAAACGGCCGCTGCGTTCACTTTAGTTCCATGTAACGTACCGCTACGAATAGCCCCCACATTTTTTCATTTTCTATCCTTATTTTGTTAATATTCATGTTGTTTCGTGTACAATACTGTAAATAGGGTTCTCTTTCTTTTGTTACTAGATGTAAGACGTTCAGACAATTAGATAAGCTACTTTTAATATTAGTGTCGCCATCTGACGCGTTAAGAAGCGTTCATGTGCTTCTCTCTTCCCACTCTAATCAATTAACTACGTTTCCGCGACCGCGGAATCCTCGCACCCGTCTGCCAGTCAGTCGGCTCCAAAATCTCGCAGGCGATACTAGTCGGTTCCAAAATCTCGCAGGCGATACTAGTCGGTTCCAAAATCTCGCAGGCGATACTCGTCGGTTCCAAAATGTCGCAGGCGATACTCGTCGGTTCCAAAATCTCGCAGGCGATACTCGTCGGTTACATACTCTCATTCGCAATACTTGCGAATATTCTATTGCTCTGACCGCAAGAGAGAGAAGCAGTGAACGCAGTGCTACTTATACTAATTCTGGAGTTAAAAGTTAGTGCTGGACACAAATACTTACTAAAACTAAAACTTTATTATAAACTAAATCTACGGGGCAATACAGACTAGAAGTTCCTAAACTATCTTAATCCTACTTAAGCCTACTTATTCCTAGTTAAACCTAATTAAACACAAATTCAAAAATCCTACTTATTAACTAATTACGCTAACGAACAAGAACGGGAAGTTTTAACCTACGCTCACGGAGCGATGTCTCGTATCGTCGAATATTGGGGTCGATGACCACGCGTGTCGCTTATACGATATGACATTTTTGTATTAAAAAGTAACGCGCTAAGCTAACGGATTGAACTCGTATTCTTGAATTAAACACATGTTTAGTTTACCTTTTGTCAAATTAGTATTAAGAATACTTTATACGACATCCCATGCGGCGCGAAACCAGTGAATCAAGTGACGCGCGACGCATGCGCATAAGCGAACATTCAAACATTAAACTCAGTGCCGCGAGTGAACCGAAGGCGCGTGCGCACACCCTACGACAAACCGGACGCCGAAATAACCGAGCGTAGTATCCGAGTGGCGCGAACCGGATGTTAATTATAATTGGTGCGCGAGATCACACAGCCAGTGATTGACGCGGGCTAAGTACAGCGAACTAGTATAAATATAGGCCCGCCAGCCGCAGAGAATCAGACTTGGTTCTGCCACCGAACCAAACGATTTGGGTCGCTTTTACTAGAGTAGTATGTCTAGGACAGTTCTAACCCAGGTCCTCTGAGGGGAGCGCGGGGGCGGGGGGAAGTGGAGGCGCGCGGGGGAGTGCGGCGGAGGGAAACAAGGGCGCGGGGCCTGCGGGGAGAGAAAGACAGGTTGCGCGCGCACGAGCCGCGGAGAGGGGGAAGCCGCGATCGTGGAGGGGATCACTCCGGACCGAGCCGCCGCGGAGGCCTCTCCAGACCGGACTCACCGTCGGAAGGGGGGAATGACCCCCAAAAAATCTCTTTCAAAACCTTGACCCACCCCAAATTTTTTTTTTCAGAGTGAAGGGACAACCCCTAAATATTTTACCAAATCATTATGCGATGGAATTGTTTAATAATTGTTTCGGACAATGTCGGGAAAGACCAGCGTTTTCACACCGCGCCTTCAGGGAGGGAAAGAGACAGAGCATTACTTTAAAGTTAAAAATTTGGAGGAGGAAAGAGGACAACACTACATAGGGGTACAACCGCTTTCGTTCTAAAGTTAATAGTATTCTAAAGCATTCCGATTTAGCGTCGCTGCGTCTCGCGCGATCGTGTGTAATTTGACTCCTCTGGAGCAGCCGTGCAAGGTGACGTCATTTTCACGGCACGAAGAACGCTCGAACGAAATAAACGCTGAATCTTAAAATTATGTGGCCAGGAGGAAGACGGGTGAATAAAATTGACAAATAATATGTGTTTAAGAAATTTATTTAAATTTAAAAGAGTATAATTTTAACATTTTTTCCTACGAGCATCAGAATATCATTGATGGCGCATGCTACCAGTTCGCAATCTACATGATAATGCCGCGCATACATATAATTATGCTGTATCAGCCGAAACTGTATCGGATGATTTTGTGCGCTAATTCGTCATACGCATGAATCATGGAAAAAGAGGAGACAAGGAAGACGGGTAAATAAAATTGAGACATTATATATGTTTATAATATATATATTGTTACAAATAATGTACTAATTGTACAATTTAACATTCGCTACGAGCGGCGTCGACAATATCATTCATGGCACATGCCAGTAGTTCGCAATCGATAAGAGATTCACCATCGAAATATTCGCTGTCGCATATAGTTTTAGCGATGTGACACGAATCTAAAGTTTCACCGGCGACATCATGCCGTTGTAACACGGTGACAAAATTTGAAAATTTCTCATGGACAAGATGCGTATTTTCAAAAAGCCGCGAATACATGTGGTCGATACAACGCTCGAGATTAAATAAAAACTTTATAGTTTCTAATTTGAAATATAAAGACTTATTTTGTAGCGACATCTTCACAATTCGCGACTTATACATTATACAAAATTCTACCAACAATTCGCCAATCGATAGCGGTGCTGATCCAATTAATTGTGCATGTTTTTCGATGTCTGTGCGTTTTTCCATTAGTGTTTTCCATGTTGGAAGATCCAACAACAATTGATTCCCACGATTATCACCAAGAACAATTTCCACCAGTGGTATAGATTGCACGCTGATGCCAATTTCCAGATATTTATACGATGCAGGCGTTAGCGCGTATCTTCTAACCATGATACGTGATGTTTGATGCGATCTAAGAGTCCGATCATGAAAATTACCGTTTATCAGGAAAACACATAAATAAATAACGATGATATGGTATGAAAAAATTAAATCTTACCTGTTAGATGTGTTCTTCCTACATGGCGATACATCATCTTGCATGATCGGAACGTAATAATTCGCAACACCGGTACTGTACATTTTTTTTTTTTTTCTCGAAGCACTGTGTGTATGTCGAAAGTCACTGAAAGGCTCTAGAGCGATTAATGCAATAGCGTGCGAGGAGCTGGCTTAAATAGTGGTGCTATGCACCACCTCTACCATCTACCCCTCCTAATAAAAGTCTCGACATGTGTCGAATGTAATATGATACTTTTGGGAACGTCGAATCTTAGAAAATAGGTGTCAGCAGAAATTGTGTTGGATGATCTTGCGGACTAATTCGTCATATGCGTGAATCATAGAAAGAATTATGCTGTATCAGCAGAAACTGCATAGAACCATGTTGGGGCGGATCGCCATTTTTTTTTTTTGCATGCAATGCAGGGAGTACACCAAAAGAGTTAGACAGAGATACCAATTCATGATGAGGATATAAATATGCGCTCTAAACTGCACAAAGCCCTAAATCGCTGCAACGTGTTGCAAGGAAAAAGACATACTGCATTTACGACCATGGAAGAATTCGCGCAAGTAGAACGCCAATTGTTGGATCAATCTGTACGATTGACTTCACGGGAAGAGTACCTCGCGTGGGAAGAACGGTGCAACGAGTACGTCGAATCTTTAGAAGAGCACAGCCGCGTAAAACGCCCGCGATTATCAATCGGTGTTCAACAATCGTTGGTTGCTCGAATCGCGCGGCTCGAAGGACTGAAACATTCGTTGCGCAGACGTTTCGTGCACGAAGGTGCAGGACATTCGAGTATGGGACTTTTGTGGCGCGAGATAGACACGGCGTTCGATAGCCGCGTGTTAACTGGTGCAGTGCTAAATTCAAACTATATCGAACCGCGCAACTTCCTTCAGGATGCGGGGACCATTGTGCTGGAGCATGTGCGGGCGCTTTGAGTAAACGTCGAAACCTCAAAGTGAACACGGTGTTCAACGGCGAATTTGTGGCGGGTGACAAGCATGCTTGTAAAAGCATTAATACCCGAAACTGCGAACTCTTCGGCACATCCGATCTGCAGGAGTGGTACGAACGATGCGTCGTCGAACCCACCCTGGCATCGCTGGAAGAGTTCCAGGAACGCGATAGCGGATGGGCATTGACGAGAATCCTCAACCTGACCGTCAATGTCAATAAGTACAATCCGCTGCGCGCGGGATGTCACGTCAAATTGCCGCGGGAATTGTCTTTGAAGAAAGCCACAATTAGCATGCAATCCCCGGACAATGCATGCTTCGCGTGGGCAGTGGTCGCCGCTCTCCATCCCGCGGAAAGGCATTCCGATCGCTCAAGTTCGTACCCCGACTATGCTTCCGTGCTAAATCTCCAGGGCATTGAGTTCCCAATGTCTCTGGAGCAAATAGGGAAGTTTGAAGGGTTAAACAACATCTCCGTCAACGTGTACAGCTTCGAGGCGGAGAAAGAGTTGACGGTCTTTCCGCTGCGTCTCACCAGCCACAAGAGGGATCAACACGTCAATATGCTCTACACGCCGAATCAAGAACACGGTGATGTAGGGCACTTTGTACTAATCAAGGACTTGTCCCGGCTGGTGAGCGCACAGCTAAGCAAGCATGATGGAAAGAAATTCATCTGTGATCGGTACGTATAGAAAACTTGTGAAATGTTGAAATGTCTCACGAAACAATTAAATAAAAAAAAATTTCATGTTTTTGCAGATGCATGCACTACTTCAGATCTGCCGAGAAGTTGGAGGCGCATGCAGTGGACTGTGGACAAATGAACGATTGCGCCATCCTGCTGCCCAGCGAAGGTAAAAATTTCCTCAGCTTCGAAAACCACTGCAGGAAGGAGCGGCTCCCCTTCGTGGTGTACGCAGATCTGGAGTGCATCATCGAGAAAACAGAGGACAGCGACCGAATTGATGACAACAAATTACACACGTATCAACATCACAAAGTTCATAGTATAGCCTATTATATGCATTGCTCGTACGATACATCGCTATCGACGTATCGATGTTGCCGCGACGCGGATTGTGTTTCATGGTTCGTATACGAACTGAAAAAATTTGCAAATTTCGCCAAACCCATCTTGAGCAGTAATGTTCCCATGCTTGATTTAACCAACGAACAGTTGACGACATTTCACAATGCAACACACTGTCATATTTGTGAAGAATCATTCAAGGCTGACGATATACGAGTTCGCGATCATTGTCATCTGTCCGGACGGTTTAGAGGACCGGCACATTCGCAGTGCAATTTAAATTATAAAAATGCGTTTTACATCCCCATAGTTTTCCATAATTTGTCCGGCTACGATTCACATTTCATTATCGAGGAAATAGCTACCGCTTTCGACGGTCACGTTGATGTATTACCCATAACTAAAGAAAAGTATATTTCCTTCACAAAAAATGTCGAAGATACGGCTGAATCAGACTCGCGAAATTATATTAAATTACGATTCATCGATTCGTACAAATTTCTCAATACCAGTCTCGACAAATTAGCATCTTTTCTGACTACAGATCAATTAAAAATTTCACGATCCAAATTTGAAAAATTATCCACCGAAGATTTCAATTTATTGACGCGAAAAGGTGTCTTTCCGTACGAATACCTTGATTGCGCGAACAAGCTGCAGGATCCATGCTTACCACCGCGCGAGTCATTCTACAGTTCCTTAACGGGTAAGACTGTATCAGAAACCGATTACGCGCATGCCGAGACTATCTGGCAGCGTTTCGGGATTAGAACATTGGGCGAATACAGCGACTTGTATTTGAAAACAGATGTCTTGTTATTGGCAGATATTTTTGAAAATTTTCGCGAAAGTTGTATCAAGAGTTATGGACTAGATTCAGCGCATTATTATACTCTACCTGGTTTCACGTGGGATGCCATGCTAAAGCATACCAAAATTACATTTGAATTGCTCACCGACGTCGATATGGTCATGTTTGTTGAACGCGGTATACGCGGGGGTTTAAGCCACTGTTCCGGAAGATATGCACATGCCAATAATAAGTACATGCCATCTTACGACGCATCGGAAAAGTCATCGTACTTGATGTACTTTGACGTGAACAATTTGTATGGATGGGCAATGTGTCAGCCCCTGCCATATGCTAAATTTCAATGGGTCGAAGATGCTGCAAATTTTGACGTGTCTTCAATCCGTGTCGATTCGTCCACGGGATACATTCTCGAGGTAGATCTGGAATATCCGCAATGTCTGCACGACGCTCATGCTGATTTACCGTTCTGTCCGACGCGTGCCAAACCACCGGGTAGCAGACAGGACAAGTTACTCGCGACGGTATACGATAAGCAGCGTTACGTTATCCATTACCGCAACCTGCAGCAGTGCACGCGTCACGGTCTTCGTATTACAAAGATACACCGCGTGCTTCAATTCGCTCAATCTCCCTGGCTCTGCGATTACATTGAACTCAACACACGATTTAGAACAAGCGCGACAAATGATTTTGAAAAGAATTTATACAAATTGATGAACAACGCGGTATTCGGTAAAACTATGGAAAATGTGCGAAATCACGTGGACGTAAAACTTTTGACTCATTGGGAAGGGCGATATGGCGCGGAGGCAATGATCGCGAAACCGAATTTCCACAGCAGAAGTGTTTTTTCGGAAAATTTAATAGCTGTTGAATTGCGAAAACTCGAGGTGAAATTCAACAAACCGATATACGTGGGTATGTGCATTCTAGACATATCAAAAATTTGTTTGTATGAATTTCACTACGAGTACATGTCGCCAAAGCACGGGCCAAATTGCAAAATTCTATACACCGACACAGATAGCCTCATTTATCACATTCAATGTGACGATATCTACGAGACCATGAAACACAATATCGGTAGATTCGACACAAGCGATTATCCTATCGACAATGCATATAATATGCCGCGCGTAAATAAGAAGGTTCCAGGGCTGATGAAGGATGAAAATAACGGTGCGATAATGACCGAATTCGTAGGTCTTAGAGCGAAAATGTATGCACTGCGCGTAGACGGCAAAAAAGATACGAAAAAGGCGAAAGGCGTCAAGACCAACGTCATAGCTAGAACGATAACTTTCGACGACTACGCGCAGTGTTTGCTAAGGGAGATCGAAATGGTTCGCAGACAATCATGCATACGGTCTAAATTGCACAAAGTGTACACCATTTCGGAATCCAAAATCGCTCTAAGTCCCTACGATGACAAGCGGTATATCGTACCCGATTCGACCGACACTCTGCCCTGGGGACATTATAATATCCCATTGTAAAATAGAAATTATTGTATTTATTATAAATAGTGGAATATCACACGCTCGCAAAATTTGAAAACTTCGTATCGACATGTTGTATAGTTTCATAAAGGCGATGGCGAAAAGTATATAATGAGAATAGGATTTTCGGAAGATTCATGTGGCGGTGAAGCCAATCATATCCATTTTTTCTATAAATTCCCTGAATGTAATGAAGAATTATGTATCTTTCTTTGCTATCCATGGGCTAGTAAATAACGATACATAATTCTTCATTACATTCAGGGAATTTATAGAAAAATGGATATGATTGGGTTCACCGAGACATGAATATTCCAGAATCCTATTCTCATTATATGTTTTTCAACATCGCCTTTATGAAACTTTAGACTCATGCTGCGATGTTGAAAAGCATATAATGAGAATATTTCGATGATAAATCTCTGTTTGATTGCAAACTGATGGCATGTGCCTTTGAATGATATTATCGACGTCGCTTGCAGCAAAATGTTAAATAAATTATTATTGTATTTATTAACTCATTCATATAAATAGTGGAATTAATGTGTAAAAAAAAAAAAAAATAAAATAAAAATTTTTCACACATGTATATGTATAATTCTATTTATTGAACCATGTATTATTATTTTACAATACATTATTTTTATTTATCCAAGAATTGTGTGATTTATCAAAACCCAACCACTTGACGTACACCTTATCCCCCTTTCTACGCAACACTTTTTCCACTAGATACACATCAGGATCGGTGACGCGTTGCAGCTCGTGTTCATAGAATCCTCCGGCAACGGGTTTTCCACAGGAATCGACGAGCAGATACGTTGCAGGATTAGTTGCCTGTACTTTGGCTATCTTGAACACCTCCGTTGTCCAATTCGGCGTATAGCCTTTATCGAAGATGGTTTTAAATTTGCTCACGCGCACAAATTCGCCCAACTTGAATCTCGCTGGAGCAGCGATCTTTATGTTGTTGTATACGGTGGCTAGCAGCCTGTCGGCGATCACAGGGGTAACATCGCAAGGACGCATTTTGATGGTTCTATGTTTTCGTGCGTTATACTCTGCAAGCAGACGCGGTAGGGCATCGGTCCATCTATAGGTTCCATTGAGCGTAAACAATTTCCACATATTGTTCTTCAAAGTTCGATTGAAACGTTCTACGACAGAGGCCTTCATCACGGAATACGTCGAATAATGATTAATGTCATGCTTTGTCAAGAGTTTCTGCAATATCGGCGTTGTAAAATTCTTTTCCTTGATCGGTTTGCAAATTTTTCGGATATCGATCTCTAAATATCTTTGCGAACGCTTTAGTAACCTCAGCACCACTTTTAGTCTTGAGCGGCAACGCCCATGCATACTTGCTCAACACATCGATGATGGTGAGTATGTAGTGGTGACCCTGGTTGAATCGCGAGTATGGACGCATTTCTACAATGTCAGCTTGCCACAGATCGTCGTATCCGTGCACTATGACGCGTCTCCGCGGGAAATGTCTTCGAGCTGGAGCATGCAATTCCTCAACTAGTTGTAGCTTCTTGTGACCATGGTTTTCTTCTTCACTCTTGGATTTCGATAATGATTGCATGTTTGATCGCAGAGGTGTCTTGGACACGAATGATGCGATAATTATCGGGTTCGTGCATTATGTGCTTCTCATCGGTCCGAGGAAATTCTGGACAAGTTGCTGCTCCGTAGCAAAAGCGGTTATAGCCTCTTTAACTTTACGAGTTTCGTTGTCCGGTTGTGGGATAGAATTCAACGCCTGCGATATCTTTTGAACGCTGTTTTGCAATGTCAGCATATCTCTTTGAAACATGACCAGCTTCCTCTCTAATTCTTCCTGCTGCTCTCTCAAAAGTTTAATACTCTTTTCCAAGTACAGTTTATTGACGGCATCGTTGTCGGCCACCGGCTGAGCTACGCGTCGTATCTTGCGTGATTTCGCATCAAAGTCGGCACCAGCCACGCAAAGGGCGTTATCTCGCATGTAATTTCGAAGCAAACCGCTCCATTTGTAATAGTCCATTCTAGCTGCTCCACTCTTCTCGAGCGATACCTCAAATTTGTTGATCGGCATCTCGATGCATACAGTGCGCATCGTTCGCGCGCGGTTTAATTTATAATGAGGCCTACCTCGCGGAGTTCCTCAATAATCGATAGAATTTCTGGATCGTGAGAGTTGTTACCCGCCTGACGTGACGCTTCCAGCAAACGCAATCGACCCACCAGCTCGTTGGGATCGTCCCAGTGTACGTAATCGATCTTGTTATCGTTTACCACCATGACTCGTGGTACCGTTAGACCTTTTCCCGCCCTAGTAGTCGATGCGCGAGGGAGTAGCGGTGCAATTACATATTTGTACTTGTGTCCCTTGTTGCTCAATATGGGATTTTTAGCACCATGACCGCGTCTGTGAGCGTTCGTCGCCAGCAGTATACTTTTGTATTTTTGTTTATCGGCATCGGTGTATACAGCATCATCGGGAATTCTCTTGAAAAGCAGTTCGTAAAGACCGGGTGTTCCTCTGTATTTTACACCATCTATGATTATATTATCATCCATGTCTATATCGAAAGCCTTATCACCAAGCCTCGTTCCACTATTGCCAAAGTATACGCCGTACACATAGTCCATTGTTGTATCCTTATCACCACTTCCCATACAGCACACTCTCCTTGCGGCATAGTTGCAGCATACTTGCGGCGCAAGATGGCAAGGACTCATGCAAGGTTGCCGCAACTATGCAGCAAAAATTCTATGTCCGCCTGCTGCAAAGTTGCACGGCAACTTTGAGGCAACTTTGCACAGCAATTTTGAGGCAATTTTGCACAGCAACTTTGAGGCAATTTTGCACGGCACCTTTGAGGCAATTTTGCACAGCAATTTTGAGGCAATTTTGCACAGCAACTTTGAGGCAATTTTGCACGGCACCTTTGAGGCAATTTTGCACAGCAATTTTGAGGCAATTTTGCACGGCAACTTTGCACGGCAACTTGGCGGCAATGATCGTCCTCCCAAAACGTGCCCCCAAAATCGCGTTAATTTATTCCGGAAACGTTAAAAGTAAATGTGAGGGAAGGGAATAAATTACAATAAACATTAACCGTTAAATATTCATATATTTATATATCAACTTATCATCAATACAAATAACATTAATATTTTATTTATTTTTATATATTGTTTTAATCCTTGCCTTTCGGCCTAGGATGGCTCCTGTTTACATTTCCATTTCCTTATCTTATACGCACATAAATACATTTATCAGTCTTATCAAATAACATTAATAACAATATGTATGTTACATTCTTAAAAACAAAAAACAATTCCTCGCAAAATTTTTGTTTTATATTTGACTTATGAATATGGAAGTTCGATAATGTTAATTTTAGAATTTATGAATATTTATATAAATATATATTTTTATATATGTATGGGGTTTTTATTGAAGATTCCTATGTATTTATTTCATGGTTGATTATTAAAAGCTCATGTTGAGGCTCCTGTTTTTGGTTCAATAGTTTTGGCTTTTATTTCATTGAAATTGAAATTCTATTTTATAAAATATCAATGCTCGATACTTTTATTATACACTGACTCTGTCAGTGGTCACAAGTGCCTGCAATGACACTTGTACTCGCGGATCATACGATCACGCGAGTCCATCCACGCCGGCGCACAGTGTGCGATTTTGGACAAAAATCGCTAGACAGCGCAAATCTTGACCGATTTCATTGATTTTTTTTATAATACTCGTCAACGGCTCAGAAATAACGGAGGGCTGCAGTAAATCCTGTATTTTTTGGCTTAATGTATAAAAGACATTATTTAGCATAACATCACATAAAAACGTAATCTTTGGATATGAAAGATATTAAAAATTAATTTCCAAAGTTTACGTTTTTATGTGATGTTATGCTAAATAATGTCTTTTATACATTAAGCCAAAAAATACAGGATTTACTGCAGCCCTCCGTTATTGCTGAGCCGTTGACGAGTATTATAAAAAAAATCAATGAAATCGGTCAAGATTTGCGCTGTCTAGCGATTTTTGTCCAAAATCGCACACTGTGCGGTGACGCGGCGTAAGTTTAACAAGAAAGTGACGAACTAACTAATACCTAAAATTTATTGGTCATGTGTCGCACCGCGCTGTAAAGCGCGGTACCACTGACTCTGTCAGTGGTCACAAGTGCCTGCAATGACACTTGTACTCGCGGATCATACGATCACGCAAGTCCATCCACGCCGGCGCACAGTGTGCGATTTTGGACAAAAATCGCTAGACAGCGCAAATCTTGACCGATTTCATTGATTTTTTTTATAATACTCGTCAACGGCTCAGCAATAACGGAGGGCTGCAGTAAATCCTGTATTTTTTGGCTTAATGTATAAAAGACATTATTTAGCATAACATCACATAAAAACGTAATCTTTGGATATGAAAGATATTAAAAATTAATTTCCAAAGTTTACGTTTTTATGTGATGTTATGCTAAATAATGTCTTTTATACATTAAGCCAAAAAATACAGGATTTACTGCAGCCCTCCGTTATTGCTGAGCCGTTGACGAGTATTATAAAAAGAAATCAATGAAATCGGTCAAGATTTGCGCTGTCTAGCGATTTTTGTCCAAAATCGCACACTGTGCGGTGACGCGGCGTAAGTTTAACAAGAAAGTGACGAACTAACTAATACCTAAATTTTATTGGTCATGTGTCGCACCGCGCTGTAAAGCGCGGTACCACTGACTCTGTCAGTGGTCACAAGTGCCTGCAATGACACTTGTACTCGCGGATCATACGATCACGCAAGTCCATCCACGCCGGCGCACAGTGTGCGATTTTGGACAAAAATCGCTAGACAGCGCAAATCTTGACCGATTTCATTGATTTTTTTTATAATACTCGTCAACGGCTCAGCAATAACGGAGGGCTGCAGTAAATCCTGTATTTTTTGGCTTAATGTATAAAAGACATTATTTAGCATAACATCACATAAAAACGTAAACTTTGGAAATTAATTTTTAATATCTTTCATATCCAAAGATTACGTTTTTATGTGATGTTATGCTAAATAATGTCTTTTATACATTAAGCCAAAAAATACAGGATTTACTGCAGCCCTCCGTTATTTCTGAGCCGTTGACGAGTATTATAAAAAAAATCAATGAAATCGGTCAAGATTTGCGCTGTCTAGCGATTTTTGTCCAAAATCGCACACTGTGCGGTGACGCGGCGTAAGTTTAACAAGAAAGTGACGAACTAACTAATACCTAAATTTTATTGGTCATGTGTCGCACCGCGCTATAAAGCGCGGTACCACTGACTCTGTCAGTGGTCACAAGTGCCTGCAATAACACTTGTACTCGCGGATCATACGATCATGCGAGTCCATTCGCGGGGGCGACGGGGTGGAAGTTTAACAAAAAAGTTATCCGAAATTTTTACCTGTCACAGGTGTGACATCTATATAGTAATAAGTATATAAAACCAGTGACTGTTGTGTCAAATTTTCAAAGCAATCGATGAAGAAGTTTCGGAGATTTAAGATTATAAAGAAACGAACATTTACATTCTTATTTATATGGAAGATAGATAGATAGAAGATAGATATTTCCATCTCAGATCATCCATTCAATCCCGGGAGTGTGGGACATTTTTGTTGCAGTGCTCCGGGATGCCATTTTGCGGAAATCTGCCAAAATAGATAAACAATTCTTAACAAAATAAAGATTGCTTTCAATCTATATAAAAACTCTATACTTTTATTTATATAAACCAAAAATCCTTAACTTTGTCTGTTGTTAGTGGCTTCAGGGTGGCTTCGCACCTTAAAAGGAGATGCGATTGTGTTTCGTCCATTTTTTAAATATCGGGGGCTACCCACTCTTCCCCTACGTTTGACTTACGTCCATTTCTTTATTTGCCCTACGTGCAATGCGCAATTTACATTGTGATAGCCATTTCGAAGCCGCATCTACAATGTCCGCATCGCAACAATATATATTTCTCGATGCACATGCATCGTTTACAGCATCTGGAATAATACGCATTAATTTATTTTACAATTTATTAGTGCTCAAAGGAGATATATAATAAAGTTACTTACTCAGTAATAATTTCTTGATACGAACGAAGTTAGAAAACGCTGGTTTCTGCTTCTTCCCATGCCAACTATAATTTGTAGCGACACTCCATGTCACCAGTTTCTCCAAAATTACGGATGTCGTCAGGGCCACGTTCTTTCCAGTGGTCCTCTTCAGCATTTCAATCTATAAAAAGTCATTAATAAATTATTCCAGTCATGAAACATGGGCTACATTAAACAAAGCATTCGTGTAACGCCAATCACAGGGTGCATTGAAGCAATTAAAAGTAACAATCACCATTAAGTACTTTATAATAATTTATCGGAAAGTGAAATTAAAGTTATACAGTATATGCACATACACAAAAAAAACTGTATGAAAAGTAAATGCTTGTCGCGCCGCCAGCAAACAAATGCCCCATAAAATTACGAGAGTTCCCGGAACATGCAATATCCTGTCTTTTTACATCGGGATATCACATGTTCCGGGAAGTCTGCAATATTCATGTTCCGCAATTTTATGTAACACCCCGTACATGCAAGAAAATGACAGTACGGGGTAACATTGGCATATACTTAACATCTATTAAAAAGAAAAAGGACAAAAATTTTATGCAATTTGCACACTTGTAGTACAATCACAAACGATGCAATGTTATAATAGGATACTTAAACCAAATTTAAAAATGTTAATTAAAAAAATTAAAAAATAAAAATAAACAAAACAGAGTGCATTGAACATAAAAAGAAACAAATTTAAGTGTTAATGTAAGTTCGGATGAGGTAAAACTTTAACTTTTTAGTGCTATTTATATATGATGTGCCAATGTTACTCCAGTTTACGATATGTTGCTAACATTTATAAATTATAATAAATAATAAATAATAATACTCATGTAATTTTCCTTTATATGACTGCAATGCAGAAAGATAAAGTAGTTGTTGAATATAAAAATAATTAGAATATAAAGTTAAATTTTGGACTTTATCATACTACTCTTAGTAGTTCATTTATTATTCTTACGTCACTTACCATAGCATTAAATGTAGAGTTGTTCTGCAATTTATCTTCCAAATTACGTAAACCTTCTTCATCATTAACGGGAAGATTTTCCGTTATTGCCAAAAATTCGGTATCAGTATTGCTGCTTGTAACGTTGGAAATTTCCGGCATTTTTGACTCTATCTGTTCCAACCTTTTTATCATATCGGCCAATGTCAAATTAATTGCTGCAAAGTTTTTCTTCATAAGTGTTTCCAACTCTGAATAAAGATAAGAGAAGATAATTATATAAAAATCGTATTTTGGATTATAGTCAATGGGTAGAAACCCATTGGATTGGATATCATTTTGTACATGCGGAGACGTACTTGCTAATGATGACGATGATGATGACGACGATGATGATGATGATGATACTGGTTTTTTTGTTGGTGTTGGTGTTGTTGGTGTTGGTGCTGTTCCTACTCTACATTCCTCGGGAGATGCGTGTAGTATGGGTGTCATCCTATTCTCAACACTGTTAATTCTTTGGAAATACTGGTTGAGAAATGGCGTCGACGTCGATGGGAGATCTGCATTGAAACCTGCAATTCAGCATATAATTGACACCATGCTCCGATCAATATTCAAAGGGGGGTCCCAAAATGGCGAGACTACTCGGATGATGCAATATACCGATGAAAAAAGACATCGAAAAGTCCTTAAGCATTTTCACATCCGAGGCTTCCGGCCCACACAGATTAAAGCCGTGTGAGCTGTGCGCGTGGCAGCGTACGGTAGGTAAATGACTTCTCGATGTATCTTTGCATCAAGATATTGCACGTTTCGGGAAGTCGCACAACTTGGGAACACACTATACAAATTACTTCACATTTACTTTCATAATGAATAATTATTGAATAATATAAAAATACCTTCTTGTATATGCACTTCTGACATTTCAGACGGTGCCTTAGGGTACATATTTCCCTTCTTCCTTTTCTCCAATGGCCCTTCTGCTTCAATGTCCTCTTCCTCGCTGGACATGTAAGGGCGAGTATTTGTTCGCCTGCGCTCTTTCGACACTTTCCTGTATCCCGAATAATTTGTCGCATCCGAATCGGGAATATTGGAGGTGTCCATGGCAGTCTCCTGTTTTTCCAATGCTCCCTCATAAGTATCTGACACAGAAAATTCATTAATACGTCACACATTAATAAGTTATGCATATTGAGGTTCAATTTATACACTTCGCGTCAAAATTAAAGGAACAATATAATTTCCCGAAATTTTTGGTTATTCTCAAAGGACTGTATCTCTGCGAAAAATGTTCGAAAAAAATATTTAAAAAACTTGAATGATTCCATGATTATCCTTGAAGTGGCATCAAGTTTCCTACAAAATGATAAATATGTAATTTTTGTGATCATTTTAAAATTGATTTAATACGATTAAAAAAATCTCATTAAATTGCCAACAAATGCTTCTGAAAGGAAACTTTCTTAGCTTTCCAAAACACTCTTGAAAATTTGTCTACAATCATGAGTTCGCAAGTTATAGGTGTTCAAATTGAAAAGTACCTTTTTTGCTTTGATCGCGAATAACTCTGTCAATAAAAATCATACAACAAAACGAAAGAAACGAAATTAAACAGAAATGTTTGCTCTATAAGAGCTCTTCCTTGGATTTAGGGGCAAAATATCCTTTTGCCCGTGCATACGTTGAAAATACGCAAAAATTTCAGAATCTTCGTTTCACGCGTTTCATGTTCATAAAACAGTATCATAATGGATGAAACAAAAAATTCAATTCTTCGTTCAAAAACTATAAACTTCAAGCGTTAAAATGCGTTCTCTAAATATTTTTTCAAAACATTTTTCACACAAATACAGCTTTTTGAAAATGACAAAAATTTTCGCAAAATTATAGTGTTTGTTTAATTTTGACGCGGTGTATAAATAATACTTTAATGAAATAAATATACCTGCTGAGGCAAACCACCTGACGATGTCCCATTTTTCCCACTTATCGTCGTCCACTGGAACAATTCCTTTCATAATTGTTCTATTGAGGGTATACAAATTCTTGATATGGCTCGGCCAAATACTTCGCTGTCTATCAGCGTCCATCCAGCTGGATGGTATGATTTGCATACCATCCGCGAATTCCACGATCGAAAACTTTTTCAACATTTTTTACTGAAAAAGAATTAGGAGAATTTATTAAACAAATTGTCACTGTATTATATAATAATACTTATGAAATATTGCAGTATGATAGTTTTGTCTTAATCGTCATGTCACTCGTACTTACCGGTGATGAATGTAAACTTTCACTTTGTAAACGGTGTTCGAAGCTCACTTTCGGAAAGCAAACGAGAAATTTAAAAAAAAAGAAAAAAAAAGTAACGCGTACACACAAACTATAAAACGAATAAAATAACTTAAATATATTTTAAAAAAGAAACTAAACACACTATAACTATGAAAAGAAGAAGAACAAAATTATATATAATTTTAAAAAATACACTAACACACTATAAGTAGAAAAAAAATAAGAAAAATTGAATATATAATTTTAAAGAAACACTAACACACGATAAGTATAAAACGAATAAGCAAAATGGAATATATAATTTTATAAAACACTTAAACACGATAAGTATAAAACGAATTCAAAAGGGAATACGTATTAAAACAAAAAAATGCGAAATATAAAAACTTGTGAAAAGGGTAGCTGCTTGTTTTTCGAGAGTTTACTTCGAACTGGCTCGGTCCAGGGTTGCCGAGCGCGAGTCAGCGAGGCAACAAAGAAGTACTTTGTTTGGCGCTCGAGCCGAGCCGAGCCGAGCGGAGCCGAGCCGAGCGGAGCCGAGCGGAGCGGAGCCGAGCGGAGCGAAGCCAAGCGCTGCGTCGTTGAATTCACTCTCAGAGAGGGTTGTAAAATTTCGAGCCTGCAGTGAGCGCGAGTGAGAGAATCCATGAGCGAGCGATAGGTGGCGAAAGAGTGGACGAAATGCGTGGCTGGGAAAATCAAGGATACGTCAGCGGGCCCAGGGACGCGCTGAGGGATCGAAAAATTGAAACGGTTCTTTTTTAAACCGACATTTTCACACTTTCTAATATAAAATTTTAGCTGCGGGTATTGGTTAGTTTTTATTAATATCTCAGAAACTAACAAATACCTGCAGCTAAAATTTTATATTAAAGGTTCTCTCACCCTCCCGCCCAACCCCTCAAAATTTCGGTTCATTCAGGTTGTTGGGGGGTCATACCGTAGTATATCCCACAAGGCTCCCCCCTTTTATAATAATTATTTACAAAGCTGAAGGGAACTTAGGGAAATGTGGTGGCGACGCGATCGCATGCTTCCTGCGAAAGCAAATATTAACCCCACAGCGACGACCTCCATACGCAGTGCCAATTTTCAGGGGCAGCGGACCTCTAGCTGTAATACTTATAGTAATGGCTACATTGTATGCATATCTCCGTTTAGAACGCCGTTCGCGTAGGAAGATTACATAGTAAATAATGAGATCTGGCGTCGTCGTTGAAGGCTTAAAGATCCTCATACACGTTGAGACCTATATCGATGCATGTATCAATACAGATCGCGCTATATATGCGTCTCAGATTTCGGTTCTGTATGAAACGACATATACACGGTGAGACGAAATCATGAGACATCAGCTCACAAGTGTAAGGAAAAGCTGAGAGTCAATGGAAATCATGATCGGAATTGGTTGTACTATTATACTATATTCTGCACGGAATGAAACGAGGCCTCCAAAATAGGGATCACGGCGTAGAACGTGTATTGAAGATACATGTGTAGTTAATATATCCGTGTTCTAATCCGTGTACTTGTTAATACACGGGTACATGTGTATCGAAATATACGGTTTCACGTGTATTAACATATCCATATTAATATAATGTACATAGTTAAAGTTAAGTAGTTTATATACTAGTATTGTACTCAAATACCCTTGGAAATAAGTTTTCTTCGTTCCATATGGTCCACCCATAGCGGAGCTCTGCCTTTGAATATTTTCTACAGCCGGGTACGCGTTTCGCTTTATAGCTGCCATTGTTTAATATTTTCTAGCATTCCAATATTTTTGACACTTTAGACAATAAGCAAAGGTCCCGTCATCTGGTCGACAGTCGGCCTCGTCCGTGGGGTAGGTACTACCGAAGCACCGAACAGCAGGGGTTGTAAACCCGCACCATCGGCAGGCGCTCGCGAATTGTGACGCGGTCGAGTTAATCCTTCACCTCGCATATTTATTACTTTCACGTGCACGCATCACTCTATCAAGGAGTGTCTGATATTGAAATGAAATTAATTACTATTTGTATTAGTGTACCCGTGTATTGCAATACAGATCGCGCAATATAACTTTGCCTCCTGTGGCGAGTAGGTATTATATTTGCTGATTTATTACGAAACTGTAGCGATATATATTTGCTGACTTATAACAGAACTGTAACGCTATATATATATTGAAAGGCTCTCTCGCAGACTAAATCTTTCGACTCGTTAGACTAGGCCTGCCCCATCGGGTGCAAATACCTCCTGAATTTCTGGGACCCGGGTAACAGCCGAGCGCGGGACTGTTCCATTGCTACCCGTTGCGAGATTTGTGAGAGAACTGCATGAGTGTGCGAGGCTGTTAGGACGGCCGCACACTCATGCAGTTCTCCCGCAACCCATGCTGTGGTTAGCAACGTAGCCAGTCCCGCGCTCGGCTGTTGCCCGGGTCCCAGAAATTCAGGAGATATTTGCACCCGATGGGGCAGGCCTGCGTTAGACGACCGTCGACCGAATGTCCTTTTTGATTTCTCCTCGCCCGGGAAGTCACGCCGCGCCAAATTAACTTGGTAGGAGATAGTTAAGAAAGGAAAATGAATATACTCGTGGATAACTTAATAATCACTATATAATTAAATAAGAAAGTTGCAAAAAGTGAGGGTTACAGAAAGGGTTATGCCAGACTCAGTGACGCTAAGGAAAACGCTAAGCAGTGTCCTTGGCTGGATACAAAAATAGGCGTGCAGAATATGGCAATGGTGGGAAGATGTCTTTATCTAAGGGAAAGCTGTTCTCACCCCCGAATCGCGGGTCTGGCAAATCTCAACTTCGCGACATCATTCGAAGCACCCAAACATTTCGGGGTCTAGGCTCGGGCCGCGGCATCTGGCTTACATAAGCCTAGAGCCGTTACAAATTACCCGCAATAAACCGCCTTTAAATTACAGCCATGCCTAAACGGTGACAAGAAAAATGGTCAAGGTTTGGTGCTTTAACACATCGCTGTCATATCCGCTTTCTTCGTTAAACTGGCAGAAAAGTATTTTAAAGTAAATGTAAATTTCTTTATAATTACACATTCATATTTGCAGTAAATAACGTACGTATTCACTCGTCAAAATCTATAGGAAATGACGTATAACAAGTAAAGGAAAAACTTCAACCACGAATTATAACGGAAAAACCGAAATTTTCGTCGAAAATGTCAACTTCAACTTAGGTTTTCAAGGTCAAAACTTGTTTTTGATACATTCTAAACATTTTTCCCTTAATCTGCAACATCTTAGCTTTAACGTCCAAAAAGTTTCATCCCTCTACCTTATTCCTATCAAGAGTTCTACGATTTTGACACAAAAAGGAGCAGTTTGTCCCACTGTGGCGCCGTGGACCCATCGTTTTCGTTGCGACCCCAGACGCAACAATGTATCGTCTTTCGACTAATCATCGACGGCATCGTCGTGACAAATTATTGCCCACCGTGATTCGCTCTCACTCCGAGCGGGAGAGTCGGACCGTCGGCATTCTTTCAATTCGATCAGAAAAACATAATATCGCACACGGACGAGTATCATACAAAGTAACAGGTGATCGTATGGTTTTTGAGATTGAATCGAATGAAAAGAACGCTGACGGTCGAACTCTCTCGCAAATTTACGTAGTTGACGACAATTTTGTCAACTACCTAAATTTACGATTACAAAAAATAATTTGTAATCTATTACACAATTACATTTTGAAATTACGTGAAATTTGCATCTGTACCCCAGACGTCCGTTCGTTTGGAAAACTCTGCAGGGATCGCCCGCGTGCCGAAGTCACGGGCCCAGTTGGGTTTTCCACACCCCTCGGCCCTTGAAACACTTTATGATCGGCGAGGCGTCCTTGCGTTGGGGTCGTCGCAAGGCTGCCATTCTAATACGCGGCCGGCGACAACGGCCGACGACGGTCCCACTAGTGCAAGGGAGAAGTATGCATTCGATCTCTCTTGCACTAGTGGGACCGTCGCCAGCCGCATATTGTAACGGCAACTTGCACTCATCGCCGTAGCCGTTCCAACGTAAACACTAAACAGACCCACGATGCATCGACCAGCCTTCTCCGCACAGCGTCGAATTGTCTTACACAAGGCAAGATATCGAAAATTAAAGAAGTTATGAAACTTTGGGCATTCGTATTAATACATACCTATACAGGGTATTACTATACTGATAATCAAGGATATTCTAGGGGGTGATTCTATAGGCGAAAATAAGACAAATATGAAGAGTGGCGAAATAAAGAATAAGTTTGTTTAAGGTTAAAAAATCGTTTTTACAATAATGACAATTATAAAGAAAGATTTATTTAACAAATTTAGGTTGAAGGTCGCGATTTTAAAAATCAGAAAAAATACTACCACATTCGGTAAAGAATTTTGTATAAAATAAGCCTATCTCTTGTTGGTAATTTACATATTGAACGTCGTAGGAACTTAGGAAGCTGTTAAAGAAAGTGGTGCACCCCGTTTCAGGTAAAATACACTGTTGGTAAAAATTCAGGGAACACTATAATTTCCAGAATAATTTGATCGTTTTCAAATGGCTGTTTTATCAAGATGAAGCGCAAAAGACAAAATTTCAACATTTTGTGCCTAATTTGAACGTATGCATGGGCTTGGTATTTCCATTAGTACATGACTCACATTTTCGCTTTTATAATTGGGTTGTCCCTTAATTGTCTTGTTACTTTCCGCGCGGATTTAACTGCAGGTTAAAGGTTCCCCCAGGCCAACCCGGAACTTTTCCGCTGCGGTTCCCGATATATCGCGTTGGTCTGTGGGACCCTTTAATCGTCTTTCGCCCCTACGGCTTAGGACCTATGCGGATATACCTGTGTTATTACCAATAAAGTAATAAAACGTTTCGAACCGATCCTAGCAAAGTTAAATGACTTGCCAGGATTATTTCTTAAGGACCTCCGCTGAATTGTACGTGTCTTGTATTTTTTTCGCCGAAGCTATTAAACACGACCTTTCGTTGGAAAAAGAATTTCACCAACGAGACGCGTACTTTGGTCGTAATATTTTGTGTCAATTCCCTTCTCCCAATACTCGAAATGCGTTTCTTTTAACGGGCTAAAGATTTGACGGTCTCGCTGGTAGCAAGATGCATTCAAGATACCTCCCGGAGGTACCTACACAGGATCGAAACGGGAAGTCCGCTGACTGCGCGTGAAAATTTGCTTTCCTGCGCTTCATCTTCATAAAACATGAATATTCTTTAAACTCTAGCGGCCAACGGCACGTAGAGTTGCCACCTTTTTTACAGAAAAGTAACGTACATTTTCTTTCGTGAGGTATACAAAAAAGTACGCTCAACAAATTAAAAGTACATTCTAATCTTATTATTAGTTTTTATTTCTTCCAAACATATTTTCTATTGCTTTTAGCATTACAAAGTAAACTTTTATTATTTTGAAATGTCTCAATGGCATCATTGCGCTCAATATTCATATTGAAATGTATAAATAATTCGTTTTTTATTAGATTGAGAGAGGCCTTGTTTCTTTCATAGCGCCACTTCACATTTATGACAGAGAAAACTCTCTCAGTAAATGCTGAAGTGACGGGAACAGATAGAATATAATAATATTGCGTTACGTTTCCCCATAATATCATTAATTGTGAAATAAAGTATTTTCGCGTACTTTATTGTTATTCAAAAGTATAGAGTACATTTACCTATAATAACGTACGATACTTTATTTTAAAGTACGGGTGGCAACCCTAAACGGCACGACCAAATACGAACATTTGGCGTGTAAATGGTCAGCACAATTTATGATACGCGCGGCAGAGAAGCTATTTTTGAGAAAGGCGCTTTCCGTTCGCTTCCTACTTTAATTTCGAACAAGGCATGTTTTTACCCTTCGAAACATTCGTTTACGGCCCCACTGGCAATTGAGGGTATCATAAACGGTGAGTTTCCGAAGGACCCACGCTGGGATGCCCGACGGCCTGCGACCAGCCTCGTCACGCGCTTCGAGTGTGGAAGAAATTCCGCTGCGTTGCCAAATGTTCACTAAGAGTGTCTCCAAATGAGTGAGGATACGCTTTCGAGTGTATACAGTGTATATGTACATACTTAGGTCTATGTGACATCATGTTATCTCAACGCGAAGAGATCGTGTCAACCCTGTCGCCCCTGCCTTCGGCCAACCCTGCGTGCGATCGCTCGTCAAATCGAAGTAAACTCTGAAAGAACAAGCGTCTCTGATTTTGAACAGCGCTTGTAGATCGAGTTAGTTTCCTTTTTACATTATATTATACTTACTTTTTTTTTATCCTTTTTATACTTCGTATTAGTGTTTTGTTATATATATTTGAAAATCGTGGTATCACGGCGCGAACCACGTTTCAATTCTGGACGTGCATTGTCCACAATTGCCAATTACATTGTCTCGCAGAAAATATAACTAATTTGCGTTTTAACATCAGGTAAGTACCACTGCTGATAGATCATTTTAAGTATATAGTTGCATAAACTACGGTATGACCTAACCAACGGAATCAACTGAAATTTTGAGAGGTTGGGCGGGAGGAGGAGAGAACCTCTAATATAAAATTTCAGCTGCGGGTATTTGTTAGTTTCTGAGATATTAATAAAAAACTTTCGGCATAATACATTGAAATCTACCTACAGGGACTTTTAAAAATATTCGGACAGTTTTTAAAATTGCATAACTTTTTTAAATTTAATCCAAACGACTTGATTTTTTTTTGAAGCTAGAAGGATTAGTTTGCTACGTGACATGTTTTGTCGTTTCGGAAAAAATTGCAATTGATGGGAATAACGAGAAAATAGTGAAGGTCGTTTTTTAATCTTTTTTTGTGATCATGCAATGAAAATACTAACACCCGAGAGACATTGGAAAGCAGGGGTGTGCGGGTACCCGACTTTTCGGGCTCGGGACGGGCCGGAAACTTTCGGGCGAGATCGGGCGCGATCCTGATACTTTCGTATTGCTCGAAATCCCGACAGTCTCGGGATCTCGAGATTCGATTCAGGCTACAAGCATAGCCGCCAATAGCTGGCTTTCGACCCGATCGCGTCCGAGTTTTGCCGAGCCGACCTGAAATCAAATTGCCCGCTCACGGCGGTCATGCTTGTAGCCCGAAACGAGTCTCGGGATCCCGAGCACCTCGGGAGCAATACGATAGTATCGAGACCCGCCCGATTCTGCTCGAAACATTTCCGACCCGTCCCGAGGTCCGGGAACCCGAGCCTCGGGACGTTCCGGACACCCCTATTGGAAAGTCGAATGCGTTGTCTCGGAATAAGTCAACAGCAATAATGTATGAGTTCGTACGCAAAACCTGACTGAAAAGTAAATCTGACAGATTTTGGAAATGATCTTCACGTTTGATTCGTCGACGGCGACGAGAAGATGGTTGTGTTAATAACGTCTGTATAAGTAAATTTCAATGTATTTTGCGTAGGTTTTTTATTAATATCTCAGAAACTAACAAATACCCGCAGCTGAAATTTTATATTAGAGGTTCTCTCCCCCTCCCGCCCAACCCCTCAAAATTTCAGTTCATTCCGTTGGTTGGGTCATACCGTAGTACAGCCATATAGTTTTTAACAAATTGTTATAATTAACTTCTCATTTGTATACGAAATATGTTCAGATTATTATGGCGGACAACAAACGTATTAGGAAAGACTATACTCTATGTTCTGCTAGACATCAAAGGAGGAGAATTCAGCAATATTTGAAGGATATTGAAAGCCAAGGAAATCAATCTGATGCGGAATTGCCAATTGATGAGCTTCATACCTCTTCACGGTACTTAGAATATAAAAATTCTGAAGTAAATAGTTCGCAGGAAGTGTACGAGTCTTGCGATGAAGTACCGTGCACCGACAATGACCATTTGAGGAATATACACAACAATGATATTTGTGAAAGTGATGAAGAAGAAGACAGTCATTCATTATTCGATGATAATAATGACTACTATCATTGCATACAGGATTATGACACATCCGATGATGAATCAGCGAATGATATTGTTGATTACAATGAACCGAAGAGCCCTGCGACATTAAGACAGGATTTGTCCAACTGGGCACTACGAAATAATATTACGCATAAAGCCATCAACGAACTGTTGAGCATTTTTTTATCGTACGTGCCCAAATGCTTATTACCGAAAGATGCCAGGACATTGTTACATACTCCCCGTACAAGTAATTGTACCAAAATACAAGGGGGAGATTACTTACATCTTGGTGTAGAACAAATTCTAAAATGTTATGCTCAAATGTACGTTGAGGCAAATATTAGCGTACAATATATAGATCTGTGTTTAAATATTGATGGCTTGCCGTTGTCATGGTCCTCCTCCAACAGTTTCTGGCCCATATTAGTAGCGGATACAATTTTTAAACGAATACAGATTGTTGGAATCTATTATGGGTATAAGAAACCAGAATCATCCAACGAGCTGTTGGACAAATTCATTGATGAAATAACATATTTCATAAACAATGGATTTATATATGATACTAATAAATTTTCTATTAGGTTAACAAAAATTATCTGCGATGCTCCAGCAAAATCGTTTGTATTATATACAAAAGGCCATACAGGCTTTTCGAGCTGTTCGAAATGCACAATTGTTGGGAAATCAGTTAACAAAACTACGTGTTTCCCTTACAACGAAGTGCCTGATACACTGAGAACAGACGAAGATTTTCTACGGCAAACCGCCGACGATTACCATAAAGGTACAAGTAGTTTGTTAAACGTGCCAAATATTGGGTTAGTATCAAATGTGCCCCTAGACTATATGCACTTAATTTGTTTGGGAGTTATGAAGAAGCTCTTGCTATTGTGGATTAAGGGACCTTTAAACGTAAGAATTGGTGTACAAGCTAAGAATTTGATATCTGAACATTTAATATTGGCTGGAATTTCTATACCGCGTGAGTTTTCGCGAAAACCGAGAAGTTTGACGGACCTCAATTACTGGAAAGCAACGGAATTTCGCCAATTTCTACTGTACACAGGTCCTATTGTACTCAAGCGTGTACTCGCGAAAGATATATACGAACATTTTTTAACACTGCACGTGGCTGTCAGTGTGTTAGTTAGCCCTATGTTAATTAATAGTGAAGAGAATATTAAATATGCTGAGAAATTATTGGAATACTTCGTTGAACATTTCGAGGTATTGTATGGGAAACAATATATTTCTCACAATGTCCATAACTTACTCCATTTGTGCAATGACGTTCGAAAATTTGGAGTGTTGGATAATTTTAGTGCATTTCCTTTTGAAAACTTTTTAGGTAGTTTGAAGAAGTTAATTAGAAAATCAGATAAACCATTGCAGCAATTGGCAAGACGTTATGGAGAACTGCAGCGGGGATCGATTCTAAAATCATCAGCAATACCGGGAAAATATATTTGTAAACGTTCCCATCACAATGGACCACTATTACCCATTTTTTCAAACAAAACTGTGACGCAGTACAAAAAATTGGAAAGTGATGGGTATTATATACATTGCGATGACAATCGAAATAATTGTTTCTTGCTGAAGGATGGAACGATCATTCGCATTGTAAATATAGTGCAAGTACAGACGGAAGAGGTGTACAATGTAATAGGTCACAAACGGAAAGTAGTTGCCGATAATTTGTTTGAGAAACCCTGCCCATCTTCAGTTTTAAAAGTTTTTATTGTTTCCGAAGGGACGCGATTATATTATTGGCCGGTTTCACAAATAAAATGTAAAATGTGGACTATAAAAAGAAACGAAACCCAGGATTACGTTATACCCTTGCGACATAAGCATGACTAAAGATCGGTTAGGGAGAGGGGCTATTCTCTGCGTCGCACCGCGCTGTAAAGTGCGGTACCACTGACTCTGTCGGTGGTCACATGTGCCTGCAATGGCACTTGTACTCGCGGAACGTAGAATCACGCGAGTCGATTCACGCAAGCATAAGTTTACCGAAAAAGTGACAAAGGAAATAATACATTTTACCGATCATGTGTCGCACCGCGCTGTAAAGTGCGGTACCGCTGACTCTGTCGGTGGTCACATGTGCCTGCAATGGCACTTGTACTCGCGGAACGTAGAATCACGCGAGTCGATTCACGCAAGCATAAGTTTACCGAAAAAGTGACAAAGGAAATAATACATTTTACCGATCATGTGTCGCACCGCGCTGTAAAGTGCGGTACCGCTGACTCTGTCGGTGGTCACATGTGCCTGCAATGGCACTTGTACTCGCGGAACGTAGAATCACGCGAGTCGATTCACGCAAGCATAAGTTTACCGAAAAAGTGACAAAGGAAATAATAGACTGTCACGTCTCGCGACGTGGAATTAACTATTATTTAACCCTTTAAATCATTCATACTTACTATTAGCACGAAGGAGGTAGCCGCACACCAGCTAGCCAACCGCGCGCACACCAAGGGGACCAGTAGACGCCAGCTGATGGGTCAGATGCCCCTCCGCCAGCGGAGTCGACACCTGCACGAAGCTGCGCTCCTGATCATCGCCACAAATTTGCCCTCCCTTTATATCCCGTAAATCGAGCTCCAATACGGAACCTATGTACATTAACTTCAATCCCTAGTATGTGGGCTGTACGAAACCAATCGTACAGAGCACATCGAAAACCCAATAGCGTAAACATCTAAAAAATGAATTAAAATAAGAATTTAACTATCGACGTTGCTGAGGGTTTCATATAACGGCGGCAATACGTCTTAAGTAAGTCAGAAGATACCGAAATAGGTGCGCAATATTAATATTATAGTTAACAGTTAGCAACCGTTTTTGCACAATATTTTCATAAAAGATTTATAAAGTGTTAAAATCACTGCAAGAAAAATAAAGGTGAATTTTTATTATTATATCAGTGAGTGAAGTGTTTCCACCCCATTACCCCATCCTCTAAATCTGAGCGTTCGTCTTTTGGTAATATGAAATCAATTACGAAAATGTACTCTGATAGTTCACGGGTTGCGCTGATTGATGGTACTACCTATGAGCAGAGCGTTTCCCGCGGTTTTATCAGAAATTAGACGTAAACCGTGATCGACGCGATTTGTTTAAATATTAATGAAATTCTAACCAAATATTTGCGATTGTGGAGAAATCGAGCTTGCCTTCCCCGATGGTGCCGCTGAAGAGCAGAACGTTGCCCGCGGTAGCGCCTGATACGGAGGGTGAAGATTGATTTCTCGGTCATTTAATAAATGTTATAGAAAATACCAAGAGATAAATGCCGAGAAATCATCGTGCGGGACGGGAAGTAGGGACGTAACAAGACATACATTTGTAAACAAATTATTCTTTATTTTTAATTTGTCATAAAATTTTGACAGAGGTACAAATTTCCTCCTCCGCCACTTCCTCCTTGGCCCCACCCCCCTCTGCCTCTGTGATTTTGTCCCCACCCCCCTCTGCCTCTGTGATTTTGTCCCCAACCTCCCCAGCCTCTGGGATCTTGTCCCCACACCCCCCGGCCGCTTCCACCTTGCCACAAAGAACCTCGCCCCCTTCTCCCGTCGGTCCATCCTCCTCGACCTCTTCCTCGCTGGTCGTAGCCAGGTCCACCCCAGCCTCTTTTCCCTCTGTTGCCACCGCGCCAGGCACCTCCATTGCCACTGTCGCGGTATTCGTGGGGCCGATATGCCAGGCGTTTCATAGCCTTATATATCTGAAACAGTACCATAAAAATTACATTTTCTACTTCTAGAAAGGGTCAAGTCAATTTCATTAAATGCAATGCTATATTATTTTATTCATAATATTGAAGCTCTTTGTGAGACAAATTGATATAATATACGATATTTTGTTACATTGAAAATCGTGAAATATTGATAAACCGTAGATCTCACGAGAAATCAAATATTATCGTATATCACATTGTTCAATTCGTCTTCGACAGAGGTACTATTCCCCGGTCGAAAGAAGATCCCTAGCAGGCGGTCTCGGGCGTTGCAGTCCGTCGCTGTGACGATTGGTCGCGAGTCACCTATTTGGGCACACTTTTAAAGACGGGGCACACGTATTTTGGTTATTGTCTGCAGTATGCACATTCGTTGTCGCACCGCGCGACGAAGAGACCGAACAAAACACATCGAGATCGAGTGGGATAGAGCGTAGGCATCTCAGACGGTCAACCATTAATATATAATAACATAAAAATTTCCTTATTTTTCACAATATGTTCAGGAAAGTATTATCATTGGTTCGGTAACAGGATAATACTTTCCTAAACATATTGTGAAAAATAGGGAAATTTTTATGTTATTATATATTAATGGTTGACCGTCTGAGATGCCTACGCTCTACCCCACTCGATCTCGATGTGTTTTGTTCGGTCTCTTCGTCGCGCGGTGCGACAACGAATGTGCATACTGCAGACAATAACCAAAATACGTGTGCCCCGTCTTTAAAAGTGTGCCCAAATAGGTGACTCGCGACCAATCGTCACAGCGACGGACTGCAACGCCCGAGACCGCCTGCTAGGGATCTTCTTTCGACCGGGGAATAGTACATTATTACGAACAAAAGAATATAGTATTTAGTATTGCGCATAATTACTTACTTTTTTAATCTTTTTCACCCCGTCTTGGAGTTCTTTCGCTCCCACTTCCGTCGTCCGACGACGCTCGTCTTCTTCTTCCTGCTTCTTCACCTCTTCCTTCTTTCCGTCACGTTCCCCAAGCGCGCCTGACGTCTGCGTATTCGCAAGCGCATCCTGTAACTGGAAATGATATAATGAATGTATTATATTATTGAAAATAGTAAGATTCTATGAACATACAGGGTGATTCTCTCGCTGAAGTCCTCAACGGCGCACATTGGGGCAAAGTGACGAAGTTTGTGTCAAAATCAAAGAGCTTTTGATAGAAATGAGATAGAGCGATGATTTTTTTTTTAAAATAAAGCTGAAAGATTGCAGAATAAGGGAAAATTAAAGAAATTATGGTACGAACGTTTTTTAACTTTGAAAATCTCTATTAAACTTGAAATCGATTTTTTCCAAAATCCTGAGGTAGTAGCCTAATTTTGCGAACGGATTTGAAATCAGCGTGACAAAATCTACAGGAAATGATGTACAACATGTCAACAAAAAAATCTAACCGTACATGGTATTGGATAAATCACAATTTTGTTGTAATATTTCAAGTTTATCACAGATTTTCAAAGTTAACAAACGTTCGTACCATAATTTCTTTAATTTTCCCTTATTCTTCAATCTTTCAGCATTAATTTAAAAAAAAAAATCATCGCTCTATCTCATTTCTATCAAAAGTTCTTTAATTTTGACACAAACTTCGTCACTTTGCCCCGCTGTGCGGCGATGCCGTCAATAATAAGCCACGCATCGCTAACAGGGAACGTTCGGCAAGCCGGAAATTCAAAAAATTATGAAACGTGGTGTGCGAATAGAGATAGTTCATCCGTAACGTAATCCTATATTTCTACTGACCTAATTTTGATCAGGGATCGAAAAAGTTCTGGAACTTTTCAATGGGTTCCATTTAAAACAATGACCGCGGAACTTTTTTAAAAATGTTCTCACATTATAAGTTCTCAGAAGAACCGATAAAATAAAAGTACTTGAAAATAAAGGTTCTAGTTGAAATGGAACTTATAAAATATAAGAATAAAAATTTCTCTATAACAGGAACTGATATTTTGTTCACCGATATTAAAAACGATCTCAATCGTTGTAACAAATACTAAATACTATTCAATGTATTGTAATTTGCAACGCAATAATAGACCAACTAACCAACGATGATGGTCAAGAAACAAAATATTTATGATGTGAAATTCCTGAAGGTAGCATTTCTTTCAATAAAAATTCCACAGGAACAGATATTTTCTTAATCGAAACAAATAAGTTCTAACACAATTTTTTAAAAACGAGGGTTCGAGAACTTTTTCGATCCCTGATTTAGACCATGTATATATTTATATTTATCCGGGAATAATATTTTTGTGCGTCGAAATCCACGAAACTCAGCGAGGCGGGAGAATCACTCTGTTTAATATTATACAATTTTAATACTTACATTTGACATATCGTCCATTTGTCACAAAGCACACTTTTAATTTTCTCGTTACGAGCTCCGCAACGAGTGGAGGTAATTCGAAGACTGACTTTCCTCGGTCAGTCCCTTCGGAAAGTCCCTTCGTCGCCGCAGTTTGCGAAAAGTCCGCAGGGGGCCTAGACTAATTTGTCATATCCGGCGGAACCCATTATGGAAGTTATGTGCCGCATAAGAAACTATACCGCACGCTTAATAATAAAAGAATACAACTCCCACATACACAAAATGTTAATGTAATGTTTCTTTTGTACTCCGTAAAGGCAAAACATATTAAATAGAAACCAGGGGCAAACAATTTTGGGGGCGCTAAACATTTTCTTGCATGAAGGCGCCAACCATCCCTCGCGCTGGCCCTGTTTATGACCGGGCCTGGTGTCCGTGCCCGTCGGCGCGCCGCACAAAACATTTTCTAACTGTAATCATATATTTAACCAATCTTCCACAAATTTTGACACGTTATTCCTGCATACTCTAGGGCGGACATAGGCTATGTAGCGTGTCTCAGAAATGCCTTATTAACATGTAATTTATATGTAAACATATCACATGTACGGCTGGTTTGCAGACTATGTGACCCGTGTATACGACATTCTACTTCGCGCGCGCATGCGCATATTCGGCCCGCGCGATACCTCACCCGTAGCAGTACCACGATGTTACCACTAGGTGGCGAAGCTTCTCGAGCGTTTTCAGGTTACAAATAGCTGTTGCAAATTAATTCGTACCCCCTGTGGATGTTATTACTTATACCCCGAGTTTGATCAAATTTGTCAAGATCAACCGCGCCTGCTCGACGTTTGCAAATACTAGCTTTGCTATTCGGCTTCACCCGAAAATTAGATTTTGATTTTATAAAAAAAATCGTTTTTTATTTATTTATTTTTTTTTTAAATAGCCACGTGCATCTGCATTAGGTAGGTATAATGAGCTGGGCGACACATTCCGTGATCTCTAAGTTTACCGTTCGAGAGTTTCTAGGCGACAAAAAAACACACAAACACTTTCTGCTTTATATATTAAGATACACCAGGGTTTGGCAGTTAAACACGCCGAGCAATGCGGAATGTTAAACCTGGACTCATAAGAGTGAATGTTACCGGAAGGTTTGCATTCAATTATGATCCAGGAATTGACTAGGTATGTTAACTTACGAGAAGTTAAAATAGGATGCGCAATAACAATTCATCCGAATGTCAGAAAATCATTATATATACCAAGAATGTTATCTTTTTCGAAATATTATGAAGCAATTAAGCTTCTTTTCAAAATACTTAATTTCCTTGAAAGATATTAATTCTAATAAACACGAATCAGTCACGCTAATACCTCAGGCGAAACCGGGACGGGGCATGCTGGTATTTGATATTTTAGTTCATTATACAGAATGTAAGCGGAAACAGTAAACACCTGGATATTTCTTAACGTATTGGAGATATAAAAGAATTTGTTTATATGAAATTGCATGGTTGGAGGGGAAAAATTTTTCTTAGATTATTATTTTACGAGATACGATGACCAATTTTTTTTTTAAACGGAACTCTTTTTTTAACAGATCATTTGATAGTGCGCTTCAAGACGAATTCAATAAGGTATAATGTATACACTTTATTCAGCCGGTTTTGGAGATATTATGTTTTAAAATTTGCTAACGCCACAAAGTTGTGGCAAGTATGCTGCAAATATGCCGCAAGTATGCCGTAAGTATGCCGCAAGTATGCCGCAAATATGCCGCAAGTATGCCGCAAGTATGCCGCAAATATGCCGCAAGTATGCCGCAAATATGCCGCAAGTATGCCGCAAGTATGCCGCAAGTATGCCGCAAATATGCCGCAAGTATGCCGCAAATATGCCGCAAGTATGCCGCAAATATGCCGCAAGTATGCCGCAAGTATGCCGCAAGTATGCCGCAAATATGCCGCAAGTATGCCGCAAGTATGCCGCAAGTATGCCGCAAGTATGCCGCGAGAATGCCGCAAGTTTGCCGCAAGTATGCAGCAAATTTGCCGCAAAGTTGCAGCATACTTGCGGCATGCTTGCAGTGCAACTATGCACTGCAACTATGCCGCAACTACACAGTAACAATTCTATGTCCGCTCCGCGCAACTTTGCACGGCAACTATGCCGCAACCATACATCGACATTGCGCTGCAACTATGCAAGATCGCAAGGTTACTGCAACCATCCTGCAACTTTGCCGCAACGAAGTGTGCTGTATGGGTTAGGATCGCGCTCATGTATTTTTGCCCCAGCGGGCCGAAATGACTGCGAAACGTTTCTTGTCCCTCGGACGTTTGGAAATGCTGTCTAATAGAAGTTACAAACGACTCATTGGGACTAGTTTCGAAAACGTCATCATCAACGGCTGAGAGCGATTGCACATTGGGTAATGTACTTATTGGCGTGGGTGGAGCCAGAGTATCGTTTGATCCGACATTCTGTCGTTTCCGCTTCGATTGAACTGGTGTCGAGGTTATGGGTGAATATTCCGCTGACATGTGTTGTTTCCAATTTCTTTTGCGCGATGTGTTCTGTTTCGGATGGATTTTTTTAGGCGTTAATGTTTCATTCCCTTCAACGTCTGTGTTCATCGGCGGTCATGTGCCAGCTTCCGCCGCTGCGGTATTTTCCGCAATATGTTTTAGGGGTTCGACGATAGGTTTGAAGTATCTCTCCAAAGCGATATCTTCCTCCATCTTGCCAGTCTTCAAAGCCTGATGTTTCCGACGAATGGCTTCGCTGGTTTTTGCAATTTCCTTCGCTATTCTCTCGCGATCCTTAATCTCCAGAGTATCGATATCAATCATCATTTTGTTGCAAACGTTGCGTTCCCACCGACGTGTTGACGACAATTGACCATCTCATGGTACGGCAAACTGGTTAAATCCCTTTCTATAACGTCCATTGGACATCGCGCTATCCTTGTCTATCACCACGAAACCATACTCCCGTTGCCAACAATTACGACACAAAGCGCAGAAATCCTCGTAAGGCATGTCGGTGTTTACGTGATCGTTGTACACGTGTTTCAAGTTGGTACCATCCTGTTTAAACAGAATCAACAGATTCGCGTTGTCACGTATAAGATGTTTGGGAATCTTTGCTTACGTCTGACAGAGATAGAAACAGTCAACGTTCGAGTGGCGTCCCATTGCAAAGTACTCTCGTATCGTATCTTGCTTGTCGCATGCCCCGTCATCAAAGATAAAAATGGAATTTGGAAGCGATTCGCTCGGTGGGATGACATCACTGTTATTCGAAAACGTAAAGTAGCCAATTTCATCTATCGGAGTCAATAAATTCTCCAAGTACTGATATTTCGGCTGTTGCAACGACTTGGAATACACGTACACGTTCTCGAAGCGGACGCCGTGAGGACTTTCCAACAAGCTGACCAGCACGTTGGTTTTTCCACAATTTGATGGACCACAAATGACGCAGCGGATAGTGTTTGGTAGCATGCTACCATGCCTGCGTCCTGTTTTCGACGACATCATTTGCGATTTATCGTCAAAATTTGTCACGCGTATCGTTACAGGTTGTCGCACGAATCGCATCGTCCCCGCGAACCGTGAAAAATGATTTTGATACGTCAAGGCTGTGATGCGCCCTATTTATAGGTCCGCGCCGAAACACGGCGGTTCAGTATTCAAAATGCTTCTGATCCTGTCGGATAATTACGATATTCGAGACCTAACCTCTGAGCAGTTGAAATATATACCAAAGATTATTCTACTGCGAGAGTTTGGCAGACACATTGATCGGTTGTGGGACAGGCTCCCCGAGCATATAAAAGCCGATTCCGAGGTTCGACAGTATCACCGGTGCTTGGAACATTATAATCGCCCTTGGCAGCGAACGCATATCGACGGTCCGGCACCATTGATTAAAAACTGTAGCGAATGTCACCGACGACAGTAAAGAAAGGTCGTGGTTTGTTAAATCGGGCGATAAACGCGCTACCTATCGAATTACACATTCCAGGATATCAGTTTTGTGGTCCAGGAACTCATCTAGCAAAACGATTGGCTAGAGGGGATCGAGGTATCAATCCGTTGGACGCAGCGTGTCGCGAACACGATATTGCGTATTCGCGTAGCAACGACCTGGACGAAAGGCACGCGGCAGATAACGTTCTCGCTGACAAAGCGCGAAAACGCATCGTTGCGCGAGATTCGACTCTGGGTGAAAGAGGCGCTGCTACAGCTGTTTGGGCAGCTATGAAGGCCAAGACGAAGATCGGAATGGGGATGAAAACAAAAACCCGCAAAAGGACTCCAAAGAGAGCATCGCAAAAGCGGATTCTTCCGGTGGCAAAACGGGGTGGTATATTACCACTTCTCCCGCTGTTGGGTGTTCTCGGATCATTAGCTGGTGGAGCGGCGGGGATCGCCAAGGCGGTAAACGATAATAAGGCGGCGCAACATCAGCTGCAGGAAATGCAACGCCATAATCGCTCCATGGAAGGTCGCGGACTTTATCTCGCGCCATACAAGCGTGGCCAGGGAATATCCAAACGAAAAAAAAAAACGCCGAAAAGAAAATAAAAATGCCCGCGGGCGTAACTACCGATGCGCAATTGGAGGAGTTGGCAAAACTTATGCGTATTCCATTCTTTAGAGGTGTTTTTATGCGCAACGCGTTACAAGCTGGTGGAGTACGTCGAAACGAGAGCGGTATCGTAAATTTGGACAATGTCGAGGGGCCGGGGACTCATTGGGTGGCATATGCGAAAAGAGGGTGTCGAGCTATATATTTCGACAGCTTTGGGAATCTTCGACCGCCTATGGAATTGGTAAAATATCTGGATAAGGATGCTGTGAAAATTGAATACAATCGAACGTCTTATCAGAAGTACGATCAGAGCAATTGCGGACAACTATGTCTACGCTTTCTACAAACGATCAGCGCCAAATTTAAGGATTGACTTCCCGCCACTCCGATTCAGTACTAGTCGAGCAGTTCGAGCGGAATATGTCGTTAACATTCACTCTAACCGGTAAGAGTAGCATCCTCGCGGTGAGCTACTTTCCACCCATAGATTTGAGCGATGATGATTACGAGCTTGGTCTAACAACCTTTGAAACTTATCACACAATACCGAACATCGACACGAGCAACGATAAATTCTACTTCATCGTAAACTATGATATCAACAACAGTGCCGACACCGCTTATGAATACATTACGATTCCCCATGGCTCCTACGAACTAAACGCCATTGCCAAGTACTTGAAGCAGCGATTACTCGAGCGGTATCCTCAAAAAAAAAATCTCGGTGGCACCGATGACAGCAGCGATGACGGTGACAACGATGCGTATCCTATAGTGTTGCGTCCCAACAACAACACCATGAAAAGTGAGCTGTACTGCCGATTCGCCGTAGACTTTACAAAGCCCAATAACATTGGATCGCTATTGGGATTCTCGACGAATCGGGTGTTAGAACCAGGACGATGGCACGAATCGGACGATCCAATTAATATCATGAACGTGAACATTATTCGCATAGAATGTAGCGTGACCGCTGGTGCGTACAACAATGGGAGGCGTGTACATACGATACATGAATTTTCTCCGAGAGTTCCACCAGGATATAAGATATCGGAAACGCCCGCACAGACCATTTACCTTCCAATCACCACACGGATCATTACGGATCTGACGATACGCGTTGTGGATCAAGACGGACGGTTGCTCGATTTTCGAGGTGAAGAGATTACCATCAGACTGCACGTACGACGACGACGATAATACGTGTGGTGTGAACAAAAGAGATGCTTGTATTGAACGACTCCAGAAACCCGTTTCTTTCAAGTGAAATTGTTTACAACACCAACAACTGCAACAGCTCTCATCACACTAAAAAGAAGAGGCTTAGTGCTGCGAACATTGCATTTTTGAAATCTTTGGGATTCATTGTGCGCATTTAAGTTGAAAAAAAAAAAAATGGCTGATATTCTAAGCATTGGAGGGAAGCCGACGTTTGATGATCGCATCGTCAAGCTCGAGACTCACACATACAATCCATACGTTAACACAACGTTTGGATACAGCGATGAGATAAGAATACCGATACAGCAGCAGGATTTATACACATTGCCGTGTGAAAGTTTCCTCTATGTGGAGGGGAAATTGAAGATAAATAAGGCAAATGATGCGTTAACGGTGATGTTAGGAAATAATTGTGTGGCGTTCTTATTCGATGAGATTCGATACGAGCTGAATGGCGTGGAGATTGATCGCAACAGAAACGTTGGAATAACTAGCACGCTTAAAAACTATGTATCACTGACATCTGACGAAGACAAAAATATGGAGAATGCCGGATGGGGCTTGAAACGCCGCGATGGGCTAATAGTGAAAAATCATTTCAATTTTTGCATCCCACTCAAATATTTGCTAGGATTTTGCGAGGACTACAAACACATGATTATTAATGCGCGTCACGAATTGATTTTAATACGATCGCGCAACGACAACAATGCTCTGATAGGATCACCGATGTTGGAACCAGAAATTGAATTACTTAAACTACAATGGCGGATGCCTCATGTGACGCTGAAGGACATTAATAAGCTATCGTTGCTACGTACTTTGGAAAGTGGTCAAAACCTGAGCATTTGTTTTCAATCGTGGGATCTGTACGAGTATTCTCTCTTACAGAGCACAACCAAGCATTCGTGGGCCGTGAAGGCATCCGCACAGCTGGAGAAGCCGCGATGCGTGATCCTTGCTCTACAGACTGGTCGAAGGAATGTGATGAGCGAAGACGTTACTAAGTTCAACAACTGTAAATTGACCAATGTAAAACTTTTTCTCAACTCGGAATTTTATCCATACGATGACATGAACTTGGACTTTGACAAGAATAAGCATGCCATCTTGTACCACATGTATACGCAATTCGGTAAATCGTATTATGGACATAGTTGCAACGAGGCATTATTCACCGTGGCTGAATTTTTACAATTTGGCCCCATCGTGGTGATTGATTGCTCGCGACAAAATGAGTCGATCAAGAATGGCACCGTGGACGTGCGCATAGAATTCGAGTGTAAAGAGAATGTGCCGGCAAATACTACAGCCTACTGTCTGATTCTGCACGATCGGGTGGTTGAATACAATCCGCTGACAAACGTGGTGCGCAAAATGAATTAAATTGCCACGCTACTTGCCCGCCCTCTTCTGTGTCAAATTTCATCGTGAAAATCGAGATGCTTTACGAGAAAGGTTGCATTCTCTCATCTGTCTCGGAAGCGAACGCACCTCTAAATTGTACCGATAATGGCTGTACCAACATTCGTTGACCTGCAAGGGTTCATCGTCGATGGAAAATTTATCGCGAAGGAAGTGGCTGTCCTACGAAAGGGGACAATTCTCTCACACTATATTTTTGGGAGTCCTATGCCACAATTTCTTCTTACAAAATCCGACAAATCAAGCATTCGATGGTTGGTAGCAAAACATCATGGACTACGGTGGGACGATGGAGACGTTCCGTACAGTATGGCTAAACAGCTAATTACGAAAGCTGTAGCTGATGCGATCGACGGAGAAGATGACACATCCCATATAGTATACGTTAAAGGGTTACAGAAACGCGAATGGCTTGCGGATTTCCTCGATGAAAATACCAGAGCGGACGTGATCATCGAGACGCTGGACATTGAATACGAGGATATCAAATCTCTAAATAAGCTAAATGTAGTTGATACTCTGCGATGTGACAGACATGCAAAGCACTGTGCCTTGCAAAATGTATTTAAAATATTCAACTGGTGGTCTAAACGCCAGAGAGAAATGCTTAAATAAAATATAATCAATTTTTAATACATAAATGTTTTTTTTTCTTCACCCTCCCCAACCTCCTGCATGTACGCTAGATTAAGACGATAGTTGTAATAATTATGTAGAAACCGTTCAATACCCGTTCGATACACGTCCAATACCCGTTCAATACCCGTTCAAAACCGTTCAAAGCCGTGCAATACCCGTTCAAACCCGTTCAAACCCGTTCGATACCCATTCGATTCGCGTTCAAAGCCGTTTGTTCAAACCCGTTCAAACCCGTTCGATACCCATTCGATTCGCGTTCAAAGCCGTTTGATACCCGTTCGATACCCATTCAAAGTGATGTGGTCTAGCTGAATGATGTGTCAAAGAAGAAGGGAAAGAAGATGCGAGCGAATAAGGAGAGGATGGTCAGTGACGAAGATACGTGCAAGAGGATGGTCAGCGAAAATGCGGGTGGAGAACAAAGGCTTCTTACTTTTGCAAAGCTATGCACTTCTCGATTTTAAGTTATGACTTAGATGCATGAGCCTGGAGATGCAGCGAGACCATTTGTCATCATACTGTGGCAGCAGACAGTTGAAAGTAGTTTCAAGCAAAGTATTGAAAGAAGAGGAAAATGGGTGTAACCAGGATTGCTCCGGAGTGTGACAGTGAGGTATGTACTTATCAATATTGTAGCATTTATCGCGTTTAACCTTTTAAATCGAGCGAGATTAAATCGTAGGTTTCTATATTCTAGCGTTCTCCACCCGAATCGCCAACGTGGTCGGCGGATTGGGGCTCGCCACCGGCGTCGCCGCCATCATCGTCCTCGCCGCCATCACCGCCCTCGCCACCAGCATCGCCATCTCCACCTCCACAGGTATGTAGTGCATTATTATTTTTTTTTTCTTTTTTTTAAAAAATGTATCAGTGTTATATCATCGTTTGTGTCTATGTTCTAGGGTATACACCTTCAAAATTTGGTGGAGTGGCTGGCGAACTTGGAACGCATAGCGCTCCAGGTTGCACCGCTGCATGTTTTCATACAGCGGTCGGGGCCGGTGATCGGCCCAGTGGTCGACGCGAGGGTGTCACGGCGGGCGCCGCGGCGGGCCCCCTACTGGATTCCACGGCCAGCATCACACCCATCGTCCCCAGCACCCTCATCGTCCCCAGCACCATCATCGCCCCTGTCGCCCCCCTCGCCTCCCTCACCCTAGAATAGTTTTTATTTTATTATTTTATTTTTATAATCTATTTTATATTTTATATTAATTTCTTTTTTATTATATTTTATATTTCTATTTTTATATTTATATTCTATTTTATATTTATATTTCTATTTTATATTTTATATTTTATATTCATTTTTTATTATTATTACATTTTATATTTCTATTTTATATTTATATTCATTTTTATTATATTTTATATTTCTATTTTTTTATTTATATTCTTTTTTTTATGTTTATTATCATAAATATAGTTTTTGTAACAATATATATTTTAAACACATATTATTTGTCAATTTTATTCACCCGTCTTCCTCCTCTCGCCACATAATTTTAAGATTCGACGCTGCATAATTCTATTTCGCTCGAGCGTTCTTCACACCATGAAAATGATGTCACCCTGCACAGCTGCTCCATAGGATTCAAGTTACACGCGATCGCGCGTCCCTCCCCGAAGACGCGGTGTGAAAACGCTGATCTTTCCCGGAATTGTCCGAAACAATTATTAAACAATTCCATCGTATAATGATTTGGAAAAATATTTGGGGGTTGTCCCCTCACTCTGAAAAAAAAATTTTTGGGGTTGGTCAAGGTTTTGACCGAGATTTTTTTGAGGGTCATTCCCCCTTCCGACGGTGGGTCCGGTCTGGAGAGGCCTCCGCGGCGGCTCGGCCCGGAGTGATCCCCTCCACGATCGCGGCTTCCCCCACTCCGCGGCTCGTGCGCGCGCAACCTGTCTTCCTCTCCCCGCAGGCCCCGCGCCCATGTTTCCCTCCGCCGCACTCCCCCGCGCGCCGCCACTTCCCCCCCGCCCCCGCGCTCCCCTCAGAGGACCTGGGTTAGAACTGTCCTAGACATACTACTTACTAGCCCCTCAATTTCGTACAGTCTATAGAAGTATATATAAAACAATTACCATACTACCTTTCCGAGGTCGCTTTAGCTAGCCCCATACCAAACCTAAACGAGGTCGCTTTTACTAGACCCCTCAAACTTCCATTCCGAGGTCGCTTTTGCTAGCCCCATTCTAAACCAACTACCTCCAAGCGTGGGCCAGCTGATAGGCACCAGAAGAAGTTACCAAATCAGAAGGAAGGAAGCCAATAATTCGACTTCTATCTGGGGACGCCTTTACCGGCAACCTGGCAACAATCCTAGAAAGCGAAGCCAAGCTTATAGGCAACAGGTAGCCATTCCACTCAACAAAGAAGGAACCCCCTTAGAATCTCAACTTAAACATACCAAATCGACCTAGCGTCATTTCAATCGCGTAGAGACTATAAACAACGAACGATTAGCGCCGAAACCAATTTCTATATCCATAACAAACTACCGACTTAGCGTTAGGTAACAGAACCATAAACTATATTCTTTATAAACGGACCAATACGTCGTAACGTATTTCATTTATTGTAATAATCGAAAACGACTGAGTGTCGTAAGTAATTGTTCATTTCGACCTAGAGTCGCAACCATTTATTTCTTGAATAAACCATAATTATTTTTGTTAAAAGAAGGACTCTCGTCTCTTGAAATTCATTTCTCAATCACACGCCACCCGAACCACCCCACAATTCACTGGTAAACCGCTCTACTCGTGAATATCCTGTAAGGAACGGCAACGTCTCGTTCGAGAACGTTACATCCATGCCTGGGTTAGGCGAAGTGTATCTCCATCCGATACACCGAGAAACGACACGCGCCTGGAGTGCTCTTACGCGCTGATACGGACCACCGCGACCGCGAAGACGAGCGAGCGAGCAAACACGACAGACGTCAGGTTCACCGACTTCTTTGTGTTACCAGGGACGGAGCGCCGTCTCCAGAGTATGTAATCATTCCTTTGCCTGTTTACAGAATATATATCGCACTTTATTCTTATTCCTCTAATTCCTGTGTAAAATGTTATTTAAACCCCTTTCATTTTCCTCTTCCCTGGTAAGTGTAGTGAAGGTGGGCCTTAGCCCTTTGATAAGAGCAAGAACCCGGTAGATTATTCCAACCGCTCGGGCTGATCTACGGAAAGATCCCTTCAGGACGTAACAATAGAATATAAAAAAAATAGGGATGTGGTCATTTGTACCTATTGGATAGTGTAACATGCATTAACGCCTTTAATAAGTATAATACCAACAATATTATTCAATCATTATTCTGTGTTATTTAATCATGGAACTTAGGAATAAATATAAGTATATAATTTGAAAATATGGGGCAAGAAAATAAAGAAGAAAGAAAACGCGCAATAAACTTAATTATGCTGAAAATATGAGAAAAATTAGAAGAAATAGTGGTAAAGAATACATTACCAGGAACGGTAAAGTTGTTAGTATGGCAAGGTATTTGAAAATAAAAATTGCTTTTGTTCGAGAAAATATTTGAATATATTAAATTGTGAGAATCGGGAAAATACGTTTGAGCACTTTTGGAAAGTTGGGAGACATTCAAAGGATTAAAAAACACATTTTCGAACAAGTTACTCGTAGAATTTTACAATCCTACAAATATAATAAATGCGAAAGTGTGTTTGGATCTTTTTTACTCAATCACGTCGCAACGACGCAACAGATCTTTCTGGAATTTTGTATACACGTAGAGTCTGAGAGCAGGAATAACATATATGATACTTTCTATCACGATTTTTTTAAACGAACCGGACCAAATTGTGCATAATTACTCTCTAGAATACTACGGAAAGTATAGGCTACCATATAAGTATCGATTTTTCAGATTGATTCGATTCGCAAGATGAAAAATCAATTCAGGAAATAATCGCCTTGTAAACAGACTTTTAGGTATCTTAAATTCATTGAAGTCTAAGAGATCGTCCTTAAATTACGTAAGACTTTCTTTTTTGGGTGGGGGGGGGGAGGGGTTGCGAATTTTTTACTTTTTCCTACAAGGCGGGGGAACTCACGTAGCGTCTTATGTGATATTTTATAACCTAATTTTCCATAAATACAAATTCTATCATTAATGTTCCAGAAAAGTGGTTTTAGTTTAGATTTCCCGAAACCGGGAAACCTTTTTATAAAGAATAAAGAAATGGAACACGATTTCTGTTCCCCGAGAATCGATTCCATAGGATCGACCTATACTGTAAAATCGATCCAAAAATTGAACATTATGGTGCAAAAGATCGATCTTTCGAATAGTCTCGTTCTCAAAGTGACAGAAAATATAACCTACATACATGCTAATTACATGACAATAAATATTTATTGGAAATTTCGTTCTTTGACGCTACGTTTGTCAACTTTTTATGACTTAACATCCTTCCAAAATATTATTATTACGCCGCAACGGTATCTTTATGAAATCGGGTATAGCATATAGGTTATATTTTCTGTCACTTTGGGGAGCGGATTAGGAAGTTGTGGAGAGTAATTATTCGTGATTAAGAAATCAAAATTTCCATTCATAACGTCATTTTCTGAGTACATTTCATAAAAATAGTAAGTTTTAGCTTAATTTGTTCATGTTTACCAAATTCGTGCGTTTTATTACATTCTAATTGATTTTAGCTTCAATTTTTAGGTTTACAGATTTAAATGCTTGATAGGATTATATAAGAACTGAATGTAGAACTGAACTGAAATAAATTAATTAGATAATAGAATGACTTAGAAGTAATATAAACGAGAAACCAGGTGTTCACGATCGAATGAGAAAGGCCCTGATAACCAGATCGGGCGGCAGGATCTGCCGGCAGCTGCGGCGCAACCTACGTCCGCATTCGACTACGGATCTGCCGGCAGGCCCTGCCGGGCAGAGCCTGCCGGCGGCCGGACGGCAGATCGACGGCAGATCCTGCCGTTCGCCTGACACGTATAACAGCGCCATCTGAGGGTCAGAATTGGCAAAGAATTCCCTACGCATGACATCACACGGCCGCCCCTACAGGTGTATCCCTACCCTTACATAACTATCAAGGAGATATTGCAATTTATTAAATAATTAATTGTATTTATTTCAAAAAAGTATTTATTTATTTTTCTTTAATAATATGTGATTACAGTGTGATTACAATTGTTACAAAATAATATAAGTAGCGCATATAAATCCAAAGAGGAACTTTCAATATTTACATTAACAAATCAATATACAGTACGTCCCTTAACCCGTGGTGCGTAGTAGGGGTGACATCAGAACTTTTATTTAATATTGTTTGAGATTCCATTAGTTCTCTGCTCCGCCGCACCCAAGCTCACCGCAGCACCTACCGGGCAGCGGTACACGCCGCTGAGCGATATTCGATCAGCCGATCGATACTCCTAGTCGCCTGCTCAGCCAATCACCGATCACCACGTAAAGCGAGCGGCCCAATCACGACGCGTACTTTCTTGATCGATTCTCGAGGATTGTTCGAGAAGACGCTCAACGGTTTTCCGCGTCCCTTTGTTCATTCTCTTTTCATACCGCTTGTCGCGATAACGTCTTAGATTTGTTAGTCACGCAACGTGTGAAACGCTTTGTTCAGAACTTTTGTGCTCAATCCTCATCTCAATTCACGCGAGTGAGTTTGTTTTGTGTTGTGCTCGTTCCTTTTAATAAAGTGACGTAGTCAATTGACTAAAAATTAGCGCACCGCGTAGCTTTCTCACCGTCAATCTCTAACCTCAATATTCCACGTGTTCCTAATCATCAATATCCAGACAAATCAACCCGACGTATCCAGAAGGCAAACGTAATTATGGAATTGAATAATTTACGAATTATCTACGTCGCGGAAATCGAGAGTCACATTATGTGTAAGACAGCAAAATAGGGTTATGCGCGAAGTGCGAATATTTAGCGACTTGTTTCGTAAATAATAATTTAACACATGTTTTCTTATAAATATTAATGTTCGCAGGAGCATGCATGATTGCTTAGGGTGTGTGCTGTGCGGAGATGGAGCTGAAGTAAGTATCGCATGTATCCTGTTTATTCATACGTTACGTTTAATTTTTTACTAATGTTCTATTTGTTTTCAGCGCAAACACAACAGGGAATATGATGATTCTACACAAAAAAGAAGTCGAAGATGTCAAATAAAAGTTCTGATGTCACCCCTACTACGCACCACTGGTTAAGGGACGTACTGTATATTGATTTGTTAATGTAAATATTGAAAGTTCCTCTTTGGATTTATATGCGCTACTTATATTATTTTGTAACAATTGTAATCACACTGCCCATACAGCACACTCTCCTTGCGGCATAGTTGCAGCATACTTGCGGCGCAAGATGGCAAGGACTCATGCAAGGTTGCCGCAATTATGCAGCAAAAATTCTATGTCCGCCTGCTGCAAAGTTGCACGGCAACTTTGAGGCAACTTTGAGGCAACTTTGAGGCAACTTTGCCTGGCAACTTTGAGGCAATTATTCACAAAATATATTTCCACGGGAAAAACTGTTAAAAAAAATAAAAAAAAGTTATCGGGTTCAGGGCGACTTGAACACCGGGCCGCCCGCATGACAATCTGACGCGCTACCGTTGGGGCTACGGAACCTTCTTTCATATAGATTACTGTAAATGGTATATATAGTGATTAAGCATACTTGCGGCATACTTGCAGCATAGTTGCGGCATAGTTGCGGCATAGTTGCGGCATACTTGCGGCAAACTTGCGGCATACTTGCGGCATACTTTCGGCATACTTGCGGCATAGTTGCGTTGCAACTATGCACTGCAACTATGCCGCAACTATACAGCAACAATTCTATGTCCGCTCCGCGCAACTTTGCACGGCAACTATGCCGCAACTATACAGCAACAATTCTATGTCCGCTCCGCGCAACTTTGCACGGCAACTATGCCGCAACCATACATCGACATTGCGCTGCAACCATGCAAGATCGCAAGGTTACTGCAACCATCCTGCAACTTTGCCGCAACGAAGTGTGCTGTATGGGTGGAATCACATATAATTAAAGAAAAATAAATAAATACTTTTTTGAAAGAAATACATATAATTAATTATTTAATAAATTGCAATATCTCCTTGATAGTTATGTAAGGGTAGGGATACACCTGTAGGGGCGGCCGTGTGACGTCACGCGTAGGGAATTCTTTGCCAATTCTGACCCTCAGATGGCGCTGTTATACGTGTCAGGCGAACGGCAGTATCTGCCATCGAATGCGGACCTAGGTTGCGCCGCAGCTGCCGGCAGATGGCTATCAGGGGGGATAGACCGGATATTGTAATTTAATAAATGCAGTTTTTATCATCAAAAGTTTTGTTTTTAATTTATAAACTATCTTTCTCTCACTATTCACACACAAGCGGACACAAAACAACAAAAACTATAAATTTCAATGAATATAAAGAGGAAAGGTGAACTCGCGAACTCAACAAGATGTTCTTACAATTATAACGGATCGTTAATAATTGGCGCGCGATTGCTGCACGTGCGTTCCCAAGAACGTCTCGATGGAGAAGAAGGAGCATTCTTCCCGGAATTCACATCTGAATTCCGGGAAGTCACGTGACTCCCGAAATCGTGACTCAAACGTCGCCAGGTGATTTACCTAATAGGTACCGTCACGCATTGTGGCCCAGAGATGGCCTAATTAGTGCGGATCGGTGATGGCTCGAGTCGGCTGCCGCGCGCGTAGCAGACGACACGACTAAGTGACGCGTTTGGCGTCGGCGGTACACCCGTCCAATCTCCAACACAAGGCGACAAAGATATATGGAGAATGACTGGGATAAGATTTATTGTGACACGTCTATATCGTACCAACGACGGAAATCAAATGCGAGAAGAAGAAAAAGACTTCTTCTTACGTTCGTTCCTCTTTTTAAAAATACATTGTTTTTCGAGCGATAAGGGAGGAGGCGAAGACAGATTTCCAATGTAATGAAGTTCATCCTTAACTCTTTCCTATTCAAACTTCGTGTTTAAAGAGCTTGCGCTGAACGCCGCTAGCTAGAGCGAGGATCGCAACTCGTGTAGGGATTCCGTAGCGGGGTGTTGTAACACCGTTAGCCCCACCAGAGGTCCACGCGGCTCGAGCGTTTCTCGCCTGTGGTCGTGGACCCTCCAGTCAGTATATAAGGAAGTTCCGTCCCAGTCCTGATACCCAGCGTGTCAGTCTACGCTGAACCGTCATCTTGGCAACGGCCGTCTTACGCAATAGTCAAGCTTACCTCGTATCATACTAAAGTGTGAATTTACTGAGCAATATAAGTACGCGAAGTTGAAAATTATAATATTTCATTCCATTAAAGACGGAGGAATCGGTGGAAGACAAAACACCGGAGGAAAATAAACGGGAAACCGATAAAAATGTAAATCCCGGTCAACTAACCTCAAATAGCGGCGCGTGGCTAGCGTCGCAGAGGAACAAAATTGAAAAATTTCTGGACGGGACATTACCCTCGAGTCAAACAATAAACTTCGTATGTAGCGAAGATGGGAAAAAGTCGGTAAAACGTAAAATCGAAGCGATACAGTCATCAATCCCAAAAATGGCCAAACGTAAGAAAGCAGTAGAGCACGTGGCGAATTCGCCAGAGTCATGTTACGTATGTGGAATTTCCCATACGCCGCTCTCAACAATTTTTCGATCTCGCGTCTGCGAAGGGAAAAAGCCCTAAAAGCCTTTTTGTTTATCACATACCACTCAGGGGGTCGTGATCTTGACCATCTGGAACACGACCATGAGAACGGGAGTGACACGACGACCCCAAAGGATTTCCTTATATGGAGATTTCTAATGAATCCCCACTCATTTTGGGACTATATAAACCCTTTGGTTTCAACCCTCGTTGGTTAAAAGCAGTACAGTCACGCGTAGAGTAACGTCGTGTCACGCTCGTACAGAGTTGGTTATATTCAGTAAGATCGAGCTAAAGTCTCCGTCAGAATCATAGTTAACCTCATAGAATCCGCGAGTCCGGTTTATATTCTATTTGGCACTTCGAAATAGCCACTCTTACGCCCCGCATCGCCAGTGCGTCAACACCGTGCAACTAGTGGTAACTTACACACTTTATTTAATTATTTAATCGCGACACTTACATTTGTACAATAACTGATTATTGAATATACGAATGGTGTTCACGTGTAAATCGAGTAGATTCGTTAAACCCATCTTTTACCCAGTGATCCTTATAATATTATTAGCACTCACCCACTGATACAACTTTACCGCTCGAGTTGTATCAAATATTAATTAAGAGTTACGGGGCATTACTAACATTTCCCGCGACTCCCTGATCACGCATCAGGTTCGTTCGCAACCTTTCATCCAAAATAAGGAATCTTCACCAACCCAGTGGCTCCCCGATTTCGCATCGGGTTCGTCCACGAAACCTCACCCTCCTACGGCTCCCTGATTTCGCATCAGGTTCGTCCGTATCCTACAGCTCCCTGATCTCGCATCAGGTTCGTCTGTAAATCTACCAACTTCCTAACAGCTCTCTGGTTTCGCACCAGGTTCGTCTGTGAATAATCCAACCTCCTAACAGCTCCCTGGTTTCGCACCAGGTTCGTCTGTGAACATCATCCTAGTGATCCCCGATCTCGCATCGGGTTCGTTCACGACGTTTCACCTTCCTGCGGCTCCCTGATTTCAAATCAGGTTCGTCCGCGTGTGACTCCATTCCTAGAGGCTCCCTGATTTCGCATCAGGTTCGTCCTCGCCGTCAATAATCCTAGCGGCTCCCTGATTTCGCATCAGGTTCGTCCGCGCACCTAACTAACAAACTCATAAACCATATTCCTTGGGAAATACCCTTCTCGCCGGCCTCTCGCGTTGCCGCAGCCCCGGCTCGTAACAGTCAAATTCTAACAACAAACTATTGGCGGAAAATAAAGCACTACGCGTGGAGTTGGAAAAACTAAGGAAACTAGTAAGCCAGCTGGAAACATAAAAAAATCAGCTTCCCGAAGACGGGGAACACCGAACAAGCCCACCTAACCTCAAAGGAACCCACGTGGAGACACAGAAGAAGGTAACACCCGATGAAGTAACCCAAGCCTTAAGGATGAAGAACCAAAAACTCCGGGACAAGGAAAGGAACAGCCGGCCTAAGACACACTCCCCAACGGCGGCTGCATCATCAGCATCTTCAACGGAGACCAAAACAGGCCAAATCGCACCGGCAGCCAGCGCAGCAACGGATAGCATTCAGGCAAGGAAGTGTAACAAACCCCAAAATGCCCCTTTTCTTTTTCGATACTAAACTTAACTAATAATTACTTAAATACTTACATTCTTATTATAATCTTATTATTCTTACATTTATAAAGTGTGTTTAGGATTAATATTAATATTAGTTCAGGATACCGCGAGACGCGAGTACGACGAGAGTATAAAGGAGTGGGAGAATCGAACACATGCGTGATCCTCAGTCGATCAGCGGATCGACGAGAGCAAGGATCAGAAGCAATGATTGTAATTGGTGCATGTCAATTGAGAGAGGGAACCGAGCGTTCCACGCGCGCGCCTGCGCATAACTAGTCGCTTTGCAGACCGACTAGAGAACGGATCGAGCGAGACAAGAATGATTGATGCGTAATAGCCAAACTCCATTCCCATTGGTGCGCTCCCAGAACCCCGAATATGTATAAATACGGGCAAGAAGGCCCAGAGATTATCATTATGAATCACAAATTCAATGCAGACACTACTCCGAATCATTTATGGCCATTGGCTGAGTCCAAGCTAACTTTAATGCTCCAACTTTGGAGGCCGCTTTGCTGGACACTTGGTCGAGCCGATCGTAATAAACTAAGGCCATAGACGCCAAGTTTAGCGAGAGGTTTTCTGCCTTGGAGGCCGCTTTGCTGGACACTTAGTTGATGAAGCCAAGTTATTGATAAATGTTATTCTCAGTTTAGTACTAATACTCCTGAGCGACGAGGGAACAAGACTATTCCAGGTGGCAATACCGCCCCTGATTACAATGAAACAATTCAAACGATTCTCAAACTTAACATATTCAATTTCCTAGATCTATAAGCTAATTCCTAAATTATAAGCTAACTCCTATATCGACCGAGAGTCGCTATCCACAATCAAACTCCTAGATCAATAAGCTAATTCCTTTATCGACCGAGAGTCATTATCGACATACTAATTCCTTTCATTTGGCTAAACGTCATTATTAATTAATTAAGTTATATAATTCCAAATCGATCGCTCAAACGGGTATTTACTTTTGTAACGAACTAGTGTCGCAACCCAAGACGATCAGCTTTACTTTTGTAACGACCTAGAGTCGCAACCTAATTAATTTCTTTAATTTCTTTAGTATTAAGGCGTTTAATTATATTTTCATGTATCATTTAGAAGTGTTTTCTTGAATAAACACTATTTAAGTTAAATTCTTGTTCTTGAATTTTAATTCTTTGTCGCACGCCACACGAACCAATCATGAAATCCTGTAAAGAGCGTCGAGTCACGCCTAAAACCGTTACAGAAGGGACAACTTCCCCAAGGACACAAAGCCAGGGAAGGCGAGAACGGTAAAACAAAAAAACCACAACCCATAAATGTTCTGCATCAAGATCCCAAAGACACAGTAGAATTATTAAAAAGTCAATCGTCTCAGATTAAGTTCCATATAAAAAGAATTAGTAACTGTGACGTCCCACGATTTTTCGCGCGTTTCTTATTCCATAAACCTCAAAATCACACCACCAAAGTCTATCGAACTCAACTCCTACTCCATCTCCTCAATCATTGATCACCTTGATGTTGCACCTTAGCGGTCAACAACACAAGATGATCAACACAAACCTCCACCTCGCTGATGTACCTTAGCGGTCCCCATCGCGAGATGATCGTTTCAAAACCCTCTTCGCCTATTCGTCCTACAAGGCACGAATCACTCCCTTTAAAACGAATTCAGACAAGTCCCTCGTTTCAAAAAACTCTTAAATCGAGACCACGTCTCAATCCCCTCTTTACGACTCACAGAGTCCAAGCCACTCTAACCCCTTTCCTATAAAACACCCGAAATCCATTCGTTGAGTTGAGTATCTCTACCCCAGTTATAAAAACCCCACAAACCTAATTACGACGCATTTGGCGTACGTGACAAAATATATCTATTAATAGCCACACCGTTTATAAAAACCCCGGAAGTCATACTGCGTCTTAATTCCGAAATGTGTCAAGGTCTCTAACACGCGAACCCCCGCAATACTCCTGTAGAAATACATAAATACGAGGTCCTGCGAGGCCTCGCTCTCTTTCATCGACAGACAATTATCAGTGTCAGAAGTACTATTATATAAAAGTATTATTTCAAAAGTGTTAAAATCAGTGATCTTCGACAATAACTGTGAGCCATTTATATTAACTAACATTATTGTGCATATCATCCTCATACCATATTATAAAACTACTTCGCTTATAATTGCTATTATTTTTCTTATAACTGCTTATTGCAGTCATATTATTCTATTATTTCGCTTATAACTGCTTACTGCAATCATATTACTCTACTATTTCGCTTATAATTGCTTATTGCAATCATATTACTCTATTATTATTAACGATCATTACTATTCCATGACTTATATTGTACCTCATGTCCATACTTATATCATAAATGTTATAATCATATTATAAATATTATGTGTGAATGCTAAAAGCCCCACGCACAATTATAATAACTGTTTCTACAAAGTTAATAAACCGCTTTGTTTAAAATCACGCTTCGAGTTATTTGTGTTCGTCCATTAGTAACGGACGTACTAAAATACGAACTAACGAGTCGGTGAAACAGCTGATCCCGGTTCGCGAGCTCGAGAGCAGTGACAGTGTTTTGTTACGCACCGCTGGCTTTTGTGTTCGAGCGGCACGTTTTATACAAGCAAATTCGGATTAGGGATATCCCACAGTCGTTAGACTATCGGAAGTTGCTGTATTGAATGTTTTCGTAAGAAAAGCAAGGAGGCTCGCCGCGCTTGTAACAGTCAATTTTTTTATATTTTAAATGTCTAAATACCTTATCAGATGGATAAGGTGTAGATTTTGGGATCGTTGGTGCTCTAGTCCCGTACGGGTCTTTTCAATGGAATCAGATAGGTAAATGATGAGTAGAATTTAATAGTAAATAAAGCTTTAATGATTAAATACTGAATGGAAGCAAAAACATAACAATGGAATACTAAAGTATGGAGAATTTCAATATATCGTTGTAATCAAAGATAACTCCTGACTAGGGGAATCCCACAATCGATTGATTGTCAGAAATTATTATTAGATACGAATTAATTATAACAGTGTATTTTCGTGTACAGAAGAGATAAGATGTGCAACTCACCAGACAGTCACAATAATCTAATTGACAATATGGTTTAAATTTCCCTTTTTGGTTCAAATAGTTCCTTGTCGTTGATAAACCTGAATCAGAAAAGAAGATGAAACGCGAACACGCACACACTTGATTATCGTTTGAATTGACTTGAGTTGAATAATAATTTTAATTGAGCAAATTCGTTAAAAACTTAGAGTAACAGAATAAATTAATTCGGAAATTAATAGAATATTTGTTTAAAATAAATAGTTTCAAAGTAGTTAGAATATTTGTTTCGCAAAGTCGAGTCTTTCACGCGGTTACACAGTAGACCGGAGAACTCTAGCTCTAAGACACTTGTGGACCCCAATGACACGCACCTCACGATTTACCGTCACAGAGTGTCGCAGCTTCACGCTCTCGGCAGCGACCAGAGTGGGTCCGTACCGAAAATGCTTACGCTGCATTTTATCGCTCGGCCGCGTTACCATGGGCCCGTCTACTTAACGAGGCGGTGTGTGTGTGTATGCTCACGTCCATCCATCAGATTCCCGATTCAATATATGATCAATATTCGTATGCACAGGAAAATATAACATTCCACATCTCGAAAACCATACAATTTCGCACGGCTGAGGGCCGCTCTCTCAATGTGCATAATTTCATATACACAATTTCTGACTAGGGGAATCCCACAGTCGTTGGACTATCAGAAATTGTGTTGGGTATTCAATTTTAACAACAATTTTTAATTAATTAATAATTCACGCAAGCGACAAAACCGTGGGAAGGCGCGGTTCCCTGCACCGGATGTAGAGTATACAATTCCGTCCGTCTTCTGAGAAATGATCCAGTCTGCGAGAAATGATCCTAAATGAATTACAACTTAGTGGTATTGAGGATCTGGACTTCGTCAAAGTAATAAAATTTAAGACGCCGAAGTCAATCAAAGAAAACAGAACCTTACTGTTTACGATTATGTTCTTGAGTGTTGAAATAAATTGAGGCCGTACTTGGATGATTATTCCGCGGTGGTATGTTTCTGGAGTTTTCAAGATGCGAGTTGATTAGAGACTGAAGACAGGACAGAGGACGGGTAATGAAGTCGAGAGAGGAGAGAGCGATCGGGATAGAAGTAGAACAGAGACGGACATAACGGAAATCAAAGGAGCGGGGATTTGAGGTACACAGTTCGACACAGAGAGGGGAGGAAAGGCTAGAAACAAAGAGATTGAGACAGGACGAAGACGATATGTAGGTTACATGCCGACGAAATATTTATACGTTACAATTTTGAACATTTCCGCCCGCCTTGCCATGCCCGCCATGGCAATGTTTAGTTCGTAGCGCTGTCGACCGGGAGCACGCACAGTTTTGTGACCGGACGACGTAGAATATTTGTCGCAGTGCGAATCGTCGCAACGCGTACAAGTCCGTCCTTACCCGGATGAAGTTCGGTCACTCGCGCTAGCGGCCACTTTGTGGGAGGGTATCGCTCGTCCGCCACAAGTACGAGAGTTCCAAGCTTCAGGGAACTCGTTTTGAATTGCCATTTAGAGATGCCTCGCATTCGTTGGAGACATTCTGACGACCAGCGCTGCCAGAACCGCTCCGTCAGCTGTCGGACGAGTTGCCATCGAGTAAGACGAGAAGAACTTTCTTCTAGCAGAGATGGTTCAGGAAAAGCAGTGAGAGGTCCACCCACGAGAAAGTGTCCTGGAGTTAAAGCGTCAATGTCTTCAGGGTCGTCCGACAGTGGACAGAGCGGTCTGGAATTTAGAACACCCTCAATTTCAGCAAGGAGAGTTGAGAACTCTTCGTACGTGAGAACAACATTCCCCAGAACGCGACGCAAATGATATTTTGTGGATTTAACCGCAGCTTCCCACTTTCCGCCGAAGTGTGGAGCACCTGGTGGCTGGAAGCGCCACTGAGTTCCGAGAAGGGCGAGCTTATCGCGCAGAGCGGAGAGGTCGCGCGAGGCCGCTGCAAACATGCGTTTAAGTTCGGCATCGGCGCCTATGAAATTAGTTCCGTGATCACTCGTAATAGTAGCGCTTGCGCCCCTGCGACCGACGAACCGACGATAAGCCGCGAGGAACCCGGCTGTCGAATAATCCGTTGCTAGTTCAAGATGGACGGCCGATGTTGAGAAACAGACGAACACGACCAAAAACGCTTTATACGTTTTAGCGGCTCTTCCGCGCCACGTCTTTACCACGAACGGTCCCGCATAATCAACCCCAATATTCTGAAATGGCCGCGATGGTGTGACGCGAGTTCGCGGGAGCTGACCCATGAGTTGTTGCGCGGTTCGAGCGCGTTGCCGCGCGCAACGCACGCAGCGTAGAATGTGCGATTTTACAACACTGCGTCCTCGCAGAATCCAGTATTGCCGTCGGGTTGTCGCTAGAGTGTGTTGAACGCCGCCGTGAAATGTTAGCCGATGACTTTCGTCCACAATCAGCCGAGTAAGTGACGCATCCGGTGGTAGAATGATGGGATGAGTGACGTCAGGATCAAGCAAGGCATTCTTGAGTCGTCCTCCCACCCGTAAGATCCCGTTGTCGTCCAGGAACGGTGTTAGTGCCTTCAGCTTGCTTGATTGTGTGACTTCTCCGGAACGCCGAAGTCGAATCAGATCCTCATTGAACGATGATGATTGGGTGTTTTTGATCCACCAGAGTCGAGCTGAAGCCACTTCTTCGGTTGTCAGAATCATGTCTGCGGGTTTCAGGTTACCTCGGAGGATGGAGATAGCTCGGAATACCCAAGCTGTAACACGAAGTAATCGCTGTAGGTGAGAGAATCGATCGATTACCTCCCAAACGGTGTTCCGTGGCTCTGATGTTACGGTGTTCACCACGTGACGTCTTGTCTCAAGGTCGTCAGTAGGCCTTAGATCTGGCGTCGGGCGGTGTGGCCAGAAGGTTGATGGTTTCTGAAGCCACGATGGCCCCTGCCACCAGGACGTGCATGACTGCAATACTATGGGTGAGGTTCCTCGGGATGCGATATCTGCGGGATTCTGCTCTCCTGGAATGTGATGCCAGTGACCTCGAGGCAACATGTCCTGGATGAGAGCAACCCGGTTGCCTACGAAGTCCTTCCAGCGAGAAGAGTGCCCCCGCACCCAGACGAGAGTGATAGCCGAATCCGTCCAGAGGTGAATTGGGGTCACTTCGAGGTTCCATATTGCACAGACTCTGGACACGAGTCTGGTGAGTAAGAGCGCTGCAGAAAGTTCCAGCCTCGGAATTGTGACCCTCTTAAGAGGTGCGACTCGTGTTTTAGCTGCGACTAGCGTGACCGTGGCTTCTTCGGGGTCGTCGTTGAGGACCCGTATGTAAACACAAGCAGCCATTGCATGAAGAGATGCATCTGAAAAACCATGTAATTCAATCACTGGACTTTGAGAACTAGTTCCGATCCACCTTGGGAGTGAGATCTCGTGGACCGACGGAAGCTCGTCGTAGAATTTGGTCCAGCGGAGAAGAGCATTATCCGATATTTGATCGTCCCAGCCAAGAGACTCCTTCCACAGGTCTTGAAAAATAATTTTTGCTACGCTTACAATAGGGGCGATCCACCCAAGCGGATCGTACAGCCGGGCTATGACGGAGAGTAGTTTTCTTTTTGTCCAGAGCTTCGGAGGCTCGCTGAGTTCCGTCGAGAAGACGAACCGGTCATCGGTCCGTCGCCATGAGAGTCCGAGAGCCTTGTGAATTGGAGAATCTTCGAGAGTTCGAGCGCTTAGGGTTTCCTTCCGTTCGACCTCGATGCTGTTTAGAATTTCCGGGATTGCGGAGGCCCATTTTCGCGCGCGGAAGCCGCCTGCCATGAGAATCCGATCGAGTTGCTTGATCTTTTCCACCGCCTCTTCGAGAGTGTACGCGCCCGAGAGAATGTCATCTACGTATATTTCGGAGCGAAGAATGTCGACGGCTAGCGGATACCGATCCCCATCGTCGATTGCAAGTTGACGGAGGACGCGAAGCGCGAGATACGGCGCGGAGGTAAGACCATATGTGACTGTCTTTAAGTGATAAGAAGTAGGCGGATCATCCTCTTTTGCGCTCCACACGATTCTTTGATAATCCCAGTCGCTTGGATGGACCAGAATCTGACGGTACATTTTTTCTAGATCTGCACAGAAGACGATGGGATACCACCGCCATCGAAGAAGCACGTCGACGAGATCGATTTGTAGTTTCGGACCTGGCAATAAATATTGATTTAATGAGATTCCGAGATCAGTCTTTTTTGACCCGTTAAACACAACGCGGAGACGCGTTGTCGTACTGGAGTCGCGCATGACTCCGTGGTGGGGCAGATAGTACGCGATTGTTGGCTCGTTGAGTTGATTTGAAACTGGACTCATGTGGCCCAGTGCTTGATAGTCTTCGAGGAACTTGAAATAAAGTTCCTTGAAGGTCGAGTCCGACCGAGCGCGGCGATGAACATGGAGGAGGGCACGTTCCGCTGCTGCGCGAGAGTTTCCGAAACGAGCTGGTCGCGATTTAAACGGAAGACGAACTATATACTTCCCTTGTTCATTGCGTGTGTACGTCGCGACGAACTGCTGTTCGCACAGTTGTTCATCCTTCGTGAGTGCTGGAGTTGTGACTCGTGGGACGTCTTCCAATTCCCAGAAGCGTTCGAGAAGAGTGTTGAGGTCACCTTCCTCGAAGCTTGTTGTGAAGGCGTGGTAGCTCTGTTTCGGTGGTGGCGATGCGACGGGTCCGGAAATGGTCCACCCGAACGCCGTCTCTTGCGCAATAGGAGAATGGTGAGGCCCTAATCGAAGGCCGTAGCGAAGAATGTCTCCGTAGTAATCGGAGCCGATGATTATGTCGATTCTTCCTGGCTTAGCGTAGCCCGGATCGGCTAATGCAAGACCTTGAAGATGTTCCCATTCGCACTCGGGAAGTGTTGTGACCGGAATTGTTCCCGTGAGTTGCGGAAGGATTAGTGCTATAATGGGGCATACGAAACTTGGATTTACCCGCGACTGTACTGTGAGTTCGACGACACCTTTCGTGGTCGGACTTCGCTGTGCTCCAATTCCAATCAGCGGAACCTCGGCGTGTTGTCGAGTCAAGCGCAATGATTGAACGACCGATTCGCGAACAAATGTTAATTCGGATCCAGAGTCGAGCAAGACACGAGCTACGTACGGCTCCCGATGTTGACCGAGGATATTGACAACAGCTGTTGCGAGGAGAGAGCGTCGTGGCATTGTAATGTCCTTGACACTCTGCTGATCGTCCTCGGGCGACACGTGGAGCAACGGTGATGATTGAGACTCGTCCGATTCGCTGGGTCCTCCCGATACGCTTGCCGCTGCAGCCGTTGAAGATGCCCCTTTTTTTGAGGTCGATGCCCCGTGGATTGAGGTGTGATGTGGTTTTCCGCATGTATAACACCGTTTCACTGAACGACAAGCACTAACCCGATGATAACCGAGACAGTTATAACACAGTTGGTTTTTCTCGATGAACTCTCGACGTTCGTCCTCAGTTTTTTCGCGATAGCTTGCGCACGCTGACACATAGTGATTATCACTACACAACGCGCACTTAAGAGTTGAAGACACCGCCGCGTGCGATTTAACTGCGGCTCGCTTATTCGCGGGCTTCGCAAGATCGTTTGGACGCTGTTTGATCCCACCTGTGCGTGCCTCTTGTTCTTCAAGAGCGCTGATTTGACTGTTTATAAACTCGGCGAGTTCGGGGAAACTTGCGGGTGTTTTCGTTCGGCCGATGTGCTGGGTCCAGGCACGATACGTTTCCCGATCAAATAACCGGAGGATCTGGTAGTTAATTATCCAGTCCCAATGTTCTACCGGCGCTTTTAAGGATTTCAACGATCCTGTCGCTTGTTTAATGTTCGCGTAGAGTGATTTCAACTCCGCGGCAGATTCGCGTGTCATCGCCTTTTGAGTGAAAATCTGGTCTAGGTACGCGGTGACTAGCAGACGTTTGTTTTCATAACGGTCTACCAGTGTTGTCCATGCTGCTTCGAAATGATCCCCGGTGACCGCTATATTCGAAATTAACTGAGCTGCCTCTCCCGAAACATGCGTGCGTAAGTAATGGTGACGCTCTACATCGGTGAGATTCTTGCGACGGCTAATTAATGCTTTGAACATATCGCGAAAAGGAATCCATTCCTGATACGCCCCGGAAAATCGAGGCAAGTTGATTTTAGGGAGCGCGTTAGTGAGCTCGTCTGACGGCGGAACGTCCACTTGACCCGTTCGTTGCTTACCGGTGATTTCTTCGAGCTCTTGTAACAGTGTGGCCATTTGATCGTTGTAAGCTTCTTCGCAAAGCGCATACAGATCTTCTTCGAAATACGCGTGTTGCTTAGTGGAATCGACCCGAGCATTGGCGAGTTTATCGTGATTATGCTCGAACTTTGCCCAGTTTTTTTCCAGAGTTTTGATTCGCGTTTCGAGTGCGTATTGCGTTTTCTTTGTCGCGCCGATTTTCCGCAAATTGTCGACGGTTCTCGCGATGAGCCCGTGCAAATGACGTTGATTTTCGACGCAGGCTTCGAAAGTAGCCATCACGAGATTGTCGTCTTTCTTACACGAGGCGTAATTACGATAATGGCGGCACTCTCGTTATCCACGCGATGCGACACTGAGGAGTAACGCGAACCTCGCGTTATTTTATTGAGATTGTCCTGATTTGAAAGAGAGAAAAATCCGGCTCGAAGGACCAAAATGTTTACGATTATGTTCTTGAGTGTTGAAATAAATTGAGGCCGTACTTGGATGATTATTCCGCGGTGGTATGTTTCTGGAGTTTTCAAGATGCGAGTTGATTAGAGACTGACGACAGGACAGAGGACGGGTAATGAAGTCGAGAGAGGAGAGAGCGATCGGGATAGAAGTAGAACAGAGACGGACATAACGGAAATCAAAGGAGCGGGGATTTGAGGTACACAGTTCGACACAGAGAGGGGAGGAAAGGCTAGAAACAAAGAGATTGAGACAGGACGAAGACGATATGTAGGTTACATGCCGACGAAATATTTATACGTTACAATTTTGAACACTTACCAATCTTTATAGTACAATTAAGCCCCGAAAGCGATCTAAAAAGGCTAAACGAATTAAAATATGTAAATTACCATATAGTAAGTTGGGAAAAGTTAAACAAAAAAAGTGACGCCCAATGCAGGAGGTGCCAAAGATTTGGTCATTCAGCTAGTAACTGTAACTGAAACTACAGGTGCGTTAAATGTAATGACCCGCATAAACCAGGGGAATGTAAGCTAAACCTGAAGCAGCCTGAGCAACCAGGTAAGAAACCATCCTGTGTGAATTGCAAAGCAGAGGGACACCCAGCTTCGTACAAGGGCTGCCCTAAGTATAAAGAATACAAGTCAAATATCAGATTACAAAATCAACGTAATTCAGTAAAACTCCCGCAGGCAATAACTAATCCATCTTTTATTAAAGCAGGTATTTCATTCGCAAATGCAACCGGAAGAGTCAGCCAGAACACGCTCCCAGACACGACACCTAGCAATACCCCAATGATAAATAATTCAATGGTAACGCATCACTTACAAAACAACATACTTAACGTACAAAGACGTACCGACAAATTGGAAAAAACCATAGAAACTATGGCAGACAAACTCGAATCATTGAACACTCAGCTAAGTCAAATAACAAACTTATTACTAAATCTTCAACGCGTTCAATAATATACCCAGGATTACACATAACACAAAGCTAAAAATCATCTCGGCAAACATAAATTCGATTGTAAGTAATACTAAAAGAATAGCGCTAACATTATTCTTACAAAAACATAAACCGGACATTTTATTACTAAACGAAACGCATCTAAATGAACGTCATTCACTTTTCTTCAAGCACTACCAGATTACGCGGAACGATAGACCAAATAATAAAGGGGGGGAGGGGGTGGAACAACAATTTTGGTTAAAAATAATTTAAAATTTGAAACAATAGAACTAAACGTAGTATCCGAACTGATAGAAACAACAATAATAAAATTAGAAAAAACAGATAAACATAACATAATACTCGTATCAGTATACGCAAAAAAAGGGCCAACCACAAAATTCAGACTTGAACTGGAAAGCTTATTTAGTAAATTAAATCTAAATTCACATAACAACTATTACATCATAGCAGGGGATTTTAATGCTAAACACAAAGACTGGGCAAACAAAGCCAATGACGAGAGGGGTATGAATCTTCAAGACTGGATAAATCAAGAGACACGGTAGTGTCTCGCGCCAAGTATATATATATATATATATATATATGCGCAGCGCAAGACACGGAGTGGCTATTATAACGCGACGACTCGCTATCCAGGACCCTGAGATTTCCGAATCTCAATAACGGCTGATTCGATGAGGTTTTGAATGGTCTTAATGGATAGCTTGGGTTTGATTTACATAAGAAGAGTGTCTTCGTTTTGTTCCTACGGGCCTTATGAGCTGAGATATTTCGATGTAAAGTTGGAATTTGCTGATTTTTATGTTCTTAAAATTCAGCATCGTCATAGTCATCGTCCTACACTTCTTGGCAAGAGGGGAGTATGAAAGGGTGAGGAAATGTCTCTCAGGCACGTTGTTCATTGGATGCGGGCATCGGCCAATCGCGTAACAAATTGTTGTCACGTGACAGCTAGGCAGAGATATTATAATATAACCTACCAAGTGCTAAGTGTCAATATAACCTACCAAGTGCTCAGTGTCAATATAACCTACCAAGTGCTAAGTGTCAAATAAAGTAAATTGTCCGATTTTTGAAATGTCACGAGTTTTTACACTAATAGGAGACTGAATTATTGTCTCAATTAACAAGGTAAGTCGCCAAAATTTTTCAAATAGATTTCTTATGTAGAGTCGCAGACTTGGAAGTTGTCCGGAGATGGTTCGACTGAGAAGCATCTCCTTTCGCACAAGTTTCTGGAAATTTGTACCATGCATGTACAAAATAATATATATATTGTAGTAATTTAAATTGCCAGATATTTGTATTTGTATATCAGCAATTTAGAGTTTTTATGTAAAGCTTATTATATTATATTATATTATAGAAATGAAGGGGACGCACAGGACTTCGATAAAAATGAAGGGGATGCACAGGCTTGGATAATAGAATTGAAGGGAACGCACAGGTTTGGATGGATAGAAATGAAGGGAATGCACAGGCTTGGAGGTTGTCCAGAGAAGATTAGATAGATAGACAGAGCATCTTGTGTCGCACAAGTTTCTGGAAATATGTCAAATAAGGTAAATCGACAAAATTTGTCTAAAGACATAGCATTAAGAATTATTAAGAAAATAGATACTGATGACGATAATTCTAAAACTGCCGGACTTTCAAAGGAAATTGTAATTAAGATTGGAGCAAACGTTATGATAAGGCGTAACATTGATGCTACTTTGGGTCTTGTGAATGGTACCATAGCTAAGGTAATTTCAGTTGTACAAGATATGTCTACCGATTATGTAGAGAAAATTAAGCTCCTTCTACCATCAAGATTAGAGTATTTCATTGAAAGAGTAAGCGTTAAATTTGAAGTAGTGGATAGAGCATTTGTTATTAGAAAACAATTTCCATTGTGTCTGAGTTATGGAATCACAATTCATAAAAGTCAAGGATTAAGTTTACAAAGTGCTATTATGGACATAGGCAACTCTATATTTAATTGTGGCCAAGCTTATGTTGCATTATCACGAGTAACGTCTTCAGAAGGGTTGCATTTGATTAATTTTGATCCTTCGTCAGTAATAGCTGACGAAAAAGCTATTAGAGAATATAATCGGCTAAGATATAAGTACAAACCAGACGCAGACATAATTACTGTTTCAAAAAACCGCTATTCGAAAGTGGAAGATGTTCCATGGATATTGCCAAAAGTAATTGATTCTGTCCAAGAAAATTGTCAAACTCAAAAATTATTACACAAAAATGTTTCTTGGGTTTTACATGGTTTTCAAAATACAGATAAAGTTTCATGTTATGCAAATGCAGTATTACAATGTTTAATGCATTTGAGTGCCATTAGAAAACAATTGTTTAATTGTAATGAATCATCAAATGTTTTGAAGATATTAATGCATCCCCTGATAACAATCTGCCTGCAGTCTGTCAGCAGATGGACAGCAGGCTCTGACACGGCAGAGTCTGCCGGCAGATGGACGGCAGATCCGCAGCAGACCCTGCCTTCAACTAGATGGCGTCAGACAGCAGGATCTGCCGTGGATCTGCCGTTCATCTGCCGGCAGCCTAAAGGCAGGGCCTGCCGGCAGAACCGTAGTTGAATGCGGACATAAACTGCACCGGATCTGCCGGCAGACCTGGTTATCAGGGTCGATATGAAAATGGAATACGCAATTTAAATACATATACAGTACGGCAAAGTTTAGGAGAACATTTTTCAATAAACGTAAAACGAGATGTATTCGAATTTCTAATAACCCTGTGCACAAAATATGATTGTATAAGACAATTGGTAGAGCATCAAGTAACGTCTACTACTCGATGTAAATCTTGTGATTATACAAAAAGAATTACTACTAATAATTTAGTTGTTTCAATACCTATTAACAATTTGAAAAAAAAGCTATAATCTTAACGATTTATTAAACGTTACATTTTCACTTTGGTATAAATCAGATAACGGATCATGTGAGCATTGTACAGGAAATGATATTATGTTTAAGAATGAATTAATATTGACGAAAGATATAGTTATTATTCGTTTACTATTATTTTCATTACAAGATGATAAAATAGTCAACACGAAAAATTAATATATGTGCTATTCCCACAACCAAAGTATTAATAGCTGGACAATCATATAAAGTTATGAATGCTATATTTCATAGTGGTTCATGTATTGAGGATGGCCATTACACCAGTATATGTAAAGAAGAAGGAATGACTAGTAGTTGAATTGAAGCTGATGACGTGCAAATTAAAAAAAGGCAATGGCCCAAAGGTGCTAAAGATATTTATATTATGTTCTTACAAAAAAAGGATAATAAATAAATAAGCCAACAAAAATTACCACGCTATGGAACATCAGTATAGCGCACAGCACGGTTTCACACCCGAAAAAACTACAAAATGTGTGAAATCCCCACAAAATTACCTTTTTACAAAAGGTACAAAAACGAGCGCCAAGTATATATATATCCCATTTAAAAACATTGTCGTAAATTAATACCCATCAAAAAGAATCCCATTTAAAAACATTGTCGTAAATTAATAGTTTTACAAAACTAATGATATACACTAATTGCGCCAATTATCACAATGGCTATTTATACAAAGAAAAAAATGTATTAAATAATATTAACCAGATATATTTTTATACAAATAAATATTTTAATACGAATAAATATTTTATTCAAAATACTTGGCCCTGCTCTCTGAAAAATATGTTAATTGTCTTGGTTAATATAAATAATACAAGACCAGACTTATTGATTCAGACATATTTATTCAGTTTAGCAACACCAATTCGGAGAGCAGGGCCAAGTATTTTGAATAAAATATTTATTCGTATTAAAATATTTATTTGTATAAAAATATATCTGGTTAATATTATTTAATACATTTTTTTCTTTGTATAAATAGCCATTGTGATAATTGGCTCAATTAGTGTATATCATTAGTTTTGTAAAACTATTAATTTACGACAATGTTTTTAAATGGGATTCTTTTTGATGGGTATTAATTTACGACAATGTTTTTAAATGGGATATATATATACTTGGCGCTCGTTTTTGTACCTTTTGTAAAAAGGTAATTTTGTGGTAGTAACGACATTAGATATAGACTAAAACTACTTCATTCAGACTCGCCATCCTTTCCTCGTAATGAATCTTATATAGACCTACTGATGGTAGACAGTCGGGTAAAATGTACACTTACTAACTCCGATAACACAGTCCAACAAAATGAAACTTTTTTTCTGTTCTGCAATATCCATTGGGTGATTCTTGTAGAGTTTTGCGCCCTGTATACGAATCCACAAACCGTTTGTCGCCATCACCCTCAGTTTTTGAAAAACTCGACTTTGAAAAAAACTGCAAATTTTCAACTTTGAACATCTTTTGTGACGAAACGGTAATAGTTATACGATTGGTCGTTGCGTCAAATTATTCTATGAACCCTCCCGAATACAACGATATAAGTTATTATTGCATTATGAACATTTAATTGTGTTTAAACAATGAACAAAGGGGAAAGGACACACGAAATGCACCCATTTTTGCAGATATCTTTCAATTTATTTCCAAAACTAAGGGTCTGGGAGAAAATCTGACCATTCCACGCGATGCAGCAGAGAGTTTTCCTTCGGAAAGAGTCAATAGAAGTGGTAAGTCTCGTTTTGTTTTCAATACTAAAGCGAAATAGTTTGGCAAAACACGCGGCGCCGACAGTGGTAGTCAACTCGCCTTAAGCGATTGTGTTACGCTGAGCGGCACTGGATCGCGCGCCGCCGTTTACCACCACTCTCGACATCACGCGTTTTGCCAAACTATTTTACTTATGTATTGAAAAGGAAACGTAACTGACCACTTCTGTTGGTGATTTCCGAAAGAAAAATGTCTGTTGCATCGTGTGGGGTGATCAGATTTTCTCCTAGACTCTTAGTTTTGGAAATAAATTGAGAGATATCATAAAAAATGGGTGCATTTCGGGTGTCATTATCCTTTTGGTCGCTGTTTAAACATATTTAAATGATCATAATGCAATAATAACTTATATCGTTGTATTCGGGAGGGTTCCTAGAATAATTTGACGCAATGACCAAGCGAATAACTATTACCGTTTCGACACAAAAGATGTTCAAAGTTGAAAATCTGCAATTTTTTCAAAATCGATTTTCTCAAAAACTGAAGGTGATAGAACAATTTTACTTGCGGATTCGTGTTCAGGGCGAAAAACTCTACAAGAATCACCGAGCGGCTATTGCAGATCAAAAATCGTGTTGGACAGTGTAATCTCTATACTACATATATCTTGAGCGACCATACTGCATTAGTGACTCAAATCTCAATCCCAGACCAGAACATCATCCCCAACAGTAACAGAGACAACAAGACATATAATTTCACCAAAGTAAACTGGGAAAAATTCCAAAACATACTACGCTTGGTTGCTCTGAATTTAAAATCAGATTCAAACCTATCTATAGCGCAAATAGGAGACCAAATACATAGCATTACACAGAAAATAGCCGAAGCAATGGACAAGTCATTACTTAAATACAATTCCCAAAACTCTACAGATAAATACTCCAGCAGAAAAATCAGGCAATTAGTGCAAGAGGAAAAACAGGTCATATGTTTAGCCAGAAACATACGCAGAACGGGAAATTTTGGACCACACATTAGACATGCGCTAAGACAGTTCGACAACAGAGCGAAAGCAATACGAAAAAAATTAAACCTAGAAGTTGAGAGGACAGTAATTAAATACTGGCATGATAGAATTAGCCAGATTAGCATAAAGCGCTCAGATAAAATGTTTAAGGAGATTAATAAAATTTTTAAAAAAAAGACCCGTTACAACTACCTACATTCAAAATACCGGTAAATAAAGAACACCTAATTCATCAAGCCAGAATAGACACTAACTCACTATCTAGAGACAGCAACGGTAACTTCCTCCTAAGGAAAACCAGCGAGAAATTAGATTATCTCGGTACCCAGTATGCAGTAGTGGGAGATCAAAACGAGAACTTAAATAACATCAAATTCAGAAATATAATAGAAAAACGCTATAGTCAAATAATAACAGAAATTAATGATAACATCCCGAATACAATATGCAAGTTCTCTACCGAAAACAACGCGATTAACCCGAACCCACTTGATACACTACCGGTGTTAAGGAAATATTGCATCTTAACGCCATCTTCCAGACCCATCGATAATTAGGCCATGGCGACTGCGCGCTGACTCGTGTGGAGCGTCGATCACGGCCCCTTCCATCGACTTACGATCGACTTACGATTGATGGAAGGGGGACTCTTCCTTCCAGGAACTCGGGCCGATTTCCTGGATCCGCTCCACACGTGTCTACTTATCGACGAGCCGTCTGGTAAGTCGTGTTGCTTCGCTTATATCTTCGCCTTTTCACTTGTTCTGGATTCGGACCGAATCCACGTGCTTTACCGCCGCATTGTAAAATCCTACCGCGTAGGGAAAATAGTGCCGTTACCTTAGAATACTATAATTGTACACTCAACTTTCTTTATTGTAAAACTGTAAATAGTGTATTGTGTTAGGATTAAAGTTAGTGCTTAAAATTACTCGACCCCCCCGCCCCTCGCAAGAACCCGATCCTGCGACGTGCGCGATCCGAAACTTTGCTAACATTTTTTGGTCCTTCGAGCCGGATCAGCGCCGTTTGGATTCTGTGTTTCTGGAACGTTCGGGATTCCTCGCGAGTGTTGTGGGTAACCGTCATGCGTGACCTCTGAAACAAGAACAATGAGTCACTTAATAGCTAGTCAACGCGACCTTAAAGGCCGAATCTCGCGCGCGTACGATAATTTGAAGAAGCTGGGAGCGAATAATTGGACAAAGGGGAATGTATCTGCACGATTGGGGGCCCTTCGAAAGAATTGGGCCAAATTCGAAGCCCAACACGATCAATTGACCGCTATGGCCGATGAGCCGAACATCGTAGAGGACAAATATTTCAAGGAAGACGAGCCGGCCGACACAGAAGAGAAGTTCCTCACGCAGGAGGCCCTTTTAGTGGACAAGTTGGAGGAGCTCACCAATTTGGAGAGAGTTGCAACTCGCGCGGTTGCGCGACTGTCAATGGATGCTACTGCATCCGTAGCCGCTGATGGAGCCGTTCGCTCAAAATCTTCACTGCCGAAAATTCCGCTACCGAATTTCGACGGTCAGTATAAAGATTGGCCATCTTTCTGTGGCCTATTTCGGTCCCTCGTGGTCCAGGACACCACCTTGTCGGATGCGGAACGACTGCATTACCTGCGAGGTGCCCTCACTGGTGATGCCGCTAAACTCATCATCAATATGCCGGTACGCGAAGAGAATTTTGAAGCCGCATGGAAAATGCTGGAAGAGCGCTACGACAACCAGCGGTTATCGGTCAAGGCCGTAATGGCGGCCCTCTTTGGACTAACTTCACTTAAACAAGAGTCAGGGCCTGACATCAAAACTCTGTACTACACCTTGTGCGACTCCGTCGAGGCTCTCGCTACTCTGATGAGGCCCTTCGACGCCAACGGCGATTGGCTCGTCCATTTGGTGGGTGATCGGCTGGATCCCCAATCCCGTCGAGAATGGGAGACCCACATCGCCAAGACGAAGATTCCGCCGACCTTCAAGGAGATGAGGGCATTCTTGGAAGGGCGGGTCAACACCGTCCAGGCACTGGAGGAGAGCAAACAGGGCCCGTCTGGATGTCCGCCACCAGCGCGCACCGCGTAATCGGCGAAGCACTGCTGGCCGTTCCTGCTCGCCGTTCGTCTACATCCCGCTGCCGTTTCGTCCACTTGCTGGTTCGAGGCGATCGCAATTTGGCGCAGCTGGTCCAGGGATATCTGCTATCCCTTCAGGCCCGCTACAAAGGGAACACGGCCCAATGAGCAATCATTTCACACCGCTAATAAAGTCGCGTAGAAATTGTATGTCTTATGCTTTGTAATCGTGTTTGGTTGCGGCACGATTATCGGTGGGACGGAGAAGGGATAGGTGCCGACTCAGTCGGTGTGTCCGGGTTCGGCGAATGAGTTAAGATGATGTATAAACAATAACAGTGTTTATTGTAAGCTGTGGGATTTTGTTTACATTTGTTTCCGGTCCCGTCGGAAGAGGTACGGAGTTACGGTTGTTCGGCGCGTCGGTTTCGCGGCGGCGGCGGCGGCTTGGCGGCGAGTGGAAGGAACTTCGATGCGGTGTGTGTAACGTTCTGCTCGGAATGGCCTTAAGGGGCACGTTCGTACGAGAGTCGTATAAGAGAGGTTCAGAGTGCAATAGGGTTCCGGCCTAATGGGCGCGGAGGTACCTCTCTGACGTAGGCGGGACGCAAGATAAATCTCGGTCTATTTCGGATAGAGGCTGGTAACGGTACAGCGATGGCGAGGGCGATCACTGACACACCTCAAGGTATGCAAAAATCGAGTCTCTTGGGTACTTGCGTGAAGCGGTATGGCGACATGCACAAGAGCTCCTGATTCCGCTCGCCGCGGCTCTTATATCGTGAGCCCGTACGGCTTCACTGGTTGTACGCTTGCTTCTTGGTGTTCGCGTTCACGTGCTAGATCGCGAACTTGCTAAAGGGACTCGCCCTATCTGCTTTGGACGAGTAATGCTTGTATTACGCTAAACCTAGCCCTATTTGCTTTGGGCTAGAACCGCTATACGAGATGCTTCGGTCACAATCGCGCTCGCTTGTGACCACGATTGCCGCTGCTCGCGCATTTGCTGCCGCGAGATAAACTGCCTCAACTCTGTGGGGTTGAACGACGACGAACCACGCGAGCACAGCGACGCCATTGCCACGCGAACGGGCCACGCCATGCCCACGAGACGCCAGTTTCGAGATTATAATTCATCGGGACGATGAATGGCGGGCGGGAAATGTTAAGGAAATATTGCATCTTCACGCCATCTTCCAGACCCATCGACAATTAGGCCATGGCGACTGCGCGCTGACTCGTGTGGAGCGTCGATCACGGCCCCTTCCATCGACTTACGATCGATGGTAGGGGGACTCTTCCTTCCAGGAACTCGGGCCGATTTCCTGGATCCGCTCCACACGTGTCTACTTATCGACGAGCCGTCTAGTAAGTCGTGTTGCTTCGCTTATATCTTCGCCTTTTCACTTGTTCTGGATTCGGACCGAATCCACGTGCTTTACCGCCGCATTGTAAAATCCTACAGCGTAGGGAAAATAGTGCCGTTACCTTAGAATACTATAATTGTACACTCAACTTTCTTTATTGTAAAACTGTAAATAGTGTATTGTGTTAGGATTAAAGTTAGTGCTTAAAATTACTCGACCCCCCCCCCTCCCCCGCCCCCTCGCAAGAACCCGATCCTGCGACGTGCGCGATCCGAAACTTTGCTAACAACCGGAGTACTTCACTAATCCCAATCAGGTTGCGAGAAAACTTAAATCTCTAAATAACAAAAAATCGGCGGGTAACGATAACATACCCAATATAGTTTTAAAACATTTACCTAGCAATATAATAGTTGACCTTACAATAATATTTAACAATTTACTAAACCATGCTCACTTCCCGAAGTGCTGGAAAAAAGCCAAAATAATACCGATACACAAAAGAGGAAAGGACAAATGGGACCCTAATAACTATAGACCGATTAGTCTACTCTCTAACCTAGGAAAAGTTTTCGAACGAGTCATATGTCACGTCCCGGGTGAGGTCTTTGGGGACGTCGACAATGGGGAAGGAAAAGATAGGCGCGAATCTAGAATCCAGCACTCTGAGGTTTAAGGGACTCAGGCGCGAATATTAAATCCGTCACGCTGAGGGTTTTGAGGAACTTAGGCGCGAATATTAAATCCGTCACTCTAATCGACCAGGGAAGGTAAATGTGTATTTAGAGAACACCCGTTACGGCACTTCGTGTTTGTTTTGGTTTGCAAAATAGGATTTACCGTTGCATTTGTGTAAAAGAAACCACGTTTAGTTCTTCTGTATATTGCACGGCTCGTGCAGTAATATGTTTGTAAACACGGAGCGCTCTCTCGCGAATCAGCTGTTGCGGCAGCTTGGTTTCGTTGGGAATCTTTATGATTCGGGGATACACACAATAATTCGAGACGTAGTTGAAAACAAATAGGTTTATTTCTTTAAACCGGTACGTGTTGTTTGAACGATAATTAATCACAGTATATGGTATGAACATGAAATACAATAACCGATAATTAGATAGTATGATATAGGTATTGATAATATAAAATGGTATACAAAATAATAAATGACTAGCAATAAGTTTTGAATTGCAATAAACGTTATTAACACAAAGTAATATGAAAATATATAATATGAATATAGAATGTATTAACGAAATGATATATATATATGTGGATAATAGACGTTAATAATACTAATATATATAAACAATAATTGGGTTTAATAGTATGGAGATGAATAATTACATATAATAATAATAATTGGTTACAGTGGATGCCGTTGAACACTGGCTTTAACACTTTGAAATATTTTAATAAGAATGAATATTGACTCACTGATGAGTTCTCAATAATAAATCTTTAACACCGTTTAATTGATACTTTGAATGACACTTCGTCAATAGATCAGCGATGAAAGAGTTTAACGCAGCTAATTAACACTTGCCAAATGGACAGAATAGCGATGAAAGAGGACGAGGCCTCTCAGGACTTCGTATTTATGTATTCTTACAGGAGTATTGCGGGGGTACGCGCGGTAAAGACCTTGACACATTTCGGAATAAGACGCAGTAGAACTTTTGGGGTTTTTATAAACGGTATAGCTATTAATAGACATATTTATGTCACGTACGCCAAATATGCGTCGGAATTAGATTTCAGGGGTTTTTATGACTGCGAAAGGAGATACTCAACTCATCGAATGGATTTTTGGGTTTTTAATAGGAAAGGGGTTAGAGTGATTTGAACTTCATGAGTCGTAAAGAGGGGATTGAGACTTGGTCTCGATTTAAGAGGGATTTGTAATGAGGGACTTGTTTGAATTTGTTTTGAAGGGAATGATTCGTGCCTTGTAGGACGAATAGGCGAAGAGGGTTTTGTAACGATTATCTCGTGATGGGGATCTCTAAGATACATCAGCGAGGTGGAGTTTGTATCGATCATCTTGTGTTGTGACCGCTAAGGTATAACATCAAGGTGATCGACGATTGAGGAGATGGGGTAGGAGTTGAGTTTGATAGAGTGAATTTGAGGTTTACTAATGGAATTTGGAATAAAAAAGCGCGAAAAATCGTGGGACGTCACACATAAATGATAGGATTCTAGTAATATGCAAAACTGGCAATATAATACCGGAAAACCAGTACGGTTTCCGTAGATACCACTCTACCGTACACGCAATAAATAAACTCTCGACGGACGTTAACTGGGCATTAAATGCTGGTAAATGTGTGGGGGCGTGTCTAGTTGATCTGGAAAAAGCTTTCGACACAGTCTGGTTAAACGGACTGATAAATAAACTAAGGAAGAAGGAATTTCCACTTATTTTAATCAAAATGATTCACAGTATGATAGTCGAAAGAAATTTCCAGATCAGTATCGGTAGCGAGATGTCCCTGCAAGTATTTCCTATAAAAAATGGATTGCAACAGGGAACAATAAATTCCCCTGTACTATGTAATATTTTTACAAGCGACATTTTAAAATTATTTGGGCCTGAAAATACCGCATGTAATTTGATAGCATTTGCAGATGATTTAATAGTTTATAAATCAGACAATTCACCCAGGATTTTAAAATCAACGCTACAAGCAGGTTTAAATAAAATATTCGCGTATTACAAAGCGTGGAAGCTAAGAGTAAACTCTAACAAATGCGAATCAATCCTAATTAGGCCCTACTGCAGGAAAGCCTCGGGTGTCATTAGAAGTCAATACAAACTCTTCTCGCTGAGAAGCGAGGAAGATGTTACAAAAAATATCGAAAATAAAAACGCAGTAAGGTACCTAGGTCTATTAATAGATGAGAGATTCTTATTCAACAAGCACATTGAAACGCAACTAAAAAAGGCAAAAAATGTATTCATGGCAAACGCAAGACTGTTTTATTCCAAAAAATTACACAGTAAAGTAAAACTTACCTGTTATCAGCTATTGATAAGGCCAATAATAACATATGGATGCGAGATGTGGTATAATATGGGAGCGTCAATAATGGAGGAAATTCGTATATTCGAAAGAAGATGTCTGAGGGCTTACCTCAACCTATATAGAATAAGAGAGTCAAACTACCAAAAATATGTAAAAAAACTCCACATTATATAACAAAGCAGGTATAAATAGAATCGACAACTTTATAATAAAACTTATCAGAAACTATTTTGCGGCCACAGCACAAGTAACTAACAATAGCTTAATGTTTCCAATACCTTACCCGGACGAAAGTTATATTAGAGAAACACTAAAAACAGGATATGTTCCGCCCGAAGCCTTTATATTTTTAGACAAGAACGGTTATATACAAAACAAGGATGCCATCCCAATATTGTACCACATCCCGCGACACAAAACGAATAAAGCAATAATGTATCACCCGGATCAGATAGAAGTGCAAGAGGGTAGGGTAAACCTTAAATACAGTCAAGCGCTCCCACAAAGGGACCAGATAGAATGTATAAATATCGATAGAACAAGATATTGGTGGCTGAATTGTAACTGAAAATGTTTTCTCGTAGTTAACTAGAGCTTCCCATAAGATATCGTAAGGTAGAACAAAAACGCAAATAAACCATAAAAGGTCCCTGCCAGTGAAACAGAAAAGTTATATAAACATTAACCACGTGCAGCAGTTTGGTGGGAATTTAGTACATAGGCGGACGAGAGTGAATGATGTTGTATATACAGTACGAATGGAAGAGTTGTATATACGGTATGAATGGTACTTAGCCTAATATGTTTAATATGTTCCTAGGAAATGAGACTGCAATACAAAGAGCAAATGAAATATATATCATTTATTATAGTAAAAAATTAAGTACAAATTACATGTTAACAATAAGACTGTCCAAGTAGAATATTAAATTTTATATTACATTTTATCTACTCCAAATTAGCCGTTCATGGCATACACAGATAATTGTGCCGTCCATTAGTCAAAGTATCTAGATGTAAAAATAACTTAAGAAACATAGAACATACAAAACTTGTGATACAAGCACACATTTAAGGCTTTTTGGGGTGCAAAATTTATACAACCAAAAGTATTAAGTCAAGCGACTAGTTATAAGCCAAATGTAATTAGAACAAACAGTGCGTTCAACCACTACTGTAACTCTAAAACCGAATTTACAGAGACTGAAAAGCGTAGCGCTTATTAAGTCTTAGAACCAATAGGAAACGTTAGCTATTTGTTTATTTATAGCTCCAACTCTGTTAACCATCCAATAGCCACAAATAAACATGATCAAAACGCAAAAACGCTGAACCGTCAAAGGGGACGCACATATAACTAGTTACTCTCTTCCCCGCGATTTAGCGGCATAGTGTTCGGTTAAATCCAGTTTAAACTACGATTCATTAGTACGTGTCTTGTATTTTATTCTGCGGATCACTACATTATAGAGCAGTGAGTTCGTTTAAAAATTTCTTTCTCTGGAAAAACCACCTTTTCCGGAGACCTGGAAGAAAAGTCATCACTTCCCATAAACTGGGCACTACCCAGGGTTCCCCCCGGACCCCACAAATGACGATGGGACCTCCCTAGAAGCCCTCAGCACCAAAAAGATGGTGAGTAATTCAATTTTCACCGAACCGAATAGTGCCTCTAACTCTTCTTCGGTTAAACGGCGTGCTGTGACCGCCCTAGATCACTCTATTGGATCTGCTTCCTCCGAAAATTCTGATCTATCCATAAATCCAGACAGAAAATCAGACAGGACCAGTGTCGAAAAACATCAAGGCAAAAAGAAATCCAAAAGAGACTCCAAACGAGAAAATAAAACTTCTGCAAATACCCAAGTAAATAACTCCACTTCCCCGTCCTCTGAAATTCGTACTCCCATTAGCGTCTCTCTCCCATTAATCCATTTCCCGGAGGAGGGAAATTTAATTGGTATGGAGCTCGAAACAAACCCAAATATTCCAGTTCAAAACCGCTTCTCGGCTCTCGCTGCCTTTAAACCATCCTGTTATTGGCTATACTTCCGAAAACCGGTCAAACCCGATTGGGCTGAAATTGTGCATAAAAATAACGTTTGCGAGAAGGATTTTTGGCGACTCGAAAATTTTTTTTTACCATTTCAATGTCATTCCCTACCTTACCGACAGAGCGGAGAATCGGATACAACAGTTACTCAATGCATTCTCCTTATTAATCTCCTAAAATCTATAAAACAGAGATCAACTTAGAAAGAGATATCAGCTTGATACTCGGTATAGGATTGGTTTGCAACTTAGAAAGAGATATCAGCTTGATACTCGGTATTAGTATTGGTTTGGGTTAGAATGGGGCGGGGGGCGCGCGCCCGGTCGCGGGCGCGTAAAGCATGGTAGCGAACCGATGTGAGTTTGCACGGGGCCAAGCTTCAATGCATTCTCCTTATTAATCTCGTCGGCTTTGCGGGCTCGTTTGAGTAGGGGCGGCATTAAGGATGACACCATGATTGATCACATCTGTGACTATTTATGGCGGTATGAAGTGAAGAAGTCAGGCAGAGACCCATTCGAAGCACTATTAAATGATATAAAATATGTATATACAGGAGAATAATAAAGAGAATGCATTGAATAACTGTTGTATCCTATTCTCGACTCTGTCGGTAAGGTAGGGAATGACATTGAAATGGTAAAAAAAAAATTTTGGAGTCGCCAAAAATCCTTCTCGCAAACGTTATTTTTATGCAAAATGAACCTATTTGCAAAATTTCAGCCCAATCGGGTTTGACCGGTTTTCGGAAGTTTTGCCCTGTTATTCTCCTTCAGCCTGTTACGTATGTGGAATTCTTCCATACGCCGCTCTCAACCATCTTTCGAGCGCGCGTCTGCGAAGGGAAAACGCCCTAAAAGCCTTTTTGTTTATCACATACCACTAAGGGGGTCATGATCTCGACCATCTGGATCACGATCATGGGAACGGGAGTGACACGACGACCAAAAGGATTTCCTTATATGGAGATTTCTAATGAATCCCCACTCATTTTGGGACTATATAAACCCTTTGGTTTCAACCCTCGTTGGTTAAAAGCAGTACAGTGACGCGTAGAGTAACGTCGTGTCACGCTCGTACAGAGTTGGTTATATTCAGTAAGATCGAGCTAAAGTCTCCGTCAGAATCATAGTTAACCTCATAGAATCCGCGAGTCCGGTTTATATTCTATTTGGCACTTCGAAATAGCCACTCTTACGCCCCGCATCGCCAGTGCGTCAACACCGTGCAACTAGTGGTAACTTACACACTTTATTTAATTATTTAATCGCGACACTTACATTTGTACAATAACTGATTATTGAATATACGAATGGTGTTCACGTGTAAATCGAGTAGATTCGTTAAACCCATCTTTTACCCAGTGATCCTTATAATATTAGTAGCACTCACCCACTGATACAACTTTACCGCTCGAGTTGTATCAAATATTAATTAAGAGTTACGAGGCATTACTAACATTTCCCGCGACTCCCTGATCTTGCATCAGGTTCGTTCGCAACCTTTCATCCAAAATAAGGAATCTTCACCAACCCAGTGGCTCCCCGATTTCGCATCGGGTTCGTCCACGAAACCTCACCCTCCTACGGCTCCCTGATTTAGCATCAGGTTCGTCCGTATCCTACAGCTCCCTGATTTCGCATCAGGTTCGTCTGTAAATCTACCAACTTCCTAACAGCTCCCTGGTTTCGCACCAGGTTCGTCTGTGAATAATCCAACCTCCTAACAGCTCCCTGGTTTCGCACCGGGTTCGTCTGTGAACTTTATCCTAGTGACTCCCCGATTTCGCATCGGGTTCGTTCACGACGTTTCACCCTCCTGCGGCTCCCTGATTTCAAATCAGGTTCGTCCGCGTGTGACTCCATTCCTAGAGGCTCCCTGATTTCGCATCAGGTTCGGCCCCGCCGTCAATAATCCTAGCGGCTCCCTGATTTTGCATCAGGTTCGTCCGCGCACCTAACTAACAAACTCATAAACCATATTCCTTGGGAAATACCCTTCTCGCCGGCCTCTCGCGTTGCCGCAGCCCCGGCTCGTAACAGAACTGGTGACAGCGGTGGGATGCTACTGCATTAGAATCGCCGTAAAATTTGGGTTTTTAAATACGTTAAAATCACTCGTAATTTATTATTGATGATATACTAGTTTTCTCTAGTCAAGTCACTTAGTAATTTTAAAAAATGGCAACCGCACAGGCGAATGTCTCTTCTAACGATATAATGAACCTGACAGTTTCAATTGCAAACTCAATGTCGCTTTTGACGCAACGGACATGTATACAGAATATTACTATGTCAATTCCAACCTTCGACGGTGAAAGTCCACCCTTGACGCGCTTTGCACAAAATGTGGAAGACGGGTTAACTTTGATTCCTGAGGGTACGGAAGCTGAGTATCTTGCGATAATACTAACGAAACTGATCGGTCCGGCACGCAGGTGCACGTTAGAACATAAATTCGAGTCTGTTAAGAAATTAGTTCAACATTTGAAAAAGAGATTTGCGCCAGGAAGAAGTTTATCGTATTTTCAAGTCGAAATCGCGAAACTAAGCATTCGCGAAGGAGAAAGTCTGCGAAAGTACGTCGACAGAACTAGCCATCTCGTTTATTGTGCGCGCGGAGCCATTCGGGAAAGGTATTCGGATCACGCTGAAGATTTCGTCAAAGAAATGGAAAAGGACGTTAAAGAAAACTTCATCGATGGTTTACCGGATCGAATTTCTTGGAAAGTGTCGGCTCAGATTCAAGACATCAAAACACTTGAACAAGCTTACGACGCCGTGCTACAGATAGATAGAAAATTAAGGAATCGGCGACAGTCGCCCCGTAATGAATCACCCTCCAGGTGGTCTCGCCGAGATCATTACACCGAAGATTCTCGCCACCACGACCGCGAAGTGTCGTACCCACTTTCTCCGAGTAGATACGACCAGAACAGGGATCGGTCTCTTAGAACATCTGGTTTTGAAGAGGAACGAGAAGGACGGACACGCACGACGGCCTGGACTTTGCGTCACCGGAGCCCCTCGAAATCCCCTTCTTATCGCTCCGACTCATCGTACGCAGATGATGGAGAAAAACATTATTCCATTTTAAAAAATCCCGATAAAGATCGCAAGCCGAGTTTATATTGCTGGCATTGCGGCACAGCCGGACACGACGGAAAATCCTGTAGGAAACAACCGCGTAATCCGAGATATCAACGAGACTCGCGAGATTCGTCCGTTGAATCAAACAAGTCTTTAAACTTCGATCGCGCTCAACGTATAGGCGACACGATGAGCGGAAACAAGGAAGCTCGCCAAAGGACAGTCCGCTTCGAAGAGGAACCCTCATCAAAGAAGCACCTGCCCCACGCATCAAAACCAAGGTTCCAGAATTGGAGTCAGGAACGGGAGAATTCTTAATCGACGGTGGAGCATCCGTTAATTTAATAGTCATTAATGCCCTGGGAGAAAAAGCAACAATAAGTTCTCGGGAAGAAATTGAGTTAACCGGAATTACCACTAATCCAATTCATACTTTAGGAACAACAATTCTTCATATCCACGAAGCCCCTGCACTTTTCTATGTAGTAAAAGAGCTTGCCATAGATGCAGATGGACTTATAGGAAGCCCATTTTTAAAACAGGAGGAGGCTGAAATCTCCTATTATCATGGGACTCTGGTATTAAAAAATAAACCAACCCGACCTCTACGTTTTTCAAACTATCAAGATCTACCTCAAATAAAGGAGCGACTGACATCGACCAAACATCGTATCGAGCCCCGGACGTCGCAACAGATTGCTATAACAATTACAAACTCGAGGATTAAGGAAGGATATTTACCACGTATCAAGACCCTCGAACATCTTTACATAGGGGACGCAATTGTGAGTAACAATAAAGGGAAGTGCTATGTTATGGCAACAAATACCAGCGATGAACCCCTAGACGTGGAGATAGAACCACAAACATTAGAGCCATTCGATATTTTCGGGTCATCGGACGAAGATTTTTACCCAGCTGTAGAACACCCGTCAAAATTCAGAACACACGAAGATAGGACACAAAAAATCTTAGAAGCCCTAAACACTAAACATTTGAACAAGGAGGAACTAGATTTCGTTACCAATTTAGTTAAAGATTTTCCCGACCGATTCTATCTTCCTGGAGATAAACTGGGGAAGGCCCGCGACTTTAAACATTCAATCCATACATCCAACGATGTTCCAATAAACACAAGACAATATCGCTATCCTCTCATACATCAAAAGGAAATTCAAAAGCAAATAAGCGCGCTATTATCAAATGGTATAATTACACCTTCAAAATCTCCATACAATTCACCTTTATGGATCGTCCCAAAGAAAGAAGACGAAAACGGAGTGAAACGTTGGCGTCTAGTAATAGATTTTCGCGGCCTCAATGAAATAACAATTTCTGATAAGTACCCATTACCTCAAATCACAGAGATTTTAGATCGATTAGGAGGAGCTAAATATTTTTCAGTCTTTGACCTCGCTAGTGGATTTCATCAAATAGAGATGGATCCAAAGGATAAGGCAAAAACAGCATTCACTACTCCAAATGGACATTACGAATTTTCTCGAATGCCTTTCGGATTAAAGAATGCACCACCCACCTTTCAACGCCTGATGGATCAAGCACTCACTGGACTTCAAGGAACAGACCTCTTTGTCTACTTGGACGACATAGTGATATACGCATCATCGTTACAGGAACACAATATCAAAGTCAAAAAATTGTTAAACCGCCTTCGAGAACACGGATTAACCCTTCAGACCAACAAGTGCCAATTCCTGCGAAAGGAAGTCGCATACCTTGGACATATTATTTCAAAGGAAGGAGTAAGACCTGACCCTAGAAAGTTAAAAGCCGTTCAAGACTTCCCAACACCCACATCGCAGAAGAACATTCAACAATTCTTGGGACTTGTTGGATACTACCGAAGATTTGTACCTAATTTCACCACAAAGGCAAAACCATTAATTAACTTATTAGGAAAAGGCACCAAATTCAAATGGACAGAAGAGCAAGATCAGAGTTTCAAACAATTACGCAACGAACTTTGTCAACAACCCATACTGCAATACCCTGATTTCAGTAAACCTTTCATTGTAACCACAGATGCATCTGATTACGCTATTGGAGCCGTACTTAGGCAAGGGGAGATAGGAAACGACCTGCCGATTGCCTACGCCTCTCGAAGCCTAAATAAACCTGAGAAGAATTATTCGGCTACAGAAAAGGAATGTTTGGCCATGGTTTACGCCGTAAGATACTTCAGGCCTTACATCTACGGAACCCCGTTCACCCTCGTTACAGATCACAGACCACTTGTCTGGTTACATTCTGTCAAGGACCCAACTTCTAGACTTATGAAATGGAAGCTCCGTCTTTTGGAATACGACTACCAGGTTGTCCATAAATCCGGAAAGACGAATAAGAACGCAGACGCATTATCGCGCAACCCCACGTCTGCCTGCCTACCACTTATTCCAAGAGAGCTTCGGGATCCCGATTTCAAAGCCCAGATACCGAAAACAGATGCCAATATTGAAACAATCGGACACCGCATACGACAGTTACAACGAGATAGAGAAAGCCGACCCAAATACCGAGAGACAAGCAGTAGCTCAGAAGAGGAAACCGCACGTGGGAACGTTCAACATTCTCCAATAATATACAAAAACCGATCTTTTCCCAGCTTATCTCAAGAGGTAACCATGTCAGATGAACGCCAGGAGACCATAAACAGTTTTTCACCCGCAGCAAATTCCACTCAAATCGTCCCTTCAGATAAGGACCAGACCGTATTGGACAATTTAATATCGTTTGAGGAGCCGCTCGAAAATACTGTAATAGAAAATGCAAGAATCTTCCAACAAGATTTACTCAGCACACCGCAGGTATCATCAGAAGTCATGGATGAACCTTTACAACCCTCAATAAACCAGCTACCGGCAAAAACTACGACCGAAGCAAGTGTAGGACAACCACCTGACAGCAGGTCAACACAACCTAAGGTCCCTGACCGGACACTTGACTCCTACCCTTTCTTCACTACTGAAACCGAGGATTCAAACGACCTCGACGATCTGGAAGAGACCCCATTAGACCAACCGCTTAAAATTATCGTTTCTTCAAATACTTTTACCGCTGAAGAAGGACATTACGTACACTTCATTTCTGCTGATTGCAATTTAATAAACCCCGTTGGAAAATTACTGCTAGACACTGAACTAATCAATAAACCAAATCTTCTAGCAGAACAACCAAAAAAGGGAAACATGATAACTACGGACAATGGATTATTTAAAACATTTAGTATAATAATCTCAGACAATTTCTTTGATAATATTAAAAGAGTAGATGTGTTCAATGGTTTGAAAATTCTTCGACACACCTTGGATCAAAATCAGATTAAGTCATTTCGAATTTCCGCCACGGGGGACCTTCACAAAATACCATCCAACGAATTCGTCAAGATATTAGAAGAGGTTTTCGTAGGAACAGGCCTGCAGATTATTCTATGCAATTGTACCATCACAACACCATCCGAAGAAGACAGACAGCACATCATTTGCGAGGCTCACGATAGTCTAATTGGAGGACATAAAGGAGTAACGAAAACCTATAAACGCATTCGATCAAAATTCCATTGGTCACAAATGCGCAACGACATTCAAGACTACATTCGAAGATGCCAAAGTTGTCAGGAACAGAAATTAGTTCGAGCGAAAACTCGTCAGCCGATGTTAATCACCGACACACCTATAGGAGCCTTCGACAAAATTTCCTTGGATACAGTAGGACCTTTACCAATTACACCCAGTGGGAACAGACATATTCTCACCATCCAAGATAACTTAACAAAATATTGCGTAGCCGTAGCAATACCTAACATTCGAGCTGCTACAATTGCAGATGCTTTCGCTAGACATTTCATCGCAGTTTACGGTACACCTCGCGCAATATTAACAGACAAGGGCACTAGCTTCATCGGAACACTTATGACCAATCTATCTGAAATATTTAAAATCAAACAAATCACAACCTCGGGATATAGACCACAAACCAATGGATCTCTAGAACGAAGTCACATCGTCCTCACCGAATACCTCAAGCATTACATGGATAATTACGAAGATTGGGATTTATTGATACCGTTCGCAATGTTCTCTTACAACACATCCGTTCATGAAGCTACAAATTTCACTCCATACGAATTAATCTTCGGAAAGCCAGCTCGAGAACCAAGCTCTTTTCCAAGTGGCGAAAAATTAAAGTCATTTGGAGATTACTTAGTAGAATTAATAACACACGTGACTAATATTCGGAATATAGCCGCAGATAATCTAAATAAAGCAAAAATTCGTTCAAAAGGTTATTACGATATTCGTGCAAGACCAGCAACGTTTAACGTAGGTAATTTGGTTTACGTACTCAAGGAACCCCGTACCAGTAAATTTGATCCACATTACATCGGACCGTACCAGATAGTAGACGTGACAGACCTGAATAACGTAGTATTACGAACGCATAATAAATTAATCACCAAGCATCAGGATAAACTTAAACATGCTTACTCTCCATCCACAGTTGAAAATCAACCATGATTTTCGCATATTTGCTCCTGTTACCTCTCGCTGTCATTGGCGATGATCAAATTATTACGCCGCTCGAAGAAAACATCGGACTCTTCTACGAAAAATTACCCGACATAAGGACCTTCCAATCAGAATGGCGCCTAGTCACATCTCTGGATGTTATTCGGTATCTCAGCTATGCTCTACATGTAAAGCACCATATCTCAGCGATGAATCAACTCTGCAACCGTCATGATTCCATAAATTGTCTCAGCAAAGAATTGGGACCTCGGTTAATCAAGAAGGAAGAAAATACTTTACATTATAGCAACTTGATACGCACCGCAATAGGTGACACCACACATCTTAAAAAACCATCCCCACGGCGTAGCGTACCTTTTGGATTCATCGGCACTCTCAGTAAAATGTTATTTGGAACCTTATCACAAGAAGACGCAGAATACTACAACCGCGAATTAAACAAAGTTTATAAGGATCAACGCGACATTACCGAAATAATAGCGAATCAAACGCATATCATAAAAGGAGAATTTTCACTCACACATGCGAGGTTAGTTAATTTAACTCAAATCATATCTCAACTAACGAAAACGATGGCCCTACACTCCGAAGCATTACAAGAGACGCAGTCAGACATCAACAAGTTACGCTTCGAAGCATCCATCAGGGACTCCGTAATTGAAATAGAAAGAGGGTTGGAAGATTACAACACCAACTTGCTGTTGCTAATAGACGCAATTTTGCTAGCAAAAGAAGGCATTCTACACCCCGCTATTCTTTCGCCTGAACAATTATTGAGATCAGCTCAACGAATTAAGGAAACACTTGCGTATGAATTTCCCCTAACACCCGAAGAACTACTCACGGAACAAATTGAAAAAATAACAAATTTAAACGTAATTTTCACAAAGGGAAGGATACTTTTCGAACTCACCATACCTCTTTTAGAGCGAAAAACTTACAGCTTATATAAAATATATCCATGTCCATCGACACACAACCTTGGAACAAAAAAGGTAATTTCGTATATACAGCCACAAATCCAGTTCATTGCCGTCTCATCAGATGAACAGCAATATTTTTCCCCAACGGAAGAATATTTTAAGACTTGCCGGTTTCACCACAACCAATTTTTGGGACCAACTACCCTACCAGTATACCAAGCAGATCGACAACCAACTTGCGAATCTACTCTGTTACTGAACCCCGCTTCAATAAGTTGGAACACTTGTACCATTAAACTGATCACACAAGTCAAACCATACTGGCAAACTCTAAATACACCAACTACATGGCTTTATTTCATGCCAGAAAATAAAAAGGCACAAATTTATTGCAAAGGAAAGAAACCGATAACACGAAATATCACTGCGATTGGAGTCTTTAGACTACAACCCGGTTGCCAAGCAACAATAGATTCAGTACAACTAAAAACATTAGAAACCATTGATGCCTCGCAAAATATCGAATATTACCCCTCCAAACCTTATAATCTATCAATAATTATACCAGAGGTTACCGAGTATCATTTTGAGGCCTTGAAAGTGAACGAGCAGAAACCAACAAAATGGGAGGATCTGCCGACAGCACTATCACTTACCGAAATAGAACAACGAGCTAGGAATTTCGCAACTCATCAAACATCCATTCGACAAGTACAGATCTCAACATTTTCCTGTATCGGAGGCATAGTAGTAATACTGATTATAGTAAATATAATGTTGGTTATAAAATGCAAACCTCGTCAACACAACAATAAAACAGAATCCCCTAAAGAGAACCAAGAAACACCAATAGATATACCAATTACATCCGAAAATCACAGCCCGTGCGCCACCGTCTTCTAAGGGGATGAAATCACTCCCACGAGAAACCCCCTCCGCTACACGAATAGTTTCAGGGTGGGGGCGAGATAAGGGTTTCTTCCCTATAAAAGCAGGGCATCAGTCCCCTTAACTCAGTACAAACCTAGTCTCCATGTCTAAGAACATTGCTACACAAACCACTCCAGAAGAAAGTAAAAGGACCATCGCAGTTCAGACAGGACACCACGGTTTTTGGGAAACTTTACCTCGAGTGGGTACCGTATTATCATCAAGGCCGTATAGCCACAGCACTAGAGGACTCGTCCGAAAAGGTCGAAGCTGTTCGACCCGCAAAATCACATCCAAGGCAGCGGGGACCCAAACAACTAGTAGAAGTGCTGCAAAGCGCATTCCGGATTGGCTGGACATCAAGGAGGTGACGGACGAAAACATCAGGGATTGGACACCTGGGGAGCAGATCATCACGAAAAAACGCAGACATGAGAACCATCTCGGTGCACGACCTCGGGAAAACATGCCGCTGCTTGGTGATGTACGTGGAGGACCCCGCCACATTCTGGGTCTGCTTGGACAAATATGCGGAGGCAGCAAAGGTCGTATTACGCGACCTGAACAACTATATGGAGTCGAGACAGCATTTGTGTCTGCCAACGATGGACAGCATCAAGCCGGGACGATTCGTGACAATAAAGTTTGATAGGAAGGGATGGCTCCGTGGCGAAATCATCAAAATCAACGGAACCACCTGCACCACCTTCTTAGGTGACTATGGCATAGCCATGGACGGCCCCGTCACCGAATTGCGGTCCCTGCCACCCCGGTTCCATGCCCTCCCCTGGCAGTCAGTAAGGATTCAGCTGAGGGGAGTTAAACTACGTTCCCGCCGACCGCTCCAGAGTACGACGCAGATCGCCGAGATGGTTATGGCGAGAAGGAAAGGCCTCCTCGCCAACGTCCAATCAACGCCGGACGGCCTCACAGCAACGCTGTCACTCGACCGGCTACCCGGACAACCACCACTGGACGTCATAGAACACTGGTTGCAGCTTGGCTACACTTTACCCAGCGACGACTAAACTCCTACACCCGGCAATACCTAGCGATAAGTACACTAATTACACCACACTACACCCGTCAATTCTCTTTTACACTTTTCTTATAAAAGGATTTGTGGGGCGTTCTCCCTTCTTTTGAAAAGCATCACGAGAATCGCGATGTTTTGTCTAAGGGGGGAGATGTTACGTATGTGGAATTCTTCCATACGCCGCTCTCAACCATCTTTCGAGCGCGCGTCTGCGAAGGGAAAACGCCCTAAAAGCCTTTTTGTTTATCACATACCACTAAGGGGGTCATGATCTCGACCATCTGGATCACGATCATGGGAACGGGAGTGACACGACGACCAAAAGGATTTCCTTATATGGAGATTTCTAATGAATCCCCACTCATTTTGGGACTATATAAACCCTTTGGTTTCAACCCTCGTTGGTTAAAAGCAGTACAGTCACGCGTAGAGTAACGTCGTGTCACGCTCGTACAGAGTTGGTTATATTCAGTAAGATCGAGCTAAAGTCTCTGTCAGAATCATAGTTAACCTCATAGAATCCGCGAGTCCGGTTTATATTCTATTTGGCACTTCGAAATAGCCACTCTTACGCCCCGCATCGCCAGTGCGTCAACACCGTGCAACTAGTGGTAACTTACACACTTTATTTAATTATTTAATCGCGACACTTACATTTGTACAATAACTGATTATTGAATATACGAATGGTGTTCACGTGTAAATCGAGTAGATTCGTTAAACCCATCTTTTACCCAGTGATCCTTATAATATTAGTAGCACTCACCCACTGATACAACTTTACCGCTCGAGTTGTATCAAATATTAATTAAGAGTTACGAGGCATTACTAACATTTCCCGCGACTCCCTGATCTTGCATCAGGTTCGTTCGCAACCTTTCATCCAAAATAAGGAATCTTCACCAACCCAGTGGCTCCCCGATTTCGCATCGGGTTCGTCCACGAAACCTCACCCTCCTACGGCTCCCTGATTTAGCATCAGGTTCGTCCGTATCCTACAGCTCCCTGATTTCGCATCAGGTTCGTCTGTAAATCTACCAACTTCCTAACAGCTCCCTGGTTTCGCACCAGGTTCGTCTGTGAATAATCCAACCTCCTAACAGCTCCCTGGTTTCGCACCGGGTTCGTCTGTGAACTTTATCCTAGTGACTCCCCGATTTCGCATCGGGTTCGTTCACGACGTTTCACCCTCCTGCGGCTCCCTGATTTCAAATCAGGTTCGTCCGCGTGTGACTCCATTCCTAGAGGCTCCCTGATTTCGCATCAGGTTCGTCCTCGCCGTCAATAATCCTAGCGGCTCCCTGATTTCGCATCAGGTTCGTCCGCGCACCTAACTAACAAACTCATAAACCATATTCCTTGGGAAATACCCTTCTCGCCGGCCTCTCGCGTTGCCGCAGCCCCGGCTCGTAACAAGCCTCTGGTTGTCCGCTCAATAAAACCTCGCCGGAAGTAAACAAAGCTTCTCGGTGCGAAAGTACATCACACACAGGTAGACCTAACTCACCAATTCAACCTGAAAAAAATGTTACCGTCCGCTCTGTTAAGCGCCGTTATATATTTCAAACTTTCAACAAAACATTGCCAAATTTGAGAGCGATCTCGTCGCGGATTTCGGCAAAACGTTCCAAATTAAGTATTTGGGCAACAAAGTCCGCCTCCAGTTCGACGGAGTTGAAGTTTTCAAAAAATTTAAACAAGCACTCACGCAAGGTAACATCCCGTATTTCATATTTTCAATAGATTCTGAGAGAAGCCTAGCCATGGTACTCAAAGGTCTCCCAGAAACTACTCCAGAAGAAATACTCCACGAGTTAAAATTAAAAGGCTGGTGCCCCATATCTTGCATCTCGCTCGCGGGTAATGGGAATCCCCTCCAAAAAACTTCAAAAAAGTAAAAAAATTACGCCAAGTACATGAAAAAATCACAACAAAAATAGAAGGAAATATACAATCACAAAAAAAAGAAGAAAATATACAATACAAAAAAGATGTGAAATCAAAATGAGCTGCCAGTACATAAAGGTGCTTTCCAACTGCGCTTAAGAAGACACATCTATATACACACAGCTAAAATGCTGTGTTCATACATTCCATTACAATGTATTACATAATATTAAGCAGATATATTTTTATACAAATAAATATTTTAATACGAATAAATATTTTATTCAAAATACTTGGCGCTGCTCTCCGAATTGGTGTTGCTAAACTGAATAAATATGTATATATTGCATTATCTTTTTCTTTTTTTCTTGTGCGTGCGTTCGTAAATGTGTGTATGTGTGCGTGTGCATATGCTACATATGATATTAAAATTAAATATATAAATACATATGATATTAAAATTAAATATATGTAGAATAAATCTCACTGCGTTTCTAATATGTATATAGTTATGTATTTTAGATTGTAAGGGAGTTATTGTAAATTATTAATTTTTACAAAGCCAATTAACATTTTTTTCGGTTTCGCAGCGCCAAGTATTTTGAATAAAATATTTATTCGTATTAAAATATTTATTTGTATAAAAATATATCTGCTTAATATTATGTAATACATTGTAATGGAATGTATGAACACAGCATTTTAGCTGTGTGTATATAGATGTGTCTTCTTAAGCGCAGTTGGAAAGCACCTTTATGTACTGGCAGCTCATTTTGATTTCACATCTTTTTTGTATTGTATATTTTCTTCTTTTTTTTGTGATTGTATATTTCCTTCTATTTTTGTTGTGATTTTTTCATGTACTTGGCGTAATTTTTTTACTTTTTTGAAGTTTTTTGGAGGGGATCTCACTTCTTTTTACAAAGATAATTTGCATAGGCAATGACTTTTGATAATTTTTAATATTATATTTATTATTATTTTCAATTTTTTGTGATTTATTTGATAATCTCTTTTCCGTCCTCGACTTTTTCATGTATAAATTCTACGTAAATTCAACAACTACGAAAAGAAACCATGTGCACCGCATTGCCGATCTATATGTATTATTTGTATAGTACTTTGTGTACAATACATGGTGCGCGAAACAGATTATGGCGCTGAAAGCAGCCTTTGGCACCGAACGTATTTAACTTTGAAGTGTAATAATAACCACAATTAGCACCTTTCTAAGAAAAATATGTATCCATTTTTAGCATTTCGTGGCCAAGCTTGTTTTTCTACTCGTAAATCATCAACGGATACCCACGTTGTGCCCTTACCCCTTACCATACTCGTGTAATGACCATCAGCAATACTTTTACCGTGGTGGAAAATTGCTGCCTTAAGTTTATAACAGTGATCTCCCATTTGTATTTTAGTAGTAGGCATTGCTTAAATGTAGAAATTTTCCACTTTCGTTGTTGTTCCACTACTATCGTGATCGAACAAATGTAATTTTGCAATGAGAATTTGTTTGGAAGCAGTTATATCGATTTTCTTCATTGTGTTTGAATTTGAATTATCACAATTATTGCAACGATCTTCCACATTTTTCCATCCTGTGAAATTGTATTTTATTATATCTTGAAATTCAAATGATTTTTTTTTTAACATCTTGGGCAGTGCAAGATGTACCACACAATTTGTACTGATAGTAGTACTTGTGTAATTACACTCTAAACATTTTAATACCATTGTAATTTCGTGTTGTACTGCATTCTTAATCAGAATCTCACGATCACAAAGAGAGGTAATAAACTCAGCTGCATCATGTAGCTGATTGTGAACGTATTTTTCTCCTGCGAATTGCCGTAATGATATTGTGTTTGGATTTTGATCCGATTTATATTGGTCCATGAAGACTTTTATAATATGATCAGCTTTTTCAGTCGTAAATAATTTTTCTCTTATGGATGAACAATATAACATACATTGGATTGTGGCATTCGCATAACAAGACACACCATCAGAATTGGGGAGACCTCTTACGTTGTATTAAATGGTATCCGCGATGTGATCATTAGTATTCTGACATTCGGATACATTATAATTAGGTACTGCCCAAACAGCATCACGAACATTGAAAACCCGGTTTTTAGATATTGAAATAGTCATAAGATCAGGTCTATATTTTTTTCGCAATCTATTATACTCTATTATAGCCGGTTCTTGTGCCTTTACGGAAGATGGATCATAATTGATAAGATGCAGTCCTTGTAAAGTGGTCACCCGGGAAAGAGCAACGTAAATTTGTCCGCAAGTAAATATTGAATTACCTGCTTCTATGACCGCATTCTGCAAGCTTAGTCCTTGACTTTTGTGAATAGTAATACCATAGCTGAGGCAAATCGGAAATTGTTTCCTAATAACGAACGCTCTATCCATTACTTCAAATTTAACACTTACCCGTTCTATCATATGTTCTTGCCCCGTGGGTAATATAATTTTCAATTTTTCAACGTCATTATCAACATCTCGTGTAACTGAAACAAGTTTAGCAATGGTACCGTTGACTAGACCTAGTGTAACATCAATATTTCTTCTAATCATGATTTGCGCTCCTACTTTAACAATTACGACTCTTGCAAGTCCTGCCGTTCGGGTGCTATCATCGTCATTATCGTTTAGTACCTTTGATACCTTTTTTTTCAAGTATGGTGCACAATTCATTGTATCATGAGCAATCAAATGGATTTCTTCGGACGGAAATCGACTGAGCATTGCAGCGTTCAAAACATCACACTGTAGACATGTGGGAAGTAAACACACCGTATTAGATCCCACATTAAGCATGTAATCACTTAATTCCTTTAATCGGTCATTACAATTTGTCGCTTTGAAATTTAATTTCCTCGATTCTAAAAGCTTTGTATCCGAAACGGTCACTACTCCGGTGCGAATTCTCGACAGGATATCTCTGTGGCTCGACAGGATAACCAATTTGGTTATACACGGTAGTATATAGTTGTAATATGTTGTCATTTCATTTTCTATAAAATTCTGTACAATCGTTACAAGAATCGGTTCTGTAACCGCTTTGGAACTTATATTGAACCTAAAAAATAAAAATTATTGAATCGGTTCTATAACCGGTTGGAACTTATATAGAACCTAAAAAATAAAAGTTATAGAGCTATATAGGAACCGTAACTAATACTTACATAGTCTGATATTTAGGTTCTTTATAACGGTTATTCAGAATAATGGTTCTTCATAACTCTTTCAAGAACCTAAATCTTTATAATAACGGTTTCAAGCCCTGCAGTCAACAGTGAAATATAAAAATATATAAGGGTATAAGGGTAAAGGGTAAAAGTTATAACGGTATATAAGGGTAAAGGGTGTAAGGGTAAAGGGTGCAAGGGTAAAGGGTGCAAGGGTAAAGGGTGCAAGGGTAAAGGGTGCAAGGGTGAAGGGTGCAAGGGTAAAGGGTGCAAGGGTAAAGGGTGCAAGGGTAAAGGGTGCAAGGGTAAAGGGTGCAAGGGTAAAAAGGGTGCAAGGGTAAAGGGTGCAAGGGTAAAGGGTGCAAGGGTAAAGGGTGCAAGGGTAAAGGGTGCAAGGGTAAAGGGTGCAAGGGTACAGGGTGCAAGGGTAAAGGGTGCAAGGGTAAAGGGTGCAAGGGTAAAGGGTGCAAGGGTAAAGGGTATAAGGGTAAATGGTGATAGGTGTAACGGTATATAAGGGTATATAAAGGTATAAGGGTATAAGGGTATATGGGTATACGGGTATATAAGGGTGTAAGGGTATATATAAGAGTATAAGGGTATAAGGGTATAAGGGTATATGGGTATACGGGTATATAAGGGTGTAAGGGTATATATAAGAGTATAAGGGTATAAGGGTAGGTACATAAGAGTATAGGGGTATATAAGGGTATATACTCTGCGGAATGATCCCGAGAGTCGACGAACGAAACATGTGTGCGAATCTGATAGGTGTGTGTGTAACGCGTAGTATACGTATTTGGTTGACGAAACTTATTTGGTTGACGAAATTTTCGACTGGAGAAGAAAAATTTTTCTTACCAGAAATGACATTTCCATGAGACGATATTACGATATCTCTAGCATGCGTGGACCGATTTTATTGAAATTGGTCTTATTCGAAAGCTGATATGCGGTTTACATAAGAAAAATGCCTTTAAATTTAGAAAATATTGCAGGCGTAATAAGATATAATGAAAATAAGTGTCAGAATGCCTCCGCGACGAGTAAAGATACACGGTAGCGGCAGGGAACAGTTCGATCGACATATACAGGGTGTTTTTTTTTTTCATGTACTTGGCGTCGAGACGCTACCGCGTCTCTAGATAAAAAACATTCGTTCTTCCGTTTTTATAAAATAAATTTTCCACCGGGGACCACTCCATCTGAGGTTACAAAGATTCATGTCATTTTCAGTACTAGAATTTACTGGGAAAAATATTTTTCCAAGAAAAACTATACTCAATGTTTTGGTTGTCAAGCCTATGGGCACTCGGCCTGAAATTGCGGGCTCCCGCCCAAATGTGTCAAATGTGCAGGAATGCATCGCACTGCAGACTGCCAAAAGGCGAAGGAGTCCCCTCAAAGTGCGTAAACTGTAACGGTCAGCACACTGCAAATTATGGACAATGTCCTGCCCTCTTGAAATACCTAGAAAAACGGAATCGCGTTAAACCCTCAACCGAATCCAATTCCAAACACACCTTACGGTACAGTTCCTCCTCCCACCTCCCGACCTCCACAATCCTTATCCCCTCCTTTCCTATCCTATGCTGATGCGGTGGCCGCTGGCACGCGAAGACCTCACGTCTTCCCCCCTCCTCTCGTCGACAGCGAGGCTCATGCCCCCCCCCCCCCCCATTGTTATCCAGACATCAGACTAATGGTGTAAATTCCATGATCGAACTCATAGGAGCTATCAAAGAATTAAACTCCATTATTGACATAAATCAAATGCTCTCACTAACAAGATCGTTGATCGAGAAATTGAAGCCTTGCCGCACGGTTGCCGAAAAATTTCAAGTTTTTTGTTCGGTACTTAGTTGTTTGGATTAGTACAATGCCCCTACCCAAAATAATGTTGTGGAATGCGTCCTCGCTTATTTATAAGCGAAATGAGCTAATCCTCGTGGTGGCCGAACTGCAGCCAGGTATTATCCTCATAACAGAAACATGGCTTACCCAGCAGGTTGGCTTCTCATTGCCCGGCTATAGCGTGGTCCGCGCGGACTGTCTGGTCAAAAATGGAGGGGTGGCCATCTGTATTCATTCCTCCATCAAATTCGTGGCTTTCACACCCGGTTACACGATGCAGCACGATGCGTGCTTCATCAAGCTTTCCGCTCCAAAAATTATTATTGGAGTAGTCTATGCGCCTCCTGACTCAATTAAAGACTCTGGTTTGTTCGATTCCCTCACTCGCTTGGGATCCCCATTTCTAATCGGGGGTGACTGGAACGCCAAACACAAACTTTGGAAAAACTTTATTGACAATAAAGCAGGCAAAATCCTGTACAACCATATCATCAAACACCCGTACAGGATCATACACCCGGAGGAGTTCACTCATCAAATGGGACGAAGCAGACCATCAATCATAGATTTCTTCATCTCCGATTTTCACGCTGACTTCAAGTGCAATGTGACTGATCACTTCAATACCACTCACCGACCTGTCATCTTGACGGACAGATCCACCGGTGCTCCAACCACCCTTGAATTCAAAACTGACTGGAGCATCTGCCAGGAACAAACATCCAAATTCACCATTGTGAGAAACTTCACCTCCACGGTCGACATTGATTCCTGCATTAGCGAATTGACGTCTTTTCTACATGTATGCCGTAAACGAGCAGCTCTTTCGGACTTCTCTCATATTAATAAAAACGCTCATCTCCTCACGGACACTACTCTCCAATCCCTCTCAAGACCGCTCGTAGCTGCCGCACAGTGGGGCAAAGTGACGAAGTTTGCGTCAAAATCAAAGAACTTTTGATAGAAATGAGATAGAGCGATGATTTTTTTTTTAAATTAAAGCTGAAAGATTGCAGAATAAGGGAAAATTAAAGAAATTATGGTACGAACGTTTGTTAACTTTGAAAATCTGTGATAAACTTGAAATATTACAACAAAATTGTGATTTATTCAATACCATCTACGGTTAGATTTTTTCTTGACATGTTGTACATCATTTCCTGTAGATTTTGTCACGCTGATTTCAAATCCGTTCGCAAAATTTGGCTACTACCTCAGGATTTTGGAAAAAATCGATTTCAAGGTTAATACAGATTTTCAAAGTTAACAAACGTTCGTACCATAGTTTCTTTAATTTTCCCTTATTCTGCAATCTTTCAGCTTTAATTTAAAAAAAAATCATCGCTCTATCTCATTTCTATCAAAAGTTCTTTGATTTTGACACAAACTTTGTCACTTTGCCCCACTGTGCGCCGCTCAACGTGAGAGTTTTTCGGAACTGGTTTCGGCGCTTGAATTCCGCTACGGGGCGAAGAATTTGTCATATATAAACTACGTACTCTTCCAGAGCCATAGGCGGCGGAGGGATGAGAGCATCTCCTCGCTTGCCACCAAAATCGAGCGATTAGCGCAGTCCGCTTTCACCGAATGTCCGGCGGAAGCACGCGTCAAAAAACAATTCGTCACGGCGTTGTCAGTCACGGTTATGCAGCGAGAACTGCGACTCGGCGGTTTCACATCGTTAAGGGCCGCCGTGACCAGGGCTCTCGCGGGAACGTTACGCAGAAAAACGAAAGGCTAAACCGTTTAACAATTTTGAAAGGTTCCCGGCGAAACAGTCAAGATTTGGGAAACCCGATGAACGAACGGAGGACCCGCTGAGAAAACCGAAGTTCAACCATATGGTATAGTATGGGTATATTAGGAATGAAATAAATATATCGAACTATTTATCTAGTTTTCCTAACCATGTGTAGGCTTGAAGGTCATACTATACCATATGGTTGAACTTGTCTTGACAGTCGCTTTCATATTGGATAATCAAATATATAGCATTCCATTTAAAAATCTGAGTGTCACCTTCGTTTCAAGGAAAATATTGCGAACACCAAAAATTGAGTTACCGTGCTATGTTGTGTATAAAAAACAGTAAAAGTGTTCCTTCTTCAGTTTTTTTACAAATACTTGCCGTATTCGAGAAAACTGTATAAGAATAGCACTTGGCCGCTGCTATACTGTATTCCACATTAGAGCATACCGATTTCGCGCAGGCACGACCCTCAGGAGGCGTTGCTACGCTCGACTCCTATGTTTTTCTCCGTCGCACGGCCCTCTACTTACTCTCTCTGTTAGCTTTTCGTGCACTGTTTACCTTGACAACGGTCAGATCCTGCGTTTGGGATTGTACCAGTTATTCATTGGAAATTACCACGACCAATCGCTTGCGGTTCAAACGGTGGGTAGTAGTGGGGGCTGCGCAGATCGGTCGCAAATCGATAGGGGCGTCGGTATGCTCTCATATGGAATACAGTATAGTACCGCACGGCTCAGCCAGTCGAGCCGGTGTGATTTGACGCAGCGTCAACTTTCGGCAATTTTTACAGGGCCAATTTTAAAATGTCCATACTTTTGAAAATTAGTCCATCAAGGGGAAGGATAGAACTATATTCTCCTTTTTTTACAGATTTTTAAAATCGCGCCCGATATTAAAAAACTGCATTTGTTTAAAATAATTGCACAAAAATGGTTCAAATTTTTATTTTTTTAAACTAAAATAATTTTTTCTTAAAACTTCAATGTCTTCTCTATAAGCACCGTAAAGCTCATCTTCATCCGTTTACTACTTCCATAGCTATAATTTACTGAAAAAAAGTTAGCACTTACCTTCAAACAGCTATAAATTCAACACTTTTCAAAACTTTGAAAAATCCTTTGAGGTACATTAAAATATCACTAAAGACTACAATATATTCAAATTTCAGCAACATCCGAAATGTTACGCCGAAAAGTGTCCGATTTCGCGTGGAATGTCCCATAGTCACAATTTTGAACTCTAATCGTTATTTTACTGTAGATCCTACATTTTTAGAAGTTTGTCGACAGTCTCGAACGTAGGAGAAGAAAGCAAGTGAAAAAAGGACTGCCGATTGTATCCATCTTTTTAATTATACCATCGGTATACCACTAAAAATGTATTATCCAAGTTATACCGTAATTAATCATTACAGAAACATCACAAATGTTACGATGTTTTATTTATGAAAATATTATTATTATTATTGCATTACTCTGAACATGATTCTAATATATCTTGGTGATATGAAGAGGAACGTAACGTGATACAAATGTTCCTCTTAGATAACGTGATTCCCTCGCTACGCAAACCGAAGGAAATGCACATTTAGCCCGTTTTCTTTTCATACGCACACATCTGCACAACCGTCTCCGCTACTCGCAAGCGAAGGCAGCCACAAGCAGACATGCTTGCGTTGCGATACGCGGCTGTGCGAGTGTACAGGCTCGCGTGCACTTGACCGCGTGTGAAAAGAATACTTTTCGCATTTCAATTCTGGGTCATTCCTCGTGAAATCGGACACTTTTCGGAGTAACATTTGGGATTTTTGTGAAACATTGATATGTTGTAGTCTTTAGTGATATACAGGGTGTTTCTCTACCTGTGGTCAATACTCCAAGGGATGATTATACCGGCACAAATAAGACGAAAATCAAGAGTGACGAAATTGCGGTAATGGTTTCGTTTTCGAGGAAATTGACTTTGAATTTCACCTAAATACGCGTGAATCATAGGCGCTTGAGGGACACGCGGAGGTGAGCGGAACGCGTCAGCTGTCCGTAGGACGTTCCGCTCACCTCCGCTTGCCCCTCAAGCGCCTGTGATTCATATGGACTGGCTAAGCGGTGCGGTACCAGCAGCGGCCAAGCGGCTATACCTGATATTATTACATAGGGTTCTCGCAAATGGTAAATATTTGGAAAAAACTGAAACTGGAAAACTTTTACTATTTTTTATACCCAACATAATACGGTATGTTAACTTTTGGTGTTCGCGATATTTTCCGTGAACCGAAGGTGATCTGCAGTTTTTTAAATGGAATGCTATATATTTCATTACCCGATATGAAAGTGACTGTCAAGACAAATTCAACCATATATGGGATACTATAACTTTCAAGGCCACGCAAGATCAGGAATGAAAGACATAGATAGTTCAATATTGTAGCACGCACGGCTTAGCCAGTTCAGCCGGTATTGGACGACGCAGCGTTACATTCAATTAATTTTCATGCGACCAATTTTTAAGTGTCCGCGTTTCTGAAAACGTGTCCCTAAAGACCACAAGTAGGGCTATATCCTTATTTTTTCAAATGTGTAAATAGTGCCCTGTTAGTATAAAATTGCATTTGTTTAAAATAATTACAGCATAAATGGTCTAAACTTTTTTTTTTTAAATGATGTAGGATTTCTCCCGTTGTTGTCCGAATTCTTTCACGAATGGGACGCGGAGCTGGAGGTCTTATAAAGAATTGAGGCCCCGTTGATATTAAAATAAATTCGGTCTAATATAAGTAGGTCAAAATGGTTGAAAAAGATGCAATATATAGGGTGTTTCTCTACCTGTAGTCAATGCTCTAAAGGGTGATTATACCGGAAAAAATAAAGCGAAAATCAGGGGTGACGATATTGCGGTAAACGCTTCGTTTTCTCGAAAGTGACCATATTAATTAAAAAACTAGGGGTTTCTCGGAATACAGAAAGCGAATATGAACTGCGTTTTGTAGAGAAAAATTATTTACGACCACGTTATTTAGAATGAATTACACATTTTAGCTCCTAACATCATATTTTTTTGAAGATAGAATTATTTTAATTATATTTAAAAATTATGTAGAGTTGCAAATATTTGCCGCTATAACTTTTGAATATGTACTCTATAAAGCAAATAGAATAAATAGCACAAAAATTTTCAGGTTCCATGAGGTTCCTGGATATCTAGAGCTTTTCCAACGAAAAATTACATCATTTTGACGATTATATTTTAATTCTGTTCGTTGGAAATTAAAATACTCCTGGCTGAAGCTTGATTTGTACCTCTGCAATCCATTATTCAAAATACTAACAATTCGCGATACAATTGAGCACTTTTGATATACATATACATAGCTTATACTGACGCATTCTAACAATCGGGGTTACTATGTAAGCGGCCGACTCGCCGAGCCGACTCGCCGTCTGACTTCACCTGAAGACTGGGCTTTTCTACGAGACAATTTCGCTAAAGGTACACGTATGGGCGTACATATTGCGGTTAAAAATCCACAAAAGAAGAAGCAATGTGTACATATTTCGTAATCAACAAGTACAGTATTACAGTATTTCCTCGCTGTGGGCTCGCTGGTCGGGACCGGCGTTGAACCCACATCCTGAACAGAGTCCTAATTCCGAGTGTTCGTTTCTCGCTTCTTTCTGGCCGAAGGGTAGAGCGAGATGGAACGCTTTGCGTGCGCGGCGAGTGTGCGCGACGGGCGCGAACCCTCAGATGGAATCGTGCCTGCGTCAAAATTTTGCGAAATGGTTCCCGTGCTCACACGTGGGCTCGTGACCATTGCGCACGCCCGTCGCGCACGCAAAGGACGCAGTGTGACGGCGTCCGAAAGACGGAGCGAGACAAAACATCAACGCGTCGTTTGTCTCATACCGCCCTTGCTCGCTTCCAGTGCCTCTCGCTCGCTCTCGTTCCATCTCGCTCTCGCCTTCGCCGGACAAGAGTGAGACAGAAGTGGTGGGGATAGCGAAAAACCCACATCGTGTACACCAAACCGAGTCCACAATGAGACAATACTGTATCTCGTTAGCGGCTTGGTTTGGTGCATACGCTGTGGGCTTTTCGTTATCCCCACCACTTCTGTCTCATTCTTGTCCGGCGAAGGCGAGAGCGAGATGGAACGAGAGCGAGCGAAAGGCATTGAAAGTGAGCGAAGGCGAGAGCGAGACAGACGACGCGTTGATTGTTTGTCTCGCTCCGTCTTTCGGACGCCGTGTCACTCCGGCGCACGCAAAGCGTTCCATCTCGCTTCCCCCCTTCGGCCAGAAAGAAGCGAGAAACGAACACTCGGAATTAGGGCTGTGCTCATGATATGGGTTCAACGCCGGTCCCGACCAACGAGCCGCTAATGAGACAATACTGTAACTACATATGCTCAACATCGAATCGCAAAGCATCGAAAATGAATATTATTAATTAATTAAATAATGACGGACATACGAATTGGAAAAGAATGACTGGGGCAAGAGGGGTAAAGTAATGACATGCGTCGCGCTGCGCATAGCATCGAATATGTGTACGTAAAGTATCAAAGATAGCTGTTGATATACATATTTGAAGAATATGAATACATATATGCAATAAAATACCGTGCTACTACTGCTACATCACAAACTACATACTAATCTGTACCATAAAACGTAACTTACCTTTCTCGATACTTCCTGTTTTTCGACAAACGCTTTGCAAATAACTTAGGCTGCTTCCTTTTTGTACTATTCTCCAAATAGCGCTTGTTTATTGCATCTGCGGCTTCCTTTTTTGATTCCATGGCAATGGAATGATCGCACACACTTATCAACACTACAGAAACGAACCACGCAGGAATGGAACAATTCACAAATTATGAATATTCCATATGTATCAATATCTGCGCAGTAAGTAAAAGCCCGATTGCTTTCTGCGTCTTCACTGTAGTGCAAACGGCAGAAAACTGATCAGCTAGCGTTGTCGCTGCATTAGTTACAGATGCTGAGAAGCAGAACAAAAGATAGTGGGAAAAGGACGGATATATGCGTTCTGTTCCTCTTTTTCGCATTAGGATTGGTGTATGCTGATACATTTACGGAATACTTTCGGGAATATTTTTTGATGCAGAAATGTGCACAGGAAAGGATTTTTGATTATCCAGTGCATATACTTTTGACGTATCATCTTTGCGCGTTTGAACCTTTACGCGGGCCGAGACGTGTCGCTCGGTCCTTGGTGCAAGTGAAATACAAAATATTGAGTGAGTGAGAAAGACAGTTTGCGCTCTGCCCAGGGATTTCAGGAAAGAATCGCAAGTTGTGTAGCAGGATCACCTACAGGAGTGGTAGTAATGTGTGCGTGAACTGCGCCGGCAATTGTTTTTTGGCAACACAGGCCCTTGAGGCTAGCAAAGGCTCGATCGTCAGAAATACGAGTGACTGCCGAACACTAAAGATCGTAAGTACCTTCACGCTTATTACTTCTGTCTTTTACACTATTTGTGCCGGTTATTCTGAAAGTGGTCTAATAAGACTGTATTTAGACATATTCCGGGTAAAGAGTCATTACCGTCATAGTATTGTTGTAATTTTTTGTGCAAAATTTATCGTGTGAGCTGTGATTGTTTGAGTTTCCGCGTGTTTCTCAAGCCGCGTATCGCCATTGCGAGGCTGCCTCGCGTGGCACACCTCGCGGAGTGGAGAGTCTGGAGACTACCCCGATTATTATTACTTTACGAGGCATTAGACGTCGATTTTTCGACGTGCTGAAAGGTGCCTCGCGGTCCCAAGATCAAAAATCGCATGGCTCGGGCTACGCAAATATGATGATGGAGGTAGGGCGAGATTGTCGCAGCCTGCCTCGCAAAGTGATCATGATCGAGGTAGTTTCCAGATTCTTCACTACGCGAGGCGCGCCTCGCGTGGCAGACTCGCAATGTCGATACGCAGCTCCATGCTCAGAGATTCGTGTATTCATTCTCACGTAGAATAAGAAAGTTGTTATAATTCACCCGCGAAATGTCTAGAAAAGGTATATACATTCGGGGGGAATGTAGGCTTCCTTTAGTTGAAACTGAAAGCAAGTGATAAAAATTAAACCGTTTCTAAACATCAGAAGTGGAAAAATCCGAAATTTTTAAATTCAAGGCTCGGATGCAATAAGGAGACTAGCGTTCGAAAATGGGAAAAATTATTGTCCAAACGCTAAGAAATACTGACAAATTAAATGTTGTGAAACTATATCTTTGAAACTATACTATTGTAAAGCTCGTCACGACACATATTTTTTCTATTTACAGTTTGTTTATCGAACCATTATTATTCGAGATAAAAATTATAAACCAAACAAATTTCTTCGAGCAAAGTCAATATACCTTTTTAAACAAAAATTGCGATAACTTGAGTAATTATTCTCGGATCGTTATGAGACTTGAAACATAAAACTCGGAAAACTCTAGCGAAGCCGAAAAATGTATGCACAAAACCCTTATGTTAAAAATGTAATAATATTTAATTAAAAAGTTCATAATACCTGACATAACCCATGTTTTTCAACGTTCATCGTTAAAAAGTATCGAGGTAATTGTGACGTACATATAACTCGCAACGGCAAAGTTTTTCTTTAATATATAAAGAAGATTTTCACCAATTTTCACACTGAATAATAAATAATTGTAGAAGATATGGTGATATATATCAATCTCGCGCGGCACCAACAGTCAGCAGCCGCGTATAATGCTCTACTTACAATTATCTGTTTTAGCACTCGCATTGACTGTTGGTGCCGCGCGAGATTTATATATATCGCCATATCTTCTACAATTATTTATTATTCAGTGTGAAAATTGGTGAAAATATTCTTTGTATATTAAGGAAAACCTATGTCACCTCAAGTTATATGTACGTAAAAATTGCATGGATACTTTTTAACGGCGAATGTTGAAGAACATGGGTTATGCCCAGTATTACTTTTTAATTAAATATTATTACATTATTTAACACAAGGGTTTTGTGCATACATTTTACGGTCTCGCTAGAGCTTTCCGAGTTTTATGTTTCAAGGCTCATAACGATCCGAGAATAATTAATCAAGTTATCGCAATTTTTGTTTAAAAAGGTATTGACTTTGCTCGAACAAATTTGTTTGGTTTATAATTTTTATCTCGAATACTAATGGTTCGTTAAAGAAACTGTAAAAAGAAAAAATATGTGCCGTGGCGAGCTTTACGACACTATATTTTTTAAAATCCAGTTTAACAAAATTTAATTTCCCAATTTTTCTTAGCGTTTGGACAATACTTGTTCGCATTTTCGAGCACTAGTCTAAATAATAAATCCCCTTATTGCATCTGAGCCTTCAATTACAGATATTGAGAAACTTGATAACCTCATAATTACAAATTTTGGAAATGTCTGAATTTCAACGCTTTCGAACTTCGAAATTTCAGCATTTAGAAATCTGAAGATTCTTCTCCTGCGCTAAATCTTGGGTAAAGGAAGCCTATATTGTACCCAAATGTACAAACTTGAACTACGTGTACTACTCTCTGAGTTGGGCAAAATGTAATATAATTATAAATTATAAGTTACGATTGAAATGTAATTGTGTAATTGATTATACATTATTTTCTGCAATCGTTAATTTAGATAGTTGACAAAATTGTTGTCAACTACGTAAATTAACAATTACAGAATATAATGTGTAGGTAATTCATTACACAATTACATTTAATCGTAATTTCTAATTTGCAATTAGATTACATTTTAGCTAATTGTGGCTCTTCTACAGCACTTTCAAATCCATTATGTTCAATAGTTTCACCGTTTCTTCGACTCTTTTTTAGATGTCTGGAACAGAAGCAGCCCAGAATATGGTGGGTGACAAGTCTCCGTCCCTGGGACGGAGGCGAACAAGCAGCAAGCCTCCGTCCTCAGAACGGAAGCCAACAAGCAGCAGGCCTCCGTCCCCGGGACGAAAGCAAACAAGCAGCAAGACTCCGTCGCGAAGACGGAGTCGAACGAGGAGCAGGACTCCGTCTTCGCGACGGAGTCGCACGAGTAGCCGGACTCCGTCGCGAGGACGGGTGGAGATGAACTGGATGGAGATGGCTCTCCAGTATCAAAAACAGGTATGTAGATACGTAAGCAATCTCATACAAACATTTCTTACATTCTTATGAAAGTGTGAAAACGTCTAGACATTATTGCAGTAATTAACATACGATTGATATTTATTTTTCATATTACAGTACACAGAGCTCAGAAGGGAGCTCAGGAGACATAATTACATCAGAGGAAGGGTGGTCAAGAAGGTCGAGGAGGAAGAGGGGGAAGAGGAGGAAGAGGAGGCAGAGGTGGAAGAGGAGGAAGAGGTGGAAGAGGAGGAAGAGGTGGAAGAGGAGGAAGAAATATAAACAAATTTTATTTTAACGCATAATTATGATAAATAAATGGGTATTGGAAAGCCATATACATAGTGACTAATTTTTTTATTCCAAGGTCTTTCATCCGTCGGCCATGAATAATTTTCTCGTATTTATTCATAATTTAGTCGGGAATCATATATTTAGTCGAGAAAGTACGAATAAATACGAGAAAATTATTCATGGCCGACAATAATTCAATTCCCCATGATTAACCCTTCGTTGACACACCTCCTTTTTCGATCAAGTTTGACACACCTGGGTGGCTCACACCCAGAACAATTTTTGAACGTGTGCCACTTTCATCTAAAGAATCCAATTGTTATGAAAAAAATCATGGGTCAATTTCAGGGTCTCTAGAATGTATTCCAATAGTTTTTTGATTGACATTTTATCAGGTTTTGCAAAAAAAGTCTAGATTACCATATGTCCAGAAAACACGAAGGAAATGTTCAAAAGCTTGTAACTTTAATAAATTTCAGAATTAGAAGTTAAAAATCTACCGAGTTGTTGTTCGGATATAATATTTTGAGGAAAAACATAGTTTGTAAGTCAGCTTTGGAAAGAGGTACTTATTTTGTATATGGAAGGTATAGAGTGTCAAAATCAGTTCATGGGTGGCTCACACCCAGAGTGTCAACGAAGGGTTAAATTAATTCAATCATAGTGCTTCAAATAAAATTTGGCTTGGGTTATTTAAGTAATGCCCATCTCTTGTATTTTGCCATATAATTGAGGCAGTGAGAATAACGACGGAGTAACCCACATTTTTTTCGAAATTGAGTTAGAAGCAATAACGTATTCCAATAGGCTGTACTAATCATATACAATAGGAAAAAAAATTTTAATGTGGGTTAATCCGTTGTTGCTCTAACTGCCACAATTACTATAATTGTATACAGTTCGTAACAGTTCCTAGTCAATGTATGCCTAAAATGCATATAACCTTACCTACAATCGCACCAAAATGCATGCATTGACTGCATCACGCTTTTACTGTGGCACATGTATTCAGTTAACGCTTCAGTTTTGCCATGATTCCACGTTGGCAGTCCTCCCGAGTAGGCGCCATCTCGTATCCACTAGCTCAACTAAATTTGTCACGTGACTTGCTCTGTATTATCGCCAATATGGCGGAACTCGTATTTGGGAATGCAATCACGAGAATACGCTTTTCGTCCTTATAAGAGCAGATTTTGAGCTGAGTGAGGTCTCATTCGAAAGAGGAAGATTCAGTGCAGCGCGCTCTGGTCATCGTTTGAGTCAAAAATCTCTTTTAGTGACCTAAAAATACTTGGATTCCTGCGGGTGTATTTCGTCGACTTTTGCTCTATTTTGCACACTCGTATTATTAAATATCAACACAATCTCGTCGAACCATGACCAGAGCGCGCTGCACTGAACCTTCCTCTTTCGAATGAGACGTCGCCCAGCAAATAATTCGCTCATATAAGGACGAAAAGCGTATTCTACTAAACCCATGTTTCGGGCCAGATTGTGTCGGTATACAGCGCGCTGCATTATCCGTGTCTACCCCCTTAACACGTTGCGTACGGGTGACGTATACGGTCACGTAATGGAACTCTTGGGCCCGGTCCCAATAAATGTGGAAGGTGAAGAAAAAATTTTCAGGTACCGAATTTTCCTTTTGCATACGCATTCAGTACGAACGTGTTCATCAGTGTGTGCATGTCGTTCCAAATTTGCAACGTTTTTCACCATAGTGCAGCTGTTTCTTGTATTTAGGTGAAGGTCAACTATTTTTGGTGCCGGACGCAACGTGTTAAGGGGTTATACCTAGTCGAGCGGCCGAAAAGAGGCGAATGTTTGTGAATTTTTTTTTTGACAAACCGGAAGCATATATTTTTACAGAACTTTCTGCACTTAAGGGGGGTCACTCAGGTGAAAATGAACTACCAGTAATTTTACAGATAAAAATTTGAAAATATTTATATCCATATTATTTTTTACACTGAAATGAATTATGTAAGAGTTAATATAATGACAATTTTTTTTTCAAAATTTAAAAATAAATTTTCGGAAAAATTATTCAACGCGCCAGCTTCCCCTACCAATCTTTTTTTTCGTGCAGTGTGCCTTCCGTTGTCACGGAGACCGCGCGACGCTGCCCAAGCTGCCACGACGGGCTAGCAGGGCAAGCGTCTTCGCGGATAGCGTCGCGCGGTATCCCTGACAACGCGGGCGAGAGTGGGAGAACCCCAAGCTCCCGCGGGAGCGACCTTGGAGAGCCCTGCAGTATAGACGAACCCGCTCGACGTCAAACTTTAAGTAGGTTTTTTTTCAATACTGAATTTGGCAATCATCGCCCATTTGGTTCTTAACACTGCCTAGCGCGATAACGACACATGCGTAATTAACCTTCCGGTACTCGCGCCTATTTGGGTCCCGCGAGCACTCGCGTCGTGCACTGATTGTGAGTGCACGGTGACGTATTATTACCAGATCAATCGGAGGCCAACACATGAAAACACTTGAGGGGTGGTTGCACCCCCTAAACATGCAAACAGGCCAGAATAAAAAACACGTATATATTATTTTTCTGTCCTCCGAAACATATTCAAAAACCAGATCAATCAGAGGCGAACACATGAAAACATTTGAGGGGTGGTTGCACCCCTAAACATGCAAACAGGCCAAAATAAAAAAACACGTAGGGTAAAGAGTACAATGGTTGGCCACTTAAGTAAGAGTGTCACATAAATAATGAATTATAAATGTGAATTTAGTAAATTGGTATTGGAAATCGATTTAACCAAGTAAGAAAAACTCCTAATAATCTAAAAATAAATAGGGTGTCACGTCCCGGGTGAGGTCTTTTAGGAACGATGACATGAAGGAAAAAGACAGGCGCGAATATAAAATCCAGCACTCTGAGATTTTGAGGGAAGACCAGGCGCGAATATTAAATCCGTCACTCTGAGGGTTTTGAAGGAACTTAGGCGCGAATATTAAATCCGTCACACTGAGGGTTTGAAAGGAGATCAGGCGCGAATATTAAATCCGTCACACTGAGGGTTTTGAAGGAACTTAGGCGCGAATATTAAATTCGTCACACTGAGGGTTTTGAAGGAACTTAGGCGCGAATATTAAATCCGTCACACTGAGGGTTTTGAAGGAAAGAATTTGGATTTTACGGAGATCAGGCGCGAATATTGAATCCGTGACTCTGATCGACCAGGGAAGGATTAACAGGTAAATATACTGTCGGAGAACACCCGTTAGAATACCTTGTATTTGTTTTGGTTTATGTAATAGGATTTACCGTTGTGTAACGTTCGGCTGTCCGGGGACGACTGAATGCTAACAGGTTCTCGAGCGGAGAGCGGCTTCCGTCGAGAATAGGATAGGGGGGGTTCGTTCGTAGAGTAAAGGAGTAAAATCCAACTTAAAACTTAACTATGGCTTTATTAAACAACACTTATTTTTAATAACAACAATAATGCTTACAACTACGATTATATATCTTATGTTTTTGTGTTTTTTACGTTTTTTATCTTATATTATATGCTACGTGGCTAAGTATTTATTGCAGAGCACAGCCGCTACCGTTTCCGGAGCGATCTAGTAACTCTTGGCAATGTCTGTAGTAAGAACAGCCGCTACCGTTTCCAGAGCGATCTCATTCTTTTGACAGAGTTTTGGTTCTATGCTCTAACAGACCTCGCTTTTACCAAGTGCATCAGCCGCTACCGTTTCCAGAGCGATCTCAATGCCTTTGTAGGAGCAAGGTACTATAGTTTTCAAATGAAATAGTCCAAAGAGGTGCACCAGTAACTTTTATACACTGGAGATCAGCCGCTACCGGTTCCGGAGCGATCTCAATCTCACTGGTTGAAACTTAAGCTTCCTCTAGGTCTAAACATTCGTCAACTAAAGAGCGTGTTTTCGAGTGTAGCTTGAACTGGGCGCTCCGCTGCGTGCGCCTCCTTTTATACTGGAAAATTGGCGGGCTGGCGCATGCGCAGTGACTCAATATTTCTTAATTTGCAGTTTTCTCGCTTATTATATTATATTTTGTTTTGCGCTTTTGACAGTATTTATATTTAATTATTTCTAATGTTTTTATAATATTTATTTCCTTAATCTATGCTTGGTTTAATATTAATGTATAAGAGTTTGTACAATAGGTATGCGCGGTAACATAGGCTGGTTGCGTGGTAACGTAGTACTATTCTGTTTTACCGACGGTCGGTATTGACCGGTTCGAGTCCCTGTGGGACGTTACACCTCCCCCCCTGGGGGATCTCTCGTCTTCGAGAGATTTGTATGAGGCGGGTAACAGAATAAACGATTATTTAAATATATTTATAGTTATTTATTATAATATTGGCTTATATGGGCTAGCAGCCCCTGTCCCAAATAATGCTAACAGTCGCCATATCCGTTTCCTAGGATCATTTGTAGGAAGGGTCCTGTATGATTCCCAATCCGGTTGTGGGATTTCTATCTTAAATAGTTTTGGCCATCGTGGTTGAGGTACTTCTGGTATTTTGAAATCCGGAGTTATTGGAAATTCCGGTGTTGTTGGAATTTTGTAGTCCGGGGTGTTTGGATACTCCGGCGTTGTGGGCTGAGTGTCTGGTGGTGTGTTTGGCGGGGTATGTGTAGCTGGTGGTGTCTTGAAGATTTTTTGGGAGTTAGTTTTATTGAAAGATTTAGAATTTCTTAGGGTATGTTACCTTTGTTTCGGGTGATCCAGGGAGTGGAGTAATTAGGGGAGGAATCTCTATCATCTCCTTTAATATTTCGTTTAGTTTGCTCTTATTATTTTTTAGTTTGGCGTGTCGATTGCCTGAGCGCTTCGGCATTGTGACGATAAAACATGGCGCAAGCGCGAGTTTGAACTTGTTTTTCAGGGTCTCCTATAGTGGCGCCCTCTAGCGGATTTTATAAGAAACTTTTCGTTTGCAACCTTATATGCAGCTATGTGTCATTGCGATTCTTATACTATAGATTTTTAGGAGGTATTTATTATGGATGGTTTAGAGGTTATAGGTTTTTAGGAAGTTATGGATTTTTAGGTTATTAATGGATTGTTTTATAGGTTATTAAGTTTTATCCTCTTTTTTGTTATATATAAAAAAATATGTAATTTGAAAATAGATAAATACATAGGTGCTTAAAACTAGGTGTAAGTATTGATTACATTGTGTGTGTGTGTTGTGGAGGTGGTGTGGGTGGCATAGCTAATGGCAGGGGAGTCAATGGTGGGAGGGATAATGGTGGAAGAGATAAAAACGGGGATAGAGGTGGTGAAGGAGGAGTAAGTATTTTTCCCTGTTTAATTTTAATGGGAGTTATGGGAGCTGTATCTGTGCTAGATTTTAATTTTTGTTTCTTCTTTTTAGGTGTATGGTGAGTACTTTTGTCTGTGCTTGACTCTGCATTGATTTTGGGAGGATCTTTATAATTATGTCTTCACACTATAATTGTCTCATCTATTTCTTCTATTAAGTCCTCTTGAGGTTTCTTGATATAAGGCTTTTTTATTGCTTGTGTGTTATCTTGTGTTGGTTCTTGAGGTATTATTCTTTCTTGAGGAGTTATAGGTACCGAAATTTGGGGGGGTATATGTACTTCAACAGGTACTGTAATTTGGGGGGGTATATGTACTTCAGCAGGTACTGTGTCTTGAGGGAATATATGAGTTTCTATACTTTGTTTTTTAATCTCTGGTTGAGATGAGGAAGTGTTTCTTTTTATTTTTCGTTTTAACTGTTGTCGTTTTGTTCCTACTGCATCACTTTCATCGTATGAAGAGTCGGAATCTGTCGAACTAAGTTTATGTTGTTTATGTGGAGCTGGGTTTCCTGAGGTCGAGGCGGTTGTTTCTCTTTGTCGCGTGTTATGTTGATGAAACTGTTTTTGTTTTTTATTCTCGTGTGAGTTTGTTTCTGAATGTGCTCGTTTTGCGTTTAACGGTAATGCTATCGGATTTCTAGATAAAGCATCCGCGTTTGTATTATATTTTCCTGGTTTATAAAGAATTTTGTAATCGTATTCCGCAAGTTTTAGTTTCCATCGCATTAATCGTGACGTTGGGTTTGAAAGGGTTTGTAGCCATTCTAACGGTTTATGATCTGTTATAAGATAGAATTTTCTGCCACAAATATAAGGTCTAAAATGGAATACTGCGTATAATATTGCTAAAAGTTCCCGTTCTGTTGGTGAATAACGAGTTTCTGCGTCATTTAGAACTCGAGATGCGTAAGCTACCGGTAAGTCTTTCCCTATTTCCCCTTGACTAAGAACTGCACCTACAGCAATACCTGAGGCGTCTGTCGTTATGTTGAATGTTTTTTCGAAGTCTGGATATTGTAGTATAGGTTCCTTGCAGAGAGCTTCTCTTAAAGTTTCGAATGCCTTTTGTAGCTTATCCGTCCATTCGAATTTATAATCCTTTTTAGTAAGATTAGAAAGTGGTCTTGCAATTTTTGAAAAATCTTTTATAAATCTTCTATAGTATCCGCTCAGTCCTAAGAACTGTTTTACATTCTTTACGGTTGTTGGTGTTGGAAATTCCTTAACTGCTACTATTTTCCGTGGATCAGGTTTGACTCCGTATTCGCCTATTATATGCCCTAAATATGTGACTTCTTTCTTCAGAAATTCACACTTATCGGGTTGAAGGTGAAGATCTGCTTCTCTTAATCTGTCCATTAGTCGCTTAAATTTGGTTGCATGTTCTTTCAGAGAGCTGGCGTATATGACTATGTCGTCTAAATATACAAAAAGCTCTACTCCTTGAAGTCCAGTTAAGACTTGGTCCATGAGCCTTTGGAAAGTTGCTGGTGCGTTTTTGAGTCCAAACGGCATTCTATTAAATTCGTAATGCCCGTATATTGTAGAGAAGGCTGTTTTATGTCGATCATCTGGATGCATGGGAATTTGGTGAAACCCGGATGCAAGATCGAACACAGAAAAATATTTGGCGCTTCCTAACTGATCTAATATGTCAGTTATATTTGGTAAAGGATAAGCGTCTCCAATTGTTTTTTCATTTAATTTCCTGAAGTCTATTAGTATTCTTGGTTTTCTAATTCCTTCCGAATCTTCTTTTTTTAATACTATCCATATCGGTGAATTATAAGGAGATAAAGATGGTTGTATTATTCCTTTCTCCAGTAATTCTTTGGTTTGTTTTCTCACTTCTTCCTTAAATGATTGAGGATACCGATATTGTTTCGTAAAAACAGGAACATCGTTTTCTGTTATGATTTTATGGTAAGCTTTATTTGTCGCTTCTAATTTTTCTCCTGGAATGTGAAATCTATCCGCGTGTTCTTTTATTAGTTCTTCAACACTGGCTCGTTCTTCTGAATTTAAATGATCTAGTCTTAATAATTGTAATAATTGGTGAGTTCTGTTGGTTTTTATATATTTTTCTGCGTCTTCTTCCTTTATAGGTATTTCTATAAATGGTTCTAATTCGACCGATGGTACAGGAATTTTAATGTCTTTTGTGGATGTATTTATTGCAAATAGACATGCCATGCCGTTATTATTTGACACAATTGCGTTTCCCACATGTAAATTAGGATGAATATTAATTTTGGGAATATATCCTGTGCTGGTATGTGTATTAAGAACTCGTACATATATTTGACTTCTTGTTCTGGCTGGTATTGTGATCATTTCAGGATCGATGAATGGAAGAGTTTCTGGTCCAATGGTTATTGCTGATCTGGTATAGTCGATGGTTGCTCCGTTAGTTTGGAAAAAATCTGTTACTAATATTCCATCCTGTTTGATAGGAAGGTCGTTTACGACGTGGATAATAACTTCTGTGCTTAAAATTCCTATTTTGATATATCCTATAGTGTTAAGTAGACCATCTGTGATGCCATTGAGGTCAAAGAGGGTATCCGTGAAGATTGGAATGTCGGGAGAAACAGCACATCTTTTGATTACGTTTAGGTCTGATCCCGTGTCAATCATTAGTGTTGCCTGTCCTCCATTAAACCCTATATCAGAAAGAAGGATGCTAGGTGGTTTCCTTATTTGTTCTGTTTTGAGTCTGAGTATGGCCTGTCTACGTACCATACGGGGTTGTGCCTCTTCTTTTTCTTTTTTATCAAAATACATCTTTTTTCTGCATTGGTCTATTGTGTGGCCTCGGAATTTGCAGTATTTACAGGATATGCTATCGTATGCTCGGTTTCTGCATTCTTGTATCGTATGACCCGGTCTCCGACAATAATCGCAGTATATATTGGATTGAGGAGTTCTGGTCGTGTAACTCTGACTTCTACAATCTTGCGTCGTGTGACCTGTTCTTCGGCAGTTGCTGCAATATTCGTTGGACTGTGGGGCTCTGGTGGCTTGGCTCCTACAATCTTGCGTCATGTGACCTGTTCGTCGGCAGCTGCTACAATATTCGTTGGGTCTTCCATTGTAGCTTCGACTTCTACAATCTTGTGTCATATGTCCTGGCTTTCGGCAAAAGTCACAGAATGTATCGTTTTGATTTCTATTAAGGCTCCTACATTCTTGTATGGTGTGTCCTATTTTTTTGCAATGTTGACAAGTTTTTTGTCGCCAGTCGGTGCGTGAAACTTGCTGACTACTGCAGTTGGTGACGTCATGGCCATATCCAAGGCAGTTTATACATTGATTATTTTGTGTTGCTCCGGTGGCCATCTTTGTTCTTATCTGATATTCATTGTATTCAGCTTCTGCTTTGATAGCTTTATTAATAACGAGATCAAGACTGCTGAAGGTGCATTCGTGTATTCTATTATATATTTCGATCCTTAAACCCGTTAGAAAAGCTTTAACAGCATTTAGTTCTGCATTTATATTAAATTGAGCCTCGTGTGCAGGCACTTCTACTGTATTACAATGTCTAATTTGTAGAAGTAGATTAGATACGCGGCTGCCATAATCTACCGTTGTTTCGTTTGGTAATTGTGCGATTTTTGATAGTTCACCGTATAATTGAATCGATGTGTGTAACGGAGCAAAACGTGAGGTTAGTACTGATATTAGGTCGTTGATTGTGTTATACTCTCCGCTTAAAACTACTCTCGAAGCTTGTCCGTACAGCTTATTTTTTATGAGTTGTACTAATCCGTATTCTGCATTAGGATTTACCATGCGTCGTGCATGTCGACAACTTTTAGTAAATTGGTGTAGTGGTATATTTCTACCATCGAAAGAAGGTACTGTGTCGGCTGTGTCACGTAAGCTAATGTGTGGTAAGTGAGGATATGCATTCGTAGCTGTATTCATATTAATTTGTGGATTTGAAGTTCCTGGAATATTTTCAATTTCTGATGTTTCTGAAGTTTCTGGAGTATTTTCGGGATCTCTTCGAGTCTCCGTTGTGATTGCTAAATTAGCCAGTTTTTCTCCAAGTGTGTCAGGCATTGTGAAGTTTTAAGTCTCTACGGAATTTAAGAAAAAATTTTCTAAGAAAATACTCACTTTTGAAGTGATTCTACTATGCGAAAATATTCTTCTCAACGAGATATCCCACCGCTGTCACCAAAAATATATCCAACCTGTAACGTTCGGCTGTCCGGGGACGACTGAATGCTAACAGGTTCTCGAGCGGAGAGCGGCTTCCGTCGAGAATAGGATAGGTGGGGGTTCGTTCGTAGAGTAAAGGAGTAAAATCCAACTTAAAACTTAACTATGGCTTTATTAAACAACACTTATTTTTAATAACAACAATAATGCTTACAACTACGATTATATATCTTATGTTTTGGTGTTTTTTACGTTTTTTATCTTATATTATATGCTACGTGGCTAAGTATTTATTGCAGAGCACAGCCGCTACCGTTTCCGGAGCGATCTAGTAACTCTTGGCAATGTCTGTAGTAAGAACAGCCGCTACCGTTTCCAGAGCGATCTCATTCTTTTGACAGAGTTTTGGTTCTATGCTCTAACAGACCTCGCTTTTACCAAGTGCATCAGCCGCTACCGTTTCCAGAGCGATCTCAATGCCTTTGTAGGAGCAAGGTACTATAGTTTTCAAATGAAATAGTCCAAAGAGGTGCACCAGTAACTTTTATACACTGGAGATCAGCCGCTACCGGTTCCGGAGCGATCTCAATCTCACTGGTTGAAACTTAAGCTTCCTCTAGGTCTAAACATTCGTCAACTAAAGAGCGTGTTTTCGAGTGTAGCTTGAACTGGGCGCTCCGCTGCGTGCGCCTCCTTTTATACTGGAAAATTGGCGGGCTGGCGCATGCGCAGTGACTTAATATTTCTTAATTTGCAGTTTTCTCGCTTATTATATTATATTTTGTTTTGCGCTTTTGACAGTACTTATATTTAATTATTTCTAATGTTTTTATAATATTTATTTCCTTAATCTATGCTTGGTTTAATATTAATGTATAAGAGTTTGTACAATAGGTATGCGCGGTAACATAGGCTGGTTGCGTGGTAACGTAGTACTATTCTGTTTTACCGACGGTCGGTATTGACCGGTTCGAGTCCCTGTGGGACGTTACAGTTGCATAGGCGCAAAAAGTTCCTCGTAACATTTCCTGAGAAATACATCTATACGTGCAGCTGTACACAGGCTATGCAAAGGAATGTTAGTAAACACTGTCACTGCTCTCGAGTTCGCGAACCGGGCTCAGCTGTTTCACCAACTCGTTAGTTTGTATTTTAGTATGTCCGTAGCCAATGGGTGAACACAAATAATTCGAAGCGTGATTTTAAACAAAGCGGTTTGTTAACTTTGTTGAAGTGGTTATTATAATTATGCGTGGGGCTTTTAGCATTGACACATAATATTTATAATATGATTATAACATTTACTATATATGTATGGACATGAGGTACAATATAAGTCATAGAATAGTATACCTTTAATAATGAACGTTAATAGTAACAGAGTAATATGATTGCAATAAGCGGTTATAAGCGAAATAATAGAGTAATATGATTGCAATAAGCAGTTACAAGCGAAATAATAGAGTAATATGATTGCAATAGGCAGTTATAAGCGAAATAATAGAGTAATATGATTGCAATAAGCAGTTATAAGTGAAATAATAGTATATGGAATGAGGATGATATGCACAATAATGTTAGATAATAAAAATGGCTTACAATAGTTGCCGTAGCTCACTGATTTTAACACTTTATAATAATACTTTTATATAAGAGTTCTGTCACAGATAAATTTCTGTCGATGAAAGGTTCCTCGGCCTCTCAGGACCTCGTATTTATGTACTTTTACAGATATGAAGTAATAATTACTTACAATAGTTGTCGTCGAACACTGATTTGAAATCTTTAACACCGGTAATTGACACTTTTCGAATGAACAGAATAGCGATGAAAGAGGACGAGGCCTCTCAGGACCTCGTATTTATGTATTCTTACAGGAGTATTGCGGGGGTACGCGCGGTAGAAACCTTGACACATTTCAGAATTAAGACGCAGTAGGACTTCCAGGGTTTTTATAAACGGTATGGCTATTAATAGACATATTTATGTCACGTACGCCAAATATGCGTCGTAATTAAATTTCTGGGGCTTTTATAACTGTAAAAGGAGATACTCAACTCATCGAATGGATTTTGGGTGTTTTATAGGAAAGGTGTTTGAATTGCTTGGACTCTGTGAGTCGTAAAGAGGGGATTGCGACGTGGTCTCGATTTAAGAGGGTTTTTGTAACGAGGGACTTGTTTGAATTCGGTTTGGAGGGAAGGATTCGTGCCTCATAGGGCGAATAGGCGAAGAGGGTTTTGTAACGATCATCTCGTGATGGGACTGAGATACATCATCGAGGTAGAGTGTTTAGGGAAATGGGGTAAGAGTTGAGTTAGAGGGACTTTGGTGGAATGATTTTGAGGTTTGCGAATAGATTTTGGAATAATACCGCGCGAAAAATGGTGGGACATCACAAGGGATTATTTAAAAAAAAGCAAGAATTTATAAAAGTATACAAAAAATGTGTTGACTACGAAAATATATAGTTATTTGCATGGTCACGACAGTAGTTGTCCGATCGGTTCGACAGTGATTGGCCGCTATTTGACACATAATATTACCTAAAAGAAAATGTTATATGATTTGATGATAGAAATGGGATTAAAATTATTCAATAATAATAATGACTTTTATTGTGTCCCCTTGGGGATTACAAATCTCCACTCCTACATTTCCCCCTTAAGAGGGGGAATTAAATTATTTCCCCCTCATCTCGCATATTTATCTCTACTCCTTAAAACTACTCCTTAGATCTAATCCTTAAACCTAACCGCCCGCTCGCTCGCTCTCTCTCTCGCCCTCGCCGCGCCCATTCCTCTCGCTCTCTCCCCCTCCTCCGGACCTCCGCTTCCGCACGCCTCCTCTCACTCCCATTCCTTACCCATTCATTCCTCTATCTTGCACCCCCCTCCACTCTTCCACCCTCCTCAACCACCCTTTTCCCTCTCCATCATCTCCCAGCACTTCTCCCACCATCTCCTGCCAGCCCTTTTCCCCTCCCCATTCCGTACATTCCTCACCTCATCCACCTAATATCTCCCACCCCCTCATCTCACTCCCCAACCTGAACCTCGCCACCCTCCTCCATCTGCTCTCCCCCCACCCCTTCTTCAGGTACCCAGGAACCCCCACCCCCTTTACCGCCCCATACCATCTACTATATCTCGCCTCCCTAATCCTTTCCCACCTAACCCTCTCCTGCAGCCTCTTCTCCACAGATACTAACTCCTCTCCCCTCAAATCTCCCCACCCCCTCCTCTCCTCCACGCCTTCCACTGTCCACCCCCTCTCCTCATAGAACCCCTTCCTCTCCTCTTCCCATCCCCCCAAAGCCACCCCTCTTCTCGCCCGCCCCTTAATCTCCTCCCAACACATCCTTGCCACCTCCCCTCCCTGTCCCTCCTCCAGCTTCCTCTCATACTCCCACGCCTTCATCCCCGCCCTTCCCTTCAACATCTCCCGCTGCAGCTCCTCCCTAACCAAATACCCCGGCGTGCACCATTCTACCCCCAAGACCCATCTTAAAAACCTGTCTTGCACCCCCTCCACCCTCTCCCTACTTTTCCAACCCCAAATCTCTACCCCATAGCTCATCATTGCCCACACCAATCTGTCGAATAACCATACCCTTTTCCCCCAGTCCTTCCCAAATCTCCTCTTTCCGATCCCCCACACCTGCCCCATCACTGCCGCCGCCTTCCTCACTCTCTCCCTCACATGCGCCTCTTGCCCTCCATTCCCCATCAAGGTATACCCCAGGTATTTAAATTGCCTTACCTCCGCCAGCTCTTTTCCCTTCCATCTCCAACTCACCTTTTTCCATCTACCCCCACCCCTCCTGCACCTCATCACTTTCGTCTTCTCCACATTCAACTGTAGCCCTTTCCCATCCATATATTTCTCCAACTTTCCCAACATTCCCTTCATTCCATCCTCATCCTCTGCCAACACCGCGATATCGTCTGCATACGCCAGGGTATATACCTTTTTCCCCCCCAATCTCACCCCGCCCCATCCTCCTTTTTCCAGCTCTTCGTCTATATCCGCCAACATCAGCGTGAACATACTCGGGCTAAGCGGGCACCCTTGTCTCACTCCTCTAGCTGTCCAAAACACCTTCCCTTCCTCCTCCCCCACTCTCACCTTACATATCGTTTCCTTTAGCACCTCCTCACACCTTTCCACTAATCCCTCCCTTACCCCTCTTTTCCTCATCGCCTCTACTAGTACCACCCTGTCCACCGAGTCAAAGGCCGTCTTCAGGTCTATAAAGAGAACGATCATTTTCTTTCCCTTCCTATTAACCTGCCTGTTAATCAAGTAATTCAAGGCGTACACGTTATCTATCGTTCCCCTTCCCCTCCTGAAGCCGGCCTGACTCGGTGGTAGTAGCCCTTTTCCCTCCACCTCCTCCCTCAGTCTCTCCGCCAACACCGACGCATAGATTTTATATGCCGTCTGCGTCAGCGTGATGCCCCGATAGTCCCCCACTCCTTTTCCACTCCCCTTCTTCAGCACCGGCACCACCACTCCTTCCCTCCACTCCTCAACCCACCCTTCTCCCCTCCACACCCTTCTACATATATCCCACAGCCATTCTTCCACCTCTTCCCCCCCGTACCTCCACACCTCGTTGGGTATGCCGTCCCCCCCTCCCGCCTTACCGTCCTTCAGACTCCTTACCACCCTCCTTACTTCTTCAATCCTCAGTTCCTCCTCAGCATCTTGCCCTCCCTTTCTTTCACCACCTTTCCTGACCCTCCACTCTACCCCTCCCAGCAAACCCTTGAAATATTCCTCCCACTCTTCCATTCTTATTCCATCCTCCACTCTCCTCCTCTTTCTCCTTTCCCTATTTACTACTTTCCAGACCTGCTCTTCCGTCCTGATCCCCTCCACCTCTTTCTCCCACCTTTCCCCCTCCCTCCTCCTCTTCTCCTCACACATTCTCCCATACTCTCTTTTTTCCTCCCTATACTCTAACCCCTCTCCTCCCTCCCTCCTCCATCTTCTCAGCTCTTTCCTTACCCTACCCTTTTTCTCCCTACACTCCTCATCCCACCATCCCCCCTTCCCCGCCCTCTCACCTCCCCTCCTCCCCTTCTCCAGCGCTCCTATTATCCTCTCTCTCAGCTCTCTCGAATCCTCTTGAATTCCTCTATCCCCTCCCTCCCTCTTTCCGAACTTACTTATAAACTTCTCCCTTCCCTCCTCTGTCCAAATTCCCCTCATCCTCCCACCCGCGCCTTTCTTCTCCGCCTTTTCCCACTCTCTCCCCTTCCCCCTCAGCCACACGACTACCGGGTGATGGTCCGACTCAACCCTGTCACCCACTTCCAACCTTTCTATCCCCTCCCTTGTGTCCTCATTCCCTACTACATAATCTATAACTGAGTTCCCTCTCCCTCCTGTGTACGTCCACTCCCCATCCCCATCCCCCTCTATATTTCCGTTCATAATTCCCCACCCCCTCTCCTCCAAGAACCTGCATAGCCTCCTTCCCTCTCCATTTACCTCACAATCTTTCGATCTTCTGTTTTCTGCTCCACTTTCCTCCCCCTCCTCTTCTCCCCCCCATATCCGTCCCCTTCCCTTCCTGTCCTCGCGTTAAAGTCCCCCCCTATTACCACCCTTACCCCCTCTTCTTTCCCCTCTACCCACTCCTCTATTTCCTCCAGCTTCCTCTGTAAATCCTTATTGACGTATACTCCTACCACCCTCCACCATTCCCCCCTCAACATAACCTTTATTACCATTATCCCTTCCTTCTCCCCTCCTTCCTGTTCCCTATATTCCAACTCCTTTCGTACCCCCACCACCACCCCCCTCCATCGCCCTTCCTTTTTTACTTTCTCTCTTCGCCCACTGCTTCCACCACACGTATCCCTTTGGCAGTCTACTCCTTACGTATTCCCAATCCCGTTCCTCTACCCACGTTTCACATAGCACTACCACCTCCCATTCCTCCAGTCCTTTCCAAAACTCTCGATCCTTATTCCTTAGTCCCGCCACGTTCCAGAAAGCCACCCCACATTTTTTACCTCCCTTTCCCCCCTCTCCCCCCTCTAATCTGCCCCCCTGCCTTTCGCCTCCCCTCCGTTTCCCTGCTCCTCTATCCATTTCTCCCCCACCTCATCCGACTTTCTTACTTTACCATTCACCCACATCTTCATATATCCTATCTGCACTACCCTTCCCTTCTCCCTCTCACTCTGGGCCTCCCTTTCTATTTTCCACCTTCCTCTCCTCTCCTCCTCCGTTAGATGATCCTCAATCCTTTCCCTCCCACCCTTCACTTTCCTTTTTGCCTCCATGACTCTCCTCTTCTCCTCCCTTCCCGCGAGCTTCACCAGTACCATCCCGACGCCATCCCCTCTTGGTCTCCCTATCCTGGCCACCTCCTTAATACCCCCCTCCTCCAGACCCATCCTACCCCAGAGCTTCTTTACCTCCTCCTCCACCTTCCTTCCCTCCACCCCTATTCCCCTTATCATCACGTTGTTTCTTCTAACCTCTCTCTCCTTGTCTTGTTTCACCTCCATCCTTCTAATCCTAAGTCTCCACTCCTCCACTTGTTCCTCATCCATCACTTCTTTACCTCCCCCTCCCATTCCCTGTTTTTCCCAATTTCCTACGTTCTCCACTACCTCTTCCATCCTCTTCCCCCTTTCCTCCAGCCTCTCCACTTTTTTTTCCAACCCCTCTCTTTTTGTCCTCTCCTCCTTCATCCACCCCTCCCACTTCCTCCTTTCCCCCCTCCATTCCTCTTCCACTCTTCTCCTCTCCTCCCTCTCCTCTCTCAATTCTTCCTTCAGTTCTCTCATTTCCCCTTTCATCTCGCTTATCCCCCTTATCAACTCCGCCATCATTCCTTCCAACCCATCTCCCCCCCCCCTCCCCCATCTTCCTTCCCACCAACTTACCCCCTTCTGGCGATCTCGCCGTTTTTCCACTTCTTTTAAACCCGACTCTTAATCCCTCCCTCCCTCCCCGCACCTTCCTCCTCCTCCCTCTCTCTCTTTTTCCCCCGTGACTTTCCACACTCCCTATACTACTTCCTACACTGCCCGTGCTGTCCTTCCTGGCCCTTTCCTCGCTCTTTCCCTTCCCTTTCCCTTCGCTCCCCCCCGTTCCCGTCCTCCCCCCCATTCCCTCAAAATCCAGTTCTCTAGCACCCTCAGCCGCCCCTGCCCCGTAGTCTTTTCCCCTAATCATTCCACTTCCCTCACTTTCTCCTTTCAAATTTCGCGCCTTCTATCCCTTCTAGTTCCTATCCTCTCCCACAGATGTCTCCACTTTCCTTAGCTCTCTCTTTCCCGCCAAACTTCTCTTACCTTCCACCTAACCTCCAAACCTTCCCTTATCCTTCCTATATCACCACTATTCTTAACCCCAACTCTCTTCTCAATATCCCTTTCCCTCCAACCTCTCCCCCTCACTTTCTACACGCACACTCTCCACTCTCTCTCTCCACTTCCTCACACTTTCCTTCCACCGCTCACACCACTCACTTCGAAACACCTTCCACACACGCGTCCGGAAACGGAAGTCTAAAATTATTCAATAGAAATGGATATATCTTATGTATGTATGTGTTTATTAAATAGAAATAAATATATTTGTTCTTATACATCTTCTATTATCACTTATCTCTGACAAGGTATACTTTCTTTGGGCATCTTTCATTGCTTATAATTATTGCTTTCGTTCTTTTATTTTGAATAGTATTCTCCTTGTTACTGATTTTCTCTTTTTTAATGTTTTTCTCTTGCTGCTTTAGCAGCCTTGCTAATTTCTTTGCTTCTTTCTCTTTTTTCTGCTGCTTGTTTCTTTTTCAAAATTTCGCATTTTTTAGCATCTTTCTTTTTTCTTTCCATTTTTTGTTGCTCAAATTTCTTTTCTTCATTTAATTTCCATTCTAGCGATGATATTGCATAAGATTTTCTTTGTGTAATATTCTTTCCTTTACACTTCGGTATTGGTGGTCGCTGGAAGAAATCAATTAATCTTTTAGAGCAATCACTGTGATGACTTAAAGATAAATCCAATGCTTTGTCATTGTAATTCTCATTGCTGGCCTCATCAATAGTTTCATAAATTATAGTATTAGTAGTTACATCTATGTCATTTATTTCATTAGTTTCAATCTTATTCATTAGCTTAGCAATACCCTCATCACTAATTTCATAAATAATATTATTTACATTCAAGTCATCGACTTGATTATTTTCAGTCTTTGTATTCGTTATCACAGAATTATTTAAGTGAACACACATGCTATTAGTAACAATTATTGCATTTTTATCATTTACTATGATTCCACTCACATCAGCAGTCATACTGTCTTTAATATTATAATTTTCCATATCACAAATATTATTTCCTATATTATTTAGTATAAGACCCATTTCATCTTCTGTTTGATCATTTAGTATAATTATGGGTAGGGTGGTATCTGCAAGATCTGGAAGCTCTTTCTCTAGAATCATTGCTGGTTGTACTTCTTGATTTTGTGTTGGATTTTGTGTCTTTTAAATTCTTCTAATAATCTATGAAGAACAGTGAATTCTATTGACCTCTCTTCTGCTGCAGCATTTTTAGCAGAAAATGATTCTAGTTGGTCTAATACATTCTCCCCTACTACATTCTCAAAAGTTTCAAATGAAATTGCTGCTTCATTGGGTGAACGTCTATTGTGGATTGTGACGTCCCACGATTTTTCGCGCGTTTCTTATTCCATAAACCTCAAAATCACACCACCAAAGTCTATCGAACTCAACTCCTACACCATCTCCTCTATAGCCGATCACCTTGATGTTGCACCTTAGCGGTCAACAACACAAGATGATCAACACAAACCTCCACCTCGCTGATGTACCTTAGCGGTCCCCATCGCGAGATGATCGTTTCAAAACCCACTTCGCCTATTCGTCCTACGAGGCACGAATCATTCCCTTTAAAACGAATTCAAACAAGTCCCTCGTTACGAATCCCTCTTAAAATCGAGACCACGTCTCAATCCCCTCTTTATGACTCATGAAGTCCAAGCCACTCTAACCCCTTTCCTATCAAACACCCAAAATCCAATCGAAGAGTTGAGTATCTCTACTACAGTTACAAAAACCCCACAAACCTAATTACGACGCATTTGGCGTACGTGACAAAATATGGCTATTAATAGCCATACCGTTTACAAAAACCCCGGAAATCATACTGCGTCTTATTCCGAAATGTGTCAAGGTCTTTACCGCGCGTACCGCCGCAATACTCCTGTGAAATTACATAAATACGAGGTCCTGCGAGGCCTCGTCCTCTTTCATCGCTACTCTTTTGACAAATATGTTCAAAGTATATTTTAACAAGTGTTAAACTTTAAAATCAGTGCTCTACGACAACGATTGTAAGCATTTATAATTATCTTATATTACTCTGCATATGTTCTTCATACTATTTGTTACTATTATTTCATTTATTGCTTAATGCAATCATATTATTATTTCATTTATTGCTCAATGCAATCATATTATTATTCATATTACTTTCATATTATACTGTTCTTTCATTAACGCTTATTTTATATCTATACCTTTGTCTAATAACCGCTTACTGCGATCTTATTCCTTTATATTATTAACGATCATTATTAAAGGTATTTCGTTCTATAACTTATATATTGTACCTCATGTCCATACATATACATGTCATAATACATATTATAAATGTTATGTGTCAGTGCTAAAAGCCCCGCATAATTATAATAACCGCTTCAACAAAGTTAATAAACCGCTTTGTTTTCTATCACGTTTCGAATTATTGTGTGTATCCTCAAGTCATAAAGATTCTTAACGAAACCAAGCTGCCGCAACAGCTGATTCGCGAGAGCGCGCCCAGTGTTTACAAACATTACTGCATGAGTCGTGCAATATACAGAAGAACTAAACGTGGTTTCTTTTACACAAATGCAACGGTAAATCCTATTTCACAAACCAAAACAAATACGAAGTGCCGTAACGGGTGTTCTCTAAATATACATTTACCTTCCCTGGTCGATTAGAGTGACGGATTAAATATTCGCGCCTGATCGCCTCCAGAAATTCTAAGCGTGACGGATTCAATATTCGCGCCTAAGTTCCTCTCAAATCTCAGCGTGACGGATTCAATATTCGCGCCTGGCCTTCCCTCAAAACCCTCAGTGTGAAGGATTCAAGATTCGCGCCTGAGTTCCCTCAAACCTCTCAGTGTGAAGGATTTAAGATTCTTTAAGATTCCAAGACACTTAGAATAATCCACTGCATTTGGGTCCCAAGGATATAGACCACAGGCTTTAAAACCATTTCTTGCAGTAGTACCATCAGGCGAAAAGTTATGTATGGCATCTTTCAAAATTGTAGCTATTCTGTCTAAAGTTAACATTTGTGTTGGGTTTTTGTGTCTCCATTCTAAAACACTTTTTTTCCACAGAGTTTTTAAAGGTTTAAATGCTGCAACATCAGCAGATTGTAATATTCTTGTCGAATTGGGGTACAGACAAATCAGAATAATCTCCAACTCACTGCAGAGTTTGCTAATTTCTAAAGTCATATGGCTGCTGTGACCGTCAATAAATAAAATTACGGGGAATGTAATTTTTAACTTTATTAGATAGGGATAAAATATATTTTTTATATAATCAAAAAATTAGTCACCATTCATCCAGCCACTTGGTGTCACACCAATTCCCCAATCATTAGGTACTGACCGCCCAACTAAAGCAGGTAACCTTATACAGGGTGATCCTGGAGCCACTGGACACAAAGAGATGCTGCCTGGTACCCCGTGGCCGAGGTCAACCCCCCGTGGTACTGTCACGTCCCGGGTGAGGTTTTTGGGGAACAATGACATGAAGGAGGGAAAAGACAGGCGCGAATCTAGAATCCAGCACTCTGAGGTTTGAGGGACTCAGGCGCGAATATTAAATCCGTCACACTAGGGTTTGAGAGGAACTTAGGCGCGAATATTAAATCCGTCACACTAGGGTTTGAGAGGAACTTAGGCGCGAATATTAAATCCGTCACACTAGGGTTTGAGAGGAACTTAGGCGCGAATATTAAATCCGTCACACTAGGGTTTGAGAGGAACTTAGGCGCGAATATTAAATCCGTCACACTAGGGTTTGAGGGACCCAGGCGCGAATATTAAATCCGTCACACTAGGGTTTGAGGGACCCAGGCGCGAATATTTAATCCGTCACTCTGAGGTTTGTGAGGAACTTAGGCGCGAATATTGAATCCGTCACTCTGAGGTTTGTGAGGAACTTAGGCGCGAATATTGAATCCGTCACTCTGAGGTTTGTGAGGAACTTAGGCGCGAATATCGAATCCGTCACTCTAATCGACCAGGGAAGGTAAATGTACACTTGAGGAGCACCCGTTATAGCACTTCGTATTTAGTTTTGGTTTATGGGATAGCATTTACGTTTGCATTCGTGCGAAAGAAACCACGCTTATGTTTCTTGGATTGCACGGCTCATGCGATCATATGTTTGTAAACACTAGAACCGTTCTCGTGCTCACGAGCGAATCAGCTGTTGCGGCAGCTCGGTTTCGTTCGGGATCTTTATAACTCGAGGATACACACAATAATTCGAAACTTGGTAGAAAACAAAGCTGTTTATTAGCTTTGTTAGCACATTTTTATAAAGCACAATATGAAGTTCATAACCATTTGAAATTATATACAGGTACTGGTGAGTGTGAATAAGCGCAATAAGCTTCAGTAAGTTTATAATATGAAATGCAGTAAGCGTTAATGCAAGAAAACGATATAAGATAATAAGCGATTATAAGGCAAATACATATAAACAAAATAAGCATTAACGTGATAATACAAAGTAATGGAAATGTCAGTAATACGAAAGTAATAAATGAGCGTAATAAGCTTGGATAGATAATAATAGTAAGAAATAGTATATAAAATAATAAGTGAATAGCAATAAGCTTTAAAATGCGATAAGCGTTATTTATGCGGGGAATATAATGAGGGTGATATAGTAATAATAATTACTTACAATAGTTGTCGTTGAACACTGATTTGAAAATGTTTAACGCGGTTAATTACACTTGTCACTTGAAAGAATGCTTAACGTAGCTAATTACTTGTCGCTTGGACAGAATAGTGAAGAAGGAGGACGAGGCCTCGCAGGACCTCGTATTTATGTATTCTTACAGGAGTATTGCGGGGGTATGCGCGGTAAAGACCTTGACCCATTTCGGAATTAAGACGCAGTAGGACTTCCGGGGTTTTTGTACACAATATGGCTATTAATAGACATGTTGTTGTCACGTACGCCAAATATGCGTCGCAATTAGGTTTCTAGGGTTTTTATGACTGCGAAAGGAGATACTCAACTCCTCGAATGGGTTTTTGGGTGTTCAATAGGAGAGGGGTTAGGGTAGTTTGTACCTTTTTGAGTCGTAAAGAGGGGTTGAGACTTGGTCTCAGTTTAAGAGGGATTTCGTAACGATGGGCTTGTTTGAATTCGATTTAGAGGGAATGATTCGTGCTTTATAGGACGAATAGGCGGCGAGGGTTTTGAAACGATCATCTCGTGATGGGGACCGCTAAGGTACATCAGCGAGGTGGAGGTTTGTGTTGATCATCTTGTGTTGTTGACCGCTAAGGTGCAACATCAAGGTGATCGGCTATTGAGGAGATGGGGTAGGAGTTGAGTTTAATAGAGTTTGGTGGAATGATTTTGAGGTTTATAAATGGAATTTGGAATAGAAAGGCGCGAAAAATCGTGGGACGTCACACCTCCCCCCTTATATGAAGAAATGCGTAGCATTTCTTAACACAGGGTAAGGGTGTTTTGAAATGCGGGAAGAAAGAGAAAATAAGATAAAATATGTTGTTTGAAATAACGAAAATAAAATGTTTGGCCTGTTTGGCGGAAAAGAAAAATAAAAGGATATATATAGTAATAATAATAAAAACAAAATGATCTCCGAATGGGGTCCAAAATAAATAAATGGAATATCTATATATATAAAAAAAAATAGAAAATAAGAAATATTTATAAGGGGATATTTACAGGGTAAGGGATTATATACAAGGAATATGTACAAGGGAGGATAGGATTAAAGGAAGGAAGGAAATTTTGAGGGATTAATAGGGAGGAAAGGAATATTCAAGGAATTGGAACATGGGATCGTCCAGGATGTACGCAAGGTCATAACCGTCCTGGTAGCGGTCATCGAACCACCTTAGGAACGCGGGTGTCAGTTCTGTGGGATTCGGAATCTGAATCTCTGACACCGTGTCCAGGATGTCCACGACACCTGGAGGTGGAGGGATGGTGTTAGGAGCTTGGGAGGTGGAGGGTTGGGGAGAGGAACTGGCGAGTACCTCCTTGCTTCCTGATGGAGGGCAATACGGCGGCGGCGGGGTGACGGCATCCATAATGGCCTCCATGTCCATTGGTGAGGCAGGGGGGGAGTCGTCAATGACGATGACTGGGATCGTTGGTGCTGCCTCCCTGATGATCACTGATGAGGTGATCCTTGGGAGAAGGGGCGAAAGGCTTCTGCCCTCCCTGATGGCTTCCTTGCGCATCCACTTGATGTGGCCCAGTCTCCTTTTGAGGCCTGCTCCTTTGGGTTTAGCCCCATTGGGCTTGTGGGCCCTTTTGTGTGGCATTTTGATTTCCTAGGAAATGAAAGAATTAATACATGTTTTATATTTTGATTAGGGTCAACCGGGATCCTCGCGTAATCGACCAAGACGCGCTTTATTCGCGTGTATAATTTTTGTTTTTCCTTTCCACGATATTTTTAGATTTTGCGAAGGGATAACTTCCAATATTGTATGCGGACCGGAGTATTGGTCTCCAAATTTCCCTTTCTTTGGTTCTATTAACACGAAGACAGGGTCGCCCGGTTTAAAAGTCTCTTCGTTTATATGTCGATCATAATACTTTTTATATCGAAGCTTTGATTGATTTAATTTATCCACAGCGGCGGTTTGTAATTCTTGCACCCTCGTACTCAAGTTCGAGAGGTATTGGTTATAGGTTTCGTTTTCGAAGTCTTCGGGTACTCGTTTCCGGCTGGGTACCCGGGCTATTTTCCCGAATACTAATTCGTGTGGAGTGTAACCAGTGCCCTCGTGGACGCTGGTATTATAAGAAAACGCGGCCAAGTCGGTCCATTCGTCCCAGTCATCATATTTACTGATATACATTTTTAAATATTCTGTTAAGACGATGTGCGATCGCTCTAAAGAGCCGTTTGTCTGTGGGTGAAAGGCTGTGGTTCGAAATTGTTCGATTCTGAATTTTTGTGCAATAGTTTTCATGAATTTACTAGTGAAATTTGCTCCTTGGTCGGTGAGAATGGCTCTGGGAGCTCCGAATTGGCAGATGAATTTCTTAATGAACGCATCTGCGATTTTTATTGACGTCGACTGTGTAAGGGGTACGCACACGAAATATTTTGTTAATAAATCTTGGATCGTTAATATATAGGTATTTCCTTCTCTGGTAGTGGGTAATGGTCCCACTATATCTAACGCAACTTTGTCAAAGGCTCGTCCAGGCGTGTCAGTAAGAATCATTGGTTGTTTAGTTTTGACACGGACGAGTTTCTTTCGTTGACAATCCTCGCATTTTCTAATATAACCTTCTACAGCTTTCTTCATTCCTTTCCAAAAGTAGTAGTGTCTAATACGATTATATGTTTTGGTCACTCCTTTATGTCCAGCTAATGCAGATGCGTGATGTTCTGTAATGATGTTTTGTCTTTTTGATTCTTCGGGGATTTGGACTATTTGTAAGCATATCGTGACTTCAATGTCTTCCTCGTCGATGACTTCGAGAATGTCCGTAATAATATCTTGCCAGGTCAATTGGTCGATATTCGCTGTTTTAGCTATACTAAATGAATATATTACGAGTTCATTTATTGTATTTTTAAGGGAAGATAACGCTTCGCCCCAGGTTGTGGTGGTTAGGGGAGTATTCTGCGTTTCTTTTATGACTAACCCGATAAGAAACCGTCCCTTATTACACGTTACATGGGCCTTTCCCAAGGTGAGTTCGTTCGTTTCTTTTAATGCTCCAGTTTCTATTAGTTGCTTGGCCCCATTGTCGCAAGGTTTCCCATCTGCGCTTAAGAAGAAGATAAGTGTTTCTTTTCGTAAGGACAATGGGTCACGACTAGTTATTGGTATTGTTCTAATGTCCCTATCGGGGTCCGCTTCATATGTTTCTTCCGGAGAATTGTCCAGTTCGATTAACGACGATTCTGAGTCAGTAGTTGATTCGTCTGATGCATTAGATTCTACTTCTGAATCAGAGTCTTCCAGTTCCAGTGGTATTGGAGATTGCGGAGGTGACACGGTTTGACGTGGAATATTTAATTCCTGTTCTTCTTCCTGTTGGATTTCATTTTCATGGGTTCTGATGCGCTTTCTGGGGTGACGTCGGGTGGTATAATTACAGGTGTTGGGGTTTTTCGTGCCTTTCGGTGTGGTTGGATCCTCGTGGGTTTAGCCTTTGGGCGGATGTTAGTTTCCTTAGCAATTCGAGGCTTTTTGCTAGGCTCCCAATCATCATCGGTTTCTTCCCGTGGTCGTATAGGACACGTTCTCTTTACAGGAGGATTACGAGATAGGGCGTCAGCAAGTTTATTGCCCTTCCCTGGTTGGTAGCGAATCTCGTAGTCGTATTCTGCTAATTTTAAACGCCACCTGACGAGGCGTGACGTTGGGTCTTTTACCCTATGTAACCAGATTAAGGGTTGGTGGTCAGTATATAGAATAAATTTCTTCCCATATAAATAGGGTCGGAAATGTCTAACGCAATACACAATGGCTAGAAGTTCCTTTTCTATGGTTGCGTAATTTATTTCTGCTTTATTTAAGAGACGGGAGGCATAAGCGATTGGTAGCTCTTTTCCATCGATATTTTGACTCAATATTCCTCCTATAGCATATTCAGAAGCGTCAGTGGTAACATGAAATTCCAGGTCAAAATTCGGATATTGCAGGATAGGTTCTTTCTGCAATGCTAATCTTAAGTGGTCGAAAGCCGTTTTCTGGGACGGTCCCCACTCGAATATGGTATCTTTCTTCAACAGTTGGGTCAACGGACGAGCTACTTTAGAAAAGTCTGGGATGAATTTCCTATAATATCCGGTCAAACCAAGGAATTGTTTGATTCCTTTTGCTGTACTTGGTGGTGGGTAGTTTCGGACGGCTTCAATTTTCCCTGGATCCGGTTTTACCCCTTGCTTGGTGATTATGTGACCCAAATATGCGACCTCTTTGTGTAGAAATTTACATTTTGAAGGCTGAAGTTTAAGATTCGCCTCTCTTAGGCGTTGAGCAAGTTTTTTAAATTTTATTAAATGTTCCGTAAGGGAACTTGCGTAAAGGACAATATCGTCCAGATATACGAACATTTCCGTGCCTTGTAGTCCCGTAAGTGTGTGGTCCATTAGACGTTGGAAAGTTGCTGGTGCATTACATAGTCCAAACGGCATTCTGACAAACTCATAATGTCCATGAGGTGTAGAAAAAGCCGTTTTAGGTGCATCTTCCGGCTTCATGGGGATTTGGTGAAATCCAGAAGCAAGGTCGAATACGGAGAAGTATTTTGCTCCTCCTAATTGGTCTAGTATTTCATTAATGTTTGGGAGTGGGTATGCGTCAGGAACGGTTTTTTCATTTAAGTCCCTGAAGTCAATTACCATTCTCCACAAGAGTTCCCCATCAGGTCCCGGTTTTTTGGACACGATCCAAATAGGCGAATTATAGGGTGATAGTGATGGCTTTATTATTTCGTTTTCAAGTAACCTTTTTACTTGTTTGTCTATTTCCTTCTTATGTACAGGAGGGAAGCGATATTGTTTGGAATTTACGGGCACTGGGTCCGTTATTTGGATCCCATGTTGGATAGCGTTTGTATGGCCTAACTTCTCGTCTGGTAAATGGAAGAGGTCATGGTATTTACATAATATTCCTTGGACATGCAATTTTTCCTCCGGATTCATGTGTTCCGTTGAGATTAATTTGAACACTTGTTCCATTCTTGTCGCGGTTTCTTCAGAAATTGTTTGTATTTCCTCACCCGACGCCATAGTAAGAGACTCCTGGAATTCTAGGGGAAGGGTTGTTTCGGCATAATGCCTTGGGGATGAGAGCGAGTGTACCTTCGCGGATACCTCTGAATGATGGATCGACGGATCCTGGGGAAAGAGGGACTTGATAGGAGTGACGTGTTTAGACGTCTTAGTCTCTTTTGGTCGTCTTTGTTTGGGTTCTGGGATCACAATTTCGAATTCTTCCAATTCAACAGTAGGTACAGTGATTGTTGTGTCCACTTCATTAGAATTTATAATTTGTAAATACGCTTTGCCGTCCTGATTACGCACGAGGGCATTACCTGCATGAATTCCAGTGCCTAATTCTAATCTAGGTAAATATCCTTCTTTTACTGAATTTGCTATATTTACAAAACAGACCGTTTTTGATCTGGCGGGTAATACGAGTTGATGTCTATCTACAAACGGAATAGAGTTTCCTTTGAACTCCAACTGTTTCTTTGAATAGTGAATTGAAGCATTCTACTTTATAAAGAATTCAGTTCCAAGTATTCCGTGTGGTTTGATTGGGAAATCATCTTCAACTACATGAAATGTGACGTGGTTGCCCAATAAGGTTATGGTTATTGTTCCAAGGGTGTAGACGAGGTCTTTAGCAATGCCTCTTAATTGCACCTGTTGGTTGATATTTATATCTCGAGGTTGTTTTAATGTATGAATTTTCAATAGATTGACTTCAGACCCAGTGTCAATCATTAATTCTTGGGCCATAATAAAATCCGGTGATTGAATAATTACGGACGGGGCTTCTTTGACGGCATTCACCCATGCGGTGGCGATTCTAGTTCTGTTATTCCTGATCCCGCTTGTATTGTCATTGGGCGCGCTGCTGTTTGGCCCGTTCCACGGTACGCGTCCGCTGTTGACCGTAGGGGCAGAGCGTTTCCCGAGTACCGTTCTTGGGAGGTTCCAGGGTTTCCCTCATTACGATTAAACATGCGTTTTCGGCATTCTGAGATTAGATGTCCGGGTTTTTTACAATACGCGCAAATACGTAGTTCCGTAGGCCTTGAGGGAGGAGGTCGGTTTTTGTCCCAGTAAGGGAGCAATGGGTTAGGCGCCTGATTACTATATCCTGCTGCGCGATTTGGAGAGTACCTTTCGGAAGTTTGTGAAGTTCTGCAAGTCCGCGCATCGTGTCCTGTTTTATTACAGAGTTGACACGTTAATTTTGGGGCCTTCTGTTCTGAAAACCTTTGTCGATCCTTTTCTATTTTCTTGTCTACGAGTATAGCTAACTCGAAGGCTTCCTCGAGCGTTTCGAAATTATTTTGGAGAAACCTATTTCGTATATATGGAGGAAGGCCATCCACAAATGAGTCTAGCGTCAACCGATCTATGTCTTCGAGGCGATTCTGCGTAAAGTCACGATAATATTCGCTGTCCTCTTCTAAGATAGCGAATCGGAGATCCTTAACGCGTGAAATATATTCCAACATGTGTTCGTTGGTTCCCTTAATGACGTTGGCGAGTTCTCCACGATAGTGGTCCGACGTTTTCGCAGGGGAGAAGGTACGTTTAAGTTGTTTTATCAAATCATTTACGGAGTCGAAGACCCGATCCTCAACCGCCAAGTATGCATGATCTTGTAGTTTATTTGTCAACAACCTCGCTAGCTGAGGTTCAGCATGCGAGGGAACCAAAGCCTTAGCCCTATTGCAGGCTCTCGCGAATTGCAAAATGGACATATTATGACCGTTAAATTTTGGAACCGTTTCTATAGCGTCCTTTAATTTGATCTGAGGCGATGGACCCTGATCCGGAACATTATTACTATTCAATGCCTCAGGAGTTTTATTGAAATTCAATACCGGTTTTCTATCAAAACGGGAGGAAGCCGGTGTGGCAAAATTATCCGCGACTGGCGGGGGTGCAAGAAGTTTCTTTATCATTGCTTCGATACTCTGCATTTTATCGGACAGGCTTTTAAACGTAGGTTCGGGTGGTCCGGTGCCTCTGCCCGTATGCGTTCTAGTTTCAAGGTTTTCCGCAATTCTCGCGGGCAAATTGTCGAGCTCGGCTCCTTTCTCGCGTAATTTTTGTAATTGTTCCATTATTTCGGCGGTCGCGATTTCTATAGCACTTTTGGAAGGTCCCGCGTCTTGGTCTATCACGCAGGGGTCGTCGATATTGCCGGATTCAGACATTTTTGAATTCGATCGATAAATTTAAATGGTTTAGGAGATTTCTGTATTTAGGCGTCCGGCTACAGCTATTCAAAACCTATGGTAATCTCTACCCGGGTAGTTTAGATCAAATCTGTTATAATTTTTCTTTATTTGTCGGCAATGCTCTGTGCACGCGGCACGATTGTTAATAGCCCGTAATTTAAACAGAAGGTTTTTACAACGAGAGCATTCAGGAAACGTATCATTAAATTGGTGGTAGTGTACTTGATATATTTCATCTACCTCCACTGGATTCGAATTAAAACAATTTAGGCAAATTTTTCTGCCTTCCGTGGTCGTTACTACGCCTCCAGAAACACAAATTAATTTATTTGAGTCTGATAATACGGCCCGTAGTCTACGGCTTGGGTAATATAACGAGTTTTGAGTTTGACGAGTATCGCTCATGTTAAATAACGGGTATTTCTAATACCGCACGTTAAAAATCTATAAATTTTGCTGGTAGATGATGATTATAATTTTAGTTTCTGTATGAAAGGAAATAACGTTCGGTGCACACGGCACAGTTAGTTGCGGGACGTGTTTGTAGCAAGACCGCGTTGCACCGAGGGCAATTAGGGAACGTATAAGGCGTTTGATAATAATGAATTTGATACGTTGTCACCGTATTTGTTGGGTCTCGTAGGGAACAGTCTAAGCAAATTTCTTCGTCTGCGTTATTTGCTACTATGATCCCGGAGACGCAGACCATCCACTGTATAGAGCCCGTTGAGTTTTGAAATTGGTGGCTCTCGTAAGCTGGTTTCCACGGGTTTACGCGTTCTAAGTACATCTTAAGTGTCGGGACTTTCTGTCCTCATCATTAATAGTTATCGAACCGTGTGTAGCTCCGATTTGAGAGGAGGTAGCTTTCAAAACACTCGGTGCAATTTCTTATGGGGCGCTTTGGAATTATTGGTTTTCTGCACCGAGGACAATAGACTGTTGTTCTATACGTATAATAATAGTGCGTCCAATACACTTCTACGGTGTCTGCGGGCGCTAAGTTAGAGCAACTTAGACAAATTTCGCTGCCGTCAGCGGTGGTAGCTATGCCTCCAGAAATACAAGTCAAAGCATTCAGGTACGCCCAAATGCTCTGTAGCCTACGGCTGCCGTAAGATGGTTCACGGCGTCTAGGGTGTTCAATACACATGCTTAATAGGCCTTGGTGGGTACCGTACAGTAGAGGTTTGATCCTATTAACAGTAAACGGATCCCACCGCTGTCACCAAAAATATGTCACGTCCCGGGTGAGGTTTTTGGGGAACAATGACATGAAGGAGGGAAAAGACAGGCGCGAATCTAGAATCCAGCACTCTGAGGTTTGAGGGACTCAGGCGCGAATATTAAATCCGTCACACTAGGGTTTGAGAGGAACTTAGGCGCGAATATTAAATCCGTCACACTAGGGTTTGAGAGGAACTTAGGCGCGAATATTAAATCCGTCACACTAGGGTTTGAGAGGAACTTAGGCGCGAATATTAAATCCGTCACACTAGGGTTTGAGAGGAACTTAGGCGCGAATATTAAATCCGTCACACTAGGGTTTGAGGGACCCAGGCGCGAATATTAAATCCGTCACACTAGGGTTTGAGGGACCCAGGCGCGAATATTTAATCCGTCACTCTGAGGTTTGTGAGGAACTTAGGCGCGAATATTGAATCCGTCACTCTGAGGTTTGTGAGGAACTTAGGCGCGAATATTGAATCCGTCACTCTAATCGACCAGGGAAGGTAAATGTACACTTGAGGAGCACCCGTTATAGCACTTCGTATTTAGTTTTGGTTTATGGGATAGCATTTACGTTTGCATTCGTGCGAAAGAAACCACGCTTATGTTTCTTGGATTGCACGGCTCATGCGATCATATGTTTGTAAACACTAGAACCGTTCTCGTGCTCACGAGCGAATCAGCTGTTGCGGCAGCTCGGTTTCGTTCGGGATCTTTATAACTCGAGGATACACACAATAATTCGAAACATGGTAGAAAACAAAGCTGTTTATTAGCTTTGTTAGCACATTTTTATAAAGCACAATATGAAGTTCATAACCATTTGAAATTATATACAGGTACTGGTGAGTGTGAATAAGCGCAATAAGCTTCAGTAAGTTTATAATATGAAATGCAGTAAGCGTTAATGCAAGAAAACGATATAAGATAATAAGCGATTATAAGGCAAATACATATAAACAAAATAAGCATTAACGTGATAATACAAAGTAATGGAAATGTCAGTAATACGAAAGTAATAAATGAGCGTAATAAGCTTGGATAGATAATAATAGTAAGAAATAGTATATAAAATAATAAGTGAATAGCAATAAGCTTTAAAATGCGATAAGCGTTATTTATGCGGGGAATATAATGAGGGTGATATAGTAATAATAATTACTTACAATAGTTGTCGTTGAACACTGATTTGAAAATGTTTAACGCGGTTAATTACACTTGTCACTTGAAAGAATGCTTAACGTAGCTAATTACTTGTCGCTTGGACAGAATAGTGAAGAAGGAGGACGAGGCCTCGCAGGACCTCGTATTTATGTATTCTTACAGGAGTATTGCGGGGGTATGCGCGGTAAAGACCTTGACCCATTTCGGAATTAAGACGCAGTAGGACTTCCGGGGTTTTTGTACACAATATGGCTATTAATAGACATGTTGTTGTCACGTACGCCAAATATGCGTCGCAATTAGGTTTCTAGGGTTTTTATGACTGCGAAAGGAGATACTCAACTCCTCGAATGGGTTTTTGGGTGTTCAATAGGAGAGGGGTTAGGGTAGTTTGTACCTTTTTGAGTCGTAAAGAGGGGTTGAGACTTGGTCTCAGTTTAAGAGGGATTTCGTAACGATGGGCTTGTTTGAATTCGATTTAGAGGGAATGATTCGTGCTTTATAGGACGAATAGGCGGCGGGGGTTTTGAAACGATCATCTCGTGATGGGGACCGCTAAGGTACATCAGCGAGGTGGAGGTTTGTGTTGATCATCTTGTGTTGTTGACCGCTAAGGTGCAACATCAAGGTGATCGGCTATTGAGGAGATGGGGTAGGAGTTGAGTTTAATAGAGTTTGGTGGAATGATTTTGAGGTTTATAAATGGAATTTGGAATAGAAAGGCGCGAAAAATCGTGGGACGTCACAGTACCTCTTCTAATTTATGGATTTCGACCCTCGAAGGGGTTGGAGTACCTATTAAGAAGTGCGAAACGTCCCGTTTCCGCGTTTCTCATCAGATCTCTGAGAAAATGGTGTCAATCGATTCCTTATGTTTCGCCGATGAAACTAACACCAAGAACGACGCAATTCGGAGCATAATGAAGGAAATAAGATGAAAAATTAATTTATATAATTTCTCGCTAGGTTCGTAAAAAATAGTCCGATTTACATGAAATTTGGTATAATTTCATCGGCAAAATGTAAGGAATGTATCGGTATCACTTCCATATCGATATGCTAAACAATAAACAATTCAGTTTTTCTGAAACAGGTATGAATCCTCGGCCGACCCAAAATGCCGCTAAACGACGAGCATTCAGTTCCCACTACTGCCGACGAAATCGACGCGCAGGTGCGGATTGACCACTATCGCGTGCCGAAAATTCCGCAATTTTTTTCGCGCAGATCCAGAATTTTGGTTCTACCGGGTAGAGGCGTCATTGCGTACGGCGCAAATTACAGTTGATTCGACCAAAGCGGATATTATTTTGGCCGCGCTGGACACGGATGTCGGATTAACGATTAAGGACATTTTTAAGCAAGTCCCGCGTCCGGTTGACATATTTGATCAAATCAAACGGCGGATCATTACAACTTTCGCGGATTCCGAAGAGTCAAACCTCAGAAAATTATTGAAGGGGCAGATTATCACTGAGGGCAAGCCTTCATTAATTTTGAATCGTTTGCGCGGTTTGAATGACGGACGATGCGATGACTCGGTCATGCGAACAATATTTTTAGAACAATTACCAGAGAATTCGCGGGCTATCCTCGCCGCGAGCGACACGAGCGATTTAAACAAATTGGCTCTGTTGGCGGACAAGATTACGGACAACACTAAGGCCTCGGAGGTTGTAATTGCTGCATCCGCGCCTTCGCCCGCTCAGGCATCCACGCCACTTCCGGCGGTTTCTTCTGAGAGTATTAATGCAACATTGGATAGGTTAGTGAGCGAGATAAAACAGATGTCAAAACGGTTAGATACAATGTCGTCGCGCTTGAACCTTATCGAACGTAGGAGCGGATCGCGTCGCGGTCGCTCAACGTCGCGTAATAATAACAATAATAACAAACAGCACACACGTTCGTCTGAATCTGCGCAAGTAAAACTATGCTATGCGCATGAAAAATACCCTGATAATCCAAAGAGTTGCAAACAATGGTGCTCGAAATTTAAAACTTGGAAAGCGGAAAACTAACGCGATCCTCCGTTTCGGAGACGAAAGCGGAGGATCGAGCTTCGTCGAAGCGTCTCCATGTAAGAGATCGTATCTCGGGACAAATATTCTTGGTCGACACCGGTGCGGACATATCGCTGGTTCCGGCAATTAAGAAAATACACGGCGAGCCGAGCGCGCTTAAGTTGTTTGCAGCGAACGACACGCGTATTAATACTTACGGAGAATCGTTTCGAACAATCGACATTGGACTAAGGCGCGATATTAAATGGAATTTTACCATTGCCGCGGTTCCAAATCCGATATTGGGTGCCGATCTTTTGACGCACTACGGGCTTATGGTTGATTTGCGCAACCGGCACTTGGTTGATTCGGCGACTAGTGTGTTCGTATATACGACGGTGAAAGCCGTTGACTTCGTCACGGTGAGTACGGTTGACCCTCTATCAACGTACGCAAAAATTTTACGAGAATTTCCTGAGATAACCGGTGCGACGCGTTTGGATCCCCTGCGCCAGGGTGATGTATACCACCACATTATTACTACGGGCCCTCCAGTTTCGGAACGTCCTAGGCGATTGAGCCCGGACAAACTCAAAGCCGCTAAGGCAGAATTTAAGGCGTTGGTGCAGGCGGGTATATGTCGACCGTCATCCAGCCCCTGGTCTAGTCCGATACACATGGTACTAAAAAAAGATGGTACGTGGCGAATTGCGGCAGATTATCGTCGGGTTAACGCGTTGACTGTCCCGGATAGGTACCCCACGCCACACTTGCATGACTGTGCGACTAATTTGGCCGGTAAGACAATTTTTACATCTCTGGACCTTCACAGAGCTTACAATCAAATTCCTATGGCACCGGAGGATGTCGAGAAGACGGCGGTTATTACGCCATTCGGTCTTTTTGAATACTCATATATGACATATGGCTTGAGAAATGCCAGTCAATCCTTTCAGCGGTACGTTGAGCGCGCATTGGGCGACTTGGATTTTGTGTTCGTATATATTGACGATATTCTTGTGGCATCCTCGTCGGAGGCAGAGCACGCCGTGCATCTCCGCACGGTTTTCGAAAGATTAAAGCGTTTTCACCTTCGTCTGAATGTCAGCAAGTGTGTCTTGGGGTCCTCCGAAACCGAGTTTCTCGGGTAGTCGATTGGTAGTAAGGGCATTCGCCCGACTGCCTCTAAGGTGGAAGCGATTCTTCGTTTGCCAAAACCGAAAACGGTGATGGAATTAAGGCGATTTCTCGGGATGATAAACTTTTATCAGCTTAGTATGCCGCATGCTGCAGAAATGCAAGCCCCCTTAAATGTTTACTTAAAAGATTCTAAGAAAAATGACAAAAGGCCTATTATTTGGTCGAAGGAAGCGGAGGACGCGTTTGATAGGATTAAAGCAAATTTGGCAGAAGTCACCTTGTTGGCTCATCCTCGTCAAGGCGCGGAGACGCGCATTGTGACGGACGCTTCAGATTTTGCGTTGGGCGCGGTCCTTGAACAGCGATCAGTTTCGGGTTCTTGGGAGCCATTGGCATTTTTTTCGCGAAAGCTGTCGCCGGCACAACTAAGCTACAGTGCGTATGACCGCGAATTGACTGCGATATTTGAGTCAGTAAAACATTTTCGGTATTTTATTGATGGCCGGGTATTTAAGATTTTAACGGACCATAAACCGCTGGTTTATGCCTTTTCTCAGCGTTCGGACAAGGCTTCGCCGCGTCAGGTGCGGCAACTATCGTTTATTGCCCAATTTACTACGTCAATCGAGCATTTGCCGGGTGCGAGTAACGTGGTTGCCGACCCGTTGTCGAGAATTGAAGATCTCAGACTTCCAGTCGAGATTAGTCTTAAAGAGCTTGCTGAAGAGCAGCTTGCCGATTCTGAGTTGTCGGAATTAAATAAATCCACGAGCCCGTGTTTAAAGCTTATTAAATTGCAATGGGGACCAACCCATACCTCTATTTTTTGTGAGATGTCGGGTGAGGCGTTGCGCCCTTATATACCTGTGGTGTTACGCGAGAGGGTGTTTGATTTATTTCACAAACCCGCGCACCCGGGTGCCAAAGTAACAGATCGTACCATTCGCCAGCGTTATGTATGGCCCGACATGCATCGCGACATTGCGCGGTGGTGTAAGGGTTGTGTCGAGTGCCAGATGTCGAAAGTATCGCGACATGTCAGGCGGGTTCCCAAATATTTTGTCGCGCCCGATGGTCGATTCGACCACGTACACATCGACATAGTTGGTCCATTGCCGCAGAGCAATGGATTTTCGTATTGTCTAACAATGATTGACAGATTTTCTCGCTGGGTCGAGGCTGTTCCGTTAGTGGAAACCTCGGCTCAGACGATATCGAGAGCTTTCTACGATACGTGGATCTCACGTTATGGTTCTCCTAAGGTTATTACGACTGACCAGGGTGCTCAATTTGAGTCTCGATTATTTTCTGCGCTCCTCGAGCTGATCGGGTGTGAGCGAATTCGGACAACGCCTTATCATCCTGCTTCAAACGGAATGGTCGAGCGATGGCATCGGGTTTTGAAGGCGGCAATTATGTGCCATAATGATCAAAATTGGTCACGGGTTTTGTCAACCGTGTTGTTGGGTTTGCGTTCGCACGTGCGGGCGGATACGGGTGCTTCTCCTGCCGAGTTCTTGTTCGGTGCGACAATTCGCCTTCCCGGAGAATTTTTCTTGCCGGAGGATCTAACGCCGAACCCCAAAATGTTTATTGAGGAATTTAGAGAATTTATGCGTCAAGTTCGGCCGATGCCGGTTGTGCACAATCATAAAAAACGAGCATTTTTTTTCAAGGATTTAAAAACTTATACCCATGTGTTCCTTAGAAACATGGCAAAAAAAGCCTTAGAGCGACCGTATTCAGGCCCTCATAAGGTGGAGGAACGTGTTTCGGACGCCGTCTATCGTATCATTGTAAATGGTGCTGCACGTAATGTGTCTACGGAATTGTTGAAACCGGCGTTCATTGTTTTGGACGAGCAGGACGATCCGTTGTCAAATAGCGCGGGGTCGTCTTCCGATGTACCGGCGACTGCATCGCAGCGCTTAGCTTTTAAAACTTACTCTAGAAAGAAAGTAGCGTTCGCGCCTGGGACAGAACCACCCACTAAAGTGTAACCCTGCCACTTTCGCTGTGCTAAGCAGCACAATGTATATATTGTATATATTTGTAAATATGTTTTATAACCTTTTTATATATTTTATAATCTAGTATTAAGTCGTGCAGTTAACTGCGTTTGCACTCGGGGGGGGAGTGTGTGGGGATCGGGCTGCCCCCTCCTTGCGGACTGTGCAGGAGTGGGGATAGCCGATTGCGTGCGAGTAGTCCTGTGCGGACTCGCCCTACTCTGTCGCTGACGCTAGACCTGTCGAGTCGTAGAGTCGACTTGGGAATATTCCTTTGATTCCTTGGTTGTGCACGTGGTCGTGCACGAGGAGGCAAAATAAAGTTACTAGTCTCACGGTCATTTTGTTCTCTCATTGTTTAAATACAACGGCGTTGGTAGGGACGCCGGGGATATTGGGTATTACCTCTTCCCAATCATATTTCCTACACGTGGCAAGGATAAGTGACATCTAGGGAGTGGAAGAAGTGAGAAAATAAAGCGAAGACAGCAGTTGGTAAAGTAGAGCGGAGAGGCTAATGAACCAAGCAGGCGAAGGCGGGGAAGTGCAAAAGGAAACCAGGAGAAGGGGAAGACCATCGTTGGCAGAACAGCTGGGAAGAAGAAGAGCGGACAGCGAAGGCTCGATACTGGACTCATTTAAGAGGAAACGGGAGGACGAGGAGAATCAGGAGAGGTTGAGGGCCGAAAGGGAAATAGAAGAAGAATTCTTAAAAGCAAGGAAAGTAGGGAGGTCGCCTCCGCTGAAGAAAACCGAGGTAGCCATAGGATCTGTGGAAACGTCGGACAGCCAGGAGACAGGGCAGGGAAAAGAAATGGATGCAAAATTAGACAAATTGATGGAAGCAGTGCTGGCAGTTAAGAAAGACATGGAAGAGTTGAGAAGAGATAATAAAGATCTAAGGCAGGGAATGCAGGATCTGAGGGACGAGTGGAAGAGTAGGGACGAGATATGGGAAAAGGAAAGGAAAGAAATGAGAGGAAGGATAGAAGTACTGGAGACCAAGAAGGTTCAGGCTGAGAGGCTGACAGAAAGAATAGAGGGGCTAGAAAAGAAGGAAGAGGCTCGAGAAAAGAGAGAGGGAAGAAATAATATTACCCTAAGGGGAGAAGATCTACCACGTAAAGAGACGCCGAAGGATACGGTGGAGTATGTGTTAAGGCACGAATTGCAGGTAGATGCAGAAATCGAGGAAGCATACTGGGTAGGAAGAGGAGAGAAAAAAGGGCTACTGATAGCGAAGTTAAGAAGCTGGCAACAGAAAAGAGCAGTAATGTTAAAGAAGAGTACATTGAAAGATAAGAGGCTGTTCATTGACAATGACCTGACGAAAAAAGAAAGGGAGATACAAAGAGATATTAAAGATATTGCCAAGACGGAAAGGGAGCAAGGGGCAAAGGTGAAAGTTGGGTACAGGAAAGTAAAAATCAACGATAAGACATTTATCTGGAAAGAAGAGGGTGGGCTGAAAGAAGTAAATTTTTGGAGTCGGCAAAGCTCTGTGAACCTCTAAATTTTTGGAGGATCGCAGAGCTTACAAGGACAACGAAAGCAAGACAAAAGGCAGTACCAACACTCGTTCCCCGCGCGTCTGCGGATGCAGATATGCGGGGAGAGAGGGTACACAGAATTGGAAAAGGAATGAGAAGCCAAAAAGAAATAGATACATTTAAAATAGGATACTGGAATGTAGCAGGATTACTCAGCAAAGACAACCAGTTTTGGGATTTCCTAAAAGAAATCGATGTAATAGGATTAGTAGAAACGTGGATTGAAGAGAAACAATGGGAAGGATTGAAAGATAAATTGCCACAAGAATTCTCATGGAAGTGTAAATATGCCACCAGAGAGAGAAAAAAAGGGAGAGCGATAGGCGGAATTATCACAGGCATAAGAAAGGGCATAGAAGAGGAGGAATCGAACGCAGGAACGGAAAACATTCAAGAGAGAAGAATAAAGATACAAAATGAAAAATGGAGAATAATTACAGTGTACAGCAGAGATATGAAGGAGACAAAAGAAGAGCTAGACCAGATAATAGAAGAGATGGAGAATTGGACAGGAAGGAGGCGATTGTAGAATAGAAGAAAAGCATGGCTTAAGGAGATCAAAAGACAAAGTTAAAAACTCAGAGGGAAAGCTGTTATTAGAGATGGTTGAGGAAAGAGGATGGAATATTCTGAATGGGAATATGGAGGGAGACGATAAAGGAGAGTATACATACTCGGGGCCAAGAGGCAGCACAGTAATCGACTATATAATAACAAATGTCGAGGCGAAAGAAGAGATCAAGAAATTCACAGTGGAAGAGAGAATTGAGTCAGACCATATGCCTCTGATTGCAGAACTATATGCGGGAAATAAAAGGGAAGATCGAGAGGGAAATCAGGAGGAGAGGTGGAGAGAGAGAAGAATCTGGACAGAAGAAGGCAGGAGAGAGTTTGAAATCGAATTAAACAAAATAAACTTTAATAGGACGGAGGTGAATGAAATGGTAGAAGAAATGATAGAAAAAATAAATAATGCAGTACAAAAAGAAGAAGTAAAAATTAAAAAATGGAAACTGGGCAGCTTTAAGTGGTGGAATTCCAATTGTACAAAAAAGAAAAGGGAAGCCAGGAAAGCATTGAGGAACTGGAGAAGAGGTAAAGGAGACAAAGAAGACTACCAGAAGAAAAGAAGGGAGTACAAAAAAGTGTGCGATGAAAGGAGAAGGGAATTACAAGAAAATACAGAAAATGAGATAATGCAATTAAAGGGAGAAAATCAAATATGGGAATATATAAATATACAGAGAAAGAAAAGAATAGGAATCTCCAATAAAATAGATTTAAAAGAATGGAAGGATCATTTTAAAACATTGCTAGAAGGCGACGACTGTAAGAAAGAAGTAGGAGAGTTGGAAGAAATAGACAACACGGAAGGGGAAGAGGAAGAGGAAATAACAGAAGCAGAAGTAAAAGAACAAATCAGGAAATTAAAAAAGAAGAAAGCAGCAGGGGAAGACAAAATAGAAAATGAAGCCTGGATTTACGGTAACGTGAAAATAGTAAAAAGGATCACAGAAATTTTTAATAAAGTGTGGAAGGGAGAAGGATTCCCGGAAAGGTGGAAAGAAGGGGTGATTTCACCAATATTCAAAAAAGGAGATAGAGAAAATGTGAGTAACTACCGGGGGATAACGATCCTAAACACAGCGTACAAAATATATGCTATGGTTCTGGAAAAAAGACTAAAAGAGGAATTGGAAAAGAACCACATAATACCAGAAACACAAGCAGGATTCAGGAGCGGTAGGTCGACAATAGATAATATTTTTATTCTGAATATGTAGCTAACAGAGAAATACAGAAAAAAGGGGGAAAGCTGTATACCTTTTTTTGCAGACCTAAGCGCTGCATTTGATAAAGTGGATAGAGTAAAACTTCAAAACATCATGAAGAAAAAGGAAATAAGTAAATGCTTGAGGATGAGAATCGGAGAAATTTACAAAGAAACAAGAAATACTATAAAAGCAAACGGAGAAATGTCATCCAAATTCTGGACAACAAAAGGGGTAAGACAGGGATGCCCACTGAGTCCAACATTATTTACAATATATGTAGCGGATTTGGAGGAAACCATGAGGAAAAACCAAGCGGGAGGAGTTAGAGTAGGAAAAGAAAAAATCTGGACTCTAGTATATGCGGACGATATAGCGTTATTAGCAAATGAACCAAAGAATCTTAAGGACATGATAAGAAGATTCGGAACATATTTTGAACGGAAAGGGCTGCAACTGAATGCAGAGAAGTCAAAAGTGCTGATTTTCCATAAAGGAAGAGGAAAGAAGAAGAGAAAAGAATGGGGCTGGCAGGGGCACAATCTGGAAGAAGTAAAGGTGTTCAAATACTTAGGGTATAATTTCCAGAAAAATGGGGGCAGAGAGATGCATATAAGGGAAGTCATAAAGAAAGCAAGAATAGCAATGGCGCAGATATGGGGAATAGGGCAAAGAATGTTCAAGAACAATTTTGAGAGAAGAATGAGAATATTCCGAAGCATAGTGAAAAGTATCTTGCTGTACGCGTCAGAAATCTGGGGATGGATGGAAGCAGAAAAGATAGAGAAAATACAGGAGAAATATATAAGGTGGACTTTAGGTTTGGACTTCAATACACCAGCGTATCTAATCTTGGAGGAAACAAAAACGGACAAAGTAAGGATAGAAGCGGGAAGAAGAGCAATGAAATACGAGGAGAAAGCGAAACGGCTGAATAAGAATAAAATAGTACAAGAGTGCTGGAGGGAAATAGACGCGAAGCAGGCAGAGAAAAAGTCGAAATGGGAGGAAATGAGAGACGCATACTACAGACAAAAAATGATGGATATGCAAGAAATGGAAATAGAAAGATGGAGAGGAAGAGAGTTTGCTGAGGAACTAGCGCAAAGAGACAGGACAGAGCAGGTGCAATGGCAATACGAAAGAATACTAGGAGGCAGATACAACGCACATTACACAGAAATCAGAGAAGACCAAAGAGCAAATTACCTAGACGGAAACTACAGAGGCAGAGACCAAAGCATGATCGCAAGGTTCAGATGTGGGAATGAAGAAAGGGGAAGCAAGTACTGGAAGGAAGAAAAAGAGACAGTATGCAGACTATGTAACAGGGCTAGAGAGACCCAGGGCCACATGTTACAAGACTGTAAGGAGCTGAAAAGAGAAAATTCAACGATTAGAGGAATACTAAAGGGAGAAGCAGAAGGAGCGGAGTGGATGCGTTTGTTTCTGGAAAAAAGGAGAAGAAAAGAAGTCCAAGATGAAGGAAGAAGTCAAAACGAAAGCAGAACATGCAGTTAACAGTCCCAGAAACACTTACACACTTACACACATGTAACCCCATTTTGAGGCCGAAAGGCAAAAAATAAACCTATTTACTACTAATATATCACCAAAAAAAAAAAAGAAAATAATAATAATCACCAAAAAAAAAGAAGATCAACAGACGCGGTCGCGTCTGGAAGCTAATTCCCCTTCCCCCCTCTACCTATGGGCACACTGAGCGACCAAGTATCTATACACGAATGATCGCGAAATTGACAGGTCTCCGAACCTATTTTAGCCTTATTATCTTGTTTTATGACATAGTCCCGGTGTTTTAACATGATTAAGCGACTAATTATTTTTTTTCGAACCCATTTGTCGTTTTACTTAATGTATCAAGCTGTTTTTCTTAAAGATAAAAGATTTATTCTGAATTAATAGTTATCAAAATGATACTTTTTTTACGAGACAGTCGGATAGCACGTAGCGCTAGTACTTGACGCCCGTAGATGTCGCCATTGTCGTTTTACTTCTCCAATTCACGCAGGTAGATGTCGTCTTTCGTAAGCTGAAGTTATCCGGAATGGTTTTGCTGAAAATGCGGTTGCGCAGTTGACGAAAAATGCAAAAAGTCGCTGCGTTCGGGTCTCTAGTAAATGTCACCTAGCTGTCATTTAATCATAACCTGCCAAGTTTTGGGTTAAATTTGAGTTTTCAGAAATGAAGCAAACATACAACAAGCAAACAGAGAATCGAAGCTAAAAAAAAGTATTTATTGATTAAAATAGCGGTACTGATTACGATTTCGATGATAGTTTGAGTTATTTTGGAAAATCTCTATTGTGTTTGAGTGATTGAAGTTAGAGTTTACGTCTGGGGCAAAACGGCCATGTAACACCCGGGGCAAATCGGTCACTCACTGATGATGTCGAACCATAGTAAATAAGTAGTTTTATTAACTTTTGTGCTAAAAATATTCATCGATGCAGAGCTGTCGGTGGATTCGACGCTCAACAATGGAAAACAGTTAACGGTTTCGGGACGAGGTGAGGAGTCGCGTGGCATGGACGGAAGCGCCGCTACGCAGTGCAGTTCGATCTTTGGAAAAAGGAAGTTATATCCGTGCGTTTAAATATTGATCGAAGCGATTATAGCTCGAATAGTTACGAGGAGAAATGAATATCGCTTACATTTTTCAGCAACGTTAATCAACATCCAGCCGGAATAAAAGGTGGCCGTTTTGCCCCGAAGGAGTGGCCGATTTACTCCGGCATTTTTCAAAACGGCGATTTTACACTATATTACAAATTCTCTGGAATGACTTTAGAAACGGGAAGTAACGAAAATTTGTTGTAGCATTTATGTACTATAGGGATTACTCTTTCGGATAGTATAATTCATATAGGTATGTTGTGCCCTGCGTGATGGCTCGCAAGGCTGGTACGGGATTTGGTGATATCGTAGGTTCGGGAGTGAACAAAAGATTAGGATCTACTGGGTGAACTACACCAAGTTGGTTAAATTTAGAGACTAAGTCTTTATTCAGAGACTAATGAATACTAGACTGAGGTTTACAGAAGTGTCAGCCGTGTTAACTGGTCGAGTGTCAAGTCTAGAATCCTCTTCTTTGTGGAATCGCATTGGTTTTATATATCCTTCTTGGGCGTGGTACGCGTTACTATGCTCGGTCGCAGCGAGGCGTTCACGTGTTGCTGACATTGTAAGATTGGTCGCTAGCCGTCTTAGCTTCGAAACATCTCGAACGTTTATATAACGTAATATAATATGTGTAATATGTCTAACACGTGGGCTTGGGCGTTGCCTGGGCACAAAATCCCTTCCCCCTAAGGGAGGAAAAGCCATAGCTTTTTCTTACGATACGTCTTAACAATATTTGTCTACATTTGACTATAATATATTTGTATACAATGGTTATGATGTGTCAAAGGGAACTGGTGGAAGAAGTTCCTTCCTTACTAACTATATTAATTATCGCTTCGGGTTTTTGCGTGGTTTTGTCGTGACTTGTGTTTTCCGTTTTACAATGTCGCGGTGTTCTCGCTTTGAAGTGTACAATACATTTATAGAGTGCAATGATACATAATGTAATTGTTATGAATCCCGTTATCGACGATAGCGTAAAGAAGCTGTAGTGATACTCGGTTGGTATAATCTCGGGTTTTTCTAGGTCGTTTTGTAAGTCGTCTAATTTTTTGCTAACTTTATTCAATTCTTCTGGGTGTTTGATTATTCTTTTTAGCTCGAAATTTGTGTTACGATATGAATTTACAGTGGTTTGTGGCAGTGTGAATTCGTCTAGTGATAAATTGTAACCAGGTAAGTAGTTCCATATTTTTTCTATACCGTATTGTTTTCCGGTTTCTATCGTAAATTCGGCCGTAGTGATAGTACATTTATTTCTTATTGTTATTATACCAGAGTCCTTAATACTATACATATTTGTGCCTTTATCGTCGCAAGTCGCTGCTAATTGTATCGGTTTTGGTGTGACGTAAATCCATGCGCCTGGTTGTTGTAATTCTATTAGGATTGTATGGTTCAAAGTCATGATTCGTATCTTACAATTGTTCGGTTTTTCTGTTAGTTTGGTGTACAACTGTACTTCGCAGGGTCCGTATGGTATCGCTTTGAATATCGGGTGGTTAGATGTGCAGAGATATAAATCGTTTATCGTTTTACATTTCGATAAGTCCTGTTCGCTTAACTGTATATGATCTTGCACCGAGGTGTCAAGTACTACGTAGGAATTGAGGGATTCTATGTACGCGTAGAATGATTCGTTTATCTTAGTGGGTACTGGGTGTACTTTGCTTAATTTGAATTTTTTCGCGTTTAGTAGTGGGATATCTAGTATTACAGTAATTGATTTAGTGTCCGAAAAGGCAGAAAGTGTAAGGATTTCATATAAAACGTGCATGTTTTCTAATTTTATACTTATGGGGAAGTCTAGTCCTTGCGGTATATAAGCTAGTGCAGAAGTGAGGTAGGTTATGATTTGCGCTGGTGGTATTAATCGGGGGTTTAAAATCCCTTTCTTTATATCCATTATGAATTCTAGTAGGTCTTGTGTGTCGCGTAGGAGTGTTTCTGCCACGCTATTTATTAATATGAGGTTTTCGTCTATGGTTTCTCGAAATCTAGTTATGTCGGTCGTCTGTTGTAGTAAGTATTGAATTTGCCAAGTCGCGTTTAAAAGGGTTTTTTCGTTTTCCTGTATGTTGTATATAGTCTCGTTTAAGAGTTCGGTGTTAGCTCTTACAATTTGCATTTGTCCTTTGATCGTATTTTTCAATCTAATGTCTTGTCGTTTGAGGAATTCTATTTGGTCATTGATTTTCTTTCTATCTTCGGAATCCATTAATCCGAAGAGTGATTTACCTATGTAACCTAATCCGTCTATCAGTCCGCGACGCTGTTTTGGTGCGGAGCTTATGGTCTGTTGGACGTAAGTTATGAGCTTAGCTACTCGGTCTACTTTGCCTTGAATTTTTGTACCGAATGTTTTACAGAATTTTTGTAAGTTGTCCGTAGAAGGTGTTTTACATTGAGACAGTATGTCGTGTAGTGTTTCCTGGAGGTTTGCTTCTCGTCGGTAAATGTGGGATATATCTATGTGTAGTATTAGTTTCCAACTATCTCGGTAGATTTGTAGGTCGCCTATGTTTTCGAAGTAAATGCCTGGGTGATCTTGGAATTCTTTTATAGCGAAGTCTGAGTCGGGGGTCGTCCCTCCTATTACTAGTATCGTCATTTGTAGGGCGGTAATTCTGTAAAATATAATGTTGAGGTGTAGTTGGCGTTACGTTTTGTTGTTTGCGACGTCTTCTTCATGCGTGAGCGAGATTAGTTTTTGCCGCGTGGACTGAATGTCTTTCCTATCTCTCTTAGGTTTAAGTGGGGGCGATGTGCATAGGGCTCGATTTTCTCGTCGCTTCTTATTTCGTTTCATTCTTCACCATGCTTTCCATCATGGACGTCCCGCGGGAAATAGTACTATTTTTATTGGTGTGTTTTGGACATTATGTGTGGTACTCTACGTGTGTAGTGGCGCGAAGTTCGTGTTTTTTCCTAAAACGTTATATTTATTTCTCAGAGCTTGGAGTATCCTGCCCCGCCCGGGTTTCTTAATTTTTCATACCGGAACGCGGTGCGCGAGTACAGAGCCGATTTGAGGCGATACCGAGCGGAACTCTCGGCGTGGCTTGACAGCGAGGATTCGTGGGGGATACGCGCCATGTTTGGTGAGTTTCAAATATTTTTTTTTTTTTTTTTTTTTTTTCTCTGTTTACATTTGTATCTGGTTATTATTCCAGAACTCTATGGGGATACGTTCCTTGGGCCCGTTTCTCGGCGCGAAGCTTGGTCCCTCTTGGCGAGTTGGGAAGAGTAACCCGCATTTGTATTTTTTTTTATTAACTTTCTTAAATAAATTTATCTATTTGCTTTTACTACTTACTATAATTTAGTTGTTCGTGTAATTTTTACTTCCTTTCACGGTTGCGACCTTTTCCTATGCTCACTATTCGATAAAGTGTTTTAGTCTGTTTGCGTGTACGCGAAGCGTTCGTCGTCCTTTAATTATGGTATAGTTATTATTATCATGTACGCCTTGGATCGTGTAAGGACCGATCCAAGCGGGGGTTAATTTCTTTGATCTTCCGCGTCTCACGGTCTCGTCGTGTAATAGTATTTGGTCTCCTATCTTGAACGATTTTTCTGCGGTCTTTTTATCGTATTGTCTTTTAGATTTGTCTTTGTTAATCTCTAAGGTTTCGCGCGCAATGTTGTTTGTGGACCGTAGTCTTTCGCGTAGTTCTTCAGCGTATTTGTCATACGTATACGTTAGTTGCGGTGCCTGGTTTAGTGAGGTCGGCAACGTTGCTTGTCTCCCGAATACGAGTTCGTAGGGTGTGTAGCCAGTAGACGAGTGTGGGGTTGTGTTGTAAGTAAACATTGCATACGGTAGCCATTCGTCCCAATCGGTCTGGTCTTCTGTGATAAAGTTCTTTAGGTATTCTGCTAGCGTACGATGGCTTCTTTCTAGGGCTCCGTTTGATTGAGGGTGATATGCCGTGGTTTGTATTTTTTCGATTTTAAGCAATTTACATACGTTTTTGAACACTTGGCTAAGGAAATTGGTTCCTTGATCGGTTAACACTCGTTGTGGAATTCCGTATTCGCAGATTATTCTTGTGACGAATTCTTTTGCTACTGTGTTTGCTTCCTGATCTTCGAGGGGTATAGCTTTGCTGAATTTGGTTAACAAGTCTTGAAAGGTTAGTATGTATTTGTTTCGTCTACTTGTCTCGGGTAAAGGTCCTACTATGTCCAGTGCGCATTTTTCGAATGGTTCTGTGGGAGTGTCTGTAATTACCATGGGAGCTTTGGTTATTCTTGTTAATTTATTTTTCTGACATTTTTCGCATTTGGAGATGTATTTTTCAACGTCTTGGCGCATTCCTGGCCACGAATGGTTTAATTTTATACGTTCCAGGGTTCGTTTTATTCCTAAATGTCCGCCTAAGGGAGTGTCATGAAATTCGCGCAGTATTTGATTTTTATCGTCCTCCGTATATGTTATATCGCTCTTTTCTTCTTCTGACTGGGATTCGTTTTCTTCGTCGGCGTTTTCGCTGGCGACGGCTAGTGTTTCTGTGTTGAGTTTTCGCTTCGTCCCTCGCGTAATCGCGAACATTCTACTGAGGGCGTCTGCGTTTTTATTTGTCTTTCCCGCTTTGTATTCTATGGTGTAATCGTATTCTGCTAGCTTCAATTTCCATCTCATTAATCTTGAGCCGGGATCCTTTACGTTAAAAAGCCAAGTAAGAGGTTTATGGTCTGTTACGATTTTAAATTTTGTGCCGTATACATAAGGTCTAAAATGTTGCGTTGCCCATACTATGGCCAACAATTCTTTTTCTATGGTGCTATAATTTTCTTCTGCCTTATTTAGTATTCTACTTGCGTATGCTATGGGTAGGTCTTGACCTATCTTTCCCTGTGATAATACTGCTCCTATTGCTTTTCCGGAAGCGTCTGTTGTAAGAACGAATGGTTTCGTGAAATCGGGGTATTGCAGTATCGGTGCTGTTGTTAACTTTTCCTTTAATATCTCGAAGGCTTCCTGCTCTTGTGCAGTCCATCTGTATGCTTGGTCTTTCTTTAATAATTGCGTCAAAGGTTTCGCGATTTGTGAAAAATGTTCTATGAATCTCCTATAATATCCGGCTAGGCCTAAGAAGGATTGTATATCTTTAGTTCTTTTGGGTATCGGAAAGTTTTTTACCGCGTCGAGTTTCGTAGGGTCTGGTTTGATACCGCTCTCACTTATCACGTGACCAAGGTATATCGTTTCCTTTCGTAGAAATTCGCATTTGTTGGGTTGAAGTTTCAGGCCACTCTCGCGTATACGTTCGAATACAAGTTCTAGACGATCTTGGTGTTCTTTCAGTGAACGTCCATAGACGACAATATCGTCTAAATACACGAAACATTTTATTCCTTGTAATCCAGATAATACGGTATTCATTAGTCTTTGGAATGTCGCGGGAGCGTTTTTAAGCCCGAACGGCATTCTATTATATTCAAAATGGCCGTATGGTGTCGAAAATGCCGTTTTCTCACGATCTTCCTTTTTCATGGCTATTTGATGGAATCCTGACGCTAAATCTAAGGTTGAGAAATATTTTGCTCCTCCTAATTGATCTAGAATGTCCGTTATATTCGGTAAGGGGTATGAGTCGCCTACCGTCGCGTCGTTCACTTGCCTCAAATCTGCTACTACTCTGAGTTTGCGTTTTCCTGAAGCGTCTGGTTTTTTAGGAACTACTAGCAATGGGACGTTCCACTGGCTGACGCTTGGACTAATTATTCCTTCTTCTACCATTTCCTGAACTTGTCTATTTACTTCCTCTTTATGCGCTTGAGGTAATCTATACGGTTTTACGTATATAGGTTTAGTATCTGGGATTAGGGTAATCGAATGCTCTGCCATCGTGGTGTATCCTAATTTGTCTCCTTCTAGGCAGAATATTTCATTATACTTCTCACATAGCTCGAGTAAGCTGGTCTCTTCTTCTTTATTTAGGTGATCTGTTCTAAGGTTTTCGCGCAGGGTTTGCATCCTATTTCTCCCGTGTACTGCGTGTACTACGTACGTCGGCGTGTCGCGCTCCTTGTCGCAATTCGCGTCAGTCGGGTCAGTTTCATAGCTCGTCAGTGTTTGTAACGTCACTGTTGGCATATTGATAAGGACTTCGTCCGCGGTAGTGTTCATTACGCTTATTGCACATTTCCCGTTCTGGCCCACTGTTAACGAGTTTCCTATAAATACTCCTGGTTTAATAGATTGTCTTTCCACTATACCTTCGCCTTTATCAGTTGTTCTAGCTAGGAGAATGGTTTCAGATCGCGGTTTTAAAATTACGTTCCTTCCTGAGTAGGGGAATTGTATTCCGTATATCTCTATTCCTAGGTTTGCCCGGATGCATACTTCGTGTTTAGCCATAAAATCTTGTCCTAGGATTCCGTCTGCTTCTAATGGGAAGTCGTCTTTAACTAATCGGCAAGGATGCGTTACTGTTTTATTTCCGATTTCTATGTTTAATTGTACTAGACACAGCGTTTTGATTTCCATAGGGGCTATTCCTCGCAAGGATACTATTTCGTCTTCGGCTTGAACATCGCCCTTTACTTTACCTATCTTTATTAATGTAATATCGGCTCCTGTGTCTACTAACATATTCGCTCTTTCCTTTTCTAGTTCCGGCGCTCTAATTTCGATCGTATTTTCGAGTTGGGATGTCACTACCATATTTGCTCGGTACGATTCTACCCTAGATCCTGCGTTTGTTTGTCTGTCATCAGCTGTCCCGCGGCTCGTGGCAGGGAAATTTTGATTTTCGTTAGATGGTTCTCGACCCGGAGTTCTATTAAAATTCTGTCTGGTATCTTCGCGTCTGTAATTCGTATTCGTATAGCGCGGTCTGTAGTCTCGTCCGTTTGCTCTTTCCCTAGCTCTGCATTCTTTGATTAGATGTCCCGGTTTTTTACAGTAATGGCAGACCATGGTGACGCGCTGAACTTCCCTTTTTACTGTCGTCTGTTGCGTCGGGGAGTTTTCTCGAGGCATACTTAATCGCGTATAGCAATTTCTTGCTAAATGTCCCAATTTATTACATCGATCACAGGGCGGTACGTTTGATCCTTCCCTTCCCTTGGGGTGATTACCGAATTTCCTGTAATTTCGCGAGGTGTTTAAACCCATCGCTTGTTCCTCTTCTATAGCGGCGGCTATTGCTGCGTTCAACGTTGCATAGTTACGAGACCTTATGATCGTTCTCAGTTTTACATTTAACCCGAGGGTGAAAACGTCTAGGGCGCGCTCTTGTACTGATTCTGTTAATGCGTTATTTACTTCATCGCTGTTCCCTGCTTTTACCGATAATTCAGATAGTTCTCCAGCTAATTCTTCTACTCTACACGCGAATAATTTTACGCTTTCGCCTTCTCGTTGGTGGCAGGCATGGAATTCTGCCCCAGCTGCTCCTATGGACCTTTTGTCTACGAATAAGGAAGTTAGGATGTCTTTTAATTTATCAAAAGTATCTACTTCTTTGTACTCTAGTACCTTGGCTGCTTTGCCTTTAATTTTCGTACCTATCACCGTTTTCAAGAATCTTGGCAGATCATTCTCGGGCACAAATTCTGCGGCACTTGTATAAGACTTCAGAAATTCTGCTAGCTCGTCTGACGATTTTCCTATGAATTTATCTACTAACGACAGCGCGGTGGATAATCTTTTTACGTCCGGTAGTGGAACCAAGAGGTTGCTTCCAGCATTTAGTGACATTTTTCTATCTTCTGTCTCTTCTATATCTAACAAGCTAAAGTCCGCTAGCACTATCGGGAATTCTCTATTCGGCGTTACAAAGTTTTCTGGGGACGATTCGGCACTTGAATCGTCGTTTTTCTTAACGCTTAATCGTAACGGCGACGGTCGTCGTGTTCGGCGAGACGGTCGTGAATAGTCTATAGAAGGTAGGAGATCTAGTTCCTCTCGTATGAAGGTTAGTTTTTTATCAAAAAATGATTCGAATGATCTTGACAAGCTTTTCTGACCCGGAAGTTTGAATTGATTTGCGCGTTCGTCTTCTATAGACATGCATGTACCGTTTCTATATTTTGATAGGACTCTGGTTTACAATAATTAGTTTCACGGTATTCGGTTACTCACAACGCTACTCTCTTCCACATGTCGACAGCTCGGTCAGGCGTCCTCTCGTCCGTGAACCGTAGATGGTGATAAGAGACGAAACGGATCCAGCAAGGTCGATCCGTACAGCTGTTCACTGCGTGCTCCGACGGCTGCTTCCTTCGCACGGCTCTCCGTCCGTCCTTCAGGTGCGGCTTCGACTCGTTCCTCGGTCCCCAAAGTACTTCTCGTGCGTCCTGGTCCTCGGATTTGCGACGTCCTCGAAGATGGGTTTGGTGTTAGTCAAATGGTCAATTCACCCGTTCACTCTCAGGCTGATTTTACTCGTCACTAGGCTCGTCGGCGTTCGGACTGCGTCGAACGTTTCTCCCAAAGGCCGTTCCTCGGTCCTCTGTACTACCTCGGTAGAGACGATTGCCAGTTCTAGCCTGTTCGATTGCGATGATCAAATAATATTGTCGGAGGTAGTTCAACCTCTGTCGACGTTGATCAATCGGTTGCGTCAAGGCTCGGTAAAATTTTTTACGATGCACTATCCCACCGCTGCCACCAATTTGTTGTGCCCTGCGTGATGGCTCGCAAGGCTGGTACGGGATTTGGTGATATCGTAGGTTCGGGAGTGAACAAAAGATTAGGATCTACTGGGTGAACTACACCAAGTTGGTTAAATTTAGAGACTAAGTCTTTATTCAGAGACTAATGAATACTAGACTGAGGTTTACAGAAGTGTCACCCGTGTTAACTGGTCGAGTGTCAAGTCTAGAATCCTCTTCTTTGTGGAATCGCATTGGTTTTATATATCCTTCTTGGGCGTGGTACGCGTTACTATGCTCGGTCGCAGCGAGGCGTTCACGTGTTGCTGACATTGTAAGATTGGTCGCTAGCCGTCTTAGCTTCGAAACATCTCGAACGTTTATATAACGTAATATAATATGTGTAATATGTCTAACACGTGGGCTTGGGCGTTGCCTGGGCACAACAGGTAATTGAAAAATTAATTTTTTTTTGTTAAATTTATCAATGAAAAAAGTGGTCGATTTGCCCCGGTCTCCCCTACATATTGATATCGGTTGTGGAGCAGCTGTATTTTTACAATTAATTTCTTTAACAAATGTTGCCATTTTCATCACAATAGTTTTATAATCGTTCGATTAATTTTGTCGTTGTCAATACATTTCGATGCTGATGTACCATCACGTATCATGCATCAATATGAACCGCTTTGAGGATGAAGACCGTTATAAAATACGGCACCTAGTAATTTATAACTAACTATGAAAAAAGTGATGAAATCTCCCCCCCCCCCCAATAAACATGACTCATGTATGAAAGAAGCTAATTCCCTTTAATTCTCGAAAAAAATTCAAATGCTAAGATTGTGTAATCATCTTTGCTAATTCCAATTGTATTTTCGTTCTCCGTTCGAACACTGATTCCTCTGTCACTTTTTATACTTGACATTCCTTTATTGGTCACAAATCAATTCAGTGCTCAGATTTTCAGCTTCGGTTTTAAGGAATTAGCGGGCGTTGTATAAGAAAAAACCTTGATGATGACTACCAAGTTTTTATTATTTTCCATCGTAATACGATTTCCATACGTCATTTTTAACAGAACATGTCGCTCTTATAAAAGTTTTTGTGTCAATTACTGGCCTCGCCCGCTAATTCCTTAAAACCGAAGCTGAAAATCTGAGCACTGAATTGATTTGTGACCAATAAAGGAATGCCAAGTATAAAAAGTGACAGAGGAATCAGTGTTCGAACGGAGAACGAAAATACAATTGGAATTAGCAAAGATGATTACACAATCTTAGCATTTGAGCTTTTTTCGAGAATTAAAGGGAATTAGCTTCTTTCATACATGAGTCATGTTTATTGGGGGGGGGGGGGGGGGTAATAATATACATGAAAAAGTCGAGGACGGAAAAGAGTATCAAAAATCACAAAAAATAAAAGGTAATAATATAATCACAAAAAATAGAAAAAATATACAATACAAAAAAAGATGTAAAATCAAAATGAGCTGCCAGTACATGAAATCCTGTGTTCATACATTCCATTACGATCTATTACATAATATTAAGCAGATATATTTTTATACAAATAAATATTTTAATATGAATAAATATTTTATTCAAAATACTTGGCGCTGCGAAACCGAAAAAATGTTAATTGGCTTAGTATTAATTAATTAATAATTTACAATAACTCCCTTACAATGTATACACACATTCACGAACGCTAGCACAAAAAAGAAAGAAAAAGATTAATGCAATTTATACATATTTATTCAGTTTAGCAACACCAATTCGGGGAGCAGCACCAAGTATTTTGAATAAAATATTTATTCATATTAAAATATTTATTTGTATATATAAAAATATATCTGCTTAATATTATGTAATACATCGTAATGGAATGTATGAACACAGCATTTTATGTACTGGCAGCTCATTTTGATTTCACATCTTTTTTTTGTATTGTATATTTTTTCTATTTTTTGTGATTATATTATTACCTTTTATTTTTTGTGAATTTTTGATACTCTTTTCCGTCCTCGACTTTTTCATGTATATTATTATCTTCTTTTTTTTTTGGTGATTATTATTATTTTCTATTTTTTTTTTTTGGTGATATATTATTATCTTCTTTGTTTTTGGTGATAATTCATGTACTTGACGTAATTTTTTTACTTTACGCGTTACACGCACACCTTCAGTCAAAACGAACTAACACATGTTTCGTTCTTCTACGTATATACGCGGTACGCGCACACCTTCAGCCAAAACGAAACTAACACATGTTTCGTTCTTCATTCGTCGACTCTCGGGATTATTCGGCAGGGATCGTGGTCCGTCATTGTACGAACTATTTTTTAAATATATTATAAACAGGGACCCGGAACGAAACAGAAACGAAAACGATAAACGAAAAAAACGAAATATTTTTCCGGAACAGAAACAGAAACAGAAACGAAATTCTTAACCCTGTTGCAGGAATGAAAACGATATAACCGAAATAAAAGTTTCTGTTAATACCGTTCTGTACACTTCAGGTTAAAAAATTTAAATTTAATTTTATTTTGTATAATTATTTTTATAGTTTATATTGTTGGAAGCTTTCGTTTGCAAGTCATGTCTAGGAGGGCAAGACTCCTAACGCCTCGCCTAGCACCCCAGATAGCACCAAGACGTTTTAAAAACGTTTTTAAAACGTCCATGTCAGACGTTCGGGACGTCTTAAAAACGTCCAGAAAAGGTCCAGAAAAGGTCCTAGAAACGTCCATTTTCACAAACCAGACCGTTTTCTGGACGTTTTTAAAACGTTTTCTGGACGTTTTTAGGAGGTGGGTACTGGTTCGATTAAATAAAAATTTATGGATGTAAATTGTTTTCAAAATATTACCAAACTCGATAACAATTTATTTCGTTTACTTACAATAGATACATGAAAATGTCAGTACAAGGTCGCATACAGAGAATAAACCACTTAAAATAGATATGAAGTATGTAGAACATGTAGGTAGTACACATAGATTATACATATTATGTAGGAAATTATTAATCCCGGTTGTAAGGATTAATTAATATGTTTATTAATTAGGATATAATGAACAAATAGAGAATATAAAGGTATAAATAACGCTGGTATCAGAAAGATTCCACTCGATTGGATTCGCTCGCCACACCGTTCCCGATTACTTTTGCGTCGTTCGTCTTTTATCGTTCTCGTTGAACTGACTAGCTTGCCCCGGTTCGCGTCGGTTTGCCTGAGTCGGCGCGCACGTCGGCTTCCGGTTTGGACGCGCGGCTTTCAAACCCGCTCCCGACACATTCATCCCTACATTCGGTCATTCTGACTGTTGATCGCCTCGGTCATTAACACATTGGTACCCCATGGTTTCAGGTACTCGGCGCACGTGGATGTGGAAAAAGGTCCATCGTGCGTTCCCACACGCTCTACATCGTAGGTGTCGTTCGGCTTGACTTTAGTGATCTTATAAGGACCTAAGAACTTGGCTTTTAACTTTAAACCAGGCCCCATTTGGGTGCGTTTGATCGCTACCAGATCGTCTATACAATATTTCGCGGATTTTCTTTGACGGAGGTTGTACACGCGGCGGTTTTCGCTCTGTACATCTAAAATCTGGTTTTTGGCGGCTTGTCGAAATTCGTTACGTTCGCTTAGGAACTGGTCGCGTAGTTCTTGTTCTAATAACTCCTTGAGTTGAAGATCGTCCCTACTTCGAAGCTTTACCCCGAAAAGCAATTCGAACGGTGTTACTCCTATACTTCTGTGATAGGACGAATTTATTATTAGTTGTAAGCGGCTCATATGTTTGTACCACTTCTCTGGCTCATCCAATGTTAGCTTACTTAAAACGGATACAATGGTACGATTCAATCTTTCGACTTGACCGTTAGATCGAGGTAACCCGGTGGTCACTAATACATGTTTGATGCCTTCGATCTCACAATATTCTTTGAATTCGGAAGAGGTAAACGCAGACCCCTTGTCGCTTATAATATTAGCTGGATTGCCAAAACTAGACTTTTGTAATTCTAACTTATTAATTACTTCTTTGGCCGTCGTGGATTTCGTAGCGTAAAGCCATACAAACTTACTAAAACTATCGATAACTGCTAAAATGTGCTTATACTGCTTAGAAGTGGAGGGTAATGGACCCATGTGATCGACATGATACGTATGGAAGGGTGCATCTCCCTTCGAAATTGGGTGGAGGAATCCCTCCTGTTTCCCGCTTTTTTTATTAGCTAAAATACAAGGAATACAGTTCGCGATACATTGTTCAACTTTCGACTTTAATTTCGGAATGAAATAATTTTGCTTGACTAATTCCTCAGTGACTTTAATCGCGTAATGACCCTTTTGGTGAATCATTTTTATAATTTCGTTTTGCATAGACTCGGGAACCACTATAAGATCTGATCCGTTTTGAGATTTATATAAAAGGTTTGACTTTAAGAAGTAATCATCATACTCTTGGTTTTCTAAAATTTTAAATATTGGTGCAATTCCCTTGTCCTCTTGCTGAGCTCTTTTAATTCTGGACGTAATTTCGTCGATGGTACTAACATGACGGGGTATCTACTAAGCGCGTCAACATGCTTCATTCGGTTACCTGCGCGATGTTCGATCGTATACTTAAAGTCTTCAAGACTCAAAGCCCAACGTGCTATTCGTACTGATAAGTCTTTCTTATCCATTGTTTTCTGAAAAGCGGCACAGTCTGTTACGATTTTAAATTCAATTCCCAATAAGTAAACCCTAAATTTTTTTAGCGCTGTTACTATCGCAAGGGCTTCCAGTTCGTAACTTGGGTACTTGCGTTCTGCGTCGCTTGTTTTGCGGCTTAGGTAATAGATCGGGTGAAGCTTTTCGTCTTCTGGAGATTTTTGCAAGAGAACTGCTCCATAACCATTTTGCCTAGCGTCTGTGTGTAATTCGGTCTCGTGCGCGGGGTGGTAAATTTTTAACACTGGTTTCTTAGCGAGCGCGTCTTTTAATGAACAAAAGGCATTTCGTTCCTTTTCGTCAAATCTGAAATTCTCATTTTTACGCAAAAGATCGCTCAGGGGTTTCGCAATGCAGGAATAGTCTGCAATAAATTTTCGGAAGTATCCAGTAAGTCCTAGAAAACTTTGAACGTCTTTTAGCGTTTTTGGTTCCGGATAAAGCGCGACAGCTTGCGATTTATCAGGAGAAGGGTGTAACGCACCTCCTGTTATGACATAACCTAAGAATACAACACGTTTTTGCAGAAATTGACACTTCTTAACATTAATTTCTAGACCATAGTCGCTCGCAGTCTGTAAAACTCGCTTTAGCGGTTCAACATTTTCTTCAATATTCGGAGCCGGTATTATTAAATCGTCTAGATAAGGAATAACGATTTCTTCTTTTATTTCCGTGGGGAAAACACGGTTAACGAATCTTTGGAAAACAGATGGGGAGTTACATAATCCGAAAGGAACTTTCAGAAATTGATACTGCCCACTGTGTGTCACGAACGACGTGTATTTTCGCGATTCTGCGGCTACGTTTACATGAAAAAATCCATTTTTTAAATTTAGAGTGCTAAATATTTTCGCGTCTTGTAACTTGTCCAGTTGATCTTCTATCAACGGTAATGGGTATCGATCTTTGACTATGATTTTATTCAATTTTCTGAAGTCTATACAAACGCGTTTCTTTCCATCTTTTTTATCTACTACTACTACCGAACTACCGTATTCAGAAGAGCAAGCTTCGATTATTCCATTTTCCAACCATTCTAGTATTTGTTTCTCAACTATATCGCGTTCTACTGGAGGTAATCGTCGCGGACGTTGGTAAATAGGTTCTTCGGTTTTTACAACAATATTCATCTCAACATTAGTCGTTTTACATTTATTAGGAGCGTAATTGGTAATTAAGCTTCTTACCTCAGCTTTCTCCTTCTCGCTTACTTGTTCGTTTATATTCACAGGTGACTGGTCACATATGTCGATGTTAGCTAGAAAATCAGGTCGGTCATCCTTCGCTACTGTCACCTCGCCTTGTACAATTGTGATTGTTGCCTGTAAAAGTACGTCGCGTCCTACTATCATTTCTAACGCCATTACGGAATTCGGAACCACGTATACTGTCGTCGGAAATTGTTCGCAGTCTATACAGATTGTGGCCTGAAAACATCCTTGTGGCTTAACCTCGGTGCAACCCAAACCGGTCAACAAATATTGCGTGCTATCTAGGGCGGGTGATTTTAATTCTTGATAGATTTTCTCACTAACGAGTGTTACCCGACTACCCGTGTCTAACAGAGCTCGTACTTTCATGTCGCAAATTACTACTTCCTTACACATGTCTTGATTCGGCAAGACTGAGATATTGTTCACGCCTGCTTCACTTTTGTCATTGCTCTTTTGTTTGTCCTTTACTTTTGCACTGCACTCAAGCGATTTATGCCCGAACTGGTTGCACTTAAAGCACTTAGGACCTAGCTTCTTCGATGGACACTCACTACTCGGATGCCCTGGATCTCCGCAATTATAACACCTCACAGTCTTGGTCCGGTTCTCGGATTTCTTCGAAGATTCGTGCGTTGTCGTTGGTCCTTTGGATGTCGTCGTCTTCCCTCTGCTGCCTCTGGAACCTCGTGCCTGGACTGCGTCCCATATCTCTTCGTAAGCTCGTAGGCGTTCTTTAAAGTCTCTTAATTTTTTCGTTCCGTATAGGATAGATTTGTTGACGGCGTCGTCTGGAATGCCTTGAATTACGTATCGTATTAATGCTTGATCCTCGATCGTGCCCCTGGATGCTAGCTCTTTCATTATCAGGTAATATTCAGATAATTTTTCGTCCTTCTTCATCTTCCTATCCGATAACGTTTGATGTAGCTTGGCACTGTCGATTGTTGTAGAAAATTCGTCTTGTAATAATGTCTTTAAGGTCTTCCAGTTTTTTATGACACCTTCACTCTGAATATAAAGTTTTGCCAGCCCTGTTAATGAGCGTTTTGCAAATATTACCTTTTGTAACTCGCTCCAGTTGAAAAGTGCAGCTGTGTCCTCAAAGTCTGCTGCCCATCGTTCAATCGGATAAGTGTCACTTCCGTCGAAAGTCCGGATGGAACTTTCTACGTCTCTGAATGTCAACGAAAAATCATGACGTCGTGTGTTTACTTCTTTCGATGAAAAATCATGGCGTCGAGCGACTGCTTCCTTCCGCCGTCCGACAGGTGGATCTGCGGGACGTCCTGTGGGTAATTCAGTTTCCTCTGCAGCACCTTCGTTACCGATCGCGTCTCCGTTATCGGCATCGTCTGCAGCTGGGCCGTCCCTTTCTTCGCCATTGTCCTCGTCAGAATCCTCGTTCTCCTCGGCTTCGGAATCGTCATCGCTTTCACGAAGGGTGTCCAGATTCATTAAGCCGCTACAGATGCGTTTGGCTATTTCTTCCTTGGATCCTTCGTAATCCAGACAAAGGATATTGCAAATGGCGATCAAGTCGCGTTCTTCGAAGGTTTCCTGGATAAATGCCACCTTGTCGTGATGTTCTCCACTCCCGTCATGGAATGTGAATCCTTTAAAGTTTCTCAATCGGCTACGATTTTTACGGTCGCCGATATCGCCGAACACTAATTGGTGGAACGCTCGGATCACCTTCGCCGGTGCTACTGTGATATTTTTCTCGACCCTCGCATTTTCTTTTAGACATTCCATCTTGTTTGTACAGTATACGTTCCGTCTTATTCACGTATGCTGTTAATGCTGTTTCGTTGTTGTGGACCACGTGCAAGCGTGCGCCCTTTTTCCTTCGAAGCGTCTTCCTGGGTGGCTTGAAATCGTCGTCACCACGTGTTGTCCTTACGCGTCTTGAGTAGGACTTCCCGTCTTCCGCAGTCTGAACCTCACTTGTTTGGTCGCAGAACGCGCCGTCTTACGTCGTATGAAGTCAGTAACCTTATGTGGCGATTTTAGGACAGAAAAGTCTTCCGTGGCTGTTGATTAATCCGATTCGATCCTGGCTGAGCCCCCACTTTGTAGGAAATTATTAATCCCGGTTGTAAGGATTAATTAATATGTTTATTAATTAGGATATAATGAACAAATAGAGAATATAAGGGTATAAATAACGCTGGTATCAGAAAGATTCCACTCGATTGGATTCGCTCGCCACACCGTTCCCGATTACTTTTGCGTCGTTCGTCTTTTATCGTTCTCGTTGGACTGAATAGCTTGCCCCGGTTCGCGTCGGTTTGCCTGAGTCGGCGCGCACGTCGGCTTCCGGTTTGGACGCGCGGCTTTCAAACCCGCTCCCGACACATTCATCGCTACAATTATACAAAATATAGGTACAGAATATGTAAAATATCTGCACTTACAATAGATGTTTATAACATTGTTACAAATTCGTTGAAAGATCTCAAAGTATTGAGGAAAATATTTTCTCTGAGTAATATTTTGTGCATAAAATGTGTCTTAACAAAATGTCTCTACTTGCCGTTCGATTTGCTTGTACAGTCAAAACTTGTAATTGCGTTCATGGCAGGAAATTGACAGTACGCACACACTAAATTGACCGATTTGTGGACACACACGCTCAAGTCCTGCATTCTCACTTTTAACTGTACAAGCAAATCGAACAGCAAGAAGCAGCGTGTATGGTGGCCTTTGCAGCTTCACAAGTATCAGAATTCTTTGGAAATCTATAAAAACAGAAATAAAGTTCAAAATAAGATATTTTTTGAAAATATAGTTACTTTAACACGTTTGCTACCCAGTATACCTTTATATATTTTTCCTTAACCCCTACAGCACACTTTATTGCAGGAATGTTTCATTTAAATTGCAGTTTAATTTTTTAAATATTGCACTGAATGTTGCTGAAAAGTTACGAGTAAATTGCTATGTCCGCCCCTTTGCAACATTGCAAGATATATTTCTGCAACATTGTTTCGGAATTTTACAGCAATTTTCGCGCAACATTTCTGAGATTTTATAGCAATTTTCGCGCAACATTTCTGAGATTTTATAGCAATTTTCGCGCAACATTTCTGAGATATTATAGCAATTTTCGCGCAACATTTCTGAGATTTTATAGCAATTTTCGCGCAAGGTTTCGGACAGTAGGGCAAAAAAAAAATAACGGTATTTTGTATACATATATTCCGGATGTGTCTGTGAGGGGACCGATGACATTGTTACGTATGTGGAATTTTCCCATACGCCGCTCTCAACAATTTTTCGAGCTCGCGTCTGCGAAGGGAAAACGCCCTAAGAGCCTTTTTGTTTATCACATATCACTAAGGGGGTCCTGATCTCGACCATCTGGAATACGACCATGGGAACGGGAGTGACACGACGACGACCCCAAAGGATTTCCTTATATGGAGATTTCTAATGAATCCCCACTCATTTTGGGACTATATAAACCCTTTGGTTTCAACCCTCGTTGGTTAAAAGCAGTACAGTCACGCGTAGCGTAACGTCGTGTCACGCTCGTACAGAGTTGGTTATATTCAGTTAGATCGAGCTAAAGTCTCCGTCAGAATCATAGTTAACCTCATAGAATCCGCGAGTCCGGTTTATATTCTATTTGGCACTTCGAAATAGCCACTCTTACGCCCCGCATCGCCAGTGCGTCAACACCGTGCAACTAGTGGTAACTTACACACTTTATTTAATTATTTAATCGCGACACTTACATTTGTACAATAACTGATTATTGAATATACGAATGGTGTTCACGTGTAAATCGAGTAGAATCGTTAAACCCATCTTTTACCCAGTGATCCTTATAATATTAGTAGCACTCACCCACTGATATAACTTTACCGCTCGAGTTGTATCAAATATTAATTAAGAGTTACGAGGCATTACTAACATTTCCCGCGACCCCCTGATCTCGCATCAGGTTCGTTCGCAATCTTTCATCCAAAATAAGGAATCTTCACCAACCCAGTGGCTCCCCGATTTCGCATCGGGTTCGTCCACGAAACCTCACCCTCCTACGGCTCCCTGATTTCGCATCAGGTTCGTCCGTATCCTACAGCTCCCTGATTTCGCATCAGGTTCGTCTGTAAATCTACCAACTTCCTAACAGCTCCCTGGTTTCGCACCAGGTTCGTCTGTGAATAATCCAACCTCCTAACAGCTCCCTGGTTTCGCACCAGGTTCGTCTGTGAACTTTATCCTAGTGACTCCCCGATTTCGCATCGGGTTCGTTCACGACGTTTCACCTTCCTGCGGCTCCCTGATTACAAATCAGGTTCGTCCGCGTGTGACTCCATTCCTAGAGGCTCCCTGATTTCGCATCAGGTTCGTCCTCGCCGTCAATAATCCTAGTGGCTCCCTGATTTCGCATCAGGTTCGTCCACGCACCTAACTAACAAACTCATAAACCATATTCCTTGGGAAATACCCTTCTCGCCGGCCTCTCGCGTTGCCGCAGCCCCGGCTCGTAACAACATGAATGTGTGCAGAACCGTAGTCGCATAACGTCCGTGTGTCTTTTATAAATAGAAAATTCTTTTACCCCAGGGAGATTCGAACCCGCGACCTGTAGCACCGTAGACGAACACTTTACCGCTGCAGTTGTAATCCTTGAATAGAAAAATTGCTTCCGTATTCGAACTTATCTTTCTACCGTGCAACAGTTTAAACCTAAATTATTCAAGAACAAAGATTTGTTTTGACAAACCCCATTACATCTCTTTAATTGTGGAACGGATATCTCGCAACAAATTCATTTCGACACTTGATGTTGTATTAAGTTGATTCATATTCTTTTATGAAATATCCTGCGTTGTACAAAAAATGATGTTTTTTTAGTTTTTAACGCATTTTTAATACAAACGTTTAAGATAAATTTTTTTTTATATATTTTTTTATTTTCTAATATATGTGTTTGTGGATTTACATTTCACAGATCAGAGGTCTTTACAAATATCTGTTATACCTGTATGCAGTTGAACAGTTTGCTTAAACCTTATAGTCCTCATTTCTAGCTACCCTATCATAAAACGGTCGCGTCGTCTTCAACCGCGTATTCGGCGAGTCAAGGGTGGATCGCAAAACTGACCACATGGTGACCAGGCGTGGGGAAAAACCCCAGGCCCGCAGTTAGCTTTCCAGGCCCGCGGCTTGCACTTGCAAGTACAGTGTAAGACTGTATTCTATTTGTTGACATATGTGATATAAGTAATTAATACAATTATTCAATTAACACATAAGGTTTAAACAAATTCATAAAGTATATACAGCAACAAAAGATATTTGTAAAAAAGTGTAACATGTGCCAATAAGTGCCAGTGTCCCTACTATTGCCATTTAATGGGAATGTATCGCAAACGAAACTCGGTCGAGGTGGCGCCCTGATCGGAGTGCCCAATGTGGCGTCTGAGCATGCGCGTGATGACGCCGTGACGTCAAACCAATCAACGCCAAGATGAGTTTGGCTTAATAAACACTATAAACGAATCGACGCAAGCGCAAAGCCAAGCTCATCTTGGCGTTGATTGGTTTGACGTCACGGCGTCATCACGCGCATGCTCAGACGCCATATTGGGCACTCCGATCAGGGCGCCACCTCGACCGAGTTTCGTTTGCGATACATTCCCATTAAATGGCAATAGTAGGGACACTGGCACTTATTGGCACATGTTACACTTTTTTACAAATATCTTTTGTTGCTGTATATACTTTATGAATTTGTTTAAACCATATGTGTTAGTTAAGAAATTGTAATAATTATTTATATAAAATATTGTCCACGTTCGCATATATTCCCTCGGAGGTAGCCCGTGGAATCTTATACTAGTACGCGTCCCGAGATTTCAGGATCGCTCCGCGGAATTCTGTATTTAGTGCGAATTAATTGCTGGAATCTTGCTCAAATTTTACGAGCGCAATGTTGCACCGTATTTTGTGGTGGACGTTGCAGGAACTTTCCACCTGGGTTGTACCGTAATATTGCACGGCTATGTTTGCTCAATATTCCCGAAACATTGCCTAAACTAGGCCATTGCATTATTGCAAGGCAATGTTTGCTCAATATTCCCGAAACATTGCCCAAACTGGGCCATTGGAATATTGCAAGGCAATGTTTGCTCAATATTCCCAAAACATTGCACAAACTGGGCCATTGGAATATTGCAAGGCAATGTTTGCTCAATATTCCCAAAACATTGCACAAACGTAGGCATTGCAATATTGCACGGCAATGTGTGCACAATATTCCCTGAATATTGCACAAACATGTCCATTGCAATATTCCTCGGCAATGTTTCCACAATTTTGCAATAATATTGCAATGCAACCTGCAACATACCAGCAACATTGCAATGTACTGCAACATTTGTGCAACTTTCCTGCAATGAAGAGTGCTGTAGGGGAAAAGGCGATAGTGAACGTATTAAATATAACAATTTGTTCCATTATGAATTAATAAAATAACCTCAATACCTGTGGAAAGTAACTTTCTGGTTGTTACTGTTACCATCATTCCTTTTCTTCCAATTTTCAGAATCTGATCTGTTTTTGCACAAAGGCACGATGCACTGAACCATTGTTCTTAATAACTTTTTCTTTAACACGCTACTTCATACCACACTCCGAGAAACGCTTTGAAACGCTTCAAACATGGCTATCTTTAAAACGTCCGTAAAGTACGGTTTAAGAACGTCCAGAAAAGGTCCAGAAAACGTTTTAAGAACGTCCATTTTCACAAATCAAGCCGTGGACGTTCAGACGTAAAATGGACGTTTTTAAAACGTCCTGTGTTATCTGGGACGCTAGTCAGCCCTATCAGTGTTCAGACCCTATACATAACTATAACCTATAATTTTTTATAAGTACAAAATATGCAATAAAATTGTTCAAATAAGTACCCTGATAGCCGTCTGCCGGCAGTCTGCCAGCAGATTGACGGCAGGGCTTGCCAGGAGAGCGCAGGATCTGCCGGCAGCTGCGGCGCAACCTACGTTCGCATTCGACTACGGATCTGCCGGCAGGCCCTGCCGGGCAGAGCCTGCCGGCAGACGGACGGCAGATCGACTGCAGATATTCCACGTGTTCCTAAGCATCAATATCCAGACAAATCATCCCGACGTATCCAGAAGGCAAACGTAATTATGGAATTGAATAATTTACAAATTATTTACGTCGCGGAAATCGAGAGTCACATTATGTGTAAGACAGCAAAATAGGGTTATGCGCGAAGTGCGAATATTTAGCGACTTGTTTCGTAAATAATAATTTAACACATGTTTTCTTATAATTATTAATGTTCGCAGGAGCATGCATGATTGCTTAGGGTGTGTGCTGTCTACGTGCCGCTTCCACCGGAAGAGCGGTCGAACTCTCTGGGGGGGACCTATACGGCGGCCGCAAAGGCCGCCGCCGCCGCCGTCGCCCCCCGCCCGGCCCGGCGCTAGATCTAATCGGGCCGAGTAGCAGTTCGACCGCGCGCGGGGGGTCGTGGGGCGGGGAGTGTCGGGAGACACGACCTGCCCTAGCAGCAACGACCCCCCAGAAAGAGGCGACGCGGACGTGTGGTCCGTCGCGCGTCGCCGGAGTGGACAACACGGGGGGGGGGGGGAGGAGCAGTCATTCCTCCCCCCGAGACGTCCCCGGGTCGGGGGGTGTCTGTGCGGACTCGCACAATAGCGCAGGGGGGGGGGGGCAAGCGAACGAATCGCTTGTTTGATCTCGCACAAGTCCCGTCCCTCAGGCGCGCGGCTCCGCGCACGAGGTAGGCCACCCAGGAGGTTTTAGTGGGTTCGAGTCCCACATAACTCCCCCCCGCCCCCGCGGGGAGGGGGTATCCGTGGGGATTTCCTCCTAGCCAAAAAAAAAAAAAAAAAAGGGTGTGTGCTGTGCGGAGATGGAGCTGAAGTAAGTATCGCATGTTCGGGGCGCTCCTGCCCATCATGGACGAATGGGTAGGGCGTGGGTGTGGCAGGCTGACCTTCCGCCTGACGCAGATGATCACCGGTGTGGGGTGTTTTGGTGATTATCTGTGTCGCATCGGGCGGGAGGTGACGTCGCGCTGCTGGTCGTGCGACCGGGGCGACGAGGACTCGGCGGACCATACCTTGGCACGGTGCCAGGAATGGTTGGACGACCGCCGGGTCCTGGAGGTGCGGATGGGCCCCGATCTCTCGCTGCCGACAGTCGTGCGTCGGATGGCGGGAGACGGGGCGTGTTGGGCCGCGATGTCCCTCTTCGCCGAGGTGGTGATGAGGGAGAAACAAGAGGCGGAGAGGGACAGGGAGCTGGCGGGGCACCCGTCCCGCATGGCGGCTCCCCGGAGGCGGGCGCGGCGCAGATGACCCTGAGCCGGGGGAGATCGTGCTGCGACGCGATAACATCGCGTCGCTCCGCTCCCCCGTTGGCTCAGGGATCCGCCGCCGGCTCCCATAAGGCGGGAACGGGAAGGGAGGAGGAGGTGCCACCTCCCCCTCAGAGACCGGGAGGGTGTGGCCTGGGAAGGGGGGCGCGGTGTGCCGAGTAGGCCAAACTATATCACCGCGCCCCAAGAATAGCCGCCACATAATTGTGGTCGTGGCGGCGACTGAGGGGTGGATGAGGGGGGCCCACGTGTCAAGGGCCCCCCGCCAGTGGAGCGGCTGAGCCTGCCGCTCCGGGTTGCGCGATCGAGTTCGTGGGGCGAATGGGCGGCCGTGTCGGGCCGCTCCAATGGCAATGCCCGCCACGCGCTTGGGACGTTAATTTCTTTCCCCAAGTTCGCGTGGCGATGGAGCGGCCCTACGCATACACGGCCGGCTAGAACCTTCGCCCCCGCCCGGCCGCGACCTCGCAACATCTTGGTCGCACCCGGGTAGTAACTCGATCGCGGGGTCGTGGGGTGGGGGTGCCGGGGGGCACCACCCGCCCTAGCAGCAGCGACCGGAGAGAGACGGCGCGGACGTGTGATCCGTCGCGCGCCGTCGGAGTTTCGGAAACTGGGGGGAGGATTCAACTCCCCCCAGGGAAGACCCCGAATCGGGGCTGGCGCGGAGCTATGCATATGCGCTAGAGGGGGGGGCAAGCGGACGTATCGCTCGTTTGCTCCCGCGTGAAGTCCCCCCCCTCGGGCGCGCGGCTTCGCGCCTGAGGCAGATCACCTCGGTGGTTTTAGTGGGTTCGAGTCCCACATAACCCCTGACCCTCCCCCGGGGGTCGGGGGTATCCGTGGGGATTTCCACCGAGTTAACAAAAAAAAAAAAAAAAAAAAAGTATCGCATGTATCCTGTTTATTCATACGTTACGTTTAATTTTTTACTAATGTTCTATTTGTTTTCAGCGCAAACACAACAGGGAATATGATGATTCCACACAAAAAAGAAGTCGAAGATATTAAATAAAAGTTCTGATGTCACCCCTACTACGCACCACTGGTTAAGGGACGTACTGTATATTGATTTGGTAATCGAAATATTGAAAGTTCCTCTTTGGATTTATATGCGCTACTTATATTATTTTGTAACAATTGTAATCACACTGTAATAAAATATTATTAAAGAAAAATAAATAAATACTTTTTTGAAATAAATACAATTAATTATTTAATAAATTGCAATATCTCCTTGATAGTTATGTAAGGGTAGGGATACACCTGTAGGGGCGGCCGTGTGACGTCACGCGTAGGGAATTCTTTGCCAATTCTGACCCTCAGATGGCGCTGTTATACGTGTCAGGCGAACGGCAGGATCTGCCGTCGATCTGCCGGCAGATCCGTAGTCGAATGCGGACGTAGGTTGCGCCGCAGCTGCCGGCAGATCCTGCCGCCCGATCTGGTTATCAGGGTATACACGAATTTTTTTTATAAATGAAATAACCGGTTCGGAACAAAATTTGTTTTTCGTTCTGATGGAAACGAAATATTTGTTCAGCAGGAACGATATTAACCGAAACGAAATTATTATTATCGGAACTGAACCGAAATGAAACGAAAAAACATTTCGTTCCAGGTCCCTGATTATAACCTACCAATCTTAACCTTCCAAGTGTCAAATAATGTAAGTGGTCCAAATTTGAGATGTCAGGAATTTTTACACTAAATAGGAGACGGAATTATTGTCTCAGTTAACAAGGTAAGTCGCCAAATTTATTTAATAGATTTTTTATTATGTAGAGTCGCAGACTTGGAAGTTGTCCGGAGAAGGTTCGACAGAGAACCACCTTCTTTCGCATAAGTTTCTAGAAATTTGTACCATGCTTGTACAAAATAGTATATTGTAGTAAAAAATTGCATTGAATTTAAATTGCCAGATATTTGTATTTGTATACCAGTTTTTATTTTATGTAAAGCTTATTATTTTATAGATAGAAATGAAGGGGACGCACAGGACTTCGATAAAAATGAAGGAGACGCACAGGCTTAGGTTCGGTTAGGTTTCTTTCGAGCTCCCCCGGGGTACAGTGCCCCGGTCCGGCCGCGCTACCAATTATTGCGCGGCACCGGTTGGGAGTTCGATCGCGGGGTCGCGGGGCGGGGGTGTCGGGGGACACCACCTGCCCTAGTAGCAGCGACCCCGGAAGGGGCGACTCGGGCGCGTGATCCGTCGCGAGTCGCCAGTCCCGGAGAACATTGCTGGGGGAGGTCGTAATACTCCCCCAGGGACGACCCCGTTCAGGGGACCTAGCGCGGGGCTGCACGAAGCGCAAGGGGGGAGGGTAGCGAACGTATCGCTTGATTGATCTCGCGTCCAAATCCCTCCCCTCAGGCGCGCATCTCCGCGCGCGAGGTAGATCACCTTGGTGGTTTTAGTGGGTTCGAGTCCGACATAACCCCCTGCCCGCCCCCGCGGGCCGGGGGTATCCGTGGGGATTTCCACCAAGTAAAACAAAAAAAAAAAAGGTTAGGTTTCTTGTTTCCCTGGAACAGGCCCACTCTTTACACTATTGTGCGTCCTATTCCAGAGTGGCATTTCGAGAAAATCTTCTCATATAGCCCAACGAACTTTAGTCATATTCAAGGTTCTTTATTCTTTAGTGGGATGGCGCCTCAAGCACCTTATCCACACTCTCCTGTTCCTCTCTTTCTCTCTCCTCTCTTTCCCTCCAATGCCAGCACCAGCGGCGTACCGGGAGAAAGGTGGTCACCCATCCTTTCCCAGTCTCCGCCCCGTGATGTTTGACTTCGGTGATCTAACGAAAACCGGTGTATTCATCACGGCTAAGGCCGCTGGCACGCACAGGCTTGGATAGTAGAATTGAAGGGGACGCACAGGCTTGGATGGATAGAAATGAAGGGGATGCACAGGCTTGGAGGTTGTCCTGAGAAGATTAGATAGATAGACAAAGCATCTTGTTTCGCACAAGTTTCTGGAACTTTGTCAAATAAGGTAAATCGACAAAATTTGTCTAAAGACATAGCATTAAGAATTATTAAGAAAATAGATTATGGTGGACTGCTTGCAATGTAAAGCAAGTCACATTAGTAAAGAAAGTACACTGAAAACACATCTCCGTTGATGCTTTTCAATCTTTTGTGAAAGACATTCGTAATACTTTAATGAATAAAATCCACAGTAGTTTCTACGCTATTCATTAATTTTACCAGTTTTCCATTAACAATATTTCAATTCACCAATAAATATACTAAACCAACACCAATAAACATATTGAATCTCTTCATTCATTTTTGCTAAATTACCATTAGCATTTTTTAAATATCCTTCAACAAAACTCTACCATATGTTCTCACCTCCTTCGGACACATTATGTAGTCTCTACACTCACTAGAGCAAAAGGCTACTCTATAAGTTCTACATTAAGTTGTATATAACTAAAATGTGGCTTTTATATTTATTTACAGATAATCGAAGCAGAAGATTATGCAGTGTGATCTACATCAGAGAAAAAATTTATTGAAACATAGCATTATTATTATTATATTAATTAAATGAGTTTATTCATATGTTTGCTTTATATCTGAAAATTCAAAATTTTAAATAAATCAATTTCACCAATCCCAATTATCCGAAGTTTATTCGTAGTTTGATATCACAAAAAAATGAAGATAATAATAAACTCCCCAAAAAACTTTAAAAAAGTAAAAAAATTACGCCAAGTACATGAAATCAAGTAAATCACAAAATAAAGAAAATAATACTAATAAATACAATGTAAAAAAAGATGTGAAATCAGAATGAGCTGCAAGTACATAATGGTGCTTTCCCGCAGCGTGCAAAGGCGACACTGTGTAACACAATATAAAGACAAAAAAAAGATGTCCGCGGCCTGGAAGTCAAATACTTGGTGTGGCAAGGCAAGGTATTCCTAATTCTTTCCTTCAAAACCCTCAGTGTGACGGATTTAACATTCGCGCCTGATCTCCCTTCAAACCGTCAGTGTGACGGATTTAATATTCGCGCCTAAGTTCTTTTCAAACCCTCAGTGTGACGGATTTAATATTCGCGCCTAAGTTCCTTCAAAACCCTCAGAGTGACGGATTTAATATTCGCGCCTGGTCTTCCCTCAAAATCTCAGAGTGCTGGATTTTATATTCGCGCCTGTCTTTTTCCTTCATGTCATCGTTCCTAAAAGACCTCACCCGGGACGTGACACCCTATTTATTTTTAGATTATTAGGAGTTTTTCTTACTTTGTTAAATCGATTTCCAATGCAAATTTACTAAAATCACATTTATAATTCATTATTTATGTGACACTCTTACTTAAGTGGCCAACCATTGTACTCTTTACCCTACGTGATTTTTTATTTTGGCCTGTTTGCATGTTTAGGGGGTGCAACCACCCCTCAAGTGTTTTCGTGTGTTCGCCTCGGATTGATCTGCCCATACAGCACACTCCGTGGCAGGAAGGTTCCAGGAAAGTTCCAGGAAGGTTGCGGCCAGACAGCGGAACGTTCCGTGACCATGGCTGGAATGTTCCAGGAAGGTTCCTATGTCCGCCCTTGTGGAACATTGCCCGGCAACGTTCCGGGAATTTTCTAACCATGGTCACGGAGCGCTCAGGCCATTCTCTGGCAATGCTTACGGAGCGCTCAGGCCATTCTCTGGCAATGCTCACGGAACGCTCACAAGGGGAGGACACCATGAGGCACACATCGATTTTGATGAGCCTTGGCACGATGAATCTATGCCGAAAATAAGTAAATACGTGTCCGAGCGTTTCTGCCAATGGGCCTTAATAATAGAGATATGTACATGTAAATTATTAAACATTTCATAGCACTCATATAAAACATAAAAGCCATAACCTCTACTCAAAGATATGCCGTGGAGCGTTCGGTATGACGTCGGCGTGATGTTGTTGCAGTCGTGAGTTCGATTCCGCCTGTATCTTATATATTTTTTCATACTTTATTTTTTAACACTTTATTTTTTCCACACTGTATGTACAGTGAGAAAAAAGCTAACGGTGCCTCGGATTTCGGCGGACTCCCCTCTGGAGGTGTCGGGATGTCTTTTGAAAATTTCCCCACGTTAAAAAAAAAAACTTTAATTTTAATTATACATTTAAAAAAATTAATAATGAATGTTACTATCGTTAGCTTTTTTCTCGCTATTCATACAGTGTGGGAAAAATAAAGTGTGAAAAAATAAATTATGAAAAAATATATTATGAAAAAATATATATGACACAGGCGGAATCGAACTCACGACTGCAACAACACCATGCTGACGTCATACCGAACGCTCCACGGCATATCTTTAAGTGGAGGTTATGGCTTTTATGTTTTATACGAGTGCTATGAAATGTTTAATAATTTATATGTAAATATCTCTATTATTAAGGCCCATTGGCAGAAACGCTCGGACACGTATTTACTTATTTTCGACATAGATTCATCGTGCCAAGGCTCATCAAAATCGATGTGTGCCTCATGGTGTCCTCCCCTTGTCAGTCCATTCTCTGGCAATGCTCACGGAGCGCTCAGGCCATTCTCTGGCAATGCTCACGGAGCGCTCAGGCCATTCTCTGGCAATGCTCACGGAACTGTTCGCAGATTTTACAACGATGTTGTTTCGGCAAAATTTGTGTGATATAACAGAGAGGAGAGGAAATGTAAGGGAAATTGATTAAATTACAATAAATATTGACAATTTTCATATATTTTTTTGTACAAGTCGATAATAGCAACAACAACAATAATAATAACAATAAAAAAAATAATAGTATCGATATGTATCGATACGGTATCAGTCCTAACTTATGAAAAATATATGTAAATAAAACTACAAGACGACAACAACAACAACAACAATAATTAAAACAATAAAAATAATAATATATTGACTCTGGTGGAACTTCCCAGGCCCGCGTGGTGAAGCTCCAGAAGTTGTGTCACGTCACGCACATGCAACTGCATGCGACGCGACAGGTTGCAAAGCCAAAACACGTAAGAAAGCACAAGCATAAATAGTTAGAGCGTGATTATTTATTAATTGTTTTAAATAATAAAAATGGTTAGAACGTGTGCGTTTTGTGGCGCCTTGAGTGAGGAGACTTGAGTGAATTGGATGAAGGTTTGACATATCACGGATAAGTAGAACCTATGTATATATACTATTTGTAGGTTAAGTTGAACTTTTTAAAAAAAATATTTTTGTTTGTTCCTATAGATTTCCGTTGGTTACAGAACATGGGTCTGGGCCAGAATTTCGTACATTCAAACAACGCCTTATTGTGTTATAATCATTTTGAAAAACTCTGGTGAAAAACTCTGGTGAATCTTCTCAAACCCGCGTATGTGGAGTTCCAGTGTCTTCTGCCCTCTTTACTAAAAATGTACTGCATGCAGCATGTAATGAACCTGGAATAATACATGCATTTATTTTACAATTTTACAATTTTAAGTGCTAAAATGTGATAAATAATAAATTGACTTACTCATTGCTAACTTTACTATATGTTTGAAGGTACTGAATGATTGTTTTTGCTATTTTCCATACCAACTATATTTTTCTGCCACAGAATCCTCTATTAATTTATGTAATATCATCAACTCCATTATTGTAGCATTGCTTCCACAGCTCCTCTTCAGTAAATGAATCTATAAAAGGTTATTAATAAATTATTTTAGTCATGAACAATGGCTTCATTGAAAACAACATTCATGTAACGCCAATCACAGGGGTGCATTGAAGCGAAGCATTGAAAAAATAACAATCACCACAACTTTAAATAATTGAACGGAAAGTGAAATAAAAGTTATACAGTGTATGCATGTTTACAAGGAAACTGTGTGAAAAATAAAAGCTTGTAGCACAGAAAGCAAAGAAATATATGTATTTTAAGTAATTAAACTATTGCAGTTGGTTAATAAACATCAAATATGTTATATTAGTTACTTTAACTAAAAAATAAGATCCTTAATTTGAATAATTCATATCTATTATCTGCGAAAGATCTGTTTTTATCCCGTCCTTGTGTAGCATGAATGAAAACATAAGTTCGACTTAACCTACAAATAGTATATACATGGGTTCTACTTACTCGTGACATGTCAAACCTTCATCCAATTCACTCAGGTCTTCTGCGCCACAAAACACACACGTTCTAACCATTTTTATTACTTAAAAACAATTAATAAATAATCACGCTCTAACTATTTACGCTTGTGCTTTCTTACCCTGATAACCAGATCTGAAGCGCAGAGCCTGACGTCAGATCCGTAGTCATCTGTGTCCGCATTAGGCTGCGGTCTGAGGTACAGAGCCTGACATCAGGGCCTGACGTCAGATTGGCAGCAGATTGACAGCAGATCCTGATGTCAGATCGGCAGCAGATGGACAGCAGATCCTGATGTCAGATCGGCAGCAGATGGACAGCAGATCCTGATGTCAGATCGGCAGCAGATGGACAGCAGATTCTGCCGTCTGCTTGGCACAGCTAACAGCGCCATCTGAGGGTCAGAATTAGCAAACTAACGTGTGGTAAGAAAAAAAAATGCCAACAAATAGAACGTTGTATTCCCAAGCGGTCACCCATCCAAGTACTAACCGCGCCCAATACCGCTTTATAACATCAGTGATCGGACGAGAACTTGTGTTTTTTCTAGCACAGAATGATCGTTGGTAAAAATTTGGCTCTTATTAATACTTCTTGTGTAAAAATCTTCATACTATTATATTCTAAGAACTTATTATATAACGTTTAAGTCGAATAGAGTCGTTGTTCTGTGGTATAAGTACCTGTTTAAATTACAAATGATATCAATATTAAATAACTTACCTAACGCAATTCTTTTTACCTGTTGTATTTAATTTTTATACATTTTCTGTGTACTTTACTGACATGGTAGTAGAATTGGACAGAGTTTAAATGCATTCTACAGGAATTAAAGGTTAATGTTATGAATTTATTATATACATTAACTTATTTTCACAATTATATAATAAATTAACTTATTTTCACAATTTAACCTTTAATTCCTGTAGAATACATTTAAACTGTGTCCAATTCTACTACCACGTCAGTAAAGTACACAGAAAATGTAAAATTGTAGTTTAAACAGGTACTTATGCCACAGAACAACGACTCTTTTCGACTTAAACGTTATATAATAAGTTCTTAGAATATAATAGTATGAAGATTTTTACACAAGAAGTATTAATAAGAGCCAAATTTTTACCAACGATCATTCTGTGCTAGAAAAAACACAAGTTCTCGTCCGATCACTGATGTTATAAAGCGGTATTGGGCGCGGTTAGTACTTGGATGGGTGACCGCTTGGGAATACAACGTTGTATTTGTTGGCATTTTTTTTTCTTACCACACGTTAGTTTGCTAATTCTGACAATCAGATGGCGCTGTTAGCTGTGCCAAGCAGACGGCAGAATCTGCTGTCCATCTGCTGCCGATCTGACATCAGGATCTGCTGTCCATCTGCTGCCGATCTGACAGATCTGTAAAATTTCCGAAAAGTTACAATAATTATTATTGATATATATCAATTAGCGAAAAGTCGATGCAAGAATTGATTCTGGAACCTTTGTTGTAAAATGTCCGAAAGGTTCCGTGAGCATTGCCAGAGAATGGCCTGAGCGCTCCGGGAGCATTGCCAGAGAATGGCCTGAGCGCTCCGGGAGCATTGCCAGAGAATGGCCTGAGCGCTCCGTGAGCATTGCCAGAGAATGGCCGGAACGTTCCATGTGGCTGGCAGGAACGTTCCAAACTGGCAATGTTCCACCGCAACATGGCTGGAATGTTCCAGGAAGGTTCCTATGTCCGCACCGAGGGAACATTCCACGGCAACCCCCATGGAACCTTGCTGCCACCTTCAGGCCACGGAGTGTGCTGTATGGGTGGTAATAATACGTCACCGTGCACTCACAACCAGTGCACGACGCGAGTACTCGCGGGACCCAAATAGGCGCGAGTACCGGAAGGTTAATTACGCATGTGTCGTTATCGCGCTAGGCAGTGTCAAGAAACAAATGGGCGATGATTGCCAAATTCAGTATTGAAAAAAAAACCTACTTAAAGTTTGACGTCGGGCGGGTTCGTCTATAGTGACGGGGACTTGCCCGTGAGTGCCCTATTTTCCATGCGTTTATTCGGTTAAAAAAAATTGATTCTTTCTTTAAATTAATAAATGTATTATTAATTAAAAGAATAATTAGATTTCTCTCTATTATACCTGCTTCACAATCCATCTTCACAAAACACCTATTTAAAGGCCGTCACACTGGTGACTCCCCTGAAATGCCTATAAAATCTGTAACGTTAGGAATTTCAATCCAAAATTTTAACTGAGCATTTTTGAGCTATTGTTAAATGCAAAAATGCAAACAAAAATTTTCCGATTTTTTTTTTTGACCGGCGGATGCCTTTAAGGGGTTATATCTAGTCAGGCGACCAAAAAGGGGAGTTGTGTAACGGGATTGGTAAGTCGGACGCGGTATTTGCCGGTCCCGACTGATCGCCAAAAATCCCGAAGCTCTGGAAGGGCACTCCATCGGCTGTCGGCTTGCCGGCGCATGGTCGATGGGGAACTCCGATGGCTTCCATATTCTCTCAACTGGGTCGTCGCCTCTGGTGGTACCCCCCGGACCTTAGGGTCGCGGTGGGAGGATCCTTAGGCAACCCAGAGCGGAGAATTTGGACGAAGTTGGAGGCCCGACCGGGGTAAGACCATGTACCGCACCTCCACGCTGGTGCTCCCGGGGCCCCTACACGACATAGTCGGGTAGGGGCGCGGACGCGGACATGGCATTGCGCTCCCCTGCGGTGTATTTCGCTTGCAGGGGTTACTGTCTCTCTCGGTGGTGAGGGGACCTTCTCAGCAGCAGGGAAGTAAAACTCTGGCTGGGTGCTCCCCCCGCCTTAGTGAGGATGGTTGGGAGACCGCCGGGCGGTGGGGTCGTCGCCCTTTAAGACTTTTTATGGAATGCACAAGCGTAGAGATGCCTCGGAAACTTCGCCGCTCTCGGGGGGTAATCGCCCGACTCAGTTTGGCCCTGTCAGCAGCCATTCTGAAGTAAGACGTAAGACTGATGACGCCGAGTTGGTGCCTCGGTCCGGCGTCACTGGTGTTGGGGAGGGTATGTTGCCACCCCACCCAGAAGAAGTCACAGAAGCAGACCTGGCAATCCACATGGACACGATTTCTGGCGGCGATCGGACTTACGGTTCGGCGCCGAGGAGGAGCAAGAGACTCAATGCGGAGACGGGTGGGGCCGCGTCGCGTTCGCGTCGCGATGCCTCGAGGTCCCCGATTCGCGGGGAGAGAGACGGAGAGGGGATCCGCACGGCCGCGGAGTGGTCCGGGGTAGTCCGGGCCAAGGACCGCGAGCTCAGCGAGCAGAGGTCCCGGATTGGCAGCTTGGAGGAGCGGGTCGCCCAGCTGCTCAGACAGCTGGAGGTCCGGGAGGAGGAGGAGGCCGCCGATGACCGGTCGCGACGCGGGATGGATGTTGGGGGGTCGGCGAACATCCCGGCTATCCCTGGCGAGGCGGGATTCGCTGCGTTCGCGCACCGGTCCCTCGATATGATGGAGCGCTTGTGTGACGCGCTGGCCGCGATAGGCCAGAGACTCGCCGCGCTGGAGGGAGGCCGCGCCCCCGCCCCGGTGGTCCTGAGTGCTGCTGAAACGCACCCGGAGTCGCCGATGTCGGGGGATCCGGACCCCCTTCCGAGGGACGTCCCATTGAAGAAGGGGAAGAAGAAGAGGCGGGCGGCACAACCCGGGCCGCCCCCGAGGAAGACGGGTGCTCCCGGGGTGACGGGGGCGATCGAGCGGCCTGTTCGGTCGACGTGGGCCCAGGTGGTCGATCGGGGAGCAGGACGCCAGGGAGAAACCCAACCACCGCCATCGGTGGTGACGGGGCCCCGCCCGCCGCGGCTGCCGCGGGGGGCGGCCGTCGGTATCGTGGCGGAGGAGGGCAGAGAGGCGGGGTTTGCGGGCGCGGTCGCCGAGGCGATGCGGTCCGTGGACCTTGAGCCCCTGGGCATTGCGGCGTTGCGCCCCAAACGGGCCGCGAATGGGGCATTGATTTTATCAATCCCCGGCCCGGATGCCCAGGAGAAGGCCGATGCGCTGGCGGGAGCCCTGGGTGCGGCCACCCTGGGCAAGGGGGTGAGGGTGTCTCGCCCGCAGAGATCGGGTGAGGTCCGGGTTAAGGGCCTCACGGAGCTCGCGACCCCCGCGACCGTGCGGGACGCGATAGCTGCGGCTGGGGGGTGCTCGGTGGGGGATGTTCGCGTTGGGGAGTTCCGGCGGGATAACGCTGGGCTCTATTCCGCGTACGCGCGCTGCCCATTGGGGGGGATCTCCAAGATCCTCAAGCTTGGCGGGATCCGGCTCGGACATTTCTCCGCCGGTGTGGAGCTCCTTCCGAGGAGAGCTCTGCAGTGTCACCGGTGTCTGCTGTTCGGACATGTTCGTCGGGCTTGCCCGGCGGGCACGGACAGGAGCGCCGTGTGCTACCGGTGTGGAGTTGCGGGGCATATGGCCCTGGGATGCGGGGCGGCTGTAAGCTGCCCGGCATGTTTGGCGGCCGGGCTTTCGGCGGGACACCGTATGGGTGGCCCTGCGTGCCGGAAGCCAACGGCTTCCTCGATGGCGGGGAAGAGGAAGGCGAAGGAGCGTCCGCTGAAGGAGGATAAGAGCGGTTCGAGGCCGCCGAAGGTGACGCCGGGGCGTGGTCCGCCAGCTCGAGTTGTCGCGCCGGTCGTGCCGGAGACGGCGGCAGGGCCCTCGAGGGCAGCAGTGACGGTACCTGTTGCGGGGCAAGGGATGGCAGTGGACGAGGCCGCGGCTCCCGCCGTTGGCCAGGGCAAGCGGAGGTTGGAGCGTGAGGCCGGGGAGAATCGCGTCTCCTCTGGCTCCTCTGGCTCCCCTCCGAGAACCCGTAAGAGGTCCAGGGCTGCGGACGGGCGGAGACGGGTGGTCTCGGACTCCGACTCGGACGTCGCCGAGGAAGAGGAGATGCCGGAGGCCCCCCCGAGGGCTCTGGATCCGTCGCCGGACGCAGCGGCAGCGGGGACGGTAGCGACGGTGGCCGTTTATGGCGCCCCCCTGTCGTTGTCCCAGCCGGCTTCGGGATGCGGGGATAGGGAGGAGGTTGCCGCGCCGGAGTCGCCGGTCGCGGCCGCGGTGTCGGTGTCGGTGGACTCGCCGGCACCCTTGTTGTACTCGCCTGCTCTCAGCGACACGGTGCTGATGAGCGGGGGGGACTCGCGGGACGTCGCCGCTTGTAGCCCCGCTGCGACCCCCATGGGCGCTGCTAGTGGGTCCGGGGTCACGGACGTCGCCGACGTTCCGTCGGAAGACGACATCTCGTCCGGCGACGAGGACGACGAGGCTGACATGGGGCCGTTGATCTCGGGGACGGATCCCCATGGGGTTATCGAGGAAGAAGACCTCGACCCAGACGGACGCCCGTACCCGGACGACGACCGAGTGTTCGTCCGGGACGAATACACGGCGGGCTCGGGCCAGGTCTGGGTCATGCGGGGCGAGATGGGAGGGGGCGAGAGCGGCGACGAGGCCTTCGTCGACCTCATCGACCGCGAGTGGGAGAAACTCTTTGCCGTCCGGGACCAAAAATGGTCCGGCCGCGTAGAGTACGCAGGCACATGGACCAGATGCGCCTTTTTTCGGTGCCCGGGTCCCGCCGGGAAGAGCAGGGCCGTGCATTTGGCCAAGGCTCTGGGGGAGCGCCTCAAGGGGAAGGGTCTGGTGGTCTCGGAGCCGGGTCCCATCCCGCCGAGGATGCGGACAGACCTGCGTGCTCCGAGACCACGACAGGTTGCGAAGCGCACCGGCTACTGGAGGAAATTGCGCCAGGAGTACGCGGCGTTCGCTACCAACGCTAAGGAGAAGGAGGAAAGCGTGGTAGCGGGCAGGAAGATGGCGAGGCGCGACACCGGGATGTCTTTCTTAAAGAAGGGCGCCAAGCTATTCGGGTGAGGAGCCGGTGGACGCGGACGCAGCGGGAGGGTGCGCGGACCATATGGGGCGGATCATGGGGCTGGAGAGGTAGTCCTCCCTCCATCCGCCAATGCCCCATCCGCGCACATTGCCTCTCGGGGGAGGTAGAGGGCCGTTTGGGAGTAAAGTGGTGACCGCGGGGGGTTCGGTGGACCGGTATCTACCGGGCCCGTTCCCCCCCTCGCAGTGCGTGTAGGCGGCTGGCGGCACCGGAGGGCTGTAGGGGGCTCGGCAAGCGGGGGCTTGTCGAGCCTGGGAGATACAGCCGGGGAATGTGGGGTAGCGTTGGCGCGTAGCCCGCAACGCTGCCCCGGCGATAGCGGGGTATTATTCTTCCGGGGAGCTTCTCTCCCCCTTGGGAAAGTGTCAACTTTTGACAAAACGAGCGCGGGGATCGGGGATCTTGGAGGATGGCCTAGCGAACGTATCGCTAGTTTGATCTCGCACAAGAACGGCCATCTTCCTTGCCTGATCCCCCGGCTCTAGGCGGCTACCGTGGAGTTTTAGTGGGTGCAAGCCCCACATAACCCCCGCCCGCCCCCGCGGGTTAGGGGTATCCGTTAGGGATTTCTCCACGAAAAAAAAAAAAAAAAAAAAAAAGGCGACCAAAAAGAAGCGAATGTTTGTGAATTTTTTTTGTCGAAGCGGAAGCATATATTTTTACAGAACTTTTTGCACTTAAAAGAACAACATTTAAAGAGCATTTGGTAATTTTTGCGTAGAAAATATTTATGTTTATAATAAAGTGACAATCGACATCCAAGAAACCTTTTTAATAATTTGGTTTCGCGGTGAGCACTGCCATTCGGAACCAGATGATTTAAAATTAAAAAACAAAAAGGATTTCGTTAGTATATTAATGTATCTTCCGTCTAATGGAGGGAATTTCCGAAATATTAATTTAAAACAAAATGACGGCTATTTAAAGTTGAAATCCTGATTTTTTCATGCAAAAATCACTGGATTTAAAGTTGAAATCCTGATTTTTTCATGCAAAAATCACGGGATTTAAAGTTGAAATCCTGATTTTTTCATGCAAAAATCACGGGAAAAAATCAGGATTTCAACTTTAAATAGCCGTCATTTTGTTTTAAATTAATATTTCCCGTGATTTTTGCATGAAAAAATCAGGATTTCAACTTTAAATAGCCGTCATTTTGTTTTAAAATAATATTTCGGAAATACCCTCCATTAGGCGGAAGATACATTAATATACTAACGAAATCCTTTTTGTTTTTTAATTTTAAATCATCTGGTTCCGAATGGCAGTGCTCACCGCAAAATAAAATTTTTCAAAAGGCTTCTTGGAATTCGGTTGTTACTTTATGTTAAACATAAATATTTTCTACAAGAAAATTACCAAATGCTCTTTAAATGTTGTTCTTTTTAGTGCAGAAAGTTCTGTAAAAATATATGCTTCCGGTTTGTCAAAAAAAAATTCACAAACATTCGCCTCTTTTCGGCCGCCTGACTAGGTATAACCCCGTAACAGACACTCATCGCAGTGCATTTGCGTCTAGAGTAGCCGAAGCTGCTGCTGTGGCAGACGCGCGTCAGACGCGTAGGAGAAACAGATGCACGCCTCTCCATAACACCGGCACACTGCTAGGAGATCCCACCTTTATAGGGCCAATTCAAACAATATAACAATACTGCCGCGAAAATTGCGTCACGTGTAATATATATATGTACCGATTCGAAATCGCATTGACCCCGCATCGCTCGTCCGAATTGACCATTATTAGACGTTTTTCACCCTGACTTAATCCTTATATTGCTCCTTGGATTGCACGTGATGACCTGGGTCCCGCGCGCACCGTTCCCCACCGCGTACTCGCAGAACAATACAGTCATAAACCGCCACCCTGGACGAGACGCTCAGGCCGATCAAATTGCCTGTTCTTCGTTTAGTTCTTCAAGGAGGAGGGGGCTCCCCCACTCCACCGAGGAATTTCCAAAGCTCAAGGTGCCTCCTGCACCAAGGAAATACCATCAGTTGGATTTTCGTCGCCTCCTAAACACTTAGGAGCGAACATCAAACAGAGTCTTCATCGCTGAGACACCGGGTTTCGCGTCGCATCGCGTGTAGTAGTTGCGTGTATTGGACACACCCGGAACACATATTAGATAGTGTAGTAGTGTAGTATAGTGATTAGTATAGTTATCTTCTATTAGTTATTAGTTAATATTTAGTGGTTACCAGTGGTACCCGAGTGTCATGGAGCGACGATTAAGAGGCAGAGGTCGCCATGATGGGGGAAACGTTCGCCAAATGCTTCGTGCCATTGACGAAGCAAATAGGGACTACTCATTAGCCTGGGAAATTTATAGCCAATAGTTGGTGGACAGTGGTCACGAAATACGAGTCTCATACTGACGGGAATTTCAACGCCTCGACCACCGTTTTTCGGAGCTGAATGTAGCCGAGTTTAATGTGGGAGTCGATCATCACCCGAGACCAGGTAGACCTCGCGTACCTTGGAGAACAGAAGAATGCGTAAGCGCGTTAGCCCGTGCATTTCCACTAATGGGCCTCCGGGGCATTCCTCGTCGCGTAGGTATTTCGCACGTGACGGTGCGACGTATCATACGCGAAGAAGGACCACGACCCTTCAAAAATCAGAGGGTCCAAGCACTCCGCCCAGGTAATTACGCTGCTCGGCGAACCTTCTGTCGTTGGATGCTGCGGAAATTACGGCAGAATAACCGCTTTCTGGAAAATGTCCTTTTCACAGACGAAAGCAGTTTCTCCAGTGCGGCTCTACAAAACAGGCAAAATACAAGAGTGTGGGCGTATGTGAATCCCCACGCAACCGTCCAACGTTTCAATCAGGGACGTTTTTCCGTGAATGTGTGGGCAGGAATTGTAGGTAATCGGATTATTGGCCCTGTTTACTTACCTACATTAACCAGTGCAACATATTTGCGCTTTTTGCGGTAAAATTTGTTAGGACAACTTCGCCAAGTGGTTCCGCGAAACAGACGCCGATCACTATATTTTATGCACGACGGTGCACCAGCAGTCAGGGCCTATCTACCACGCATGTTTGGCACACGGTGGATAGCACGCGAGCCTGCACTTCACTTGTGGCCACCACGTTCACCCGACCTCAATCCCCTTTATTTTTTTATGTGTGGAGCGGTGAAAGACTTTGTTTATAGATCGGGGACACAAATTGAAACGCGGGAACAATTAAAACAAAGAATAGAAGTAGCGTTCCGAACGATTCAAGATTCGTCGAACATTTTTGAAAATGTTCGCCGAAATATGAGATCAAGACTCCAACAATGCCTCGATAATGACGGTGGTCATATCGAAGCCAGCGGACAGGCACGGATGCTACGCGCCATCAACAATGATGGGAGTGTCCTGTGGGTTAGAAGACGACGCAGGAGGTGAACCACCGAGAACGTTGGTAAGTTAATAAGTTAATATCGTCTAACCTTCACAATTCAACTTTGTCAATTTTATTCCCACAAAATGGTGCGTTTGCGACATATGGTTCCTTTTAAACTTTTCTTCCTGTCAATCAGCAGAATCTATTGTTGTGCCCTATCCGTTCAACTGTCCGTAGGCAAAAGATAGGTGAAGTCCCGGCCTTAGCATATGGAGCCATACGAAGGAGGCCAAGAAAGAGGGGGTTTTTAGTGGGTATCCCGCTAGCAGCGGCGAGTCCCACATAATCCAGGCAACTCTGCCTGGGTATGCGTAATGCATTTTCCCCCTCTATAAAAAAAGGAATCAAAAGATAGGTAGATATTCTAACTGGTTACTGCCTACTCTGAATTTCTGTTGGGAAAACACCACTTAATTCAGGCCTAGCCGAGTCAATGCACCTTTCACGATCTTCTGTCCCTTTAAACGCCGTGTTGTGTCTGCGTAGAGCCCAGGAGCTACCCACCCCAGGCCACTACCCTTCAGGTAGTAAATACTGGCAAACGGCAAAGTGGTGGTGGTGGGCCGAAGCATCTACGTGCAACTCTATGCATTCAAATCGTTGCGAAATCTTTAACAATTTTTCCCCACGAAACGGTTCGTTTGCGACATATGGCTCCTTTCAAACTTTTTCTCCTTACGTCGAACAGAATATGTTGATGTAAAAAAAAAATTTAACATTGATTTTCAATGTTATAAACAATTTTGCAGCAAATTTTTTTTGCAAATCTCCACCGATCCGGGGGTGTAGATTCACCCCTCCAAGCGGTGAACAATACTTTCTTAACATATTTTAATATTTTAAAGAAATTGTGCGGTCGAAATTATAATTTTATTATACTTTCTTAACATCCGGTACGTCAAAATTGCCTCGATACTTTTTAACGGCGAACGTTGAAAAACATGGGTTATGCCCAGTATTACTTTTTAATTAAATATTATTACATTTTTTGGTAAACTTGTCGAAGAACTGGGACCTCGCCGATTTCGATGACCTTCAGATATGTTGTCAAGGTTATTATTCCGAACAACATTTCCCTTTAAACTTTTTGGCGGTCGCCCTTAGTTTCAGAGATATTGAGGAAAAACTTTTGCTACTACTACATTGAATTTTGCATATATATGTACGCCACCGTGGCAGTGTATCCGGCAGTGCGGGTCCGCCGCTTGTCTACTGTTTCTCCATATACCTCGCTGTGATCGGCAGACGACGTATTGGGAAACCAAGTGGAGGCGTGGCTTCGATTTCAGCGCTGCGGTGGTAAGTTGGAAAACTATTGCAAGTAGGCTCGGATCCCACCAACCATTCCGAATAAGTATTTATTAATCGAAGAAGTAAAAATTTAGTGTTCAAAACAATTTAAAAACACTCGTTTTTCACAAAATGTCTATATAAACACTGATAATCGTATGGACTTCGACGGATTTTGGCCTACTGACAGTAGTTTAATTTTCTGCCACTAATTGGCGTATCGAAATTCTTGGTTTCCCAATATACCGGGTAAACTAAACGGTTCGGCAAAGTTGCCATGAAGAAACAGTAGATGAGCAGTGGTTAAGATCCAAAATTTAGATACATTTCCACGTGCTCGTAGATACATATCCACGTGTTGTCTAGAGACAAGAGAAAACGGTAATTATGCAGAACAGGTGTTTCCTCACCGATTTCAATTATATCGCCGCTAAACCTTCTTTTCCGAGATATTCCCGGAAAACTTCGGTTGATTTATTCCAACGCAACGCATTCCACTTTCCAACTTGTCCCGGGTATTCGTTTGGTTTGGGTTAGAATAGGGCGGGGGGCGCGCGCCCGCTTGCGGGCGCGTAACGCATGGTAGCGAACCGATCTGAGTTTAGAGATTTGAACCAGAAACTTGCGGATGTCCGTCAACACCCCGGATCACATCGCACAGTGGGGTATTCGCACCGAAAAGCCGGACATGACGAGTTTAAAATTTGCTCAATCTTTAAATTCCCATAACTTCGTCAAAATTCATCCAAAATGAATGAATCAAAAACCATTTTAAAGTTTGCGCTGCCTACTTTTTGATTCTTTTAATTACATTCATCGTAATGGTATCTAAAGAGTAATAATGACTTTAAAGTGGAGTATATCACATTGTCAAAATTTCTCGATATCTGTTAAGTTTACGGGCTGCAAACAATGGTCCTTGCAAGTTTTATCTGTACGATTGCAGAATATGATCGTTTGTCTTTAATATAAGTCAAACTTAATTGCAAAAAGATGTTTTTTAACAAAGATATAGGCATTTAAAAGAACTAATGCATAATAATAACTAATTAAATAGATACTGACTAATATGGACAAAAAAATAATTAAATAAATAATAAAAAAGTAATTAAATAAGTCATAAATAATATACGAACCCCAATCCTAGCAAAATTTATAACAGTCAAAACTTCAATCGTCACAAACTGACAGATTAATTCGCTATAGCTTAACAAGAAATAGGCTGCAGCAGACGTATACAGGTCAATTTTATTTTGGAATAATACAAATTTGTATTTATAGTATGTTACAGACGCCCTTCAGGTCCATCCCGTGCTCGCTGTCCTCGCGTCACTTTCTTCCGAAATAGCGATTCAGCGGAATCGCCTCGTATGTAGCAATCGCGTTGCGCTTAGCCCGTGGCAACGACCGTAGGGACAACGACCGCGCTCGGCCCGGGCCACGGATATTTCGCAAATATCGAAGAATTAGTGAAGCAATCGACAGCTGCCGACAGGGCAGTTTCCCCCATTCCTGGGGACTGTCCGAGGTTCGGCCCGCGACGAAGAACCGCGGAACAGGGATTCGTTTTTGAGAGCTCGCGCTAGGAAGTTGTGACGAGCCAGCGGGCCGTCTAGAAACCGCGCCTCGCCGCCACGTAGATACCGCGACACCCGTCCGGACGGTCGAGATCAGCCTTGGGTATCTCCATCCGACACACCGCGAACGGCCTAGCCGGGAGAGCCCTTGAGCGAGGTACGAACCGCCGTTGACTCCGCGAAGACGTGCGACGGAACGAGAGAGCGAGAACATTGACGGACACCGATTGCGCCGACTTCCGTGTGCTATCCGAGAGCACAGCGAGCGACCACGACCTACGCCAGGTTGACCGACCGACAGAGCGTACGAAGCGAAAACGGCAAGCGTGCCGAAACCCGAGCTTACTGCGATAGCAGGGACGGAGCGACCTCCCTAGGGTATGTTCTTATATTATTTTATCTTTATTCAGAATATATTTTACTGTGTTACTTCCCCTTGAACTCCGAGTCACTAATGATTTAAACCCCTTCACTCCTGATCCTCCCTTGGTAAGTTTAGTCAAGGCGTGCTTTAGCACCTTAAAAGAGTAAGAACCCCGCGAGTCACCCTAGCCGCTCAGGGTGATTCGCCAAAAGTCCCTTCAGGACGTAACAAGTATACTAGCATGCCCCGTCTCGGCTTCGCCCGAGATCGTAGCGTGACTGATACGTGTTTATTAGAATTAATATCTTTTCTATACCTATTATATAAAAACAGAGCCGATTTTTATATTCGCGCAAAACTCAAGACCTGTTGAACTGATCTTCCTCAAATTTTGACACGTTATTCCTATATACTCTAAGACGGACATATGCTATGTAGCATGTCTCAGAAACGCGTTATTAACATGTAATTATATGTAAACATTCCATGTGTACTGTTTTGCATACCACGTGATAATAAATTTGCAAAACCAGTTTGTACCCCGACGATCATTCTGACATATATATCCGCGATAATCCAGTTCTCTCGCGAGAAAGTGCTCGAAAAGCTTCGCCACCTGGTGGTAACATCGCGGTACTGCTACGGGCGAGGTATCGCGCGGGCTGAATATGCGCATGCGCGCGCAAGTAGACTGTCGTATATAGGGGTCACGTGGTCGGCCAAACAGTCGTACACGTGAAATCTTTGCATATAAATTACATGTTAATAACGCGTTTCTGAGACATGCTACATAGCCTATGTCCGTCCTAGAGTATGCAGGAATAACGTGTCAAAATTTGAGGAAGATCGGTTCAATAGGTCTTGAGTTTTGCGCGAACATAAAAATCGGCTCTCTCTTTATAAATAGTAAAGATAAAATCTAATTTATTATGGGTACTATATAGTTCAAGAATATTTTTACATATAATGTATGCATTTTCGGTAGAAGAAGCTTTCTTATACATTATTTATGTCCTCGTCCTCGTCCTCGTCCTCATCTTCGTTTTTTTCCTCGCCTCGTCTTCGTCCTCATCTTCGTCCTCGTCTTCGTCCTCGTCTTCGTTCTCATCTTCGTCCTCGTCTTCGTCCTCGTCTTCGTCCTCGTCTTCGTCCTCGTCTTCGTTTCCAGGAATTATTAGATCAGGTGGTAGGAGCAAATCTATCGTTTCTTTCAAAAATGGCCTTGTTTTTTTTCTTGGTGTTGATCTTATACTTGTTAAAAGAGGGTCAGATCTTAACAGCAGTCTATTTATGACATCCTCGTTGCACGACTGCCTTGAAAATTTCCTAGCATAGTTTTGTCTATATTGGCGAAAATGTTTATTTCTTGCTTCAGCGGCCTCTTCGGACAGCTGACCAATAGGCAAAATAGCCTGTTCTATTAGAAGCGCACCATGAATTAGAACTTTATGCATAGTGGGCGTCATCGGATGCCACGGATATAATTGGACATAAAGCTTTGCTGTATCCGCAGCATATGCTGCAAACTTTTCTATATTAATTTTGTAACCACTAGATATAGCTTCAAGTATAACTCTAAATCTATATATCAATTCTGTCTCAATCCCTGTTATTGTAGCTGACAGTAGGTGGTTCGAAAAAAATCTACGGCTACTATTCCTGTCATTTGAATTTCCAAATCCGGGTTTTGGCATATCTACTATAAGGCCCATTTTAGTTTTAAATTCCTGTTGGATATTCTTTTTCCTTTCTGCCACTACATGCTTTTCATTCGGAAATTTTATTTGCCACTTTTTTAGTGGCAATTTGTATGATACATGCAGAAGGTTTTCGAATAGTCTTGTTACGTGAGGGCGATAATATATAAATGACCGAGCGGTGGAGTCTAATTTTCTCACGCAACGCTTAACGAATTTAAGGAAAGTTATAATTTTGCTATAATCAGTGATTACGTAAGAATCAGGATTGTTTTTGGGTTAGGCTTTTGTCTACAACCCATACAGGTTGTCCAATCGGGATGTTGCGCTTTGGATAGACTGGTTCGAAACAGAATGAGACAAGATTTCAGTAAAATAAAATACCATGTATTACAAAAATAACCAGATGGAAGTTTTGTAAGGTGGAACAATAATGGGGATTTACATGGATTTGTGTTACACCAAACTATATATAAATAAAAATCCAATTATGTAAAATCCTAGACTCGTTTAGGAGGATTTGATTTAGTCGCAATTGAATGTGAACGGGAAGGTTGGACGGTGAACAAATAACGGGTCAACAATAATTGATCGAGGGAAACCCCACAACCCTAAGTGGTTGGATCAATAATCGTGTTTGTTCTTAATTTTGTACATTCACTCGAGTTGTTTGAATGATTAGTTTGGTCGCAATTTATATTACTCGAAACAAGACAGTTTTTAAATCACGTCACACGCCGAAGGGAAGGTAACAGCTAATTGAGGGATAACCCATAACCCACTAGGTGGTTGAATCAGCTGCTGCTTCCGTACAATATCATGGATAGATAGAATCACTCACCAACTCTGTACAAGAGATTGTTAATTTGTACTACAGCTTACTTTCAAGTTCTCTCTCTCTCTCTCTCTCTCTCTCTCTGTCTCTGTCTCTGTCTGTACGACTTGGAGGGTCCCGCGTCCTAGATGGTGAAGCGCAGGAGGGTCGCACAACACACCAATGTCGAATTAATCACTTAATTAAATAATACGTTTAAAACAAATAAGGGTTAAATTGGTGGAAAACGCAAAAGTATATATAAATCTCTACGGGGACTGAGTCCTTCCCCGCACTATAAGACCCACGGGAACTCCGGCTCAAAAACTATCTTAGCGAATAGTAATGTCCCTCGGGCAGAGCAACCACGCACTGTGCGACTTAACGGACGACTGCCCCGAGCGTTCGCAGGGCAGGCCCGAGCACTCGGGACTTTGAAACAAGGACCGCCAAATTGCTGACTCTGCACCTCATGCACACGGCCCAACCGACGCCGCCTCGGGCCGTTCCCAGCCTCGCAGTGTTTAGGTTTTCGAATGTTATCGCATCCAGCGTTCCAAGCACGTCGATCCCGATAAAAGATTTTCTCATGGAAGAAACGCAGTGGCGTAGCGGTTCTTATAAACCTATTATTATACATTTATTTTGTAGATCATTGACAATTGATCGAGAAAGACTCCCATAACACACCATGGTTGAATCAGTTGTCAATGATAGTGTAATGGAAATTTAGAAGAAGGAAAAATATAAATGGTCTACTACAATGCTTGGGTTTCAGAATACTTATCATATCAAGCGTTCTCAGAATATCGCACGGCGTCGGAAGATTGTTGTCGACAATCTTGCATGGGAAAGTTTGCCGTGGCGTGACAGGCTTTAAGCTGGGTTAAACTGTAACTATTGAGAGTTTTCACAGATAACTGACAATTGATTGAGGGAAATTCCCATAACACGCAATGGTTGAATCAATTGTCAATATTTTTAAATATGAAATAGTAGCCGGCACGTAACAGTCTTATTCGAGCATGAAGAATAGATAAACCAAATTTTAATGAGCGGGGTTTATTTCCTTTTCTTTCGACAAATTGTTAAATTCTTTAGATGTAGCGCCGCATATAAAACATTTCATGGTTGATTTTGTGCCTGTGGCAGCATTACATACCTTACCGTCAACCATCGTAAATAATAATGTATGTGAAATGGATATATTTCTGTTTCCTTCAACTTTTATTTCTTTCAAATTATTGATCTTGGTTTGTATATAATTTATTTCTGAATTAGTTATATCGTTTGTTTCTTTAACAAATCTTATACGTATGGGCCTACAGTATCTCGGGGATGATGGTGTTGGATTTTGCCAAATTACTGTTTTAGTTGCTACGGAAATTAATTGCAGTGGCACAAAAGATGTCTGGAATATATTCGCGTCTGAGTCGGTATCTTCTAGAAATTTCTGTTTAAACTGACTTTGCTGCCATCCATCGCACCCCCACTTGCTAGTTAAATTTAATAAGCTACTTTCATTTTCGTTTAAATTACTTAGCACTTCTTCTAAATGCAATGTTAACCGGGCAGCTGTGTGGTCTAACAGATCCTGCAAATTTATTTCTGCAGAAGATTCAGTTACTGTATACGATTCTTTACTAGGATAGCAATCCTGTTTTGCTTTCTGCAACATGGTGTAGCTCGGAAAGAATTTCTTGTCAGCCATTCGGATTATTTCGTATTGACTTCTTGATAATTTTGCCTCAACAAATAATGAAAGAGCTTGTAGACTTGATAATTTTCTTTTTTCTTGAGCATTTTGTTTTGCAGAATGAGTTTTCCTATATTTAGTTGCTCGCGTGGGCGACTTCGTAATCTCCTTTAACATAAATGAAGCATCTACTTGCCTTGAAGCTCTCAATTTTGAATGAGTGGCGAATATCAGTTCCTCGGTGCATAAATTTTTTCGTATATTTTCCGTCTTTCTTCGCTTGCTACGATTAGATAATTCTAGGAAAGATTTTGCTGACTTTCAAGATTGAAATTGTGTTCCAGGAATTTCTATTGCTCCTTGGAGCCATTTTTCATTCCTTGACATAAAAATTTTTTTGTCATAATTTGCAGACGTCCATCTGTTTTTAAATTCAGATTTAATATGCGATATTTTATGTTTGAATGCCTGACGATCTTCTTCTGTATAGTTATGTAGATTTAGCAGAAATTGCTCTAGGTATTCTAATTGTTTAGCCATATTTTCATTCTCCCGTTCCTGCATCACATTAAATAATTGTGTTCGCGTCATGACTTTTGTGTTAGATGGGCCTGCAGTTTGCTCCGAAGAATTGGCAGACATTTTGATATCTATATGTATAAATATTCTCGTTAAATAATTAATATCTGGATAATAAAGTGGAAAATATCTGAGTTAGATGAAAAATGTTTAAGCATACTTACCAAGTATAGGTGAAATTAAATTCAATATGAAAACAAAAAGAAAAAGGCATTGAAAGAGAAACTAAAATATAAGATATAATTATGTAAAAGACAGTTTGAATATATCGCTTTTGACTGCAGAGTCTCTGAAGGCACTGTTTCAACTGAATGCACGCAGAAAGAACAGGCCCAGGTCGAAGTCTTATTTGTAACGTATCATAAACATTGTATGGGTGTTCGTCTCTTTTTGTGAACAGATCGTTCAACTAGTTTCATAGCGCAGCGTCTCGCGGAAGCCCAGCGACAGCAAGCGTACAGGCCTACGTGAAATGCTGCGAGCGCCATACCTACTTAACGAAATTAGCTATAAAAATTGAACTGGGACGAATATGGATCCAAATTTTTTTGCACCGGGATCACAAATCTTTACCAAATCTAGTGACACCTGCAAAAGTATCGGGACGTGCCCGGAAGTATAACAAAATCGTTAATAAAATTTTACAATCGTCAAAAATGTTAGTAAATTATTAATTATCTTTAGATATTAATTTATATACTAGTATAGATGATAACAACTTGAAAACTGTTCGAAACTGATGTTTACACGTAGCTGAAAAGCTGCTACAATGACAAAGTTTAAACAATTCCAGTAGAACACTTGAAAATCACGAATAAGCGAACGCTGTTTCAGAGAGTGGTTGGGATTGTAAAGTGTGCTATGAAATCTCTTGACTTTCGATTAACTATACTGCCTTGTGAGTGCACAAATTTAAAAAAGAATACTGATGTATTGTCCCTCAGGCATTCATCTACCTTTAATACTAAAAATTTTACGGTTTACTCAAAATTTTTGAACAGCTAGCAATCGAAAATATTAGTAAAGATTATACTGAAAATACAATAAACAGTATTCCAAGACGTTTGTACGCAGTAATTCAAGTAAAAAGCGGCAATACAAAGTATTAATTTTATTATGTATTTTATTTAGTATGTATTTTATCCTTACTTTTGTCCCTCTGCAATTTGCTGATCTATTATTATCGTTATCGTCATCAACCTTAAAACTTTTTAGAAATTGCTGCCTTTCTGTCAGCAGCTCTTTTGAGCCAGACTTGTATGTTTGATTCCGCCTCCTTTCGGGAAGTGTGAATTTTCGCCTTCTCTGCAGCAACTTAATAACAAGAATTTTGATAAAACATTATTACAGTGAAATCTTCAGTAATCAATATTAGCCACAGTAAAATAAGGGTAACACTTACCGATTATAAGCCTGGCCAGTTGTAAGATATTAAATGGTTGCTTCCCTTTCCTCCCCAGCCAACTATATTGTAAAGCAATATCATTACTCATTATTGCCGATAATGTTCGCTTCGTGAAGTCATATCCGTTGGAGCCGCCAAAGGGTCTAGCAGGATAAGCGTGGGCAAACGGCCCTCACGTCGATTCTTGGAGTTGTTATTTTTTACACAATGCTCCTAGTCTGAAACACCATTATGTAAAGTTTGAGATCACTACCCGGAGAAGCGGTCGTCCCGGCCGCTGCAGTCTCTTCAACTCCTGCAGCCGTACCCTGGTCCGGAAGGGTGGAAAGGTCGCCGCGTGGCCCCTTCCGACCGGCGCCTCGGCAATCGCCTTCCCGCCCAGGGAAAAACCACTCCGAAAACCCTGGGCAAGGCGTGGGTACGTGGAATCCTCGGTCCTCGTCCGTTGTCGCCGCTGCTTCTGCGGCTGTCCCCCGTCGTCCTGCTGCAGGCTGAGTCGCGCGCAACGGCTGCTTGCGTATCGCACGCAACAGCTCCTTGCGTCTCGCGGGCAGCAGTTCCTTGCGTCTCGCACGCAACAGCTCCTCGCGTATCGCACGCGACAGCTCCTTGCGTTTCTTCGGAATCCCTCGACGGCGGTTCCTCCGGGGCCCCAACGGCGGAATCCCGCGCCGCTCCGCTCCGTCCATCGCACCCCAGCGGTCTGGCCGCTCTAGCGCTGCGTCCTGGTTCGCCCTCGACGGCATCCTGATTTGTCCTCGACCGCATCCTGGCTCGTCCTCGACGTCCTTCCAGCAGTCCTGCGTGGCTCTTCGCTCTTCGAAGTTCCCTTGTGAAGGAGAAAGTTGCCCTCATTAGACCGGAACCGAAGACAACCCGTTGGGGCCGCATGAGCCTTGAAACCAGAAAGGAGGGCCGAGCGCGCAAGCAGAGGGTCGCAGCTAGTCGCAAGCATGCAAGCGGCCCAACCCCCAGTCCAGCCACCCGTCTCGTCAGCCCTGGCCGTCTTCTGTCTTCTTCCGATCCTGAAGCCTTGACTTCAAGATGGCCCCATTCCCCTTCTTGGCCTCTGGTGCTGAACCAGGGGACTGTCCTGTGCGTCCTGCCAGCGCTCCCGTCTTCGCGACACCCCCTCCAGCCGATCCAAGCAACGCTTGTCCGCCTGGTGGTTGAGGATGCCATTTCCCTCCTGCTGTCCACCTTCCTCTCCTGGTTTCTCCTGGGTACCCCGCGAGAACCTCCATCCCGGCCGCGCCGGGGGCTCGTTGGGCCTCCTCCAGGGGGCTAGCGGGGCGCTTTCGCCTATGTCCGCACCCCGCTGTGGACTGCCACGCTATTATGGCACATTTGGGGAATTCGGGAGCGCGTGGCCAGGCCGCGGCGGCAGTCCCCCGACACCTTGTCCCACGTCGTGGGGTATCGTGCTCCCTGAAACAGACTCAAGAGCGGGGGCCGGGCTACGAAGGCAACCTCCGCAGCCCAGTCCACCGGATTAGCCTAATCTAATCTTCTTTCTTGAGTCCAGTGAAAGTCCTGCGACGTCTTCACTCCTCTTGCAATTGTCCCTCATATTCCGCTAGGCGTCGTACGTGGACCACCTTGCACTTCTTCCTAGGCGAACGTTGAATTCTGTAGACGACGTCGTTGATCTTGCTCAGCACCGTGTAGGGTCCTTCCCAGTCGGACTGCAGTGTTGGGCACTTCCCCTTTCTCTCTTCGTGGTTGGAATAACCACACTCGTTCTCTTCCAGGACTTCGTCTTCGGACAAATGCTCGAGGTGTTCAACGTTCTGGTCACCCTGGGCTCCTTCTCGTGAGCGGGGGGGCTCGCCAGCTCTGCGACGGTGTTCGCCCTCGAACTCCCTCCGTCGCAACGCGTCGTGGATCTCTCAACGGTATTCGCCCTCGAACTCCCTCCGTTGCAACTTCGTACTCAGCTACCCCGCCACGGTATTCGCCCTCGAACTCCCTCCGTCGGGTCTTCGTACTCAGTTACGCTGTGACGATATTCGCCCTCGAACTCCCTTCGTCACAACTCTGCAACTCGGCGCACCTCGGGCGCCTCCTCGTTGCAGCAGATCCGCACGCTCACACGGCAGCGCTAGCCCGGTTCCGGGTGTGGTCGACCGATGCTTTCCCCAAAGCGAGCGAGCCCAGGTTCCACCGTTTCCAACGACCTCTCTTCGCTCTTGGAGTCGTTCCTCTCAACTCCTCGGTTCGAAACAGTTCCTCTGGAGATGTCCGGTCCTTCCACACCGCCAGCAGGTTTTCCTCGTATCGACGTCCGTTCCCTCGGGTTCCTCGAATCCTCGTTGCCTCGCCGGGAACCTTTCAAAAGTGTTGGACAATTCAGCCTTCCGGTTTTCCGAGTACCGTTCCCGCGACTCGTCCGCGGGGCCGCGAGATATCGCCTCAACGGCCTCTATCTCCAGAGCTCTGGCCACGGCGGCTCTTAGAGACGTGAACCCGCCGAGTCGCAGTTCCCGCTGCATAATCGAGCTGGACAACGCCGTCACGAACTGGGACGCGGCAAGTTTGTCGCGGGCTTCCGCGGAGCAGTCGGCGAATGCGGACTGCGCTAAACGTTCAATTTTGGTGGCGAGCGAGGAGATGCTCTCACCCCGCTGCTGCCTATGGCTCTGGAAGAGCACGTACTTCAGATTAGACAAGTTCTTCGCCCCGTAGCGGAATTCTAGCGCCGAAACCAAATCCGCGTATCCCTCGCGCTGAGCGGCGGAGAGCGTCGTGAGGACGCTTCTCGCCGGCCCCCCGAGGGAAGCAATCAAGGCCGTAGCCTTCCTTTCGTCATCCCACCCGTTAGCACGCGCGATAGTCTCGAACTGCACTTCGTACTCTTCCCAGGACGCTTCTCCGTCGAAAACTGTCTGTTTCACGGCGTACCCCAAACGGAGTACGCGCGGCTCCGTAAGGGGGGCAGCGGCGGGCGCAACGACGGGGGCGGAGACATGCGTCGGGGTAACACTATTTACACCACTATTTACATCGCTATGTGCATCATTATTTACAACCGCGACTGTCTCCCCAACCCGTGGACTCGCGCCGCTGTCAACCGAGCCGCGGGTACCCTGCAACAAGGAGAGTACGACCTGGATGCGATCTTCCATTCCTGTCAACCGGGCCTCGAGGGCCGCCTGCGTTCTTCGGTCGGCGGCTTCCTTTTCCTCCCTGAGACGGTCCTCCCGCTGCCAGCGGGCCTCGTTGACCCTTCGCAGTTCCCGCATCTGTCCCGCGATGTTGAGCTGGAGGCTGGTGAAAAGCTCCTGCAGGGACGAGACGCCCGATGCCCCGGAAGGAAGGTCCGCAGGGGTCGCGGAAGCCGCGGAAGCGCGAGTGGGCATGCCGCTCCGGGCGGGCATCCCACTTCTGACACCAATGTTACGATTTTGGTAGGGCATCACACGAGTTTACTGAACGGCAACGATAACAGAACATTAACAGCGGATAACGAATACAATTAGTTAGGCGGAATACAATATCGAGACGTCTGCTAGCAATGGTGGCTGACTTTCGACTGACAGCTTGACAGGCTCGCTGTCCTCTTGCCCCGCTCGCGAGCACCAGTGGGCCTTGGATTTCCATCCAAGGGGTGTTCGCAACAATAATATAAGGAAGGACAAATATTTGAATTTTCTTTCACTACATGTAGCGTCAATTATCTTATCGAATTCTAGATATTTTAAACATATAGATTATGCAACCAAATTATTAAAATATTTTGTGAAGACCTTTAGAATGTTATATGGACCACACGCCATTTCTCACAACGTTCACAATCTGCTACACCTCACAGAAGATGTCAAGAATCATGGACCGCTCGACAATTTCAGTTGTTTTCCATTTGAAAATTTATTGCAAAGCATCCCTAAATCTGTTAGAAAGGTTGACAAACCTTTACAACAAATAGTGAAAAGGCAAACAGAGAAATCTAACTGTATGGCAGAAGAAATACATCCTAATGTTGTATTTCCTCTGCTTAAGAATGAACATTTTAAGGGTCCACTAATGGAAAATATTACAGAATCTAAGCAGTTCAGAACTATAGTTTTCAGAGATTTTATTTTAAAAATTAGTCACCCCAACAATTGCTGTTGTCTTACAGATGGTAGCATTATTATTATCAAAAATGTAGTTTGTAGAAATGAATGTATTGAAGTAATTGCAAGAAAAGTTTTGGTTTTAAATGATTTTTATAAAGATTCATGCAAATCGTCAAATATAGGAATTTACGTTGTAAAACGACGCCACTTAAGCCCTCTTCAAATTTTTAACGTAACAGAAATTTCCCATAAATGTGTCAGATTAAAAACTGATGGAAAAATTATTTTCCCATTACTACACTCCATTTAATATTCATAAGTATGACTCTCTCTGTTTGTCACTTGAGATGCTCATTCAATCTTTGTATTATGTAGTATGTAGTGTTTACAGTAACAATATTAATTATTCAGATTTCGAGTTTTTCTGGTCTTAATGTTTATGTAAGATTCTGTAAGTTAGAAAGTAGATGCTTAGAAATTATATACGTAATGCCGCTGACGGACCAACCAATCAAGGCCAAGACATAGGAGACGGATTGGCAAAGGAATCTACCACCGCGGGAACGGTGGCGCTAGTGTGCATAACAAACATGGACGATGCAGGTATACATTTTACTATATGTTTATATGGATCCAGTAGTATAAAAGTTTATTTCAATGTTATTTCTTACAGTAAAAATGTTGACAATACACTTAGAAGCAATATTGGAATATGTACAAGCAAAGGCTTCATCGAGAAATATCATTGAAGGCCAAAATATTGTCAATTCTGGGATGATAATTGTATGCTGTGTAACTCACGAAACAGAAGAGATGAAGTGTATATATGCTCTTTGTTTGCAAACGAGTGCCTTAACTTCTAACCCACATACGATTGCGGGGAAGTTATCAATTAAACGCGCAAATAATAATATGCCAGAAAAGGTTCATATCGAAAAAATGGTATGTTCCTGCAAGGCTGGCAGTGGTCATACATGCAAACATATAGTCGGTGTTTTGTTATATTGTAATAGGTAAAGGATAATTTTTTTATAATTAATGTAATACGTAATTATCATACTATTTATAAGTTTCATTTGAAAACAGCCCTGATAACCATCTGCCGGCAGTCTGCCAGCAGATTGACGGCAGGGTCTACCAGGAGAGCGCAGGATCTGCCGGCAGCTACGGCGGAACCTACGTCCGCATTCGACTACGGATCTGCCGGCAGGCCCTGCCGGGCAGAGCCTGCCGGCAGACGGACGGCAGATCGACGGCAGATCCTGCCGTTCGCCTGACACGTATAACAGCGCCATCTGAGGTTCAGAATTGGCAAAGAATTCCCTACGCTTGACGTCACACGGCCGCCCCTACAGGTGTATCCCTACCCTTACATAACTATCAAGAAGATACTGCAATTTATTAAATAATTAATTGTATTTATTTAAAAAAGTATTTATTTATTTTCCTTTAAATATGTGTGATTACAGTGTGATTACAATTGTTACAAAATAATATAAATCCAAAGAGGAACTTTCAATATTTACATTAACAAATCAATATACAGTACGTCCCTTAACCAGTGGTGCGTAGTAGGGGTGATATCAGAGTGTTCGTCTTTACGCACAACGGATACCACATTGAATAAACGGTATGTAGATGTACCATGCTACCAATTTGGCGGTACGATGGGCTACGCTCGGATTGGCTGCGCCATAGTGCCGAAACTCATGATTGGTCAAGAATCTACGTCCAGTTTGCGTTCGTTTTCGTGGTTTGGGTGGCAGTCACTGGCAGTGACAGTCAGTGCCGACAAAATCGAAGAATATTCCACGTGATCCTAAGCATCAATATCCAGACAAATCATCCCGACGTATCCAGAAGGCAAACGTAATTATGGAATTGAATAATTTACTAATTATCTACGTCGCGGAAATCGAGAGTCACATTATGTGCAAGACAAAAATAGGGTTATGCGCGAAGTGCGAATATTTAGCGTCTTGTTTCGTAAATAATAATTTAACACATGTTTTCTTATAAATGTTAATGTTCGCAGGAGTATACATGATCGCTTAGGGTGTGTGGTGTACGGAGATAGAGCTGAAGTAAGTATCGCATGTATCCTGTTTATTCATACGTTACGTTTAATTTTATACTAATGTTCTATTTGTTTTCAGCGCAAACACAACAGGGAATATGTTGACTCTACACAAAAAAGAAGGCGGAGTTATTAAATAAATGTTCTGATATCACCCCTACTACGCACCACTGGTTAAGGGACGTACTGTATATTGATTTGTTAATGTAAATATTGAAAGTTCCTCTTTGGATTTATATTATTTTGTAACAATTGTAATCACACTGTAATCACACATATTTAAAGGAAAATAAATAAATACTTTTTTAAATAAATACAATTAATTATTTAATAAATTGCAGTATCTTCTTGATAGTTATGTAAGGGTAGGGATACACCTGTAGGGCGGCCGTGTGACGTCAAGCGTAGGGAATTCTTTGCCAATTCTGAACCTCAGATGGCGCTGTTATACGTGTCAGGCGAACGGCAGGATCTGCCGTCGATCTGCCGTCCGTCTGCCGACAGGCTCTGCCCGGCAGGGCCTGCCGGCAGATCCGTAGTCGAATGCGGACGTAGGTCGCGCCGCAGCTGCCGGCAGATCCTGCCGCCCGATCTGGTTATCAGGGTGGAGAGATCTAAATACACTAGAAAAAATTTCTTCCACTGATAAGGAGTGCATGTGGAAAATGCACAAGAAACCAGTGTTAGAACAGTTTGAAGCGCAACCATTGAGAACTTTTTGTTGTGTTAAACAAAAACCATTGCCAATAATTGCAGAAAACATTGAAATTGAAATTAGAAAGAGACTAATTAAGTGTAATAATGAAACTGCAATTGCCAAACACAAGTACTATTATTTAATTAGTCATAATTTATAATTATACATTTATTTTTAAAAAACGTTCATATCAAAATTTTAATCCACCCATTTTATTTATAGTGTAACGCGGTTACGAGGTAGGCGTGGAGTCCGAGTAATTGGTGTCTAAATCAGTCTAATCGGAAGGATGTTATGCGCGTTACAGTACAAATTATTATTTAAGAATTTAAAGAATTTTGTTTGGTATCGGGAATCCAAGATCTAGTCCTATACAGGCCCCGCACTGAGTTATTGTGAGGTTTTAGTTAGTTCGTCATTAAATAAATTCTGAGAATTCTGAATCCGAATAAAAATTTTCTTCCTCTGGCAAGCTATAGTGCTCAAATGGAATTAATTCCTGTGGTGAAATTTCGATATCAACATCCTCTGTCAATGTGTTAATTGCTAGGACATGGCACTTGCCCTGATCATTTACTGATACAACGGCTTCGCCGATATAGACTCCGTTTATTGTATTGATCTTTGGTAAATATCCCTCCTTCAAATCGCTATTTATGACATCGATGGCAATTGGCTGTCTGCCTCGTGCACTAATTCGTAAAATGCGAGGTACAGTCTGTTTTAACTACAAGTGATATACAATTTTGATAGACAGTTTCCAACGTCTCGTTCTCATGTTCCCAATTTTTGCTAATTTTTTGGATGTCGATGAATAACGCTACACGCCAATCCGCTCTCGCGAATTCTACGCCGCTTCCCCTTTCGTAGTACAGTCCCGGATTAGCAGGCATCCGTGTGATACGGTAGTCCTTCAGGTCGTTATCAGGCTCTTCCATAGGTTTACTCATGGTCACTAGACATGCCCAGGTAACTACCAAATTTAATCGATTCAGCCGTGAGTTGCCCATTTTTTTCATTAAACCAATATTAATTTATCCGGGTGTTTCGTAAAAAGTTTTCCCTTGTCGTCCTCCAATACAATGCCTCTTCCCTCCAAGGCTCCAACAATCCTGTATGGACCATGGTAGCGTTCACCAAATTTTCCTCTTTTTGGTTCGACCAGGACACGTGCCATGTCCCCCACTTTTCCCTTAAACGGTCGTGCCGATTTATCATAATATAATTTAGACTTTTCCTTAGCTTTGATCAAATTATTTCCAGCTAATGTTTGCATTTCAGAAAGGCGTATTATTAGGTCTTGCAGGTATGAATTATATACGGGCAAATTTTCATTTTCGTCTTGTAAAGAATTTGGACAACGAGCTATTTTACCAAATACTAACTCGTATGGTGTAAAATTAGTGGCTTCATGAACCGAGGTATTGTATGAAAACATTGCAAAAGGTACACGACGATCCCAATCGTCGTAGTCTTTAATATAATGACTGATATATTCTGTTAATACTATACGACTTCGTTCTAAAGCTCCATTTGTTTGAGGTCTATATCCCGATGTACTAACATGATGAATTTTGAAAATCGTTGCCAGCTGTTGCATTAATTTATTTATGATACTAGTACCCCTATCGGTTAAAATCACTCGAGGCGCCCCATATTGCAATATTAAATTTGTTGTTAATGCATGTGCTACCGTTTCCGCCCTAATATCAGGAATAGGAACAGCGATGCAGTATTTGGTTAAATTGTCCTGCATAGTGAGGATATGACGGTTTCCCGATGATGAGGTCGGAAGAGGTCCTACAGTGTCCAGAGCTATCTTATCGAAAGGCTCAATCGAAGTGTCAGTGATTAACATAGGTTCTCGAGTTTTTGCTCTTACTAACTTTTTACTCCTACAACTATTACAAGTGCGGATAAAATTTTGGACGTCATTTCGTAATCCTGGCCAGTAAAACTTTTCCCTAATTCTAAGATAGGTTTTCGTTACTCCCTTATGTCCGCCAATTAACCCTTCGTGAAATTCTGAAATGATATTCTGTCGTATGGATTCCGGAGGGACTCGAATATTCCCAGAACAAATAATTACTTTTAATCCACTGTCTTCGAAAATGTGCGTTAGTAAAGATGCTAACGTACTGTGAGGAAGTTCATCTAAAAAATCACCTGATTGTGAAATTCTAAAAGACTGCACATTGGATTTGATTAGTATATTCTTTAGATTCAGTAAGCCTGATGTTAAGTTTCCTACACAAATTTTATCTCCATGAAATTGTTTTATCACTATGCTAAAGACCTTGTGTTTTCCTCGTTCCGTAATTAATACTTGCCCTACTTTTGGCTTTGCTAGTTTCATATCATTTACATTGATGATATCTAAATCAGATAACAATTTACTAATTGGCGTTACTAATTCGCAATCCGAGGACATAAAATGAACATAATGAGAACGGGAGTACGTTAAATTTTCCCTTGTCATGGATACAGTTTCACTATCCTCGGGAGGTAATTCAGAAAAATCTATTGGTTTGGCGGTTTCTAAATCCGGTGGTATATCTTCAGTTATCGTTATACTAGTTGAATGAGAATTTTGTGAATTTTGGGGTATGATTCGTCGTGGAATGGGTATATTCGATTTTAAAGGAGTTTTCCCTCCTTCCTTAGAAGATCGTTTACTTAAATGGTCCGGAAAAGGTGTAGAAAGTGCCAATGGTCTGGTTGTTGAGACAGGTGAAGGTATGGTAGATTGATAGGTAGGTTTGACGATTGCTGAGCTATTCAAGGGAGGGGTTATATTCAATTCTGTATCTTCCGGGATAACTTTAAGTGAAGGTGCTTGTAACGCGAATTTGCTAGTAGAAATAGTGCCTCTCGAATTTCGTATCAAATCTTCGACATTCCAACTTCGGAAAACTTCCTCCTCCGCCTCATCATCGGAAGAGTTAGGCTCATCCGAAACTGCTTCTACAGGTTCTGAAACTATGTCTTCTCGAAACTCTATTGGTTCTTCTTCATCGTCCACGTGAATGATACCTCTTGCTCACATAGATTGATCAAACCTTCTGAAGGATTCTTGAAGGTCCTTTAACTCGATAGAGTAATCTGGTGTTTTATCAGGTTCGTCTGCTATAATGTCCTGTACTTCTGCTGGATTAACAACGACGGCGGTTTCCTCCTCTGGAACACTAGGATTTTCCAGTATCCGTGTTTCAGGATAGTATTCCAGATTAGGAAAAACACTCTTTCGCTGTCTAAGAATCGGAGGATCATCATTAGACGATCCCTTGTCTAATGACGTAGAAGGTTCAGTTATTGATTGTTTAGAAAGCTGTGGTAATTTGGAACGAGTTCTAGTGGCAATAGCACTCTGATCAAGTATTGTTGGTTGTTTTACCCTTGTTCTTGATCCCAATGTTTTTCCCGGTTTTGGAATTTTTGATTGACTCACGGGTTTTGACTGAGACACTGAAGGTGTCGGCGAGTTGCCAGTCTTTTCACTTTCTTTGAGTGGAAACACTTGCTTCTTTTCTACTTTTGTGCCCTCATCTGAATCATCGGAAGATTCTGTCAAAGTTTCATCAACCGGATTTCGCGATAATGCGTCTGCATTTGTATTTAATTTACCAGACTTGTGAACGAACTCGTATTCATAATCTCGCAATTTCAATCTCCATCTTACTAATCTCTGGCCGGGATCATTAATAGAATTTATCCATCTCAAAGGCTCATGATCACTAACTAACGTGAATTTACGTCCATAAAGATAAGGTCGGAAATGTAGCACTGCATATAATATCGCTAAACATTCTTTCTCGGTAGTAGAATAATTTTGTTCGGGTTTTATTAACATTCTGGATAAGTATGCTATAGGTAAATCGTGACCATCTTTCTCCTGGCTCAGGACTGCACCAATTGCATAATCAGATGCATCTGTTGTTAGAGTAAATGGCCTTTTAAAATCAGGATATTGCAGTATTGGTCGAGTGCATAACGCTCTTCGTAATTTCTTGAAACTATCTTTTTGTTCTTTACCCCAGACAAATTTAGCATTCTTTTTTAATAGTTCGGATAGTGGTTTTGCTATAGCCGAAAAATCCTTTATGAAACGTCTATACCCATACAGCACACTCTCCTTGCGGCATAGTTGCAGCATACTTGCGGCGCAAGATGGCAAGGACTCATGTAAGGTTGCCGCAACTATGCAGCAAAAATTCTATGTCCGCCTGCTGCAAAGTTGCACGGCAACTTTGAGGTAACTTTGCACAGCAACTTTGAGGCAATTATTCACAAAATATATTTCCACGGGAAAAACTGTTAAAAAAAATAATAAAAAAGTTATCGGGTTCAGGGCGACTTGAACACCGGACCGCCCGCATGACAATCTGACGCGCTACCGTTGGGGCTACGGAACCTTCTTGGATATAGATTCCTGTAAATGGTATATATAGTGACTAAGCATACTTGCGGGGCATACTTGCGGCATACTTGCGGGGCATACTTGCGGCATACTTGCGGCATACTTGCGGGGCATACTTGCGGCATACTTGCGGGGCATAGTTGCGGCATACTTGCGGCATAGTTGCGGCAAACTTGCGGCATACTTGCGGCAAACTTGCGGCAAACTTGCGGCATACTTGCGGCATACTTGCGGCATAGTTGCAGTGCATAGTTGCAACGCAACTATGCCGCAAGTATACAGCAACAATTCTATGTCCGCTCCGCGCAACTTTGCACGGCAACTATGCCGCAACCATACATCGACACTGCGCTGCAACCATGCAAGATCGCAAGGTTACTGCAACCATCCTGCAACTTTGCCGCAACGAAGTGTGCTGTATGGGTAATAACCCGCAAGACCCAAGAATTGCCTAATATTTTTAGGATTTTGAGGACGAGGGAAGTCTTGCCCAATGATATGACCTAAATAAGCTACTTCTGTCCTGAAAAATTCGCATTTACTGGGTTGAAGAGACAACTTTGCATCCGCCAATCTATTGAATAAACGTCGAATTTTCTTTCCGTGGTCTTCTAAATTTTTAGTGTAAACTACGATATCATCTAGGTATACGAAAATTTCTGTTCCTTGCAATCCACGCAACACCTGGTCCATTAATCTTTGAAACGTTGCCGGAGCGTTCTTAAGACCTTCCGGCATGCGTTTATACTGATAATGACCGTTTGGCGTCGAGAAAGCCGTCTTCAAACTATCTGCCGGATCCATTTCAATTTGTTGAAATCCACTTGCTAGGTCAAATATTGAAAAATAACGCGCCTCTCCTAATTGGTCTAATATGTCCGTAATGTTCGGTAATGGATAGGCATCTCCAATCGTTTTTTCGTTCAATTTACGGAAATCTATTACTATTCGCCACCGTAGGTTGCCATCTGGATCGGGTTTCTTTGGCACGATTAAAAGTGGAGAGTTAAATGGAGAACTCGAAAATTCTATTATTCCTTTACTTAATTTGGCCGAAATTTGTTTAGCTATTTCTTCTTTATGTACCGGGGGAAATCTATACTGTCGCGTGTCTATTGGAACATCATCGACAGTAGGAATTTTATGTTTTATATTCGGTGTAGCTTGCAAGTTATCACCGGGCAAATGAAATACTTCAGGAAATTCCTCAACAAGATCAATCACGTGACTTACCTCCTCAACATTCAAATGAGACAGACGTAATCTTTTTATTATTTCATCTACTCGGTTTGTTATAATTTCTGATGTTCCAGGCGTAATTCCTGAAAAAGTTGCGGATTCGTCAAGTGCCACGATTGCATCATCTAATAGTGCGTCTAATTTAATTACATTAATATCTGCCCCTGTATCTACCAAGAAATGTGCGTGCCCGGATCGCAATTTGTCTCCGGACATCTTAACCACCGGGGATTCAGTATTTACGGTTAACATTACTGAGCTCGCTTTAGATTTCTCGCGGTTGTATGACGCTCTGTTGACGCAGGACTCATCGCCGCGTCCTCGCGACGAGTCGTCTGTGAGTTTAAATTATTGCTGTCGGTAGTCGAATTAATTTTACTTGGATGTGGCGAAGGTGATCTACTCGAATATGGCGAATTTGGTCGACTCGATGCGTTTGGAGGTCTATTATTCAAATCATGATGGTATGCTGGATAAGGTGGATAATATGGAGGAAATGGTGCCATTTGAGGATAAAAATAAGGTGGATAAAACGGATAGGTTGGATGCCCTTGATGTTCGTATCGTTGGCGATCCGAGTATCGAGGATAATTCGTGTATTCCGATTGAGTAGGTTTAGGTGATTTCAATTTAACATCCTGTGTATCAACTGATTTCGGGGATGGCGATCGCGAATGATTCCCTTCGCGTCTGGTTATTGAATAATTTTGGTAGTGTCTCGAAGTGCCATAATTATTGGAATTCGAGTAGGTATACTAGGCCGATTCTAAATCAACGGGTGGTGAGGGGGTGAAGCGGGGTGAGGGGAACCGCACCTCTGGCGAGGGGGTGGCGGGGGTTTGGACCGTAACCCATGGAGGTGGGGCGGAGTCAAAGGAGGGGGAAGCCGGCCCTGGAGCGTCTGGAGGGGAGGGGACGCGCGCGTCCGCTCGCTACACACACACACACACACACACACACACACACACACATACACGTTGTAGGAAGCGATCCGCAACCCTCTTATCGCCCAAGGCCAGATCGCGCCCCGATATTTTCGTGGCAGTTTCGTATCGCGTAATCCGAGACTTCGGCGCAGCAGCGGTCCTCGCTATCTGTGAACCGCGAAAATTCCAAGCGTACTGGAGAGAGAGAGACGCACGATATGCATGTATCCTTTTCTAGGATCATAGTCATAACATAAGATCATCGAAGGTTATTGCTAGAGAGAGAAAGGGAGAGGTATGATATTTTTTTTTTTGCATTCCTCTATCGAAACGTATGAATACGGAAGGTCAGTTTCCGAGAATACGGCGCAGCATCGGTGCGCGCACGCGACATCTGAGCCGCGAAAATTCAAAGCGGACCGACGGAGGCGCTATGGCGTTCGCGATAGCGATGGCGGTGGTCTGCGAACAAGGAGCGCGATAGAGAGGTACGATATTTTCGTATATCCCTCTCTCCATCCGCCGCTGTTTCTCATGCGGTCGTAGGTCAGAAGAAACCTACGGCTGTACGACGCGGCGAAGATGCAATTTGAAACCTACATTTTATCGTGACGCGATAATCGCGTACTCGACCAAAACATGGAACGATGCGTCGGTACACTATCGAGAATACGGCGCAGCAGCGTTGCGCGCACGCGACATCTGAGCCGCGAAAATTCAAAGCGGACCGACGATGGTGCCATGGCGGTCGCGATAATGATTGAAGGTGAACCTTCGAGAAGAATATGCATATGCTCCAGCGATCATGTTGCAGCAAAATATGACTAAGAATAAAGTGATGTAATCGAATACTGTTGTCGATAGTCCATTAGGTTAGAGATGATTACCAAGAACATATTCCGTGTGAGAGATGTGATATTGCGTCACGGTAGTCTGGGTACGTGGACAGGAAAGGAGTGTGTAAGGTATCAAACAATACAGGTATTCGTATGAAACATTGTTTTATTGAGACGGTATATATATATATATATATATATTAGTATGATACATTGCGAGCAGCATGTATCATCGAATCCAAGCCTAACGCTAATAATTCACAATCTAACAAAGAATGCGTTTCAAAGTATTCGCTATCGGAAATAAGTTTTTCATAATCCGTGATCAGCGTCGTAGCGGCGCGTATAATTGCTACAATGGACGCGTATTTGCTGCTAACGGAGTCTAGAATTTCCGACAACCACGAGAACATATGATCGATGCAGCGATTGTATTTGAACATTTGGCGTATCGTAGCCTCGGTCATGTATATTGTGGAACTACCATCCGATATTTTGATAATTCGTTGATTGTTGATTCGCGTGAAGTCGATGCGTAAATGATCGACGATGATAGGGTCCTGATGCGACGGAGTTGTATCGTTACGGAAACGTTGAAGTATTTCCGGCTCTTGCTGCAGCAGAAGTTTCCACGTAGACATCGGGAAACACAGTTCGTTTGATTTGTTGTCGACTATGGCGATTTCAACGCAGCACGAATCCCGATCGATGCGAATTCCAATTGCAATCCGTTTGTATGTAGTCAAGGTTAAGGGATAATCACGCCCCATGATTCGTATGATAGGTTTCTTGGGCGATGTTGCGGATGTATCGCTGTAAGAAACACACGCGCAGAGTCGATGAGTCGTTAGTTTTCGCATAAATCGAAAAGTATGTAAAACATATGCATATGGACTACATACCTTGTATTCAAAGGGTGCTGTGTAGTTGGGAAATCCGTATCGGTGCAGCGGTTGAGATGGTTCTCGTCCATGTAGGAAGCAGCGTTGCGATGTCGTTTAAACATTTTGAATATGCACTACAGCTAATGTATTCGCAAACGTACGCGATGTACTGTGGTTCGCAAGACCGATCGGTACCTCTTTTATAGAGGTCTACACAAACACACACATGTATGAAAGTATAGTTTATTGGTGATGGGGATAGCGAAGTTGTACATAGTATGAAAAATCGAAAGAATAAGGAGAAACATGTGATGAGTGTGAAAAAACAGTGTAGGAAGACAAGTAGAAGACTGTGTACAATGACAAGTGTAAAAAATGAAATGAAAATATATATATAGAAGAAGCAAGTATCGATGTACGAAGTATTTGAGTAAAAAATATATCGTGGGAACCTGTCAACAGTAACATAGTAGGTATATACATGGCGACGCGAGAGTGTGGAAGCATACATGAGCATAGTCCTGTGTCAACGAAGAAGGAGAGCGAGAAGAAGAAGAAGAAGAAGGAGAAGAACAGTGCATGTATAATGAATAAGGAACGAGATATCCGAATGGTCACCAATGATTCAGATGTGAATACATCCCTACTCGTCGACCGCCCCACCATTCGCCATGCTTATCGCAGCCTTTAAAAAATGCAAGCGCGTCGCCGCGCCGCCTCATTACAAGTGTGAATCAGGAAGCTGATCATCGATAGGAACCAGTTGAAGGAATATATATTAGTTAACCAATATATAAGTATTAGTTAACCGTAACGCTTATAAAGTTTAAATTGCGATAGATATCATACACGAGTTTTACTGTTTCAGAGACTAAATGAAGCCAGAAGAGAGATAGAGAGAGAGAGAAATCATGTCAGAGTAGAGCAACGATCTGCTATGAAGATTCACATGCCTCGAGGTTTCTGTAACATAGGTACGTGTTCAGAATAATAATAGTGAAACATAAAGAGAAAGAGAGAGAGGAGTATAAAGAATGATGTTTTTTCTGATTGATAATTTTTTTCTTCGGTTTTAACACATGTGCTACTGAGGAAGCTAACAGCCGTTTCCCGAGGAAGCTGACAGCCCTTTCCCGAGGAAGCTAACAGCCCTTTCCCGAGGAAGCTGACAGCCGTTTCCCGAGGAAGCTGACAGCCCTTTCCCGAGGAAGCTGACAGCCCTTTCCGAGGAAGCTGACAGCCCTTTCCCGAGGAAGCTGACAGCCCTTTCCCGAGGAAGCTGACAGCCGTTTCCCGAGGAAGCTGACAGCCCTTTCCCGAGGAAGCTGACAGCCCTTTCCCGAGGAAGCTGACAGCCCTTTCCCGAGGAAGCTGACAACCCTTTCCCGAGGAAGCTGACAGCCCTTTCCCGAGGAAGCTGACAGCATTCATATATATATATATAGTGATGTGTGTAGTGTGAACGAGGTCTTCAGTATAATCATATGTATACGCGTGTGTGTGTGTATGCGCGCGCGCGTTACCGTACACACTGTTAACGGCATGGAAATTTAAACCACACGTGCGCCTGGCACTCCAGATCCACAACCATGTATTTCAGTATTGGTGTGGAGCTCGAGTGTCAGATGTACTGGTGGTGAATATATACAGGTGCATTCGAATAGACTCACAACTTCTATATCGATGGTTGCGGGGATGAGCACTGTGTTCCGGATATGCAGCTTCAAGCAATCCGGATCCAGTCTTCAACTCTGTGATTATCGCAGCATCGATAGAGACAGTAGTAGTGCGTGTTGGGGAATGTAACTCTATAGTGGATACACGTGAACAATGATTCTGTCTATGGTGTATACGTGATACGTGTATGTGTGGACAACAACAACACATACGGATACATCATTCTACAGCGGTGAAGCAGTAGTGATAGTAACTCATATGAATTTCATGTATTCTAAGTGTATAATAACAAAAACATTTGGACCGCATAAAGTTCACGTGAGTTATTATCATTTAACGAACGCAACGATGGAGTGTACAAACTAGAGAGAGAGAGATAGAGAGATAGAGACATTAAGAAGTGCGGTAGTATAGGACTATGTATGGAACTCGTTGTTGTAAGAGGAGTAGAAGGAGGAGGATAAAAAATATAAAAAAATTATTATATATACATTGTGAATTTTTTCTTGTTACACGTAGTACCAGCAATTTTTTATTTTCAGAAAAAAAATCATCAAGAGACACGGTAGTGTCTCGCGCCAAGTATATATATAGATATATGCGCAGCGCGAGACACAGAGTGTATCTATTACGGCACGCCGCGCTGTCAAGTACCCTGAGATTATCGAATCTCAATAACGGCTGATCCGATTAGACTTTGAATGGTCTTAATGGATAGATTGGGTTTGATTTACATAAGAAAAGTGTCTTCGTTTTGTTCCTACGTGCCTTAGGAGCTGAGATATTTTGATGTAAAGTTGCAATTTGCTGAATTTCATGTTAAGATCTTTCATAGTCATCGTCCTACGCTTCTAGGCAAGAGGGGAACATGAAAGGGAGAGGAAATGTCTCGAATATCCACGTCGCTGATTCGCTGAAGGTTTCGGCACTTTCGGCCAATCGCGTAACAAATCGTTGTCACGTGACAGCTAGCACTGCTAGCAGAGAGCAGAACTGTCGAGGTAAACGTAACCTAAGTAGCTAGTGTCAAACAATTATAACCTGTCAAGTGTGAAATAAGGACACTAGTTAAAAATTTTTAAGTGACAGGAGTTTTTACACCACAGAGGACACTGAATTATTGTCTCAATTAACAAGGTAAGTCGCCAAAATTTTTCAATAGACTATTTACGTAGAGCATATAGAAACGGAGGGAACGCACAGACTTGGAAGTTGTCCGGAGGAGGTTTGACGGAGAAGCATCTTCTTTCCCACAAGTTTCTACAAAATAATATATTGTTTTTATACAACAAAACTATTTTTACATTTAGTTAGATAGACAGAGAAGCATCTTGTTTCGCACAAGTTTCTGGAAATTTGCCAAATAAGGTAAATTGACAAAATTTTTCATATTAGCGTAGCATTAAGAATTAAAAAAATTATGGCGTAGTGCTTGCAGTGTAAAGTAAGTTACATTAGTAAAAAAAGTACGCTGAAAATGCATCTCCCTCGATACTTCCTAATCTTTTATGAAAGATATTCGTAATACTTTATTAAAATCTACAGTAGTTCCCACGCTAATCATTAATTTTATTAGTTTCACATTACCAATATTTAAATTCACTAATGAACATATTAAATTAATTTTATTCCAACACCAATAAATTGTGCGTTAAATATATTGGAGCTCTTCGTTCATTTTTGATAAATTACCATTAGCATTTAAATTTCCTTCAACAAGAGTTTCTGCCATACGCTCTCACCTCCTTCGGACACATTATGTAGTCTCCACGCTTACTATAGGAAAATTCCACCCTTCTTCTAAAACTTCTAAGTTATATTGTAACTAAAATGTGGATTTTATATATTTATTTACAGATAACTGGAGCACAAGATGATGCAGTGTGATCTACGTTAGAAAAAAAATTTATTGTAATATAGTATAATATTAATTAAACTTTAATTAAACTTTTATTCAGCTTCGATCCTCTGTGTGCTTCTTGTATGTTTGCTTCATATTTGAAAACTCAAATTTAAACCAATTCCACCAATCCAATTGTCTTGTAGCTTTGCAGGTGTGCGTAGTTTGGACGACAATATAATATATTGTTAATTAAAAAAAATAACCTCGACTGGGTGAAAAAATTATCCAATCATCAATAACACTACAAAATGTGTGAAATCCTCTCAAAATTACCTTTTTCAAAAAAAGGTACAAAAAAGAGCGCCAAGTATATAATCCCATCAAAAAGGATCCCATTTAAAAACATTGTCGTAAATTAATAGCTTTACAAAACTAATGATATACACCAATTGCGCCAATTATCGCAATGACTATTTATACAAACAAAAAAATGTATCAAATAATAGTAAACAGATATATTTTTATACAAATAAATATTTTAATACGAATAAATATTTTATTCAAAATAGTTGGCGCTGCTCTCGGAATTGGTGTTGCTAAACTGAATAAATATGTCTGAATCAATAAGTCTGGCCTTGTTTAATTTATTAACCAAGACACTTAACATTTTTTTCAGAGAGCAGCGCCAACTATTTTGAATAAAATATTTATTCGTATTAAAATATTTATTTGTATAAAAATATATCTGTTTACTATTATTTGATACATTTTTTTGTTTGTATAAATAGTCATTGCGATAATTGGCGCAATTGGTGTATATCATTAGTTTTGTAAAGCTATTAATTTACGACAATGTTTTTAAATGGGATCCTTTTTGATGGGATTATATACTTGGCGCTCTTTTTTGTACCTTTTTTTGAAAAAGGTTGTATTGACGTTGTAGGAGTAGGAAGAGGAGAAATGAGAATGGTAAAAAAGATATAAGTATATAAACAATAGTTTTTTTTTATTCAAATAAAGTTGTTCGAGTGTTTTATACATTTATAAAGAATAGCAGTAATAGTATGACGCACGATGAAGGAAAAAAATACTGTACACTCTCAGTAGAATAATAATAAGAATAGCAAAGCGTTGAATCTGGATATCAGAAGGCTCGCAATGTGTGTGTGTGTGTGTAGAATCTGAAAACAACAATAGAAAGAAACGGTTAAGCAGATCGTAGGATAGTTTTCATACGTAATCTAGAAACGCATCACTCACCTTAAAGTCCAGATCGCATATACTTCCAAATTTTCTGCACGTTTTCCAGCGCACACATAAAACCACCGCCGCCGCCTCCGCAGTCGTTGTGGAAAGCACATCTTACGGTGTTCGTAGCATGCATTGCTTTCAGCTTAAGAACGACCGTGTCAGACAACAGTCCACAATAATCATTGTCCACGTCGGAACCATCGTCGGAATCGTTGTCAGAGTCGTCGGAGTCGGAGTTATTGTTGTTGTTGTTCTTCTTCTTCTTCGTCTCGTACATCGTAACGATATCTTCGATGCGCGGGTCTGTTTGTAGGAGCAGTTGCGACAACCAGGTTTTCTTCTCCATACCCTTGACGTATACCACGTCGACGGTTGCGAACTCGTGAGCAAGCAGTTCCGGAAGTCTGTCGTATGGTACCCAACCGTCGGACCAGCGAAGTCCGTGATGATGCGCCGTGAGCCAGGTCGCTTGACGCTTCTCGAACGATGACAGGCGAGCGTATAGGTGCCTTTACACGGTCGTTCCGGCGCGCGTTCCGGCGCGTCACACGCCGCGCGGCACGCCAAAGTACGTGAACGCTGGAGCGACGCTCCTTCGTGCACGCCAGAAGATTATACTCGCCACTACTTAGAGACAGCGAGTTCGGGCTCCCATTTCTACGTCGACTCCACATACTTTTTACACGATCCACCGCAGTGGTGTACTACTTGT